>OZ010664.1:20201094-21529873 GCA_963932335.1 Andrena marginata
ATTTAAAACGATTAACTCATTTATGCCTGCATACACTGTACAAACTACGAAATTCTATTCGACAAATTCGATGCACTTCGAATGCGGATTTATTTTCTGTGAAAGTAAATTTTCTACGACTATATTCTTGTGGCCGGATTATAATATAGGATACAAGGTGTAAATGGGTTAAACATCTATGAACGTTTAGTATGTTTGTAATTGTGCAGGACGATCGTCAACACGTAACAGTCACACACGTGTGGTGCTATATATACATACATACATATATATATATATATATATATATATATACATATTCGCTTTTTATATAAATTTTATTAAGTTGCCCGAAGAGAGTATTTAATAGTTTAATACACATGTTAAGCATGTATTATCAACGTTTATTTACTAATGCATAATTCCGGAAGTAATAGTATCAGACATATTGAAACGGAGTTTATATTTATATAGTATATATTATATATGAATCTTTTTTTTTTTTTAATTGTTGACAGTTCGAGAGAGAAAAAAGGGAAATTGGAGACAGTAGAGTTTTTATTAATGTTATCGATGTAACCGAAAGGATTTGAACATTGGATCTGTGACAGACTTATTTTAAGGATTAATTAATTATTCGATCGTTTCGTCACCGTGTAATACGCCGACTGTTTCAAAGTATTGCATTTTAATTTTCCAATTGTCAAAATTACAGTTATTTCGAATGCGTAGGATGTATTTTTAATGTTTACGTTTGCTATCCAATACATGACTGCCATTATTAAAATTCCGGGTACTGTGCGGCCCACAGTATCAGGCTCGTAGGTTCGTCGTTTTTATTAGTAACGTGTATTGAACAGTCTTTCTAGGGGATAAGTACGGAGTAACTTTTGAATAACTACACAGCGGACAGTATATAAGATTCTAACTTGTTGTAACAAGATCGTACTATTGCCTTTTGTTACTGAGTACCTGGCCATGGATTTCCATGCGACAGCTATTTTTCCTTGGGAGAAATACAACCTGAATTTTAAGTAGAACAATGCCTGACAAAATTCTATCATTCTTCGACCTAGGGGAGAAAATCTTATTCTTCGAATAAAAGTGCCTTCGATACTAACACCTAACTTATTATTCTACATGTAAATAAAATAAATAACAAGGATAGATTTTACATTTCTCGTTTTATTATAAAATTCACTATAATATAATACACACACTTTCTCATACTTCAATCATGATCGATTCAGAAATGGAATACATAACTTTATTTCATAAATAAAGACGCGCGAAAGGAGGAAACAACGGGGAGGGGAGATAGTCTCGTGGAACCTTAATTGTACCTATTTAACATGAGCTTACGAACCCCTGAAACATAAAAGCCAACATATAAATACAATTGCCCGAAGTTGAAACTAGGGCTACGTGTGTGGTTTACTTACACGATGATATTATTAATTGGAATATGGATTAGTTTAACAAAGAATCCTATGAAGCCCATTATACAGAAACCGATCGCCGTGGCGATAGCGATCTTCTGGAACTCTGAAAGTAATCGTACGCGTAAGTCTGAGTTCCTGCGACTCGCTTTCGTCGGAGCCTTACCTTTTCGATCGGGCTTCGTGCACCGTTTCACCAGACGGATACTGTCCTTTGCGAACTGCCGTCCCGGCTCTGTGAGTTTTTTCACCTGATCCATTATGTTTGCGGAGCTGAAAATATATATATTTCTGGTGCTACGAAATTTGCAATGATCTAAATGCAGCTGTACCCTAGACTACTATAATTAGAACGTTCGAAGGCGAACGCGGAAATATACGCGTCGCGTGTGTTTTTACAGTTGAAACGGTGAAACATACGAATCGGAGTTCGTACTGTTTCACTTGCGGTTGATCAGGCACAGATACCTAATTTCTAACTCGTTAATTGCTCGGAAATAATCTACAGGTTATAACAGAACCAGAAGCATTTCACTGGCGAGAGCGGTGTGAATCTTTTTTAATTAAATCGAAGAACAATCGATGAAAACACGGTACTCACGTTGCGCACAAGTGGAGAACGATTTACAGAGTGTTGTTTGACGTACGAAAAGCTGCGGTCGTCAATGTTTGAGGCGCTACGTGGACACTACGCTGTGGAAACGTCACTTCCTGACCAATGACGCTGGCATCGGAGCATCGCGGCGCAAACCTGAACTGTATTTCGAATTGTTGAAAGAGTTTACTGCTCGGGGGATTGTAATATTGATGAAACGGAGGCGTGAAACGGTATATAAATAATGTGCGTGTGAGAAAGTATCTGTTGACGGAGGATGTTGCATAAGAGAATGGGTCGGAGCTCGCGGAAATATAATAGAATCATAGAGAGAACTGGCAATTCATTCATCTATCGACACCTAAGAAACTTTTACGATTACAACGGAAGATATAAACCCTTGGCTACAATTTGCAATAGAATTTGCAAAAATATAGCTTGTAGATAGGTAGTTATTGATAATTAAAGGATCCCATTCATTTGTTGCTGTAAGGATCGTTTGAATAAATAGTTATTCAACTTACCGACAGCGAAACGCTATAGCCACCCGGTGGTGGAATGGCGTACTAAAGGGCCAGGTCCATTTTGGTCTGGAAATTCTGAAGAGTTATCCGGGTCGCAGAATACCCGAGGAGGTATTAGAGAGAGAGGAATTGCGCGCGACAAGGAGAGCGATAGAAATATTACATATCCATTGAAAGCGAACGGATTTGTCATTTTCTGCGAATATTTTATGAACTTTTAGAGTCGCATCTCAAAGAATAAATCCTTGGCTACTTCCCCATGTGATATTTTTGTAGATTTCGGTTATAATTAACTAGTTATTAACAGTAACAGTTCTTGGCTGCATAACAGGCACACGCTATGCCGCGTTTAATGAGTGCTCCTTTCAATCAGGCGATTATTTATAATATTTAAATTCTACTATTAATTCATGCAATCTTAAGTTGCATAATTACGATATTGCTATTTAGGAATCTTTAGAATAACGTTCTGTGCATATTTCCTGTAACAACAAGTAATTATTCACGTATTTCGAGGCGGTCAATTGTCTATTGCACTTTAAACTACTGAATTCCGTTCCGAATAGGAACAGAAATTCAACTGAATTAAAGGGAACACATGATACCAGTGGAGGTGGCGCGACCGAGCTATGCGGGAGAGATAGTCGACGTGCCACTAGCTCTGACTATGCGCTCCTGATACTTTTCAACTCCTGGTAGCAGGAGCGCACGATGCGAAGAAGTAACGATCGTATTAGAACGAGAGGGCATGCTGTTTAGAATGAGAAAGAGAGAGACGCGAGGAACGAAAGGGTTATTATAGTTGTCAGGCGCCGCGAATAAAGAACACTTTTCTGACTTCATAAGTATTTAATATAAAACATTTGTTACAGAAAACAGCCAAGGGTCCATATTTTCAATTGTAAGTGCAATACTGCATAAAATCACTGCACTAAAATCATTCATTACTCATTGGCTAATCCCAATAGACGGCGTCGAATATCTTTTGTAACCGTGACCGAGAAATGTTAATAACTACTTAATCGTAGCCGGGATAGTTGTAATTATTGAATAGATCAATAACGACAGAAACTATATCTTAATTTATCTAATAATAAAACTCAAAGAGTTTCGTGTTATGTGATCGAAAGGAACTATAATTGCATGCGATCATTGATTTTCAAATGAATCTTGTTTAGCACGCGTACTGACAGTCTTACAATTAGAAACAGTGATTCTATTTTCGACCGACAATGAGCCATGGTGTCAGTGTGTTTTTAACCGTAGTCCGCAGTTACGGATATTGTCAGCCTTTACGTTGAAATGGAGTGAGAGCAAAATTGGATGTGGAAAATGAACAAAAGGGCGACAGCCGTGTTTCGGTAGAAAAGGGGCTCCGGCGAGCACGGAAATTCTGTTCGGCTGGCAAAGGTCAAAGTTGTTGGGGAAGCATGACTCGCCCGTGAAAATCGTTTATTGCAACGTACAGCGGAGCCACGAATTTCGAGGTTATTCATTAGACACAAATGGTGAGTGGCGATTTTATTAATCGGCAGCGTTTGTAATGTCCCTTGGTCGTTCGAATAATACGGCACTTAGTCTCGCGAATCCTATTTGCGACAATCATCGCGAAGTGGAAGGGGTACCGATATCTATATAAGGGAATGTCTCGTACCATCACCCACATATCAATTGTCAACAATTTATTTCGCGATAAACTTCGCACTTGAGTAACAAACACTGATCTTCCTCCAATCGTATTTATTTCTCTACGTTCGTACGTAACCGATCTGTACAAATGCCACGAAAATTAATGCCTTGACAATCGAGATCAGAAGTAAGAATTCAAAGTGAATTTAGCGATATTAGTTTAAGTGTTCGGGTCTGGTAAGTTATCTTTTGCACGTGCTATTTTGTTGGCTTAACATCGGTGACTTAACCAGGGAAGCTTAACGTGCCACGTTTCTGTTTCAGTCGGATTCTGTGATAAGTGGAAATTTGTTTGCTGCTGCTAAACAATTAGCAGATAGTGAGATCCAGCTCATAAAGGCTATAGAAAATTCAAAGGCAAATAAGAAAGGTATTACGAACGCTATGTCTATGACAGCCAAGAAGAGTGCCAAAAAATCTGCTAAAGTTTTCAATGTAAATATGAGTCGTAACGTAACTCGCCTAGTTTCGTAATCGTAATGGGAACGATACAAATTTACCCGTTCGTTTTTTAATCAGGTTCGTCCGTCCGCCGCTTTGGTAGCAGCTAAACGAGACGCGGTGCAGCGACACATGGTTCAGGGAAAGAAGTCTAATAATGTCTTCGTGCGTGATATATATCAAAAAGCTATAGACGCGTACAATCTGAAAAGAAAGGACACTGGCCTCGTGTTCGAACGATCCATGGCGGAGCACGAATGTCTTTGGGACGCAGATTATCCGGAGTGCCCTGCTAGATTGACAAGAGTTCTGCAGAGATGCGAAGAGTTAGGTTTAATAAGTAGGTGCAAGCTTATCGCACCAAAATTAGCTACGGAGAGCGAGGTACTCACGAAGCACAGTCAAAAGCAAATTGATATTTTGAAGGCCACTGACAGATGTACGGACGTGGATAATTTAGAGTTACTTTCCTCCAAATATGATGCGATTTATGTACATCCTGTACGTGAATATTTACAGAACATTGTCGGTTTAAGTGACTAAATCTTGATGCTGAATTATTTAAAATTGTTTCAGTCTACCTACAAGCTGTCCCTGTTAGCTGTTGGCTCAACAATAAATTTAGTGGAAAGCATTTGTAAAGGAGACGTCCAAAATGGAATGGCTATTATAAGGTAATTCAATTTTGCGATTCATGCGTATATATGAAATTCTTGATTGTATCGGACACGTTAGATAATTGAAAATATTTATTTAGACCACCTGGACATCATGCAATGAAATCAGAATACTGTGGCTACTGTTTCTTCAATAATGTTGCGATTGCTGCTGAAAGCGCTCTGAGAAATAATTTGGCTAATAAGATTTTAATCGTTGATTGGGATGTACATCACGGTCAAGCAACTCAGCAAATGTTTTATAACGATCCACGGTACCAACTCTATTTCTTGTAATTCCCACTGTATATTTCAGAATGAACATTTCTCTTACGCTTCTCGCAGAGTAATATACTTTTCTATTCATCGCTACGAGAACGGTGAATTCTGGCCAAATCTTCGAGAGTCGAATTTCCATTTCGTCGGGGATGATTTAGGACAAGGATATAACTTTAACGTACCACTTAATAAAGTCGGCATGACGAATGCTGACTATTTGGCCATATTTCAGCAAATTTTGTTGCCAATGGCATATGAGGTAATAATTGAATTTATTAGATTGCTGGTAGATTTAGTCCAATTATTTATCAATTTTCGCAATCGTAAAATGGATCAATTTTAATTGTAGTTTCAACCAGATCTCATAATAGTGTCAGCTGGTTATGACGCAGCCTTGGGCTGTCCAGAGGTAAAATAGTAAATACTACTAATTAATATTTCTTTTCATCCTAGTTTAATCCCGATTTTGTGATTGTTTCGGCTGGATTTGATTCCGCAATTGGGGACAATAAGGTTCAAGATGCTTCTCTATCTATCCATATATAACTAAAAGTTTTATTAAATTCGTTTCGATCTGTATGTACACATATATTCCTTTTACACTGTATTTTTAAGCTTTAATCGCTTCATTCTCCTACGATGTTAAGGGCGAGATGTTGGTGACTCCCGCGTGTTATGCCCACTTACTATCGTCATTACTCAGCCTGGCATCTGGAAAAGTTGCTGTCGTACTAGAGGTATAAGAAGTACTTTAAACGTGGCAATTATTTGGGTTTCACTATCACAGATCTATAATCCTTTAAACATATTTTTCTAGGGTGGTTATTGTCTAAAATCATTAGCCGAGAGTGCGGCGCTGACACTGCGTGCTTTGCTGGGCGACCCATGCCCTATGTTACAAACTCTCGAATTGCCTTCGTTAAGGTGAGATCGAAAAGCTAATATGAATTTATAAGAATCCTTTATAAGTATCGATTACTGTTTCAGTATACGCGACACGATTCTGAATGCGATCTATGCTCATAAACCATATTGGAAATGTTATCAGTATCAGGATATGTACAGTATTAATAGCACAGTAAATAATAAGGAAGAAAGTAGCAACGAGCATTTACCCGTAGTTGCATTTAAGTAAGCAATGAGGTTTCATTTAGTAAGAATATTAATGCTAGTTCTAAGTACGTAAATATATAAATTTGCTCTATTACAGAGGAAGCGATATTAGGCAAGAAGTGTACGAAACCCGAAATTGTTATCCAGTTCAAAGTAAAGACGTAATCGAGTTGATAGAAAATCAATTAAACGCACTAATACAGCGTAAGTTTGTAATCCCAATATTTCTTTCGATGCGGAATGAAAAGCCACGTAACGAATAATTGTGTTTCAGTTACTACTTTATCTAAGGCGCCGAACAAGGTATGCGTTGTTTATGACGATAGAATGTTAAATCATTGTGATATATCCGACGATAGTCATCCGGAGAAGCCAAATCGGATTAGTGGTATCTTCAAGAAGTATCAAGAGTACAATATACTTGATCGATGCTATGTACAGCAGGTAATGCCGACACTATAAACACTCGTTAATTTCTACATTTTCGTCTGAATTGTCACCCGTTTCTCACTGGCTGTGTTCTAAAGGGGCGATGTGCAACAATGGAAGAATTGTTACTGGCACATACGAAAGATTATATAGATACGATAAAGGACACAGAGCAGTCGAAGCCTAAGGAGCTACAAAAGCTAGCGACAAGCTTCAACTCAGTGTACATACATCCTAAGACTTGGGCAAGTGCCTGCGTATCTACTGGTTCGCTGTTACGAGTAGTCGACAGCGTGTTGAATGGAGAAAGTCAGTCCGGCGTTGCTATCGTAAGGCCTCCGGGGCATCACGCAGAAGAGGACACAGCATGTGGCTTTTGCATTTTTAATAATATTGCCATAGCAGCTAGATATGCCATAGAATTCTACCATGTAAAAAAGTAATTATCACTTCTCTTGCTTGCTCTCGAGGATACGAAAGTAATGACGCCTTGTTTTTAGGATATTAATAGTAGATTGGGATGTACACCATGGTAATGGAACTCAATCTATCTTCGAAGAAGACCCAAGGGTTCTCTACGTGTCTGTCCATCGTTACGACAATGGCAGCTTCTTTCCGAATTCTAAACGAGCTAACTATAATTACGTTGGCTCTGGATCAGGAGAAGGTTTCAACGTGAATATACCATGGAACAAAGTCAGTCTTTTCGAATATCGTGCAAAGCAGATTGATGCGAATAGAATGGAGTTATTAATACATGTACTTTATTTATACACGCTGTATTTAGAAAGGGATGGGCGATGCCGAGTATATAGCAGCATTTCAACAAGTAGTAATGCCAATTGCTTATCAGTTCAACCCAGAACTGATCTTAGTTTCAGCAGGCTTCGATGCATGTATCGGCGATCCACTCGGAGGTGTGTTACGCGACTTTATTAACACTTCCTATCATCGTACAATAAAAAGGATCTTTCTAATTTCCTAGGCTGCTTGGTAACGCCAGAGATGTATGGACACTTAACGCACTGGTTATCTTCTCTGGCTAATGGTCGCGTCGTTCTCAGCCTCGAAGGCGGCTACAATATTAATTCCATTTCTCACGCGATGGCTATCTGTACCAAAACGTTGCTCGGCGACCCTTTGCCGATGCTAGAAAGCAATCAAATCCCATGCAAAAGTGCCATCCAGAGTATAAATAACGCTGTAAAAACGCAGAGGCAATATTGGCCGAATCTACTGTTCAATCTGTCTTTGCCGAAGGAGAGCGTGCTTCCCAAGGCTAAAGTGCCCCAGAGGAAAACAAACGAGCAAGCGAAAATCGCCGAGGACCTTTCTAATCGTTCCGAATCGAAGATAGCGCTGGAGGAGATCGAGAGCGAGAAGTTGGAGCTGAAACTTTCAATTGACAAGCGTTGTTTAAATTCGGTATCCGACGAGGAAATATTGAAGTTACAGAACGAGATGGAGAATATAAAGATAAAGAATTCGTCGAACGACGATAGTTCGAAGACGAACGAAGTGGCGTGTAATAAAAAGTTGGCGAGCATGGAGGATACTGAGACTGCTGCGTCTGTCGACAAAGGTACGATACGTTAGAAACACATACGTGAATGTAGATGATTGTCACTGATCCATGTTTGTAGTTTCGAAATGTGCGAGAGAGTGTGTGAATCAGCATAGGAAAGAAGGATTCTCCACAAATAATTTCAACAACTCTGAGGCTGGTAGCAGCGACGAACAGAATGGAGCGGTTGGCCAAGCAAGTGCCAATGCGAACTTATACGACTATCTTTCGCAAAACTTGCAGGTAAATTGTACACTCGCGAACATTAAGTGGGAGCCCTATTTAGGACGCTAGGAATAAGGTGATCCTTGGGAATTTTTTTCTAAGAAACTGTTGAGCGGATCTTTCCCAAACTTTCAGGGTATTTTAGTTCACATTCAAACAGTAAAAATTAATTTTAACGTTACAAAGTGTTCGGTAGAAATGAAGATATATGAACACGTTCGTTAGGACATATTACTACCGAACACTTTGTAACGTAAAAATGAATTTTTATTGCTTGAATGTGAACTGAAATACCCTAAAAGTTTGGGAAAGATCTGCTTAACAGTTTCTTAGAAAAAATTCCCAAGAATCACCTTATTCCTAGCGTCTTAAGTAGGGCTCCCCCCTTAACTCGGTCCATCGAATGATCGTAAATTGAACGCTTCTGTTCGTTAATTTCGCAGGCACTGATAGATGGAGAGATGTTTGCCGTGGTACCTTTGCGGGAGTGCCCGCATCTGGACAGCGTCAGGGACGTGCCTGCCTCGGGGATTAATGTACACTTACCGTGCATGGAATGTCACAGCACCGTTGAAAATTGGATTTGCTTACAGTGCTATACTATCCACTGTGCGCGCAGCATTAATCAGCATGGTATGCGGCACGCCGAAGAAATAGAACACCCTTTGGCTCTAAGCTTCAGCGATTTGTCAGTTTGGTGCTACAGCTGCGAGGCGTACATCGATAATCCTGTGAGTCATGATTTCCGTACGCACACTATCGAGTTTAAAAGCTTGGAGTACCCTCGTAAAAGTATCTGCTTTTATACACCTCCGATACAAGTTGCTTCTTAAGCCCCGAGCTGAAATTTAACAAATTTTCAGCGACTGTATGCTGCACGCAACGCCGCGCATCTGAGTAAATTTAACGAAGAATTGCCGTGGACGTACAGCAGCGATTGAAGTGCAAATATGTATTAATAAATATCCTCATTAGCGCTACTATTTTCTGATAACTTGTAAATGATTTACAAATCAAAAGTTTTATTTCCATATTTATTGGCTATTCTCTTTGCATTTAGATAAATTAAAAGTTGCATGGTTTCATTGCCGATAATACTATCAATTGCGTAAAGATTTACTTTTATCAGTACAAGAACCATTGTATGAAATTTTTTTTATCGCTATGAGTAAATAGCAATGTATAGATCTTTTAATTCTCCGATAATCAAACGTGTAAATTAATTTTAAATGTATACAGTATTTCCGTTTAACAATGTCTTATTCCTACTAAACTGAAAGTAATGAATTTAAATAACGTTCTATTTTTCTATGTAGAGTAATGATTATTAGGTTGGACAGCTATACTATTAGAAATGAAGATGTAGATTAAAATACAGTGCCCATAAATGGATTCGATTCTACAAAACTATTTATACCGTAGTCATATTCTTGTAGATACCGTACAGTTTTATTACAAAGTTTCTTTAATCGTACTATGCCCCACATATGTATGGATTTTAATTTGGTGATCTCAAGACTTTCATATCTCTTATGGACAAGTGTGTCTGCTTTATTTCGAGGAATCACAGATATAGTATTTTATATAATTTTTTATTCTTCCGGTGTAACAAATATAACAGTTATAGTGATGTACTGATAATAAACGTATGTTACTTAACTTTATTTTGTACAAATGACTAACCAAATAAACAAATTTATATATCTTTCACAATGCGTGTACAGTTTTCCGTTTATTAGGCACTAAGTACTCTATCCGTATTAACGATAATTCGAACTGCTGGAAAGCATCGACTAAACTATCCACGACATCGACGAGCGATCGTACCGAGAGATCGTTTATATTTGTTAAACGCAGGAACTTATTAGTAATCTTTACGAACGGTAATTTCTCAACCGTAAGATGCGGATGAAATCTATTTACAATATGGTAGCTAAATAGCTTCGTATTATTCTGAATGGACATAAACTCTCCCATGCCCGTAGCAGGCATGGCATAATACAATCTATACGGTATACTTTTAGTAACGTACTTATGTTCACATTCGCGAAGTTTTAAGGCAATGATGTTGCATACATCCTTCATAGGTTTCGAACCATGCTCGTAAAGATGGAAATCTTTGACTAACTTATACTTGTGATTTCCACTGCTCATGTACGTTTTCCTGGTGTTCCTTAAATGCAACAGTGCCGTTGGTATGGAGTAAGTGTGGGACGTGAACAAATGTACATGCGTAAGATCTGGCTTCGCTTTTAGCTCAGTCGCTATGTGAGATGTCAGAGGTAGAACTCCGCCTTGATGAGCGTACCCATAAAAGAGGGTCAACGTGATATTCAATATGAACCAAATGATCTGCATCTTACTGAGCTTAGTTCTTGCGGAAGAGGCATCAGGGTGAACGTTATTCCCAGCGATTCGTGAAACAGTATCGACCCCTGATGTCTGGCTCATATTCGGCGCGTATAAGAAAACTAATGGCAGCAACGTTGGTATTATAAATCGAGGTTCTTGATGAGGGAATATCGATAGCAGCGCGATAGGCGTAATGAAAGACGCTGTCATTAGACCAACGACGCTTTGTATACGCGGCAGATCCAACCATTGCGCTTTTATACCGCTGTAAATAATTATCCTTCATTATCGATCTTATAAATTTAGGTTCTTAGAACGGTCTAAATAGTATCGGTAAGTTATTCACCTATGCAACATTCTCCCAAATGTAACGAGGCCAATGATTCCAAGAACGTTATACAAAAGGGGTACATTTACTAGGAAATGCACGTAACGAGGATGCAAACCGTGATCTTGTAGGTTTTTAGCGTTAACGTTGTATTTAAGAAAATTCAGCGGCGTCACCACAAAATTATTCATGGTGATGTCGAGATTGCCTATCTCCGCCATCGTTAAATAACCGAAATAAAAGCTGTCGACTAGAATGAAAAATACAGCCGTAGGTATTCCGCAGACGATCAGTGTTAGTATTCGAATGTGAAAGTCTCCGAAACCTACAGTCTTCGAACCTAAGCCTCTTTGCAGCCAGAAAAATATGGGGGCGAAAGCGAAGGCAATAAATGTCGGTCTGTTAAATATACCGATTACAGTAACGGTGGCAATTTTGAAACAGTGATTTAAAGAGTGCGGAGGCAACGAAGCTTTGAGCTTGTAATATTTCACTCGCTCCACTCCATTCTTCGCTGTATTATATTTATCCGAAAGATAGTCACTTTGGACGACTACCTGAAACGATAAGAATCTTTTGCAATATCCTTTACTGTAATTCCATTTGCGTTAAAATAGCATTACCGTGCGATGTTTATACCTTTTCCGAATACGCCATACAGTACGACGCGTAATATAATAATAAAGCTGTTAGTATCAATTCGATGGTGTTCGAAAACGTGCGCGTTCCGTAGACGAGCATAATGTAAGAGCTGGCGTAAGCGATCAATCTTATTTTGTAATTCTGTCCGTACATGTAACATATCTTGTACAGGCAATAGTCCGATACGAAGGATAGGCCGCACATTAACAGACGCGGAAATAACACAAGAAAGTATGGAGACTTTAACGTTGTACCGAAGTAAAACAGGATATACTGCGAAAGTCTCTTTAAAATTGCGTACGGTAAGCCAACGGTGATTTGCGGTATCAAAACTGTTCTAATAGGGAACGTAGAATTGTATTCCCACGGTTTGTTAACGTCGATATCAAAATGATCTCCTGTAAGATTAAAAGTTTTTATGCCGCGTCATTGATCTTTTTAAATTGTAAATGTTATGATAAACGGAGGACGATAATTGCAACTGCGTTTTAAACTCACCTGATACAACTTCGATAGATTGAAAATATTCATCGGGATGAATGTATCCCGTCTGTGGGATTAGTGTCAAAATGATTCTTAAGCTAGCCAGGAACCAGTAAAGGCCTATTTTTCGTTTTACTGGTACAGCAGGTTTGTATTCGTCTATTGACCTGCGGTACTCATTTTTCGAGTGCATTTTCTTGAACGAGTAATTTTCGGTCTAAACTGAGTTTAGCGGATTAGATCGGTTTAGTGAGATTATGAAAATTCATAGAATTTCTGTTCGTTAATTCCATCGTTTCTTTGGTTCCTTACAAGGTAATGTAACACGGTAAAAATCGGATGAATCATTTGATGAAAAATATAGCGTTGACTGACAACAAATAAAAACTGTCACCTCGCATCTACTGACAATTGACAAATATGTACTGTTTTATGAACTCGATCCACGAACGAGGTATAGGAGTAGACGGAACATTCAATGCATTTTCCTGTCCCGGTACTCGGTTGATGCTAGCACCAAAAAAATTCAAAAATCCCATTTGTAGATTTAAGTAAGCTACTGAGTTACAAGCGCTTAAAGATCGCAGAATAAAGTCGAAAATCACTGATTTCGGGAATGTCGCGATTTTCGACCTTATTCTGCGATCTTTAAGCGTTTATAGCTCAGAGCAACGTTAATCGATTTTGATGAAATTTTCGGCACGTATACAACTCACTTAAATCTACAAACGTATTTTTTTAATTTTCATTACAGGCTCAGAAAAGAAAGCTTAAAATACGACCTTTACTATTTTCTTCGCTATTCCGACCAGTTGCAATTTTTTTCAAAACGACGAGACACGTCACTTAGCAAACTAATCCTCCTAGCTTCTCAAAAAAAACTCAAGTCGTTTGCATCAATTCTAAAAAAGTTATGCGATTTTACAAGTTGTAAACTTTCTTTCGCCCGCCACGTAGTTTCTACATAGTTCTACCGGCATCCTGTGTCGTATTCTTATTCCAGCCTGAATCGATAATGTAGAGTACATCTGTCGTAAATTTATCGACGAGCGCTTTAACACAGACGAACCTTATTCTGTGGCGTTAGTTCACGGACGATTCGCGGCGAGTAGGCTGTGTTTTTGTTTCACTGTGACGACGTGAAACAGTGCTTTCAAAATTCGAATTATAAACAAAAACGAATAAATTGCAAACATGAGCAATTCAACTATTTCCGATCAGTCGCTCATGGACAAGTCTATGCGCAGTGTTTTCGGTACGATACATTAGTTATTTACTAAATTATGTTTCATTCAGTAATGCCGCATAACCTTGTCACGCATGTTATTCTTGTTTACAGTCGGGAATATCCCGTACGAAGCCACGGAAGAAAATTTGAAGGATATTTTCAGTGAAGTGGGACCTGTGCTGTCTTTCAAGTAAGCTCATTTCAAATTTCTTATTCGCCGAAATTATTTTACCGTCCCGTAGCTGCAAACCACATTTTCAATGGTACATGTCAAAGCACTTCTATACATTTTATACACTAATTTCCTTTTATAAATAATAGAAGGGTGCTTGCGTGATCGTGTACTCAAGTTAAATATGTATATTTAAAGAACGAAACGCCAATGTTAAATTTTATGTTTGACATCTTATTGTTTGTTCGTCTCTTGACATTAACTGGCACGCACAATTCAAGACAAAATTATACAGTTTGCTCATACACTCCATCGTACAATCCAGGACTTACATTTTTTAGGTTATTTTTATGAAAGCTTATTAGTAGTTGTGTATCGTCGCATTGGAATTTTGATAATCATACGAGTTGTTCCTCAAATACGTTAAATTTGATGACAGAATTCAACTTAACACGCTGATCGCCCAGCGTGAATCGGTGGAGTTTCCTCCAGGGTCCAAATCCGAACTTGGAGTGTAAACGGCGTAATAAGCTGGAAGTGCGCGATGTTATAAATAAAATTAATATAAATTATCTCCGAAATCCTGTTTTAATTGGACGAAGATCGTCACCCGTAAACGGGTGACGGGGACCCCACGGAAACATAGCCATCAATGCGAACTTTGGGAATTTTCTAAAACAAAACCATTAAATATATTTACTTCCAGCTTTGTGGCTTTATTTGTCAATCTGTAGAGAATATGGAAACAAAGATTATATGCGAAAATAGGGGTTATATCCAGAGTTATAGTGCTTCAAATAGAGCGCCTTATAAAAATCAGTTGCGCAAGGTTAGCATAAAATCAGCCGTAGTAGTCTGAAATAGATCATTTAAAAATTTGTGCAATCTGTATGAGTGAGGCTATCGCCTGAACTAGATTAAATGAGAAATACTGAAAATGAAAAAGAAAATGACAGCGTCCAAAACAGACATCAATTTCTGCAAAATATTCGCTGTTTTTTTAAGTCGCAAAAGTCTAATTTTGCAAGAACTGAGTTAATTTTAATAACAACAAAAATGGGACATCTCCTGAAGATATATACCAATTTTAAAGTAAATCTTGTGATTGGTTTTTGTGATATCACACTACCAAAATCGAAAAACATTGTTTCGAGAAAAACGTGTTAAACTTTTTAGGTACCGTTTTTTTGAATTAATTTTTTTTTAAACTGTTGCCTAAATATATACAAATATAGGCATAAAGTTTTCAATTAATATAATTTGAGGATTTCTCTTAAAAAAAATCCCAAACATCGCGCTCCTTTTCAGGCCGTCAAAGGAGACCCCATAATATATTTTAAACGGTTTTACATAGATTAGTATTCGACCGGGAAACGGGCAAGCCTAAGGGGTATGGCTTCTGCGAATACAAAGACCAAGAAACTGCCCTCAGTGCTATGAGAAATCTGAACGGTTATGAAATCGGCGGAAGGACATTGCGCGTCGACAATGCTTGCACAGAGAAAAGTCGGATGGAAATGCAAAGCCTTTTGCAAGGTCAGAATACAGAAAATCCATACGGCGAGGCAGTGCAAGCCGACAAAGCTCCCGAAGCGATAAGCAAAGCCGTCGCGTCTTTGCCGCCCGAGCAGATGTTCGAGCTGATGAAGCAAATGAAGCTCTGCGTGCAGAACAACCCGAACGAGGCGCGCCAAATGTTGCTCCAGAATCCTCAACTGGCGTACGCCCTGCTACAAGCGCAGGTAGTGATGAGAATAGTGGATCCTCACACGGCAGTTAACATGTTACATAAAGCGAATCCAATACCAAACGTATTGGCATCCGCGGATAAACCAGTCGTACATCCGATTGTACCACGGATCGAAGAGCCATGGGCTCCTGCGCGTCCAGCGCCAATTGCGAATCCTCCGGCAGCAATCTTTGCTGGTAAGACGAAACGAATTCCAGGAATAATGTTGGACAATACTTGAACATTATTCCTAGTATTCGAATGTGATGATTAAAAAAATGAAATGCATCTTGACCGCACGTATCTACATAGTGTAATTTCATAACAGGGCAAGACGTTGATCTACGCACATTAGACAGACAAATGGATCCACGCTTAGCGAGAATGGATCAAGATCTGAGGGGGCCTCAGCAAGTACAACCGACGCCCGTCAGCGCACCTGCGCCCGTGTCCACCACCACAGATCCCAGGGGATTGAGCACATTTAGTATCGCAGAGAAGTTAGTATTACTTTCGGATGAGAGAATATTCGTAACTTAATATTATCATTGAAAGGTTTACTCTTTTTTACAGCGCTCTTCCTGTCGAAGGAGTGGAGAGGTTTCTTAATTACTTTAGATAATTTAGAACAGTTATATTCGAGATTTCCTAAAAGCATTATATCTTTTGCAGCTTTTGTCGTGATCCGAGAACAGATAGATTCGGTAGGGATCCAAGGGACCCTAGGGATCCAAGAATGCCAATTGATCCAAGAATTACGAAAGTTAATCGTACGTTTCCCGAACTTCGAACTGGTTTTGAAATATCTTACTAGTCCCAAGTCTAGTTTTTGCTATCTGATGGTTTTGTTTAGCGCCAGCGCCAGTTGCACCACCGGCAGTACCGAGACCCGTGGCTGCACCCACCGTGCCGCCTTCAAGCGTCGCTGCAACCAGTGTCGTAGCTCCTGCTACTTCGATCGCAGCATCGGCAACCTCCTCTGCAACTTCGAGGCTTATGGCAGGCATGTCAACGTCCGGGAATATACCCAGCGGAGCATCGGATCAGGAAAAGGTAGACATTAAATCAATATGTACATATTTATATGTATGTATTAATCACATTTATATAAAAATATATAAAATATTATATAACGATACGATGAATGTGATATGCAAAAGAACACGAAACTAATCTAATTGGTTTTGTTGCAGGCCGCGTTGATAATGCAAGTATTACAGTTATCCGACGAACAAATTGCGATGCTACCGCCCGAACAAAGACAAAGTATTTTAGTGCTTAAAGAACAGATCGCCAAAAGTACGCAACGTTAATCTATACATTGTTTTATTCTACAGGATTACAATCCTTTGCGCTTTTTCTTTACGAATCATTGAATCCGTTTAAAAGTTGTAATGATAAATGTGTAACCTCAACATGGGACGGTCAATAAATTTAAAATAAAGAAAAGTTGCTTCATAGGGCGAATTCCACTTACGCCAAAATCGCCACCGCAACGCCCGTGGTTTTCGTTTCCAAATTTATGAAAGTCTCCTGAAATATGGAAAAGAAATCTGCGAAAGAGACATTATCGGAAAATATAAATTACGACTCGGAAACAGGAACATATACTTTATGTTATTCATTTTATTACAAAAAAAACGGGAAATTCCTGCGCGTGCGATTTGGGCGTAAGTGCAATTCGACCTTAGTATCAGTAATAAAGAACGAATCGAAAACTTAGTAATATCACAATAATGAACAGAAAGATCTATACGATTGTATCTTCGAATCTAACCGCTTTAAACTAATTTACTATTATAAATAGCGTAAAAATAAAGGTTCGCAGTCTATTTAATTCTTATTCGATTTGAATTGGAATAAACCTTCCTCGATTAGCGCGCTGTACATAAGCTCCTTCCGTGTTTCGTCCTCGTACAATTCAACGTACATGAAGGTTTCATCGACTTCCTGCAATAACCGATATTAATAATCAGCGCGCCGCACGAGACACGAAAGATTACGGTAATATAATACTCGTTCGCTTACTTTGACTGTGGCTATGACACGTTTATTATACATACTCTCTAACTTGGATAATAGAGCATTGCGATCTGCTAAAGAAACAACTTCCACGTTCCACAATTTGCACTTGATTGCCATAGGTGGTAATTCCATCCACTCTTTCTTCAAGCTATGCAACTCGTGCCTTTATGTAAATAAAAAAGACAAGTATGTGATAGAATGATGCTTGCATTCTCGTATCTCTATTTTCTTATATATTTAATTAACTATTGAAGTGGATTAGGAAACAGTGTTTTTCTCGTAGCTAGATTTCCAGTACCAGTTTTCAGACGAGAATGTATATGAATGTTGGACTTACAGTTCTGGATCCACTGCTCTGTATTCGTCATTGCCATAGTCGACGAATAGCAATTTGATTTCAATGTTATCTGTACCATCAATCGAATCGGTCTCTATTATAAGGCATCTGTACCAAAGACCGTCGGTAAATTGAGCGCAACACGGTGTTTCTGTGAACAGAGATTGTTATTAGAAATAATTCCTGGCACGCGTCACGAAGTAATACTTACGGGGGGTGAGGCTTTTGATCACCGGTTGTTTGCAAGCTTCTGTTTGCAACTCATTCATTAGAAGTTGATACTGCTTATAATAGGATTGCAATACCTAAAATAAGGAGAATATCGAATATACTGGCATATGTTTGAAAGCACCGTAAGGCGAAAGACATCCTGTTAAATTTGATTTGTATACCGTGGAGTGCACGTTTTCCTTTAGCTGGGCGTAAAATTCGAAGGCACTGATACTACAGCACAGTTCGATTTCGATGAATTCTATTTCGTTCGGGATATCGATCACTTTGTAATTCATTAAAAGATTCTCTGTAGAAATCACGTATGGGGTTGAAGCGCTTATCCCGCCCTTCTCTTTGCTCCACGATAAGTTCTCCACGTCGCTCGTGGCGCAGCTCTCGTTCTTATTTTCCCCCGAATTCGAGTTTTGGAACACTACGGGAGACCCGCTGATAACCGCATCCTTTACTCTCTCGTCGTCTGAGCAAAATAATTCTGAGTTCTCTACAACTATGTCTGCATTCTCTGTTAAAGACGAGCTTTCGGAAGCGATACTATCATTCAAATTGCAATTAATATTCATCCCCCATTCGTTGACGAGGAATGTGATTAAGTCTGTCTTCTTGTGGCAGTGCTTGTTTGTTTCCAACAGGGTTACAGAAATCTGAAACGATATTACCGTATACTGGCGCTTCTTTTTACATTGTCAACGATGGATTCTGTGTTTTAGAAAATTACTCACAATAAGGAACTCTTTGGACCTGTCTAAGACTGTTACCACGCATTCTTGTTCAATGAGAAGGCTGTGTATTTTATCCAAATCATCTATCCTCCACTGCCCATTGTTGTATCCCTGTCGGAGAAATGAATTGAAATACATTGATTATTCGAGCAGAAATATTTTAGCACCGACGATGTTGGATCGTTTAAAGCTATTTACCGGGATTAAGCTATAGATTATACATTTTGTACACTGGATTGGAATGTTCTCCAAGACGACCTCCTTCTTCAGATTTCCAATCGTACATTCTTCCACATTTCCGTAATCTACAAACTCGACCTATGGCACGGAAAATCTCGGTTATTAGTAAGTGTCAGGCGAAGGTATGTCCACGTGGTACAACGGATAACAGAATCTTTACATTGAATAATTCATTCTCCTGAACTTTAGTCACCGTGCCCCGATACCATTTCTTATTCGCGTGGTATTGCGCGATGCAGAGGTCTCCAGCTGCCCACACCGTGTCGCAAGATTCTATCGTGCAATTCTTATACAGCTTCTCCAGTTTCAATTCTATCTTTCGCAGTTCCGCTAAATCTGGAAAAGCGCAATGTTAGAGGATTAAAGAGCTACGTGAACACTTAGTAATGGAGTCGCGAGAAGTGTGCAGACTTTGCTCTTTGGAGTGAAGATACAGGTAGCCATTGTGGTCCAAGTAAGTAGGTATAGCAATAAATGAATCTTTCGCTATCGGGGCCGCCGGCAGCCAAGCGGATAACTTCGGAAGCGACGGGATATTGTCCAATATCTCTTCTGAACTATAATCCTCGCTGTCTGATTCAGAGCCGGAATAACGCAGGAATGCTGTCGACGCCTCCTTGTCAATGCTCTCGATAGATTCGTCCAGCTCGTTATCAATTTTTTGCCACTTCACGTTTATCTCGGATTTCGACAATCTCTCCAATTTCTTTCTCATTTGCCGCTTCAATTCGATCGCCAGTATTTTGTCCCGTTTCTGTGCGTATCTGGGAATGCGAAAAGGATATGAGAATGTAATCGGAACGCGGGGGGCAAGCATAGAAACGAATTATTAGCGGTTTGAAACATTTGAGAAAGTGTTACGTACTCCTTTATAGGCAAGGCTACTCCCTTCTCAACTAACATTCTACTGACAGAGTTAATTTCAATCCTTGTGGGCGTTAAAGGACCGTCCATTTTCGACTGTTTAATCCACAATTCTACTGGTATCGCAGAGTCTTCCACATCTTCGTCTTCCTGTGTAACAACGAAGAGCAAACAATTATAGAGAATTATATCGAACAACGTTGTGCTTTTAGAAACTGAAAGAAATAAATGAATCGAATATATCTTTCATCCTCTAAAAAGAGATCTCACCTCGCATATTCCACAAACCTATTTCACTCAGTAGATTTAAAGGAAATAATATCATACAGCAAATCGTTATAATTTAGACAACAGACAATTCGCACATAGTACTATTATATTTATTACTGCAGTGTGATATTTAATTTAATTTTAACCGTAATGTATTCTGTGTACTAAAGGGTTTCACCCGTTGATTTCAATAATAATAATAACAATAATAATTAGGGATGGGTTTCTCGACGCTTCGAAACCTCTAAATCCAAGAAAGCTTCGAGTTTCGAGAATTCGAATTGTTCGCAGTGTGTCGAGGATTTCTTTAACTACGTTCCACAGAGATGCATGCAACAATTTTATTCACTTCAGTTCTTAAAGCAAGCTATTTCAGTTAAAAAACAGAAGTGGCAATTCAAGTTTCGAGACTTTCGAGCTTCGAAGCCTGACAAACTTTCGGATTCGAGTTCCGAGAACTTAAGAATCACCTTCGAACCCACCCCTAATTTTAATGTACGGTATAAAACACTTACAAGTTTCGATATATAGAACTTGCAGCAGTGGTTGTTGTTGATAATTCCGCGCAGCTCCTCGCAAGATAGCGACGGCCAGCTCATCGATCCCCCGCACGGTAATATACCAGTCAATTTTATTTTAAAAACGTATGTGGGCACTTTGAAGAACGGCGGATACAACGATTGTATGTCGTTTAGCGTGACGGTCTCTTCGAGCCCTATGTCGTACAGGAACACGCGCACCTTCTCTGGAGACTTTATGTCGATAATTCGGCCGCGGTAGTACATGTAGGTCTTCGAGGAGAAAACAGCGCAGACAGTGTCCTTGGACCAAACTTCTCGTTTAGCGGAGCGATACTTGCTGTAGAACTCCTGTAGTTGCGCGGTCATTTGGTCGATGTCGCGTTGCTCGCACGTGGCATCAGATACGTAAATACAATCTGGAGATTCCGCGTGGTGTATCATGACGCACACTTTAAACGGATCGTCGGCGTCGTCTAATGCGCTTTTCTTCTTCACGCTCTTCTCAATTATGGTACTAATATCTGGCTCGTTGTACGGCGCCTGGGGTGGCATTGCAGCGACCACGTTCTTTTTTGGTTTGTTCTTCTTTTGGCGTTTAAGATTACAGTCCTTATTGTAGAAGCTATTGCAGAAGAGGAAAAAAAATGCGATTACATGCGTGGACTTTGCGATCTTGGGCACATCGTAAACAGGCGAAGATGAGAAGAATCGTAAGGCTTGTTCAGAGTATTTACCTCGATCCTGCATTCACTGCTAGGTTGTTTTTCAGTAACAAGTGAACGACGCTACTTCTATCGTAAGTGTACATAACAACGTTGTATGTGTCGAGGTACTTTTCGAAAGCAACGATCTTAAAATTCTTCGTGCTCATAAGGAATTTCTTCAGGAACTCGTTCGTTTCGTCGCTCCATTGTTTCTTAGGGTTGTTTGGCTTTATGTTTTTTAACGAGACTTTGATTGCCTGATGGGAGGGATTAATGCAATTGTTTGAAATTAAGCCTTCGAACGTTCTGCGCAACGGGAACTTAGAATTCGACTTATCTCTATAGGATACTACGCTTCAAATCTCCTTTAAGGGAGGATAACAGTTCTCCGAAATTTATGATTTTTTTTCAAAACTATTGGTCATATTGCATTAAAATGTTTTTGGATATCAGGAGGCATCTTTAAACTTGTAGAATTTTTTTTTCTATGTCTTTCCTTATTATTTATTAATTATTGTGGAATCGCGGTAATCCGTTTGACGATGTTGGCGTCAGGTGTAGAACCTGTCACAGTCATGCGTTTGCAAAACGAAGAAAATTTTCTTAAAGTTAAATAACTTACGCTGGGACTGGACCAAAAATTTTAATTTTAGTTTCTATTTATCTAAGGAAAAAGCTTATTTTTCTTTCAAACGCTACAACTCTTTCAGTTTTTCAGTTTTTTCCTTTAAATTTGACCAATCCCAGCGTAAACTATCTAACTTTAAGAAACTTCTATATTTTTTGCTACAAATCCCGCCAAAAGGAGTTACATCGTCGAAGAGGTGGATAAGATTCCACAATAATTAATAAATAATAAGTAGGATCGACATAAAAAAATATTTTCTGCGAGTTTCAAGTTGCCTCCTTATATCCCAAAAGAGTTTAATTCAATATGACCAACAGTTTTTCCCCAAAAAAATCTTAAATTATCAGTTACATTTGGGGCTGTTATACGAGAATCCCCCCTTAAGTTTACATATTAATTAACAATAGCGTATGATAATCCAGCGTGAGGAAATATACATATTTTTATACAAACTCACCTGAGTTCTACAGCCCATGTACTTTCTGGAAAGTGATCTTATACTATCACAACTTAACGTTAAGCTGTATCCCAAGTCAACATAAAAAACCTTCACAGTGTTTTCTGTAACTTCTGACACGAGACCTCTGTGCCACAGACCATCAGCCCCCAGCGCTGCACATGGAAAATCTGCGCGGATAATTAATACACGTAATAACAGAAAATTCATTCCCAAATTGCTCACCGACAAGCATTTAAAAAACAAGAAATATACTTATATCTGAAACGTTACCTTTACATGGTACAGGAATTAACTCTGTAGCAGATGTGTTATGTTCATAGTAGTCAGTCATTTCGCGTACCATTGTGCAGAAGTAAGACCTGTTTGCGTGTTTCTACGTAACAGAAATAGAAAAATACATAAAAAAAAGTGACGAAGGAAGTTTGAAAGCGGAACGATTATGAAAATCTTGGACAAAGAAGGAGAAAAGATATCCGAAGCTATCGGAATAAATGGGCCACAAGAATGCCAAGAAAACTGTATTACTTTCTGAACGTATATAACATTCGGCGATTCGACGGACAGAACTTGCACTTCCGTGTAACACTCTATCTCCAGCTGTTCCTTGTAGTACTGCCTCGTGGAGTCTGGGTTAGTCCTCTGCGAAACAGAGAATCGACCATGAATTTTCTGATCCGCGATCAACGCAGAAACTGTCGGAGACAGCGCGGCAATTACCATTAATTTATTCGGGCACACACAGGTAGCGTATTTCATGTACGTCAACGAGTCTTTCACGGATATCAGGCCTGAGTCTTGGGCGGAGATCACGCACAGCTCGACGTAATAAGTGTCCCCAGTTATCATCGTGATGGACATCGAGACCATGGAATTTCTGGAACAGCGAACAGAATTACTAGTCGTCTAAAATTCTTCGATCGATTACGAACGACGGATCATCGAGGTAGCTTACGTGCAGACTAGTTTCTTGAAGGCCAGAATAGCGTCTGGGTGCCATTTCCCATCGTTTGGGACAACATCGAACAACGTACATCTGATCGCCAGGACGGGCATCATGGCGAATTGGGGAACGATGTTCCTCATCCTCGACACAGGCACGTTTGTTTCCTCCGTCCCATAATCGACGAGCAGGACACAGTACTTCACGTCACCTTTCACGTCTACTCTCTTCTCTGTGATGCGCCCGCGATACCAATGTCTGTCCTTTGAAGACTGCACGACGTACAATCCATCTGCAGAGGGCAATCAGTAGCTTCGTGGTACAAGGTGGAGCGATTATAAGGGACGGTCGTCGTTATCCCGCGATTATCTCTGATTTCATACTCAACGTGACGTCTGTGGGCGTGATTCCCCAAGTGTTGGCCATCGACGAGAGACCTTTGCTCAGCTCTGTGATCTTATTCTGATTCTGCATCAATTGGACGTAGAACCAGGATGGATCAATGACGTGGGTGACGCGTACCATCTCGGAGCATCCTTGAAATTCCATGGAACAGTTTAATCAGAAATACTCGAAGGGAATATGAGGGAAGTTTAGGGCACAGGATTCCTAGAAACGAAGGGACGGCTTACCAACAGCAGGAAGATTGTCATTCTTTCGGGAGTGCAGGGAGTCGGTCGACTCGGATTTCATTCTCATAGACGAGTTGGAGCAGAACCCTGTGGAAAATGAAAATTCGCCAACGTGAGGGCCAACGGAGCAATTGACTTAGGTGCCTTCCGCGGCAACTGGTTCTAGAAAGAAGACGTTGATGTTACTTGGAATGTTGATCTCCTCTGTAAGTGGCTCCATTTCGTAATCGTCCGGCAACAATTCTGTCCGTTGCAAACTGAAACTCGACACAGCGGGTATCTGCACGCTGCAGTGCTTCTGCAGGGCTTCCACGATGCTTTCGTCAACATTGAATCTGCAAGAAAAAGAGTTCGTATTTTCACGGGGAACCCTAACGACTATCTTATCCAGTGGGAGCTTCGAATTCAGAGGCTTTACGTTTATACGGCAAATTATGTTTGAATGGATTTGTTACATTGTAAAAAGGGACACTTTCCTATTCAGCCCTCGGCGTCCCTTACAGGATTAGCTGTACTATCGACCAACAAGAGCTTTATTACGTCTGCTCTGGTTTAGAGAAACACAAGCGAAGCGGAACTTTGTTGTTCGCGGTTAAAAGAGGAATGATAAAAAAAAAAATATATTTCCAAGCCGCTTTATAACGCAACCGTAGGCACACTTCGCTTTAATTAATTACTCTTATGCCGCTCTCCCTCGCGCTCATTCACTTTTCGTTTGGACATCTGTAAGCTGCTTACGGATATAAACGACAGGGGATTTGTCCGACTCGGCACCATCGTCGGTGCCGAGGAAAATAAATTGTTCAATACGTACTGGAGATTTTGATTTAACAAAAGCTTTGGATTTTCACTGTGCCGCGGAGCTTGTGCTCTCCATGTGTCCCAAGACCGTTCAGGGAATTCTACTCTGTTTTTCGCTGGTCTTAACGACACACCCGACGAATAAATAAAAATATAGATAATAGGAAGAAACGTGAAACTGAAGTACGCTAAAGGGATTCGTTTAATTCTTCCTGTTTCGATTGCAAAGTGTGACAATGAGGGGAGGAAATAAACTAAAAATTGTGGAGAACGTAATTGAAGAGTCTTCGTAGAAAACAATGTGAAAGTGTCAAAGTTAAGATGGGAAATCTAACGGAAAATATTCTACAATGGTAATAGTATTGTACAGAATTTGATTTTTGGGCACTCACAGTGTTTTCTACGGGGACTCTTTAATTCTTATGCTCGATGTCTTCAATTATTACTGGTTGGAGGTATTTTCAAAACAATTTCCCGAATGAATATTTGGCAACTTGTTATTAAGGTCAGTTATAATAGCAATCTGTTTTAAGGTTGAAATTGTAGAGAGAAAATTTAGAAATATACAATTTCGAGTTCGTAAAACCAGAGAATGAAATTAATTCCAATTTTCTGCATCTTGCACGTTGCACACCGTTTCTGCATTTTCCTACTCTCATTAATAACACCAGTTCTGCTTATAAAAGGCACTTCCATTGTCTTGCTGTAGTAACAATTTCGAGAGACATTATTTTTAGTTTAAAATCTAAAACGCAATTTCCCTCTTCCTTAAGCAACTCTCGCAATGAAGTACACAGAAATGATCGTTAACATTTCAAGAAGGACTGAGAACATTGCTTTAGAGACTGGCTATAAATTATTACGCAGTAAATTATTACTAGCAGCCAAGTATCGACGCTTCGTTCCACAAATTTGTTTCTAAGATTTGCCATAAATATTGTACTCCATTTATGTGCGAGTAAAAATATGATAATAGTTCCTGTGTTAAAAGGAAGTATAGTTTACCTGATTTCCTGGTCGTCCCGTACGGAATTCACAACCAGATGACAGGGAATATCTGCCAGTTCCTCCAATTTCCGTATCACCTGCTGCAAATCCACTTTGTCCAGATTTTCTTCGACCGAGGTAGTCACCTGCGAAACGTGGCGCGTTCGCAGAACGCGAATTTGTAATATTCAAAGCACCGAGCACCGCTACTGATAAAGAATTCCCCTCCCCTTAACATTAAAGCAGAAAAAAGAATGGCCCAAAAATTAATCGTCGAGCGTGGATAACGTTTTCTCGACGTGTCAGCTCATTTCAATGATCGTTGCCCGTTCCTAATAATTTCATTATGAAAATTCGCGTCTCCCCTGTCACGTGCACACGCAGCAGCTAGCAGGGGAAGATTTTTAAATTTCCAAACGTCCCGTGACACGCGGAAAATTCGCAGTATCATCTGCGATTCCATCTCGAATTACTTTTGGCAGCGGCACGTCGCAGCGTCCTTGCGGGAAAAATTTGCGCGTGTCCACGTCCAAAATAATAACCATGTACCCGGCGGGAAATTAAAGAAGTTAAAATGAAGCAGCTAAAACAAGCCGAAGCCATAGAAACCTTTGCACAATTGCTAATATCTGTGATTAGATGGTACGTATAGTCTACTTTTTTCATAGCTTCGCTTACACACTTTTACCATGAGTCCTTGGAATTTTTAAATTTTTAAATTTCCCTGTCACGCGGGGCCGGTAACGAATCACAAACAGGAGGCATATCAATGATTAGGGATAAGGTTTATCAGCAATGATTAGTCGCAACGAATTGCAGGGAAATCCTTACGAGAAGCGCAGAGTGCAATCGCTCCTCCAGTTCCTTGATCAGCTCGGAGATCTCGTCGATATTCTTGTTCCGTGAATTGCGTTGCCGGTGCAACGTCTCGATGATCTTTCTCTCAACACTTTGCAGAACACCGTGCAAGTAAGCGAAATGCTGTGTGATGGCAGTTTCCACTGTATCAGCGTTTTGAGTTTGCATCGGGTAGAGCGCAGTTGTTTTCAATTTCTGAAATGCAGAGGCGTTTATGTGTTTCTTATTATGTATATATATTAATTGTATTTAAATTATTATCGAGAAATTTATGGAATATACGAACTAAATTAATTAATAATTTGATGAATCCATAAATCCTATATATATTATAAAATTCGCTGGATGAATACTTTGGTATTTAAAAACGTCAAATCTGTGGTGTCTATCGTGGCGTTAACGTGTCATCGCGAAGCGTAGAGCCTCTACACACGCGTTATGTAATATTCCGATTAGCATTCGACTAGTGGCCCGAGCTGCCTGTTAAGAAATCGAAGCATCTTTAATCGTGTCACGGAGTGAAACGACTTCTCCGAAGCAATTCGGTTAGTATACCTCTGCGTCTATATTTAAAAGTTCGTGTATTTTTTTAAGGATCTATGAATTGGAGTGAGAAGAATCTCGGAAACAGTGATTCTTGAATGGGAATATGAGGTGAGACGATAAGAGCTTGATTAGAGTAAAATTCGAGAAGTTATTTTCATTCGTATGAGAAGAAAATAGAACACAGTTTTGTGCTAAAATTGCGCGATTTGTAATAATTGTACCAAATGGTATTTAATTTCAAACGTAAAATGCTATTTGAGTATCGTTCCATATTTTTCGGTTAAAGTTCCTTGGAAACTTTCTGTTAATTATTCACATTTCCTTGCGACTCCCGACGATCTAACCGCGGCATTCGCGAAGGAATTGAGTTGTTGATTTAATCCCGAATCGGGGGTATCCAGTTTAATAATTTCGAGAATAACTTCACGGAGGATAACAAGGTAATTCGTGCTCGCCCTCCTTATTACGTTAGTCGTTACGTAATCAGACGTTATACGATCGCTGTTAATACAATTTTATACAAATTCCCCTCAGTTTAGCTACGCTTCATATAGCTTCTGTTAACTTTGCAACAAAAAGCCGCCACGGACTTGTCAAACCAAACAGTTTAAATAAAACTCTAGATCGCGCAGTTCGCGCTCGTCATAATATTACCACAATTATACCAAACTCCACTTTCTGTTTGCACGCTACAGACGATAAAGAGCATTACACGTAATACGCTCTGAAAAACTGCATATGTATAAAGAACAGAAGCTCTCCAATATACATGCGCGTTCACAAACTCTTTTCATTACTCTGATGTGTAACGTGGACCCCCAGTAAAGCAAATGCTCCACGTCTCATTTTGAACATCTATCATATCAAAAAGCTCTCCGACGTAGTACATATACCGTCGTGAATGAAGTATTATTACACCTGCTGTGTTTTTGCAGAAAATGCGATACTTTTGTACAGTGGCACACACAGAGGGGTGGGGGACAAGGGGCTCTGGCACCCCCCAAAGAAAAGGCTTTGTGAGAAGAAAAGAAAACTGGATTTACTCTTTAAATAAATTTCTCTAATCACCTTATGAATTTTATTGAATATGGATTAAAAAAAATTTTATCCCCTCAACTCGGCTACCCCCAAAGAAAATAAAAAAAAAATTATGTAACCATGAGTGGAGTAATTTAAGAGCTTTGTAAAAAGAAAGAAAACTGGATTTTATTCTATAATACATTTTTCTAATCAGCTAATGAATTTTACTGAATATGGATTAAAAATATTTTTATCCCCTCAACTCGGCTCCCCCCAAAGAAAAATAAAAAAGATTTATGTAACTATGAATGGAGTAATTTAAGAGCTTTGTAAAAAGAAAGAAAGCTGGATTTTATTCTATAATACATTTTTCTAATCACTTAAAGAATTTTATTGAATATACATCAAACATATTTTTATCCCTTCAACTCGGTTCCCCCAAAATTAAATCCTGACTGCTCTTAATTTAAAACACCAAATAAAGTAAAATTTCTGGCTCAGAGTTTTTCATTAAATTTGCAACACTTTCCCCATTATTCCACCCAGAGTAGGTGTCCCAAATCCTAATACTTATGAACGCCGGTGAGGCCTAGAAGAATAACATCAAGAGAGAATACCATCAGCGAGTTGTTCCTCGAGCAGCAGCGTACTCATCGATTCAAGGATCATTGGATTACGAGTGGCCAGGGCGTGTATCCTTCGAAGTCGAAGGGGAACACGGTTGGCGAGCGATCCCAGAATATCAACGACCAGCTACGCGCGCCGATATACATCGATGCACATCGACGTGTCATCGTTTCGCCGTGAACTAGAAGGTCGGCCGAGCGACTTTCCATCGGCGACGAGGGATCCTCCGCGAAGGGAGAGAGACCCATAGCTCTCTGCCGCGAAGGGAGAGCGGCAGAGATTGGAATGGCTGGCAGGGAGAGCGAAGTAACAGAGGTGGGCAGAAGCTTAACATCGCCGAGCGGACCAACGACCGAACAAACGCGCCTTTTCCTCAGTCTTTCACGTCCCGAGGACCGCTTACCATCGCCGGCGCGCGTTCCCCCGCCCGCTCGTTGGCCACGCTCTCCTCTCTCGGCTGTGCTCGCCCGTAAACGCCGTTGTCACTTCGGAACGCGACTTCGTTAGTGCCGAGGATGAGGCTCGTTCCTCGTACGCCGAGGACCTAGCTTCGCTTGGCGCGGAGGGGCCATTTGCTTGCGGAGGTACGCGTGGATAAAGGGACAGGAAGAGGAGGACCATGCGGCTGCACGAACACCTCTGCGTGCTGGCCTCTGTTGCGTTCGCTCTGCCGCTCGTCGGTGAGTCCTCTCATCGTTCTTATCCCGTTAACTGGGACAGACGAGTCGGCTCGTCGCTTCGAAATGCCCACCAGCGAGCCACGCTCGAGGAGAGCGGAGGAAGAATCGTCGCCGTATGTGCCACTTCGGTATGGAGAAAATCGGTTGATTCGGCTCCGATTCTTTCTAAATTGATAGGGGATGTTCGTTATTGAAATCTCGTCGATTTAACGATCCTAGAGGGACAGTAGTGCCTGTGTCGCTGGCTTGTCACGCTCCGTAATCTAGGTCTTTCACTTTTACGATGAAAGGCAACGGTTGTGAGTGATGGACGTGGTAGATGTCTTAGGATCTGTTCACCACACGCTTGAATTCGGGCTAGCTTGATATTTGGATCCACAGGGTTGGGGATGAGAACGAGGACGTCGGAAAAGAGAGGACCTATGTTTCTTAAATTTGAAACGCGATACGCAATAATCTTCTCGATAATTTCTACCCCGAGCTAGTGAAGAAATTCCAAGAAGCCATTGTTTAGAATGTTTAGATAATAATGATGCTGGTTCGGATCCTACAACGTCGAGAGATAATGAGTGACGAAGGAACTCGTTGCACGGCGGATAATAATGCAAAGTACAGAGGAAGGGACAGGCACGTGACGCCTGTAACCGTTGGATGAAGTTTTATTCGCTGGCTGGTTGGATGGGCTGAAATCGCGCGCGTCCCGGAGTTGCGCTTCAAGAAAGGAAAGTACCGCGAAATATTAGTGATGCAAGCCATTGTCTCTCGCCCCGGCATTCTGATTACCTTCTCCTTCGCGAGTCAAGAGTACATAGGCCTATTTCCAGGAGCGAGCGATACATATAACAAAAATTCTCACGGGGCGTAAATAGTTGCGCCGCGCCGCGGGGAGACCTAATATGGTCACCTAATGCCATACTTTCTCCGTCGAAGACCGGCGCTCCGGCTGGCGAAGCCCCGATTAATTCCACGCTAACAATTATTACGATCCTGTTACCGTTACCCAGACACGTGAACCGCGAGAAATCAATTATGACCGCCCCCCTCTCTCAGCTACGAAACCAGTCATCGATCTGTACAGGGTGAGAAAGAAGCAATGGCCACGGATTTCGTAGACGAATCGACGCACAGCTCTATAAACGTACACCGGCGTTCCTTGGGACACCTACTCTGCGTAGAATAATTGTGGAGAATGTTGGAAATTTATCGAAGAACTCTACCAAATTTTACTTCATTTAGTATTTTAAATTAAAAACATTGAATATTCAACTTGCTCCAAATATCACATTCTGTCTAAATACAGCAAATGTCCTAATACTTATGGAGGGCAGCGTACATCGCAGAAGCTTATCAGATTTAAAGCCCGCGCAATTACAGTATAAATATATGACCCGAGATGTCATGGAAATTAACTACTCGTCGTGTAAGAGCTCCGATCAAACGACCTAACACTATCCTACCTGTACAATGTCTACAAATTTTCCGCAAACTCTGACGCGCTCTATCGTACTTGAACACACTAAAGCTTCGGCCGCGCAATTGACAAAAGTGGACGAGCCGGGAAGATGGTCGTTCGAAAGGGATAGGAGGAAGCTCGATGCACCGTCATCGTCGTTATACCGACGATGGGGTACGTCTCCGTCCGGCTGGAACGTCTCTCGCAGAGGGCCGCCCGCAATCTTGTTTACCCTGTTAAATCAGCCGCAGAGAATTCACTTTAACGTCTTCGCGGTGCGCAGCGTTAATTATACTGCGTAAACAGTCAAAGGGAGGCCCCGAAGGAGGGCGAAACGAGTGGAAGTCGCGGCGAGACCCTGCCACGGCAGCGAAATTAAGTTCATCCCTCGGCTGATGGAGGGTAGTGTGGAGGAGGGAGGAGGGGAGTCGTTGAAACAAGTCTTACCGGGGGATCGGGGATCGATACCCCGCGGATTATCCTCTGCTACCGTCAGGGCCCGGCGGTTCAGTCGAGATTTAATTAGCGGGATCGACCGAGATCCACGGGGCAAACTCGGATTAACTCGCGGACGTTGAATTTATTCCTCGCACTTATCGCGCGCCCCGATCCAACCCCCCCCATCGTAATCGACACCCCGGACGCGACTCGGCAGTTCGTTCCGTTTACGCTGGATCCGGCCGGCCGACGCGCACTTCCTGTCCCGTTAATTCCGTGTACGTAAACGCTGTGACTCGATAGTGGAAACGCCGCGTGTCATCCGCTTCGCGAAATGTGCGCGGGCGGTGTCGCGAGTCCATTCGTGTTACGTGCGCTGAACAGCGATGGGACGACTGGATCGGTTGACACGGGTACGACGAGGTGACGGATCGCTTTTCGACAGCCTTCGAACGATGGCGACGGAGCTAAATCAGTGTTGCGAAAGCTTCTTTTCGGTTGCGGCTGTAACAGACGAGGGAAGCTTGTGGGGCTAGGTGCGGTGTTGCAGAGAAGCGTTGAGTATTTGTAGGCGATAAAGCCGCCTTACCGATTCCCTGAAACCGACTCTTCGGTGTTACTCTCTTCCGAACTCTACGAATACCCAAACTAACGGGGCTCCGTAGTGACCCCCCCCCCCGGTGCTTCAAAGCAAATTAAGGGGTGGTTATGTCGAAACAGCTGGCGAAACAGAACGCGATTTTTGAGAATTTTTTGTGGAATATCTACTGTATAGTTTTTTTACAACTATTCGCTTATTTTAAAGGTACATATATGTAGTAACTCTTAGTAATTTTGTTGTGGAGAAACATTAGAAAATTAAGGAATAACAGTTATTCTCGCGGGAGCTGTTTTGATATCGGTGAGCAAGATCTTTCGGAACACCGCTGTATCGATGGGCCTAAACTTTTGCAGATTTCTTTTATATACCAAAGACTAGTAGATGAACGAAGGATTTTTTATTTTAACAAAAACTCTATTTTCAATTAACGAAACATTCAGACATCGATAAATCGTGGTTTTGCGTTAAACGGTTGCCATATTGTCAAAAATCAAGTTTTTGAAAAAACCTTCGTTCATCCACTGAATTCAAGCATATATTAACAGCATCTTTTTGAATTTTGAATTTTAGATGATTCGGCCCTGAGAAATCATGCTCACCGCACATTCGTTAATTTTTTAATATTTTTTTATAACAAAATTGCTGAGAGTTGCTACATATTTGTACTTTCAAAATAAGCGAATAGTTGTAAAAAAATATACAGTAGATATTCCACAAAAAATCCCGAAAATCACTCGACTAGACATAACCCCTTAAGTAACTCGGAGCAGGGTGTCTGACTTTAAAAGTATCTTCTACTGAATCGAGAATCACTCGGGACAACGTTCCCCTACACATCAAGAAGCATTTCACCGATTTACCTAATATTTACTATAAATGTTCGTTGTCGCAGAAGCAAAATGCCAAGTCCTCTTCGTTCACTACTCGCGGATTCGCGTTCGCAAATGATAGCTGAAAATGTCCGAACGCTGGAGCCGACGATTTATTAGAGCATCCGAGGTGAAACGATGATGACATCCGGTGCGCGATGGTTTTGCAGAGGTTCAACCGATCGGATCGTTGCGCGTAAAGAGAGCGAGGCTGAGAGAGCGATCCTTGAATGAAAATTATTTCTTCGATCTAGACCGAGCAAACGGCTCGAAGTGGAGCGCCTTTCGAATCGCCGATCGAGCGGCAGAGCCAGGGTAGGTGGGAGAGAAAATATCTCGTTTGTTCTCGGCTCCTGTGCGCGCGCGGGGAGGGAGCAACGCGTGACTCTGAAAACTCGATAAAGCCTAAGACGCGCCACTTTCACGGGGGCCCGCGCTCAAGCAACGCTGTCCAATTTGCATTTCGAATGCCGCCCGATCGGTAGATAAATACTTAGTAGTATCCACAGTTTGCTCGCTTAGAGAGCCGCTCCTCCGGATCATTTTATGCCGCGTAACTCGCTCGCCACGATTTCCATTCACGTCTCCTTTTCACTCCGATCGTGGGGGGAGGGGGCTCCTTGAAACGCTCCGCGTCCGTCGATTTCGATCAAAATTGTAATCAGAAATATTCGCGTCAAATGCCGTTCCAATCTCCCTTCTGCTTGTAACAGTTCGTACCATTACCATTACACGGAGAAGTGTCCGTGCGAGGTTATTTATACATGAACGATTACCGATCGTTGCCTTTTCCTTTTAATATCGCGGTACTCGCGGCTTCTTTGTGCCGCATAAAATATTGAGATTATAGTATTGCAATATGTAAAGCATCGTTTTCTTGGTAAATGTCACGCTAGGTAGGCAAGAAGAAGAAGAAGAAGGGTGATATAATAATCTTAAGGTCAGGTAAGGGGAGGATCTCCCTTCGCTTTGTTTAGCAATTTTTTTCATTTAAATAATGAACTCAATGGGAAATCTTATTAATGGAATATGTTATACAGCTTTTGAGGATTAAAAAAATTATTTTTCAATAAAATGACGGTGCTAGAATCCGAGTTGAACTAATCTTTTTTTTAATCTTCAAGAGATGTATACTAAATGCCATTAATTAGATTTCCTATGGAGTTCATTGCTTAAAAGAAAAAGATTGCTAATTAATCCTTTGATTTTCATGCGTCCAAGGTGACACCCTCGCTTAAAGGGAGTTTTTGCAAAGTGTGTACACGTTTCTGAAGTTCTTATGAATGTAGGTGTGTTTTGAGTGAAAGGGATTTTAAAATAATGCGCGTGTGGAAAGTTACAAAGAGATAGGCCATATCATATTGGTTTCCAAAATGTGTCTGACCACGAAAGGATCATTTTCCTTTGCTCTCTTGGGCTTCAGGTTTATCTCGCGCTTCAGCGGTACCTACGAATCAATTATACCGCTATCCCGTACTTTTTAATCAATTTTAATTTGACAAATGCCCACGTCCCCTTTTTATACTTTGTAATCGATCGCTTACAAGCCTTTGAAGACAGTCGCGACGCGGGCGTGTAATGATTTCTTCATTAAATTTAATGACGTCGCAAAGCTGAGACACCCGCGCGGCTAGAGTTTAAGCGAATTTAGTACGCGGCTTGGTAAAATCATGCTCATTTAATACGCCTCATTATGAATCGTCTAAATGTCGTCGAGTACGTGCGCGAGGTTCGAGATATAATTAAAAGTTATTATACGCGTATGTAAAGCCGTGGATATGTAACACTGGACGAAGACAAGTCTACCTGCTAATGATGTCGCCGAAACGTCGGCGGAGCTAAATCCCGAATCGTAAACAGCGTTTTCACGCGGTCTGCTTGATATTTAAAAAAGAACTCGCCCGTAAAACTAATGTTCACACGGGAACACACTTCAACTGAGGACCTTGCAGCGAGAGAGCTGCAGCTCCATCTTTATCAACGTTGAATAAAGTGGAAAAAACTGTTTATAAAATTATTGCTGTGACTTAACATTAAAAAGAGAACACTAATTGAATCATATATATTTTCACACAAATAAGTAGTAGTTGTGGAGTTGATAACATTTTACGTATTTCTATTTTTGGGCGAAAAAATATTCTACGATAAAAACATTAACATCAATAATTCTGTTTTTATTTAATTGCATCAAACGTGATAGAATTTTTTGTTACATATATTACATGTAATAACTACTAATAAATAACTTATTTAATTAAAAACATCCCTACGCTGTAAGCTCGAACGAAAGGCAGATAAATTAGTTTCCCTTTTGCAAAAAGAAGATGTGGTCGACGATATCTTGTGGTTCAAAAGCAAATCGATAAATCTGTTCAATCCGAGGACTACAAGAATATCCATAATCCTTTTTTGCCACTGATTCTCCTTCCACTTTACATTTGTAGATCCCTGCAATGGTTATTAGCGCATTAATAAAGAGTAAACTATATCGTTGCATTTGAAGAATGATGTCGTTAATATTCAAAGCAATTTCTATCGTGTCAGATTCAATGATCGGGCTTCTGCTCTCATCGGTGTCCACAGTTTCGGAGATAGTGAATTACTAATGGTTACTGAACCACCCTGTATATAACTTATTGTTAGGGGAGCCTTCGATAAGGCGCATTATCGGGACGCTACAACCCGAGCACGATTTCATCGATTTTCCTAAACGGCGTCTCTCCACCGCGATAACAACCAACAGTAACAATTAGGCGGGCGCTAATACTATTTGCGTGATTCAGCTCTGCCAGGCGGGGTTCTGCGAACTGTTTAGATTATGTGGCGAGTGGAGGAGCGAGAGGAAAGTATTACGCAGGATGTTATTATAAAACAACTGCAGGTGCAAACTTGCTAGTTCTGGAACAACTCTGTATACGGTAACGAGTTCAAAGCGAGCTTCGATTTGAATGGCAACTGTTTGAAGTTCGAACAGTCAAGTAACTCCTTAAAAAACGCAGAAACTTTCGTTACGTCTTTCGCGACTTCATCGACGAATTTAAATGTATTCTAATTCCAATGTTGATTCGAATCCTCCGGTTACAACTTTCCGGTTCGTCCGGCTGTTGTTTTCAGCCCGTCGATATCTTTTTACCAAGATGCCGTCGAATGGGAGATATAACCAAAAGGAAGGAAAGTCGAAAGAAAACCGCGTTCCGCGGATATTTCCGTCGCCAGCAGGGAAACAAAAGCGACCAACCGAAGCTTCGAACTTCTTCTCCGCGGGATAGATCGCGTGTCACGGCTAATATCTTTTGTCATGCGTGAACGGCGATTTCTTTCGCTGAGAAACCGACGAGGTTTCGCGCTTTCATTGGGAACAGCCGCGCGCGGGGCCAAACGCTGACCGTGTGGATGGAAGTGGAAAAAAAATCTGACGGACCGGAAACAGGCTTACCTCGACGCGGATGTCTGCTCCGACGTTTCATATCCTCGCCATTGCGACATTCTCCGCGAGCGAACGCGTGCAAGGACGTGAGAGATTCAAGGGAATTCCTGTGCGTTGATATCACGCATGCGGATTAATTAATAGCGATTATAACAACATCCAGTTGAGTGGGGTACGATTGGAGGTGGAAGTTGTTTTGTTAGCTCTGGGGGCGAATTATTTGTCGCGAGTTTAGTAGCGACACCGAGCACTGCGACACGCAGAGGTGTTTTTGTGTTAGGGGAGATGGAAGAACGAGGGGAGGTTTGAAGAAAATTTATGGGAAATTTGTGCGCCTTGTGTCGCGTGAATCACTGAAGCCTGAGAGGAGAGAAATTTGTAGCAAGTAGAAGCGGATCGTCCGTGGTCAGACACGCGGTGCATTACATACTGCACTACTCTTCGCAAGTATATATTTTCTACTTGTGCAAGCATCGTGTCTCAGTGGGAGAAGTCACAGCAAAGTGTGCTAGTTAATCAACAGTATATAGCAAAGGATTTCAAGGCCAATCAAGTCTTCAATTTCGGTGTTTCTAGTAGAGAAGTGCAAGCCTATCAAACTGAAAATTAAACAATGCGATACTAGGGGTTTTTTAAAGAGAAATCCTCAAATTAAATTAATTGAAAACTTTATGTTTATATTTGTATATGCTCAGGCAACATTAAAAAAATAATTAAAAAAAACGGTACTTAAAACTTTAAACGCGTTTTTCTCAAAACGATGTTTTTCGAATTGGTTAGCACGGTATCTAAAAAATCAATCACCCGATTTACTTAAAACTTGGTGTATAACTTCAGTAAGTCTCTCATTCACGTTGAAACTAAAACTAAGTCTGTTTTCGCACAATTAGAGTTCACGATTTAAAAAATCAACGAGGATTTTTGTAAGGCGCCCTATTTGAAGCACTATAACACAGGATATAACCACTATTTTTGCATACAATTTTTTTTCATATTCTCTAAAGATTGACAAACGAAGCCACAAAGTTGGAAGTAAATATACTTAATGGTTTTGTTTTAAGAAATTCCCAAAGTTCGCATCATTCTTCGTCCGTCAAGGTAGAGAGACCGTTCAAACTTTCCCTAGCTTGCTTTCTACATATTTCTCATCGATGTTCCATATAAAAGAACAATGCATAAACTATCATCTGAACATAAATAAAACCTCAAGTATTTCTAAACAAAAAGCACCTATCGAACCAACAATTTACAATTCCCCCGTTTTAACATTTCTCTCTTTCTCTCTCTTTCTCTGATATTCCCTAAAGAACTCACCCTGCGTCGTATATTTATCAGCTAATCTTCGCTCAGCTACGGAGGGGTATTTTCGAAAAACTCGAGACACTTGGGTGGGCAAATACTTACGAGCGGTGGCGTATATCTTGCAAAGCTCTGCGGACCGAAATGAAATCCGATTGGACCGCGCAGTACGGCGGGGCCGGGGCGTCGATTTATTTTTATACCGCGGAATTTATTTAGTTACCTGGCCGCGCGCAGTCCGCGCAAATAAATCTGCCGGGCGCGAGCGACGCGTGACTCGCCGTCGTTCGAGGCCTGCCACGATAAATTCCATTTCGACGTCGCGCGGGCAAACCAACGCTGACAATAATGCATAGGTGCATAATCCGCGACTCGCGCGAGCCGCGTGAATGCACCGATCCGCCGATACTCTTGTACCTCGTGTGAACGGGCCAGTGCTACGTGCACGGCCACGCGGGCAACCGTTCCACCCTATGCACAGGGTGTTCCTTTCATCGCGACCGTCGGGCGCGCGCGTCTTCTCCGATGGCGATCGCGGCACGCGGCCAAGGGAATTGTTTGCGCAACATAAACGGCATGTAAGCGTTGCGAGAATATTTATAGGAATATTTGAGATTTAAGGGGGGAAGTTACTAAGGGCTGAAGTTACTATGAAGTTACTTTGAGAAACACGCGTGGAGAATTCTAAGGGTTCTTTCGCGTGAGATTACTCCTGTTTAGCTTCAGCAGTGGTGAATTAAGTCGGGCACCTCGAGATCGTTAATCTCCTCATTAGGGCAAGCCACAGGCCGGAAGATTAATAAATATTCTATGGTGTGTTGCAATTTCTATTAGTTCTGTGAATTATGAAAAATAGAAATAGGAAGCCTATTATTGAAACCTTTTATTACTTATTAGGGATTATTTTTTATTTCGTATTTGTTACTAGTAAGTTGTAGTATAAGAATAGGTATCCTATTGGAATAGTTTATAAATTTCGGAGACCCTGACGGTAAGTGAGTTTTACTCCGGAATGGGTTAAAGAGGGAAAACTTTCCTGAAGATGATCTAAACCAAGATCGAAACGTCGAAAGCTTATATAATTTAAATTGCTAAATAGCTTGTTTTTAGTTCGTTAATTGACCGAACTAGTGCGCCGAAATTACATATATTAATTATTACGGTCGAAATCAAATTTATAACTTTTAAAGAGGGAAGGTTTAAATCGTTGCGCGAGAAAAATGATACAGCAGGGTTGAACAGTTAAATGCATGGACATGTTTGTTTTATCTGAAGCTGTGCAGGCTTTTCGAATTGTATCCGAGCCTGTGACGCAGCGAACTGTAAATTTATTAGCCCGTTAATGTGTTGCGCATTAACAATTCATTTTTCGCGAAAATAATGCGATTCGAAATAACCAGAAACAAGGGATATTAATTAATTAAACGTAACGGACTGCGCGTAGCAGTTTCAGAGGAAAATTATGTATTCGGCGTGTCAATATTATAGAAAATCGAAACCGGACGACCGTTAATATTTGAGAAATTTCGTAGCTTTTGGGGGATTTTTCAAATAACTTTCTATCCGCGTGTCCGCGGCGCTTGGATGCTAGCACAGGGCGGTATAATATTCCAACTGGAGATCAACGACAATTCGTTTGGAAGACCGTTCTTGCAATAAACATATTTCAGGCGACTGGCGCGCATCCGAAACGGATACGAAAACGATCGAGGGCAGAGAATATTCATGACAATTATCAGCAATAATTAATCATTAATTATAACAGGCAATGCTCCTTTTAATTATTACCGCTAATAATTCATTCCGCATTCATAATTATCATTTTTTAATTTACAGATGCGTTCGCCAGCCTCTGTCGTTGCGTGACAGAAGACCGATCAGGCAAATCGCGTGTAATCCTAATATCATTCGCTAACGTTTCAACGATGCTAATTGCCTGAAATACAATTTCATATTTACCTGCCCGGGTGCACCTAATTGTTAAGAATATTACTCGCAATTTAAATGAGTGTTTTAATGAAATTTACACTCGCACCTTCAGATCGTTCGAAGTTACGCGAACAAGTTAATTCCACCAGTTCCCTTTGCATCAGTCAAGAAGTATTTTTAATGTATGATAATGAATTAATGATCATAGCCCTCTCCCTAGAAAATCCGTGAAATATAATTTCCCCGTTGCACGAGAATTTATAAGAGTAAAAACGAACGGAACAGGAAAGCTGAAGACGAAAGCAGTGAAAATGCGGGAGTAGCTTTCCCGTTGCGTGTATTTCCCCTCCGGTACAGTGGATCCGACGGATTTCCAGCGTGGATGGGAAGTGTCTCGACGAGAACAGAAGCTGGATCAGCCGAATGGCCGGAATTACCTTCGAAACGGCATTAATCGGCCGCGATAAAAGGCAAATTCGCACGCCGGGGCATTAATTCTTCCCCCTCCGCCCCTCTGCCGCTGTTCCGCCACCTCCCACCAATAGCGGCGCATAAATTATTTTAATAAATCGCGCGTTATAACGTGCACCGTAGGATCCCCGTCGAATCCAATTAATCGTATCGCATATTCAGAGAGCTGGCTTCCGATTAAAATTTCGCAAAAAAATACTTTGCAACGTTAATGCTCGCGCGAAGAGCGCTTGACTCGTCGCTTATGCAATTGTCGCGCAGAGAACGCGCGTGTCCGTCCCTCTTCCACAATTTTCCCTCCCTTCGTTTCATATGCCTCTGATAATCCCTCCGCCAGAAACACCGGGGAATTACACGTCTCGATTTCCATTAACCTAGATAATCAAAGCCCCACCCTTTACCATCTGCTTCTATTTTCATCTAAAGAGGCGTTGGTTCGTCCAGTTCGTTTTAAATATCAACGACGTTAGAAGTAATTCGTCAGAAATAATTATTCCTTTCCCAGACGGGTGCGCAGGCAAGCATTTCATCTGGTGTCGTGATTTCTGACGACGCTTAGAAGCGTTCATCCGTGGCGAGTAGGCGAGAGACCTGAAAACTGGACGCACAACAGGAGGCTGTGCTTGTTTCTGCTATCTAGGCTAGCCGCCAGGCGTGGAATGTTAACGTTCGACTTTGTTAGTCGATCGAGCCTCTCCCTCTCGCACCGATACCACGAAGCAGCTGATCTTCCCGCAGAGATCACTCGTTGCGATAGTTTAGGTATGCGTTTCTTAATATGGCTCGCGAGGTGGCCGGCTCCGTTTGCTGAAATTCCACTGGCAGCTGTTCGCAAAAGCTTGCAACCTCGCGTGTCTGTAACCCGAGACTCTACGAAGACTTTAGCGCGGCATTTCCCCGCGGCCCTTCCCGGGCGAATCGCCCCTTCGATCCCTTCCTCCCTACAGCGAGCTAGAATTCGCCGCGAGGCGAAGAGCGCCGAAGGAGGTCTCATCCTTGACACCATTTCTACCACCTCCAGCAGATTACACTTTTGTTCCCAGTCGCTCGGAGTCCCCTCAAGGCTGCCGGACGAACGGTCAGCTCGAAAACCGGGATCCAGGAAGTTAAGGCGCGAGTTCCCAGCCCCGTGGCCAGATCCACTTTCAGAAACTGGAAATCCTTGTTGGGTGCACGTCGGTCCGCAAGTACGACCGTGTAACCTTGACTCGGTGTCGAGGAAACGGTTTGCAAGGTAGCCTTGCTCGGTCAGCTTTCCGCCGAGCGTATCGGAGATTTGCATTCGAGAACGCTCAGTTTCCCACCCGGCCATCGAAAATCAGCTTCGCGTCTTGCTTACGATTTTCGCGCAGTTAAATCCCGTCGTTTTATAAATCGCGTCGAAGTGAATTTAATTAAAGCGATTTCAGTTCCTTTCTGGCAAATTATTCCTGAACAGAGGGAAAGGAGAATAGAAGTATTTTAATTGAACACTCATGAAACACCTGCAACTTCTGTTTAAGCAGAGGACTTTCATTGCACCGCTAGACGCGCTACCCCGAAGCCTAGCTTGTTAATCCCTAGGCCTCAGGCTAGACCTCATTAATGCTGCTATTAAGTTGTGTCAGGAGCAGGGCTGTCCTTGATTAAACATCTGAAGCTGCACCGTCGAAGCTTTAACGGCATTCTTCAGGGCCCGGGCGCCCAGGACGCGATTAAAATCGAGCCTTCGTCCGCGCATTCCTGCTTCGTTTAAAGCCAGCTTCCCCTAATGAATTCTTCAGATTCTTGCTACGGACAGAAACAGCCTCTTGTCTGCTCCGCTCGTCGCGCGGCTCGTCGACGTATCGGCTTGCTACGGGGCGCGTTCGCGGGCATCTTCGCCCCCCTCGTCACGTCTGAATTCGAGAACTGACGTTCCCCCGACACGGTTCATCGGCGTCGTTAAACCAGACACCAGCGGACGTCGCCGTGCGAACAATAATTACGTCCGAAATCGCATTACGCGCACTGTGCGTCGTACATCAAAACTCGCGGCGAAGTTTCCGCCTTTGGCGGGGGGTGGAAGCTCGCGTGCCCGAGTGAACCTAGATATTCACCCCCCGGCGTAACGAAGTTGCTAAGAAGGCAAACGAACCGAGGCTTGCGCCGCGAGAGATCGACTTTAAATTACGTTCGTCAGAGAAACAGTGGAAACGCGACGGTGGTCGATAGAGCATAAAAGAAATGACGGAATCGCGAGCGTGGTGTCGCGAAACTTCGAGTAACTAGGTCCCTTAGAATACCATCGCGTTACGGGATAGTCCTGGAGCGTTGATCGGCAAATATTTATCGCAGGATCGCAGCTCTCTCGTCGACGGAGCTTTAGAAATCACTCGTGCCTCGAGAGGCACGTTCGCGACGACGAGTCAGCCCTTTGGCTGGGGCGAGATAATTTAAAACGTGACCCTTTGATCAGGAAGTCGAGCTTTTTCTATCAATCCAGACTATTCCCGTCTTCTTCGCTATCTTGTGTCTGGAAAGGCCACGCGAGCGTCGAGGATTAAAACGATTTTTATAATTAACTGGGGCGCTACTTGGGCGTCAGTTTTGGCCAGCCTGCTGAATTATTCGACTGGGCGTTACGTGGAGCTGGGGGGCGAGGCTCGGCGAAGACGAGGAATGGAACCGAGGGGCACAGAGATCGATGGTATCTCCTCGGTAATCGAGTTTCGGGGGACACCCCGTAGAAGGAGGTTGCGGCTAGGCGTTTTCTCTCGTTGAAAGTTTATCTCGGGCCAGCGGTCTAACAGGCGAAAGGCAGATTGCGAATTACCAGCTCTCCTGGACTAAATGAATCCACGACGATTGTATTTCAATCTTCGCCCGTGGCTGCCTCGGCTAACTGAATTCCTTTCAGGCTATTACCTCTCAATTTATCCTTTACCTAAAAAACACGCGACCCGGGATTGATGGAACGGTTACGTGGCGCCTCGAGCAGCGGGAAACAGTTCATGAATGGGAGTGACAGCGTATGATGATCGTTCCTAGCCTGCTTCCACGTCAAATAATTCTATTCCCCTGCAATGATCGCTGCGATCTAACGCCTCGAGTTGCCTGCGTTCTTGAGGAACTTTCTGTTTACGGAAAATTCTTGGAGAAAATGGAGCGATAATGTGATTGTATGATGAGAACTCCCCAATCGAATTAAGGATTGGTGGTGGGGGTAACTTGAAAACTTTGGATTTTTTGAGAAATATTTTTACGCGGTTTTGTAGATATAATAGAAAGATGCGACTGTTGTTTATACTTCTTTTCGATATCTCTCACAGTTCTTAAGGTATTCCACGAAAAAGAAATTTCCGCGTTTCTTTTAAGGGGTGATTTCACCCCCTAAAACTGCCCTATGACGCCAATAAAAAATAGGTCTTCCTTAGGCATAAATCACTCTGCTTGCACGCAAAGTTGCACAGCTTTGCTTAAGTTCCCTCGTAAGTTATCAAATAGAAGCGTACCTTTTAAGTACAGAAACAGTTCCCTTACACTTTACCTTCGCATCGTCGTTCGAATATCAAGGGAACGTAACATTGCGATCTTCGCGACTCGCGTTTGCGCAAGCATAGTAATGAAACGGAACCCTGAAGCCACGGTGACACAATAATTACGCCCGACGCATTAGCAAGTTCGCTGTTTAATGAACGGGAAGGGAACAGCTTTCGTCGCCGGCGACTGAAAAGAGCCGACAAGGTGAAGAAAGAGGAGAACGAAAGCTGAAAGGGAAGTTGCGCAGATTATCGCAACGTGCATCGTCGAACAATGAACAATGACTACTGAGAGCGAGTCATTAGCTGACTGGTGGGGTCGCCTGGAAAAAAGTATGTAACGCTGTCGTTTCGCGCGCGCGTTTCCGGCTAGGGGAAAACGTACGTACGAGAGGGGGCGTGTATAAGCGCGGCTATTTCCTCTCGTCTGGTCCCGTTCCAATAGTAACTTCATCTTCAAGTGTTCTTTAATAAAAGCACGGAGCACGCATCGTCCCGGGATGATACTTTCTAAACGTGCAACGTACCTTTCCAATGATACTCGAGGAGAATTGCTTTGCTTCGTGGAGCGAAAACGAGACACAGTTAAATCTTGGAGACTTAATTTTATCAAGACACCCTGTTCTATCTATTCCAAAAGTTTCATTGATTTTTATTAAGTATCGTAGATATTTTTATTAAGAAACGTAGGTACAGCTGTCACCGACTAGTTTCTACCAATTGAGCATAGTTATGCAGAAAACTACTAATCCTCAAAAATTCATTAAACTCCGTATGGTTCGCATAATTCGGTGATCTTAATTTCGCAGAAACTTACCAATCCATAAAATTACCAAACGATAGTTCCATTTTAGGCTCAATAAACAGAAGTTACAGAAAATTTGAAATATTAATTATACTACTCAGTATTGAATACCCCATTTAAAAATCTTGTAAAAAAAAATAACAAGAGATAAAATATACCCGATAGAAATAAATTTTCTTCCATTCCTTTACGCAGTATTTCTCTGAAAATATAAGGATTTAATACAAGATTTCCTCGTTACTGAATATTTCACAGAAGTTTCCGTCGTTCAGAGTACTCCTCTTCGTCTACCCGGCAAAGTGATCAAATTCGAGCGGGAATAAATGATTTGCTGGCAGAGGCGCGTTCGTACGAACGACGAGGATTTTCCGTGTACACGAATTTTACCCCGTCCGATGTTCCACGCGCACGTTCTACGCGATAGATAATTTCGTTGATCCCCGGGTCCCTGTTTCTTCTGATATTTGTCAGACGTTTCAACGACGATTGAATTGTCGGCGAAAGAGTCGGGGAAAGAAAAGCTGCGAGGAAGAAACACGAGAGAATGGCAGCTTAGGCGCTCGTTCTGCCTTTATAATGCTAGATGGAATGATGCTCAAGCACGGAGGCAAGGAAACTTGATTTCCCGCGGCAAGTAACCAGCAGTCGATTTGTTCGCCAATTCTAGTATAGTTGGCGGACATGGATCCGCCCCCACCATTACTTTCGCAACTTCTGGACACTAATTTCTGTGCAAATATTTTCTTGTAATAATTACAAAATTTAAAGAAAAAAAAAAATCAAAGCTTCCTTCAATTAAACTCTTCCTCTTTGCGAGATGCGAAGATAATTTCTATCAGTACTATAGCCAATTCAAGCTTACTTTACACGGGCTGCGAAGTGTCTCACTCCTTGACATCTTACCTGAAAAAAAGGAGAAAAAAAAACTGTCACTATAATTCAGAATAAACAGCAAGAGTTTTTACTAAGACAGTTAGATTTCTTTATTACTAACGACATAACTCCGTAGTTCGATTAAACGGAGTGAAACTTGAAGAGTCCAAGAAGCCTCGCACACCCAGGCATCAAAATCGAGCCGCGTCGGGACATAAAATAACTAAAGTAGCTCGTAGCATGGAAGGTAGATAAGCTCGCGACGATGGAAAGGAAATGGGGAAGTGATTTCGAAGCAGGGCTCGGAGGGGGGTGTTTGCACGATCCCGGTGTGTCGAGGGTGGCGGAGAAACGTCGAATTTAAAAGGCTTCCACGGCGCACGTGACTGGTCAGACGGTGTCGGGGTTAACGTTATTTCGAGGAACGCATGGCCCACTCCGCTCTGCTTGCACCCAGCTCTTTGTTTCTATCGTCCGGAAGCATCGTCCTTTATATCGCACCTGGCGCGGACCTAGGAAACCTTGCTTACGAGCAAAGTCACGTGCTGGCGATACAGGCGGCCGTGTATCGCGTCGGATAACAACCGAGACTGATGATCGACGAGTGAGCGCTCCTATCCTGCGCGGGATCTCTAACTTCGTCCCGAATACAGTGGCAAATATGGAACGCTCGAGGTCCACCTTTCTTCTAATAAAATTCACCGAATCGAATTGTCTGGGATGTGTCACGGCGTTACTACTCGATAGAGGAGAAATAAGTTGATTCGGGAGAATATTCCATCTTCTCGGAGTGGCCTTCGAAAAAAGAAATGCGGCAGTTGGTAGTCTTGCGCGGTCGGGGAACTGGGAAATGGGATGAAGGGAATGATTCAATTTGTAATTTCTGGCTTGGCAACGTAATTTTGTGCGATAAATGAAAAAATAAAAGTGCGAGTTATTACCTGTTATTGCTGTTGATATTTTATTAATGTCAATGCTTTTTGTTTTAGTATCAATGCTTTTATTTAATGTATATCGATGCTCCGATAGTAAACGATTTTTTGTATTTCCATATTCGCGAGTATATCTTGAAACGCATGGGAAAACTTGTGACACCGAATATCTATCATTCGTTGGTGTTTTCATCTCTCTTTGGGAAAATGTCCCCTCGTAAATCGTGTGGCAATATCAGATCTGTATAGAAGACGTTAATGCTGTTTGATAACTTTTGTCGGGGCGCGGATGTTATCGTAAACTACGTTTAGCGACGTTTGAAAATTATTTTCATATGGATTTCGTAGTAAATTGCAGTAAATGAAATGCGCGCTGCATGAAAGGTGCTTTTAGGGAATCTCGGCTGGAAACTGTTTAACTCGTTTTATTCAAAATGGGTAGTTAATGACGTTCGACAGCGCCGCGACAAATTCGCCCGGTAAATACTCGAAAATGAAACGGGGTTTACCGTTGTGTAAAAATGTCGCACGGATCTTTCATCTCCGCTCTAAATTCGAAACCATTACGAGGCGTATTAGATAATCGTGAATTTTTCCATTCAAACGTAAAAGAATACAAAGGAAATATATTTTACACGGCGTAATGTAATATACAGTTAATTGGGAAAAAAGTTATAACTCAGCACGTACAATTCTTTTCTTAAATTCCATATAAGTGAGATTTTTATGCAATCGCCGCAGTGCAAAAAGTATTATAATTTCAGAGTCGTACAAATAAAAAATAATGAATAGGTGGAACAGAAATCTGGAGATACCAATCTTCGTCTGGACTGAAATCATCGAAGTACTTTTCAATCAACCTGTCTGTGCGATATTCGACTCAAAGGGGAGTGCTGCAGGATAATTAAAAAGACCGAAAGGTGAATTGGGTCCAATTATCATTATTAGGAGGTGGGAAAGCTTTGATTTACAGCTGGCAGTTATAAGAACTTCTTTCAGACGGTTCATTCCGACAGGTGTTATTTAATTGATCAATTAGAGCAGAGTAATTAAAACGTTCTATGTTAATCGATGACAGCTTCCTTTGATTAAACCTTAAGACTGCTTCTCTCATTTCCAACTCGACTTCCAACGAATTAATAAAATGCATTCTTAGAAATATCATTCCGCAGGTGTCTGAAGCTGGTTAAATTATTATTATCGACCAAGAATTCTGATACTCCGTCGCAGATGCGATAAGGGCTCTTAATTTATTTGTCAACTGTTCGGCTGAAAATAATCTCCACGAATATTTACCCCCGTGGCGTCGCGAGATTATAACGAGTTGCTTTTCCATAAACGCGACGAAACGTCACCGAAATTGGCCAACAAAAATCGTTGAACCGAAAGGCTCGACCTTTAGTCACTACGGGAATTGTAACTTCGCGTCGGTAACTTCGACGGTCCCTACTTACAAGTTAGAGTGCGTTATAGAGTGTTCTGCACAATACACGCTCCCTTGTGCACAGAGTTGGCGATACGAAGGGTATTATCGTGCGACACCCCCGAACTCGATAATTGGCTCCTAACAACGCGATGTATTAGTTTCTGTCTTTAGGCGCTTATACGTACAAATTCTGATAACGAACGTTAATTCAATTCCCAGTTATAGTTTGTGTACAGAGCCGGCCAACGACGAAGATACCCGACGAGATGAAAAGTGGAAACTTAGAGGGGAGGGGGATAAGGATCAGGCGGGGCTGGAACGATACCGTGATGAGCAAATAGATCGATAATTAAACAAACAATCTAATTCGATTACCCTTTCGCTAGAAGTAAAATGTACAGGCGTGCTTTCCATCCAACTTTTCCTGTTTGCCGATGGCAAGATCGCTTCGAGGTATTCGGTTGAGTTGTTCCCAAAGAAATATCGAGAAATCGATACGCTCGAATTTCACTTTAATCTAGTAAACTTTTAATTTGCTAATTTACTAATCTACTAATTTACTAAACATTTTAATTTACTATAGTTCTCAGAAATCAGATCAATTTCGTTCGAGATAATTTGCAAAATAATGCGCGCACCGAAGTTATAGGAAAATGTAAGCGAGGCATGATTAATGTATCATGCGGTTGGGCGAAGGGGGAGAGTGAAATGTAAAGTAGGAGTGGGCAGTGTACAAAACGCAAGGGAAAACAGATAATCACTGATCAGACACGATTTACAAGCGAAGTGAATAGAAACGCCTCGCCCTTTAATTATTTGAGAATTCTATCAATTCTGTGTGGCCATTTTCGAACTATCCAAGTATTGTTGCAATATAATGTTAAGATAAACAATGAATTTTTATGGAATTATACTACGGAGACCTGGATTTATTTTCAAAACTACTAACAAAGGAAAAATACTGTAAAATCGATACTCCAAAAAGAATATCCACAAAACTCGCTAGGATCTCGAATGGTAAACTCTCGAAACAATTTTCCTAAGATGAAGCACAGTACTTTGCGCCCTGTAATTTAAAACGCCAGAAGGAGTACATATTCGTTTAAAGAACAAGCGCACAAAAACTGCTTTCGCCGTTGAAGGTTTAAAAAAGAAAACGATAATAACGTCCTGCTGATCTCTTCGAGCAAAAAACACATAGTTACAACATCACAGTGGCCGAAAATATGACGAGAACCAGGGTCTTAACAATTACCGAATCATTCTTCGCGATGCGATCGCAGAGGTTTTATAATCGATGCATAACCCTTCTTTGCGTGCAAAAAGTTGGCCGCTACGAAATCTTGCCTGTAGGCAGTACAGGAATATCGAAATGATCGCAGCGATCACGTAACAACGCGGAATAATATTCGGCGATATTCCTTTTTTACTGCGACGAGAATCTACGCGCAGACAATTAGCAAGCTAGTGTTAATACGTCGCGACAGGGTGACATTTTTCCCTTCGTTAACAGATTAAATATTCGAGCAACCAGTGCTAAATATCGCATATTAAAATGGAAGCACGTTAAAAAGCAAATGCCGCGAGAAATCAAATATCGCAGATATTTTTCACTTAAATATCCACTTAATATCTTAAAAGCACATCCACTTAAGTATCTTAAAAGCAAATATGACAACTGTTCCAAGACTTTTGAACAGAGGTGTACATATTGTAAGTCCGGGAGAGTCGGACCACTGTTTGGAAAAGTAATTTTAGCATCGTTGTTTTTCACATTTTTGTGTTTGTTTTTGCCAATTAAAGCAAAGCCCAAGCAATTTAGAGTATATATAAATCATAGTGTGCGATAATTTCAAATATTTATTTTCATTTTCAACCAAAAACATTGGCACTGCGACTGGTCAACGCGATAGGCATAAATAACACGTCTCGAGGACCGGGATTCCTTTGACGTCCACCCGCTCGGCTGGGAAGCTCTCGAACGAAAGAAATGCAACGGAACAGCGCTGGAACAACGTCCCAGGGCCATTGTACACGCGCTCCCTCGTCTCGTAGATACGATCATTCGGCATAATCGTATTATTCGAGATAACACGGCTTTCCGCGAGCCCCGCGCGATCTGTGACTCCGGATTCGAGTGGGCGGATGCGCGCATAGCCCGAGGACGCTTGCCGTCACTTACCTCCTCAAGGGAACGTAAACACGCGACAGCAGCTGAATCCGGAGCAACTGTACCGCGCCGAAAACACCGCGAGATCAGAAGATTCGAGGCTCGAAAAGATATTCTCAAGTCACCCCGCGGAAACTCGTCGCGATGCCTGCACGACGCGCCTCAGTTGTCTGTGAGACGAAGGGCCTTTGCACAGAAGGCGCTTCTCTAGCTGGGGCGACTGGCATTTCAGATGTGCTCGCCTGGCAAAAATAGTGGTCGCTTGAAGAGGACGGAAAGTACCCTATTGCTAGTTATTCAAGCGAAGCCTTTCGAGTTAGTCTAGCCTTCGTTTCACGGACCGAAGGGGACAAAAAATGGAACAACTACACTTGTACCTACTCTCGCTAATAAGAGTGTATTGGCTTCCGTCGACTGGCTCGGTGACAAGGGAACGGAGGCAGAATCCAGAGACGCGCAGGGAGGTCGTGCAAGTTTTAATTTAAAGTTCCGCCTCGACGTTTATTTGAGTTCCGTCGTAAAAGTTGATTTATCGCGGCCCGTCGTCAGTAATATTAATTCCGCGGAGTTGGCGGCAGCGCTCGTTACACGTGCTTCAGTTTTATAGGATTAATAAGAACATCATCCCCCGCGGCAACTAGCTGCGAGAGCTTAATTGGATCACCGGCCAAACAGAGTCCGAGCGGAAGGTGAACGACTCAAGGTGGGAACAATTTCAACGAGAGGACCCCCCTCCCCCCACGAATGATCGCGAAAAGAGCGAGTCAGGGGGAGGCGGTGGAAAAAAAACCAATTCTCAATTCCAACGAGACGATCGTTCTTCAGTGTTCGCCGCCCGATGTCGTAAACGCGGAGCGTCGTCGAGCATATCGACAATATCGCGGCAGCGCGGCGAACGCGACACCTCTAATAAAACGGAATATTTCCCGTAGAGCATAGTTCATTCTCGGTGCTCTCGCTCGACACCGGCGCAAAGTTCGTTTCGCGGTCTGCGAAATACGCTGGAAACTTGTTTGCGTGCACGCGTTTCCAGCCAATTGGACCCTCTTGCGACACCTCCGCCAGATCCGTCGTCGCTAGCGCCACTAGGAGAACGTGTCTGTCGCGCAAGTGCCCCAGCCGCACCGAAATTGTTAAATATTTCATGGTTTAGGAAAATTTGGGAAAGTTCGGGAACTCGCTTCGGGTTTCCGCGCGAACGCTACTTAGTTCGCGTAGACGTGAAGAAGGAAGTGTTGAATTTTTTTTTAAAAATAACCACACCTTGATGTGGATTTTTCGATGGTAACAAGATAATCTCGATAGCCATTGGGAGATGCGAATCATTCATCTCTTAAATGATTTTATTCCTTAACCCTGCAGTGCACTCTTAAATTAAAATTACACCATCGGGCGCGTTGGGCCTCACAGGCCCATATCTCAAAATCTAGAAATAATGCATGGATATTTTCAGAAGAAAAATGTTTATGGACAAAAATATTTAATAACAAAATGAAATACTGAGCAGATATCTTTCTAACACTACGAGTCATCGTTGCCTGGATCTTTTTCAATATGTAAACTTTTTTAAACAACGTTGCATCGATGCACAAGAATCACCATTAAAGTTAATCCGTTCGAAATAGTGCAAGAATCGAATGCACTGGAATGATATTTACAAAGTCCCTTCGTCGAAGAGTTACAATACCGTTGAACGGCGCAGTAACGCCGACAAAGAGGGGAAAGCGACGAGAGGGGAGCCGGAATTTTTAATATAATCGCGTCTCGTCACGTTATTAGAGGCGTCGGTTAGCGTATCGCCGAATGTCGCCCAGCGTGGCGCGCGGAAAATCGGGCCCCAATGAATAAAAACCGTCCCATTTCGACTAGTGAACGCGAAATCTCATTGTGCACTGCCGCGTCGACGCAGGATCGGGCCGTAAAACGAAGAATAATGAACGCTGGCTGAAATGCCGGATTACTTTTCCCGGCGACGCAAATAGACGGATTTTTAGCTGTCGCTGATCGGAATGGTATCAATTTGATTGGAACTTTCGCGATATCCGATGCCCGTTCAGTTTCCATCGAGTCTTATATCGGTACTTTCCATTTCACCGACTCTTTGCCTCGGTCGTGCCCGGCGGGAAAACGGATTTCTCGGTACTTCACGTCCGTCCGAAAAAAATAGAGGCACCTCGATGCCGGTGGAAAAATTAAGATCCCTCTAATTCAGATTAGAACGTGAAAGCGAACGAGTCGCGATTATATCCCGATTACATTTACCAGGGTAGAAAGAGATATACGCATTCCAATATCTCCGGCTGCAAGTGCGTCGCGATGCAGGCTTCGGGACACAACGCGTGGATACAAAGTCGCATTCGTTCGCGCGTCTTTTCTCGTTTATATCTCCTTTTTCACTTGCTTTCGTTCCTTTATACGGCTTCAACCCTCCCCTCCCTTCTCGACTCTTTATTTCGTTTCTGCTCTGAACCTAGAGTGTACAAAGAGGCACCGAATTGTCAGAGAATTCCTGAGAAATACTGCCGAGGGCTTGCGATTGCAGTGGTGTAAATCGAAGAAGATGAAACCCTCGGGTGTTCAGGTACCTTAGTATGATAAAAACTTAATTTCACTAAACAGCGAAACAGAGGTAATAATCGCGAAACTCCCAAAAAATCCACCCATAACAATTTCAACATCCATTGCTGCCAAGCTTGCGGCGACTAAACTACCCTTAGCAATTCACTCCTTAAACACAGCCAGTTAATTTTCCTAGACTCGTCGGGGGAGCAAATTCTCTGCCGTTGCAGGGCGAAAACGATTTCTAGAGAATACAAAAACGATTTCTGTCTCTCTCTCTCTCTCTCTCCCTCTCTCTCTCCCTCTCTCCTGATGGCAGTAGTGGCTGGCCATGTCGCTATGAACGAAAGGCCATAAAAGCGAAGCTTTCCATCGACAAGTTCGGACTCGTCCAGGGGCGTGCAGCTCGCGCAAACACAGCGCTCCGCAGCTAACTCCGTTCGTTCACAGACGACGGAGGCGTCGTACGTGTACCGAAGGTTTTATAGTATTAACTGAAATTGCAAGAATCCCCGTAAACTACAGAGCTTTAGTAGGTACACTCGCCGACGTACGTACAGGGTGGCGCGGCAGAAAACTGGCCCCTTTTCCGGGCTCTTCCCGCGCGGAGACTGGCTAACTTTATGACTTTATCTCGCCCCCTCTGACGTCTGTAATCGCGTTAGCTCGGTATTCCTCGATCCAGCCGGGTGGCGTCTGGCCGTCCACCATTTCTAGATCGCGTATTACCTTGTCCCCGCGATCTTCGACGGTGGCCCGCGCAATTAAGGGCAACTTCGCCTGTAATCTTTCCTATGGAAATGGACAACTGGTTACCGGTGATCAACAGAATGGGCCAGAATCCTTAAGCGCGTTCGTTAACGAACTATTCTAGATTGCGGATAAAATGGAGGAGCTAACGTCCTCCCCTGCCTTTCCATTCAGGCTTCCCGGTCTACCCTTTCTGAAGATGGAATAATAATTTACTTCGCTCCGGGTCCATTAGTAGCTGAGCTATGGATTTATTCTGACTCCGCGAGGCGTTACCGGGCGATGTAAGACGCGGCGATCGAGTGGAACGCGCAGCGCCAAGGGGTGAGGGTCAGTGGATAGTCAGGCGCGCTGGTAATGCACGCATCTATTATTATTCGTTTCGTCGGGCTTCTTCGCTGGCACTGGAAACGAGGGACTGCAAGCGCGCCATCTGCGCGGAGAAAAATATCGGAGGAGACACGTTTGTCCGGAGGAGACACGTTTGTCCGGAGGGAGACGGGGGAATGGCGACAAGAGGGTGGCTCGTGTGCTAAGAAATGGGTGGGAAGGGGGAGGGTAGTATTAGCCGAGCGGTGCATCCGCAGAAGCTGCTCCCTAGTTATGGTGGATCGCGCCAGTTTGCCGAATCACCCTGTACATTTAGTTGTATCTGGGCGAGCGATTGAATGCGAATGGGCCAGCCAGAACGTGAGTATCCCTGACGTCGGCGAGCAGCCGGGCTTTTTCCAGTGACGAGAGGGATCAGGGGGATGCGCGACAGTAAAATCGAAATTGTCAGAGCTGCCGCTTTAGTTTTAGAGCCCTGGGTTACTGCCGTCGGCTCGCCCCCTCGCCAGCCGCCCCCACTTCGCCCTCCGTGTATCCTATCGTCAACTGGTCTCGCCCTCCCCCGTCAAACCCTCCGCCCTTTCCTTTTGCCCGGCGAGTAATAAGTGGTCCATCCCACGTGGACCTATAGAATTCAATCAGGGAGTCCCGATGAAAGAAGGGAGGGATCGATCCACGTTCACTTAATTTTTACAACTTCCGATGGCACTGCGCGATACGTTCCACCCCTTTATGGCCCCCGGGCTTTATCGTCCGCCGAGGAATGTCTATGCGCCCCGGAGAATCTTAAAACCACCCGCCGAGGTTAATCTATTCTCGATGGAGCACGCGTAATGCGAGAAAGAGTAACGAGCGGTGTCTCGAGGCCGCGCCGGTATCGTCGCGATAGAAATCGATCCTCCGCGAGATCTTCGGACGGACGACGACGTTTCCTCGCGGACGACGGATCCCCGGGTCTCGTGAACTCGGGGAGGTTCGAAGGGAATCGCGGACGAGGCTCTCTCTCTCTCTCTCTCTCTCTGCCACTGCTGCGAATAATTGCGCTGCAAGTGCCGCGGAAATTGGAACGACTATTAAGATTCTTTCGATATAGCTTCTGCTATTACTAGTCCAATGTTGCCTTTCCTTCCGGTGATTTAGAAAGTCGAGACACTATTTGCTGAGTCTATATTGCTAGCTCTGATCAATTCAAGGGTCAATCGATCGAAGCAATTTTAAATTTCTTTTAAGCTACTTTAATACGCCAAATGTATCTTCCGACACTTCTGACGTTGGCACAACCCCTTGAGTGCACTTCAAAGTCCTTCTGCCTTGGTGCAATTCCCTTTTTAAGAAACACTGTAAATGCCAAAAAGCTTATTCTATATTCTAAGTTCCAAGACTTGCAGTGTTCTTTACAGGAGCTCTTCAAATGACGATATTCAAGTAGATTTTTTAAAGTGTTCCCATTTGATTTTCACCCAGAGGCGTTCAAGCGGCCATTAAAATTCTCCGCACGATGTTCGGGCCAGAAATCACCGTGCGGACTTAATATTATCTTTCGAAAGCATCGCGGATCTATCACTCGGGCGAAGCAGCGAGCGAACACGAGCCCCAGCCCCCCACCGTGAATCGAATGATCAAATGCCGCGCGTTGCGATAGCGTGCCGATCTCGAATACGAAGTATTCGGCAACGGGGTCAATGTCGTGCGAGTGTTTTCTCGTTCTTTCAGCCCGGAGACAGCGGGGTCCCCATTATACAACAGCCATCGCTGTGCCGTATAATGCGCCTGGATAATACAAGCCAGCTGGCCAGAGACGAACTCGAGCCGGGAGCCAGTGACCCATACTCGTCGGCTCCGAGTCGATGGAGCTCGGTAAATCCGTGTTTTTCACGCTTTTCCGCTTCCCACTGTCAGCTCTTTGCGGACTTCTGTTTTTATTTAACAGCTCGATGATCTTACGTGTTTAATTAAACCACCGACTGACCGGATGCGAAACGATGAAACAGCCCCAACACCGACGGCGAGCCAAGTAATCGCTGTAATACCGTACAAAATTCCATCTCGGTCCTCGAGTGGATAGAAGTTTTAATTGAAATAGAAGTGTCGATTCGAAATACGGCCGGCAATAATGAATTTAGAAGTCCCGGAAATACTTCGGATGGGGTACTTTCCAAAGTTTCCTTTAATGCTCTGTTTCGTTTACTTTGATTTTCAAACCCGGACAACCTTTCGAGGCAATTGTGCGTTTAGACGAAGGTTTCTCTGTTTACGGCGATGGAAATGTCGGTTTTAAAAGGAAAGTCGATGCACGGAATTTGTCACCGTGGTTACGTCATAGCGCGCGGCAAATGGATAAACGTAATCGACCTCATGGTCGATCAATTAAACAGATACACACCTAGGAGTGGGTGTACCCGCCACAGAAAACACTCGACTCGGTATTATGGCTCGCTCGACGCTCTCGTCGATGTATGGGAACGATAGAATGAATATATCGTACGTCAGCCTCGAACTTTCACTTTCGCATGTGCGACTGACAACGCGACATGGCTACACGTGCAGCCCATTCACGCACACCTACGTAGTTTACTCTACAATCACGGGTCAAACATCGCGCGAGCTTTTGTTTCATCTGTATCCAGACGTTCGAGGAGAATTTCGGGTCTGAGTTGCTCGGTTCTCCAGTTCCCCTTGATTGAACTTAAAGGATACTTAGGACCTTCCACGCGTGAGTCGTGCAAAGAGGAAATCAGATTATTCCGTGCTGATTGTCATAGAATTCCAAAGTTACTCATAGATAGGGTTGTTAACCGTACTATAATGTGTAGTAATGTATTATATACTCTTAAAAAAAGATACAGTACGTAAAAATAATATATTTCTGATATATCGATAAGATTCTACAATTTTTACTTATTTTTTTTTTTATTATATGCCTATATCAAAATTTTAATTTGTGAATTTAAACATCAACTTTATTTCAATATATAATTCTAACTGAATAATTAAAATAAATAAGCGCTAAAAATCGCCAACTAAAAATAACTGTGGGCACCCCACTCCTTTCGTATAAGGTAAGCTAAATTTAAAAAGATAAAGAAAACATATTAAAAATAGGTAGTACAGAATATAATTCTATCTTAATAATTAAAATAAATAAGTGCTAAAAACCCCTCAGAAAACACTTGGCGATCCACAATTGAGGGCTCGGATGCAATAAGGGGACTAGCGCTCGAAAATTCGAAAAAGTATTGTCCAAACGCTAAGAAATATTGGAAAATTAAATGTTGCTGTCACGACACATGTTTTCTCTATTTACAGTTTTTTTTTTTATCAAATTATTATAACTAACGTATTTTCCCGAGAAAGAGTTGGCAACCTTACTCACAGTATACAATTCTACCGAACTTAAAATGCAGATAAAACCCAATTTGAGTACATAACAAACGAGACAACTGCACGTCTCATAGATTACAAACCAGGAATCAAACTACAACTCCAGCTAGCAAAATAGAAAACTACTTAGACACGGCATTTGGTGGAAATTATAGCACCGTCTGTCCCGAGTCTCCAACCAGAAGAAACCTCAGCCACGGTTAAGTACGAACTTGCCCAACGTTGACGTTCAGAAGACCAAGCAGAAAAGATTCAGGGAGGTGCGCGAAATCTCCAGCAGCGAGCTAGGAAGCGGCCTAGCGGAGGATAAGAGAGGATTCAGTGGCAAAAAGCGCGGACAGAGCGGAAGAAAGAGGGAGATGTTTGCAACAGTGTCCCTAATCGGATTTCCCTCCGCCGTGATTGCCGAATACGCGGGAATGAATTAGTAACGAACTTATACGTCGGTCGGCGCCGTTGGGACGGCAAAGAGGCTTAACCTAGACAAATTCAAGAATGGAGCAACAGGTTACAGAGCCGCTTCCCCTGGAGAGGAACGCCCGCCCTACACGTACTCCTACTCCTGTCCGTGGCCGTAGTTGTTTTCGTCGTCGTCCTCGTCGCCGTCGACGACGACGGGCGACGTCGTCCCAGCATATTTGTTTTGTATACTGTGCCACGGCTCGACCTTCGTTCCTGGGAGGCGGACATAATGGAGACAGAGAGAGAGAGAGAGAGAGAGAGAAAGGATCCAACGACATCGCCTGCTTTCTCATTCATGCACCAGGAGACATATGAACGACTCAGAGCCGACGCCATTCAGCCTCTCTCTTTGTGTGAATTCTCGAGACATCTATTGTTGCGCATTGAACGTTTATTCGTTTGTATCGATTGTTCAGATTCACGGCGCTCTCGTGTCGGACAACGCCTGCAGAGATTCCTGTCTGCGGGGCGTTTTCAGCGCTGCCCCTCGCCTTGGCAAGATGGCAGTGGATTTGGAACAAACCTCCTATGTGTTTGCAAGGGTTAAATTCGAGAGATGTGTTTGTATTATTTACTACGCAGAGTTTCGAGACAATGCCAAAATTATTTTAGTATGCAACTCACGTATGAGTTATTGATAATTTGGTGTACGAATAACAAGTGAACTGTTTTTGAAGTTGTCTCAAGCCTCTGTGTTTAAAACTTTCCCAATTTCTTTCGCTCAGAATTTGTCGTTGCCCAAATTTGCTGTGCCCCAACATTTCTTTTTTTATACTACGATTGTCTCATCAATGTGTAGAATTCGTCCTGTCGACTATTTCAATTGCGAATAATGGCGATAGGATGGTAATGCAAATTTGCCTTTCTTTCGTTTAAATAGAGATCCTTTTCCGGTCTGGATATTACTTTATAATGAACAAATATTTACAGACACGCATAACAGTCTCGCTTGGCGAAGAGGTATTTTGTATTATTTATGAAAATGCGCGGCATGCATCATCGTTTAATCGCGAACGAATTCGGGCACGTGCAAAATTTATGTAATCCAATATGATCGCTTATAAACGATTCGATACAGCCGGTCCTTCATTGTTTCCAACGTTTGTTGTACATATTATTTCAGACAATTATATCATTGAAACTCGTTCAAATAATTACTCCGCCCGAGAGCAAATTCCATCCGTACCCGACCAATCCGCATTCAAGTGGGCAGAGCGCAATATCGTGGCAAGTTTGCTTTTTTCTAGACAAAAAAAAGAGCAATTCTGTACCTTTAAACAGAGAGGTCTCTTTTAAAGAGAGCAATTTTATTATGCATTCAGAATAATTCCACGCGAGCCCCCACGAAAATTCCGATTCACTGGCTCTCGGCTGCAAATGGAAAATACACACGGGGTGTAAAATAAGTAACGGTCGCGATATTCGACGATGAATTTATGCACGCGGATGAGTACAAAGAGAGTAACTGCTTGAAAAGAAATTTATGTCCGTGGGAATGAAGATGCCTCTTCCATTTTATTTTCCACTATTGTGTACAGCATCCGAAAATTATGAGGGAAATCAGAGGAGAAAGATTTCTTATGGCCACGGAAGCTGAAAATTTCCCCAACAGCTTCGTTTCTGAGTAACAAGTAGTTAAACTACAGAAGCGATTATTAGTTTTACGATATGCTAAATGCTCACGTCTCAAAGACAAGTATATTACTCAGATTGCAAAACGACGGCACACTTGCCGATCCCTGCCATAAAACATCGACCAGCTTCGACTTTCACAATTTTGGTACGCCTTTCGTAATTCCATAAACGCTTGGAAACTTTAATGATCCTCGGACGTTGTTACTTCCTCGAAGTTGCTAAGCTACTTTAGTCACGAACAATTAAACGCGCAGGTACTTACTATTACTTAGTCGCTTAATTTCAGATTTTGGAACTCTTAACTTGTGGTGAACTTTGAGAACTTGTACATATATCAAGGTGGACTTTAAGAACCTATGTGTGCAACAAAGTCGTATTATTATTTTTAAACCAACTATTAAATTGACTTGAAAAAATGTAAAATTTTCTTTTTCTTTAGGAATAACTCTGGAACGGTAAGCGATATCGAAAATAAGTATAATCAAAAGTTGAATCTTTATTTTATATCTGTATTTGATTTAGGGATAATTATTTTGAAAAAGAAAATTCTATATTTTTTCAAGGGGTGATTTCACCCCCAAAACTGTATTATGGCACCAACCTGAAAAATAGGTTGGTATTACGTAACTTCCGGGTTGCCTAACTTCCCTCGTCAGTTGCCAAAATTATATCCTACTCTTTCGAACTATTCCCCTACAAAGAATAACCACCCCCTAAATTCACCCTCTCATAAAATACCATACCAAACACAGCCGCAAATTCCCTTAATCGTTCCCTACCAAGAAGGTTTCCTCCACCCTTCGGGTTCTGTAACATGGAATCGATGTCTCGCCTGTTCCACGCGGAAGCTCGCCGAAATTTCGCGCGGGCCAACGAAACGCGAGCATCCAGCTCGAATTGCCTCGAAAGACGATCGTCTTCGGGTTGTTCGGGAGCTGCGAAAGGCTGGAATCCCCGTTGGAAACGTTTTCTCCTCGGCGGCGCGGCATTATTCATCGAGAATTAAGGTGCGCGGGATTGCTGGGATTGCAGGAAACGGCGGAAAAGTAATACCTAATGCACGCTGTAAAATTGCTCGCGTCTAAAGCGTTCCCCATTGTTTCGAGATGCGACTTAAATTGCGAACGCATATAATTTGCGGCCTGTTAGTATGCAACGTCGCGGCGCTAACTTTAACAACCTCCTCGGTTCTCTGCGCGAAAACGAAGTGCAGCCCTCCATCCGCCTTCCGTCGTCCGTTGCCCTCCGCGTCTCTTCCTTTTTGCCGATCGCGAGGGATTGCGAAACAGTCGCGCATGGCTGTAAGCGAAATTGATTAAGCAACGTGGAATAACGGAGATTCTTACCGACAAAGGGCTGACACGCGGCCGTCGCGGAATTTCGCAACAGCAAAATGACGGCGCTGTTATAACACCGCCTCTCTTTCTCTTCCTCCGCGTACTTTCCGTTCATTCCACGCTGCTCATTCTCTTGCGAGTGAAAGCAGGGCGTAGTGGAGACGAAGAATTATGGCACGAACGTTCAATCCGATAAGGGTGTTTACCCCGAGGGCCAGGTGTCTGGGGACTAATAAGTTGCTAGAGAGATTTCCGGGAAATTCCAAGTCGTCGTTAATCCCTGAATTAAATCTATCATTTCCTTTGATTATTCCTCCTCGTTACCAATATCCTTTGGTCCACCAAATATATTCGGCAGCCCATTTGATTACTCTGGCGTGAAGATTTTACAAAATTATTCGGAAGTATTATAACTGCACGAAAAATTCGCGAAAACCTCTGCTGACACTTGTGAAGCATTCGGAGCAGAAGCCAAGTATCGAGATCCAACGATACGGCCAGCGGGAAACCTTAAAGTCCTCGATGTTTCACAGCGGGCAACGAGAGACACAACAGCGAACGAAGGTGTATGAAATGTATAGAAAACACGTCAGAACAATTTTCGTTCGGCAACCGACTCCGGCAGAGAGATATCACGGAGCACCATAATAACTCGCGTCCAGGAAAATCGATAAAGACAAATAAGCTCTCGGGTTGCCCGGCGTCCGTATTACCAATAGAACTCTTTACTTGTTCGCGTTCGACGTTCTCTAATGGACGGAGGATGTTACAATGCGGTTAATAATCGGCGGAGTAATCGACTACCCTTCTGCAGGCTTTACATCACTCGCCGCCTCTCAGTCTTCTATAAATCGCTCGATTATTTCCGAGGAACAGCTCATGAAGCATTAATGGAATGTCTCTATTAGAACTTATCGAATTAATCATCCGGGTAAATTGGCAAGCGAGTACGCGATGTTTCTTGCTATTTTAATTTAAAGTTACTTCTACGACTAGAGGATTATATGTATTTTAGATTCAATTTAGGAAGGTTTAATTCTCATGCTTCTGAATTAATTAATTTCTCTAAGATTTAGAGAAGTTTTAATTATTAATCTTCTATTAATTGAGGCACTGGGAGCAAAAATGGACAACCCACATCTTTTGCGAAATTAAGTTAATAGCGATAATGTATTCGAATAGACTCTATTAATCATATAACATAGGAAAAATTAATTTTTTTTCAACGTGGGTTTGTCCGTTTTTGCTCTCACAGTAAAATGCAATAAATTTAGTTAAGGTAGAAACAATTCTACGAAGTACATGCCCCGTGACTTTAGTTATCAAAGTTTTAGGTCGTGCAAAATTTTTAAAAGTATCCCATAAATCCTGTATTCTTCAATCCTTTAATGGATTGTAAGCTTCCATTTACCAATGCACGTTGTAAATGCACACTCATATCCATCAAAGTATCAATTTTCCAAGTGATCCAGACGGCTGAGATTCGCGGTGAAGCGTTCAGCGTGATCGATTGCATAATGGGTGTCCCAAAAGTGCGGGAACTCGACGAAGGAGCAGGGAGCGGAGTCAAGAACGTTTCAGTTCCGGCACTTCTATCTCTAGATAGACACTCTGGATAAGAGTGGAATTTAATTGAGAGCCATTGTTTCCGCGCTGGCTCTTCCTCGTTTTACTGGAAAGCCTCGTATTAACAACCAGCCATAGTTAACTATTATTACGTGATCGACGGGGTTCGAGGACCGAATGCGAGAAGCACGCGCGACCAAGGTGTTTAAAATTCGGTGGGTGTGTAAAGACTTGCAATATCATTTACGGTAGTGGCGAAAAGAAAGATTCAAGCGGTTAAAAAAATGAAGTATTAATATTTTTAAATTAATCCCACGAAGTATTAATATTTTTAAATTAATCCCACGAAGTATTAATTATTTTAAATTAATTCCATTAGACATAATAATACCTTGAAACTTATATCTACTCCATAGACTCAGGGGTTACCAGAATAGGCCAGAGAGACCAGTTTCAAGCTTTCTTCTCGCCAGCACTCCAACGATAACGCAGCGGAGTCGACAGCTCGCCCCGTTCAAGGAACTAATAGTATCGATTAATTTCCCTCGGCCCTCCGTGCCCGTAAACCGCCGTGCAAGTAGAACAAGCGAAAGAGGACTGCTCCCGCGGCTCGCCGGGTCGCGAGGCGACGGGGTTAATCGCGGCAGTTACCTCTAATCGTCGGCGACAGGGGAAAAAGAAGCGGCGACAGTCGTAAACCATCCCGTGAAAGACGCGAAACGAAGGCTTGCGAGACGCGCGCTCAACCGAGACACGAGGAGAGAAAACCGCTTGGCTTATCGCGCGCCAGGCCTCGCCGTGACGTTTCCACCATCAGCCCCGGGATCCCGTGCAGCTTCCCATGAGGAATCTTTTTCCCTCGCTGGGAAAGTGTATAAATATAGCCTTACCGCGAGAAACCAGTCGATGCTGGCCGGCCGGGTTGCACGCGATACGTGTTGTGCCAACGTCCCGGCCGCAATCCACTGTTCTACGAGGCTGGTGCATCGCCGCTGAATCCGTTCCTCCCAACTGGTTTACTGACTCCGATGGAGGCTGCAATTTTGTGGAAACGCGCTTTCAGCGACCTCCAAGTAAGGGGGTCTCGTACCACAGTGTTTGCCAGAGGTCTCTCTCTTTTTTTTAGAGAAGAGGAAGTGCCGAGTATTAAAGGCAGGGCGCTTGATCCGGAGAATGTCCACGTATGTTCAAAGTAACTGGAAATGTGATAAAACATGTATCGAAGTTGGCAGACCGGGGCGAGCACGTCGCCGTCGGGTGCAGCGAAACCCTTATATGCACTGGAATTGCAAGGAAGCGCTAACAAATCCTGAATAAACAAGCCTGCACGATGCGTTTCCGAGTAATATGCCCGTTATTAAATGTCTACGTGCTCCAACGTGGACCCACGTCGTTGGCTCTCCAGGAATGAATGGCAATAAGCATGATGGTCTTGAGCATTTCTGCTGGCTAGCTTTGTTTCGGTATAATTAATTCTTATTCGTGCTGATTTCTGTTTGGTTTGTTTGCTGATGGCGTGTTTACTGGCTGTCGAGCTTTGGATATATAATAAATAGGTACACAGTAGTGCATTAAGATAGAAGTGTATTTTTTTTTGTACTTTAAAATTGGGATAATAGTATGGTTGCTTTGTATCATATTACTGATTAGGTCCCTGACATGGTTTTAATCTATGGAAAATTGATAAGAGAAAGATAACAGGGAATTTGGGCGAGTGTATTTTTTAGGGCGCAGATTCTGAATGCACAACTCGAAGCTTCCTTCGTCGGATGAATTTATCGTCCTTAGTAGCGTTCAGTTTGCAAAATATTACAGTAATTACGCTTAATATCGTTTTTCAGTGAGGATCTAACGATGAAAGATCGCCTGTAAAATTACGATAAATAATGAGCCCGAGAAAGGGGGAGAATGTATTTCTGTAGAAACGATGATCTACGTCTTGGGAATGAAAATAAACTGAAATGAAAGTGTGTTTTCCATTTGGTTAGGGGATTAATGCAGGCTTTAATCTTTAAGGCACAGAAGGAACGAATTTCAGTATTTCTATCTTGAAGTTTTCATCCGGAGTTCGAGTATACATGGGTGGTACTCCATTTTGTAATAATAGGTTTGTTGGAAATGTGTCTTTGGTAATAAATACCTACGTAAAAGGAAGCTACGATTCTCCTAAACAAGTGAATGTAATTTTGATTTAAGAAGCTTGAGTGGAAACGTTGTAAAATTTTTACACGTTTTCAATGTTCTGATAAAGAACTGTCATTCGAAGCTGCTTCTGAAATAACACACGCACGAAGAGTTACCGGAACGTAGGTACACCTCTAGTAGTATTAGTTCGCGGAGTGTCTGACCATATACGATCTTATTCCCCTTGCTGCTTTACACTTTCCTATGGCCCTTTATGTAATTGAATTTGAGAACAAGACACTCTAACGTTGCGGATATATCCGTAAAAAGCTTTATAAGGAAGACAGAGAAATACCCCGCAAGTGTTTAAAACGAACTCCAAGTCAAGATTTGCTAATTAATCTTTTCATCCGAACCAGTGCAAATAAGTAACTTTTTATTCCTATTTATTGATATGACGTCAATGAAAGGATTAACTATTATTTTTGTACCACACTTGTATATTAATAAAATGAAAATACTGCACAAAATACTTCACACGACTTCCGCCTGACGAATATATCCATCGGCCGTGCCGAAAGGGTTAATCACATTCTGAACTGATATTTTTATGATTAAATGAACAGACGTTTCACAAAGAAGGCACTATGAGGCTTTTCTGACGAATTTTCAGTAGATTAATCAATAATCACGCCCACGTCTAAACAATTTAATCGGTAGTACGACGCGAGGCGTGAGTCGACGAGCACCTATCAGAAAGTTATACTAGCGATAATTACGGGGCAGCCTTTAATCACTCGCGCCATTACTGCGGTTAATAATCTTTTTGTCCAGCCGTGACACTTTAATTGACTCGATGCATCGATCATCCCTGAATCTCTGTAAGAGTATACCTGGCACACACGACCCTCGTCAAAGCACTGTCCACGTGAAAATTACTAAATGGAATTGCTGACCGAAAGAGTTTTCTTGTATCCACTGCGAGACTGTCAATAAACTTCAAACCGATATCTAGAGTAGTACCAAGTTAAAGGGAACCTACTAGCGATTGATTCCTACAAGTTCCAGTTTAATTTCAATTCGAACAAGAAGAAGAAAAATCGAGGTGTAAACCTAAATATGAAATTAAAAGGAAATGCATTTAGAAATTCATTACAATTACACGTAACTGATTCTGGCATAGCTTCACTTTTCAGGAAACCATTCGATTGCTTGCCGATTCAGTTTTCCGGCAACCGAAAATATCTTTGGACGTTTAAAATTGAAGCGTATAACGAAAATGATTGAAATATAGCAGACGGCTCTCAGTGTCAACGTTAATTATATTTTCATCGGCATATTTTCACGTTGACGCGGAGACACTGTGGCGCATTACGAACGCATTATCAGTCAATATAGGCGAGGCGGAAATAGATCCGCTGGCAATTGGAGAACAACCATCGACCCCGACGTACTTCCGCTAGATAATTGCATACTCTTTCACTTAACTCGGTCCCGTTAATAATCAGACGGCTCCTGTGCTTCGATGTACGGCTTCTAACTTCATTAACTATTACATGAGACCCATATACGCGATTCAATCTCGTAATTTCTCCTCTGCACATTCTGACCACTAGAGTTCGTATTTTCTAATCACGTTAACGGTACAGAGTCTCGTTGAGTGGTATCTTCATTAACGAATTTCGAAGTTCAGTAAAAAAAAGAACACTATTTAAGCAATATCATCGGTTAAAAAATCACTACTACAATTCAACTGTTCTAATGCCAACTTTCAACTAGGCTCGGATATTATTTGAATAGAATACTTTAGAAATGATTATTCAAATAATATATCTTTTTATCTGACTGAAAGTTACTTTAAAAGATTCGTTAGTTTATTATGTATTTATTCGGATAGTTTATTTGCACAAGCAAATGTCACGAATAATTTCTGATGCAGCTTTCTCGCAGGCAAAATAGTCGAAAGCAAAACCGTCCTGAGAGCAAACGCTACTTAAAACAAGAATTATTTTATTTGAAACAGTTATCTAAAATAAAAAATCATTTTAAAATGATTTATTTGGTTTTAGCACAAAATAAGGTTACTTTCCCTAAATCATTTTTAAAAACGAAGCACCAAAGTAATTTAAGTAATGCACTGTTTCAAATATTGTACCTTTTAGTTTGCATTTCAAATCATTTTTGCCCAAGTCTGCTTTCATCTCACATACCGCACCAAGGGGCACATCAATTAAAAGATCAGAGTCCCTGCACCATCAATACCCATTCACTCGCGCAACACGAATTTTCCTCGGACACCATGGTTCTGCCAATAACCAGCAAGCAACCTCAATTTACATACTCATTACCTCCGCCTTCGTGTAACCAGAATTTCCTCGTAACAATCCTGCTATCACGTGTTTCCCTCGGCTGTAATTCCATGGCGTTCCACGAGCGTAACGTCGCATTTATATTCCACGCAGAGCCGTAAAAATCCCCGCTCGTATAATCGTGCACAACTTTGATCCCAGAATAAAATTCCTCCCCGTCTAAGGCCTGTTCGAGGCCCGGAGAAAAAGAGTCTCGCCCGTGCGCGCCCTCGGCGTAACCGAGAGAAAACGGTCACGTTGGAAGCGCACAAGTGCCTTCGCCCACGTCTACGGGCGGCACATAGGGAAAATTCCGCGGGTCTACGCGGGCGCGACAATTACGAGGGCCACGAGTGGAAAAGGGCAGCACTCTCCGTGACTTCGTTTACTCGCCCCGGACTGCCTCTTTTTTCAAAAAGCTCCAGACGCGCCCAACACCGCACTACGAACTGTCTCCACCGATAGCGCTGCTACACGTCTTTCTCTATCCTTTCGTCCTTTCTCGGGTCTCGTTACGTCGGATCTGCATACACAGGCGACTGGGCACGAGGAAAATGAATAAAAAAAAAAAAAAAACACACGAGATAAATTTTTCCCGCGCGAGACTTCGTTTGCGAGGAAATCGATTCCGAAGGTTCGTTTCGTATGCGAACAGCACTCGATTAGGTTTCGATCGCTAAGTCGAGCATTTACTGTCAGAGGATCCGGGTGATTCCGCGCGGGAAAAATGAATGGAAAGCGTATAGTAATATCGCGCTATGCTTTCTGTTCGAGGAGATCGATTTTGAATATTCGATAGGGGAGTACACGAAGTTTCTGTTTGACGAACTATACCGTGCCATGACACTTTTCCAGGGTGATTCGGAAAGTTGCAGGGAGGCTTCGACATGAAGCACAGAAAGGAATATCCAGCTTTTCATAGCGACTTTTCATGGGAGAGCTTACATTATGCATTTTTCTTAAGACACCCTCGCATTATACCTCACGCAGCATTCTTTATGTCGTATCCAAGCGCGTAAAGACGAAAGCAACTAACTGTTTGAATGGAATTCCGTTACGATGCCCGTTTGTCTTTAAACCTCGCGCTATACGGCGTTTTTACGAGGCGAAAGAAAAGCTAGCGAGGGTGGAGAAAATTTCACGACGGTTCCACGTTTCATTCCGATGTCGCGGTTTCCCCCATTTTCTTACCCCTCCCCTACGTGGTCGCAGAGAATTTATTTCGCCTCGCTGTCATCGCCAACCCTTTTTCCTGCGATCTGGTTTCACAATGTTCGCTGTGCGCCGGGAAATATCTGTGGCTGGATGGCACGCGCAGGGAATGCATAATGTGGTGGTGTTACTCAATGCTTAGAACTTGGCAATCTTGAAAATTTTACACGAGCGTGTGTTCGGAATCATTCGAGAACAGTTCTCCCGGGATACAGGCTCTTGAAACCCTCACGAGCTGAATTAGGAATATCACGAACCGCAGGAACGCGGAACGTAAGGGAGCAAGAGGGATTGTTTCTGGTCAGACACACTTTACGAAGAAATGTGAGTGGAACGCTCTTTCTAGCACTTGGCGTGTGCATTACTCAATAATATAAATTCTTTCGGGGAGAAGCATAGATATGTGTACGAATTTCCTCCAGCTGGCAATGTAATTAACAGGGGAGGGAAAGAGTTAAGGAGCTACGTACACCTAGGACCGTGAAAAGAGGGGACTTTTCATGATTTTTTTAATCAGTTTTCTGTGAAAATGTGGCTATTACAACAAAAATCGCATGGTAAAGACTAGATATTGATGTGAGAAATAATCATGCCAAGTTTCATTCAAATTGGTTCAGTAGATTTTAAAATTGATATTGGCACAGCCATTTCAAACAACGTTTAAAGTTTAAGGTACAAATTAAAGTGAGATAATTTTTTTTAATTTACAAAACACCGTCGATTCCGGGGCCAAATAATTGACTTTCCTTTGATGTTGTAACTTCTGCGAACTCTTTATTGGAAACATCGATTTTTTCGACTGATAACCTGAATAATATCCCTTCCTACTATAAACTTTACCTTATCACTTAGAAAGCTCTCTCAATTCCATTTAATACCTAATTCCTTTCTAATCATCCTGAACCTACCAGACACTCCAATCCTTCCAAAAGAAGACTCCAAACATTCCCCACACCCAAAACACCGAGGCCTCGAAACTCTGCGTAGCCTCCGCGAACTAGCTTCGACTAATATTAGATGCGAATCCAAACCTTCCCGGAGATTGGACCATCTACCCGCAAGCCGGTGGAATAGAAAGCAGAGCTTCTCTAAACAGCGTCCGCGATTAAAGAAACCAGGGGCGAACTCGTTTCGTGCGGGAAGTCAGAGGCGTGTCGCAGAGACCGTGGAAATACAGCGTTTAGCGGCGCCGATGCCAAGAAAAGGGGCCGTCAAATCTTTTACAGCGATTCGTTGGGGCCCCTATTATCCGGACGGAGGCGAAACGCCTTACCACCCCCCGTCAGAAAATTGAACTGGCCGTCTTAGCATCGGGGTAGCGCGTGCCTCGACCCCGCGTATCCTTTGTCCAGATGCCCGTTCTCGTTTAGCGTATACGTGGCCCAGGATCGTTCCGTATCCCCGTGCACCGCGGCTTCACGTGAGCAACCGTCGACGGAAGAAATTCGACGGTTTCGATTTCGCGGTAACGGCGAGCTCGATTACTCTCGAGAGCCGTGCAGCGAGGAGGCGTTGGGGGAGGGGGGCAAGGGGAGGAAGGACGGTTTGTGGCAGAGGGGGAGGGCGCGTTGCGCCAAGAGACTGCTATCGTGTACGGAAGGAGCTGCATAATTCGGTAGACGATATTAGATCTCATTGTTAGCGGACTCGATAGACACGTACAGAGGCGCGATGTCGCTTGCTCTCGCACACGCGGATCGAATCAAAGGAGAGCAGAGAGAGAGAGAGAGAGAGAGAGGTGTACAGGGTGGCCTGAGAGGAGCTGTTGCCTGGACGCGTCTCGATGAATCGTCCTGTGTTCGGTAGAACTCATTTCTGTTCTTGGAGAGCTGAAGCTTCTGGCGAGGAAGTTTCTCTGGAGAAGCCGGGAGGTTTCGTTTTCTGAGAGTGTATAAGATCGCTGGTGGATTATGAATTAGGAATCATGGCAATGATAACGATTCGAACACCGGATGCAATCTTTCTCCGGACTACTCAGAATCCTGCGCTAATCCTTCAAACGTTCGAACGCAATCAGACTACAGAGATAATGTCGGGGAGTGGCGACAAGACACTCTAAACGATTGGAAAGACGACTGTCCGCGTACAGAGCCAGCATCCCGAATAAAATCCACGAAAGCCACGGGCAGGGCTGAAAACTCTGCCTCGGCACCGGCCTCGTATTTAGAGAGCTGCACAGAATTCGGCGGTAAGCAAAGTGAATTCCGCGCCAGTGTGACGTTAATAAATCCGGTTTATCAGCGGCATAATATTTTACGGGTCCCTCTGCAGCCAGTTAGAAATAGTCGGGGCAGATAAGACAGCCAGCGTGTTCGCAGGATATCATGAATACATTTGCCAACTTCGTTCGGGAACTTCTTCTAATGAAGTTACCGAAACACCCTGTATGCATGTAGGCCAGGTGGCTACGAAACATCCGGCTCACGGACGGAGCGCAGGAAGGAAGGAAGGACGGGCGGAAGGAGGAGGTGAGAAAAGGAAGAGAGTCCTCGAGAGGTGGAAATGACATTTGTATGCATTGCGGCCCGTATTACAGTAGAACCAACTCGATCCAACACCTTCCTCTCCCGTGTCCCCCCTCTGCCTCCTGCGAGTTACTCCGTGATTACTGTTTTCCTATGCCACGGCGTGTTGCCTCGGTGACTCCCAAAGGGAGCTGCGACGACGTCCGCGTCGTCGACGTCCTCGTCATCCTCGCAAGACACCGAGAGAACACGGCGCTGACCTAACGCCGCGCCGACGAGGATCGACCGTGACGTTTCTCTCCCCCAAACGACCCATGACTCGATGTGTCACTCGTTCTCCCCTCGTTGCCGCGCTCCTAGTGAATTGCGGGAACGCTCTTGCTCGCGCAGGGGCGAAGTTGCGTAGCAGTGGGTAAACCGTAATCGCGCGCAAGGGTTTCCTTCTTGAATATCTCAGATTTCGAATGCAGAGAACGAGTTAGCTTTTTCTTATAGTAGCTTTTTAAATCTCTCTGCTTAATTTCACACTACGTCTTCCATCCGCAGTGAATCACCCCTCTTCAGGAAGCTTCACCCCGTCAAGTAATTAATATTTACCCCGCTAGAATTTGATTCAAACAAATCTACACCAATGGGGATTATCAGGACTGATAGCACGTTAAGCGCAAGAAATTAATGCAGAGACTCGGCTCCAAGGATCTCTGACGCTGTCGCCGCCCGAGCGAAACGAGCAACGCTCTCGATGGCCCCGCATATCTCGGGGGAAAGAATCGAGCCGTCCAAAGCGGCCGCGGAAACGCTTCGCGTCGCTCCGGCAAGTTACAAAGCGACGAGGAGATCTCCGGCCGTGTGTGCACGATCTTCTAACTCCATCCTGGACACGGATTACGTAACGCGAGAGAGGTTTACGTAAGCTTTGGCCGAGGCACGATCCCGTCTATAAACCGGCTCATCCATCTTTCGCGCGTCTACCGACCTGTAAATCGGCCGAGAGAGCGGCCTTAACGGTCGACTAGACTGGACACGAATGCTTTTCCCAAAGGTTTTCGGAGAAATTGCGATGATAGTTAGCAATCGAGGGGCGGGACGGGGGGGGGGGGGGGGCGTCGGAGAGGTGGGAATTGCTCGGATACCGAGCCGTTTCCAGCGGCTGCGTCGACCAGGCGGCAAGAATTCCTACGTGCAACGGGGGAGGATATTTCCCTCTTTATCGTTGACGCGCAATTTCTTGCGAAATCGTTCGTACCCTCAACGACTGCTTCGAATGCTTCATCTGACTCTTACACTTTTCGGGGTGGATCTTCCCCAGCGCCTTTGGTTGCTTTACATATTGAAATAGAAGGGTGGGTAAATGTTCTTTGCGAATGTACGAGCCTCGTCGACTATTCGTATCGGGTGAAAAAGGGGATTTGAAAAGAAATGGTGGTGGAGCTTGGAAACCTTAAATAGTTGCTTTGACACGTTACTTATCGGGCGTCGATTGATAGCCCAGTGTTTATTAGCTCAAAACTCGGCGTTTCGATGATGGCAGTTATCGACCGGCAGACTAAAAATTGGCTGTTTCTTAGATCTGTTAGTGGCGGTGGTAGAAAAATCGTTAAACACATTCACGCTTCTACAAGTTTCATTTGAAACAATTTTCTCCACAACGCTTGTACTAAAAATTACAAAGCGAGGCATTAATTGTTTTTTCCTGCCCCTTGATCGTTCGAACCGATCTCACGCATTCGTATACCTCGGCAACAAATTCGAAACGTCAAAATCCTTGGAAGGAAATTGTTTAATTGTTAAACCAGCCTGGGCGAGCGCGATTTATGTGTTTGATCGCGGAGTGGCGTTAAAAAAAGGCTGGAATAAAAAGGCCTGCTGGCAGAAGATCCATTCTGCCCCGCTTGCATTTCGTTTACAGTTTTTATTTTCATCGACGTTTCGTTTCCAAACGCTCCTCCGATTTCTATATATCACGCGGGGACATTGTTTAACACTATTGTTTGTTTCGATATCGTATTTCGTCCCGCCGCACCCATAAAAGCGAGCGCCGCCGTGTCGGGCGTAATTCGTGAAAAAACATTACAAAATGCCCGTGCAAATATCGCGCGCAGAACGCGCAAATGTCGTCGCAAAGCTCTTTTACGGGCGCGGGCCGTGTCGACGGGCGAAAAATATGATTAGCAGAAACGAATGGACGCGACACGCGCGGCGAAGACGCGATACGATAACTCGCGGATCAAATAAAATGGTCCCGAAACGGTCACGCTCGCTCGATATTCGGGACCAGGCATCCGCCATATCCTCCTTGTTGAATTATTTCCGAAACTCCCGTGCACGATATCGAATACCGCAGTAAACATTATACCAACGGAAACTGTAATAAACGCATAAACGCAGTCGGAACCATGAACAATATCGAACCAATATTGCCCGATCCATTTCACCGTTTCAGCAGGGAAAAGGAACGAGAAAAAAAAAAGGGGAACGGGACCTGGCTGATCGGATGAACATGAAATTTTTTTATCTATTGTATCGGCACGAGGGTACAATTTTCCATTTAACGGCCACCCCCGTTGTGCAACGATTAACCAGAGCGCGCGATTCCCAGCGAAACAAAAATTCAACTCAACTTCCGTTTAAATCCGACAGCGTGAATGCGCAACGTTGCCCGACTACTCGCCGCCCCTGTAACTTTGCAGCGCGAAAATGGGATCGCTCGTTCTTCGTCTTTGTTGTGCCCGGTACAATTCGACAAGCAATTTCGCCGTTTTAATACAGATTCGCGTAAATTTAAAAGCCATTGGCGGGGAGGGAGGGTGTAGATATCGTACGGCGGCGCGTGGCTTTTGTCGGCGGTTTCAATGAAACCGAATACTACACGCGGATTCTCACAATGCAGAAATAAATTTGCACTCGCAAATGGGGAGGCGCCCGCTACTTATGGCTGCTCGTGTCAAGCCGCGCGACCCGTAAAGCAAATTCCCGAATTATTTTCTTTTGTCCCGACGCCCCGGCCGGGCTTTCATCGGCACTCGTCGGCCGACTTTTATGACTTTTGTTTAAATCCGGCATTAATTTCGCGAGATATAAAATAACCTTATAATCGTTAATATCCGTGTCTTTGTACTCGTCAGCAGGCCTTCCCCAATTCGGCCGCGCGCGCAAACGTATTTTGGCCATTTCGTTCCTTTGTTTTCTTTTCTCTTGTCTGATTCAATGGGTTCTTTGGTAATGTACTGTTTATTGGAGTGTGCTGCGCGCAGGGCGACGCACGCGGAATTACCACTTCATTTACATATGCAGAATATTGCCATTAATTCCATGGTTTCAGAGGAGCCAGAAGTTGAGTAAAATGAAATATTTTTAGGACAAGGCATTGTAAAAGATTGTAATATTTCGAATAGAATACGACGAAAGACCTATGAAAGAAATGCAGTTGAGGACCTTGCAGCAAGAAGAGTGCAGCTCTATGTTTGCCAGTTTTTGAGTTAGGACGTGTAATATATGCAAAAAAAATTCTAAAATTACTATGTGATAAATTATCAAATTAAAAATATATTCCAAATTTATTGCACATTTTGAACCTACGCTCATTACTGTTCTGTGTAATACGAATGCTCCAGGTTTGAAAAATTCACCAAAAATAGTGATAAGAAATGATCAACTACTGTTTATCATGTGAAAATATATATTTTTCAATTACTGTTCGCTTTTTAATGACAAGTCAAAGTAATAATTTCATCAACTGTTTTTACTAATTTACTCAAAGTTGGTAAACATGGAGCTACACCCCTCTGGCTGCAAGGCCCTCAATCGCACTTTGCAAGTGCATCGTTGCAATTTTGAGAAAGGTGAGATTGTAGGAAGACATGCATCATTATACAATTCTATTTCTTTCCTCGCAATTATTTTCTATCCCGCACGAGACACTGGCTACAACTCACCCCAATTCCGTGACGCAACCTGCACGCATAAATAACTTTAATCCGACATTTTACGTACCACGTTAGTAACGCCGGCTCATTCCGGCTTCGTTCCCTCGTTCTCCGCCGACAAACTGCAGAATATAACTCTACCTCTTTACGCAACCCTATTTTTATCCCCGGTCACACTTCAAACTTTCCTTTGACGTCGGCCCCACACTTACGCCTTTATTCCATGTTTCGCCAGCCCCGTTCTTTTGTTTGTTAGCCTGCGTAAACATTCGCCAGGCTCGCGTCTCGCTGCTCCTTTGTGCCTCCCACGCGGCCGCGCGCGACTCGTCATTCCGAAATAAATCAGTTATCGTCCCTCAAACGCAACCGAGACCGAATAAGGCAAGACGGAAACAGAGGTCCCGGGCAAAGGGGAGCGCTTCTCCTCATATCCACGCGAATATCAGCTCCACGGAAATGATCGCGTGCGGCGAACAGAGCAGCGCTGCTCCGAGTCGTCCCGGCGAAATAACGCATCCCCGGTGATCTCTCTTTCGACTGGAGGCAGATTGAAATATCGAGGAGCCCCGCTGAAAAACTGCGCGCCGACCGATCGAAGACCTCCGAGACTTCCTCGCCGTGCAGCGTATAAACTCGCATCAATTCCAAGCATTTATTCGCTCCAGCGGCGAGGTATGCCTCCGTGGATTAGAGGGGAGGAAAGGGACGGCTTCGGGTCCGACCGCTTCCCTGGCGCAACTCGCGAGCCTCTTTGTGGCGATTTATATCTCGCAAACGCGCGACTGTAATTGTAGAATTACGCAGGAGAGAGATTATAACATCTAGAAATCGGAAGCTAGATAGGTAATAGAAATAGAAATTAAAATCCTCGCGTTTAAAACGAGGAGCCTATCGATCTATAAATACCGTTCCATGATTGCTAAGGAGAGCAAAGAATCGAATAAAGAAATCACCAATCCTTGCTGAAAACCTAAAAACTCGCGTTACGTTGGAAAATAAATTCTCTTCGAGTCAAGAATATTTAAATTTCAACTCCCAAGCCTCTTCAACCCCCATACTCAGACACCCCAGGCGAATACACACACTCTGTAAGTGGAAAAGAGTATACTCGTTTCACCGCAGTGGGCGGAGTAAATTTCGCGGTCGATTATCGCCGCGAATTCCATAAATTCCACGCGAACGTCTCTATCCCCGATAATAAACCGGCCAGCAAAGCGCGTGGGCGGGATAAAGGACACCGCGAAATTAGACTGCAGCGGGGCTCAATGGAATCCTTTGCATGCATTAATGCACTCCTGTGCAAGCAGAATGCGGGAATACGCTGGAAATGAGAATACACATCGCAATCATTGCGGGTACATTTGATTCCGCGGCTGTGTACACACGGCCGGCGCCCTCCTCCGCGCCGGGGGTCGGGCAAGACCCCGAGCGAACGTGCGGGGAAGGTGCACGCGCGTGCACTTTGGCGGCCTCGCGCACGCCAAGCGTATCCTGATCCAGCGACTCCGCGTCGAACCGAACAGTCAATAATCCCGCCGTTTACCTGTTGCGTGAACCCTGTCAACCTAATGTCTTCTCCACCCCCGGCCCCGAGGACCCTTTCCAGGCTACACGGGCATTCATCCATTCCTAACGGCCCCCGGTCTTCCCCTTTTATCAGCTCCGATCGAGGGTGCCTGCGAGCAGCGTGGCCGTGACGCCCCACGGTCCCGAGCCGTGTCCATTAAATTGCAAATTCGGCCGGAGTACAAGGAGCGGAGGATTTATCGACGAGCACCGTCGACAGGAACATTGGACAACTGGATATATCTCGGAGGTTCTAAAAAAAGGGGATCGTGGTTAAATAATGATTGGTCGCGAATGACGTCAAGCGTTAAATATGCCAGAAGCAAAGAATTAAGGTTTCCTCTTAGTGCGACGGCTGAGAGAAACTAGAAGCAAAAAGAACGTAAAAATATACATTTATAGCGGAACAGGACCAGCCGAGGTCTGAGTGGGTGGAATCAGACGGTTGTTAGGCACAGGTTTTTCGAGGGAATGGTCGCTGGAGCAAGTTCCTCTATTGGCATGGTAATTCAGGATCGTTCGAAGAATCGGAAAGGCGCGCGTGCTCGCGAGATCGGCGAAGAGGGTTGCGGCGCAGTCATTGCTGAGGGAAACCGGCTGGGGAAAGATGAAAGGCGGAGTGGCCTAAGATTAAAAGGTCCGGGAATCGACGAGAGGCTGCACAGTCAAACGGATACCAGCCCGGTGTATTTGCAGCGGGCAAACAGAATCAGTTCACGTGGAAAGCTTTTCTCGCTCTTTTTCAGCGAAATTTCATTCCTCGGCTGACTCGGCGCCGGGGCAAGAAACGTTGTCACGGGAAATTCGACGCTGCTCTCCCTTGCCACCCTTGCGCGTTGTTCTTTGTAAAAGATCAGCGACAGTTTCCCGCGACCCGACGCCTTATCGCTTTTCCATGGGAATCGGTCGCTTGCTATTACCAGTCAATAGTCATACGTCTGTCGCGAATATTATGTGGCAGGGCCGTGGAATTTATAGGGCGTGCTATCGGGAAATAAGAAGCTACGATTCTGTGTATTATTCAAAGGAATTTCTATACACTGTACTCCGATGATCGACCGTTTCTAATAATAAAGCCACGGGTTAAAATGGAGTCTCATATTACAAAGAAAATTTGAAAGGGAAAGAGGGCGTATGGAATCACTTTTTACCGAAGAATAGCGAGGAGCTATTCTCAGTGGTGTTTCACACATATCCGCAGATATTCTATCTTCTCAGTGCCATTTTCGGAAGCGTAGCTGTTAGATATACGATCAAATCGGAAATCACAGCCATGAGTCGCAGGAGTATCTCGCCCGAGAAGGCCCTAAAAGAAAGAACACCGCCAAGGCTTTCCTCGGCGCCGTGCAAGGAAACTCGACCCATAATCGTCGAGTCGTGCCGCAAGGGGCACCGAGGCCGTCTCGACTCCGAGGATGGCCGATTTGGCACACCTACCGCGCATTCTAAAGGCACCCTACGCTTTTACGTCACCTTTCTAAACCGTGTCTGGCATGCGAAGACGCCTATCGAGGCGCAGCGAGAGTGAAACCGCTCCAACGGTGATGTGGCTCGGCGAAAATCGCTGGACAACGGAGCCGCGTGGAAAGTGTGCCCGCCGTGATTAACACGTCCCTGTCATACATGGCAGAAAGTGTGAGGCAACGATCGTACCGTGCATTCACGATTGCTGGATGGTCTCCTGCATCGCCACTTCTCTAAAAGACATCCACTCCCGCGGCACGCTGATTAATCGCCCGAGATTTCCCGCATTTCTAACGCGCTCTGTCGCACGATTGGCTAATTAAGAGCGCCTGATCAACTGGTGCAACCACGCGTCTACTTTTCAATTTAATCGACTTCTATGTTGATACACTAGGATACCATTACGATTGCCTTCAGGCATTTGAACACTGTCGAGTGAATTAAAATACACGAGCAACGAGCTAATTGAGAATTAGGTTCTAAAAGAAGGAAATTATTGTGGACTTTCTATCGTCAGAATCTAAGCTAGAATGATTTTAGAATCGAGCTATTCTCTGGCATCCTGCACAGGAAATCTTGCCAAAACTATCGCGCCACCCCCCTTCGCTGGATATTATATTAAACAGCGCGGCAGGCTCGGAATGATCAGAGAACCGAATGGTCGGGAGAGAAAGATCCCATGCAGGAGGCGAACGAAGGGTTTGCGCGATCCGTGGGCGATACGATTCGTCGCTGTCAATGTAAATCAGCCCCAACGCTGGGACACTTCGTTTCGTTTATTTTTCAGCCTGGTGTTTTCGCCAGACGTGAATCGCGATGCAGCTTTTTTTTTTATTCAAACTCTGCCTTATTGATTTCTACGTCAAATGGCTTATTCCTCCCTTTCTCGTCCCGCCCCAACCAGCACAGCAACCCTCTCGGTCTCTAACTCTCTCTCTCTCTCCCTCTCTCTCTCTCTCTTGCTCTCGCCCTCTTTCTCACTTTTCGCGCGTATACTCGTCCCATTTCCATGGAAACCACAAATGAAGTGCTCGCAGTATAACTGCGCACGGTATTCTCATTTTCATGAAAATTCGCACAGGCTGCTCGTCTTCCAGACGTCACGATCGCCCAACCTCCCCAGCCATCCCTCAACTTATCTCCATGCACGCCATAGTTTGCTCGGGGCCGAATTCTTGCAGGGGGGGAAATGCAATCGGGGTTGTTTGGACCTCCGACAAAGTCTGCTGACACTTGGAGGATCGTAAAGGGCGACGTTAAGTCTGTGGAGGGGTGTGCGAAAGTAAGAATTATCCATGGATGATCAAGGCCAGCTTATTTCGTCACGAAACATAGTATCGAGACGATCATAACTATTACATTTAGCTACTTAATTGAGATGATCAAAATTAATTGTTAGCTATCTATCTAATATCTACAATTACATTTTAAGTTACAAGTATCTCAATCACCACCGAACGTCCTTCATTTACATTCCTTTGCTCGAGAGAAACGACGACGCTCTGCGAGATAAATCCACTAATCCATTCGCGTGGACTAGGAAATTCCATGTATTACAAAACTGTTAGATCCTCCCGATGAGCTCTAATCGCACATCTAGTCGTTAAGCACCAGTTTCAATGCTCGCACTTTCGTCTAATCGTTTCTCAGCATCGCCTCTGTTCCATTTACGTCCACATACGTTTCAACAAATTTACTTCACGCTCTCGATTTGGATCATCTTCGCACATACGTAACGAATGTACGGCCTGCTCGCCTTCGCGATCTGATCTCGAAATTGTTGCGCCAGAGAAGGGAAATCTAAATTAAATCGAGGCCAGATTAAATCCAGGGTGGATCCGACGAGATACGAGCTTCTGACACGCCAACGTAGTCGTCGGCGTGATCGAAGATCGACGAATTATAGAAGTGTCCAGAAACCGTCAGCTGTTTCTCCACTTGACAAATTCCGGATGTGCGCGCTCGCGAAATTCCATTTCCAACGTTACCACTCCCTATTCTCCACGTTGTTCCGGAATATCCTGCGTCCGATCCGTGCACGATCGTGAAATTTTTACACGCCAACGGGCACAATGGACGGGACGAATGTGTTTGATTAAAAACCGGTAGAATTTCACTCGCGCTCTTTTTTCCTCTGTTAGATAATGAAATCTTCTCGAGTGCTGGAAATCGGCAAGTTTATTAAAAACGGCACCGTACAAACAGTACACGTATCGTTCGTGGTCCACATTTTCCAAACGATTTAACTGGTAAACGCTAATGAACGTGTTACTGTCGTGGAAACGTCGAAGTTTCTAATTCGATGTACGGTAAGCTAAGCTAAACGACAAGCAGATTGTAAATTGTATCACGTGGAGGAACAAGAGCTTGTTAATTAATACATGCTTTAATTCTCGAAAAAGACTCTTAGTTTGCTACTTAAACATTTCGTATCTTATACACTGGGGGCGACGACGATAGAGAACAAATTGAAGTGTACTTTACGTTAATAATTATTTCAATAGCGGCTTTGAATTTCATTTCGCTATTTTCGACATCCGTGCATTCGCTTCGTAGGAGAAATTGCTTTCGACGTTCGCAGAGAGTCTATTTACGACGGGTTGGCGACCACATCGACTGAAGTTTGTCTAAAGACGATTTTTTTTCTTGAGGTACGTTCTTAGATGACAGGTCTGATGGCTGGTCAACGCGAAACTCGAGGTAGACGTAGAAGTCGAGATTGAATCGCGGTTTCGTGTGGCAAACTTGCGGAAAGGGAACCGCAGGAACGGAGACAGAGCTTGGAAACCTGAAAAGAATCAAACGCAAACTTTCAGTCGAATCAAACGTCAACATGTTTGTTAGGCGTCCCGCAAATAATAGAAATGCGTTTAAATTGTGTTTTTTAAATTCTGGATCCAAGTGTCGTGGAGAATTTAAAAATTCTTCTCATCGGCTAATTAAATTCTAACGAAGTATAAAGCGCAAAGGTATTTCTAACATAGAAGGTACTATTCATACTATGATAATTTTACAATAAATTTGAATCTTGTAGAATATGAGATGGCGCTAATGGCGTAGCTAGAATTACGATCGTAGACTCAAGTCGATTATAGTAGCATTACTCTCGGTTCTTTTTCATTTTCACTGGGACTTACAAATTGATAATACAACGTGAATAAAGTTGAGGTTAAAGGCACTGTGCACACCCTACGCTACACGCGAACCACAACAACAGGCACAACCCGACGACCCCATGTTTGCCATTCGAGACGCAGGCGAAGACTGAACCCTACTCCAAGTTTAGGCAAAAACCATTGCCCTTCCACGAATGACCTGATTGGTGGGTAGAAGTATGTCTACTGGCTTACTACTGCGACCCCTTGAGGGGAGATTTCGGGCGTGGGGTAAGAAGAATCTGGGTGGTGGAAAATTATGAATACAGAATGCTTCGTAATCACCAGTGATTCTGGAATGATTCTTGTTTTTTTATTATTTTTTGAGTGAGTGACCGTGAAAGATTTTTGGAAAATACAATACTTGAACGAGGCTAGCTTGCTGCTAATAGCTAAAAAAATTCTTTAACAATATAAACTCGATTTACGGAGTCCTTACTAGTTTCAAAATTAATGATAAGACAGTCTATTTCGAGAGGAAAGGTTTCGATGATCCAGCACCCCCTTGAATGACACTTGGCTTCTATGACACAAGCTTCCATTCAAGCGAAACTTTGACAAGCTGCAAGAAATATCGACGGAATGCGTTCTTCAAAGCTGCATATTCGAATTGCCAGCGCTGCCAGCGAAGATAGAACCTCTACAGTTCTGTTGCTGTACCTTGCACGTCCTACAGCATCTCCTTCCATCCCACCCGATTGAACTCACACCCCCTCGCTCCACTCCCGAAAAAATTCGTTCGCCATCCATACGGCACTGTTTACCGTCAATGGCTCGCCATCCACTGTGTCCCCCATTTAAATTTTAAATTGCTCGAATGGAATCGACGATTCGTCCCTCTACTTGCCGTCGATCCGCCGCGCAAACTTTTTCCACGGCACGATAAACATTTTCCAATGTGCCCGCGCTGAAAGAAACACACCCCTGCTCCTTGCCACGCCGTTGTGTCTTGGTCGCGTGCATATGCGCACGAAGGGACGTGCATGATCGTCCTCCAGCTCGAATAAACACGAATTAGCAAACTCATACGCATAGAGGATGCTTCATAGCGGGTGCGCGCAACTGTGGGCGCGAATAAAAATGCCAAGAAGCAGCTTGAACACCTCGTTGTCTAACTCTGACTCAAAGTTACGCAAGTTCGAATGCAGGTATGTACAATTTCAGTTCTTCCATCTTCCACCAGTCTTTTAATAAATAACGAAGTGCCCTAATTATTTACAAGCCTCCTTCCATCAAAACTTCTCAGCAGCATCACTTTGCTGCTGAGGACCTAGGCTTCCCACCCGCAAAAGATCGCCAGTCACATACCTGCTTAACTTTTTCAACTAAGAATATCCGCGCGAACACGTTTCCTTGTTTTCGTGCACCGAATTGACCCCCGAAGCGGTGGCCACATATTATGAAACAGCCTGTCCATCGACGCGATCCAAAGCGTTCGCGAGCCACGCTGGCGAGTTTCCCACGGAACACTCGTCGCCACGGGGACACGCACCAAGTTTTCCCATTTTTTTTTGTTCTATTTCCCTACGTTCTCCCTGGCCTCTAGCTACCCGGGAGCGCCGTCTACCGCCGCGACGCCGCCTCCTCCAGCCCCTTTCCCGCGGTCCTTTTCCCGTCGCGCCCCCGCGACCGTCGCCCGCCCCTCCGGCCCCGTACGGCGAATTTTCATGCGGTACCGCGCGATATTAAAGTGCCGTTTCCCTGGGATATTTGCGCGCCGCGGAGCGCAGGGAATAGCTGGGCGACTCTCTTTTTCCTTCGACCGCCTTTTTGCTCGTCCCGCGATGCCACCGGGCCGGGCAAGAAGAACGAAAGGTGAAGGCGAGGGGCGAGGATGTTAGCAGACAGACACGTTGCTTTATGATGTTTTACAAAATATATGCGCGATCCGAGCGTTCGCGCGTCGCGTAACCGTCGGGGCTGTCGTTTAGCCACGACGGCTCGCAGCTTAATTTCGCCCCGAGAATAATGGGGGACGCGTGTGTAAATAGACAGGCGGCAAAGAACCATCATTTCGCGAGGCAATTGAGGGGTATTGCTCTGAGAGCCGTGAAAAAAAAATTCACCGCCCCGTTGCGTTCTCTGGATACGCACGTACCTACGTGCCCGTTCGCGTTTCATACCCGTTGCATCTCGGGGCGTAGAGGGACTAGCGATTTTTCCTATCCTCTGCGAATTTATGACGGAGCAATTGCGCATAGCGGCGTCAAGATGGATTAACAACCGTGTAATATCGTCTTTCGTGAAGCAGCGATTACGATGCCACTACGTTGCCTATTCCGAAACTGCTTGGTAAGCTCGGCAGCCGGTAAAAGTATCCGTACGTCGATCGAGAAGCGAAGGATCCAGGTTCACGAACGTGACCATTTACAAAATACACCCAGGAAGAGCGTTTTACCGCGCGGAAGTGACGCGAACTCGTTGGCTCGCGAGGGTCCACTTTAAAATAGGACGATTAATCAGGCTGGCATAATATAGCGCGGTTAGGAAGAATGAAAACATTGTAATAGCCGGCCGAGTATAATGAGCGGAAACCGCGGAACGTGCCTACTGCGTTATTCACGATACATTCGTAGCGCAGAGAGGGGGGCGGGTTAATATCGCCCCCGGTCGCGTATTCCGCCGGAATTAATGAGCCCAAATTTGGAATTCATTAACGTCAGATTCCCGAACTGTCGTTATGACGAACAGTAAATTAAGTGGTTATAAGCTTAATCGAAGGTTACGCGGCGATACGGCCAAAATTCGTGCGTCCTCTGCCCGCTCTGTTTCCAGTTTGCCGAGCACGCGACGCGCGGATGAATCGGCCGCTGTAATAACGCCGGCTCGGCTGATCTTTACAGACGAGTCGAACAGGGGGCAGAATAATTCCACGCCGGTACAGAAGGGGCTCGCTCGATTTTAATTATGATTTTCTTACCGCCGCGGAGAATTTCATTGTAGATATAGAAAGAGCCGGGCGAAACGAGATTGCCCCGGTTCGCGGAATACGTTCTCCTTCCACTTATTCCCCTGCATTCGTCGTTATCGCTCATCGTTTCCCCCGACGTTTCGCTTATTTTCCACGGCAGTTCCCGTTGGGTTTACGTGGAACTCGGAGCTCGAAAAATGCTCGAATTCTCGATTATGACAGCGCGCTCGAAACATTTGCGATCGCGTGAGAAGCAAGTGGGGGGGGGGGGATCCTTCTGGGGAGGAATGGCTGTTTGTCGTTATCGCTCATCGCGGTTAGAGCTTTCCTTTTGCTAATAGACGGTGGAGAAAAAGAGTGGAGCGATTGCGTGGCACGCGAAGGGTGCACGAAGAAGCGTAGTGGAAGTCGGAAAGCCTGGGAACATCTGCAAGCTAAGTAGACATTTCTACATACTCGAATCAGGTTCGAAAGAATTCGAACGGATCCCCGGGGTCGAGCCCAGGAACTAAAGCAATTCGCTGGGCTACATGTTCGCGGGGTAAGGTGGAGGGCTGGAGGTGGAACTTTAATCGAGGAATTCAACCCTTCTTAACCATTCCACTTGCTGAATTCGAGCGTTCCGCCTCGCAAAAGAACAGACCAACGTCAGTCTTCCGGCTAGGAGGATCGCCGAGGCGTCCCACCCCCTGGCAGCCTCCCGCGATCTCACCTTTGAGCTGGCCGCTCATCCTACCCAACGGCGCGCCACCGCGAGGAACCTCAGAAAACGCAACGTTTGTACGAGAGGCGGGAGAACAGAAAGGAATCCTCGACAGTCGGCCAGTGCGGATCGATTAATTATTTAACGAAGCTCTCGGCACCTTGCGCTGTTGCTGGTTACCCATGCCCACCCCCTCTCTTCCCTATCCTAACCCCCCCCCTCGGTTTCTCACCCTCGCGCCGCGGCGCGCACTGTTCAGCCCCGAAGCAACGTCCGTTCCGTTCCGTCTGTATTTCCATTCGTTGCACATCCTTCCGCTAGCAACGGCTTTCTCCGTTAACCACCCTCTGCCAACCCCCCTCCTTCCGCGTTCGACCGTGCCCGCGCGGCCTGAAATCTCATCGTGAACGTAGAAATCCGTAACTGCGATCGCGGCAGAGGGGGCCGTCGCTACGGACCAGGATACCTGCGTAATTAGTTTGCCTTTGATGAGAAAACTCGCGATCTACGCGCGCTAGCTACGCAACCATCGCTACCTCGCGAATCGCCTGGGCTTGTGTCCGCGATCGCTAGTCGATTCCCTCTGTTGCCAGCTCCGAGATAAGCCGCGCGCAACGTCAGGCTTTGCATTTTTAAACGGCGATGCACGGGCTTTAAACGCCCACACTTGCGACGATAGCAATGATCGCAGGAGCGATTTGACACAGTTTCGGGGGAAACGAGGCACGCGCCGAGCGCCGCGTGGGCTGCTCAACCGCGTCTGACCATACGCTGGCCGTTTCTACTTGCTCGAATCACTAGACACGAAGCTGTTCGCGGGAGTCGACGAGGAAACTGAACAGGCCTTTCGTTCAGTTGTTTTCTAACAAGCAAATGTATAATGCGTGGCTATTTTAACCCTCCACAAATGAATTACAAGGATAGCTATTTGAGAACACATGTTCCCATTTCGAAAGGTTCAGGAGATTCTTGAAAAATTTAATTTACTCGCACGATATTCATTCTCAGAACCTAACCCAGTCTCTTCAAACACGAAGATATATATTTCACTTGCAATTAGTTGACGAACTATTAGCCTGCAGTAGTTTAAAGTCTGCGCCCCGTTGAAATGTATTCATATCCAGAAATCACGTTTGTCGTTACCATTAATCAATGAACAAAGTATATCGTATTATTTTCAACGACGTTTGCCCGCCACCTCCCAAAGACACGTTCTTTCCAAACTTCGTTTTCATTCTCAGCCGCTCGTGCTCGGGTTGAAACACTTATTGTACGCGTCTGCACCGAAGTTCCGTCGGAGCTAAAATTCGAAGCTGACTCCGCTGAAAGTCGTCTCCTCGGAAACGAGACCCGAAAGATCGTGGTGGAGAGCCGTTCGCGAAGAAATTCCTCGAGCGTCCGAGGGGGAGGGTGAGTTCGCCGCTTTCGAGGAGGGGCGGCAGAAACACGCTGGACAACAGAGAGGAGACGCTTGGGGATCGAGGGAAATAATGACGCCGGTGAAATAAAGGAGAATGGACGAATGACGATAATACGTCGGACAGTTTGAAAAAAGAGTAGCCAGCTTTCTATAAGAGGCTCTTCAATAGGGAACGAAGTGGGTGTTACAGTTTCCCCGTCTAAGTACCACTTGGAATATCAGAAATCTTCGTTCTCAGAAAGCAAGCGATGAGGCTTGAAACGTCAACGCTGAACTTCGAACTGCTTTACAAAAGAATTCTGCAATAATATAAGCAGCGCTTTAACATCGCGGTAATATAGTCAGATCGATAGGATTTTCCCGCTGGTATTTCGTTCGAGAGTTCGATTCGTCCCCGCGGAATTCTCTGCGCCAGGATGGGCAATATCGCCGCGCATGGCCTCCCAAATTTCATAAAACACGCGCGAATAAGTAGGGTGGCGAAATCAAATAACACCTGCTGTATTAAATGCCACGAACAAACAGGTTGTAATTATTCGTTAGCCAAGCGAATATCAAATAATTATCAATGATTCGTTGCGTTTCGAATGGCGAAAGTATCGCGCCAGCCCGGCCGGAACTAAATTAACGCGGTTGCGTGTAATAACAAACGAGTTGCCGCCGGATCGATCGCTCGTTGCCCGAGGACCGAGCTCTGAAATTTGGAGGAAAGGAGAGAAATAAAAATAGGTGGGAGTCCATTTTAGAGGAACGATCGTGCTCGACGAACCGGCGTAGCATCGCTGGGGCCCCGATACCGGATATACCCCGGTTAATTAACTATCGGCGATTTACGAATTCGCGGGCCGCGGTATTTTCATCGCGGCCTAATTATTATGATATTTGTTGGAGAAACATAGCGCGCCCTGGCCCCGTGGAGTGGCGCGCACGCTCGAAAAATTGGGCAATTTACGAATCATCGTTCTCCCTGCCTGGGAACATCCAATTTCGGTCGGGTAATTAAACGGTCGTTAATTAACAAAGGATCGCGCAACGCGCTCCGGGTTACTTTGCGAATGCTTCGGGATGGAAATGGAACGAGTATTTTTCCTGTTGGCTTTGAGACGAGTGAAATGATATCTCCGCCGATTGATTGTCACTCAGCAACAGTCGTACGGCACTGGGAATATTTATCGCAATACCCCGAAATTGACAAAGTAGTTGCGATCCAATTTCATTTAACCAAGAATATACCAACAGTACTTATACTAATACTAAACGAGGTGGAAGCGAATATACACGCTAAATATTCGAGCGTTGCAATAAATATTTCCAATATCGTATAAGAGAATCGATGGAGGAATGAATTAAACACTTAAATTCACTTGAATGGAATCAGGTGCCCTCGTCTTAGTTTAGTGACTAAGTCATCAACTCCTCAATTTTTGCAACTTCGTAATGGAGAAATGATTTTAAAGAACGAGCAAGTGCACAGTGATTTCGCGACAAGTATTAGTGGCTTCAACTTGAAAACACGCGAATATGGCAGGGGTGAACAGTTCCCAGAATGTTTTAGGTTTCGGTGGCAGGCGAGCCGAGGGTTCGTTGTGCTTCTAGCCGGCGAGGAATTCTGGCTGCAGTGTACTGTTTGCGCGCATTGTCGTGTACGTGTTACTTTGGCAGGAAAGGTGGATACGATCCCGCGTTCATCCCATTTGATACCGGTGCGTTCGTGACGAGGAAGCTAATTAACGGCTCATCGACCAGCCGAACTTTATGCGCCTAAACGCAGTGGATTAATTCGTGTATGGACAACGAGACCGTACGCGGCGCTTACAAATTATAAACTACGTACCCTCCACCCACAAGGTGTTCGTATTTAGAGAAAAGAGCACGTATAACTATTTGTCAATGGCAGCGAAGTTGCAACAACGCAGTTCAAGTACCATTAATAATGGGGGGAGACGTTTTCTAAACTCTTTCCTAAAGTCACTCTCTTAACCCTTAAGAGGGCCCCTTTCAAGATCCCCAATAAACAACCCTCTGAATAATACGAGTAGTCTCGACGAACGAATCGCCGTTCGCCAGCGAAAGTATCCCCTTAATTCGTTTCCGTACACGCGGGGTTAATTGTACGGATCATCGAGGCACCGTGCACTTCATTTGCCCCGGAATAACTCGATTTTCCGGCAGCGCCGACGCGATGGATCGATCCGAGTGCGTTCGCCTGCGCGATTATAGGTTCGCAACGTACACGGCAACCCTAACGATTTCGGAATTTTGAATATTTCAGGCGAGCGGGCGGGCGAGGGCGAGAACGCAACCACCGGCCTGTCCGACAGAGGAAATGTTTAACGACAACGGGTATACAAAGCTGAAATTAATTAGCTTTAGACTTCCGAACCTGTTAGCTCCGATAGAGTGGACGAATCGGCGGCCGTGTATACGTACCTGGCCCCGTGAATAACGCAACAGCTAGGACCGTGCGGTCCGCGTAATCGCGACGACGTGGCCGCAGAACTTTATTCCCTCCGTTTCCCTCTTTCGCCTGACCGTGTCCGGGAGAGCCTGTGTCCCGCGAAACTTTGCCCCGCCGCCGTCGCCGTCTGAACGGCAGCCAACTTCCCCCTCCGTCCGGTCGATGGTGAGTGGGTCAAGTCTGCAGGCCTCGATGCTTCGCCAGCGGAAACGTCCAGGCGGTGGCACGCCGAAAACATTGCGACTCCACCCTTCGTTTCGCGCTCTGGCCTCTGGTAGTTTGTTTGGAAACTGTGCCAGCACTTTTCACTTCTTCCCCTGGGGTTCGAGGGATGAAATCGAGGGCCCCGTTGGTGATTCTTAAGGACGGTCAATCTACTTCTCCTCGTCTCACTTAAGATGGGGAATATTTGTGGTTCCATATTCATTCTAGTGGAATTTTGTGGATTTTTTTGTTCGGGCCTGATTGGTGAAATTGGGGATGGAAAGAACAGCTTCAATTGGCCCCGCAGAGTCTAAGAGTTGAACTATGCTTGTTTCAGTCTGCAGATTCTAGATACTAAAATACAGCCCCTGTTTTACAGTGTCAATCAGAAGACTGTATCGTAAACGCGTTCGTGGCTTCACCGCCGTTAAGGCTGTCCCCTAATGACAGGTGAAACTCGGAGGAGAATCAGGCGGACGGTATAAAAGAGGACACTCGGAGTGTCGCGTGGCCAGTCGCCGGGGGGGTTGAAGTCGATTCGCCTTTTAAATAGCATCGATTGTGTTCCAGCGGGGGCGCGGGACACCGAGGGAGAGAGGCATGGGGGCGGCAAGGTGTCGAAGAGAGCGAAAGCCCTGGACCCGGAGGAGGAGAGCCACGACAACGACGACTACTACTACGAGGACGTGGATGAAAGAAACAATCCGACCAACGAGGCACCGGCCGTGCCGCCCGGATTCCTCAGTCCCTCTGTGAGGGAGTACCTCGATCTCGGTAAATCGATACCCGGTACGTAAACAAGATCATCCCGCGGAAAGTTGCCCCTTTGGCGGAGCTGTTGCTTCGCTCTACGGCGCCCCTTTGCCTTCCTGCCACCCTCCACGGCTCCAGGAATTTCCTCTGTTCTCTTTTCACCTCCCGCCCCTTCGCTCACCTTCCAACCCCATCCTGCTCCTCTGCGCTTTCATCCTCCGTCGGGCTCCTAGTTGCCCGCGTCTTCTCAGTCTTCTTAGTTCTCTTTCCCCAAGTGTCCGTTTGAGATCGCGAGAGGACGCGTGAACCGGAGGCTGATCGGCTTCGCTGGGAAAGCGGCGAGAACAACGGGTGCGGTAAGAGGGGGGCGGTAACTTTAAACCGAAAGTGTAAATAAGTATCGAGGGGGAAATGATAAAGTATCGGAGGAAGAAGCGCGGACGATCATCTGGCGGTGAATCCGTCGAAGTGTAATCGACGCGCGAGAGGCAGGAGTTTCGATGGGCGTTCAGTAATCGAGGTATCGTCGATTGATGTCGTCCAGAAAAAAAAGAGGAGGAAGATAAAGTAAGAAAAGGACGATCGATCGCGTTATTAATATTTAACCATGTCCCGTTAAGTAGAAGTCACGCTAGTCTGCCTTCCATTAGCTTCTTTGAAGGTTTTTCACTGACCCAACGTAACGCAGGGCACCTGGACTTTTCTTCCCGCCCTTTGTGCACGGGGCACCGGTACAGAGGGAAGGCCGCCTTCCCTCGTCCCTCGATAATCGATCGATCGTAAAATATTCGCGGAGCCGGCACGTACCGGCGGAAAATTCCTATAATGTAGTCTACGAAGGGTTGCCTCGAACCCCTGGCAACCGCTTTACACGAACTACGGGGAAGAGAGCGCCGCCGGGACGGGGATTTATGCGAATACGCGTGTAACGGCCGATTATAAAATTTACGCGCTAAATTAAATGTTATTAAGCGGAAGAGGTCTCTCCCGGCTTTCTTCTGGCGCGGAGCTGATACCGACGACTCTGAAGCATGGCCCGGGAGATAGCGGGAAACGAGGTTAACACGTACGCCATCATAGACATTTTGCAAGGACGTAGTCTCGCCCGTCGTCCACCATGGACCCGGTGCAACTGTGCGCCAGGAATTCGCCGTGAAAAAAAGCGAGAGCCGAATATGCGAAATGAAATATTACCGCGCGAGCTGTCGCCCGGGAGGAAGTCAATTAGAAAATTGATGGGACACGATTGCATTTAACTGTCCCCTGGCTTCAGTTCGCGTTTCTACTGTTCAATTAATTGTACTTTGTAGCTCTTTTTGTAGGCGAGGTTTTGATTTTGATACACACACACAGACTTTGGGAAACGAGATACCTTGTTTCCCGGGATGTATACTTGGTTTCAAGTAACGAGATCTTTCGTGGTATTATTCACCCTATTAGTAGCAACAAAGGCCTGTGCAGGCGAGTGGGTTATTTCTCGAAGGAAGAGGAGCTGACGCGGAAGCCCGAAAGAAATATAAGAAATTGGAGGGAAGTGTGTTGATCAGAATTTTGAAGTTCAGATTAGCAGCGGGGAGTGACAACCCTCTGTTTATACAGGGTGAATAGCGAATTATCCCTCTTAATCCCTCCTTCGAAACTACTACAGACTCTGCATATTGCAGTGGCTGCTTGCACGATAAAATTTCGGAGGAAATAACGCGTCGGGTGTGCACGCTTGCGCGTTATAAATATCTTAATTGAAACTAGCAGCGTCTCACGCATCTATCGCCTCTTGCTCTCCTCTCCCCGTTCACCCTCCGCCTTCCCTCCCACGACGGGCAACAATTTAATAGTACGATATCCGATTACGTCCTCTCGAGCATCGAAGACGACTTAATCCGTCGTAACTATTTTTCCCCTTGGTGATCCGATTAACGTCGTCCCAAGACGGATTTAACCGTTTAGACGATTCGGTTGACCGCACAGAAGCGAGTCTCGCGTTACTTCGATTGTATCGATCAGCAATTCTGGGACAATGAAGGTGTCTGCCGTGGTGTTCGGCCAGAATCGCGCATCCATTCGCGTAGAGACGTTACCGGAAGGAATACAAGATTATTCAACGCTGAAACCCTCGTCAATCCCAAATTTGAGGATCACTTTAGCACCAGGCAACAGACACCCGCAGAGAATATAATCAAACCTGAATAACAGCTACCATAATATACAAAACTCGTTGATAAAGAAGACCCCTCTGAAACATCCTTGAAATTCAAAAGAATCAAGACTCGGCACAGAAGGAACTATAAATTTCAGAAGTACCCTCGAAGATATTGATCGACCCGGTTGCATTAACTTCAGCGTAGTCCACATTGTAGCAATTCTACGAGCACGTCAGAGGTTATAACGATTCATGGATAACCAGACACGTGTCTGGTTTTCAGCAACCGAATAATTTCGATTAACCTCGAGTTCTCCGAGGCGATCGTCGTCGGTACACCTATTCACGTCAGCAGCAGATACACCGATCTTGAACGACAGGCGACTGGAAATGAAGGAGCAAGGAAGTTTAAAGCAGACGACCTTAAAAACGACAGGGTAATGAGGAAGAAGAGTTCGCGGTGAATCAATATGGCTCAGGGTAAGCTAATCCCATTGACTTGACGGTTCCCCGGATCCCACGACGGGTCGCGAGAGAACCCAGACCTATCCCCACGTTCAGCCGCCTCTGACCCCGTTGCTCCCCTTTCGGCACCGCGGCCCTCTCGGACAGGATAATGAAATACTCGAGCCCGGGACGCTACCTGTGCACCACCAAAGGTTGCAGATCCTGCAGAACCATTCCTGGGGCTGCAAGGCCAGTGCGAAAGTCCACGGACGAGATCGGAGGTGGCTGAAGAAGAGGTTTCACTCTCCTTTTCCGCCAGCATCCTTCCCTACCTCCATTCATTCCTTCCCTCGACTGATCACGCTCTTCTTCCGTTTTCTGGCCGACCCGTAACCCGCGGGTCTCGCTTTCTGCGTTCCACGATGCACGAGCGTGCCGGGGATAGCGCGCGCGCGCTCTCTCTCTCTCCTCAGAGCCAGACAGAGAAACGGAGAGAAACGCGTGAGAGAGGGTGGCGTTGAAGGCGGGGGAGAGAGAAACCACCGGGAAAAAGAGGCGAGATGATGCGAGGCGAAAGAGGGGAAGCAGCAAACCTCGTCCCATTCGCCTGGCTGACTTTATGACGATGGCTGCCGCGGGGAAACATAAAAGAGAGACAAAGAGGGCGAAACGGAGAGCGTAGGGGGAGAAGGGGGCCAGAGAGAGGAGAGACAGTCCTGGCTGATGCATTTCCCGGGCGTTCGTCCTTCATTTGCCGAACAGCGGGTAGAGCCTTCCACCGAGAGGAGCGAGACGATCGCGGATCGGCGCGGCGGCTTGGCGAACCGCGCGCCCACCCTTCGCTCGATCGTCCTTGGAGCCATCCGCGTCCCTTCCTGCTCTTTTACGCCCCGACTCTGGCGCGGTTCCAGGGGACGGAAGGCTCCCGTCACGCAAACAAGATATTTCAAGGGGGAGGATCGATACGATGTTCCCGATGATTGTTGGAATTACAGAGAGGTTTTCTGTAAGCCCGTTGCCCCGCAATCTGATACCGGGTCGCGAAAGGAGGCGGGCCTCCTTAGGTGGAGATATATCGGAGGATTCTGTACGTAAGCCAAGGGTATCGTGCTGTTTTACGTTACGAAGTGAGCACCCGCTTTCATTACACGGCGGACACGCAGAATTTTCTATGCAAATGGTAGCAGTGTATTCGCGGTAACCGGTTTTTTTTTATAAATTGCGACGCCCTTTGTGCGCGCCGCGGCAATTTTGCAATGGGACCTATACTTCCTTCCACCCGGCTGCAGCGATTTTTTACCCCTAACTTTTCAATTCGCTCCGGGGCCGAGCCGAAACTCCTTGGCAACGTTACGAAATTTACCATTCCTATTTCCTTGCCCGAGCTTCGATTTTCCAGGCCATTTTCCGAATCTACGTTTCCCTTCTTCAGAGGAGACGGCTTTTGAACGGGAGATAGAATTCGGGACGTTACTGGCGACTGGATGTTTCTGAAAGTGATGGGTATGCGACCGTGAATTCTGAATTCTTATTAGGCAGCTATGGAAACTAAATTTCTGATCCCCGAAGGACAACGAGGGCGGTCTAGCGAGGGGAGGATGACAACTGAAACAGCGATTTTTTTAATAATATTCGGCTTGAAATGTAGGGCACTATGAATATAAACAAATCATCTTAAAACCATAATTAAACTATTGACTCTAGGATATTTTATAAGATTTGCAATCCCTTCGTCTAGACCTAGATTTTCCAAGAGAAACGTAATCGATCCGACGGTTGGGAAACCTTTAATATTTGAGGGGTAAGAGGGAAAAACAGGGAATATCACAAAACAGCGTGATCGAGAAAATGGAGTTTTAATACTTTAGCCCATCAGTGAAGAAACAGGGTTCGATGAATTTAATTTTCTTATATTCCAGGTTTTCTTCTAGTGCAGAGGGGCATTTCCTGTTCTGCGATCTTTACACTTGCAGCTCAGAGCAACGTTAACCGATTTCGATGAAATTTTCTGCCTATATAGAGTTTACATAAATCTACAAAGGGGTTTCTTGAATTTTCATTGCAGGCTCAGAAAAAGAAGTTGAAAAAACGACCTTTACTATTTTTTTTTTGCTATTCCAACCAATTGCAATTATTTGTTAAAAACCACGTATCATGCCACTTAGCAAACTAATGCTTCTAGCTTCTCAAAAAAAAACTCAACTCGTTTCGACCAACTTTAAAAATGTTATGCGATTTTAAAGTGTGTACGATTATTGATGTGAGTCACTGTAGAAACCCTCGAGAGTCGATGGCTAAGATTCTAGGATGCGTTTACACTCATCGACGAGCCCTATATTCCCAGCCCAGTTTTATTGAAAAATCGTTCACCCAATAGCCGTCCTTCCCTCGCAAGAGCTAGAGCCAAGAGAATGCTGATGCAGCAGGGATATCCAGATTCTTTATCCCCTAATTATAGAATCACCTCCTAGACGCCTTTTCCACCCCCCTCGTGCAACAAACTCTCCAGCACGTAAACGGGATCCAGCGCGGCGACGACACAGCAAACAGAGCGTCCTTAAACCGAATCCATCGTTAGAAACTCGGCAAGTTGGAGTCACGTGTTTCGCGCGCGAGCCCAAAAGAACGAAATAATTAGAAGGATCGTCGTCAGCGCCGGCAAGGGACGAGGGTAGGTAAAGAGGACCGGGGAATGCGTTTCGCGGTGCCGACGCGGAATCCGCCAAAGTTATAATTACCTGGAGTACGACACCGCGATGGCGCGCGGGCTACAACGGGTCCAGGAGGACAAAGGTGGTGGAAGCGATTGAAAATGGAGGGCGTCGTCGCGCGTGGCGTAGCGGGCGGGCGGGCGGTGGCGGATGGAGGGACAGAGGACGTTTATTCCGTGCGGGTACACGGAGAATCTCTTCCTGTGACAAAACAGGTCGGACAAGCGGTGGAAGGTGCGAATTTCGTATGGATGTCACTGCGATACGGACGAGTTTGTGCGACCACGGCGCGGAAAGTGCACGTCCCCGTCTCTATAGACCTGCACAGCCGCCCCCCTCGACCCTGTCTCTGTCCCGCCGCCTGGGGGACACGTATCTGTCGGTCTCTGTCGCCGCAGCGTCGCACAACGAGCGTCTATCCCTGCTTCGACGAGATCCACGCGATGCGCCACGTGAAACTATGCTGGCTCGTCGAATGAGATTCGAATAGCTACGGGGCAGGAGCAGCGGGAGCAGCGAGAGCAGCAAGAGGCGAGGGGGTTTCCAACGAGGAGGTGGTGGAGGCAAGGATCGAGGCAAGCCAGGTACCCCATACTGACGCAAAGTTGTTTAGACGGACGACAGAGGGGGGGGAGAAAAGCTCGCATGGTTGGTTATAATTCGCTAAGAAGCTTTGCCATCGGGAAGCGAGGCTGCTCTCCCTAGCACGCGGACTGATCGTCCTTGCTTTTACGCAATACCCTGGGCGCGTTTGTCGGCCTCTTTTCGCGCCGCGCCGCGCCGCTCAGGTGCGGCGTTCGATATCGTGGTGGACGTAACGAATGATGCGGAACAGGTAGTGGCATCCCGGGGTGTACAGTGTTCAGGGAATAGTATCGTAAGCGCTAGCTAGCAGCCAACTTTTATATCCCGCAAACCGTGATTTCAGAGAAAACTACCCCTTAAAGTAAAGCATATTTCGCGGGGAAATATGCCCCTGTAATCAGATAACATTCCAGAATCGCAGCGATAAGCTACCGTGCGGGCATCCTGGTAAGAGTCATAAGAATGGAAATTTCATTCGTAAAGACACCGTTCGCGCGGTAAAACGCCAGGAGGGGGAGGAAGGAAGCGGATCCAGCCCGGCGTCAGCAAATATCCGGGAAGCACAATGGAGTAGCTCGCATAAAGAAACAAATTGCTCTAAGAGTTTTCAGTCTCGAATTGCTGGGCTGGAATAAATAAGCAAAACTCGTGCGCGCGAATCAAAGCACGTTTTCCTACCGATCCCTCCTTTGTCCGGCGTTCCCTCGCCGTTCCAGCAACCAGCCCCTGCTAACGAGTGCCAGCGATAATAAACACCTTTCGCTTCCTTGGTTGTTCCTCCTAGCCCTCGTCGCCATCGTCGTAGACAATTATCATGAACTCGCGTGGAAACACGTGAGCCTCTTCTTCCTTCTTTTTTGTCATTTCTTTCTTTCTTCCGCGCTGGTACGCACGGCGGGGAAACCTCTTTGCCCCAGCCTTCTTCTTTTTTTATCCCGAGATTACGCGATGCGTTCGCCTGTAATGCGCCTACCAACGATGTTTCTCGTTACCAGAGGCATCCATTAACGTGTATACGCCAAGGGATTTCATCGATTCGCGACGCGCATAATGGGACATCAATCGTTCGGGACCGGATGTAGCCGACTGAGGGGAGCTCGAGGCTCCTTCCGTTCCGTCGCTAATGTCTTTAAACTGTCTGACGTTGTCCTCCTTTTCTGTCGAAGCACGTTAACGAGAATACTTTTCGCGAGCGTTTCGTTTGTTTGGGGCTGCGAGAGAGATCGGGCCCGCGAGACGCTGCGATTCAGATGTTCTGAGACAGCGCTGGCTGAAGATCGTAATTTAAAGAATTTGCTGCCAGTCTGCTTCTTATTGGTCCTCGAATTCTAATGAGGGGGTTAAATAGTGCGCGGTGGGCGTAAGGGTTGATACCTCTGTCGCTGCCATAGTACGATTGAATTTACAATTCGTCGCGTGGAATTTATGCATTTGTTCTCAATCTTGCAAACTTCTAACTAGAATATTAAACTTGATTAGATGCAGAGTGCGCGAAAGTTTGCTTTATCAGCGATGAAATCTTCGGAATGGTCGACTAGATACCAAGCAGTCGAATAAATCTTCCAGCAAATATGCAAGTATGCAATGTGCATCAGAATCCACCTCTCAAAACAATATCACTTGACAGTACTATTGTACCATAAAAGCGTCGTCTAATTAAAGTTCATTTCCTAACCCAGCATTAAAAAAGCAAACGGTTCCCCAGGTCACAGTCGACATTCCTCGAAACTTGTCGTAGGCGAGAGTCTGAAAAAGATGGCAAAGAAGTCATAGTTTCTTAGAGAGGGTCGCAGCGAGCCAGAGCGCGGAGCTCGGGCCATAAAAGCGCGGAGAGGAATGTCTTCGTCGGGAACAGGAAGGCGTTCGTCTAATTTCGTTGCACGGTTGGACGGTTCGAAATGAAATCTCGCACGCAACCGAACCGTACGACGAGCAGCCTTGCAAAATACGGGAAACATTTTTACGACGGAACAAAGTTCCGCGCTGGGTCTGGCCAGGGGTGGTTGAAGTCTTTACGCTCGTATTTACGGGGCAGGTGCTCGTAAATCCGCGCCACCGACAGGCTGCTCCCCTGATTAACCCTTTGGAAAGTGAGAGACATGCAATTACCCGGCGACTTATCTGAGACAACACGATAGTCGATTCGAAGTTGCGCGTCGAAACTTGCCACTCTTAACCATCCCGCTGGCTTTCCATCATACGCGTGTCCGCCTCTCGCGCGGCAGTATCCCTGTTCTGCGCTCGTCGACGAGCTGACAGAGGGAATCCATGTGTTTTCGAGACGCTCCGCTCGGCGGGAGTCTATTGTACCAAATACAGCGAGGTGGAATAATATCGTCGAGGATCTTCCGTAGAATTAGGGCTCTGCGAAGTTGCAACTCAAGGGAGGCTGCTGAGGCCGAGTTAGGTCACTCTCGAGGGGATGGACGGGGCCTGGAGATTAGCCTTTGATTGTTAGACAGTTCGAGATAGCCTGAGATGGAAGAGACAGGATCGGAATCGTGGATGAAACGATGAAAATATCGAATTAACCATTCGTCGTATTCCCAATGAACGTATCACACTCTTCTTCAATGGCAATCCCTGAATAGCCATTGCGCAACAGACGCATTTACAAGTTCCCTTTAACTATTGTAATAATCGGACAGCTCCAAGAACGCCCCGCTACATACATAATCGGTCAAATACGAGACGTGGCTGTACAGTTGCCAGTCGAGGACGACGAACGTCGATACCTGGCAGAGCGCCGGCTTTGTGCAGGTAATACAGGTGTCAGGTGAGCCGAACACGTACGGTGCATCTCGCCCCCTTGGCATTTCCAGCGATTAATCGAGGATACATCTAACCAGAGTAGTCTGCGGGCGGGGGCTTTGCTCACGTTCCAGTCTATCCGCTCACGGAAATCATGCAGCTAGAAGCGGATCGGTTCTGGGGAAGGGACGATGATCGCGAGGCTCCTTGTCTTCTCCAGCTATCGTCGGAATCGTCCTGTATCCTGTTAGGTCGGTTAATGAGATTTCCACGCTGAAACCTCGCCTTCGGAAGCGCCTCCTCGTTTAAATAATCATTTCACCTGCTGGAGACTGGCGACTCGATTGGAACGTTGAAATCACTACCCGAGTGATCATCGTTGGAAACGATAAATGCCTCTTCTTGGGTCTGCGAAATTTTCTCACGCCCCTGATAACTTGGTTGACAAGCTTTAATCAGAGAATAGAGTAATAGGGAATTGAGCAATGAGATTTATACGATTATATGTATGATAAATATACTAAAGAGGGTCTGTTGCAATGATTGGGAGCTTTGTGGTTGCTTCCAGGAGAGTACTGTTAATTAATACAAATATCTACTTCATCATCCACTTCTTTGAGTAGATGTGCACGACGAAAATGAATGGTGGCATATTTGAAAAAAAAATACTTGGCAAAATTAAATAAGGCCGTGTCATTAACGGTAAGTTATTTGTATTCGACCCTACTGGACTACCTTGGAGAAGTTCTTTTGACGACGAAGGCTCCTACGGAACCTTGAGGGTCGAATGGAGGGGAAGATCTTTGAGAAGTCCGCGTAAGGAGAAACAGAAGTGGAAGTCAGACGATGTGTCTACCTACTTAACTACATATCGAGAATCGACAGACTGTTAGATATTATTACGGTTTACAGTTTCCCCTCAAACTAATACTTCTCAAGGTACTATCACTAATTTTGTAAAACAGATAACAAGAGACTGCTGGCTTTTATATGAGACATCATCTGCTATTGCTATCTCTACAGAACGATTCTCTGAGGCCTTCATATGCACCTTCACAATTATTCGGCAACTACTGACCAGAATACACCTCGTTAAACCCAGCAACGATTCTAAGAACAGCGTAGAATATGTCCCAAGTATCCAGCCACAAAATACTCCCAACCCCCATTTCAACTTCCGAGTGAAACTCTCGCGTCACCTTCACTATCCTACAGACTTCTCAATTCCAATACCCAAACACACGGTCCCTGCTTAAAGCGCGGATCTTCCGCGCCTCTTATTTCACGCAGTTGATCAACTCAGCCTCTGAAAGCCACGAACCATCCCCCGCAACGAACTAGCAATTAACCCTCCCTAAACTTGCAGGTCGCCCAGGTACGGACTACCCAGTGCTAGGCAAGGTGCCCTACACGAACTTCTACTGCGACGACCAGCCATACCCAGGTTTCTTCGCGGACGTGGAGACGCGATGCCAGGCCTGGCACTACTGCGACATAGACGGTCGACAGGCAACATTCTTGTGCCCGAACGGCACTCAATTCAGCCAAGCAGTGTTCGTCTGCGACTGGTGGTTCAACGTGAGGTGCGAACTAAGCCCGAAACTGTACGCCATCAACAGCCGCCTCTACGGCAGGCCCACCGAGAGCCCGACCAGGCCTCACCGTCTCATCACCAAGGAGCTGCTCGAGAACATCTTCGTCAGACGGAAATGATCGGGTATTACGCTTGAGCTTCCCTTCGCGGACACTCAGCGATCGCTCGACGAACTTGGAAGAACCAGGAGCATCCTGGGAGAAGATAGTCCAGGACACGTTGAATGTGGAAGAGAGACGCGGAGGAGCTCGACGGAAGAGAGAAATCTACGCGGTCAAGCATGAGACAAGTAGGAGGAAACGGTGGTTCCTGGCCGTGCTCGATAGGTGATCGATAGGAAGGTAACAGCGACCGTTTCCCAGACAATATTAGCGTCCCCCGGGGAGGGAATTAATCACGCGAGACTGGTACAAGGGTCGTTGGAGCGCCGGCGAATAATATTCGAAGCGGAGGAGTAAACGTTGGTTCGGTGGAATCGAGGAGAAAGAAAGGACCGATGAGCACCGCTGCCTGCGCCAGTAAAAGAAGGAACCGGAGGTGGAGGAGGACATCCGTCTGCGATCTTCTTTCCCTTCGGGTGGTTTGACGTGGCGGAAGGCGTGCTGCACCCTCGGTGTGGTTCTTAATCGTTGATGAGATCGCATTCGGGACGGGTGAAGTAGCTGGAGCTCCTCTTCCCTTCTCTCGTAGACCTCGTCATCATTCCCGCGGCTCTGTTTCTCTCTCTCTTCTTCGCGTGCAAATAAAGAGCGCCGCAGCAGCCGATCTTTACGGGCGGAAGTAGCCCCGCTGCTTCCCAGGTAGCCACCCAGCTCGCTGAGAGCGCACCTGTGCGGGCATCGACCATCCGTTCCGATCGATCGGCGAATCGAGACGCTAGCGAGATTCCCCCGGCACCGTAAACAGACGGGGATTGTCATTATACACGTGTCGTGGTGTGCGTCGGAGAATTTTTCTGCTGGATAAAAAGACTTCGCGATACGATGCACCAGATTCCGGGTGGTCTGATAAGAATTGCTGATTGCGGGGCAGCTTGAGACAGTGCTGTTTTATTTTTCTGGATGTTTGCGCGTATTGCGAATAAGTTGGAAACGTTCCTGTGGAATTGTTGGTATAAATGATAGTACGGATGACAATGGATTTTAACGAACTTCACTTGGCGTTGAATTTCTTGATGTTTCGAAGGGACTTCAGGCTATGATCTACATAGAAGATCGAGTCAAGCTGGTGTAACAAGTTTATCAGTAATTCGTTAGTATAACACCGATAACCAGTGCGAAAGCAAACACAGCGAGTTCTATTTTAACCTTACTAAACACGATCGAACACACGAATGCAACTGCCCGGGCAATGAATCCGGAGGTATTAATTATAAAGAGCTCCGAGTCACATCGAGCACTTGCTCTTCCATTATTGAAAACCTCGCCGATTTACCTAACCATCGATCTACAAAATTTAAAAAAATAATATTCATATTTTTTCAATCCGATCACGCCAAAAAGAATGAACAAACAACTACAGGCACAATCGAGAGGAGCTTACCAAGCACGATCCATTAGGCTCAGCCCCTTCTTGGACGCTACTGCCGCTCGACCGGCAAGTCCACACGGTTTTATTCCGTTATTGTTCGATTTAACAAGGAACACAGCCCGCGACGCATCATGCATGCAGCCGTTTGATCAGCTTATGTCTTACAATCGCGCGGGCACTGCGTAATTGCTTCGCGTTCGCCCGAAGGCCTGACGCTTCGGTTACCAACGAACCAATTGACGATCGGTCATACGTGCAGCAATCGCGATTACACGTGCAACGATCGCGATTATACGCGCAATAATGGGACCGGGAAATTGTTGTGCCATGGCAAACAATTCGACGCGGTGTGCGCCAACCCGAAAAGTGCATTATAACCGGGGTGTGCGTCAGAGAAACGGTATGCCCTCCCAATCGTAGCTGGCGCATTCTATCGCTGGATCCTCCGATCGAGCGATTTACGACGATTCTTTTACCGAAACGTCGATCGCAGTGTCTACGAACGGTGATAATTGTTTGCGTTAGAGAATCTGTTAGATAGAGTGGGACACTTTTACACGAACCTGTTATCTGAGTGGATACTGTGTTGTATGGACGATGTATCTTATAAATCCTCTGGTGCGCGATACATCTTTTGTAATGGAAATTCTTTCTTAGCTACTGAAAGTAAGCTTGTAGCACTGGTCGCAGAAGTAAAACGTCAGATAATTAAAGGATCGAGTATGTCGCGTTATTAATACACCAGCCCCTGTTTTGGGTTGTCGATGTTTTTATGTACAGAGTGCTAATTGTTTTTTCGCGGAAGATGTACTACCTACTGTATTATACTTTTGTGTGTTTTAAGGAAACTCCTAATAAAGTACCAATTAATTAGTGTCTCTGAGGCACGTGTGTTTTACAAGAGGCAAGGGAAGAAGAAGGATCTTCTTCTAATCCTCGATCCAGCGAGTTACGACAGCCCGATAGATCAGATTCGACGAAAGGACCATCATTCTGACCTGTTTTATCGCGGAATTGGAAATAGGGAAATTTCGGAGGGGGCAATCTCGTCGAACACGACGCTTCGAAAGCGTGGATCAGAATGAAGAAGTGAAACTAGACTTACAGAAGGCGTGGTAATCTGGAAGCAGACGTTTCGTTTAAAAGATACCTTTATTTAGTACTACCTCGTCTAGTGTAATTTATAAAACAAAATTCTGGGTACCGTATTTCTGAATTGAAATTAAACGTAACGTGGATCGAAAAGAAAGGGAAGATTTCATTTGCTATGCTCCTGAATTACAGTGGGGGCAATTTTTCATGTAAAAATTATCGAAAAACGTCATATAATCACAAGGGTGGACTTTGTGTATCTTTCATTCGACCAGGAAACTTCCTCAGGTAATTCTACAGAAGCATCTCCAACTAGACGAGCCTAAGTATCTTAAATTCCTTTTTAGATACGTGGACTTATAAAAAAGATGATGAAAATAGGACAGGCTATGTATACTTATACTCAACACAGGACATTTCAAATGCGACACCTAGGTATATCTTATCTTCCCCAGAATACAACACCGCAATTTTTCCTCAGCTTTGACAAGACCAGGCCAAGAAGATGGCTGATCGATAAAGCTAGAATTAACTAACCTGAATCGAGTCTGAGCAAACAGCGATCCGGTTAAAAATCGAGGCGAACCAATGAAACGTAAGGGAGTAGTTTCCACCGGTATGGGCCGATCAGTTTTTGATGGCCCGATTTCGACTGCGCCCCAAGTCCACTGGAATTACATGGAGACAGAACGATAGAGGTGGGCGAGAGAGCAGGGCCAGCCTCGCGGCTAAAAGTCAATGCTTTCAAGAATCGATACTCGCTAATACAATTGTGCACGCACAACGAACCGAACGAAATACGACATCGGCAGGTTTGCTAGCAATTAGTAATGGCGTGTCGTTCGATCGAGATATATTGTGTGCACGCGCTGTCGCATGAAAGCGATCGTCGCGTGACCAATTTCTCTTTTCATCGACTCATCCGCCGACACTGTTATTTCCTACACCCACGACCCCGCCGCGGCATTCGCATTCTAAATGCTGGGTCTACGAGGCAACGCTGCCGTGAAATTCACGTGGCTACCGTGAAAGCGTAGATTTTAGTTTCAGATAGGTCTGGGTTAAGTTGAAGTGCTTAAGAAGGGATTTTACTTTGGAGTGGCGAAGAAAATGGAAACTTTTTACGTTTTCTCGCGTGGCCTGCAAAACAGTACTGTGAATTTTGAAATAGAAATTTGCAGGGTTGATAAGATTCAAGTGCTTCGTATGATATCGCTATTCGTAAGATGGATTACAGAGAATTGGCAGGGACAGAATTTGTTTTTAAAATTATTTGCTCAAATTGCAGGGCCAGCGAAATGAATTGCAAAGTGCACGAGTATGCGAAAGTGTGTTATTGTTGAGAAGAGGTTTTTTAACAGCTTGCAAGACATTGAAGGGTTATTAGTAAAATCATCGTTACGAGTTGAATAATTCTTCAGAGGAGTGGTTGGCTCGGAAACAAGGGAATATAAGCGATATTAATATGGTGCTCCATCCTGTTTTAGAATTCCCTTTGTACATAATATAAATGCAGCGTAGTCGAAATAATATATAAGCATGCGTCAGAGACTGCATATTGTACAGTGGTTAAATTATTCTTTCTAAAATGGAAGAATGAAATAATACAAATTTTGGAAAAGAAATTTACGCGTGAGTCACAGTTCCTCATAAAGTAATCGAATCACGGATTTATTTCTGTATCCCCGAGCACGAATAATTACAAACAGCGAGCAACTAACTTTCTTTCGCAATTACCTTCAGAAAGTGTGTCGTGATGCAAGCTGGCAATGGAGTGCAAGCAAGAAAGTGTAGAAATTTCTTTGAAATAATTTACTACAAATTAATTGGAAAATTCCCCGGGTTAACATTCGTCGAATTATTAATAAAAATCATAAGAATCCTATATTTTCTACATAATTCTGTGGACCAGTTTCGCGAATCTCGTGCTCCACACGACAGGCTCGCCGACGAAATGCGAGTTTAATACAACGGACGGTGGACCTTACGCGGAATCAAAGTAAATTAGTTTGGAAAAGTTTTCGATGGAATGTATCTTTAATGAGAGACGCCGCCCTTTAGTAGCCATCCGCTAATGAGGAACGGTTAACGAAGAAAATTGCTGAATAATTAAAAGTTGCTTTTGTCGAAAATTGCGCGATTCCAGTCGGCAACGCGCATTCGCCTGAAAAACGTCGTTCCATTAAGCTCGTGAAATCTGTCTCCTTGGAAGCGACGGGATTTATTTCTGCCTCGTCCTACGAGACACAAAGAAATGCACGCCTAACGAGCGAATTGATCCAAAAAATAATAACGGGAGAGAAAGTGCAGCGAGAAGAGACGGAGAGGGGGTGAGAGAGAAAAAAACGGAAGAAGATAACGAACGAATAAATAAAGTTCCAGCTTACGCTTTAATTGTCCTTAATTCAAAGGACGCGCTAACTAGAGGCCGCAAAATTAATAATAAAATATTCCGCCGGGTATATAATTCAGTCATGCGCGTGATGCAATTAGTTCTAAAACTCTTTCGGGGCTGAGTGCTGTAATTATCCGCCGGCGTGCATAAAATTCTGATTAACTTCGGGCCCGGTTGTATCAAAAAATAGTATCGAAGTAACTTTCGCGATATAAAGTCTCGTTGTTGAACGTGAAGGAAACAGAAAAAAAAAAGGTAAACAAATATCTTTAGATGTACATGTCTGGTCTAAGCGGGCGCGGATTCGAAGACTTCTCACTGAAAAAAAAACAAATGTTCTGCCAAAGAAGTTCTAAATACCTTTGGCGGCACGTTCGCGATTTATTTTTGCACGAATAATTGCATTTTCATGTTATATTGCCCGTTACGGGATATCCTGTGTATTTCAACCCCGACGGGTTTGAAAGTTACCGTTCGGAATGTTTATAAATTTAAACGAACACATTGCACGCGCGAATTGCGAATTATTCCACGAGGAGCGGCTTCCAGCTCATTTGACAATCTGAATTGCAGAAAATCCAGGGGAAACCGAGCGATCGCGCATAGTTTCGCTGTTTTCTTCAACTATTTCCCCTGTTACTTTGACGCCGTTCATCGATCCGCTGCTTTTTGTTGCTAATTAAACGCACGTACGCGCCCGGCGCGTTCGAAATAACGCTCATTTTAATCGCGAGCATTGAAACGGGCCGAGCTACTGTTCGCCATTAAGGGAAACCTCCGCGCGTTCATTGGGCAGACGCATGGAGGGAATATTCTTCTGCTTTTCAATTTCGGCGAATTTCGTATCGACGAGCTTTTTATAAAAACACGCTTTCAACCAAACAACGATATTTCGCAAAGAATGAACCCTCTCGCAGAAGATAAACTTCGTGTTCATACACCTCAAATTCCTCCTACACTTGAGAGTTGAATGAAGGGTCTCAAAAACGAATCTCAGCCATCTAACAACGCTGATACAATTACAATTAGTAGTGCAGCGAATTCTCCGAACCCCCACTGGACCAGACGAACACAGCGGAATTCGGTACGCTGCCCCAAGTGCGTGAATCCGGTGGATCGGTTCGCGAAAGCAACCTTACTCTTCTCTGCAGACACATTATACATCCAGATACATGAAATCGTGGATCGAAGACGGTGATAAATCCAGGCCGGAAGGACTGTCGCGTCCAGGCGGACGTAGATTGGCGGAAGGATCGTTGCGAGAAGGGCAAGGGATGAGGAAGAATGCAGGGAGGAACGGTTGCCTAAGAGAGGGTTGGTCTAAGAATCCATCAACGAAACTGGTAATCAGGTGGAGCTCGCACGAACCACTTTCAGGGATCCAATCTCGTCTGGCATTTTTACCCTCGCCCCTTATACCCCCCTTTTATTCCGTTTCTTTCCTGCGCTGCGCGTTCCGTTTCCTTTTCCCCGCGGGCGTTCCTCTTACGGCCGCCGAATCGTTCCTCCTCTTTGTTGTCCCTCTCGCGGAGATCGCGATCGAAACGTGCGTATATCCCCTCTGATACCTCGCCAAACGACGGATAAGTACGCCCGCCACCGGCGATGGGGAAGGAAGAGTTTGCTTGCAAGTTTAACTGGATGATTAAAAGTTCTCGGTGTTGCGTTAGACCTGGAGCTGCTACGAATCTAGATATAATCCATCGACGTACACAGAGTGGAATCTCCGTTATCCGAAAGAGTCTAGGATGTGTGAGGTACCCTTTTTTCGTTTCATAGGAGACAACCCAACTGTTACGCTCATTCCTTCTGATAACTGTAATTCTTTACTAAACGTGCATCCAGCTGAGGAGATAAAGAGAAGCCTAACAGTGGTACCTGTCACTCTCGTTCACCGTGAAGCTTAAGCGAGGCTGAACCTCGCAAAACGCTCCCAGTGGAGTCTCTCACAGAGCCTCAGAACTGGTGAGTTAGCTCGGGCACCCTAGGATCCTCGGTCCTCTGCTTCATGGGAACGAGTCCCCAATGAAACAAGTCTGAAACCCTGGAAGAATATAAAAACACTATTCCGAGCAATCTAATTTTAGAGGTCAATCTTGGTCCCCCGGACCAGTCTTATTGGAATTCGTCGCGCGGGTTTTTCCAGGGTGAGGCTGAGGTAGGCGGATTGAAGTCTGAAATTGTGGAAAGTGGGACCGTGAAAAAAGCGGAGGGTCGAGGACGGCAGGATGCAGCGGGCGCCTTTAATTGCAGGACTCGCGGCACTTTTAAAGCCGGATGCAAATGGCCCATAAAACTCGCCGGCTCGGTGGGGCTGGCTCATTTACGAGCGCGGAAAGTTTTTAGGTTCTGGCGGGGCAGCGCACGGCGAACGAGAGGGCCTGCTTTATCGGTCTACGAGTTCGAAAGTAATTCTCTTAGTTGGCGGTGAGACCAGCAGGCAGCGATGCCTGGTTAACTCCCGCGAGTAGAGCGCGCGCGGTTCTTCGGCTTTCTTACCGATCGCAGCTGTCCCCGCGGACGAGCAGCTCGCCACCGTCGCGTAAATCACGGATTTCCCCTGTCGGAACCGGACCGCTTACGGTCCCGCGATGAAACCAATTCCTCCGGCCGAACGACCGAGCTGATTGCTTCCCCTCTTCGGGCGGGAAGACTCGCGCGGGCGACGACGGGGGGTGGCTTCTGGGGAAACGTTTGTCTTTCAGCTGAACGATACTTCCAAGCGGGAGCATATAGCGCGGGGTACTAGTGCTTCGGAAAAATTGCTGCGGAAGCGTGGAATCATTCTTCTCGAGGGGGACTCGTCTCTAGTTTTACGGTTCCTGGGCTTTCTGTCTTCGAATTCTGTCGAATTGGCTGATGCACGCGCAGGGGCAGGAATATTTGAATATTTTATCACAGAGCTGGGATTGAAATAACGATAAGAAAGACTGACAGAATGGTGGCAAGGTGAGAAAGTTACACAAAGTGTCGCGTAACGGGGTCGTCCTTGACCACTGATCTTTTATTTATAGGGAAATCAGAGAGTCTGCATTTTAAGAGAGCAGATGGAATTTACGACATATGCAACGTATTCCCGTCTTTTCCAGCCCCGGAATTTAACTCACGTACCAATCAATCATTACAATCTCTCCTCCCCGTCTATTCGTTACCTACGGGTCTTTCAAGGACCACTCGCCGCCAACCAGCCCAGACAGACACATCAAACAGCCCAGCCTCCTGGGTCAGAACAGTTACGGACGTTTCATTAACAACAACAGACGATGGAATCGACCAGGAAGCTCGCGGTTTGACGTTGCTTATCGCGCTCCTCGATGAAAGACAACCACCGCGGGTAGCTCGCTAAGTGGTGGTCGTGGATGAACGAAAAATGTCGATAATTCGGGGAACGGGGCCTGGTCGCGTCGCATTCGCGGAAGGATGCCGGGAAGAAAGCTGCGGGGGTGGGAGGGGTGGCGAGGAATAGGAGTGCTTGAAATAATCCGCGGCGTTATTTTATTCGCGGTACCGCGGTGCAGTCGATGCAGAAAGTTTTCATAAACGTTGCTCGGTGGCCACCAGCTCCCTCCCTCGCCCCTCCCTCCGCGTTCCTCCCACGCGTGCCACCCACGTCCCTCCGTCTCCCTCTCCCGCTGTCCCTCTCTCTCTCTCTCTCTCTCTCTCTCTCTCTCTCTCTCTCTCTCTCTCTCTCTCTCTCTCTCTCTCTCTCTCTCTCTCTCTCTCTCTCTCTGCCCCTGTCCATCGAGTTCGCTGCTCTCCGTCACTCGCTACCGGGCTACTCGCAACATGCAGCAGACAACGGTTAATCAATGGGCTTCAAGCGCAGGCTCGCATCCCGGGATCTTTCCTGATGGACAGCGGCAACAGTACCAGCAACAATGCCGGGATGCTGGTCGCCGCGAGTGCGACGAGGATGGACGCTCTGGAAGAGGGTTGTGGGGGGGGGGGGGGTGAGTTGAAGAGAGGGGTCGAAACAGCCGGAAGAGAGAGAAACGGGGGAGGGCTGAACGAGGAGAGAGGGGCCAGAGAGCCGCGGGCACGTAAAACTAGCGAACAATTTAAACTCCCCTTTCAAGTCGTGACTTTGTTTATGCGAACGAAAATAATTCGCTGGCAAGCATCCCCTCCTCTCCCTCGGCCCGGTGAACGCGGGTGAATAAATGGTAGCCGAGGATCCGTGACAGGTTTCGAAGCCCCCCGCGCGTGGACGCCGTGAAGTTTTGAGGGGAACGAAGGGTGCCTCGTGATTACTCCAGTGAGACATCGACCTGGCTTTTAAATTTCATGATCACGGTACACCTACGTGCGCTCGATTTCTAAAAAGTAGACCCTTTGTATTTACCGCACGCGAGACTTGATACTCCGATCGAAGAAGTTTCGTTACTCACCCGAAACAAAGAAACGTAACAGTTTAATTAGCACGGAAAGCACTCATATTTGCGTCATTCTGCTATCCTAAGCGATCGCCGTAAAATTTAATGAGAAGCCTGTGGAGTCAACGAAAACCTAAAACCCTGAGGACAGGACTCTCACGGATTCATTCTCGACCCCCTTTTCTCCTCCATCTCACCCCCAAGACACAAGCGGCGCCTGTTGCGTCGTTTCACGATGAGCGATATCCTCTGGCGAGAAGAAGGGGGTTGAGAGGACACCAGTATTTCAATTCTAAATACGAATTTCACCCTGCCCTCCGTGGAAATCCCTCGCGGAGGTTCGTGCAACCAGTTGTTGCGCGCGTAGAGGCCGAAGGGCGCAGATAACCGACGCGATTCCGCGTAGGAGGGTGGACGCGGGGGTGAAGCAGGCCGTAGCCAGGCCGAGGGAGGAAAACACGAGACGAACGACGGAGAGGGGGGAGGGGGAGATAGGAGAGAACCGCCCCGAGCCCCGCTGGATATTTTTCCCCGTGTTTTTTTTTATCCCGAGCCCCGCCGCTCTCCCTTCCAGCCAACCCCCTCCCCTCTATCTCTACCCGTTTTTTTCACCCATTCCGTTCGGTTTTTTAATTCGTCCGATATTTCCTGGTCGTTCGCATGTTAATTTTCGGCGACCAATGACGCGGCAGGCCCGCGGGCCACAGACGTCGATGATATTTCGCGGCCGTCGACGCACAGAGTGCCCGGTAAAATTCTCGATCGGTCGAACACGCGTTTCCCCTCCAACCCCGTTGCCCATTTCGTTTCTCCCGCCCTCCCTCCGACGCCCCGCTTCCTGTCCCTCCGCGCTGCTGTTTACCACCCCGTTTCCACAGCCAGCGTTATAACTTATCAGCGGCCACGTTGCCGAACCTGGCTCCAGGCTGCAACCCTCCGCGTGGCAGCTGAACAACGGTATCCCGGCAAACGTGAGGATTCGCTGCCGGGCTGTCGATGATGCGACAGTTGAGCATATTCGACCGCTGTAATGCTGAGGGCTTTTCTTGGCTGTGACACTTCGGTGTCATTCAATTTCTGCGTTCTGTCTGGAAGATACTGGAGAGGACAGAATTTTCTAAAGTTTTCTAGTTACTTTTCTTCTAATCACCATCCTATTTTTTAGACGCTCTTTCACTTTAGTCGACGGGATTCAGCGATACCGTGGTGATGATGCTGGAGTGAGTAATGGTGCGTGGAATTTAATATGATACTGGAACTCCAAAGCCCTGGACGATGCTGTAAATGAATGGGGTGATCCATTAAAAGGTCGTGGATCACCATCACTCCACGTCCTGTAGCTACTGGATCGATCAAACAGTAGCGAAGTGATCTCATTGTCTCAGGTAAGCGCGAAGATCGCCTTCCCGGGATCTCACGGTCGATTCGAGTTTTGCGAATCTCGTGAAAGTAGCAGCGGTACCAGCGGGAGGAGAGTGGCGTCCGAGAGAAAATAAAAATGACCCCCATACCGGGGACCAGTTTGAGCGTTTTCTCGAGCATTCGGGACAACATCTTCGGCTCTGCGGAACGGGAGAAACCGCGGCTGGCATCTAGCTGGAGACACGTGCCTTTGGATCGATCGTAACTACTTGGTTTTTTTTCTTATGATACTTCCTGCTCCTTTCTCAGTGTATCGAACGTGGCAGGTTTTCGTATCGTGCGAGGGAGTATTGATTGAAGTGCTGTCACAGGGACTTCGCATTGAATTTGGCAAGGATCTTCTTTGTCGAAGGAACTCTGGCAAGTGGAAGGTATTATTGGGCCTGGGCTTAATAATGCTCAACGGGAGCTTACTTGCTTTGTAATAACGAAGTGTATGGAAAAAAGCTTTGAACAGTGGTAAATAAAGCGAAGGAAAGGTCCTGGACATGGAGATTTCGACGCCCGAGCGTACGCCGGAAGTGGATCTCCATCACCAGGCGTTGCAGTCCCCTTTGTCCCTTCCAGCGACTTACAGCCTGAAGCCTTGAAACGAGTTCAGCTCGGCCGAGATGGTTTCAATAAACACGGACAGGAATATTCATTTAAAAATACTAGGTTCCTGAAAATTACATAGTCAAGGAAGACCGTGTCATCATTGAAATTCAGGGCTTCAAACTGAGCGTCCGAAATGTCACACTATATTTGCATGCTCTGCCAACCATGTTTTTCACGCTTTCAATTAAAATTATTGTGCGATGAGTATATAATAAACCTGTTCTCCGTTCAAGTTTCGTATTTTGGAACAGAAGAATAAATGAATCGATGAGTGAATGATGTCAGATACTTTGTTCAGGAATGAATAAAGTGTTTTTATAAGTTTCATCTAATTAGTCCCACATTCTTTCTTCGAAGGCGAACGTCACCCAGCTCAGGCAAATAGAAAATAAAGCTGCAGACAGAGACGAGCATCGGGTTGGTAGAAGAGTCGTGGTCGAGTGAAGCAACCAGTAGCGCAGTCAGCGACCGGGAGGAAAGATTCATAGGTGAAAAGCAGAGGAACCGACCTTGATAGGAGAGGAGAATCTGCCGACAGCTCGGAGAGAAAGCCTGTTGCTTGAGCTTGACATTGGCCGACATAGGCGTTCAGCCTGTTCTTTTCTGGCACGAATTCGTCGCCCGAGTGCCCGAATCTCGCGGCACGAATCGATACAGCCTCTGCCTTTATACGGAGAAAGTACGTACAACAAACTTCACACGCCGAGAGATCAATCTTTAATTTATGCTAACGAACGTTTATTAACTCGCTTAGGTAAATGTCCCCGTTTTCTTCTTTGTCGAATCATCTAACTCTTTTCAATTAAACTCTACGTACAAACGAGTATATTAATCGAAACGACAACGTCAAAAGTATGGAATTCAGTTGGAGCAAGTATCAGCGACAACGATTTAACAAAATTTCCAAGAAATTTTCTAGAATATTTCAGCTCAGATAAATGCTTGTTTAATTTTAAATCGCAGCTTCAATTTGAAAACAATAGCCGCTGAATTTTGTCGCTGCGGACGACGGTGTGGAAATAAATAAATAAAAAAAAATTGCGAGGTGTCGCGAAATACGTGGGTTTTTCGCTGAACTGGATTAACGTCACGAAGGAAGTTCAGCAAAAGGGATTGGAATTGTCAGTCGTCTAATTTAGGAAACGCGGCCGTGTCGAATGAGAGACAAACGACCCACGATGCAGTGCAATTTTTCAGCGGGAACGCAATTCTGCGCGGCATCGTGTAATGTCACGCAGTTCTGCTGGACAATGCGGATAACAAGCTCGAAACGTAATTTTCTCGACACGTTTCTATGCATGAGTTGGATGAACCGGCGACCCAAACGAATTCCCGAATCGCCGATGGAAGGAAATGATGTAAAAAGGCGGCAGAGCCGTGACGACGCCCCTTCAAATCCAATCGTTAACGCGGTAAGTTTCAATTCCATACACTTTTTCACTCACTCTCGCAATAATAATCATACTGATCAAATTATGCCCTGCACTATCTACATCTATTACAATAAACTAGAAAATAATCTGAAATCAAATTTCAGTTAAAGAAAAGTTCTCTAAAACAAATATTCCTTATCAAACTAAAAAAAATTTCATCCTCCTCCTCATCATCATCGTCGTCAAGTGACTTAAGTTCATACTAAAAGAATCATCAAATTCATATCCTCCCACGAAGGCAGCGAACTTCGCCAGAAACGAGCTTTCATCAACCTTTAAATCCAGCTTCCGAAACACGTATCGTTATCAAACAAGCGCCCTCAGTTTTTCAGCTCCTTTGCCTCGTTCGTTAAAGGCCATCGATACGGCGGGCAGCCCCGGAACGTGATGAAAATCGAAAAAATGCGGCAAGTTAATGGGGAAAGATGGGGCGGGGCAGCGAGCGAAATGATATCTGGCAGTGTCCCGGATACGTAAACGAGAGGCGCGTGTAATTTGGCTGAAAATGGATTTGCTTTCCATCGACCGGGCGCGCGTCGCGAGCGAGGCGCAGACGGTCGTTGGCGAGTATCGAGTGTCATATGAAGTGTAGAAAAAATCGTCGGAATTACAATGGTATTTGTTTTCTAGCGTTTCGCGTGGCCGCCGCCGCGTTCGTCGATAATACGAAGCTCGTGTTTCCCGACAAAAGCCAGCGCGCGTCGAAACTTTTTCTGCCCCCTTTTTTCCATCGGCCGGGACCGCGCGACAAACAGAGCCAGCAAACGTGTTTAGCGCGCGCGCCCGCCGATTCTGATGCGATATCGGATACTATTCAGCGAACAGCCTTCGATACCCCGCGCGCCATCATTTCTCTCTGCGCTATAACCGAAGGAACTCTGCCAAGACTCGAGGGCTTCCTGAGGAGACAGGAAGTAGCAGAAGGATTGTGCTTCTAATTGGTCGCCAAGAACTTTGGAGACCGAGTACCTCTAATATACCAGGCGATCTCACTTTGAACTCAATGTCCGATCAGAATTCGAACGCGTGGCGGAGGGGATCTCGCGTTTCGACGAAACAGTGGACGCAAGAGCTGGGAATACGATTAACGCGTTCGAGAACGCGCGCTTTCTAAGAGAATTGCCGTGGATGTGGCTTTGACAGCCGCGCTTAACGCGTTTCCCTCGAAAACTCCCTTAATTCCCGCGTTTTTCTCTAATCGGCAAAACCGCCATAGAGAGGCGGGCGTCCGCGTTTTTTGTCGTTCGTTTTCCGTTTACCTTTTTTTATTCTATTTTTCTCCCCCTTCTGCCGACGTCCCGCGCGCACACGCGGGCACGATCGAAACGCGCGGAGAATTAATATTTCGCGTCGCAGCCGGATGTATCCGTTATCGTTTACAGGCTGGCCCAGCGGCGCGGAAAATCGCGACAAAACGATCCTTTTGGCCGGCCCCCGCGCATTACGCGCCCAATGTAACGAAATAATAGCTGCCTGGTCAACCTGCCTCCCCTGCTGCAACGCAACACGAGCACCCCTTGAATATTAAGCGGACTAGGAATCGCGGCACACAAGCAGGACCGGCCACGCCGAGTTGATAGTCGCGGAGAAGATAGATGGCGAATGTGGGACATTTTCCTGAAAATTATCTGCGGGAACAGATTTAATATCGCTAGGTGGGCTTGGACCAGACCTCCCATTGTGTTCCCAAATCATTCGAAGCCCGCGGTTCCACTGACAAAAAACTTCTACGAGAATCATAAAAGGGCGTAAAGTCCGACTTCGCTGGAGGAAGTTATAAAGGCCAAGACGGTATAGTAGACAATGGGAGTCCGGATGGGAAGCCATGAATGGAGGTGCACGGGAAGGAAGGCGGAAAGAAGGGAATCGACGGAAGGCGAGCCGGGTAGAATGGAGTGAAAAAGAGGAGGGAGAGATAAAAGTAAAAGCAGCGCGTGGAACGTGGAAATTAAAGGATAGAAGGGGAGGAGAGGGGGGGGGGCGAAAGAGCCCCGTAATCGCCGGTTGGTGGTTACTGGTGCTGCTCCACTGGCTTAATCGCATTCAAACGGCTGCGAACACATCGAGCTCTTCCCCTGGAACACATGTTCCTCTGATTTCATCCGATGTTACCCCGCCCCGACCCTCCGGGCCGGTTCGACGCCGCGCGTGCACACACGGACCACCCACACAGGGGGCAACACGGGCCGCGTTTAGTAACTCTCCTACGCGCGTTCAAACGTGCCAGCTTCATGGAAACGGATCGTCCGGTGCAGGCCGCGTTTGTATCCCGCACCGCGGACCAAAGGCAGGGCGGACAGAGGCTGCCCTGTTCTGGATCGGTGCATGCCTGTTCCTCTGCTTGCCAAAGGATACTCAATCGCATTGCTGTCTCTTCGCCCGAGCACCCGGAGCCCGCCCCACCTCCTTTTCTATACGCTCCTTCCTGCAACCTCCCCTGGCCCGTGCCCCTTTCTTCGCCAGCCGTGCATCAAAACATGCGCTGCACCCGCCGGTCCCAGCGATTGCTGCTTGCCCGGTGCACCGGGTGCCAAACCGTAGCGCGCACCTTCGGCTCCGCTGAGCCTGTTCTTCGGGAACGGCCACAGAGACGACAGGCTTCAAGCGTGCGAGATGGACCAGTGGTAACACGAATGTGCCTTTCTTGGAGTTCGAGTATTGCGTGGTGGTAGGAGTAGGTAAAGGAAGACTGGGTCTCAGAAATGCTAGAGACACTAAAATGGTAGTCCTCGTGATTTGCAGAACATGTCGACGCGAAAGCACGTCGACGCTACTTAAAGAGTTAACAAGAGTTATCTATTTCGCCAAGTTGCGGCGATTAGAATTCTTTCCCTCGAGCCCGTGTTTTACGTCGATTGAAACGAAGCCGCGATGCTGCAACATTGTTTATTGGTCAACGAGCGTGCAGCGTGCATAGGGAAGCAGCCACAATTGCGCCGGTTTGACACACCACACCGTTCCCACCATATTTTCTTGTCTTTTTTTTTTTGTCGTCGTTCGAGCGTCGTTTCATTCGGCACGCGATTCGTGCAATTGGAAACCGACTAGGTATAGCCTCTATCAGCCGCAACACCGAGGGAAATGGAACGCGCGCGCGTGCACTTGCGGAAAAAAGGCTCCCTGACGTTCCCGCCCCGGCAGACTGTAATTTTCAATCGCGTATTCCGTCATAAATTATGGCCCTGCTGGTGGCTACACCTGACACGCGACTGTCGGCTGCGAACGTGTCCACCTTTGACGAGAAGGAAGGGAACGTTGACTTCGACGGTAACACGCGTGTCCAATTACTCTTTGTAGATGACACCTGCTCTATTTCAACTGCCAAAGGCTTCTGGTTACTTTTCAGATCTTTGGGGAAGCATTAAAGACTCTGACGGGACTTTGATTAGGTATCTTGAGAATGATTAGGTATCCAGGACTTTTCTCAAATGAAAATGTGGTAGCATGTTCACGATCTCGAAGGAGCACACTTCAAGTACACATAATTCAAGTCACGACCTTCAATTTTCGAATTAAGAAACGTTTTGGTATTTCTTTATTTGTTGTTTGTTAAGTCATTCTACATCTCACTGGGCAAATTAATATCTATTAGCCTTCGTTGCTAGGAAATCCTCTCGATGGCCGAAGAAGTGGGACGTAAGGTTCTCGAACGACGCGTTCGGGAAGGAGGACAGAATTCGGTGGAAGTGGTTTAATTCTCTTTGTCGCAGGCTCGAGTACAGCGTGTTTTCGCAATCTCGTTGGCCAGGATTTACGAAGCTACCTGAGGAAAGTGTAAGCCGATGGTCGGCGACCAGCGGCACGTACACCGCGGGGAAAGATTCCTGGCACAATACACGGTGATCTTTCCTGTCGGATCGTCTACACGTTCCGCTGGTGTACACGGCGACTGGGCTGTACGTGCTCTCGGCCGAGAGCCCAATGAGATCCTATTATCATGAAAGAGACGCAAGGGATCTCTGCCACTGGCGATTAAACCGGTATTAAGCTGCGAGAGCAAAGAGAATAATAACATTTACCCCAGAAGTCACGTTTCTTTTCCTTTTTAGCGTTCATAATTAGAACAGTCACTCTTCCTGGCGTTAATGGCTGGGATAGTTTGAGCCTGGCTGAACCTTGATTGTTTAACACCTTCCCTGCGAGAATAAATTTCCCTGCTCCACAGTGGATCCGATTCGAGGCTCCCCCACACGGTTTTTAATACGCTCAGGAAGCCATGCATCTGGTTCTGTGAAACCAACTGTGAACACGATGAATGTAGCTTTAATTTTGCCTCAATTCTGTTTTACCTACATCCGGAGCATTCATTTCTATATCTAGAATAAGCTGCGCAGGATTCAAAGACACCGCTGCCTCCTCCTTCGTTTCTAATTTCTCATAGTTAAAAGCTGTCAAAGTGTTGCTTGCTTTCGTATCTCCCAGGACGGCTTAAAGCTTAAAGCGACAAAGAATTTTAGTGAAAACATCGCCCTCGGTAATGCGTTAACTCGTATTAATTATACAGGCTCGCTTTAATGAGTAATTACACCGAAGACTAGACGCACAAGTTCTATTCTTCTATGCACGCGCGACCGCGTCATCTTTCAGTCTACTTCGATGGAAATTGAGCGAAGGGGGCGTGAGTGTGCAGGCAGTGCAGGCGTGTGAGGTTAAGCCGTGTCTGAAGTTTAAGCCTTTCCGATAAAATATCCAGGCGGAATTATCGTGGCCGGAGCTTTCAGTTTATCGAAGCAACTAGTTTCGCCGAAGTCTGTTAATATACACTGTAAGGGAAAAATTGGACGAACTCTTGGGTCTTCGTCACCTTTATTTTGGGGCAGCAAGAGGAACTAAAAATGTCAGATAAAATTCGACGGTGTCGTTAGACATTCAATTTGATAATTTTAATAGCGTATACACACTGCCAATAATTTGCCAGAATTCACGTGTACGCAGTCTTTAAAATTGACGGCTAGTCGGCGAAGCAGCAGCGTTAGAGTTTTGAGGTATAAGTTGGGTACGACCCTTCACCGCGAGGATGAAGTGATGGACAGTTAATTAGAGACTTTACCATCGAGTCAGGGCTGGAATTCCTGCGGGACTTCACCGCCGGAAGCAACCGACTCACCATTATCGTTGAGTAAACTGTGTACGAGTCGCACACTTTCTAAACATCCGATGCTCTTTTCTTCTTCCTCCCTTTTTTTTTCCCCCACTGAAACAGAGTTTGATGTCTGTTCTGATAACCTGCCATCCTCAAAGTACACTAAGGCCGAAAAGAAGCGGCCAGACCGTCCGCGTAAATAAACTTTTTCCTCAAGAATTTCGTCCTGATTTAATGACCTCTTATCAAATGCTCAGCTAAGTTGCTGGCGCTGTTTCGCCGGTACACTAAAATTCGAGGAAATATTTGAAATCCGGAGTAGTTCCGAAGGAAAATTCCTCGACTGAAATAGTAACATTATCCACGTTCGAAATGTCGAGTTTACAGGAGTCTATAAAGCTGCTCCCTCTTTTCGAATAGACCTTAGAATTTTTCAAGCACCTCTGGAAAGATTAAACCAGACTCTGCTCGATGAAAGGCCTACCTGGAACAGGGAATCCTTGGGATTTACCGGGGAGCAACTCTACCAACGAACTAATCAGCTAAGAGAGCTATTCCTATCGAAATTCGCATAACAAAGGTCCGCCAAGAATACGCTACGGGTCCAGGCTCCGCAATCCGCGCCGATTAAATGCGAGGCCTTAGGGCGAGCCGTCCTAGCCTGAACTCACGCCCACTGGCGAGTCGAAGGGAATTGGAAAACTACTGAAGTGTCGGAGCAACGTGGAATTAGACTACGTGGGGATAAATGGGAGGACGGGCGCAACAAGTATATCTGTAGGCTTGTCGCAACTCCCTTCTCAGTTGTATTTGTGTTTTACACCCGCACGGTGGTCCTGCCTAACCCTCTGACGAACAATTTATTTCGTGAATGCGTACCCCACTGTTTACACTTAACCATCGGCACACGAGAATAAATAAAAATCTTCTGTTAGCAGACCAGAATTTTGTTAATATAATGTATTTGATCTCCATGATAAGCCGCGCTGTAGAATAAAAATGCTTCGATCGCCTTGAATTTTTACGCTCCCAAGCTCACCGCAAACTACCTTGGTTTATTTATTTCGTTTCATTGAAGGCTACGCGATTCAATTACGAAATGAGGATAGGTGACAGATGTACGTGTACGAGATTTTAAAAGGCATATTCCCACGACCACAACGCGAGGTCCCTCAGAATAGGCTGAGCCTATTAATCCCATCAGTCGTGTAGAAGTTTTACACGTTTACAGAATCTTTGGAGATACCTAAGCTCTGGTTTATACGATGTAAAATCGCGCGCGTTTACCTGCAGAAAAACACTGCGGGGAGAATCGCGTTTCACCGAGGGGTGGGGGGGGGGCAATTTTTTCCTCCCCCCGTTTCTCCCTCAGACGAAACGATACGCGCCCGCCTCGTTTCAGTGGACATGTTTCCCGAAGCTGGCTCCCGATACGCTCGTTTTCGCGTAGCGAATATAAAATAAAACGCTAAAACGGCCAACTGTCAGCGCGAGAGAGGGTAGGGGGCGGAAAAATTTAGGAGGAACTGCGATGAAATAGAGCGTCGAGTCGAGAGTGTGGCGACACCTCTTGCACTCGCCGCCAGAGGGTTTTCCATCTGATCCTATACTCTCGAGTTCTCCAGCCGTCGATCCCGACGTGCGAAGTGTTTCAAAAAACCTGGCAAACACGGCAAGAAATGCAGCCAGGATAAACGTGTCTGGAGACGTTATCTAAATAATCGAGCTTCAGTCACGAGAATGGATTTGCCATAAGTGTTCCAAGTATCTATCGCGAGTGAAATTAAGGAGGACTTTGATCGGGAAGATTTTTGTGGTTCGTGGTAAATTTTGCCATTGAGAAACGCATCCCCCCCGATACTCGTGTTAGTTAACATTTTGATGGGAGTAGATAAAGCAGGTAGAATGAGGATGATTTTGGAAAAGATGGAAGAAAAGACCGCGCCGTTTTTATAAAAATATTTGTTGCACAGAACCTTTCATTTCGTAACATCCTGAAATGTGTTATGAATAAAGAATCCCCGGCAAAATTGGTTGCTGGAGGGGCAAATTCATCAAAGTTTCTACCGCCCCCGCCACGCCGGATAAGAACCTCGAATTTCCACAGAGGAGGACCGCCGCAAAACCCCAAGCTTTTCATCGAAATTGGGGGGTATCTGTCTTCCGTTTCTTTTTTATTCGATTTCTGCTTCATTTTTCGATTAAATGGTGCAGATATCGACAGGAAACACCGCGTTTTCGAAAGCGGGGCTCGACGTAGCGCGAGCGCGTTTTCGCCACCGCAAAAACGAGAAATGTTGAAACAGAGAGAGAGAGAGAGAGAGAGAGAGGGTAAATACAGGCCCAGAGGGCAAACAAGGTGAATGGTTCGGTGGATGTACTAATTAAAAATGGAAATTAAAAGACTCGGGGCTCAGAGCTCGGTTGAAACAAAATGCGGGCAAAGTGGTTTACGAAAATCATGGAAGCGAAGTGCTACATCGAAGTGAAAAAGTGTCTCTATACAGTTTATTCTACCAACAATACCATTCTGGACATATAAATATATTAACGCAATAAATACCTCTTTCGATCGATACTAAACGCGACACTAACCACTGGTTCCATCAAACTTTCCCCTCCTCTACAAGCAACGTTAATCCCTGAACCCAAAGACGCCGGCGCCTTTCAATCGATCTTCAAATTAATCGACACCTGACCGATCAAGGCCGAACAAACAGCGACAGAGATCCCGAAGTGCTTCAGCCTAGCATTGCCCCTTCAAAGTCAAACCGCCTCGAAAATACGGGATCCGTGGTCGAAAATATCGAAAGCAGATCGACAATCGACTGGTGGATCCTAAATCACGTTTTTACCATGACGTAATGGCTGTCGAAAGGCTAATTACACCGACAACGGTAGCATCAGATTAATCGCCCGTAAAACCCAGCGTGTTGAGAATTTTGATCTCCCTTTTTTTATGTATATATATATATATATATATATATATCAACGCCACTATTTACCAGCCGTCGTTATTTAACAACGAATCCCCATAACTTCACACGATTTTTCGTTGGCGAACGCGCAGCCCCGTCGACGGTGATGAAAAAAAAAACCGTCAGAGGGGCTGGCGCGGTGGGACGATCGCATAGCAACGGATGATCCGTTAAAATTGGTACATGACGAGCCATAATTCTGTCTGATTAAACATGCATGGCATTTACTATACACCGCGATTTCGTGACGTGGCAATACCCGCGGTGCGCGCCTCCTCTCTCATCCCTGCGCCGCTCTCCGCCCCGGTACGTATTTGCTTCAATTCGCTGTTTATCCGTTAAATGCACGATAAACAATGGATCTGCAGCTGCACGACCAATAATGGCGGCCTTACCGTGGGCACGACCCATCGATTCGCACGTTTTGTGATACGAAAACAGAACCCTTGCCTCCCCCCCCCCCCCCCGCTCTACACCGAGCTCTGTGGCCTTTGGCGAACGTGGCAGTAATTGACCAGGTAAAAATAATCCACTCGCGGGTAATTGGACTTGTTCCTTTGCATCCGTGTAACGAGCTCGTTATCGGTAACTTCCCGGTGGCTCCCGTGGCCTACGCGGTAAACACGGCTTATAAAAAAAAGGGTGGCTAAAGCTTCGAGCGCGGCGGCTGTGGGTATCGAGAGGCGAAGGGGCGTTTGTGTTAACTGGTCTCCAGAAACGTTTGGTAACAGAGGTGTAAGCCGGGGAATGAGTGTATCGTTTCTGAAATGTACTCCGCGAGGTTTTAAGTATTCGATTGAAGGTGTTAGACCTTCCGTAGATTGTGGGAAGACGGGGTACTGTGCGTGTGGCATATAGAATATGTATTGTCATTAATAAAAAGATGATTTCATTCTTCAGTTTCTTAAATGTTCAATTTTTTTGGATACTTGGAATATCTAGTGCGAAATCGTTCATTTTAATTGTAGCTTCAACAGAAGACACTTCGGGACGTGTGTAAGAAACGTGGAGATCGTAGACGTAATGAGAACCCCCATGTTATATTTGTAAACGATAAACGTGATACATTAAAAATTATCATTAAAACGCCAAGAACTACGCAGAAGGCCCTCATTTGCCGTCGAAATAATAAGCGAGTTGTTAAATTACTTTCTTCCGGCCGCCGGTGCGGTGCGTTTGTTTTTCGAGTCTTTAATTAGGGAGTCCGATTAATAATTAATGGGGTGAAGATTAAAAGCCCAAGCTGCCGGCAAACTGCGGCCGAATTCGCGAATTAATAAGTACGAGGGAAAACACAGCCACGAAATATCCGGTTCGAACCGATCCGAAACTGCACCGCGCACGAACCTACCCTTCGAACACCGTTATTCGTGGCATTAAGATTTCAACCCTAGTCTGGTGGATGCTGGCCCATTTCGACCCATTTAAAACTCGCTATACTACCAATTATTACCATTACAGAAATTAGATTGTGGGTCGAAGTGGATATCGTTAAGGGTTAAGGGCAATTTCTAAAAGGGTAACTATAATTCCGCGTTTCTTAGAGGTAACGATGTCTCTGGAAACTTAGACAAGAAGCTCCGATTCTGTTCGAGTAAACTTCGCCAGCTAGTTTCATGCACGATACCGGGACTAATTAGTGGTCAGAAGTCCACGATCTTCGCCGTGGGTTCTCAACACAAGTGAGGCGATTGCGAGGAAATCCACTAAGGAGGTAAATTGGCGCGACAATTTGTCCCTCGCGAGATACTTCTCTTTTCCGAGCAGATCCGTTATCCCGGGTTCATTGAGAAATATAGTGTCTCAGATTTTAGCTTTTAACTCATTCGCTACTATACTGGATCTACTTGCGACAATAATATTTTTGCATTTTATTTGGGTAAACAAATTCGACGTCCACTTTGTTTAAATATCTAAAGCATATAGCTTAGGGGACAGACGGAGCATCAAATTGAAACCATCAGTAGACTTTGGTTCCACGGAATTAAAAATGTAAAACGTACCGAATAATCTTATTCGGAATGTAACTCGTCCTACGAGAGGTTCTCCGAATGCACGTTGCCAGCGGCCGTGGACACGTTGCAAGAACAAGAAAATCGATTCCCGACACCCGACCGATGCACCTTTTCAGCGTGGCAGCGTGGAAAGTCGGGGCAGGCACGCGGAAAGCGCGTTAAAACGACGGGAAAGCGCTTTTCCCGAATTATGCAACGAGGGAACGGGGGGGGCGATCGCCGCCCACGTGCGCCTACGTGCCCGGGCGATTTTTTTCCCCCCCGCCGAGGCAATGGGATAACACCTAATGGAGAACATTAATAATTGCCGCGAGTTTCTAAAGCGGATTTGCTTTGCCAGTAATTCGACGCGGCCGCGGACGATCGGCCGTCCGAAATATTCGCCGGCAGCCAATTCGTCGATCTGCTCCCGATCCCGGCCGAATCTGTCTCGCTCGAAAAATACGCTGGAAATAATTCGGCAGCCACTCGCCATCGAACGATCCGAGTTTAAATAATACATCGGCCGTGTGCCGCGTCGACCATTTCCGCTTACGGGGATCCGAAAAACATTGGGAAACACTAGCCGAGGGACCGGTTGCTATAGCGTTCTTACCGAAACGAATTGAAACGTGTATGCCGAAGATAAACAGACAGATATCCCGAAGCAAAACGATCGCGTAGATTAAGAACGCAATGGCGCTTTTGTTTTGGATTATTGTAACGTTGCCGAAGTACAAAAAAATCGGTATTGAATACGGTAGATATTCGGAGGGGTTGAATGAAAAGAACGAGGTGGAAGGGAGAGAAGAGTTTCAGAGTAAAGTAGCTTTGTGTGGGCGCTCCGGTATGAAATATTACCGAAGGCGTCTAGGTAATGTCGCGGACAGTAACGAAACGCGAAACACCGCAAAATCTTGGTATTTTAGCGAAGCGGGGGCAGGAGGGAAGGGGTGGTCTTAAGGAACACGGTGTCTTCCCTGCAAACAATGTTCAATATCGGTGAACAGGGAGAATATGTTTTACGAATACGAGGCGAACTCCGAGGAAACTCGGAAATATTGGAGTCGAAGGGGAGAAGAATCGCAATCTTCTTTCGGGACGTTTTAGCGTCGACACGTCTAGCGGGGGAAGCAGTTCGACGAAGAAACGGTAAAAGCGAGGAAAAAAGCACGAAACTTTTCCGAAGCTCGACGAATTTTACAACCGACTTCGTTAATCCGGTCCAGAACTTCAACCCATAGACGATTTACTGAAAGAAATACCCCTTGGACTGGAAAAGCTCGAAGAACCAATCGAGTCGAAAAAACTTAAACAGTCGGCACGAAATTTTAAGCGAAATAATCGATTTGCAATAGGAATTATCAACGGCGATATCAATATGGCTGCATAACTGATATTAATTTCAAATGTCTCGAGCAACGATTACTCCCCCAATTTAAGCAACTGTTCGTGAAGTTTCGCGTTGAGGAATAAATATTCAAAAATAATGTAGAGCTTCTATTTTTCTATGTATAATGGATTTCAGAAGTAGAAATGGCTTCTGAAATTCAAGCAGCAGTGCGAATGCGCGTAACTGGGGAAAAAGTGAGACGAGCGGAGTGACTCGAAAGCGTAGAAATGAACAAAGTAGGAGCTGAAGAGTGGCTGAAAAAGGTAGACAGAGTAGAACGAGTAAAATGAGTGCAGCCAGTAGACCGCGAGTAATGCGTAGGATTCGGTAGAAAGAGCAGAAACTCTAAAAGATTAAAAATAATCAAATCAAAGAGTTTGTGACTTTCATTCTGCTTTTAAACTCACTTGCCACATGAAAGAGCCCTCGCACGGTCGTTCCACCTGTCCCTGCATTCTGGTATCACGAACAACCCCTATTTTTATGCCGCAGCGAAGATGTATCATTGTCGCCAGCGTTATCAAATGATTGTTCGCGTATTTGCCATTGGCGTCTGGCAATGACCATTACTCGAGGATCGCTCGGAGGCGAGCGGATCCTAGGGTGGACCAGCTAGCTCGCATTGGAAATTCGCGCGGATTTTCCCTCGCCTCCCCAGAGTCGCGCCGAATACTCAACGTAAAATATTTCCACGCTGTCTAAATGACTTGAGCCCGCGCGAATTCCTTAGCGAGCAAGGAGGACAGCGGAGGAGAATGCTCCATTGAACTGAGGAGAACTCGCTCGGCTGGAAGTGCTGCAAAAAGGAAGAGGGAGAGGTGCCTCTGTCGCCTGCGCAATTACCCCTTGCAATTACGCAAACTTGTCCTAAAAAGGCACACACCTGGAATACAATGAAAATAGTTTGATACCCCCTCGCGATGCCTTTCGAAATCGGCTGCTTCGAACTGCGTCTTGCGAGTTCACTTGTCGAGTCCCCGATGCCTCGCGTCTCTGCACATCGAATGGCAGCGATCTTGCTTCGCAGAAACAAGGTAAAAGGGGAGTGATTAGCGTGACGTAGGTGCGGTGCGAATGTTCAGTCTGAGGTCACACTTGCATCGAGTGATTTGCTAATTTTGTTGCGAGGAGGGTTTCGGTGTGTTCAGAGTATCGGTAAATAGATTTTGTTGAAATGTCACGGCGGTGGAAGTGGCTCGTAGAGAACGAGACTTCGAAAGGGCAGAAAACTGTAGGCAGATCGCGAGAAAGGTGAGTAGAAGTAACTGGAAGTAGAATTGCACCGCGCGTAGTCAGACACACGTTCGAATCAATACAGGTGTATGCAAACGGAATAGTTTTTTCCCTCGTAACTTTCAACGCCCGGATTCTTTTTCAATTACGTTCGTACACTTGATCGTTCAGGCTGATCGAAGCTTGGAACGCATAGGATACGATGGGAACGTTCGACGGCACAAGATGCATATTTCGCGACGTTACGCAATCGCGAAGCATTTAAATAGGAATACCGCACCGTTCGCTCCTCGCAACGGAAAATAAATGAGGCGAGAATAGCAACGGTTCCCCAGAGAAATATTCATGCCTTTCCTATCTCATCAGCAGGAAGAAGTAAAATTTCATGATCCTCCGTAAAGGGGAACCCCGAAAAGTTGAAACGTTCGGTGTTAAAGGTGCATGAATAATGCAAGGGCAACAATATAGCTTCTGTGCGTTCTTGTAAGGAACGACTTTAATTAAAACGTCGGAAATTTTGCTCGGTCGGACCTTGAGACGCTACGAACTTCCTTCGCTCCCGCCATTTCGATATTGGAATAATCTCCAGATGCTGTTAAATCGATTTCGTTGCGGCGCGGAGTCGCTGTCGGATACTGAATGATCCTTTGACGCGATACGTCGCCGCTCTTACGATAATAATTAATCGAGCGTGTTGGTAATGACGGAGAGCCAGGGAGGAAAGCTGCGCAGAGTGACACGTAGATCGGGACAAAGGCTCGGCACGCTTAAATTATACATTTCGGTCTATTAAACTTTCAGCAGTGGTCTTCCACTCGTCTTTTCTCAAGGGCGGATAATTAATTCAACTTCCGAATCGGACGAATCGCTTCGGACTTTACAAGTGCTAATTTATTACGATTCGCCGTGCGAATTTCCAACCGTTTTCTACGATCTCTATCTATTTCTTCCCGGAGAAACAATCCCTTCGCCATTCCTCCGAGCTTATTCCGTGCCAAAACATTAATTTCGCTTTTTAAAGAGTTCCAAGCGTCGGATTACTTCCATTCTCGCTCGGAGCCCGCGCTCCAAGCATCGAGCCCTATTCTCCCTCCGATGACAAGGAAAAACTTTCCCCCGTCTTGTCATCGGATCATTCCAGCGCGAGTAGTTAAAGTTAAAGGCGAAACGTACTTCGATCGACTCGAGGACGGAACTTTTAATTGGTTGGCGCGCTACAAGGAGACGATCGGTGCGTGCATAACGAGGCGTCTTCGCGTTTTCGCACGAGCCCAGGCGTGTACGAGGCGCATTACGCGCCACTGGCTAAATACGAGTAGGATTTCCAAGCTCCAGCACGGGGCGAGGAATCCTCGCTTCCAGCCAGCAGACCAGGCCGTTACGTGGCCAGGCCGCGTGCGTGCACCTTCGCTTTCGCGATCGCTCGACTTTCGAATCGAGCAGACTTTCGGAGAACGACGCAACTTTACGGGTTAATTTATCAGCTCCTAACTGTTTAGCACTTTGCTAACGATAGGAGGGTGGCTGACACCTGGCTGCTCCGAGGAATCCAGGCGAAGCTATCGAGAACATTGAGAATCGAACGGCAGGAAGTCGTTCGTGGAAGGAAGCGTAGTGGCCCGTGAAGCCTGTTGCATTTTGTTTATTTGCGGAAGGAAATTGCCAGTAGGATAGTACGCGTTACATTCTAAGTTTATTATAGTAGCCTGCATTTGTCTGCCAGGAGAAAGCGTCCCCTTTTTTAATGCGAGGGCCGTTATTAATAGATGATATTTCTGATAACTTTAGATTCTAATTTGTACGTCGCGGAGTTGCAGTTCCAGAGACATTTTGTGCATTAACTTTGTCAAGATCTTTATAACGAAACCCGCAATCCGAAGTCCGAGCATGAAAATTAAAGCAGCTCGCAATGAATAGTTACAATTGTGTCTCATCGGACTTTACGTTGATTTTCTTATTCATCCGAGTCTACGTGCGTGTTTTCAAGCAAGTTCCGCGTGGAGCACGCGGAAGAAGTAATTTGCGTTCATCAGGGAAGCGAAATTACGCGCGCTCGCGATGAAATTTCTCCAACTTTTGATTTGACATTCCCTTGAAACGCCAAGTGAATGATCTAACAGCATTCGAACACACACACGTTGCCCCGGCGTAAACGTAATTACCGTGAAAGTCCAAGTAATTACTGTAAATCGCAGATGCGGAGGCCGAAGTTGATACACCGGCGCCGTTACACCCAGGGAACTTTTAACGCCCGCGCTGAAATATGTAACTCCGGGTAACTAATTTTAAACAACTTCAAGGATCAACCGTGGAAATGTTTCTTTCAAAATTATTCAGCGCATCGCGGTTGTAAATCACTGCTGGCGAAATGTCAGTGGAAATATCCCGAATTATGCAACGCGCCGCAATTAAAATTGCCCGCCGAGAGCGTTATGCCGCTTTGGAACAAAAACTCCAACAATTTCCACTTGCAGATCAGTCATTTAGATATCCGATTCCAATTAAGTCCTCGGGCCTGTAACGTGTAATAGAAGCTTTTTACATTCCCCGCGGGGCTTTCAGCTTTACTGCCCTCGATAAACGCTCCAACTTTTACAGAATTATTTACCCCAGCGGCGGTAAAGCGTGTACACGATAAATAATGCTGACGTGCACGTTGTTTTCCAATTACCGCGATGATGCGGCAGGTTTTGTAAGCGATTTTTGCAAATCGGCAAAATGGAACGCACGATGGAGGCTGCTGCAAAATAAATCGGTTGTAAATAATGCACGCTCGAGCGGAGGTTCGGCAAGGCTTCCACCAAAGGAGTATCAGATCGTGATGCAATGGAAAAGGGAATGAATCCTCGTGCAAAACGAGATCGAAAATGTAGACTAAACTGTTTTTCGTTGAACTCGGCTAAAAGACCAAACCGATTCTTACTCCACTTTCGAAGCCAATTTCCTCGACGATGTAGCGTCGTATAAAAGAGTTTCGTCCCCACATTATCGGCTCACTTTTACAAGAGGAATCAGCTCTTCAGTCGCGCCACGATTTCGGACACTCTTTGCAAATACAGCAGGAAAGGTTGTACATTCTACATGCTCGATATATTCCTGCGCGCACCACCTCGCATCCGCTGGCGCTACCCCTTACGATTTTCCCAGCGTAACACGCCACTGCCAACGAGCTGCGACTGACAGGATCGAGGAACGCTTGCCGGCCAAAAAGAAAGTACACACGAGCGCAACGGTAACCGACAAGATTCAGGTTGAATCGCTGTTATAAACCCCGAGAGCTGCACCCTCCGCCCCGAGATTTATGTAAACTAATTTCCCCGGGCAGGAAAATTCGGGGAACGTTTATCAGCGGTTGAGGCAGGTAAATATGAAGCGGCGCCGGCCGTTGGAGCGAGGTCTCGGTGCACAGGGTCTGTGAATCGACTGGATTTGTTGGAGAGTCGGCTCTCGCGGCGGCGAGTGGATGCAAAGAACGAACACTCGGCGTTACTGACAGCCCGCCGGCAATTTAGTCGATCAAACTGCTCACCGCAGGGCCGTCGAAGGTGGAAAAGGTGAGGCTGTTTAGTTGAATCGGCTTCCACCAAGTTGGCCTGCCTACCGAAACGGGGCTGGAGTTCCTTTCCCACGAGCCAGCACGCGCGTTCCCGCGTCATCGTGCGCCCGCCAGTGCGGGGCTGCCGCAATGACAGGTTAATTAATCCTCCCGCAACGGGAGCCCGGCCATTTTTCAGCCGCGGGCAACTCGTCGATTATCCGCGTTTATGATGAATTGCGAAGTGCGCACGAAATAACGTTGCATCGCGAGACTGGAGGGGGGCAAGTCGCGACGAGGAGGGATGTTAAGGGTTGGATCCAACACGAGCTTGCCGAGAGGGACATGGCAGCTACTGATTTCTGCTTGAAGAAGCGCTTGAATTGTTACATCGATCGAACGTCGAGGAGGGAAATTTGTTGGGGGTGAATCTTGAAACGCTACCGAGCCGTTATGCACAGCAAAGGAAATTCATTTAGTATTATTTCTTTCTTGTTAATTGAGAAAAATCTCAAGCGCCCGGCCCTGGGGGAACCCCTCCTACTGAATTAGGTGTCGATGTTGTTTCTTTACGTTCGCGTCCCGTTTAACCTCTTCAGAATTCTCGACTCCATTTTTCCCAGCCTCGTTTGAGAAAGCGATGAAATTGTTCCTCGGTGTATCGAGTCAGAGCTGAAAGATCGAGCCTTCCCGTGGAGGAGGAAAGAATAAGCTCGAAGGAGGATGCTCTCATCGTATCATCGCGATATACTGATGCGATTTTCGACGCAGCGGCTAGTTAAGGGTGGAACCGTGGAGCAGCCGACGTCGCCAATTATTCGCTGCCTCCATGGTTGAAAGAGTTAAGGCGGGGGAAAGGATACCAATACACAGTGCCGTTGCAAATTTACTTGTATGTATACGCCGCGCGATACGGCGGACGCGTCTAATCAACGGTACTTCATCCCTGCGGTGAACGAAGTTTGTCTGCGGAACAAGATGCTAGACAACAGCCTTAAGGAACACGCCATTCGCAGCTGCGAGCCAGTCGGGACACCTAATTTAATCGGCGCGATGCGGACTGGCCGATCTCCGCCAGCTACGCTGGGTAGGTAGAGCCTGGTTAGAGCTGTAACCGAAGGAAACTAACGCCGATCGATCTTACTCCTTTTACTCCGATTATATCCGAGCCAGGAAGGCACGTACCGCTAAACAGATATATTTCATGGAGCGGGCACGAGCTGTACGTGCTGTCCAACGGAAGATCTCCGAATACAAAACCAGGGATCACAGATTCGGATGGAACTTGTAGTAAGAACTTGGGAGAGTAAAAGCTTCGGGATGTGAAAAGTGATTCCACGCCCGAATAATATGATAATTCTGTTATGTTATTGAAAATCAACTGTGCAGGCTGGGCTAGAGGATTAAAATAGGAAAACTCAGTGCAGGTAGAGTCTTTGGAAAATACTGGGCTCCGATGAAAAGAAGTCGAATATAACGTATCCCTATTGGTCCGAATAATATATCCCTATTGGCTGGCGCGACAATGTTGACGAATACGAAGTAAGCAAACGGGACAGGAGCGGTGGGAGCCAATGCGAGCGAAGAACCCCTCTTGCCCCTGTGACATTTCGACCGACTTCTTTTCATCAGAGCACAGTACTATTAACAGTAATGTCTATCCGCGAGATATCTTAGTCTACTACACACATGCGTGTTAGTCAGAATAAAATTATAAACATAAATTATACAGTTGGTAGCTAGCGAGAATAAGCCTGAGCGAAATACAACTCCTACAGCTTCAGAACTACACCTCTATACCCTTCAATACAACTACACCTACACCCGACTCACGAAAAGTGTCTTTTATAAACTAATACTATCTGCTATCACGCTTATGAATAACTAGAGCACCGATCTGTCGTCTAGAAAAGTATCCGCCAGGAAGTCGAGGGAGCGAAGTAGCCTCGCAGCCTCGCAGTGTCCCTCAGCCCAACCTTGCGAGGCCGCAGAAGTAAGAAATGCTCGCGAGTCGTGGCCAGCGATCGCGGTGAAGCGTGACGCGTCGTTTGATCCGGTTCCTGTTCCATCGACCAGGATCCCGTATGGCAGTTGAGATTACGTGGCGTTCCCATTCGCCGTGGGGTCCGTGCGCGGAACCCAGCGCCAGGCGACAGGGTTCAACCGACGGATGCGAAAGCGATCGGCAGAGGTGATCGATTTACAGGGAAGCGTGCAGCAACACCGATGAATGATTAAGCTGGTTTGAGCTAGCGGATGACGTCGGTGTGGCCGCGAACGAGAGGCAGGAGAAAGGACCCGATCTGGACGGGAAGGGTTAACCGTGTCTTGGCCAAGAGGTAACGAAATAACCGATCCTTTTGTTCGGGGAATAAAGGGAGTCGATAGGCGAGAAGTTGTCCGAGGGGCTTTGAGAAAGGTAATCGTTTTGTACGCGACTCTCGGCGAGTGTAATAGAGCAAAGGCGTGGATAGTGCAGGGACCAAGCCTGGAACATTTCGAATGGCCGTGATGGAAGTTTGCGTGGAGAGTTAGAAGGCTCCGGAAAGCCCCGACCCTCTTCCTGCTCTGGTGAGTCCAGGTGAATTAAAAATACGAAAGGAGTAATTTTCTATAGGTACCGACGAACTAGGCGGACCTACAGATGACATGGAACGCTTCCTAGGTAGAGTTTTTTTTATATTCCTTTCGATGAATCGGTGTCCTGTAAATAACGTGGCGTGGAAATGCAGCGAGAAATGAATAGAAGGGATCGAAAGCCGACAATACGCGTCGAAAAGGGAAAGCGAAACCGCCGGCCGGACATCGGGGATGAAACAGCGCGGAAGTAATTTGCACGAGGGAAAGGTGGTCTCGCGGTGGCGAGGTTTCAAAAACAATTAGCAAAAAAAAATTAATTAACAGCCGTTTTAAAGCCACCCGACTAATTGTAGCGGCCGCTGGCCCGGGTGGCGCATTTTAAACGACCACTGGACAGATTATTTTCCTATATTTTTCCATAATTCGTTGCCCCGTCGCGCGGCCAGGTCGAGGCGGGGCCCCGCGAAAATAAACACACGTGGGACTTTTATATAACCGGCCGGGGACGCCGCCATTTCCGCCGGACAATTTCACGGGCTGATCTTTGAAGGACCAGCGCGCCGGCGAATGCATTACACGCGTGCGCGTGCCCCCCGCCCGCGCACGCCATTCGAATTTTAATACACTTTTCGCCGCTAAAACGACTCCATCGCTTCAATTACGCCGCGGCTCAAGGGAGAGATCGTGTCATTTTTTCCAGCCCCCGTAATATTTCCCCGCTGATGCAAAGGCATCGGGGGTGCAGTAATATTTGCATAAATCGCGGCCTTTCGTCGCCGCTCTCGACCGCGATTAATCGACGGGGGAAAGGAAAAAAAAAGGGAACGAACGGAATCCGCTCGAGCACGCCAGCTCTTGCCTCGCGTTTGTCAGCCCCGCGATTATGAGCGGCGATTTAATAAGCGAATTCATCTACCAGAAAGGGGGGGGGGGGGTAGTGGGGACCGCAACATTAACGTAATTGCGCGAACAATGCCGGCTGGTCGAGCGGCAGTGGCTAAAAATTCGTCGTACAGCGAGGTTGGAAAATAATGCTGGGGGGGGGAAACAGAACTCGGAGGGAATATAACGAAAGGAGTGATCTACTCGATGATTGGTAGGCGATCGAACTGCGCGACCCAATTTTCTTGGCCGCGAGTCAATTATGAAAGCAGCCAGCGCGATGGCAGAGCCAGCAGCGCAGACGCAAATGGGCCAAGGGATGTGCAATCGGGAAAAGTGGAAAAGGTACGTCGCGTGGATGGGAGGGAAAAAATGGATGACTGGGGGGGAAAAGGGAGAAATAATGCGGAGCTCGAATCTCTGGGGGACGAGGCACCAAATTTCGGTGACTCGGGCGAAACGCGGCGGAGTGACTTGATCTTAAGATGAAAAGCTTTTTTTCTTTTCTTTTAAGTGATTCAAGGGTATTCCGTTCTTGTGTAACAAGATAGAACGTTAACCATGTAGCTGCGGCATCAGTTGCACTTTGACAGTGGGACCACCGAGTAAATCATGTACAGCGAGTTTTTGGAGAAACTTGGCAGATGTGTCGAGCAGTCGAAAGTTTGTATAGGGTAAACTGCTCGGGAAAGTTTCAGCTCCGGAATGCTTCTTGTTAACTACGGGGGTTGTAAGAGAAAGTTTTTCTGATGGACATATTATGGTTTGGGACGTAAAATCTGTTATCTTGTCGTAGCTGAAACGAACAGGCGACTCTTAGTCTCTGGCTTCTCTGTAAGCCCGCAGAGTTGTGTGAAAATTTTAAGAGAGCACGTGCCTCTAAATCTATGGTTTCTGCCTTTCAAATATGATAGTGGGGTGAAGCGAGGAGGTGGGAGAATAGCCTTTCAAAGGCTTAGAGCAGCTAACTACGTTCAGTTCCCACAATAAATTATAGAATATGGTTTCAATTACTCACGATCGCTGTCAGACAACATTGCTCACTATCTGGAAACAGCACATACCTGGAAAACAAACAAAAGCTCCGTCTTACAAACGCGGAGACAGATTTCCATGCGTTCGGCTTGCACGTTACACGCGGGGGAGATGAATAAAGAAACAACTGCCCAGTAAAAGCAGCCCGTAGTAATCAAAATCCGTGTATCACGAATAAAGAATACTAAAAGGCAAAATTTACCCCAATTCCAATTCAAATAACCAACCACCCGCATAATCCCCAAAAGCCAATCTTACTACTACTACCATCGAAGGGAATACTGCTTCCGCATTCGGTGCAATGCCTTCTACTGCCGCGATCACGGCACAAAACGCGACAGAACGAAACCAAAGAACAATGGGTATCGGAAAAAGGTATACAGGCCGAAGGGAAGTCAGGAGCACTCTAAACTCTAAATAGAACAATGGGAATCGGAAAAGGGAACGGAAATGCGGTGTCCTCGCAAGGCTACTTACTAGCACGCGGTTATCTAGGGTGTGTTGCGCACACGCGAGTAAATTTAACCCCGTGTGTGCATCAGGCAATCGCCCACATTCGAGAGAGAGAGAGAGAGAGACGCGACACGGCGGTGCCGGTCAAAAAGCAAAGTCAAATAGAAGGTTGCTCTATTAAAAGTCGAATGAAACGCCGAGAGGGGTTATGATCGTGCGTTTTAATCGGCGCACAAATGACGCTGGTATGCGCAACCCGACCCCAAATTCTACATACGCCTGCCTGCTTCTGTAAACTTATCGACCCCCTCGGCTCGGTGCATCACGCGTTTACCAGGAGACAGCTGCATTTTTCCGTCCCCCCTTCAACCCCCCCCCCCCACCCCCCACCCCTCGACACTGACACGGATGAAATACAGTTGCGCGGAAAATCGCGGATAAACTTTGCTGCCGGATACTCGCGATTTTATAGGGAGGGGAATATAAAACCCCCAGTATTTTCCTCGCCGTTCTTTTTTTTTTTTTTATTATTATTACAACGCGTGGCTGGCAGCAAGCGTGCCCAGGCGATACCCTTGTCGCGATGGGTAATACCGTTTCCGATGAAAATACTGCACGTCCGGTGACTCGCTGCTGTGTGGCGCGCAAGAAGGTGGCTCGCCGGGAAGTGGATGAAAAGTGTGGCCAAGGGTTTCCACGAGTGGAGCTTCAGGTCGCAGGTAATTGGGTTTTGAAATTTGAAGGGTGGCTGGTTAACCGAGTGCGAGATATTTTGTACAGCTTGTGGGGAAGGCTGAGAATCTTGGTAGCTCTTAGGTAAGTAACTTAATAGCTTGGGGAAACGAATGGGCTTGCATGAATGCGAGTCTCGTGCTATGTTCCAGATGAATCTGTGTAGCGTTGACACGACGATCAAAAGGACGATTATACGCGGAGATGCAGATGGGAACAGCAATAGAATCACTTGAAATTTCCCCCAGAAAAGTGACAATTTCCACGTGTCCGTGTTCCACTCGCAACCAGCCGCGCGATGAGGCAATCCTTCCCCAAACGCGACGCGCGTTACGTCAGTTTCGGGTATAAAAGGGTTGCAGCGAAAAACCGACAAATCATTAGGGAAACGGTATATACACGGCAGCGAACAACAAAGCCGCAGTCCCTTTGGAGCTGAATTTCTGGCTGCGCCGGGTACAACGGTGTTTCGGCGGTAATGCGCGCAGCGGCGCCGAACACTTTGAGCGTACAAAACAAACTCGAAACGATGATTACTTAGTAACCCAGATGGGCAAATAAATGAGTTTACCTAGTGGCTATGCCAGATAATAGGACCAGCCGTTTATAAGCAGCCGTACCTTTGAAAAGGACGATAATTCCGTTTGATAGCGCGAATTTCAGCAGCGTGAATTTCAGCCAGCGTGGAGAGCACACACGCTGAGGAATCAGCCAGATACCCGCAGTGGGATCTTTCCAAAATTTCCACCTCTGTAGACACTCGCGATACCTTTTTTTTTTTATCCAAACGATGCAATTGTCTATTCGAATACGCAGTATTTGAATTATTCCACAATTTCGTTCGCAAAAATTACAAGCCAGTCTGACCCCGTTTTGTAATCCAGTGTCCGATGACCAAAGTCTCCTCCATAGAGGAGAGAATTTCGTACCGCGCTACGAATTGAAATCTTTACGGTGGATTCGCGTGGATCAATCCCGGGTCGGCTGGATTTAATTTAAACGCATCGCGATAACTTTATCAAAAATTTCATCCCCCCGCGTCCTTCGTTTCCTCCCTCGCTTTTTTTTTTCACAGACTTACTCCACTCCCCCGCGAAGATATTACATCCCGAATTTCAACTGTCAATTCCACCAGACATCGTTCCATCCGGGAAGAGCAGCCGCTTGCTCTTTACCGTGCGATCGATTTATCGAACCGTCGGCCGCTTGTAAATTCCATAACGAATCACGCCGCTGTTCGGGACAGAAGGCCGACGCGGGCGGGCATGCAACGTTATGCTATCTCGCGTTATAAAAGTCGATTAATAAGCCGGCAGAGTCCCATAATCATCGGGTTTCTTCCATCACTCATGGTATTTTTGCGCGAGACAGGACTGTCAGCGACATTACCATTCGATATGCGCTCCCTGTCGCGCACGTCGAGTTAAGGACGTTACTTCGATCGGCCCGATCAATAATAAGCCATCGTCTGCACTGCCGGCTAAAAATATTATCGGACATCCATGGAATTCGACGATCTTGTCCCGCCAACGGGAAATTCCAATAATCCGCCGGCGAAGGATTCTTTTCGCGGCGTAAATTATGCCCAGGGCTTTCGTAATATGGAAATTTCTGACGTAATGATAATTTCTACGTTAAATGGCTCGACATCGAGTTTCGTCCCAAATAGAATCTAAGCGCAGAATGCTTTGCGTGGCCCCATGGGAATAAAAGCTTGAATCTTAAATCCAACTCAGGTATCTTCGTATCAACAACGAAGCACACAAAGTACATAATTTCTCCACATCCAGGGTAGCACCCCCATCGTCCCAGCGCCAATAATGTCAAGAACAATTAGAAAGCGGTAAGGTCACCGAAGACACGTTCCCTGATCGCTTCGGAACAGCCGGCCGGCTGGCAATTAGCAATTAGCATCGGTGTAAAGCCACGCGAGTCAAGTATTCACACGCGCCGGATATTGGATAGCGTAACACGAGCGGAAAACGAGCTATCTCGCAAAGTTAGCCGCAATAATCGCGGCGCATTATATCCAAGCTAACGTGTAACAGCCACGAAGAACACAATACCGAGCCCCGAACGGAGGCTGACCGTTCCCTCCCTGCGAGCACCGAAATATCGTTGGACCCGGCCCGCGCGATCGATCCTCCGCCCTCCAAGGGCGAGGACTGCTCCAAACGGACTCGCCTAACTTCTGGCTAATGCCACCGGAATACCTTGCACCCCCGAATCTGCCAGCGGGTATCGATCAAACCGCGCGATAACGCGCGAAAGGGGAGTACTACTCTTTTCCACCGTAACGACCGCCCCCGACCGAGCAAACCGCGCGCATCACTTTTTAATCAACCCTTCGCCGCACTTCGCAGAAATATAAACGCGTATAAAATATGTAAAGTGCAGGCGTAACGCGCCGCGCGTTGCCGCGGCAATCTCGCGGACCCCAATTATGCAGCTCATTTACAGGCCAGCGGAGGGTGCTCAATATTTACGCAATTGTAGACGGGGATTGCGGCATCGAGTCGTTGAATATGAACACCGGAATCGTCTAGCGGCCCATAATTAACAATCTTCACCTTTGCGCCGAATGATATTTCGCCTGAAGCCCTCGAGGCTCCGCTCGACAAGCCGACGCGCCCCGGAGCATCGAGGGCCGAGGAGAACCAGATTCTTACGCAACCGCCGGCACGTCCCTGCAAAGGTTTGCCAGGAATGTTCGCCACGACGCGGCGGAGGGGATCATTTGCAGTCGCGGCGCAGGCAGCTTCGATGGTCGCCGATGGTTTCGCGGCCGGAGGATGTGGAAAACTGGTAAACGGGGGAGGAAGAGTGGCATTTCGAATGCAAAGGGGGATGATGCTTGGCGGGGGATGCGTGTAGGGTAACCGAGCGGCAAGTTTTAATGCAATCGTCCCTTTTTCTAGACGGGAGCTGCGGTATAAAGTTGACTGGACTGGAACCAGCTAGATTACACCGATCTTTTATTGCGCCGCGCGTTTATGCGTCGGGCGCGGGCGAGAAAGTGCGGCGTGCCGGGTATCGTTATACTGGAAAACTCCTGGGGTCGGGACCGGGGCCATATTCCTGCTCGTTCCAACTACAGATTCGACGGGGATTGTAAACAAAAATACGACCCTGCCCACCTGCAGCCAGCCGCCGTGTACACGGCGATTCGTAATCGCGTGTCGATGATTCAGGGCGGTAATTCCGGGGCACAAGGCGAGAGAAAAATGTTGCTAGGGGAGGTCGAGGAAGTTTAAATGGCTAACGGTGGGGAACGTATGGGAACTTTACGGGGAAAGATATGGTGAATAGGCTGTGGGTATTTTTTAGGCTAGAATTATATCGTTTCAGCTTAGGGTGCTCAGATTTGGAGAATTTATAATAATGTTCCTTCGTATCATTTTCTGGTTTAAAATCGATGCCATAGGGTTCTAGGTATTTTGTAATTGAATAAATATGAAGAAGCACTGCTTATTTCAGTGAAACGTAGTAGATTAAAATACCTAATTTGTATGAATAGTGCAATAAAATTATTGTCAGTCAGAGGAAATCGAAAATTTCTTTACTTTATTGCAAAACTGAGGCCCATTTTCGAGATGCAAACACGTGAGGTAAGGGAGTATGACTTTCAGCTTCAAATGTCAGCGGCAAATGCATTTTCATACGCGCTGCACTGTTAACAGTTACTACTCTAATACGTTCTGAAGGCTTGTAACAATTTTGCGAGGTAGGTGTTGTTACTCTCGCGGCCAAAGCTGCGCCGGGTTGCTCAAGCCTGCGGTCGACCTTAGAAGGATACCAGTGTTCACCTCGAAATTCGAAGTACGTACACGCGGACAGTGGGCTGTAGTTAACGAAGGTCGGAGAATCGTTTGCTCGGAAATATTCAGGCACGAGGCTGGTTACTCGGGTGAAAAATTCATGATCTGATAAAAGCCAAATAAATAACGTCCCCTGTGCTACTAAACCCATCACGTTTCTTAAGTCCCCTGCTTTTCTCTGCGTGCATTAGTAACCAGTTCTGAATACAAATTCAACTGCATATAAGATTCTGTGCTTGCAGAAATGGCACTCGAATCCTTACATAAAACTCTGAAATTCGCGGTTTTAAATAAACAGATTCACGTTTATTTTATTCACACCCGTGCACTCCACTGTCCTGCATATTATCAAATTCCTATCAAAAAAACGCATTAACCCCTACCGTAAGACTTGATAAATAAAGCGGCATTAGTGTTCTCTTACAACAAGTGGTTTATACGAATTCCTGCCGGTTGAAAGCACAGATCGGTAGCGATTAATAATAACCCGAAGCACATTGGAAGCGTTGCAACGTCACGATTTAAGGGGGTGTTTACCGAAGCCTGGCTCGTGGCGTTGTGCCGGTGGAGGGCCATCTTCGTGGCAGTTGGCGCATATTAAAAGCCACCCTGTACGCGTGACGTCGCGGGGCCCGGTGTTTTCCCGGGGTTGGGCAGGGACAAACGGAGAACAGGGGATGCGCTTTAGACGGAACTGCGGGGTGCGCCTCCGCCATTAACTTTGATGCGCTTATAAAACGCAGCGGGTTTGAGCTGGCAGCGTCGACACCGGCGTTGCATGGCGCGTATCACGCGGACGTGTATGCATGCAATGGGGGGGGGGGGGGGGGAGTATAGAGTTTCCAAATTTAATAGCCCTGTGTGTCGAGCAGGACGCAGGAATGAGGAATGGGTACACACCAAGTATAGGAGAGGGAGAGGGGTGGCTCTCGACCATAAATACGGCAGCTGGTTGATTATATGGAGCCCCATGTCAAATCGACCGCCCGCCCCGCGCATTTCCACCACCTTCGCGCCTCCCACGCAACGCCACCACCCCTCCCACCCGCCCTCGTTTCACCCTGGAACGTGGCCACGTTTTATCCTCGTTTCCATCTCGTCCTAGCTGCGACACGATCCTCTCCCAATGACGCCTCTCCCGCTTTTTCTCCTCCCCCCCCCCCGCCACCCTTGCCTTCGCGTTCACTTGCTCTCTTCCGGGATTCCGAGATCGCGGGGGAGGGTAACGCGGACCTGGCGCGAATGCGATGGGGCTCACCTGGACAGAGGGTGGATTCTTTTACTACGAGGGTTGTTTTGATAGCTGTGAAGCATTGCTGCGATGGCAGGAAGGGTGCTCTTGTGGGGGTATGGGTTGGCCAGGTGATGGTGTGTTCGCGTATCAGGATATGGTACTAGGTAGTAGGAATGTTAATTGGAGAGAGGATCAGGAAAGAATCTTTCATGAAATGCATGATTAGGGACAGTGACGGGCTGGCGAGATTGTCAATTTGGCATGTGGACCCTCTTAAACATCGGACAATATGTTAAAAATGGTAATGACCTTTTAGCAGCTTGAAAATATAATAGGAGTTCCAATATTATTACTTTATGCAAGTAAAACTTACTTTGTATTACTATTTTAATAAAGAAAATTAGATAATATCGTTTTTCGAGGATACTTCACATTTAAGAATATAATAAATAACTCTGTAAAAATAATTCCGATTCGAGTTATGCGGGGCCGACGCATACTTTGTTTCTTATGAAAATTAGATTTTTAGACCGAATCGCTACTGATTAGGAGTCAGCGGATTAATTAAATAAGTAATGGACAAAAATGTGTTTAAGTTCCTGTAAGTAGGTTTATCGAGACCCTTCATAAAATTCAAAGCTAGATTTATCAAAGTAAGTGGACTAGGAGATACTACTCGCAAGACAAGCTTGACCATTTTGCGTTTATTCAACGTTAGATACAGCTGATAGATACGAACCTTGAAGTAATTTAGTCGTTGCAATTATGCACTCTGAACTGTGATTAACCCCCGACTGGAAAGGGCCATTTTTCCAAGCCTGGAACGTGGATGCGCGTCAAGAGCTGCAGGTTAAATGCCTGCGATTGCAGTTAACCTGGACAATGACGGCAGCGTCTCATCGCATCGCTCGCGGCGTTCATAATCGAGCTAGGCGGCTGGTTTTTGGAGCGCGTTTGTACGTCCGAGCGCACCGTTAATCGACTATGCGCAATTATTTACAATATCCAGCAAATTCAATATTAATCAAAGGGCCAACGACTGTCATTTCGTATTCCCGTTAATCGTAAATTCACCGAACCCCCGTAGTTCTACATTATCATCCGCTGAAAATTGCATAGCTCTCCCAATGATGGGATTACTTTGGCGTATTCCCCATGATGACGTGACGCGCGAATGAACGGAAATAACGACATTCAACGGGGAGACTGTCTACGTTTTCATGCAACATTTTCGTTCCAGCAGCGAAGTATCGCTTTGAGAAAAACAGATACCACTCATCGACATAAATCTCACGCCTTTAAAAAGAAGAGAACATGCAATGGAACAAACAACCTACAGACCTAAATTTGCTTTCACCTCTCCTGACAGAAAGTAGTCGCACACGCCAGCCTAAAGATAACGCAGCCATTCAGCCAAAAGATAACGCAGCCCTCCATTAACAAAACGGCCTACGAATATGCTTCCCTCGTCCCTGGTACCGAAGATCCAAACCCAAGACTCCCCATCCTAATATCAAGCCACACGTGTCACTTATTAGTATCACTCCTCGAAAAGCGAGGCTTACAGATGCCACCAAGAAGAGAAGCTAATTTAAAAGCTCGCCCCGAGGTGTGCACGAATGAAACAATGGGCGAAAATGGATCCTACGTCCGAGCTATCCGTCGTTCAAAGGCTAATCAAGGACCTACCGCCAGAAACTCGAAACCCCATCGAGCAAACTTCAGCCGGGACCAATCCTACGATGAAAACGGGGTCCATCCGCGCACCGTGGCTAAAGACACTTTCCCCATTCAGCCTTTTAACACGCCGCTCGATCGGACAGAGCGGCGCGTAACCAGCGGCGCAGGTGTAATTATTTAAACAAGCGAAACAGCGGCGAGGGTCAGAAGGGGGCGAGTGGTTACAACGAACGAAAGCCGAAGTGACAGGGTACGTGACTGGTAAACGGTGTGCTTGCGGCCACTTGTAGCGCACTGAACAGGCACGTGTGCGGGTGCAGGAGTCGCGCGTTGCATTCTATAGCGAGGAACGGGGGCGAAGAGCGCGATTACACGAGTCGCGGGCCGTGTAGAGGCCGAATGCGGCTCCGGCTTGCCAAGCAACAGTGTGCTTCCTCTCCCTCTCCGCTAGCCCGCGCCTCTGTCCGTATCTCTGCACGGTCGTTTCCATTCGCGCGCCTCTCCGGCGTTCCATTTTTTTTCTTCCTCGACCAGCGGGGACGCGAACCAGGAAGGGAAGGGGGCAATTTATCGTCATCGAGGCTGACGATGAAATATCACGCGGATAGCAATCGAGCGGGTAATCCGCGCGTATCTGTTAACCGAACAACGCGGGGCTACAGCTCCGCGCTGGGTTTCATTCCGCGGAACGACTGGAGAACTCGCTACGGTCTTGGCAGGCTGTACGCGCCGGCTCTAAATTATGCATACCGCAGGGCCGGCACCCTCTGCGAGCCAGCGAAACGAAGATCGTCTGAAATCCACGGCGTTAACTTCCGCGGTATGCCCATCCATTAGGGTAACTTTTGTGGGATCCATCACTTTGTCATGGAAAATCACCCACCCACCCCCCCTGCACGCTTCGTTACTGGTTACCTCTACGCGCTGCATAGTTTATTAGGGCCTGTAAGAAGAGCTTGCGCGATGATGGACTCTTTTCCGGGATGTACGTGGTGGAAAATCGAGCGGCGTGGCGTCGTCCGTTGCTGTTATTCAGGGCGCCCTGTTTTGCGAATACACGTCCGGTTCTTTTGGCCTGCAGCAGCCGAACGATCGGGGAGAATCGTTGAACTTGACGCTGAGACGAGGAACTTGGAAGACTCGCTGGACTGGCGGGTGGCGTTGTTCGTCGAAAATGAATCGGCCGCGTTGTTTCTCGCGCGACCCCTTTCAGCGAGGCGCGGCAGCTTTTCATCCCCCTTTGCTCGTCGCGACGGTACCTCGCGGAAGCGTGTAAACGGCGCTCAACGTGATGCAATAAGCGTCATGTTACCGTCTGATAGAGCCAGCTATCGGGTGGCTGGCTCGATGCATTCAAAATATGCGCCCCGACGAATAGTTTCTCGGAGTCGACGGAAGTTTAATTAGAAAAGCGCCGGGGCAAGGAGGCTGAGAGGCATCGCAATGAATCCGACAAGAATCGCGAGTTGAAAATAGGGGATCCGGATCTGGGGACGTGGCAGCTCCTTCGACGCGCCGAAACGTGGACGGATCTTCGCTGTTTCTGTGTGGAAATATTTCGGTATCGTGTATGGCGAGTAGGGCTGGGACTATTTGTCGAATTTTTCGGTATTCGAGTACTCGAATACTTCGGTTGCTCAATTATTTGGCAAATATAATTCGAATATCCAAGTATTCGAATAATATTCGAATATCCAAGTATTAGAATACAATTCGAATATTTAAGTATTCAAAGTATTCGAATAATAACATTCGAATACTCAAATATTCGAAGTGTATTCGTAGCATTCGAATACTTGGAAAATATTCGAATATTAAATTATTCGAATAGTCCCAGCCCTAATGGCGAGGCGTTGGAGATACTACTAGCCCTGCATCTTGATTTCTAAGTCGTCGACCACAGAGAATTGTTATTACCATCTAGAGGGCCGGGATTTTTTTCATTGAAATTTGTAAATTTGATTTACTTAAAATTTATGCATATATACCACCACAATAGCCGGCAAAGCATCCAAATTCTTGGAGGGCCCGGTCCCCTAAAGGTTAAGACATTCTGAATCACTGGCTAGGGCGTTGCACTCGTCTGCGGAATAATTCTAATCCACGGAGCACGATTACACGAATTAACGCGAGACGCAGAAAACGCGAACTGTAATCTGTTAAGTTCGTTAGTTTAATTAGAGCGCGTCTGCTCTAGAGCCACGCGTCACCGCTCGCTGGATTGGCAGACAAACCTTCTCAGGTGATTAGGACTAGATCTAATCCCACGTAAGTCCCTTTCAGCGATAGCATCTCGTGAGAAAGGTGGAGCTCGTAATGCCAGGAGAAGGTCACACACCGTGGCAACGGATATGTCGCGGCTATCAATCGATGGATAAGCTGCGGACTGAACCGGGCGGCGTGGATCATAGACGTGAGAGCGACTTTCCGCGGAATGCGAGACATCCAGATTATCGGATAGCCAGATAGCCACGGGCACGAGGAGATTTAGAAAGTACGAGTACACGGGTGATCCCGGCAAATACATAATTAGTCCGATGAAAGTCGACGGACGTCGCTCCAGAAATGGATCACCGTTAGAGACTGTAGCTACGAGTATCTTTTCTTTTGGTTTCGCTTTCGTCTCCGCTGGCATTATGCGGCGAGCAACAGTGAGAAAGCTGGGGATGTATGAAAGGTTTTTGGGACGTACGAGGTGGTACCGTGATTGGATTTAAACAGCTTTAAGACTTGCATGAATTATCTATTAATATTCCGCGGAACCGATAAGTTCTATGAAGGAAATTCTTTATTAAAGAGTCCTTCGTCGAAGGCTTGTAATTAGAAACTCTGGAAAATTGAAATATCCTTAAGTAGACTTCCACTTTTCTGAAGAACCAATGAAACCGCTACCGTTTTCAATGAAACCCAGACGTGCAATTACTCTTTCACGCCAGTCGCGTAGCGTATTATTTTCCAAGTATCTAGCGAATGGCGCGTTCGGTGTAAGACGAAACTCGAATTAACCAATGTGCACGGCGTTTAAGCCATCAGCCTGTACGACAGGCTATAATTCCATTCGACAGAACGAGCTGCTAACGGTGTATAGTGGGACTTCTAGAACTCTCTTAACAGCGCGCGCAAGAAGCCAAACAGTGTGAAGTCACTGAACGCGAACTTTGTAATGCAACGATATGATAGTGCAGGGTGCGAGGTGAAGTGAACAGTAACGGGGCACGCGAGTTCACTTTAAAAAGATAATTATTAGAAGACTACTTTCACTAACGATGCAGCGAAGGAAACTGATACAGTGGCGGGCAAAAATATTGGGACACCTTTTAAAACGGAATAACTTTTTTAAAATTGGTCCAAACGACTTGAGTTCTTTTAGGAAGCTGGAAGGATTAGTTTGCCAGCTAACGAGTTTCGTCGTTTAAAAAAAAAATTAAATTGGTCGGAATAGCGAACAGAATAGTGAAGGTCGCTTTTTCAACTTTTTAATCTGAGCTCGAAATGAAAATTTAAAAATTCCCTTTGTAGATTTAAGTAAGTTTTGTACATGCTGAAAATTTCATAGAAATCGGTTAACGTAGCTATAACTATAATAAACCAAAAGATTTGTTTCTGTATCGACCAATTTTCCTCAACTGCCAAATCAATTATTTCGCAATTTTGCAACACGCTTCAAAACATTTGAAATTCAGAGCCACGAACTGTCGCTTCTTTCGTGCTATCAAACAAATACTACTAAAATTGAGAAGCTTCAGACTGAGAAGCAGCTAAAGGGTTATAATGCCAGGAAGCACTGCGTATTTTATTCAGAAAGAAACAGGCTTGGAAGAGTTTCGGACGAAATCGAACGAGCTGACGAATCAATAAATCCACAGAGATTATTCCTTTTCAACTTCTGTAAGGAGCTTTAATAAAATATAATTCGTTATAACCGGCGCCGATGAAGTGGACAGCAGATTGTGGCAGCGATGCAGCGAACGTTATCGGAATATTTTTCACCGTTGCTGGTGGAATCATCGACGGGCATAATACACCGCGGAAAAGAACGATCAAATATAATATAAAGTCACTCGAATAATTGATTCCGATTTAATACGCTGCATTAACGGAATTGTAAATTTCAGCTTTGTGAGAGGCGTGCGTCGGCCGCGCCGCGATCAGAGCCAAAGGGTTAAATCGTAATTAGCGGATGGCGGAGCGGGACAGATACACGAATAGAATTCTAACGACTCGCAATCCCATAAAAGCGGGGCTCAGCCCCTCCTCCCTGTAGCCCGCGATTTTCCCGGGTGTAAAAGAGTTTCCGCGGTTTTTATTTAAATTATTGCCCCGAGAGTTTTTAATATCGGACACCTCGAAAAAGCCCTCGGTGCTGCCTCCATTCCGTCGAAATAACGTGCGGTTTCATCCCAATTCTGACAAGTTTCTATGCCCCCGCGAAACAGAAAGCTTCAACGTCACGTACTAAAACTAAACCCTTCGACAGTTTATCCCGTTTATTTGGTAATGTTATTAGACTATCACTGGGTTAATCGCATAAAGAAATCCAATATTCCAATATCCCACTACACACAGCAACAAACTCAGAAACACTAAATATATATTCCAAGGAGCCAAATAACAATTCCACACTTGCCAAGAAACTTTCCCCCTCCAAAATATCACAAGCCGTACCTACTAAATCCACCAATGCTCCCGCGTGAAAAGCCAACTGCACCCCACTAGCGAGAATCACCCCAGGAAATCGTCAATTTCGCCTCGCCTACCTTTCCGAGCCGAATAAAAAATTCGAAGAAAGCACGCTCTGCGGCGAACGAGGGGACGGTCCATCGAGGCTTGCGCTCGATGGAGTGATCCACGGGGGTGAAGTAAGTCGAGCGCGGGAAAGAGAACGGCGGAATCGCCGAGCGAGAGGGCCAATCAAACCGTCATTTGTAATCAATTAAAAGCCAATAAACCCGGCGCTGATTGGACTGTCAGGCAGGAGTGTGCGCCGCGAAAACCGGGACAATAATAGCAGGTCATTAACAGCGGCATAGGGTTTATTTCTATGGGAACGCGTCGCCTGGCTGCTCTGGTTGTCGTCGAACGCTCGCGACTCCGCAATGCGACCGTTCTCGGCTCCCCGGATCCGGCGGTCCTGACCCCCCCCCCCCCCCCGGAAAAAGGGATAAGCCGCGGCGTTTTCCGCGGCGGGTTTCGCGTCGCTATGCGTGTAATAGCGGTGGTGCTTTGTGCCCGGTATCGAGTGCCGTTGGCCTCGCTTCGATCGCCCGAGGAGCCGAGCGAGTGCACTCGTGGATCGATCGAGAAATTACGCCCGCTCGCTTACGGGTAAATCGGGGCGAACCGCTCGCGGGAAAAGGTGGAGGGCGCGTTTCGCCGTCCGCGAGAAAGTGGCGGGCACGAGAAGGGAGTGGGAAAGGGGGGAGAAAAGGAGAAAGAGAGCGAAAAGAAAGGAGCGAAAGAAGTACAGGCGGCAAGGGTGTTCGGATTTCAATTACGTAGGCCGGAAAACTGGCGAGGTTCTCGTTAAAGCAACGAGCTTGCACACTCGATGGATTTCTTCTTTTTCCTTCGCCCTCTGCGCGCGGATTCGAGATCTCCGGCCGAAAATAAATCCGCGCGCTCTTCGCGCCGGTAATTGCGGGGAAGTAATGCGATCGAGCTACTTTTTTTCTCTCTCTCTGCCTCTCCACCTTTCTCTAGCTTAGCATGCAGCCCGCCCTCCCGATCTCGAGGGCGATTAATTCCCGTTCTTGCGATTAGGATCCAACGTCGGAATATTCCAGGTCTCTCGAATATTTCCGCCGGTTTCCACTGCAGAGGCGTCGGGGGAAATTCAAGGGGCGAAACTCCGCTGCTACGTTTTCTATAATATCGCTAATTGTGAGAATCAAACGATTGCGGATAATGAATACGAAAGCGGGAGGGTAACCCGTGTACTACAGCTACGCGCGTAATTTATAGGGGAGGGGGAAAAACAATGCAGAACTGTGCATAGACAGATAAGCTAAAAAGAGTTCGATTTGTTGCGGCGGCTAGTAATTTCAACGATAAATATTTGAAAAAATCATAACCATAGATTATCCAGGGCCACCGTAACTCAGCGTATCTCGGCGGAACAGTTGGTATAAGTATGAAAAGAAAAAAAGAAAAATACTTTAAAAGTTACACCATTCGGAAATGTGCGTGGATGATAACGCAGTGGAGACGTTACTAACAAGGAGAGTATTTTAGGTGTCCGCCTCCGATCATTTTGATTTTTGGATATGTTTTAGAGGACCGAAAAATAAGAAATACGTGTTTTTTATTTTTCCCCGTTTTCATATTTGGGGGGGGGGGGGGTGAAAACTACGTTCAAAGTTAGGGTTGAAAAATCATTTTTGTGGAATATCTCGAGAACTATTAGACATAGGGGTTTTTGTGTCAATGGACGAATTTTGTGTCTTTGAATGCGAAATATGACTGACGAAATATGAATAAATTTATTTATTTAAACAAATGGACTTTTTGAAAATCTGGTGAGTCAGTAATAAATAAATTTATTTAAACAAATGGACTTTTTGAAAATCTGGTGAGTCAGTCATATTTCGCATTCAAAGGCACAAAATTCGTCCATTGACACAAAAACCCCTATCTCTAATAGTTCTCGAGATATTCCACAAAAATGATTTTTCAACCCTAACTTTGAACGCAGTTTTCACCCCCCAAATATGAAAACGGGGAAAAATAAAAAAACACGCATTTCTTATTTTTCGGTCCTCTATAACATATCCAAAAATCAAAATGATCGGAGGCGGACACCAAAAATACTCTCCTTGTAAGTAATCCTTCGCGACGAAATTAAAAATAAATAACGATAACGGTCCAACGTATCGTGCTCTCATTTTACGGCGAGACTAACAATGATGAAACCATCCAAAAGTCAGCGCATCTTACACAAAAGAATATCCCCTTTGGCCTAAATAATTTCTACAAACATTTCCTGTCCCATCGAACCCACAACAAATACTTTGCGCTCTGAAGCGACTCAACCTTAACGCTACGCCTTCCTCTTTAAACCAATAAACCACCGAAATCACCCAGTCCAGAAAGGACCTTCTACCAAGCCCCAATCGAAGCTGAAGCCTCCGCAAAGGCGGTCAGAAACTGGGGGGGGGGGGGGTGGGGGTGATCCTTCGCGCTGCACTGCCAGCCTCAAGCGCAGGCCGCATCGATAACACCAGCGGCGTCCATTGGTTATCGATTTAAAAATTTCAATAACGCGGATCTTCACCCTCCCACCCCTCCCTCGTCGATCGCCACCGTCTGTCTTCATCCCGCGTCGCGTTCTCGTCCTTCGTGTATCTCTGTTTGCCCGCGCGGCGCGGAGAGCTATTTCCGCCGCGGGCGAGAATGAACGGCCGCCATTTCGCGGCTCCGCCGCGGGGGGTTGGAGCGTGTGCGTGCGCGGGGGACTGAAACGAGTGCAACAGAGACGCGGGGGTTGAAGCGTACGGAGGGCGGTCGAGCAGGGGGATGGGGGTGGGTGGATGGGTTGAGATACCGGGGATTTAAACGCCAAATTCAGAACTCCACCACCCTTCTCGCTTCCTTCCTGCTCCCTTCTTTATCGCCACCTTTATCTGTTCCAACGCCACCCCGCTCCCCCCACCGCCGTTCCCACCCCTCCTTCTATCATCCTCCCTCTCCCCCAACGCCTCTGTCTCGCCCTCCCTTCCCCGCTAACCCACGTAGCTCGAGTTTTACGTCACTCGATATATGCACGCGAGTTTATGCCGGAGAGCCGGTAATTCCGGCAGTTTCGCGTGAACCAGGCAACACCGAAGGGAGAAAGGGTGACGCTGGAACAGAGAAAGAGGCAGAGAGACGGAGGGGGTTAGGGGGTGGGTGCGATGGAGGCGGATGAAAGAGAACGACGAGGAAGAGAGAGAGAGAGAGATACATCTGCCTTAGGAATTTCAGAAGCGTCACTCGCGAGAGCGTAGAGCTCCGTGGCCGTTTCGAAGGAAATTTAAGTTTCATGGGATCGAGGCAGCGACTGTGCCGCGTCTATGTAAACGGTCGTTCGTATGCACGTGAAACGAGCAGACGGATGGGCGCGATACAGGTGCAAGCGCGCGATAGGTACAGAGAGGAGACCCCGTTTCTCCGGCTGCAACGGTTATTAAAAATGAGTATCGTCTGCGCCCGAGTCCCGCAAAAATTGCCTCTGTTCCTATTTGAATAATGTCTCCGCTCCCGCTGTCTGGCCGGGAGTCAAGAAAATAACCGAACAAGCGGAGCGCCGCCTGGAAAAATCGCCCAAGCAGGCTTCGGGAACTGTTGCTGTTTTTTAGGGCGCGCGACGTTTATGCGTTGCGATGAGAACGGTAGAATAATCAAAGGGGAAACATTTCATAGGTATCAAGTAGTCTTGAGAAATGACACTGTCATAGAACTCGCCGAAACCAATTAAACTGGATGAGGCACACTCTCTGATCCGTGAAATTTGCACAGATGATCCTTAAGATCTCGTGCAAGTGTATTAATGAATGAACAGAAGTGGGCTGCACGCGAGTAAATGCGCAGCGCTCTCTGCGGACGCAGAAGTTTTAACGAAAAATCGGATAGCGTTCGCGGATGGGTTATCTGCGGGAGTGATTACACGCGGGGGGGGGGGGGGCTACTGGCGAGCGCGCGCGATCGAAACGAACGGAAGAAAAGGAGTAAAAACTAGCGAGCGGCAGGTACGGTTGTACAAACCACACGGTAATAAAACTTTCAATTGCATTTCTCCCGCGGAACACGATAATTTCCATATAAGCTACGCCCGACGCCGCGTTACCCCCGGGCGACTGGATGCTTGTTACACGCGAGCAAACAGAGACGGAACGGACGGAGGCGAGAAGGAAAAACGGGGCGAAAGAAAAGCACGGCGAGCACGCTGAAAGGTCTGTCGCAGCACGCCGGAACGTAACTGGAACTTTTAATTACATTTATCTGATGGAGATGACGCGTCCCCCACGCGCCTCTTTCTTCCCTTTCCGCCATTCTCTTTCTCTCTATCCCGGCCCCTGCGAAGCCACTCGTCGGGTCCCGTCTCCCGAGTGCTCGATTCTCAATTACACGGTCGTACGCGTGCCATTTAGGCTTCTCTCAGACGTGCGCGAGAGCTAACGAGGGCGAAGCCGAGAGCCTAGATGCCTCTGCCTTAATGAAATTGCTCTCGCAACAACCCATCTTTTCTCACCCAGTCCTTACTCGCCGCGACTCTGAATCAGGAACGATCGATCCTTTCCCGCGAATCGCGATCATCTCTCATTTCCCGCGCTTGCAAGGTGGCAGTGGACAAACACTATGTTCCTCGTCAGGGTGAAGGGGATGTTAATTACTCGATCAGCAATTACCACTTTGGACGAGAAAAATGGGACCTTTTGCGTATCAGAATTCGAGCTGGGTAGATGCATTCTTTCCCCGCTTGCACTTAGCTATCTGCGAGACTGAAGTCATGGAATGGCAACGGCACAATAATTATCAAGCCCTCTGTGTTTCTGAAAATCGCGGACCTTTTGAACTGTAAATGGAATCGAACCGTTCGTTTTCCAAGTCCCGCCGACACCGCCGACGGGATCCACTGTTTGGGCACACTGTTTTATTGAATCCCTATAAAAGGCGGATAAGCATCAACGAGCTGGACAATGGCGGAAGGTAAAGCCTGCCGCAAAGGGACGCAGGTTCGCCGGTGGTCTCGTTATTACGTTTCGCGGTTGTCCGCGTCGATTCGCTACGGATACCGTTGACGAAACATCCAGGCAGTGTCCCCCGGCGCGATGCGCCTACTGTCGGGGCAAAATCTGTTGGTCGCCGGTGGTCCACTCGGAAGCTACCCCCACCGGCCCCCTCCGACTTACAACCGGCGGGAAGTAGATGCTTTATTATAGGCTACTTAAACATGGAAATGAGCGAAACTTTTATCAAATAATTCGTTAAAAGCGGGTGTATTCGAATCCAGAATCAACGTTTCGCGGGTCTACCAAACGACCGAGGTAAAGCCAAGCAGCGGAACGCAAATCGTCGCGATAGGGGTGGGAGCGTTACCGGGGCAGTCTTTCGAAAAGAATCCCAAGGGAGGGCGGCGTTCGTGGAAACGATCTTTCAGGAATTTTACAGCCCATCCATCGCTCGTATCGCGTCGAAGCACCGAAACAGCGCAACCACCATCCAGCAGGGAGACACAAAACGGACCGCACACCGTCCACTTTCCCCACCCTCGGTGTCAAGCTGTCGAGCAGCCATCCACTTCCGCGCGCCGTCCATCAATTATGCACCGTCCCCTTAATTCCTGGCGAGCAAAGGATGCCCGTGTCATGCCTCTAAAAACAAAGCGGCCATTTTTCCGCGCAAGGTCCCTGGGAAGATTACAACGACGTGGCTCAAGGGAGTAACGGCTGGTGGGGATGCAAAACAGCCGGGCTTCCAACGGTGCGCACCTGTAATTTAGACTTTACGACCGCCATAACCGAGGCTGTCTCTGCTTTCGGCAATGTGCCCCGACACGGCCAACGTCGCTTTAGTTATCGTCCCCCCGTTATACGTTTCCATTTGCGCGCAGCTGATTTTATTGATCAACGGAGGGATAGCTGTCTGCAGGCTAGACATTGCTCGCCGTTAAGGATCGCGTTTCGCGCGGGAAAACACCGTCGCCGAGCGAGGACCAGCTCCAGACGCGCTTCTGGGTGGAAAACGAGCGAAAACGGACGAGGGAAGAGGGAGGGAAACGAGGAGACGAGGCCGAAAGGAACGTGCGTTTCGTCCAACGCTTATCCAATAACGTCTGCGCGGCCGGGGGACGTGCCGCGCGAAAAATAAATTGCGAATTAATGCGCGCCGCGACGCGTTATTAAATGAACGCGCCGGAAAGGCGACGACCGCTAAAATTTTCATCGAACCAGACGCGCTGGCTCTCCCTTCCTTCCTTCCTTCCCTCTGCTGTCGATGCGACCCCCAAGAGGATTTCGCTAATCCTAAGACGCGTCATAAACGGATTTCCCAGGCGCTAAGCGGAATCGGAAAACAAAATCTTGGCCTACGAACGGCTACGGAAATCCTCGTCCACTGTGCGGGGTGTGTTTGTAAGTGGTTGAATCGTGAATTCAGTGGGCGCGGATCGTTAGTCTCTACCGAGGGTACCAACAATTTGGTAGATAAAATTTGCGAGGGGAATAGCTCGAGAAGAAAGGAGAAACACTAAATTCACTCACAGGGAAAGATATCGAATTCGTACACGCCGATTTTCATGAGGAAAATATCTGACACTTATTTTATGCTGTGATTTTTTTAAAGACTAATCCCACCCCCTGCTCAGTTTCTAGAATATCTCAGAAAATATGCTTTCGAACTCTGACTTTAGGGGTTGCCTTCAACCCTTCAACGTGGACGAGTGCCGGTAACAAAAAATATGTGTCAAATACTTTTCACTATTCTGCAAATAGCCTAACACACTCGAGACATACTTCAATAATGGACTGAATTTCAAGATTGTACTTTGTTGGAAACGATACAGAAGAAAATTATTATTCCCTCTATGCATCGTTCCACCATTTTTCTTACATATAATTTGAACTGCCATTGAATTCGAAATGTTTCGAGCACAGCGAAAAATAAGCGACGCTCACTTCTGCCCAGTGGCGTGGAAATTATAACGAGTAAAGTGTATTTTTATAAATCACGAAGGTAACGAGGCGCGCCAGTGTCAATCGGCAGAAGCTGCGTAGGCTCCCCTACGTGGATAACCGAGTCGCTTTTCGCACGGTTTTTCGCTACCGTTTGAGGGGGAAGACCGGTTATTCGGCAAGTTGGCCGGCTCTCTCGATCGCGCCAGCCTTCCAGAAGCGGCTCGGCCTGATCGCTTTCTCGTCGGCCGCGCCAATATTCCAGGTACACCGAATTAAATTCACGTTGCACGTGCTCCGCTTCGGTTGGATGGCCATTAGCCATCAGCGAATTATCCGGCAGGGACGAGCGGATTTTCTCGCGTTCCCAGCGCGTCGTGCGCCGCGCAACGAAATATTCGGCAGGGAATCTTGCTGAAATTTACATGAATCCCGCTGAAAGCGCATCCCACTGCTAATCGGCCACGCTTCGAATTTCCGCAATTTTGATCTGCCACTGGAATCAAGATCCTCTTCGTTAAGACCCAATTATTCCGCGAATCATCGTTCGGCGCTCGAACGATCACTGAGAACTAGTAGACGAGGCAAAGAACTTAGACGCGCATCGCCTTAGAGACGAGTGCCATGCGAATCTGTATTTCGTTTGACTCGCCGGCGAGGCAATTTCCTGCATTTCCGCGCGCTAAGAATTCGCTTACTTCGTTAACCGACAAATTGTTCTAAATAATGTGTCCTCGTTGGCGCGTACAACGTAATGTGCATTCCAACGAAATACAGAATCGGTTGCCGCGCAGTCGCTCGCCGGCGGAAGCTTGCTGCCGTATCTTCGTGCCCAGTAAATTCCCTATTTCCTTGAACGCGAGGCAATCGCGCGAAGCAACTTTTACTTATATTTGAACGCGTTACGAGTTACCTAACACCTCGTGTACATATTACGGCGAAGCATCGCGGCGCTGATTACCTGCAGCATAAACGAGGAACTGTCTCAAAGAAAGTGTGATATGACGAAACGAGAATTCTCTATAACGAATACTTCGGTTTACAGTAGACAGTAATGTGTTTGTAACAAGTGTCCGATATTAGATTGCCGAAGGAAAGCGTTGCCCGTCTCCCGTGATAATCGGAACAACTTAATCCTTCCATCGGCATTATAATATCCGTGCGCCCGGAGCAGGAGCGAAGCATTTGTTCGTGTAAATGAAATCGGCGGTAGTGTTGCGAGAGAGCCGACAACGATTTCGCGCTAGTTCACGGGGGAATCAGCTCGAATCGGTCGCGGACCGGCGCGTGCAACCAAAAATCGCACTCGCATAAACGCGACGGTTATTAACGTGTAAAATATGCGATCGATCGCGCAGACGGATAATCTGATTATACCGACATCGGTGTGTAACGTTCGAGCGTGGCGAAGTAATGAACGATAAACGAGAGGCCGAAGGGAGGAAGATACGCGAACAGGTGGGAAACGAATTCTCGATCAACTTTCAGCCTTCGATTAAACAGTATCTATCCGACGTTATTAACCATCAATATTTGCGAATAGTCCACGCGAATCTCGTGCCCCGTGCAACGCGCGCTGCTCCCCGGCGAGATTGATTTTCTTCGCTCGTCATTAATTTCGACGTTATCGAGTCGACCGGCGCGGCGCGAAAAAATAACGCTCCGGCCGGTCGCGGCCGATGCGTGTTTCGCAACTGTTACGATGCAACCTGGGGATCGTGGTTATGAGCAGCGGAGCTGCCCCAGTATTCCCAAGTAACGAGATCCTAAGCTACACTGGGAACACACGAGCTGGATTGTGCAACTGAATATTCTGAATGGCTTCGGTATGTAAAAACTTCTCCAGATAGACGCAGAATTAATAATATTCGGGCGAATTGCTCGCATTTGATCCGCTCGAGTAGGAATATGAAAGAATTCGAAGAGCTTTTGATTGAATTGTTTTAGTTGAAGAGGATTAAGTATCGCGGGTATCTTTGAATAGTTTGGGCACACCGAGTCTCCTCTGGAGCTCGAGGATTTGAACTGTTTCAAGTGGTGCTTGATTAATGGAGCGTTGCTCGATTAGATTCGAGGACTCGGAAAGCCCGGGGTGAGTTAAGAGTTACGTACGAGATACGACAGAGGAATCCAATAATTCTAGGGCATTAAACGCACGCGACTTTGGAATTTTACTCGGCCCCTGCGTTGCTGCGGCTTGCTTTCACGAACAGATACGACGAATTGGTGTCTCGGCATCCTTTCACTTTCTTGAAGGAAGAACCGGCCGATCGGAGGCAGGAACAGAGGCCCCGTATCCGCGTACTCGGCGAATAGCGATGATATCTGCGGTAGGTATCTTAAATTGTACGAGACGATCATCGTCGAAGCTAAACACCAGAATTCTTGGAACCATAATTGGTGAAGGCTAAACCGTTCTCGGTAAGACTTCCCTACATCCAAGGGTAATTAATCTACAGCGCGTGGCACTGTAACTTCCTTGATACGTAAATCAAGGTGACTACAATCTTAAAATTCACAATCGAGGTGACTAGAATCTTAGAATTCACGATCAAGGTGGTATCACTTGGGAAGAGATCTTCAAAATAGTGAACTAATCAACCCAAAGCTTAGAGACACCAAATCCTTCGAGGTTTAATACCAACAGTCCCGAGATTCCCTTTCAGAATATGCTAACCGTCAGTTTTAAGGCCCGGTTGAATTCAGTGAAACTGTTTCAGCGAATCTCCGCCCATCCAAACGTACATCGACTCTGGCCGAGAAACTTGTCTGATGCATCGGACAACAAGATCGTTACTGTTCCAGTTCTACCCGCGGATCGTTTTACGAGTGGTGGTCAGAAGAGATCCAGAGAAGCCACGCAGCGCGGATGATATTACTTTCCAACGAATCGGGACAATGAAGCTAATTTATTCGCACGCACACGGAGCCGCTGGTGCAGGTAGCGAGGCAACGGTGCACGTGCAGCTGCAACTAAATGGCCCCCCCGTTCCTGTCTCGAATAAGATCTCTTCCGTATAAAGCATATTCGAACGAGGAAGGTATGATTCGCGACGTCGCGCTGCGGGCGTCGAACGAGTTCATTCGCCTAACGAACAGTTGCCCCTTGTCTCTCTTGGGCTTCCTTTTTTTTTCACAGAGTAACGAAGCCTTTTGAGTAGCGAAAAATACGGGCAACCACATGTAACAACTGGCTGAAGCTAAAACCCAGTACGTTTACTCGTTTCGCTCGAGTGTAATTACTGAAACTTCGGGATGAGTCCATTCGTGTCGTTTGATGCGGATGTACTTTTAAACCATGAGTTTCTTTTCCTTGGTTAACAGGTGCAGGCAAAAAGGATTCTGGAGAGTGTAAGGAGGAAGTAGAATTCTTTATTAGGCTAAGAGATTTTTTTAAAAAAGGAAAGATCGTCCTATCTTTCTTAAGTATGTGTGGAAGCCAGTGTTTGTTATAAACCACGTTGGCAAATCCACAAAACCTGATAAGTACAGCTGTGGACACGGTGCCAAATCGTGGACACTGTGAAATTCCACAGAACGAGGTCTGTGAAATAGGACCTTCTAAGGCAGCACTTCTAAAACCTTCGATAAATCATAGCGTGACGAATAATCGTGATTCATTGTTCACTGAGACTAAACGCGGTGGCCCCAGGTTGCTTTAAATCAGTTATCTGGGTCAGCGGTCGATCCTTTCTCCCTAAACCTAATATTCGAAAAGGCTACTGCTCACAGCTTGGCCAGCCAGACAAACGTAGTCGTCCTTGGCCAAAAGCCAAAGCTCCAAGTGGCGTAAAAACGAAAGGCAAGGCCCGCTTCTGAAAATTGCAGGGCGAAAAGAATCGATTCTAGTTTAGCGACTGTGTGAATTCTGACGGATCTTTTTGGGGGGGGGAAAGGTCGTTCCGTGGGCGAGGCACAGGCTCGAGGATCCTTGAGCCACTTCGTAACTCGGACTGTACGTTACATATAAAATATGAATGAACTTTACTAAGGTGCCACTAAAATCTCTTCACCGTGGAAGGTAGTAAAGCGTTTCAACAAGGATATTAAAACTGATAGAAATTAAAAACTGCGAAGATGAGACTGCAAAACTGTGACCCTAATATTCCATTCTCTAAACGATTCCTGCAAGTAACTTACAATGAGCCATACACCTAATTGAATGCTCCTCGTATTCCCTGCACAACTACCTGCATTTAAAAAGAGATTGCAAGTGCATCTCACAGGTGCATCGTTGCACTCTGACAGAGGAGCTACAGTGAGAAAGCATCCAACCTAATTATACAATCTCAATACAGAGCCACAGGATAAAACCATTCTACCAATTATCATTTTCGAAAGGAAAATCCGAAAAATATGTCGAAGCTCTGCCAGCGACGCGAAACTCCTTCGATTTCGTATCGTATCGAAGAAATACCAGGATGAATAGGAAATACCAGTGTTCCGGCTTCCCTGGTGGCAGAAACGTCACGATACGATTTCTCGGTTAGAAGTACACGGGGCTGGTGATATTCCATAACTGTGGGGGTTTCCCCGGGAGAAAGAAACCTTAATAGACTGCGTTCACTCTGGTAAAATTGGGAAAATCGTTGCACCCTCGTAAACGTTCAGCCACCCACACCTTTGCGGGACTTCGGCGACGGTTTTCCACGCGGAGGTTGCTTTTCCATTTTCCACTGTAAATGGTGAATACGTTACTACAGGGAAAGAATTGAAACTGTTGCCTGCCGCGGAACTGGTGGAACAGCGAAATCATTTCGCACTCTTTTATTCGATTCGAGTAAGGGTACTTTTCTGCTGGTATATTAAATTGGACGGTACTGCGTTTAATGGTGTCTCGTATTGTTAGTGCACATGATACGCTGCTGGTTTATTTCTGTACCAAATTTAGTTGCGGTCTTTGAGATACGTGTAGCTGTGATTTTTTTATATAAATTCAGAGGTTTAACCATGGACATATATGGTCGTTATTTCTAAACGTATTTTTTACATTTTCCAAGAAGAAACAATTTGCACGTGAAAAACTCAAGTGTAATCAAATGTAAAAATTCACACTGACACGCGATAACTTTTTTCATTCCTTTCACAGCGTGCGATACAAGTTGAGAAACCCTTGAAACAATGAAACAATGAAAAAAGCTTTGAATCCTCAATTAGCGAAATTCCAGTACGAATTTTTGCGCCATGAAGAATGAGACCAGCCAGTGAATGGACCCGAGCAAAGTTATTGAATCACCCGGTGGTGTAATTATTTGTAACGGCATATAGATGAAAGTCTAACAAGAAGTAGTTCCAATTGCAATTGAGATATCCACTTGGGCAGAAATCGAGTGCACTTAAACTTGCTTACAGGCACGTTCGCCGCTAACCTTTTTCGCGACAAACGTTTCCGGCTGGCGTAATTCCTAAGTAGTACGCAGCAAGGTCTGCGGAGATTTCTTTCATGAAATTACACGAGGCACTTCTTGCACCCCGTGCTGACGACAGACAGAGATTTAGCCAAGATTGCAGCAATACTTGCTAATAAGTGAATAAGGCAACACATAATATGCAGATGAATCAAGAAACCAGTGCTCTAACATGCAATTAAAAATCAACAGCCGAGAATATTCTCACCAATGTCGAATCCACCTGCTCATCCTTCAAAAATAACTTCTCAAGGTCTACGACCCTTGCCACCACTACATTCCACTTTACCTTCGCCGTAAATTATACTTCAAAACGCCCAACATCCTCCCGAAACCTCTACGCACACAGTCACAAGATCTAGAATCTAGAAGATCGTAAAACCAATTTATCAACTCGTTCTGAATGCCTATAATTTCAGGAAGAATCTATTTGAATATTCTTTACTACATTCCACAGTACATCAGCAGTTGATTGAAACGTATTTAAAATTAATTAACGTAGCATTATGATTACATCCACGGCTCCACTCGAGGGACCCAGCCCTAAGGATTACGGGGCAATCACTAATTTGCACGCACCTGTTGGCAACCGGTGCCGTGGACGCGTATTTTCCAGGGCAGGCGAGATTGGGCTACTTTCACCGTTCTTGAAATTCCAATTATATCGTTTTCAAGGCCAGGGTGGCATCGTTGCCCGCCGCAGGAATCAACGACCGAATTCCGCGGCTTTCTATCCGCCGCAATATGCTTCGTACGAATCGTCCGGGCACTCTCACGATATCCGGCTACACCCGCGGCTCCCCGTATGCACCTTCGGGAACTTCTCGTCGAAACCGAACAATGGACCCCCGGCTTTCCAATGGAAAACATTCTCGCGCGCCCAATTCAATAGGGCCACAACGAGAGCGCGGCAACGGAACCGTTTGAAACGAGGGAAACTTGTTGCCGCCCCCGCGACCATATCGTGGGCCTTATTAGATTCCGTTACGTAAAATTCGCAAAGGATACGCAAAAGAAATTCCAGCCCGCCACGGTGCTTTCATATCTGCCAGAAGTGGATGCGGCTACAGCATTGGCACAGTTGGAGTTCGTAGCGGGGAATTACAGAAGAGCGTTGAATTTTGTGGCAAATCAGCGGAGAGGTGATTCACGAGGCCAGATGATTTTACGGGGATTATAGAAACGGTTGTAGAGATTCGGGGATTTGGTCGAGGTTGACAGATGGCACGGGAGGAGCTTAAATTTTGGTAAACAGGGAATTTAGAAATTGATGCCCGTTAAACGGCCGGAAAACGAAGGTTCTGATGTCAGGAGAAGAATCATGCCGTGTTTTACTTCGTTCCTGAAAGATAGTATCAGTGAATATTCCATAAGAAATGTGGGAACCGAGAATCCATTGTGACACGTGTCTCGCCCACTACTCCGCGGCTGTTTATTCGTACGTGTATTGTCCGCGATAAGTACTTTGATCCCGAATTACCTGCGATTTAGTGCAGCTCGAGTCCTTCCGATGGGGACATCGCGAGATTGTATTTCGGAGGGGAATCGCAGGGAGGTTCGTGGCTGTTTGCTTACAGGACTTTAATGCTTCCTGTCGTGGGTCGTGGAAAAACGGGGAAAAATGTAACGCGAGAACCGAGATTAAGCTTTTGTGCAATCTCAGCTGAGGTCTGGATTACACGTGGGAAGTGGATGATTCAGCGGAGTCTGCTTGATGTAAGAAACTGGGAGCGCGTGCTAAAATGGGCTCTTTGAAGAATCGACCGCTGCATGGCGTTGCAAGGGCTAGGGAAACGAAATGCAACTATCAGGGCCTTTTCGCGCGAGACATTTCTGTGGCTGGTATCTTTTATACATATTCGCGCAGCTTCAGGAATGTATTTGAAGGACACGTGCATTACTAGATGTGTATGTTAGGGGTTGACGAAGCTGTGCAGTTCTCTGTCTAAAATTACATCAGGTGTACGCGGCTATATTAATGCAAAATGACAGAGACGCGTTTAGATCCACCAAGATTGATGACAGAGGTTTAACAAGCAAATTACTACGTCCAGGAAGATCGATTGCGACAGTGAATGCGTTAATTATCACCTGGAAAGTGTATCCTGAATGTTGATGCAGAATTTTCTCGAAAATAACACCTCGCGATAATAAAGTTTCGTCCACCATTTTTCACTTATTTTCTCGTCGAAACTCGACCTCTTCAGGGTCCGATCATCCTGCTTCACGTACCACCCCGTAGATTAAGTGCTATAGGCTACGTTTCTTTCGAGGACGGGGCATTGGTTCGGTTAGGGGTAACACAGAAATGCACTGCTATAATATTGATAACGCGAAGAAAACGGTACCATTTCTGGGTATTTTTCCTCCGGGCCGAATAAAATTTTTATCCCTTCCGCGAAACGGGGGCGGTCGAAAAAAACTGTATAATCGCTACATAATCGGATCAAAGCGCGGAATTCTGAAAGCCGATTACCGACTAATAGCATAATGAATTTTCATACGCGCAAAAAGAATCGGTGTAAAATAAATCACAGCTCGGCCAGCACTGGTGTCGATGAATTCACGAACCATCCTCGAAAGTAAGTAAGAAAAATTACGCGATCGAATTTAATATCGCTCGTCTTTTTAGATAATCTTCCTTCGATTCCATTTTTTGAGACTTGGAATATTTCAATTTTCAGGCTATCAAAATTATTTCCTTTTGGCGTGTAGTGCAGAAATCTTCATACGAACGAAGTGTAATCGCATCTTCCTCCTTTTAATGGAGATACGCTTTCTATATCCAGTTGGAAGATATCCATCTGTTAATGTCGCCGAGCTGTCCTCGCCATGTCACTTGGTCAACCTTTCTTTTATTTTACCACGCGGAACGGTACTCCTTCCACCGCGAGAAATCTACCGTCGAGATTGCGATCGCGCCAGCATTGACAGTTAAAGGGAAGTTAATAACCAGCCAGTTAGAAAACATCAAAGCTCCTCCGAAGTCTGCGGAGGGATCCCCCGCCTCCCCGTTAAACGTCTCCGGCGAACTTGTATCACGAGAAAAGTTTCGAATTCCGCGCGGCAGCCCTCGGTAATTTGTCTCCACTCGCTGAATGCCTAATAATATATCCGCGCCTGCAATTCGGGGGACTTTGATTCCGGAGATGTAGAGGAACTCTCGGGGAAAGAGTTTGCGAAACAGAGAACAGCGGGGAACGTCCCGCCAACTTGTTCCCCCTCGGAGACGGATCAACGTCTGCGTCCGAATAACCTCGCCGGAAGGAGCATCGCGGGAAAATGGAAGGTGCGCCGTGATAAATGGATTTCCCGTGAAAAAATACCTCGAAAATACAGAACAGAACCTCATACGTGGCTCGGCTTACGAGGAACTCCAGTTTTCCAGGCGCTTGCATCGGGAGCGTGAAATTTATATTCCCTTGGCATAATCAACCGCAGGATTGGTTTTTTTCGTCGGAAAATAATGGAAACCTTTAGAATCGAAAAAGGAAGAAACCAGGCAAAATGGAACCTCGAAGTCTGCAATTATTTTAATTACCAAGAAAACACAACCCCGCGTACTGTGTAGCTGAAAATGTAACAGATCACTGCCTAACTCGTTTCCTTACTGCCAGCAGATTCCAGATCAATTCCCTTGAGAACGAAGCCTCGTGGGAAGAACGCATACTTTACACTCTCGATCGATTTCTTCGCGTGGAATCACCTCCAGCCGGTTGCACCCGGCTATTGTATAACGTAGCTTGGATGACGGTCCGCGAGCTCGGAACGAAAGTTCACTGCTAATGTAAGATCCCCGCGACACAATGAGCATTCGTCGTGGAGGCCCTTCAGCGGGACTAGGTCGGCCACGGTATTCGCTCTTTCCCCCTGCGCGCTGAACTTTTAGAAACGGAAAAAGGACAAAGAACTCGAACTCGAACAATAAGACCTGATATCGTTCGGTTCAACCGTGCTTCAGCCGTTTCCTCGCGGTCTCTTATGCGAACGACGCTCGTCCCCGCGTCGCTGCTCATCCTGGTTGCGATTATTGTATAAAAATCGCACAACGAGGATGCCCCCAAACTCGTCGAACACTCAGCCGACCGGTTCGTCACTTGTGCAACGCGTGGCAACGTCGGTTAGAAATTTTTCCTAACTCAGCTGGCATTAACGGTCTCGACCGGTCGACACGCGACCTCGCGGCGAGGATCGTGGCGAAATTGCGCGCGTGGTTAACGAATCGACTTGAACGTGAACGGAGGTCGCGGGTGGAGGTGCGGATGCTCTTTGAAATGCAAATCGGTGACATTTATCGATGAAAGGGACGAACAATTTGTTGAAAACACAGTATTTACAATTAGTGTAGATTCTTTCAGTAATGATTATTGGTATCCTCGATAAGAATTCCTGGGAATGTTTCGAGTTGCGAAATCGGAGCGCTAAAATCGGCGATTAGATCGTTGGGTGCGAGGACGAGCACTGCTCCCGCGAATGCTGTGAGATGTAAGACACTCGGGCAAGGGTGATTAATGACGGGGAAAAGCGGCGCAGCGAGCCACGGTTCCCTATCGACTTACAATGGAGAATGGAAATTAGTCGGCAAATGGGAATGCCTGGGCGAGGAAAAAAGCTTTTCGACTGCTGCGAGAGCAACAGTTTTGCGGGAGGGGCGACAATTAGCCGACGCAGCCGCTGATGTGCTCGTTATCGTCGCTGTTTTTCACCGGGGATAACCCAGATTAAACTCCGAACCTGAATTTCCATTCATAATGAAAGCGCGAAAAATTGCGCGAACAGCCATTGCCGCGTACGCGCCCGCGACTATGCGCATCAACGCGTAGGAATTATTTATACGATGCCCATCGCGAATTATGGATACGGCTGGTCACCCACGCTGGCCACCTACGCTGGAGTATACAGGATCAGCTGATCGATTAATCGAACCGAATAGTCGCCAATCGGGATAAGATACTGAAAACGATCGACGCTTTATAGGTGATTGATTTATTCGCTGACGGAGGTGTACAGAGTCGCTCGTGACTATCGATACTTGGGAAATTGCTTTCGATAGTTCTGTTACCGTTGGTGCGAAGTTTTTTAATCGATTAACACGTTCGCTGCGAGTGTATTTAAAGACAGGTACAATTTTTCTGGCCAGAGGCGATGAACTCTCCATAGAGATACTTTTTCGAGGCTTCGTGACGAATATGTTTTGCTAATATTTTTATGCAGTGCTGGATGATACCGAAGGGTGGAATTTGTCAGGATAAAAAATACTAACAAGCGTTTCCAATTAATTATTTGTTACAATCGCGAGACAGGTGCTGTTGACCCACCGTGTAATTATTGTACCGAATACACAAATAAACTAATCACTTATACATTCCCGTTCATTGCATTTGTCGGGCACGTTAAATTTGCTCCGCTAATTAATTGGGACGGGGAAGAAATAAATTTTGCGTAAGAGGGGCTCGCGAATTTCGGCCGGGGAGAAACTTGCATGCTCCTCGAACTGCTCAAGTGATCGAGATCAAATCGAAGATGACTCGCTATTACGTACGTTTTGCAAGAGTTGATTACCTGTAACGACGCGCAATCGCTCAAGGTGATCACTTGAAACTAATTACGGATGCGCATCATTTTCACTCGATTCATTATACATTCTCGTTCCATCGCGCAAAATTATCTACAACTCGTAACGACTTAGCACAGAAGTAATTACTTAACTCCATTTCACACGTGCTAGGTGAAATCCATTAACTGGCGGAATTCAGTTTAGAATTACAGAGAGCTGTTTACAACCACGGCCCAGTTAAACACGAGGAGTAATTATTTACCCCTTGGCGCTGCCACTTTGTTGATGTAAAAAGCTTCGTGAGCGATCGCGCGTGGGCGGACACGTTGCTTGGAATGTGAAATAACAGATGTCACGAGTGATGTCTGAGGTAATTCAAGATTTTAAAAAGAATGAAACAAATTATTCTTTCAATTAAATACCAAGTCTGTGCGATCATATCGAATCGAGATGCCGGGGAGAAACTGTATTTTTTAAAGGAGATATGCGTGCTCAACACCGAATACTTTCAATTGAATTTAATTAAGACCGTTGATGTAAATCGTGACAAGTGTGGTACAGTGAAAAGAGTTTATAATCTGATACGGAAGTTCTGATAAGGTAAACAAGCTCATTCTGGGTAACTACGTTCATACGCGGCAGAAGTTGCGTACAAAAATTTCTAATTAGCATCCCTACGTTACGCTGAATAACCACGTCCACTATCGTACTTCTATCTATACACAGCACTCGGCAAAAATGGCCCACAACAAATGCTTCTCTGATGGTTCGTTCGATAATCTCGAGAAAGGTAATTGCGCGTATTTCTGAGGGGCGATATTTCTGTTTACCTAGTTTAGACTGACACAGAGAAATATATGCCACCTATCGTTAGTCAGTTCTAGGAATATTTAGTGACAGAAATGGAAGCGCATCGATCGCCCTATAATCTTCAGAGTGATAATGAAACATTTCTTAACAGAATTTTATAGAGTAAAAATATCTACTCTTGCGGTGCAGAGTACGAACTAGAAAGACATCTAGAAAATCTTTTTTAAACCACAGAGATCGGGGTCCAATATTTTCTCCAAATTTCTGGAGCAACAAAGAATGAAAATGGCAATTGTTAGAAAAAATTGCAACAAGTCACATCTGGGACTAATTTCCGTGCCAGATTCAATTACACAACAAATCCCCATAAAACCATCTGTAATTTGTTTCGAATTCAAGCTCAAAGGAGACTTTCATTGGAGATGTCGCGAGTGTGCTCGTTTCGCGGCTCTTTGAGCCCCGCTAATGCACGGATAAGTAAATAAATGAAGGGGAGAAAGAAATAAAATAAAAAAGGACAGGGAAACGGTTGAAGGCTACAACCGGTTTAATTAAAAGCGTGTAATTAATCGTAATTATGCTGGTATGTAGATCCCTCTTTTCGCCCAGCCGTGACGTTTTGCAAAGCGTGGCTCAATGGGTAAATAAATCAACGCCAACGACGAGAATAAAGATGATGAGTTGCTCGCTAGAAACGGCAGCTGTACAAGACACTCGAGTCTCGTTTTGTCTGTACATTAAAACATTAACTTCGCGTTACGTGTTAAATTAACGAAGTTCTAAATGTCCCCTCCGACTTTCCAGACGACACGGGGAAAAGCTGCTCGTATATAATTCATTGCTGTATCGAAGCATGTTTGCGACGAAATTTATATTCACATGGGACCACGGCGTGGACGTGTCTCTCGAACCTGCGCGAATTAGTGTTAACACGAAAAATGGAACTATGCAAATTATGGAAAGTGGTCGGTTCACTTTCGAATCCATCCAGTTCCAAACACCGGGATAACAGGATGTAATGTACAAATTTTATGTCGTTTGTGATCGCTCACTAGGAGACACTTATGCAATAAAATGGTACTTTGAAAGTAGAAATGTGTGAAAATGGTCGGGTAATTAAAGAGCGTACTTCTGAAGTGGTTTGCAACACATTGTTGCGCGAAGTGGAACAGAAATGTATATTTCTATTCTATGAATTCTATGGTTGGAATGAAATTAACTGGCTGTTCAAGGAAACTCCCCCCTCTGCGAGTCACGTGGGACAGGTTTTTTATTTTATTTTCTACTGGAACAGTATGCCTCTGTGTGTGAAAGATAAGACGAAAAAAGAAAATTCAGTGGATTTGAGCAGCCAGTTGAATTTGATCTGATTACAGATTATAGATTACGATTTCAAACTACTCACAATCACTGATACGAATTTCCTGTCCCTTGTTCGTATTACTCATGCTTTTCGAAAACAGTACGTACCTGAAACAGAATAGATGTGTGTTAGAAAATCGTGGATCTATTTCAATGCTAAATCGTGCTATGAGTTGTGAAATGCTAGTCAAGCAATTAATACTTAAGTACACACCGTGCAACTATGACTATTATGCGGAATTTTATAGTGCAAGGATAGAATCTTTCGACATGGCAGTGTTCGATCCCACATTGCAATGGGAATATAGAAAAAGTTTAGTAACGTCTGTGACCTTATGGCTCGCATACACGTGATTTATTTTTAGAAAATTCTCCTATGAGAACACTTTTAAGAATTCTGAAGGGGCAGAAAATTAACATGAGAGTCTTTTAATTTCAAAGAACTGACGGAAACATGATGCATCAGAGGCAATTTGAAACGACGATTTTTGCATTCATTCAATACAGAAACAGAAATTCGATCGCATTATATAGAGGCACGCTTATGCAACGTCTGAAAGTCGTTACTGGCAGAAAAATTACGTCATAAAGGGGAACACCGAAGAAACTGCACTGGCAAAGCTTCGGTGGAGGCAGGGCACCAAGTAGTTGCTGGTGTTTCAAAGAATTTTGAAGAAAATCTACTCGGTGCCTTCAGAGTTGGAAAATTTTAGAAACCTTGAGAAAAGAACTGTCTTCGACGAATCTCACTACTTCTATTGACCCACTGCTCCAGATTTAAAATAAAATAAAATAAGCACAGACTTCAACCCCAACTTCAACTACTCCAACCCCATGAACCAACAATCAATCTTTCCCGCAAGCTCCACTTTCTAAAACTTACACAACAAGCCCCCTACAAAATACGATCATAACCTTTCTGTACGCGATTCTTCGAAGGTTTTGCGTTTTCAAAGGACCACCTAACAGGAAATATCTACTCAACTGTGCCTGGACTATCATTTACAGCAGAAATACCGTGACAGCGGAACCAGTTGAGAGTTTGTCACGAAGTGTGGATGCACGGTTCTGGAGCCGCGTGAGAAACTCGGGCAGGTGTCCCTAGACTTCCAAGCTAAGAGAACGACAAGAAAGTACACGCAGTTCTGTTTCCTTTTTCGCAGGGTTTCTTTTACCAATGAGCTATAGCCCAGGGGCGCCCGTGATCCAAGGGCGTTTAAGAATCAAATATGTCGAAATGCTTTTCTCCCTTCAATTTTCGAGACAAAAATTTCGTTCGCAGGCATTGTTTTTGTTCGTGTTTGCCTTGGTAGAGACCCGGGGTTGTGATATACCGCCTTGCATCGATTGCGAAGAAATTGCACCCTTGGGGGCTGGGGCGGCAAAATTTTTTAGCCCAGGGCTCTCAAATTTGTTAAGCCGGCCCTGCTCTTTCGTAATTCCTCCCGAGATTCCTAGCGCCAGCTTATCGCACAAAAATTCGGCAGCATCTCGAGCTCCTCCCTCCACCAATTTGCCAAAAGGACTCTGACCGCGGAACGCACAAAGAAACTCAGCGTTTCGACAGAATAATGCAGGATTGGAAAGTACAGGTGCCATGGAATATCGATGCCAGCGGAGACTCGCCACACGATCGATCCCATCAGGTGGGCCCCGAGTAAAAGGGGGTCCCCTTCTGTTTCCATTCGGCTGGAAGGCGGTCGCAGGTCTGAGCGTCGGATGTAAGCGCGCCTCCACCCGCCGCTTCCTTTCCATCGTTCCCACCACGTCGAAGGGAACAGGTAACGCCGTTCACAGCTGAGGTGGGGAGGTAGAGGGGGGCCTGCCGTTGGCAAAAGCAAAAGTCGAGGAACGTACGATCGGTTCTGCTCCAAGTGCCGGGAATACTAGCGGCGGTGTGCCAACGGGAACCGCCAGTTTCCGCGTGGACTTCGTCGCGTCGAGTAACCACCGTCGTTCCACGCGTCTGCCTTATTATTCCCCCGCCCCTCGTGCACCGATCCGCGCCGCGTGAAACGCTGCTCCGCCGCGACACGGCTCGCGGGTGCATGTGCGTCTCGAGGACTACGGGAAAATGCGGTCACCGAGTGTTCCCGCGTGCCTCGTTTACGTTCTGCTGAGTGTTCTGGGTGAGTAACAGAGTGGCTGCGGGCTGGCAGGCGTGAAGCTCCGCTGACGCGGAAGGATCGACCGGTGACGCGAGCGAGCCCGCAACGCGTCTCGAAAGAAGCTTTCTGTCGATCGGTAGCCAAGATCGAATCTGATCGCTGCCTGAGCCGCAGCTCGTTATCTTGACGGAGGGGCGCGGGCGTTCGGGGGTTCGTTGCTCGATAAGAGGCCAGGGGAGACACAGTTGCGGGGTGCAGGTGTAAAGCGAGGGGGTGCGTTTCGAACGCGGAACGCACGGTGAAGGGGCGTTGAACGAGCGGCGCAGCACGGTGGTAAACACGTATCCGGCGACACGTGCCGCCTCCGTGGTCCCGCGGGAATCGATGCGAGCCGGATTAGGCGCCACCACTGTATCCGGGAACAGGGGCTGCGGCGAAAATTCCGGCGCCCAGGCTCCTCGTTCCGGGGGTGGCCGAAAACACGCGCGGCTTTTCCTGCGAGGGATCCCGCTTTCAGGGGAACGACGCGGAAAGGGTTCAGAGGTGCGCACGGGTTTAGGAGGAAGCGTGCGAGAAGCAGAATGAGAGCGTAAATCGGAGTATTAACTTGGACCTTGGTCGATTAAGTGGTTAAAGGTAATTGCACTTGCGGGGGATATCCATCGCGCACTTTCAATTTCCATATAATCCGGGAAGCAGCGAAAGTTACAAAATCGAGGGCCCGCGTGCGAGGATAGCATGGTATAATTAACCTGAATGGTAATGAGTACGATACAGCGATGGTATCGACGAGGATGTGGAAACGAAAGTATTAATAAAGCAAAGCGTACCTTGATACACGCGTGCACCTAGATTTCCCCACGTCGCGTTACCTTGAATAAGAAGCCTCGCCCGAGAAAAGGTCGTTGCACAATTCTCCGTCACTTTTTTTATTCTTTTTTTTTTTATTTTTTAACGAACAACAGCCCCGCGTATCTGTTCCCATTAAGTGGACGCTCGGAACGCGAAGTGAACGCGGCTGTGTTTCCGGTCAGTGTCTGGCGTGCTCCAGCGACGACGGCGAGGACGTCGTCGTCGCCGAACACCAAGGGAAATCAAGCGTTCTCCGGTTTTATTTGCATAAAATGATGGGACTGGTCACGTCACGTTCGAAACGTCGCGCCCGGCCTCTCGACTTGGTTCGCGCGGCCCGTTCATCGCTGATTTTCCTCTCGAATTTCATTACGCTATGGCCCCAACGGTGCCGCGACTCCGCGCGTCTACGATCATTAAGTCCGCAAGTAGATGCAAATTAAAGGCACGGCTGGCGGACAGTTTTCCCGCGGAATTTTTCAGCCGCGTGCGAATTTCGAAACGAGAGACCCCCGATTTTCCAGTGACGCGCAGATATCGGCGCCACGATTATTCGTGTCCTCGGTAAGATTTATCGATCTCCCACGTTCGGTAAGCAATTTCGAATACAGGGCGCACGCACAGAGGAGGGTGCTTCAAGGGTGGACACGAGGAATTCTCTATTGAAAAATTGAAAAAACCGTTCGTGGAACACCGAATTTACGAGGGGAAAACCGGGTGTACAGCCATTAAACTTGTACGGTGCATCGCGAGGCGAGCGGAAAATTCTTACGGTCGCCGGAGTACCGAACGCTGACAAAGGTCTTCGAAAAGCTCTATTTGTCTCTTCCCCTTCGCAAGAGCCACGTACCCGCGCCCCTACGTTCCCCTAGATACGATTTCCTACCCTCCTCGGCGATCGTGAAATGCCGCGCGACGGTGTCTCGCCGTGTTACGTGCTGTCCTCCCTCGTTTTTCTCTTTACAACGAATCTGTTTCTGCCGACGAGGCGGCCGTAAAACGTAACGACGTTAATTTCGTGCCCCGTACGCCTCACCTGAACGAGAGCGCAAGGATTCTTCTGTGTACGGCATGTTTCCACCTGGAGGAAGCTCGATGAAAGATTCCTTGGTAGAATCGTGAGAGGGGCTGCTAGAATTTCCAACACGATCGTGTCTTTTGACTTTCGAAGTGGCTGGATTTACGACGCCGGCCGTGATTGTCTTCGCACTTTTAAGATTAACGAACTTCTGCAGAGGCTTCCTGTTATATCAGGCCTTCATTCTATTTAGAGCTTGGAAACTGTAGGCGACTGGGATCAACCGAAGAATCTTTAATCTATTTTCAAACACTCAGGTATATTATTTATCGATCTTGGTCACTTGGAAGTCTGTTTCGTAAAAGACAAACGATGCACCTACCGTATTACCTAAGTCCTAATGGAAACCAAACGAATAGACGAACAAATAAGCTGGCAAGACCGTCTTAAGAAATCTGCGCTTCGACCCCCTCGCAACGAGAATCTCGAAACCCAATCCCCCCCGAGTGAAACTCCGAACTACCCCCAGTTCCAACGGAAGACAACAAAGTAAACCAGCCGAAAACTTATCGATCCGCGAATGATCGATGCGGTTGCACTCGGTCCCCGGCGCGAGTCCTCGACGAGCGGTGGAATAACTGCGGCCGAAGTGGCGCGTTTCAGCGTAAAAATCCCGGGGAGTAGAGCTCGCTCAGGCCAGCGAGAGAATACATTTCGCTGGACTACAAATCGATTGATCGGCCGCGCGTGGATACTCGTAGACACCGAGCGGAAATGTGACCAGCAGTGGCGAGAGGGGGAAAAAAATGGGGGGATGAAAGGGTGGCGCGAATAAGGGAAGCGACGCGATACTCCGCAGGTAACGCGCTGGTATTTATGCAAAGCTCTTCAAAGGGTCGCCTGGCTCGTCGAACGAGGCACACACGATCCATCGAGTGGACCGCGCTTTCTTTCGACGGGCCCAGTTAAACAGAAAACTGTGAGAGACGCCGGAGATTCGCGGGCACGTTTCCCGATCAAGTAGGGTTGGCATCCTCTTTTGCCTTCCACGCGGCTGAAAAGCACCGCGGGCAGGCGAAGCATGTGTTTCAGATTGAACGAGCGAGTGGCGGGATTGTTATCGGTGGGAATATAATTCGCGGGGATCAATACCGTTCCATCATCCTCTGTGTCTTTCCTATTACCGCGCTGCTTCAGTTTTGTCGCGTCCTGGCAACCGTCACGGACAATGAAGATCATTCATTTTCGCGGGCGTTTTCAACGCCAGCCGCGGCGCACAATGATCGGCGCCCGATAATAACGAGATTCAAGTAACGCCGTGCATTCGTCATTTGTTCGGGAAATATTTATTAGACCGGCGTAACGTACTCGTTAATTTCGGCCGTCTCGCGCCCCAATGGGAATCTATCGATCTTCATCGCGCGTCGTTGTCTCCTCGATGTCCACGGGATCAGACTACCATTGGCAATTAACTAGGGTGCTTGTTCCTGACAGACTGAACTTCTCCACAGCCGCTGGACAAGAAACGATGACTCGAGCGAACGTTTCCTTTGGCCTAAAATATTCGAAATCGACTCTTAGACTATTAACTAACGATTGGTTGGAAGTGGGAGCTAGCTCCGAGGGTACCCACGTACTCCGCGGCAGAGATTCCAAATTCGCCCGCGATTCGGGCGCAAGAATCCCCCGGGCGAGGGTTGCAAGGAAAACTAAATCCACCGGCTTTCAGCCGTCACACCCGACCCGCGCGACGCTTTAATGCCCCTCGTCCCCCTCGCCAGCGGCAGGGGGCGGCGTGACTAGGTTTACAGAGACGCGAACAAGTATTGTTCGATTGAAGCGAGGACATTGAGCATTGAGCAGCCATGTGTTTCCCCGGCACCCTCGGGGGTGCAGCGGCCACCCACGTGCCCCTCGCATTCACGGTGCACAGGGGTAGCGTGCAGCGTGGACGCTGGCCACGGGTATACCAAGCAGTGTACTACCTGATCACCATAAAAATTTATACGCCATCGTTCGCGGCCGTAAATTGTATTATCGAATGCATACCGCCGTCTCTTCGCTCCCCCGTCCCTCTCGTCGCCCGCCGCCGGGCCCCTTTTTTTCTCTCCTCCGCCCTGATCCTCCCGCGCTCCACCCTGTGCGGCAGAAGCGAGGTGGATACCCCTGCCACTTGAATTTCCCGAGCTTACGCTAGACTCTCATAAAAGGTTCGCCGCGAGATGCAAGAGATGCAGCCAGAGCGGGCTCGGAATCGTTGGCAATAAAGCGTCCTTTCTCGCATTGTGCACAGTCTGGCGATAAATTACCGCTAAATCGACAGGATCGCGGCGGCCCAACCTCGAGCACCGTTACCCCTCTCTGTAATGAACTTCGCTTTATGCGCCGCGGATTCTTATTTCGCGGCAGCTCAAGGGTCGAGGGAAGTGGGTGTTCCTTGTCGTTTCATCTCCGTGACAACAACGCGCGACTAGAATTTTTACTGGGCACCTCCGAGCGTATCCCGCTTGGACAGAAAACGAAGATGGGCACAAACGATTGCCTTAAATGCAGATGAATTTACTTTCCCGACCGCGGGATCTTGATAAGGCAGCAAAACGTTCGTCTAAACTGCTCGAACGCCTTAAAATTAGCAAGGCGTGCTAGTGGATGGGCAGAGTAGCGAGTGAAAGTTTAAAGAGACGAGTGAACGAAAGGCGTTATAGATTTGCATCGCTGACACAGCCCCTGGAAGCTCGTTAGGCCTGGTAGAAAGAGAAATTGGAATAACAAGAGGCCTGTCCTAGAAACTCGAGGTTAATATAAAAATTCCGGTGGCGCGATGCTACTGGAGTTGTCCAGTGTCGTTTCCCACCGACGTCCAATAACATTAATAACGTCATATCCGGATGAAAAGGCGCTTTTAAAACGTCCAAATAAATTAAAGCCAGAATTTATAGTATTATTTGCATTTATATATATATATATTTTTTTCCCGCGCGCGCGTACCTGCGGATAGTTAAACACGGAATCAACATGCGTCGCGGCGCATCGTCGCTTTTTTACGCGCAAGGATAAAAAGTGACAGGTGACAGTAAAACACGGGCGCAAATTTTCGTTTTAGCTCTTGCCTCCAATCTCGCTTTTTTCCCCCCCCCCCCCCCCTATTTTTTTAGCGAGCGGTAATTGTAACAAATGTTATGAGCAGCTCGCGTCGTCTCTGGCGCGCGCAATAAACGAACCGCTGGAGTTTAACGCGTAGATCGATACTCGAACGGGAAGGGCTTTAAAAGAGCCCAGAGGACCTGGTTAATTAAACCGTGGAGCGGGTGTCGTTCGCTACTTAACGCTCGCGGGTCATTGGCAAAAGAAAGAGCGGAGTATCGAGCACGGGCACGGCTGCCGGGCAAGTGTGATTCCGACTGGCTGGAAAGTTGCGCGTCGATTGGAGGCGACGGCGTTAATCCTGTCGTCAATCGTTAACCATGAAGGGTTCGAGAGCCAGTTACGCTGCGTGTACAGCGGTGTTAATCAAGCTGACACTGCAGGGACGCGCGGCCAATTAGGAATTACGTGTTCATTACGCCGCGGAATGTTTACCCTCTCGCCAGCAAGTGCTTGGCAATTGAAAGGAAAAAAGCACGGCGAGCGATTTATCGCGGAAACTAAATGCTGACTGGTGAAGTCTCCCTTCACGCTTCAGAGGAGCTTTCGATCGAGCCTTCGATCAGGCTATCACTAACAACTTTTGATCCCTATGCCTTTTTATGATGCATACCTCGTTATCTCCACCTTACTTTCTACAGAAATATTGTGGTCACGAAAGCTGCGAGGGTCGCAAGGTTCGCAGCTTCGAAGGTTTTAGAACAAGGGATCTGAAAACCTTACCTCGCAAGAAAAATGCTAAACTCAAATAGGTAGAAGGGTGATTAGGCGAATATGAATTATCGCCTGTCATCTGAACTGACTTAGTCTCATTCGCCCTCTTTCAACATCTCACGCAGCCCAAGTCCCTGTCATAAAATCCTCCAGCGCAGAGGACGAGGCCAGCACGAAGCTACCCACCCTCGGCTCCACTGAACAACGCGTTATCCCTGTTACAATAACGATCACAGTATCAGAAAGGGACACGACCGGACGAGGGGATTTTTCTGTATCGCCGAACGCAGCTTGTAAAGCATGCCCGCGAGTGTGGCCCGGATCTGGGACGAACCCGGGGGCACGCAGCAGCCATCGATCCCCGTAACGATTCCGTTGAAAATTCCCGCACAGGACACCCGCCCCCTGGACGACAGGCCTGAGTGCGATTCGAGCGAGCGGGATTACACAGTCGACCGATAATTAATCGGCGTATGGATGAACGACAGAGCGATTAGTAGGACGTGCGCAGTAACGATATTCGAATCTGGCTGTCGTATGCGCAACAATGCTTTGGAATTCCGACTATATTTGCCGGGATTAAGTACTGCTCGATTGGGATAGCAGCCAGATGATAGTACCGCCTCGATTTCGATCCATCGAGCCCTCCCCTATCCCCCCCCCCTCACCCCCGCCCCCGATAATATTTGTACGAACAGAGAAACACTGTTTGCCGTCGCATTTTCGACTCTTTCTTTCCATATTCATCAAAAAAATGATCAGTTTTTGCACCGCCCGAAACGCTGAGCCGGCCATCGCGCGCGCGCGCGCGCGCGGCTGTTGGAATTCCGCGAGAGCTTTGCAACGGTCGGTGAATACGGTCGTGGAAAGCGTATCATAGATGAAATAGATGGATTTCTAACGCGACGCTGGTCACGTTCCGACGAGTGCTCGGGCGGATGTAACCAAACGTCCCAGCACCTTCGGTTGATCCTAACGAATTCATTAAATCGAGTGGGCCTTGCCTGACGAAGCAGCGGACGTTAGTATACCCCGGCCGAAAATTAATGCCCCGGCAGTACGACCGTGGGAAACGCACACCCCGCGCCACCGAACCGTGTTTGCTTGGAGTTTCACGCTCCTCGAAAACTAAAAAGGCTAACGGTCTAGAGAATTCGCGGGCACAGCCGAATCTAGCAGCGGACGTCGATAAAAACTATCCGCCGGCGAGGCCAGTTATAGAAACACTCGCCTCGAGGACAAGGAGATCGACGAAACGATCCGTAAACGTCCCTTTCGCCGAAAGCTTGCATCACGGCGCGCGAGACACCGCCGTTACGTATCTGATTATCGGGTGGAAAGCAGGCTGCCGTGCGGCGTTCGATGCCGCCACCGCCTGAGCGTAAAAGATTGCCATTCCCACGGATTACAATGGAATACTTACGACTGGATAATAAAAAGCCGCGGCGGTTGCGATAAAACGGGGCTCACCGAGAGCTGGCCATAAAAATTCCCTTTGAGCGACATATTGCGACGCGGCGGAAGGGGTATTTGGCAAGCAGAGGAGCGTAAAAACGACGGAGCTCAGGGGTCGGTTGTTTCCTTCTTCCGCGGGACATCGGCGACAGAGAGAAATCGATTAACTACTTACTTTAGCCCGAAGGTCGGCGGTCGGAGGGAGGGGGGAGGGAGCGATCGATCGGATCGAGCGTTGATCGAAAACGTCGGCTCAAAGTGGTGTCGTTTATACCGTCGTTAATTTCGTCGGGGCTGGAAGAGATATCGATAGCAAAAAGGAAACAGCTCGCGGCAACGTTTGGCGATAAAATACTAAACGCGCGACGAGGGGTGGACGGCTGGGGGCTGGGTGGGCAGGTAAAAATAGAGGTGAAAGGTGAACACGAAGCTCTGTAGCGAAAAAGCGTACCCCGTTGCCCGCACAAATATCCGCGCAAAATGTCTGTTTCTATCCGGTCCGCGGAGAATTTTTACCTTTCAGCGATACGGTCGCTATTAGTATGACGTCCGGTTGAAAAGCTACGGCAAAGTTATTTCCAGAAATAACTTTTGTCGAATGTGCCCCGTTCCTTTGGAAGTCCCCGCGCCGGAGACGCTATCGCTCGTGAAAATCGGAATCGTGTCGGCGGGGTTACCTTTTCTGCTTAACTTATCACAGACCACGGCCACGAGTGACCTGACTGGAAACGCCAAACGCATCGAATAACCGTCTCGTCTCTCATCTTATTAGAATATACTACCCGCGTATGGAAACAATAAATCAGCTCGCACGAACACGCGTACGATTTCCTTTTAAAGAAGATCGATCTGAAAGACCCAGAAAGATGAAGCGGATGAAACTCTAATGTCTCACGGTGCCATTGGATAGTAACGATCCTGAAGTGAATATCGAGGCGAGTTAAGTGGAACGACACAATGCAGCTTCGTGGGGAGAATACTTAATAAACTGGCGCGTTTCGAGTGTTTCGGTCGCCGGGACGCACGCGAAACGTCGAGCAACGGTTCTTCATCAGACCCCTCTATGCGCTGCATCGTCCTTTGACATGCACACACTCTTTGTGCCGTGGCAAACCGTTTCTGCTTCTTAGATTCCCCTCGGGCCGGGGGTGGACAAAATTAAAGTTTACTACGGTTTCAATATAATCCGCCAGCGCTCCGCGTACGTGTCCTACGTACGTATATACGTGTGTGTGTGTGTGCGCGAGCGCGCCCCGTTTGCAGGCTGACTGCGGAGGATGATCCCGGGGCGAGCCTCTGTGCGTGAATCGGGCGAGCAGCGAGGGCCAACGAGGTTCAGCAAGGCATAATATTTCGGATGAAGGATATCGCGTGTCATAAAGCGCGGTGCAGACGTCAAACGAGGAGGACGAGATGTCGAGCTGGCTGGCCCGTGGCAACGGGGGCGAAACAAAGGATAGGGTGCTCGGGGGTTCGGGGGGGCGGAAGATGGCGAACGCGGGAAAAGAATAAACGGGCGGGAAAGGCGAAGGGGACGCGGCGGGTCGGAGGAGAGAAGTAGGGATTCGGACGGAACGAATTCATAACTTTGTAGCGTAGAAAATTTTACCGCCGCTCGTAAAAGAGCCACGCTTATACGGCCTGGCCAATCGACGCCGAGCAAATACGCGAAAGACGGGGCCCGACGTCCGTTCACGGTGCAGTCCGCGTATTCGCGCCGCTTATGGAAAACCGCGGCCGATGGGTCTGAAAATCGATGACGATCGGGGGGGAAGGAGAGATGGAGATCAACGCCGTTTCGCTACGCTATCCAGCGTTACGACCGATCATTCAACTATCTCGCGGTGATGAACTGTGGCGAAACAATTTTCATAGGTTCTCGTTCCTCAGCGACGGATATATGTATGCATATGCGCGCGTGGTCCCTTCGCGCTGAGGATTTTGGGGGGTTAAGGGAACGCGAGACTGCAGGTGTAGGTCTTTCTACTCAATTCGTTAGAATCCTGAATAAAGTGCGTGGCACGCGGAGAGCTATTTGAACGTGGAATATGACTAAACGTTTTCTTAGAATGTTTCCAATATTATCTGACGACGAGTCTTGCGTGGGGCACGTATTGTATCATCCTAAGCCCTGCATCGTGCAAACACTATTCTGTCTTAATCTCCTGGAGGGGAATTCATTCAAGAGGCACCCACTTCGTTCGAATTTTAGATTCGATAGTGCGTTAACCACGTTCGATACAGTAGGCACTCACAATTTGGCGAGAGAATCGAGTTCAAAGTATCGTGATTCCTGACATTTTAAGCGCGACATATTCTTTTACGCGATGTGCAGTAACACTATATGGAAAATTGCGGTGAAATTTTCACATCTTTTGCTAAAGTCGAATAAGAATACCTAGTATTTTGTGGTGTGTGTGTACGAAAGATCTACTGCAGTCTGTTTAGGCTGGCAGATAAGGACTTCGGCGCCTTTCGACTCGCAGTGTTTATAGGATTGGTTCGAGGACCGCCGGGGCGGCCGAAGCCCAAATGTAATTTGAGAATGCTAAGGGTCCGATTGATAATGCGCAGAGTTTGAACAGATCATCGACATGCGTAAGGAATGGTGAGGGGTGCAAAAGGGACTTTCGAGACATTGCTTAGAGAGGTCGGGTAATTTTGTGGAGATCCCTCCCTACCTTGACGGACGAAAAATGAACTTTGGGAATTTTTTAAAACAAAACCAATAAATATATTTACTTCCAGCTTTGTGGCTTCATTTGTCAATCTTTAGAGAATATGAAAAAAAATATTGTATGCAAAAATAGTGGTTATATCCGAAGTTATAGTGCTTCGAATACACATAGCATTTGCATAAAATGATCCGTAGGGAGACCTCTTAAGTAGTAGTACTTATATATTCTTCTTCTTCTTCTTTATTAATAAACTCTATTTTATCACCATCACACATCATTTTAATCCCACAATTTGCACAGTATCTGTATAACTGTTAATTTTAAGTTGATGCGGTATGTAGGAATGCTATTAAATTAGTAACGATAATCCCGAAGGTAAGATTTCCACGACACTGTGGCCATTTAGATAAATCAATGATATAGTACCAAGTGAACAAAACACGTTGTATCGGCATCTTCGCTGCGTCGGATACAAATGGCCATGGTTCTCCGTTCAGAGATCGTTACTGTAACGATCGTTACCGGGCCCACCGTGTATCACTGAATTACTATAATTCGCAACACCGAGATGGATTTTTACGGTCATTTGTCGGCCGAACGAAGCACACACCTGTTCCCCACCTTTTACGAGCCTGGCGAATATGTTTACCGTGCGTGAAACATTCCTGTCTACACCCTACAATTTTACCAGTAAACAGCGAGGGAAAAAAAAACGCGTGCAGGCTAAGCTGTGCAATAAATCGCGTTCGATTCGACGAAGAAAAGTCGTACGGCAAAAGCGCTGCAGGAAGTTAACCGTTTCCTGTCCATAAATCCTTGCTAGACCGCGTCTAATAAATTCTCACGATGAATCGATTGCAATTACTTCTCATTCACGATATAATACCGGACGCTGTTATCCGCAAAAAGCTCCTACGCATCCGTCCAATTTCTATCGCCGAAAAAAAACGTCCAAGAGCGATCTTATCGATGCTTAATCCACTGATCAGTTTCTTCCGTCGACTGAAACAAGAATTCCACAGGAACAACTGTATATCCCGAGAAACCGAGCGAGCGAATCAACGTGGAGAGTATAGTTAGCATCGCGAAGGTACGCGTACCGAAAAGTTCAGGCAACTCATTCGAGCCCACCGTTTCCACCCCAGAATTCCACTCGTCTGCCCAAGACTCTAAACCAATTACCCTGCCCTCCGAGCCGAAAGATAAAAAGAAATATCCCATCATCCGCGCATTCGCTCCCCATCGACGGTATTACCGATTCATCCCGCGACCGTGGGGCATCGAGCGATCGACGCCGGGCATCGCGGGGGCCCCGCGAAAAAGGCGGGCAGGGCGAATGGCTAAACGAAAATAATGAGAAACCGATCGAAATTACTTTACAAGGCCCGCGGACGCGACGGGGTGGCCGGCGCGTGCTTACGGACGTTAGCCCTAACCGGAAAGAGGGGCGGCGAGGGGCGGGGGGTGGCGATGGACAACGAATTTCTCGGGCGACTCGATCCAACTTCAATTGGAATATCGAACGAAATGACAGCGCAAAGGATGCAGGCTGATGGCGCGGAGGTATGTGCAGCGCGGGCGGCGCGGCAGTGCGTAAGTGGACGCGGATAAACGGAAACCAAACGTTGAGTTCGGTTAATGTCCTGCGGACAGCCGGGCAGATGAGGTTGCCCTGACGTTGATAGGTTCCCAGGTGGGAGTAGAAGAGAGGACGGCGGCTAGGAGAGACGAGGGTGGGGGGGGGGCGGGGCGGGTAGGTGTGCAGTGGGGAAGGTCGAACGTGTGCGGGAGGGAGAGAGGAGCGAGAGGGTGCGGAGCCCGAGGGGAGGGTGACGCGCACAGACACCAGAGCAAGGATGGCTTTACAGGCGAGGGACTGTAAAGTGGTAACCACAGAGCACGGTGAGGGAGCCATCGGGAACAGATTGCAGCACCCTTCGCCCCCTCCCGTCCCCTATAAACCATCCCCCGTCTCTCTCTATTGTTTCTCTTTCTTCGCCTAGCTGCCCCCGTTATCTCGCTCCAGCGAACGGGTTCGCCCAATCGGCGGACGTGTATGTGCCCTGACACCACCGCCTGTCGCATCCTCGTTCACCGTTTCACGTCCCTGCTTACCTCGCGGGCACAAAATACCTGACAGCCCTATTGCCAGTCCCATTAACAGGTGTTAGAGCGCGCAATTAACTCGAAATCCCGAAGCCGCTCTCCGCGCGGGGATCGATCGCCTCTGCTGCCCTCCTCCTCCTTCGAAAATAGCCGTCCGCTGGAATTTTCGCCCGCTCAGCTACGAGTACGAGCCTCCCAAAGTTCTCCGACCAGGGATTCAAAGCGACGCCAAGCGTCTCGGGGGAACTCTGAACATGGGAGATGCCCGGGGAGGGAGTGCAAGACGGGTGGCCGAGTGCTAACGGTAGATGTAACAGTGTCGAGAATCTTTTTAATAGTATTCGCACTACGTTACTGGTCTACATTCAGCTAGGAACGAGCCAGACGAGGGTGCGCCTATAATCTGATGGCAGAGACACGAGAACGCCCGCAGAGCTCGATCGAACCGAAAAATTGCTTCACCAGCAGGCCCCGGAGCAAGTGCGTTAAGTATCAAGCCGCCGATGGTCAGCGATCGTAAAACTGCAAGCAAAAGCTTCGCTCGTCTTCGCGGGAGGCAATATCGAATGCCGTGAATACTGACGAACAAATTTATACGTCTCCGTGGCCATTTCCGCGGGCAGTGTGCCGGGATACGTGCTCCCGGGCCGCGAGGAAATTCGTTGCGCATAGTTGCGCATTATTTAATAGAAATTCTCAGTACTATCTAGTGTATTAGCATCGTGCACGGTTAATAATATGATCGCAAACGCGGCTGGCCGGGCGGCGATATAAAACGCGCCGTGAAAACTTCCAGGATCCGCGGGGGGGGGGGGCCCGGGCGAATTCCGGGGATTCTGAAAGTAGTTTCTTTTCCGCGGCGCGATAACTGGCAACCGCAGAGGCCGAGGTCGGGGCAGGCTAATGCAGTTTCCCCGAGAAGATCGGAGGGAGGGGATGCGGTAGGGAGGGGGATGGTACGATTAATCGAGATGCTGTTGCAGCCACCGTTTCACTGGGCCGCCATCGACACGACGGGGGAGCGCAACGCGTGCACGCGGACCCGGGCGTAGGTATCCCCCTTGCCGCGTTTAATCAAATTCACGGATTTCGGGTGGAAACGGGGATTCGAGGAGCCGGTAGAATCACGGTGTCCGGGCGATGGTGGTCGAGAACCAGCCGCGTTTACCTGGCAGAGTCCCGTTGTTGAGCGCTAGACAACGGGAGGCCGGGGGGCGACCAACACTTACGCCTGAAACACGGCCGGGATTGGAAGGAAACAGAGGGACAAAATCCTATTTCGCGACACTCGACCATGCTTTTTAAACGACTAGGTCCAGCGCCGGGCTTGTCGCCCAGCCAACGGTCCACGCCCGTGGCCGGCGCGTACCGCTCCCGCCAGTCTCCTCGATTCTTCGATCAGGCGAAGCCTGGGGACCAGCGGATCTACGATGCATTCAGAGCCGTCGCACGTACACAGATCCAGATTTCGCTTGCAATTTGCGCGCTCCCAGCGAAACGAGTGCTCAAGGGGGAAATCAAAGGGAGGCCCCGAAAACAAGGGGGAGGAAGGAGGAGCAGGGAGGGGGAGTTGAATATTCGAGGCACCGGAAACCCCGGTAATGGGGAGGGCATTTGATCGCGCGACGGTGGAATGCGAGTCATTAGGAGATGGGATTCTTCGGGACTCCTTTAATTCGACGCGCCACCGAAACAATGGGTTCCGTGGTTCAGATCGAGCGAAAGGGTACGGTGCGTTTACAGGAGAAGTCTTATTCTGAATTGCTTTTAAACGAGCTTCTTTTTCAGGGTATTGGAAGCATTGTAAATAGAATATTCGCGTGATATTGGCGTCTGCGCGGAATTTTCAATGCACCGGAGAATATAATAACAACTGAGATGGTAATTTAAATTAGAAACTCCTAGCGGCTGTTACGAAAGCCTGCGTCCCTTGATCATCACCTGCGGAGCTTTTCTACGCACAAAGCGCTGCCTCCATCCCCTACGCTGCAACATTGAACCTGAGACTGCGATCTTAATTAGAAAGCCCTAAAGATAGCTGTTACAGAGACTTTCCAATAATTCTTTGATCACCGCCTCGAAGGATTCAAAGCTTTGCCACCTATAAAAACCATCCCTCGGACTGTTCGCCAAACCGATTTCTTGTTCCAGCGTCAGTTTTTGCGCGCGAGCGAATTTCAGGTAAAAATTAATCCGCAACCCGGTGAAGAATCGCGAGCGAAACCTCGAGTAAACTGAATTCCCCTTTCGAGAATATAACAGACATTGAACCCAACTGGAAGACCACCCGACTTCAGAAATTTCAAAGAAAACGAAGGTCAGACGATCGATCACCCTTCTGGCCGAGAGATGATCATCAGCCTACTATTTGACAGCCTCGTCACAGTGACTTCCATCGATCCGAACGTCGAAATAACGATACGTAGCAGTCGCGGAGAAAGATCGGGACGCAGGGGACAGGAAATGAGCGAGGAATTTGCGCGAGGAAGCCTGGAAACTACACGGTGGAGGTTCAGCGACGGGGTGGAAAGACAGAAACGTGTATGACGAATATACAGGATGTATGTGTCGGAGCGATGGATCCGTGTACAGGGGTACATAAAGGCAGCGCGGCACATAGGACTAAAATACGTATACTACATACGTATGTACGGATTGCAACGGCAATTAAGTTTTACGGCCCTGCATCCAGGGAGAGACGCCTGTTTCGAACGCGTTGAGTGCCGCTCGTAAAACCAGCTAGGGATAACTGCAGAGCGCGCCCTGTTTATCCCTTTTCCGCTGCGATGCAGGTAGACGAGAGACGCGCTTAGTATCGAGCACGAACTGGCGCGTACGCGCGGGAAATCGCGGCAGCGGGAGATCGATTAAAATTCCAATGATCGTCAAACAATCGTGCGTTGAATTCGTTAGCGACGGGCTGGAATTTACGATACGGGATTACGCGCTATCCTTGAGTGCAAGGGAATTTTGATTACGACGAGACTAGGTGTGGCGGGAGCAGAAAATATAAAAAGCTTGGGTTTACAATATTTAGAATTTTGAGATTTTTATCCGTACTGTGAATCGAGTGTCACGTGGTAAACGACAAGTTTCCTGGAGTCGAAGGTAGTATTTCAGAAGAGTTTCAACTGGAGTTGCAATTCTGAAGAAACATTAGAAGAGAATTCACGAGCAGCGCGAATTTTCACTTTGGAGCTTCCGATCAGGCGATACGCATTTGTATATCGAATCGACAACTGCAAATTTTGGTAGATTACAGAAGGTGGAATTGAAGCTCAAGTGTGATATTGTCACCGTGGAAGCGTCGAGGGGAAATATTCGAACTTTTGGAACGGCGATCGAAGAGATTGAAACACGTTTACACGTTTCCCTTTCGATTAGTAATTCTGGCGTTGATTCTTCGGAATTGACAATCGAGCTCGGGACGCTCACGGATATTCGATGGAAGTATACGTCATTTCACATCGCGCTGCCACCGTGACACAGAGGATGGATCGACGGACGCATTATTATATTTCAAACGCACTAGAGCCCATCGATGGCGTTTGATTGACGACAGGGCATATTGAAGTACGCGTTATACCATCGAAATTCCTCTCGACGGCTTCGAAAAGCAAGGGAACAGAGGCGCGGCGAGGCACGGGGGGGGGGGGGCAGTGGAAAAGCTGTTTATAATAACCAGCCAGACAATTAAACTTTCCTCGAAACTGAAGAACGTCAACCACGGCGGGGAGATACTTCGGACAATTTATTTAAAACCTGCGCGAGATACCGCGAGCGGCACGCCGACGTTCGAGGGCAGTAGGGAAATTAAAAAAGTTTTAATATACTTCCCCATGCTCTCGAGCGCGGAAAGCTTCTAACCTTTGACATGTTCCCTCTAAGATCATCGACGTCCTAAAGCCGATTCTTCGAAGCGGGCATCCGAGACGGTACCGATAACGATACCTAAATCCCGCATGGATTATGTCGGAGAAGAGGCTCCAGGCTGGATAAGGGGCTGGATAAGGGGAAACGGGGATGTGGCTGGAGAGAGACGAGACGGGGGAGAAAAGAAGGGGGAAGAATGGGGAAACAAAGTGCGGAAGAACGCGTGTTCGATTGCCGTGAGAGAGTCTTCCACTGCTCCTCGTTCCCCCTCGAGCAATTATGCATAATAGGGGTAGCAGCTGGCCCGTAGCCACGTCTACCTGTTGCACGAGAGAGCCGAATCGCTCGTCGGCGCGAAACTACGGCGCCGTTCAAGAGGCCGTACCCGAGGGTGGAGGCAGGTCATTGTGAAAGAAAGAGGCCACGCGTCGGTTTAGGGTTGGATTTTCGGCGTCCCGCTCGGGGAGACGGGAAATCGTGTCAGGGGGTCAGCTTCCAGCGGCTCCGACGTCCCCTGTTGCGCGCTCGGCAGATCTGACCTTTCGCGTATCAACGGCGCGTTCAAGATGTAGTTGCTTGACGACCCGGTGGAAGATCAACTAGCGCGGGGGTGTGTCGCTGGTTTTGGTACGCGCCGGAAACGCCATTGAGTTCCCGACGAATATGATTTTCCTGAAGTGCAAGGATTGGTCTCGGATTACATTTGGGATTGAATTATTTAATATCTGGTTGCAGTGGGCGTTGGCGTTAGGAAGCGCGGGAAATTTAATATCTACAGTTCTGGTGGGTTATGGAAAAATACAGAGAGAAACGAACGAAATGTTGAATCGAAAAAAATATAACCGTGCCAATAATTCTACGATACTGCCTGTATGTATATGCACTACTGTTAAAAAAAAAAATATGGATACTATGTACACATTGCAACCCCTCGAAACTCCTCGGCTTTCACATGAAACGTTTTTCAATATTCCCGTGAATCGATCAAAATCAGACGCTTGATATGTATGTACTTTGTCTCCAGACTGGTCACGACTAAAAACTGTTGGAAATAGTGGTGAAATTATGATAGTAAAGCGAAACAGGTACTACCACTCAGAATTAAACAGAGATAACTTAAACAGCGAACTCGATTGTCTGTTTAAACCGAACGACGACAGGAACGTCGGTTAAAACATTCCAGCAGAATTTGCGATTTCACTTCGCTAGAAACCCTCGGTTGAAATTCCACTAAATACCCACACAGCTCCCCTGTGAAACGCTATTGTCATTCTAACGGCGTTTTTACCACGCGAGGATTTCTCTGACCGTCGCTGGAAGGCCTCCAATTTTTGCAGACAGAAGAAACTGCCGGGGAAAGTCTTCAGCCATAGTCTTACGCGCTGGTAGCGTCATCCGCAACGTCGCCAGGAGTCCAAGAGCGTTTCTCGAACTTCCAACGAGAAAGGGAAAAAAGCGAACTGCCCCCCCCCCCCCCCTCCCAACAGCTTCTGGGAGCATTCGACGCGCTCGTACAACCAGCGATTCAAGTTCCAGTTTAGCTGTCGTTAAAGTTTAATCCGCGAATGATTTGTTTCGCTATTATTGCGGTTAGGAATTGAATCGCTAACTATGACGGCATTGTCGCGCGACCGCTGTCGTCACAGAAGGGAAAACAGAAATTTTGAGCGTGTACGCGGTAACGCGGCCAGTCTTTTGTGCGCCCCGCGCGATTCGCAGAGACGCGGGAGTTAACAGTTGTCGGCGCGAGTTCGCCTATAGGAAATTCCTAATACAATGCCGCCGGTATAATTAATTGTTACCGTGTACCGTTTTAATATAATTATACAAGGTAGCCAATGCTACTGCTAATTGCGAAAGTTTGCCCGGTCTACGCGCTGAATTCCCGCGAACGCGGACGGTTCGCTGACGTCAACACCCGATGGCCGAGCTTTTTACATGTCCCGTGACCCACGGGAATTATTAATATCACTTCTAACCGCAATATACGAACCGCGGGGCGAACGCAAAAAACTATTATTAAGGGCTGCTTCGCGGGAGAAATGGCCGTTGGCTGGCGTCTAATGCTCCGGCCACTCTGCGGAGCTACACATCCTCCTTCTTACTATTATCAGTCTGCCACTTCGTCGTGTTTTAGTTGTTAGTGCAGGAAGAGTGACGTTCAAAGGCAGCGGCGACTGTTATGGTATCAAAGAATTTACAAGTATTGCGGAATTCGGATTGATTGGGAGAAAACGGAGCTTTTTGTGGAAGAATTATGGCACGAGATTAGAAGACTATAAATATGTATGAAGGAGCACCAGTTTTGAGAAAGTTACAGTAATAACCACACAGAAGATGGGGTTAAAAGCGTGGGACAAGTTTAACGGGGTAGAGTGGATGAAAGTGTGATAGAAAAATTGTTTTAAAATTTTCAGATGTTTCTGGAGGTCTTATTAATCTGAATAAATCTCACTCGAAAGAATTTCGCAAATAATACACGTGTGAGAAATTGTAAGTGTAGAGTGACACAGTTCCAGCGCGTCTGGCCACATAGGAGCCCTTTTCCCTTGCTGGTCTCCCGGTTCAGTGGTACGAGTCAACCATAGGGTTTTACATTATCCTACGTGTATCGTATTTTATGAGAATTATCTTGAAACTTCTTTTAAAAGGAAGTTACATGGTTGAATATAAAGTTCGTAAAGGAAACTTAATTCCAGATTCTCCAATCTAATCACCCTTATTGAGAAACTTTTTAAATCTCCCTTTTCGCAACAAACAGAGAACCATATTCCAACTTAATCTTTTTCCCACCTAGCACCTCTTCGCGTAGATTCGTTTTAAAGAGAGCCCAACTCGTCATACCGACGATAATAAATTACCACGGCACGCGCGCAGGCAGAATATTTTCCCTCGCGAAACGATATTCCCCAACTCCCTTTGTCTCCCGTCGAATTCCGCCGGGAGATAAATGAGAACGGAAAGGAACTGCTAACGAAAGATCATTGACGGTCGTTCGAATTAAAGGCGGGTGGAGGAGGGGAGGGGGGGGCGGAGGGCAGAGGGTTGCGCAAAACGGAGTATCAAAATTAGCGAAACTTGAGCGAGTCGCGCGCGCTCTCCTTATAAACGAGCAGAAATGTATTTCAATGGAGGGTACAGCTGCCCGGGACAAACAGACAGGTATGAAAGGAGCGGAAGATGAAAAAAGGGAAAAGACACTGGCGCGGAGCAGAGAGGGAAGTGCAGAGGACATAGAAGAAGGGGCGGATGAGAGAGAGAAGAAGATATCAGTCGATGGAAAAGGAAAAGAAAGGGAGGAGGCGCAAAGTCAGAGATCAGACGATGCGAATAATTGAAATTTTCCAGAACGAGAACTTAACTTCTCTTTTCGAAGGGGCGGGCAACGACGGTGCAGAATGTGTACGTATCTCCGTCGACCTCTGTACCGCCTCCATCTATGCAAACATTCGTGGCACCTCGTCGCTCACGAGCTTCCCGATACGCCGACGTGCGAGAGGGAAAATCTCAAGAAGCCCGAGGTCCTCGTATTCGACTCGACCAACTTCCACGCGCACCGACGAAGAGCCAGAGTGGGCCAGAGTGATGAGGAAAAAAAAATCGTGGCTTCTACGGGCGCGTCGTATGTACCCGGGAAATCGAGAGAATCTACGTAGCTACGAAGTTCATGTTTGAGGAGACCCAGGAGGGCAGAAATATTGTACGTTCACCGGGGGAGAGGCTGAAAGGCAACCTGTCCGCGGCTGGGTTGCCGATTTAAACCGAGTACCCGGGATGCTCAGCTGACGAGAAAATACGGGAAGGCGATACAGTAAATAACAGAGTGGTACGAAGAAATTTGTTCAGAGAAATCCAAAGGGATTGCAACTAACGCGCGAGGGGGCATTCCTTGATAACGGCAGAAATTTCTGCTTCTAAGTTCCTATGGAATCGTTCACTTAAAATTAGCTCCGGAATCCGCTGGAGCAGGATCCGTATTTCCTTCTGGCTCGCAGACACGCGAGCTCCTCTTCGGAAGCATCGTTTCAGCCCGGTACGTGACTTCAGTCTCTTCGGAGTACACGCAGCAATTCGATTCGTCTCAGACTGAATAGACACACACCCTCGCGCTCTTAATCCCGAGAATGTTATAACAACTTTTCGTTATTCCGCTCGAGTTAACGGGACTATACATGTGAAACGGAACGGAGCTCTTTTTTCCCACCCATTCCGAGCACCTCCCGTCCATACTGAAATTACTTTGCCGGCTGCGGGCAAACTGAGCGCGCAGGGGTCCTTGGAGGCAGGTCAGCGGCGGAACACACTCGAGCGTGTACATATCCCATAGATGTAACGATCTATTTCACGAGCACCGTCAGAGATGTACGAGCAGTTCGATGAAATTGAAACATTAATGGCGGCATCGGTAATTAGCGGTAGGAACTCGCCGATGTCGATCGAATCGATAGGTACATCCAAAGTGTGTCCCGAACGAAATTAATTTCTCTGGATCTAAAGAACAATCGTGAACGATCCCTTTTACTTCCACACACTGGATACTATCTTCCTAGCTCGATACCCTCCACCTCCGCCTGCTAACTTCCCCGCAACGATCCTGCGAAGCAGCCAATAAAAACGTCCACCTTCTTCGTTTCGAGCGTTCGTTAGCCACCTCCCTGTCGCCCGTATCGAACGTTAAAAAAATGTCTATCGCGAGGAGCACAGACGATGGAGCTCTCTAAAGGACCTCGAAGCGCCGTTTTGCTCCGAGTAATGCAATTACGGGGAGCGGGAGCCATCGAAATGGAAATTTCGCGACGAATTGCCGCGGCACGCTGGACCAGAAACATTCAGCCGACACAAAGAGACCAGCCCCCCTCCGTGATTCCTGTCGTCCGCGGAGGCGTCGCGAAAATAATAACGATAGGTATCCTCGCCTCGTGGGAGGAACAACGGCGGGCGCGGGTGAAAGGGGCGAGGGGCGCCGGGCTGGCGGAGGAAAGAAAGGTTTTCGAGGAAGGTGTGTTAATTAGCGACTCCTCGCAGGAATGTGGAATGCCATTAATTGGCAAGCCGAACGAAGTTGGGCATTTAGAAACCGCAGCCAGCTAGTAACGCTCATCCCATCCGCCGCGGGAACCGCTTCGCGGAATGGATGCCTGAAGAGTTCGCCTCCACTCTGTCTACGTGTTCGCTTAACGCGCCCGCGGAAAAACGCTCGTTACCCGAAAACTCTCGCCGAAGGCCAGATTTCCTCTGTCGCGCCTTATCTGCCTGCATCTCGCCGCAGCTTCTATCCTCACTGACGGCGAGCAGTCACGGCGAGATTTCGAGCCCCCTCCGTTTAGATTCCGGGGCAGTTAGACGGCTTCGCGCCGGAAAAAGCGGCCGAGCCTCTTCAGGACTGCTGCCGGTCGTAAGTGAAATTAGCACCGACCGTTTGCTCGTTCCACTTGCAGTCAGAGTCTGATGTAAGCTTGGTTAATTGCGGGGCGATGGTATTGATTATTAAAAACTATTTAGTGCAGAATAGACATTGCGCGAGAAAACATATAAGAAGAGAAGAAAAAGAAAAATAGTTACAAATTATACATATAGTACATGTAAAAGTAAAAGCGTGCAAAGTAAAACTATCAATGTATACGGAAAATAGATGTAGATAGCCAAATAACGTGATCGCGAATGAAATAACAAAAGTAGGAGTTAAGAGTTAATTGCCCTAATGAAGTGGCTGTGGGAAATATTCCTATTTCATGTGTGCCGAGAGTTTTCAGGCACTGAAGTCTGTGTTCCTGGGTTTCGAAAGATTTTTGAAAGATCGAATATGTGAAATCGGAGACTGGTGTGGGAGTTTCTAGGTAGCATGCGATAGTAAACAAACAAGTATCGAGTCAACGTTGAAGTCGTGGTATCAGCGAACTGTCATCGTGAAAAATACTCTTTCCAACGCGACACTTAAGCGGTCGTTGAATTCCACTTTCCAATTATCCCAGGAGTTACGGAGCACCAAGTACGCGGAGTGTAACATTACTCTGTTAACCACGAAGCGTCGTTACTTGCTTACCTACGCTATCGGGACATCACTCTGGAAACAAAGCACTTACTTCCCTTCGAAACGATTCTGTAATAATTTCCCCTACAACGTTCATCCAAGTGCAAGTGCATGCTGCATGGAAGCTCGATGGAAGATGCCTATCAATGTATCCCCAGCAACGCTCGAGTTGCGCGCCAGGCGAATTTGACACGCGGCGAAAAGGAAATCACGAACGTATTGCGTAACGCAGCCGCTCGTAACGCGAAACATCGATCGGCAGACAGTATGAAAATCTAGCTAGCTCGAAAGTATAATAGGACAACGTATCGCTGGACACCGTAAAGTCAACGGACCAAGGCACGGTTAGCCAGCCGTTCGCTTTCTCCGGCTCGCGCGTGTTACGTCTTGTAAATAATAAAGCCACGGCCATTTCGACTTTCTCGATCGGTCAAAATCGCCACTTCCGATCTGGATGGACCGTGGCAGAAGAAAGAACGCCGCGTTCGTTGCGTTACACCACGTTTAATGAACTGGAACGGCCCAGTAAACGCGCGCAGCAACGGGCCGCTTTTAATTACCCCGCCGCTAATTGGAGAAAGAAACGGAAACATCTCGCTCGCCCGTGAAATCCGTTTCTCGTTCCGCGGGCTGATGGAGAACGCGGCTGAGACGACGTAATGCTCGGCGGGCACCTTTTCACCACCGGCGGGTCCGTTTTGTTCGGTGAATCAACTCGAAATTCACTTTGTCCCCGTCGTTTAAATTCTATTTGAGTCCCCGGTCTTATTGTCAGTTAAGATTCACGCTGCTTCCCGGGCGAGCCTCGTTCGCGGCATTGTCCCGGCCGTGGAGCAATTATGCGTTACGACTGCCGCTATAATAAGCTCCCATGATCGCGCGCCAATCTCACGGCGTTCAAATTCTTGCCGGATTACCTACTTTGTTTAACGCGATGTCGGGCAGGCGGAAGGTGTCCGTGATGCATAGCGCAGGAAACGGGGTAATCTGGATGTGCATCTCTCGGGAGATAGTTGGAGGCGAAGAAACACGGAGTCACGGTGAAGCGAGTGATCTTGAATTGACGACTTGAAGCGAGTGATCTCGAATCGACGACTCGAAGCGAGCGACATCGTTGGCCGTAATTTTGCCAATAACAGTGGGATTACTTCGGTGTTGCGGAACGAAGTGAAAAGTAAATTTATGGGTGATGTAAAAATGATTTGGTACAGATGAATGTCTTGGTAAGAAATATTTTTAGGAACATTGCATGTATGACGAGGAAGAGAACTGACAAGGGAAGATCCCGAACCCGGAAAGTCAAAAAATTCTGAAACTTTGCGGATATGTAGGGAATTTCCTCCCGATTACAATGGAATTTTTGTTTACTGTAAAAATTCACTCTAAGAGAGTGGAATTGACACCCGAAAATCCGGTTATTTTCCGAATTTGTGTTATAACTCGTGAACTGTAAAATAATTTTTTACCAAATGGTGGATCTAATTAAAAGGAGTAACTTTTGTCTTGAAATCTTTTTTCCGTCTCTTGCAGTTCGCGAGTTACAGAAAATTGGAAAATAACCGAATTTTCAGGGGTTAATTTCAGCCCCTTCGAGTGAATTTCGGCAGCAAACAGAAAAGTTTCAGATTCTTTTGAATTTCCGGCTTCGAGATCTTCACTTGCGAGTATAGGGAGGATTTATATTTACTCGGAGTACTAATTTGGTATTATAGTTGGAAGAACGTCGAAAGAAGAAGCGATATGGCGAGGGGAGAAGAGCAAGGGAAAAGGGTTCGCCTTTGGTCAGACGCGCCGTGCGTACTGGAAATCATTCCAGCGATCCTCAATTAACGACGAAGGCGTATCATTTTTGCTCGACTGCTCCACCTATTAGGCATTCTCCCCGTTCCATTTCTGTGATCTACGGTGTACCCTTTGCCCGGGGTCGATTCAACGGCGCGGAAACAAGCTGCACAAATATAAGAGGCGAAGGTTTTCGATTTCTAAGAGTGCAAGCGGACCGATGCGATCATTAGCACAAAGCGGGCCGGGCAACGGCAGACATGCAAATTGCACGAACGGAAGCCAATTATGATGCTCGGCCTTTGACAGTTTATAATGCAATTAGAAAACGCTTCCTCCCTTAACGACAATGTCGTCTTCGTTGCCTTTCCTCGTGGCTGCCTTTTCTTCCGCGCGCTCGCAGCGGTTCCATGGCTGGGAAACAAATGTTCCTCCCCACCGCGATCCTCGAAACCCCCTTTGTGGCGGTACACAAAGCTCGGCAAGCATTTTTCCCCGAGCAGTTATTGTCCGCGTTACTCCGCGGCTTTCTTTCGGCTAAGTAACACCGTCCCTTGGCGTTCTTTCCTCGTTTACGTTACCGTCGACGAGCCCCAAACGACTCTCGGACCTCGATTTAGATTCCTTAAGAGAGCCTTCGCGAATATCGATCGAAAATCAATTCCTAAGCACAGGGTGTACGTAAAAGAAAAGATAACACCTAGAAAGAAAATGCGCAAAGAAGCAACTACGATCGCAACTCTATTCGGTATACTAAAAATCGGCAAATTTTGCGACTTTTCTTCGGAGAAATTGCAGCATCGCTTCGAGAGTACACCAGGGGCTTGCATCCGTGACCCGAGGTGTCTGGAGACGGCCCCGAGTCCCATCAGCAGCCCGAACCGAAACGTGACGGGCGAGAACAGCCAGTTAGCAATCCGCAGTTCGTTATAGGGGGATGTTCGCGAAACAAGGCGGGCGCGAACCCCCGCGGAGAAGCCCGGCCTCGCCGCAATACGGAATAACAAAAGCTCAGCCGGAGGTTCGGCGGGTCGAAACTCGATAGGGAAGTGACCATAGGGAATCGACTAACTTAGTTCACGGGATAAGCGCGTGCACCGCAACCGTTCTCGGCCGTACGCGTACACCCCCGTACCCCATAATCATCCACCCCCCTTCGGCCTCCGACGGCTGTGCTTGCCCCGCTGCTGGCAGCCAGAGAGCAAATCTCTCGTGCAGGTGTAGTCGCGCGCACCCATCGATTATTAATTCAAAGTAGTGAGCAGATTTCACCCACCCAACCTGCCCCGTCTTGCCACCCCTATTCCCTGGTTCGTCGGTCTGAGGCTCTCGATCCTCTCTTACGCGCTCTTTCGATTCGCCTTGCCGCGGCCGTAACGCTTGCTCTCCTTTCCACGCTCGAAATCCCCTGTCGGGTATTACGCTAAGCACATTAGTCGTCGCCTCTCCGTTCCGATTACGCCAGCGTCGTCCCACGTACCGTTTATGGCTGACGTGCGGCGAAGATAAAGGGGCCCCGCCGTCGGTGAGCGGGATCGGCACGGTGAAAAGCCGAATTAGATCGACGGGCGGGCGGAGGCTGGCTGGCGGCCTCCCGGCTTTCGTAATTTCGCGAAAACACGGCGATTCTTCGCCGCGGTGGCGGGCAGGTCGGGTCGCGACTGTTGCCGAGGTGCGCGTGCGCCCAGCTCGCTCCTTACTTATCGAGGATAACCGACCGGCGTGATTAAACGCATCCTCGACAGTGTTCCACGGTGCCTCGAGTGCAATTACTGCCGCGTACTTGCTTTTCGTTACGACGAATCCGTACGGCGAAGCCACAACGATTCGCACTCGAGCACCGGGGGGAGGTGGGCGCCTGTCGTTTCGCATTTTCGCGGCGAACGCGCGCACAGGCACCTCTGTCGCGTGTCCCCTGCTGGCTTTGCCTCGCGGTTTCGGGCCTTTCACAGAGTTATTATAGCACCGTTACATTCCTCTGTACATTTACTATTAGATTTTTGCGGTATTTGATGTTTCAAGATTCGATTGTCCCGTAACGTCTTAAACCAGGGAGAGGGAAGACGGTGGAATTGCAGGGAATTGTAGAGGTGTGTTGAACAGCGAACGGGGAGGCTGGAAATTCGAGGGCAGACGACAATATTTCGCCGCGAGTAGCTTGCCCGTTTTATTGCCAGCCGAAAGCAACGTCGGATGGGAAATGACGGGATATCTCGACCCGCGAAGCAAACGTGTTATTACTCGGAGCGATACTTCTGGTGAAACGAATCAGCATCTACCCTCTAAGTCCCTTTACGAGCGCCTGGAGTTTGCTTCGCCTCGTGTTCGCTCCTCCCCGCTCCACCCCATTACCGTGTAAAACTCGCTGGCAGACTCGCTAGGCGGGGTTGCTGGGATACTTTCGTTACTTGTAACCGGAGACGCGCAACCCTCCTCGCGAACTTCAGCTTCCGGCGTGTCTGGGTGGCGCGAGAACTGGTCGCGAAGATCGTAACGAGAGAGGACAGGCAAGCCGCCCCGGCGTTTGTAATTTCAACGCCCGAAGACAGTATTCGCAGGCTTCGAGACGAGTGGAAACTGCTCGTTCGAGTGCAAGAAGTTTCCCGCGAAATGTTGCCAGCCACCGATACACGGCTCCCCTTCTACGTCCGTGAACGCGTGCGGACGGGTGTGCGCGCGACGCGACTCTCTCGTCTTTCTTTGCCCAGCTCGTTTCAACGGGTACGCAGCGTTTGGTCGAGTGAACGCAACTTGATTATCGCTACCGAAATTTCGGAACAGCTTTGACGACTCCTAATGGAAATTCTCTGCAACCGAGTTAAGAGAGCTTCCGCGAGACACGTTTTTCTGGACTCGCGACAGACGGTGGAATAATCGTATGGGATCTAAATGTTATCGAGAGATTACGCGCGGCGGGTAGCAATTTTTCTAATGGAAGCTGGAAAAGTTTGGAAGAGGGACCCTTTCGGCGATTATGATTTATCTGTAGACGCTATCGACGATAGGGGGACAATTTTACTTTATTAAACGGATGTGTAGAATCACTGAACAAGAACGCGCGCAGAGGCGCGCATTAATAATGCTAGCGGTCGCAGGTACGATTGCTTATATAATAAATGGTACCTATTCAATTAACCTCATTAGCCCGTATAGGTTCACAAGGACCAAATTAAATTTACGAGCGAACTCATATAAATCGCATTAAACCGTCGAGTGTCATTTTCCATCCCATTGAATATTTCCCATTTGTTAAAGAGACGAGAATCTTAATTTACTTAATTAATCGCGTCACGCTTCACGAGCGATCATTTAGATGGTGAAAAATTCGTTTTAATTGCACCCTAAGCTTTGTTATGCTACGTGGAGCCTTAACGACAGGTTCGTACCACAATTAAATGAAATCACCACGGTATCCACGTGAAATCTGTCTCCGGTGAAAACTTCTACTCGTATCGCCATTAGTTTTCGAAATCCCTTGGGCAGAGATTTTAAATAACCTCGAGCAGCTCTGCCCGCTCCGAACGAAGGTGTTCGTAATTTCACTTACCACCCTGTACGCCCGATATTTTCATAATCTACCAGCCGACTCGTTAGACGATTCGGGAACATTGATGCCGCGTCTGCGCCGCCGTGTTCTTTCTGCATAAATGCAAATTTACAACGCGATAAAACGCATCGATTCGTTTCATGCGCGGCGCGAAAATCTATGTAGCACGGAGAGCTCGGCCGCGTATCGAATAATATCGTCGCCGCAACAAATTCGCGGGGCCATAAATATTTGCAAAGGGGAAGGATACGCGTTGTCGGCCGCGGCGCACAAACTGCAGTTATCGCAAGATTTTAATATCCAATTATCAAAGCGTTTCATCGCTAATTTTATATTACCTGCATTCGCGGCCGGGCCAATAAGATCGGGCGCGTAGAATCGATTTAAATTTGCGGAATACCTGAAGCGAATAGTTGAAATTATTCGGCCAAATGAACGAGTCCGCTGAAAATTCAAATAATAGCAGAGCATTTGCGCCGCAATTATGCGTGTTTCAATAGTTTCCGCCGAACGAGATCCTGTGAGTCGCTAACTTTTCTAACAGACGGAACCGCAGGCCCGATATAATTCCGAATTAACCGTGCGCAATGTAATTAAATATAAAACATAAATCGCCTCCGCCCGATTCTCTGCCGCCGTAGCAGCGAGACAAAAGAGAGAGAGAGAGAGAGAGAGAGAGAGAGAGAGAGAGAGAGAGAGCGAGGAAAACACAATTTTCTCCGATTTACAAAATCGAGGTCGCTGTTAACGGCGATTTCTAAATCCATCCTTGGCAGTGACCGGCGACTACCGGTCTGCCGTTACAGCGACACCGTGCCGATCTTGGGCTCTGCCCCGAGCACACAGCGCGTTACGATCCATCCAAAATCCAAACTGATCGATTATCCGTTGACATCTCGGTGTTTGCGCATTTTCAGCAAAACTGTTCAACCGCGTGTGTTTATTGACCACGATGCGAGGCTCCACTGGAACCTCTGTTTAATCGGTATCCACATGATCTGATTTCGCGTGGTTAATTGAGCAGCTAGGACCGCACGAAAATATCTGCGCGCGAGCTGAACGTACAGAGTCTGAAGCTTCGATTATCCTGCGATTGTTCTAGGGGGGGGGGGAAGGGAAAATAAACGGGAACATGGGGTAGCGATTTGGTGCGGGCGGATAAGAGTTGGCGCGATTTAAAAGTATTCTTCTGTCCGCGGGTCGCTGTGTACAACATACAGATTAACGGGCGCAACAGAGGAGCGCCATAATGCTGGGCAACGCCGTGGCAGCAGAGGAAGAGGGAATGTACGCGCTATTGAGCACACGCGCCCGCTATGTTGTATTAATTTTCGTTTGCCGGCCTTTCGTTGCTTAATCGAGACTGCATTGTCCGCCAGTACAATCGAGTGGAATCAATCGATCGAGCGAAATTCCGTATTCCCCTCGAGGATCGAGCGCGCGTTCAAAGAATGGCCGCCTAGCTGCGCGGTTACAAGTGCAGCGAATCCACGGGCCGAAATTCGCGCGGCTCCATGTGCGCCGTTAACGAACCTCGTGTCTCGAGACTCCTCTTCTGTTCGCACCTCCTCCATCCGCGTGTGCTGTCGCATTATCGATTGAACGTTTTAGAGATCGACGAGACACGGGGAGAAGCAATGCTTCGTTATAAGGCTCGGTTTAGGGGCAACGAGGTAGGGAAGATGGGTTCAATGGTCGATTTAGATAAAAAATTATCGCACACCCTTAGAATTTGTCGATTTACTGGCTCGTGGTGGGAAGAGCTTGGAAATTGTAATTATGAATTTGAGAAACTGAAGATCCTAGTTGGCTGTTAATGGGGATTGAATAGGGATATAGGATAAGAGACCCAATTACTGACATCTAACCAATTACTGTCACCTTAAGTTACTTTACTTAAAATAACAAATAAATAAACTATGTTATATAATCTGTAGTATAGATTATAGGTTGAATTAAACAATTCTTTTTGTGTACGAATTTACAACGTTTATTTATTCGTTATTTTAAGTAAAATAGCTTAAGCTGACAGTAATTGGTTGGTTGTCAGTAATTGGGTCTTTTACTCTAGAGAAGACGAAATTGATTGGATGCGAAAGGACACTTTCTGAATTGCGAAACGTGTCATGCGTTACTGTAGATAGCCTACCACTGTTTGAAACCAGATGCGCATGCTTGCATGCTAAGTGAGAAGATAAGAGATAATGCTTGTGAAGCTAGATACGTAAGGTAGGGATGGGTTGCTCGACACTTTTGCAAGAGTTATCTACATTTGTAGGAAGAAAATTCGAGAAGTGACAGACACGGGATGAGGTTCACTTTGACCACGAAGAGAATTGAAATTCGTAGGAGTCTATCGTATTAACAAACCATCTCTCGAGTACGTTTAAGTACTGTGCCAGCATTTGCATTCGTCCGGCGAATACAGTTTTGCAACGTGCATAGCCTGCGATTGGATAATTAGGTGTTACGCCACTATTAAGTGCAAACGAGGAGCGTTTAGCGCTCCCAATGCGTGAACCAGTTTCAGAGGCGCGGGCAATAAACAGATACATCTATATGTAAATGTGTAAAGAAAGTTCAGGATAGCTTCCCGAAATGCGCGCACGCCCGATAAATAATTGCGAATGAATTGAGAAATCAATAATACTGGCTCGAGTATCCCGGGATATCGAATAGGGGAGACAATCGCGACGGAGGTGGAAACAGAAAATCTGGTATCTTGGATGCGGACGGAGAATTAATCTGTCCCAAAGGTTTCAGTGAATGGCCATCGGTGAATTCGACTAAATCCCGTGAACATCTCACGCCGGGTATTGCAATAGGAGGCGGTAATGCGCGGCAACTCCCGTCGAAACTTACACACGGAACCGTTCTTGTTCCGTCTAATTTCACAGCTTTGTATCCCCTTAAGGTCCAGTTTCAGTTACAAGCTGCGCAACACTGCTCCGTACACGGGGGCTTGCGGCAGCCGCGCGTTATCCGTCGCCGTTGGATGCCTCCACTGGAATCACCCCAAGGCGCACCGCCCCCGCGCTCTCGCGAGCACCCACGAGACCCAAATACGGCGATGCCTCGCAACTCGCCGGTGGAACGAGCGTCGTTACGCGGCTCGTTTTCCGGCTCTAATTAAATGACGTGCAAAACGAAGCGGTGCGGGCTCGCTTTTCTAGGTTTCCAGAGCCCCGTACTGAGATGGGTCAACCGTAAACCAGAAATGGCTGCTACCCGCCCGCCCACGCATTAACACACTTATAGTTGTTTTTCCCTCGAAACTTCTCCTTCCCGCCTATGCAGCCTCTGCGAAGGAAAAGAGTTACGGAGATTCAGGCGCAGTTCGCGTTCTGACGAGGGGTGGCAAGTTGCAGCCTTCGATTTCTACCCGTTCGCGTTATTTTTCATTCACGATCGAAGATCTTTCCCCGCGTTCTATGATCTTACGTTTCAACTTGATCGATCTTGTTAATACGTCGAGCGTCGTCGAATATAATTGCAAGTTCGGTAGCGATTTCTATTAATTAACGTTCTCGATGACAGCCCTAAAAGTATCTATACGCTATCGGCGAGAGAGAAAAAAAAAGGTGGAAAGAAATCGACGCGCAACAACGATTAATTACCGATGATGCTCGACGGGCGCGCGTTTCTAAAACGATGATCGTTAAAACCTCATTTATCGAGAGCTGATTGCATTACCCCGCCGCTCATTCCGCTCACCTTTTTCGATATCGAATCGGAAATTTTAAATGGGGGCTTTTATAACGTGTAATTATAACGCGTATTCTCTCATCTTGATGCCGATGCGTGGCAGCCAGGCGAAGGAAAAGCGAAAATATGCTCGCCGCTCCATGCCGGGCGTGTGTACACGTAACGAAGCTAATTACATGCACGCGATACGAAAGCGAAAGGGTCATTACACGTACACTAAGCGCGGGGAAATACAGCTTGCAATCCGGACCCCTTTCAATTCCTTTTTACCGCGAAGCATAATACACTTGTGAACCGTACACAGAACCGTGACTCTGGGAGGCCGCTTGTTTCGAATATTTATCTGGTTTACTTCATCGCCAAATGTAAATCCATTCCTCGGCCTAAAAACAATATCATTCTATTGATCTTGGTGGGAGGTTACGAAGACTTTGCAACATCATTTTGTTGGGAAGTAAGTGTATTAAGAAATATTTTGTATTTCGAAGTGTAGATGATGGAAGTGATAATTTGAAACGGAGAAGGGGGATGAAAGTTATCGGGGCTTGATTAGAAATATCTGGATCGGCAGTTTTGGCGAAAGGGATCCGGGCGAAATGGTGGAGACGAAGGCAGAGGAGCTTCCGAATTCCGTTTGCGTCTACTTCGTAGTTGTCTCGCAATGAAACTCCGCGCGTCCGTCACGCTTCCAAGTCACGTGCGCTCGAAATAACGTAATCCGGGAGACCAATAGCCGCCAATTAATATTCCGTATCGAGATACCGATGAATCGGCACGACATTCTGCCGGACACGTCGAGTTTTCGTGTCGCGCCGCAACAATATGTTGCGCAACGCTGAAATCCAGTTGCAATTTGCCGCTCGTACATATATCGTTATAGGAAGCGGAACAGGCACAGATGGTAATCAATCCGCGGAGAGTCAAAGGTCCCATTAGAGGTAGAGCATTGTTACCTCTCCCCCAAAGGGACAATTGATCGAAACATTAACTCACGCTTGCTTCCCTCTGCTTTCCCTTCTACGAATACTTCTAAAAACCAGTAAAGTTCTGCGGACGGAGAGTTATTTTCCAAATTGCAACGAGCTTCTTTCTACGATATTTTCAAACTACTCTCGCTGAAATAAAAAAGCAAAGCTTTATACCAACCTGGTATAAAAATGGCTACCTCGAATCTACTCGAATGCAAATGACACATTTACGGGAAAATCATGCTGAGAAGACGGGGGTTTCCTCTTAGCAAAGGATGTACCGATCGACTGTGACTTGAACGGTAGGTGGTTAAAACGATCCATTCGAAGGTTTCAGATTTACTTGACAAGGCTCTTTGTACGCCGTTGTCCATTCAGTCTCGTCCACGACTCGATCAAACGAAATTGTACGTACGCGATGGTCGCATAATATAAAGCAATCGTTGCAATCGTAATTCAGAACGGCAGACGCGAAAGGGGGCAACTGCAACGGACAATCGATATCGATGGTGGGCCAGTTCGATACTCAGAATCGACGGGAGGGTTGAAATTACTGCGACCGCCGGCTTATTTATTGTACACGGGGCACGGAACGAAGGACCGGGTGGCGCGGAAAAGCAATACAGGCCCAGCGACACAGAGTCGTTCCTCGTTTTCAGCCGCGCGAAAACGAAAGTTCTTAACGAGTGAAAAATTACCGTCCGCCTTTGTTCGGGGAAATATTACGCGCGCTACGGATCCAGGACGGAATTAGCACGCCTCAACATGGGTAGGATACGCGGCGAGGAAAAAACACACACACACACACACACTCGTGGGAAGCAGAACGAAACTGCGACAACAAGGTAATCAAATAACAAAAAATTGCACGAGGTGGATGCAATCGAACGAGCAGTTCGAGGACGCGGGTACAGTAAATTCTCGTACGTGAATTTTCACTCTGTTGATCTACGATAGTGGTTTATATGTTACGTTAGCGATGAGGTACGGCGAACGGCGTGGAAACGTGTGTTTCTGCGGGCCGCAAGTGTGCGATGCACAAAGCCAATGGTCAAACAAAACGCAGTTGTCGTAGGATGTATTAAAATGCAATTATTGAGCCGTTGAAGATCTCCGCGTGTACCTTGAATTCCACGAAAGCATTTGCATTCCCCCCCCCCCCCCCCCGAAGCAAACTTTATAAAAGCAGCTCCGAATTGCGAATTTCCACGTGTGTTGATCAACCAGCCATCTTGCAGCGCGAAGATGGCAAACGACGCGGAGGAAGGGGAATGGAAGGAATTACCGGCGACCGCGGGTCGACCCTTGCTAAGTCGCTCCACCCGGGGACGTTAAATATTTTTCAAGAAAAATGAAGGCGGAAAGGAGCATCTCGTCGCCGGAGTGCTTGATGTGGCGAGCCGTGTCTAAACACCGCCCGAACTCGCCGCGCGGAATCGAATTCGCCGAGGACGGGACGAGCAAAGAGGGCCCGAGGGAGAAAGGTCGAGAGCGGGTCCAGTTAGCCCCGAAGGATCGTGTACATCTTTACGCAGATACATACAGGCGTTCCGCGGGCGGCTTTGTAAATTTTCAGGGCGGGCACCTCTTAGGGGCCGCGGCACACGCGCTTTGCGGATTTTTCAATCACGCTCCGTACTGACAGGATTAATAAAGCGGCGCGCGCGCACGCCACGCGAAGAGTTTCCAGACTCATTTCATGCAGAATCGAATTGGATTTCCAGGTCGGGGACGGTGTGTATATCTGTGTTAGGGAGAGAGATACCGCTGGCGTTCTGGTCCCTTTGATGTGCCACGCTCGGATACCGTCGAGCTTTCTCTCGGCGATGCAGCCCCGCACTTTGTTACATCGCCACTAAATAATCGGTTTATAAAAATTCATGGCGAGTCCGGCGAGGCGGCGGCGGCTTTATATCCACCCACACGTTTCCCAGCGTCAACGTGCCACCAGCTTCGACGAATCGGAAGAGACCCGACGAAGACGTGGGCCCCCTATGGAATGTTGGAAAAATTTCCAACCACCAGCTACTGACGGAACTGTCGCCGCCCCCCCCCCCCCCCTTTTCCACCACAAAACACTGCATTTTATTTCCTATCCCTGGCCTCTGGGTTAATACAGTAAAAGTATGTTAAAATTATGGTTGTCATTGAATCCTCCGCTTTACGAACCGGTACACTTCGGATGATGAGAATCCTAGCAACTTCTGGATTCTCAATTCTGCCAGAAATTATTCTACAAAAAGCGGCACCCCGGTCCAAGTAAACAAACCAAATAGAAGCTAAAGAATTCCACTCGACGGACCGTTAAAGTATCGGCCGCTGAACGGAGTAATAATGAGCGACAAGTCGATCGAGAGGCGTCTCGGTGAATTCGACAGAATCTGGTCTAGCGACGGGTGAAAGATTGAGCCGTCCTGTACGATCGAGGAAGACGAGAATAACGGGAGGGGAAAAGGTGGTCGCAGAGCGTACGCGTAGGGTTGAGGGTTGAAGCTAGAGGGTAGAGCCGGGGGATTGGTACGTTTTTAGTGGTTGCAGCACTCGAACGTGCCAGAGCGAATATATCCTGCACGAGTGGATGCATGCACGCACACAGGGAGGGGTGAGGAACGTGTGTGTACGCATACGTATCCGCTGCCTTTATTCTTGCTATCTCGGTGTGCACGTGCAAAAGCGCCGGACGGCTCTCCGAATATTTTCCTTCTAATTTAATTTCACTGGCCGGAGTGGAGCGCACGCATTACTTCGCACGTATCCGCGGCAAGAGGGAACAGATTGAGATCGAGAAGAGCGGGGGAGGGAGGGGTCGGAAGATGCGCGCTGCATCGTATAACGATGCACGCCGGTGAGTTTTTTTAAAGGGTGGCGATTAGGAAGTTACGTCATGCGGTATAAGGAAACGCGAACGCCACGGGTTCATTTTCATCTCTATCCCGGCGGAGCCGCCGCCGCCGTCGGACCGGTCGTAATATTTCGTATCCCCGCTGATTACGCGGCCCGCAACCCCTCCGACTACGCGCGCCACACTCGGGAACGACACTTGAATTTAGAGTAACTCACGGCACATTTATCGGGATGCTCCATCTCGTCCGCTGCCTCCACTTCTACCCGCTTCCGCCGCGTTAAACCATTCGAGTGTATTTCATGCGGAGTGCTTCTCAGGGTATCGGCGTCACCTCTGAATCGAGATTAACCCTAAAAGTGCACAAACCGCCTAGACCGTAACGCGATCCCCGCCCCGCGGTCATTTATGCCCGAAGAACTTTCTTTGGCTTTACAGCACGCCTCGGAGCTTGAAGATAGTGTGCCTATATAATTCCTACGAGTCGCGCCGAATCGTTACAGACCTCGAAATCGTTGGAGCTTCAAAGCACCATGATCGATTACATTTTACGTATGTTACAGCGCTGTCCAGAAGCTGCGCCGCGTCAACGGACGCGAACTCGACGCAAGTAGCAGTGGAAGAGGACGAGGATGAATCGCTGGCAGACATAACGCTGGACGAGTTCAAGGAGAGGTACAGGAGACTGATACCGTACATGACTTTCTACGTGGCTAACAACTACGTCAGCGGACAGAGCCCGGCGAAAGAGGTGCAGAGCAGCCCACTGGTGAGGAACAATCAGCAAACCTTTGCCAGAGTCAGTAACCTGCCGAGGAAGGGGAGCGCTAATCGCGCGAATACACAGAGCCAAGAGAAGAAATTCGTCCCCTCTGTACAGTACGATCCTCAGAAGATGGGCAGCGACAACGACTACTTCATGCCAGTGAGGTACAGCTCGAAAATCGGCTACGACGATTATTCGTCGCAGCAGCAGCTCTACCAGGATCAGCCAGCAACGTATCCAGAGCTAACGCCTGCATCTAGCCCGATCGCGCGCAAGGAGACCAGGTACTACGCAAACGTGAGACCGTTACGACCTTACGCGACAAATGGCAGAGATCACGCGCCAAGGAAACAGCTGGCGAAGCCAGTCCACGCCAGCATCCGAGACAACTACCTGTTCGATTATAACCCTCGACCAACCTCTAATGCCGCTACTAATTATCCCGTTAAAGACTTTCAGGGACATCGCCACCTCCCACCACCCGCGTACGCTAACTTACAACCCCTCGAACCTGTCCCCGGCAAGCAACTCTCAATGATTCCCCAGCCACCCCGAAACCCAAATGTAAACCTGGACCAACTAGTTGAGAGTTTCCAACTGAGCGAACGCCTGCCAGAGATGCTTAGCAAGGACAACATTGATAACAGCTTGAAGACGCTCGTGGAGATACTTAATATTCTGCACAACACGAAGAAGGAAGAGTACCCACAGGCCCAGGCGCCTGCATTGACCACGTTGGTGTCACCGCCGTCGTCTCAAAGATACCCGCAGAAAACGTCGCGTTACAAGGTTCGACCGCAGACGCGGCCGAAGGTGATCACGGAAACGCGATTCCAAGTCACGCCGAATCCACTGTACTTGACTGATGACCCGGAACGTTATAAGGTATCGTCGTACGAGGAGGAAATAGCACCCCAGCCGGCAGCTCGGCCTAATTATAACGTGGATAGTTTGAGCAACAACAAGGTGGTGGAATATTACATCCCAGTGGTTCAAGATATCCCGGTGGCGAAGGAGAAAGAAGTGTTCCTGCCAACGATTAGACCGCACGCGGACGACGCCACCGGCCATTCTTATCAGATCACGGAGGACCTAAGCGATGACGTGCTGCAGGAAGAACGATTCACCCCGCCAGCGATCACCACCGAAACCCCAATTTACAGTTACACTGAAGCGAATGAAGTTTCAACCACTAAACAGGCTGGCCCACAGACCTCGCTGAAGTATGGTGCCACGCGGGGAGAACCGAACGTTGATTACCCAGCCTATTCTATCATACCACCGACGAGCTTCAGTTGCAAGGAGCAACGTTACAAGGGATTCTTTGGAGATCCAGACACTGGATGCCAGGTACAATTTCCGGTATTATTCAGTGATGGTCGAAAGGCGATGGACAATAAAAGTAATACAATTTTAAGGAAAGGAAGTATAAATTAGAGTACCTTCGTCTCCTGACAAGGGAGATCCTCAACCCGCAAATTCAAAAAATTATGAAACTTTGGGAATATGTAAAGGATATGCAGGTATGTATTGCGCAAAGTTTTTGCTGCCTAAATTCAACGGGGTGTTATCCGATTCTGTGTTATAATTCACGTATCACTTCTACCAAATGATAATCTTAATTAAAAGAAGAAACGTTTGTTGGAAAACTTTGTTTCTGTGTTTTACAGGTTGTGAGTTAAGTATAACACAAAATCGGAAAATAGCCGGATTCTCGGGGGTGAATTTCACCCCCTCACAGTGAATTTGGGAAGCCAAAAGAATGGCGTAATAAATACCTATATATCCTCTACATATCCACAAAGTTTCATAATTTTTTGAATTTCTGGGTTGGGGAATTTCCCTTGTGGGTAACTTATTCATTCCCCTTTTTCGTTACTTTGTAAGTAAAAGAAATATTTAAGTATAAATTTTTAAGCGCCCTATCAAGGAGTTGCTCGGAACAAATCAGTGATCCAGATATGCTGTGATATACGAGTAAAGAGATATATTTTTCCAACTTTCTTTCACCATCACCACACTTGCAGACCTGCGTCTATTGCGATGTTTTATGGTGATAATAATGTTATCTTACAGGTATGGCACTACTGCGATCTGAACGGCGGTAAAGCATCGTTTTTATGCCCGAATGGCACGATATTCAGTCAAGTGGCACTGACATGCGACTGGTGGTTCAATGTTAAATGCGAGACAACAACGCAATTGTACGTGTTAAACGAACGACTCTATAAATACATATTGCCGGTAATGCCAAAGTTTCCCGAGGATTTCACGGGCCCCGAGGTAGATCGGTATCTGGAGCTCAAGTTTAAAGAGATGGAAGCGAAATTGAAGGAGAAGCTGAAGAAGCAGCAGCAAGAGGAGAAAGAGAAGCTCAAAGATAAGTCGCAAGCGGAAAAAGAGGAGAAATGATTAGTACGTAAGCTTTAGTTAAATTATTATAATTCTGTCGATTTAAGCGTAGCTCGTACTGGGCATGCCTTGTTGCCATTATTTTTTATGGATAGAAACGAACAATAATAGGTTGTGCTTCCCACATCGTCGGATGTCAGACTAATTTTGTGAAACTCAAAAATGTGCAATATGTATATGATAGGTTTGCGTGTAATTGATAAGTAGCGAGTTAGAAAAATTTTCATAGGAAATCTGCGTATCGAAAAAAAAAACCAAGTTATCCTGTATCGTGGAAATGTTATACAACTGCGGCGTTCAATCGAATTATTTAAACACGCGACAAGCAGTTAGGAATACTCGAAGCAGAGGAGTATGCATGGAGTAACTTATAGCGTCAATAAGTATTTCGTTTCCCTCTAGTCATATTTGTACTGCGTAATTATTTATAACAGGATATACCATACTGTTTTATAGAAAATTTCTACGTTCACACATGCATTACAGAGACCAACGATGGTCTTAATTTCCTTGAGGATGTCACATATACAGCCTAACAGATTCAACGACACTTGCGTAAGACAATGTTTTTTTATTAATTTAAAAACTCCCACTTTCGACGAGATAGTTTGTAATCGTTAAAACTACACGTGGCGGTGTATCAAATTTTCCACTTTAAACTTGTACCCAATATTTCGTCGCAAGTATTAAATAAATTTATTTATTTATCGTTTTTTACTATACATGTTATCACTGTATATACGATAAAGCAATCACCTTTTGGGTAAATAAGATATTAATCGAAGTAAAAGCAACTCACCTTTCCTGCTTGACGAACTCGCTGCAGGCTCTCGGTGACTCGCTGCTGCACGTTGCGGAAGTCGGGCAGCAACTGCTGGTTCTGAAACAAAAAAGGAAGAGTATTATTCTCGTCGCTAAAGTCTCAAATTTTAGTAGAATATCGATTAGTATACGAACCTTGCTCGACAATTGTAGATAATTATGTTTCTTATGCATGCGTAACATACAGTGAGAGCATCCCGCGATCTCGCAATGTTCGCAGTAATATCCGAGGGGTTCTTTGCACCGTTCCGAGCAAGTGTTTCGCACAATAAACGCGCTATCGTTATTGCCCTCGGATAATACGATCTTCGAATGGTTTTGCAACGCTCTTCCGTGAATCTGGCAAAAGATACAGGTAGGTTCTCGCTTATCAAAGGGTTCCAGCTTTATTTATTGTACATGAAAATATAAGACGACTGGATTGTAATAAAGAAATATACCTTGGAATAGCAAACAAAGCAATAAAGAGCATTGCACTGGGGGCACTTTATTGTTGCTTGTATCCCGCATTCGTAACACAGGCCTGGAAATGAAAACAGATCGCTTTATTTCATTTTCGAACGGCGGATCAGAAGCTCTCCGCCTTCCGACGTAATACAAACCTTGGTTACCCTGTTGCTTCAGTTTAGAGTTAGTCGGCTTAGAGAAACAGATGTCTACATCGTCCGTACCGACTGGTCGATTGTGCGACACGACCATTAATCCCAATACGTACATATTTAAGGGTAACGTAACATTTTGAATATCTTCGAAGTGCGAAGTCATATTACAAAGAGGGCAAGGTTTATTAAGGTATGTCTTAGAACATTTTTCACATATAACGTGTCCGCATTCCAATAATAAAGGAACCACCCCACGTAAACGTACAAATTCTGAAACAAACGTGTTAAGCGATTTTTTTAAACGACCCTTGTGCACACGAGGAAGAAGGAATATAAACAACTCTCGACCTCGACCTACGCATTATTCTAACCTCTACGATTCTCAGATTCGCGATCTTTACGTTTGGAAAGGAAATTAAGCTATCAATGCTTCGTAAACCTACGTCCACGAACCTCCGTAAGCAACACAGATTTAAGAAGAGAAATGTATAAGAATATTCTCGAATCGATCGTTTAGACGAACCTACTTACGAATTGAAAAACAACTTGCCGTTTATTATACGTATGTATGATGCGTAAATACACTAACTACGATAAAATAAAAAGAAGCCGGTAAAAAGAAGCGTGGTTCAATGTATTCTGCAATTACCTTGAAGGAAAAACTGGTGTTTGCAGTGGGTGCAACAAACGTTTCGAAGTTTTGTTGACGGTAAACTGTAATTTTGTTGGAATTTATTATCGTTTCGCGTGTCGAATATCTTCTTCATCGTGAACTGACAATTAGTATGGCCACTAATTTCAGACGCGCACTATCAGGGGCTAACGAACGCTTTTGAACGCTTTACAGACTGCACGTCGCGACAAGACCATGTGACAACGAGCGTCCAGCCTCGTACATTTGAATGTCAGCCCAGTGCCGGCCCAACAGCTCGGGGCCCAGACACTTCGATTTTCTGATTGTATAAGTAAAATACTTGTCACACGATAGGCCTCGATGATAAACGGAATGGAATATGCAGTTTATTTGACTAAGCCTGTGACTATTAACGCGATGAAACTGGATTGACTTGTTACGAAAGCGTCGCCAATAGGCTCAGAAAACTTTGAAAGGACAATGCGCGGGAATTCGGCACCACCTTATTCAGTTGAGAGTTTGAATGGTTTTCTTTCCGCAAATGTTTCTGTATATTTTGGACTAAGATTGGTCGAAAAATCCTGTTTTATTTATTAAGGAACTAGCTTGTGTTTTATTGTGATAAATTCGTCGTATTTGAATTTCTTACTTTTTAAACGAACCTGACGTCAAGAGTGCAATATTAATTTGACCAGTTTTCGTGTTTCGTAGTCAAACTTGACGAGTGTGCTGTGTGCTTTAATTAAAGATTTAAGAGATATTGTGCGCGTAATGTGGTTGTACATAATTAATTCAAACAGGTAGCTACATAATATTTCACGTTATGAATATGTATATTGGTAACAGAATATCGGAAGTACAATGTTGCTTGCAACGTTACGTTCATAGTAGTAGGTGGGAAAACATTGATACTTTAACAAGTTTGTTTACAATGTCGACGATACATTGTGTTAAATATTAATTATTACATAGAGAATATCAAATTATTTCTTTATACTGTGTAAAGTACTTTGTAAATGATTGTCACCCGGATTGAGATCTCGTATACAACTTGATGTAGTGAAAGACATTAATAACGACGTCTATCCGATTTTTGGAACCGAAATAATTCGCACTTGCGATTCCACGCGAAATAAAAATGTACATTGCGGATAACTAGGAGGAAATAATTTCTAAATAATTCGCTAGTCGAGAAGTAAATAACGTACGCCGGGGAGTCACGTGATCGGTAGTTCCTAGTACAAAACCGGTGCAATTCGTGTCACGTGATTAGAAGCATCTCGCGATCCTCAAGACAGATGACGCCGCGATCACGAGAGCTGTACAATTTGGCAAATACAGAAAAAGGCAAGTGTGGATGTGGCGAAGTTATGTTGGATCCATTGGGATCTAGGCGCGGTCGCGAGCAAAGGTCCGTTATGATCCCACCCAACGCGATCGCTCCAGCGAGCAAGAGGATCGTAAACCTCGATCGCCATGTTCTGACTAGATATACTAGTCCTGCAACATTACAACCACCAACCTACCCGCGTATATAGGTGCTGGACACGATCGATACATTTCATGAATTTTAAATACACAAAAAAGACAGCAGATCTACGTTCCCCGTAAGTAACGTTTCTTCTAAACACGATATTTCCTTTGGTAAATGCAAATAAGATAATAGAACGCCAGTGAAACGGAAATGCGCAGCGTAACAACGAGCGCTCGTAGGCATTCATTATCGCAGAGCGTTTCGTTTCGTACTTTGAGAATCGCGTCGTTGAGTTTGGCTCGAGATAAAGGGCCGATCAGTTGTCCTTCGCGATAAGCGTGAAGAGCTGTTTACTTTTAAGAAAGCAGAGATAGAAAGTCCGATTGTAAATAACACGGAGTCTATTCATAAATAATTCCTCGAGTCTCGATAAGTGTTATGGAATACGCGCCTACAGTGTCGCTGGCAACCTCAGAATTCTGTATGTCAACAAATAATAGGTGACTCCCCGGTGAGTTACAGCTTGTTATGGTTTACTTTCTTTCGACCCGTTAGCTATATACGTCGGCTCCCCTCGAGTAGCCGCTGTTTCGTTCATCCATACCGCGTGAATTCACGTTTCGCATCGTTTCTCTCGCCCATAATCATATCGTTTGAAATCTAAAATCTAAAGCGATATCGCCGCAGCTGCAGTCCATCGATCGTTGAGACTCGAGATCCTCGCAACTACGCCTCGCATTCCCCCCGTCCGAAGGCAACGCAACCTCGCGTTGCGGTATTCCAGAAATAATTGCAGCGGCCGTCCGACGCGCAGCTCTAAACAAAATTACCCAAGATCCAGCCGGCGATAATTCGACATTTCATCTTTTACGTAATCCGCGGGGGATCGCGCGCGCGGCTCGCAGGTTTGCGGGATAGGTGAGGCAAGAAGAAGGAGGAAGTGAGATATCGGATTTAGGCCGCCGCTCGAAACAACAGTGTACGTACTGTACGCAGAGAGAAGCAGTCTCTGGACTAGGCGAGCCGAGCGAAAGAGCTGTGGCAAGGTCTAGGCTGGCTGGCATTCAAGGTCGCGTGCACAGCGCAAAAGCCCCCGGATCTATCCCCGCCCCAGATTTCTAGCGCCCTTTGCCTCTCTGCCTCTCTTACTCTATCTCTCTCTCTCTCTCTCTCTCTCTCTCTCTCTCTCTCTCTCTCTCTCTCTCTCTCTCTCTCTCTCTCTCTCTCTCTCTCTCACTCTCTCTCACTCTCTCTCTCTCTCTCTCTCGCTCCTTCTACCTCCACCACCCACTCATCCCTCTTTCTCTCTTGCATTCGCACATTTCACCCACTTCTCCCCTCCGCTTCAGCTCCTCGTCCCTCCCACGGCCGCTCAAACATTTGCTCGCTCTTTCCAGCAGCTCCGGTCCCTGCGGCTCTCCTCTCTCCCTCCCGACAATCCCACTCCCGCTCGCCGCGCTCTTCCCCTCGCTCTCCTTTGCCCTTTCCGCATGCAACATCGATTTACCCATAAAAATTCCCCGCGCTCAACTCTATCACTCGACTATTACTTCCTGCCCGGGCCTCGGCGCCTCTCGCCGGCGGATTCGCCGTTGTAACGCGCAACAAAAAAAACTATGATCGATCCGCCTGGATAATTCAACATTCGCATTCCCGGCGCTGGTCAAAATCGCTTATTTACATGCCCCGCGCACGTGTTCCGGCCAGATACGCGGGCTGTCGCGCGCGCGCGAGCAGGCCAGAGAGCTTGGGAACCGTGCCGTATAGAGTGGGAGAACGAAGCCCGTACGTGCGCGTCTTGACGAGAAACCGAATCCCGTGTTTACACCAACGGATCGCCCGAGTATTGTCTGCCCCGGCCGACGGACGTGTGCTGTTGAAACAATCGCAGCTGATGGTAGACATATTTCTGACATGAATCTCGATAAGAGGCTCGAGTAGCAAGCCGAACGGAGTCTCGTAAGAAACGTCGGGGAGCATATCTGTCGATTTGACTTGCAAACACGTTGGCTCGACGAAGTCCACTATATCTTTCAATACGCCGGATCGTTGGAAAGTAGCATTCCAATATTGCTGCAACGCGAATTCCCCATTAGCTTCCGATACGACTCGGATCCGATCGCTAGTCACAATATCCTGGCTCGGTTCTGAATTCAATTCCGTTGACCTAGATTAGACGGTACGCGACAGAACGGGGGATTCATAGGCTGTTTCCTTCCTCCCTCCTCGCCGTTTACACTGAATGGTACACAGATCGGTCGACGTGTTCCAAAGCTGCGAAACGCGTCGCGTAAATGCGACGAACGCTCGTCAGTCGCGCAAGGCTGGGGGAAGAGGAGGGGGGGGGGGGTTCTCTCTTCCTCGAGAAGAGAACCTGCCTGTTCTTGGAGGACTTGGTCGCCGCTCCCGCGTCGAATGAGACAGAGAGAAATGGGTGGTCTAGTTTTAGACAAAGAGATCGCTGAATAATTTTCAGCCGGTGAACGAACGAGAAGAGCCATCGATTGAAATTTTCATCAGGCTTTCGCACGCGCATGCACGATCAATTATTTATTCACGGAAATAACGAGCGGACTAGCAGACGCCTGGCTAGAGAGAGAGAGCGCGAATAAAACATGGCCCGGATCCACGGGAAAAATGTCACAGTATTTGAAACGGTTCTGTAGTTATTACGGTGCGATTTCCTCCGCGGTTCGCCGCTGAAACTTTCGGGGGATCCGGCGGCGAGCCTCCTTGGTGTCCCGCCGCGGAAATTGCTCTCGGATGTAACTGATTCCGCATCGGCTGGTCGCCTGTGAAATTCGTGCGTACGCTGGTGTCGGGGCACATTATTATTTGGTTCCCGTGGCCGTATAAACGCGACGGCGGGTTTACAGTGAATGTCAACTGATATCCAGCCGCTTCTGTTCCAATATTACGGTATTCGCGTTACCGCGGTCGCACGCGCGCGCTTTAAATTCATTTCACGGAGTGCAGCAGCGCTGGGCTTGAAAAAGGGCGACGCGCGTATCGCTACCGACGTTTTCACCAGCGGCTCGCGTAACACAAGCGCGTGGAATTACAATATCCGATTTCATTTCCCGTCATAGAGCGAGATTTCTCGCAGAAACAGCCGGGAGAATGGCCCGAGTGAAATTCGCTGAGCGGCGAACGGTTCCTCGCGATCACCGCTTCTCTTGTCCTCCTTCGGAGGAAGGCAGGAACGTTTATCCGACACCAAGAATAGACGAGAGGCTAGGATGTGCCCGCTCCTAGCGGGCGGAGCGCAATAAGCGGAGGATACTTTTAGGTACGAAAGCAACGATGTAGGATAGATATAGAACGTTGGAAGAAGGGAAGATGAATCGTTTGTCATCTCTGTCAAACCGTACGGACACTTGAAATTCCAACACTGTAACAGTGGTCGCGACTTCCATAGCCGTCGTTGGAACGTAAGAGCGAACAAATTGTGTATAAAAATCTGCCGCGCTGTACATCGTTCCCACGTCAACAGAAAACGTACACATTTCTCGGAGGAAAAAGATTCCGGCACGCATACTAGGATATCGATCCTCCCTGTTCTGTTACTTTACGGCTGCTCGAACATTGGGCCAGCCCATTCGTCACGCGGCCACGTGATTTGTCAATTACTCGCGTCGTTCGTTATTTACGGGAAACTCCGTAGTTCAATGATAATCATTTAATTCAAGCTGGCGTTCCGTTCGTTTTCGCCTGGCCGCGCTGTAAAATCTTTTACTCTCGGCCGGGGGAGTCCCCGTGGCTCTATTATTTGGGTCGCGGGGCAGGCCGAGCGTACTCGTAAACATGTGCGATTCCCGTGCACGGCGCCCCGCGAATCTGCATTCAGCGGGACGAGGAGCGATAATAAAAAGCAGGTGGGCAACTGTTGGCGTAGTCGGCTGAATTCCGCAGGAATTTTCGAGCCTTCCCCAACGGGTAATAACGAGGATTCGGCCTCGTTTATCACCACTTGTAGCTCTACCCCCCGGTCCTGACCATTCGAGCCTCTTTCTCTCGCTCGTTCCCCGCGAAAGGAAGGAAGCAACAACGCCGACTATCTGGCTCCCGAGCCAGCTCGCTTATAACTCGGCTCGCGACGCGTGGCCCCTTTCAGCCCCTTATTTTCAGACCGTTTCCAGTGGCATTTCATCCCCTTCCAGCACGTCCACGTCCACCGGCAGGCCTGCAGCCGAAAGCCTTGTCTACAGCCTACGTGTAACTTCCGGGCGGGCAAAATGTGTGCTTCGCACGCGCAACAAAGAATCTTCGCGCGCAGCCCGTTGTACCGAGGCGTCTCTCCCTTCTGTTTCGTTAACAAGTGTCTCTTCCCTCGAGGGAAGTGAGCGGTGTCCGTGGCAGCTGTTAATGAATTCCAGAGCACGTCCACCTGTCGTGCGACAATCATTCCGTGACGGTAGATACTCTGTGATACGGTGAATCTCGGTGGATCAACGATAAAGATTCAAGCCGATGCCACGAAAAACGCTACCGCCCCCTCGGAGGCTTTTCATTAGTCTTTGACATCGTAAGATACACCTACTTTGCGACGGGAGCAAAGTTTACGGAGATACCTGACGTATTAATTAACTGCTGCGTATTAATCTCCGTCGAGTAATCGGGACCAGTAACGGAATGTCGTCGCCGTCGTCGCGGCACGTAGCACGAAACTTTTAATATTCCCCGGCATCTCTCTTTTAAAAAGTAAAGCGCGTGCATAAGTTGACTGCAGCGGGCGAACGATGATAGATTAGCGACGGGATCGAAGGCGTGGTAGTAAGGAGAGGAAATTAACAACTTTTCTTTCCTCCGATCGTCAATTTTATTGCCACCCACTCCCCCCCCCCCCGACCGCCCCTCTCGTCGTAGGCAGAATTCGCCCTGGGCACCTTGATTGCCAGGGACTCTATCCCAAGGACCGAGATGCAACGGGCATACACTGCGACGAGGATGGCGAAGCGAGAGTGGCTGGTAGTCAGGCCATCTCTCTCGTTTTCCTTCTGTTATAATATCTCGTTTTTCATCCCCCCCTTCCAGTCAGCCATATTTTCCCGGCACCCAGCCCCCGGCCCCGCCGAGTCACCCTCGCGTTTTCATGCAAACGACGGCCCGTGCCTCGCTTTTCTTCGCAGTTTAAACGCAGCATCTATACGAATTCACAGCGATACCTGTTCCCCGATGCAAACGTATAGCCACATTGTCGACAGCAACAATGACGGCGACTTGTTTTTCTTCCTCTGCGTCTGCCTCCTCCTCGCGTTCCATTCGCTCGTTTTCCGCCACCCTTTCCTCCTCGCTTCCGACGCGAAGAAACGGGGTGCATCCTTTGAGCAGAGGTGTGCCAGCCAACGAAATCTTCCAATTATCGCGAGCCAGTTGAGCGACGGAGAGTGTCGGTTGTAACGCTGGTTGATTGTAAAGTCATTAGACGTTGGAGATGGTACGCAGGAGAAGAACTCGCCTTTTAACGGCAGCGCGTTCTCTTCAGATCTTGGAAACAGCCTCTTGGAATTATACTTGCTTGCGAATGGAATTTTCAAACGTTACATCTTACTTTCACCCTCCGTGAAACCTAAGAGGGAACCGGTGAAACTACTCGATAGACAGTGGGCGGTCAAATTGTTATACTCAAGAAAAAGGTTTGAGATTTAAGTTCAAGCGACGGAATGGTTGTACCTCTGCGAAACATGGTCGCAAAAAATATTTAAGAAACGCATTTTAACGCTTGAAGTTTCTAATTTTTTAATCAAGAACTCAATATTTTTTTCGTCCATTATGATACTGTTTTATCCAGATGAAGCGCAGGAAACGAAGTTTCAGAAATTTTTGCGTAGTTCGAACGCATTCACGGGGCAAAAGAAATTTTTTCCCGGCAAATCAAACCAAGAGCTTTTATAGAGCAAACATTTCTCTTTAATTTCGTGGTTTTGATTTTGTTGCATGATTCTTATTGACCGAGTTACTCGCGATCAAATGAAGAAAGGTACTTTTCACTTTAAACACCCGTAACTTGCGAACTCACGATCGGAGACAAATTTTCACGAGTGTTTTGGAAAGCTAAGAAAGTCTCCTTTCAGAACCTTTGGTTGCAAATTTAAGATTTTTTTTTAAATCGTATTAAATCCATTTTAAAACGATCCCAAAAGTCGATGAAAATGTTTTGAGTATAATAATTTAGCCACCCTCTGCAGGTACTTAACTACCTCTGGCAATCTTAAAAAGACTCCTTCACTGACCAGACAGGATAATTTCACACCTGCACTCGGCAAATATTTGTTAAACGTTCGACGCGGATGTTTTGCGGAAAACACGAGGGGGGCGCAGTATTTACCGAGAAACAGGCGAAACATGTGGTTGGCATCGTTGTCGCGAGGTTCTTTTTTCTTTTCACGCAGCCGTTGTTTGCTGTTGAAATATTTTCCGGTGGTACGGTGCACGTGCGTTACAACGTGCCCCATGGGGCAGGCCAACCCAGTAGCCAGTCACTAGGCCACTGCCAGCGGAACTACGGTCGAACACTGAAATATCTGCGCGACTTGGCACACATAGTGCAAGGTCCACGTGCGGCGTTGCTCTCGAAGCGACACCCAAAAGAGTGGCGTGCACGTAACGGGCTGGGCGGCTAATCGAAAAATCGAAAGTGAAGAGCAAGTGGCACGAGCAGCGGGAGCGAGGCAGGACGGCCTCGGCGCGGCTGTATTTCTGGTGTGCCGCGAGAGCAATGTTTGTCTGCGCGGGTACGAGTGGAGCAATCAGCGAATGTTTGCCGGCCCTTCCCAAATTCATTAGCGCGCGCTTTTCGTGCCGGGCCGGGTGAAAACATTTCGGATTTCGATAGCCGCGGCAGCGAACGGTTCCAGTCGAGGTCGGTCCGCGAAACAGCCTATCCCGCGGCACGCGGGACACGTTGTTGCAAATTGCCTCGCTTTGCTTGGAAGCTTTAAGATAGAGACGAGCCGAGGCTGTTGCAGCACTCCCGACACGTAACTTTTACGCGGACAGAAACGTGACAGGAATGTCGGGATCCCGAGACGCCCCGGGCGGCGGTTTCGAAAAAAATAACACCAGCCCCTCTCCGCCCCAATAATGGCTCGCTCCATTTCCCTTCGCTGCTGATTGAATTTATAATTTCTCAGATGAAATTTGGCCCGGCTACCGGCGTTGTATCACGGCGGCGTCGATTTATCGTGGGGTCGCAATTTAGCGCTGCGCGAGCTGTTAGCGAACCGTCGGCTACAAATTGATGCCCTCTGGGCCCGGTGTCGGTAAATTAATAGAGGCCGGCGTTAGGTTGAATCGATGATACGCGATAAATTGATGAAATCGTTATTGCACAGTCTGGCATTATTTAATCAGCGATGCACACTTCATTCAAGCACAATTTTCTGAATAGCCTTGTATAAATAGATGCTCGAATAGCATGGCCAGCCGTTTGGTCCATTGTTCATCGATGTCGATGATACACTGTAGGACGCTTCATGCCGCTTCGCCCCTCGTTAATGACACCGACGACACCGGCCACCGCGACGCCCGTAGACTGACAGACGTCTGCGTCTTCATTTTCTCGTTTTTCACCCCACTCTCCACCGCCGGAGCGCATGCTGCACTTTTTTCCTTTCCTTGATCGACGCTGGGACTTTGTGGCCATTGGGATGCCAGCCAGGCATGAAGTTGCCGGCAGGTTGCATCGCGGAGTCACGCGACAGCCTGCTAAAAAGAAAAAGGCTCGACGATCGGTGTGAAAAATATGGTAGCGGCGCGATGGACTGCGGGCACGGCGTTTAAAAGAGTCCACGTTCCATTTTGTGCCGTTGGCTCGATTTTCTTTTGACTTTCCTCTTCCCGGACGATCGGCCCCGGTGGTTGTCTGGCCCTCTGGTCCCGCACGCCATTACGGCTCGTCCAGCCCCTTAACCTGCATCGGACGGCTAATAGGTAGTAATTATTTGAACGGGGGGTGCACGGAAAAGCCGTGGAGAGTTTATTAAGGCTGTACCTCGGCGAATCAAGGAACGAAATTTCATCTGAATGGAGCGTCAGCTCTGCACGTAAGCCGCGTGTTCCTTCCCATCCCTTTCTTATTCCAAGCCCCTTTGTCCGCGGCTCTTACTTTCCGAACGGCCCGGGAACGTTGTAATGCGGCCAGTTAGCGACTCCGCTTCGAATGTACCTTGAATAAGGCATCCTACGTCGCCGCTCTGTGGTCTTACCGAAGGATTTTCGAGGGGCGCAATCCTCGCGGAACCGGAGTAAATACTTTATTTCAATCTTCAGAGACCCGTTGTCTCCCATTTTCCAGAGAATCCACAACGCGATCTTTTCAATCGTATAAAGTACAGTGCCGTCGCGGACGGACGTCGATTCAACGTCTCGAGCCCGGGAGCTCGAAGACTCGCGGATGTGAAGCGGCTGTTATTCGTTGATCCATTCTTGACGCGATTAATTAACCAGGCTGTCAGAAGTTGGGGCCCCAAGTTGTCAAGCCCGCGAGAGCTTGCCTCGGCCGCTGGCCAGCGATGTAATCTGAAATTCATACACACTTGTGCATTATGTAGCAGAAGCATGCATAGGCATTACGCGGGGGCGAAAAGAAATTTAAGATTCCCGCGACCTAGCTTGAATACAGAGAGAAACGGACGGCCTGGTACGTTCCCCAAAATGGAGGCAGATAATATGAGAATTCCCGTTTCCGCTCACGAAATCCCGTCTAGCTAATGCCCGCAGTTAAATACCATCCGCGTTACACTTTTCACCGAGTATCACGGCCCCGTTCCGCGAGCGGGGTGACCCGAAAAGATTACCCCCGTGACGTGCAGCCGTTGTCCGCACGGTAATCGTCGCGTCGCCCCGTCACCATCGCGATGTAACGACCGTTCAACGCCGCCCTCCACCGGACTTAGGGGCCTGTAACCGTAAGGTGTTATCAGAGGCGGCACGTAAGATCGTGCGAGATACACGTTAAGCCGGCGCGATTTCAGATCGATACTCGAGAGCAGAGCGCGTTGTTTTACGAGAGTAGAACGGGCGAGTCGAACGTTAACTTGGACGGCCGCGTCGGTCTACGTTGATATTAGTTACCCTTCGCGTGCCGCCGCTCGATGCTGAGGACCTTGATCTAGGGCACAGTGCTCCAGCGACGAGGCTGATCACGTACAGCGAGGGGGTCGGCTGTGAGATGAACGGCGACGATCCAGCCGCGCAGACGGTCCACGAATCGGGGTGAACCGAGTAGACGCCGCGCGTAGCCTGGTGGTAGATTTTTGGAGAAGCAACGGGCGACCGCTCGCAAGCCGTTTGGCACAGATACAGTCGCAGGGCCTCGGTGGGCGCCGGATTACCGAAGTTACCAACGGCGTCGTGGGTAATAGCTAAACTACGGACACTGCAAGTGTATTTGAACGTGGATCGAGGCTCAGCTAGAAATACATGGATCCTCTCCGATTGTAACGACCGCATCGGCTACCGTCCCGGAGCACGGGGTCTACGAAGCGAGGAGTCGCAGGGGTTGCTGGGGTGGACGAGGATCGAACGATAATATCGGCTTCGGTTCGTTCGGCCACCAGCGTGCGAGGAACTCGAGGAGGAAAACCGCAGCCGAACCTCGGCGACGTTCTCAGTGGTCAACTTCGAACACAGATAGGACAGCGGTCCGGGGTGTAGCGAGAGCCTGCGGACGAAGATGAACGGAATACGCGCAGGCGGAATGGGGGTAAATAGACGGGCAGGGAGCGAGACGGATAGAGGGAGGCAGGGCGCTCGGATAGAGACGGCGGAAGGCCGGGAGCAGATAGACCGATAGAGAGGGCGAGACCGTGGCAGGTGCAGGAGAGGATTCGCGTACGGGCGGGTGAGTTGTGCGTACCAATCGCGGGTGCAGGGTACGTCCGCAGGCACGCAGGAGGAGGCGAAAACCGGGCACAGCCCTAGGAGCGGAGGGTTCCGGCGAACGGGGCAAAACCGCCCACGCTGTTTCCCGGGGAGCGGCGCGCGTCTGCCGGCGCTGCGGCCAGTGCAGCACACCGAGTACCGCGCGCGAAAACGGGCTTGAACGCGACTCGGTTGGGTGGTGGCCCCGCTGTTCACTCGTTGGAGAGAAAAAGCAGAGGCAAGAAGGCCCGCGGTGCGAGAGGCAGGGCCGGGGAAAGAGAGGGCTGCGCGAGGCGGGAAGGGTGGAACGGAAGAGGAAGAGGAAGAGGAAGAGGAGAAGGAAGAAGGAAGAAGGAAGAAGGGTGGCTGGCCGCGGGTAGGGGGTAGGAGAGGACGGGTGAGGTGGCGGAGGTTGGTCGACGGGGGTGGCGGCCGATTCTCGGTTGGTGGTAGTGGTGGCGAAGGCTGTAGGGGCGAAAGGGGTGGCGGCGGCGACGGCGGCGTCGGCGGTGGCGGCGGCGGCGAACATAAAATCCGTCGCACATGCCTGGTGCATTCATTAGGGGGGATGTGCCCGTGCAGCGTACACGTCGACCTGCATCCACGCCACCCTCTCTCTCTATCGGTGCCACCCCTGGCCTCAGTCGCGCTCCGCGGCCAACTTGGTGCACACGCCACTTTGTTGTTCCTCCCTCGCGGAGTTTCGTTCGCGTTTGTACGCCATCGACGTCGGCCTCGCGTCGCCGGACAATCGTGTCCGCGATATTGCGCTTCGATCCGTCATTGATCGCCGATTCAGAGCCGGGCAACAGCCAGCAGGTCAGCAGAGCCTTGCCATCTGTGTCTCGGTTTACCTCGCTGCCTCCCATCCCTCGGTCGGGCGCGTTCGATCATAACAGAGGCACAGTTAACCAATGCTGGCCCGGTGAACAATTGCGAGTGCGTTCCGATTCTCGGTTTGCTGTGCGCGCCGATCCACCGTCCATGAACGTGGCCGCAGAGACAGCAGTTACACCGTGAATGGAAGACAGAAGAGGATCGCGCGGAAGAGGTGCTCGCCCCCCAGGGTTAATCGTCTTCGGAAGATCGCCACGGAAGATCTTCCCAGGGAGGATCAAAAGGGATCCTTCACCGATCTGCGTCGCCGGCTACGGGTTGCCGACAGGATTTCATGTTCACGAATTTCAGTAAACCAGGTAACGATGCGCCAAGCCCGCCCCGCACGGAATCGGCGCGTCGATTTTCAGATCCTAAACGTTCCGAGTAACGTCGCCGCGCTGCACTTTCGTCTGTCCGCCTTCGATTTGCGCGCTCGGCCCTCCCGGCTGCGAGCGGCTCGCCTCGAGGAGAGACGGCGTACGCGCGCCTATTTCGCGGGCCCGCCGAACGGCCTACCCCGGCGCGGGTCTCATCGATCGCGTGATCCAGAGGCATGCGTCGCGTGTTCCTCCCTCCGCCAATTTATGCCCGACGGGGCAAGACGCGAACAGACGGCGGACGAACGCTCGAGCCACCCTCTGCGTCCAGATCTCATCAGCTCGAGACTGGGTTCCGTTTGTTTGGCCGAGCCTCGCCGACACGGCCGTGCCGGCGATTGCTTTCGTTGTTTGTTTTCACGCCAGCCGATAATCGAGCAGGGAAATAAGGGACGCGGCCCGCGATCGATCACGGGAAATATGTAGAATTTTCGGGGAGAAGTCGGATTTACCGGTGGGTTCCGTAAACCGATACGCGAAACTGGATAGCTTAACGGATTTCAATAATGTGCTTTGTAAACTAGACTGCATTTATTGGATCCGTGCTCGATTGAAACATAAACTGGCCCGCTGCGGGCAAAAACGCGCGGCAACGCGATTGACAATTTTCGCGAATCTGCGGGGAACAAGCGTCCCCGTTTTACGAACGTTGTAATTTCCGCGATTTGCATCTGTTCTATGGTAGATAGCCGCGAAGGCTAAATGATATACGTATTCTCTTAAAATGATTTAGATTCAGAGAAATCTCGGCGGTATACGCGCGAGGCTTGATAAGCTCAAAGACTGACGTTTGCTCAATTCCATGCAATAAGCTGGTTTGTACAGGACCAATAATATAGAGACTATTTTTGACACTGAAATATTGGAAATACCTATTGCGCATCGATGTACGATATTTGTGCAGTAAGGGGAAGTATTTAGCATCGAAATGTATAGACACATCACTATATACGCACGCAGCGAATAAACGCTACGACTGATTGTGTACTGCAATGGAAGCTTTGGAATTAATCTGATTACATGATTACGAAGGCAATTGATTATTTAGTCCTCATTTAAAAACTATGCTCGTATGCCGTGCAATTAGTACCATAAATTTTGCATTTTATTCATAGGGAACCGAAGGTGTATCTTCGAACAAAAGTTTCGCACGTCTCTGTTCGACTAAAAATTTGAGAGAGAGGAAAAGACCATGTGACCAGAACTCGTTTATCCGGATCCGGCGAAGTTACGTTCGATCCGGATAAACGGGAAACTAAATACTCGAAAGGTATATATCACACTCTAAAGTCCTGCGGGAACCAGTTTCTACGAATTCCAGCGCGTAAATTCTCGAAATTCACTGCCTCGTTTACCATCGACATGCAAATTGACGAAATCTTTAGCGCGCCAGTTTTTATTCGAAATGCCCACGGAATCGTTTGCCCAATATTTTGTCCGGCGCTGTTCTACCGTAGGCAAACAGAGAGGGTATCGTAAGTTCTTACGTGGTTGCAGAGCAGCGGACAAATATTGCAATAACGGTATATCAAGATTAATTTTTAATCCACCGCGATGGAGGGGCAGGGAGACGATTCATAATTTATCGCGATGCACGTAGAGTCGCCCGGTATTTCGAGTTTCGCATAGATTAAAGTAAAAAGTTATCGTAGCGACAAAATTGTTCGCGTTACAAGCCACCGAGCCATTATCGTTCATTCTGCGTCGCAACGGGTGCCAGACGATGCTTTCTATTAAACGGGTTGGGCGAAGGTTCCAGCATAAATCGACGCCGAACAACGCGTTCACGCTCGATCGTGTTCGGAAAAGACGAGGAGTAAGTCTGAACGGGGGGGGGGGGGGGGGAGTGGGAAGGAATAGGGAGACAGAGACGCAAGGGAAAGCGAATCCCGTCGTCTCTTTCTTCGTCTTTAGCTTATCGAACGTACAGCATCGCTAAGACGACGCACCAATCGAATCTTTCGATCGTAAGAGACGCGAGGGAGGAAGACTCTGTTCCGGTATAACAACCGCTCGCGATTTTCGTCCGTACGGAGCGCAACGCGTACTCGAAGATAAAACGCGCGTTTGAAGATGAAACGTTGAAAGCGTGCCCCTTCTTCTTCTAAGCTGCACCGCCGTATTATCGCCGGGGAAAATGCATGGCCGAGCGCAGCAACGCGCGTCTTTTATCGAGACCGTATTTCGCGCGGACTTCTCTACTTGCGCGTTAAATTTCGCGAATAAATCCCGGGATCGCGACGCGCGCGCGCGCGCGCACAGCTTTCCAAAGACGCGTCTTTTGCCCGGAAAGAGACAAATGGACGGGCACGACGCTTAGAAATGTCGAATTACTCGCGCCGCGGTAATTCACCGACGATCGGTAGCTGCGCGCGCAGCGGCGCGCGGGCATGCGCGGTGCGAAACGATCGCGCGGAGCTGCGTGGCAGCGCTGCACATCCGGCGTGCGTCGCGCGAAGATCGTCCCTGAAGATTTGCACGGAAGACAGAGAGCACGATTCTTTTTCGCCGCGTTACGTCGCCTCGTCGCGGCGGCTACTCGCCGCCACCTATGGCCCGAGAGACGCCTGGCGTATCGGGGCACGATACGTCGCGGTGCCTGCTTCGACATGTTTTCCTCGTGGAACAGTCAAGGCCACCGCGAGATAATTATGCAGATAACGGTGATGCTCGCCTGTAACCCAGCCGCGTGGAGGATCCACAGGTCCGTTCCTTGCCAAAGATAAGCTTCACCACTCTTCTTCTTCTCTGTGTCTGTCCTTGCAGCGTTCACCTTTGATCCCCCCCCGCACCTAAGCGTCGCGCTATTGACATTGTCGCCTGCCCGACAATATCGCGCGGCCAAGCGTGCGCTTTTTACACGCTCGGTCCTGCAGATGCCACCGAAATGGCCACGCCATCCCGCGGAGTAGAGGCGACTCGTTCAAGGAACCGGTTCGCACAATTAATTGCGTAACCGTTTATTTGATCGGGGAACGGTGTCGCTAGTGTCAGCCGAGCGGCCGGCCTTTTTATTGCCGATAGGTACGTCATTCTTGGAGCGATAAAATCAGCTCGGTCGAGATTAAAGGGCGCCCGGACGTGCCCGTGGCGAACTACCGTGCCCTTTCAGGAATTATTCCGCCCCGGAACAACTAGACCCAACCTGATACTCCGCCCGAATGTGATTATTCGCTTTTCCTTTCCCGCTGTTATGCGCTCTCGGCTAATTCCGCCGCGGACGCCGCGCACAGGGAGAGAGAGAAAAAAAAGAGGAGAGGCGTCGCGACAAATTTTCTGAAAATAGAGTTACGCGCTACGGAACGCCAGCAGATTTGAACCGGGCCACTCTAAATTTCTCGCCGAGGGTATTTCGGGTCCATTGTAGTTCCTAATACACTTTATTCTCCACCTCGCATAAATCGCGGCCGTATTAAACGAAACCTTTTCGTTGGAGCTGCGATGCCTGTTCGTGAATTACGGCATCGCCGGTCACGGGGATACAAAGGCGAAGCCTTCTTCGCGAAACCACTATGCATCGAGTTTTAAACGTTTCCAGCTTAATTTGGCGTTACGAAAAATGGCACGGTCATACGGCCTAATGACGGGGTTACGGCGTGTAACCGCTAACGTCCTCAGTTCTTAGAAACACGCTCGAGACAAATCCAATTATGCTTATCGCGTTATCCGCTTAATACACCGAATTTCTATTTACTAACACACCTCGCCCGTCCCTCGGCCGCGTACCTTCCGCCGAGGACAAGCGCCGCGGATTGTAATTTTGCGCGGTGCCAATCAAAGCGTGGATTAAATCTGTTAATGGCCGGGCAAAGCTTGTAAATCCATATTCGAAAACCGATTAAGGAGATTTTCCAATTTCCCCCGCTACCTATTGATTTCGTATGGTTAACGCGATTATCGTACGGCTGGCGGGCGGCCGAAATTAATATCAGAAGGCTGACGATTTGCGGTGAATTGCCGTTTATCGTAGTCAAATGAAGCCGAACGAGCCCTTTCGCGCTCGATGATTTTCCGCGAAATGTAATCCTCTCTCGCGCGACGTAAACGCGCCCCGCGCGTTCACCGCGGCGGAAGAGAGGCGGGAACTGTTCAGGCGCGAATCGCCGGAGCAGCCGAGATCAAAGCGTCCAGGCGATCTTTCGGTTAGAGCAGCTCTGTTGTTTCGCAAAGTCTGTCGTATAACGGATTTTAAAGTTACCCCGCCATCGCATCTTGTTAAAGGATCCATGAATTTTACATGGATCCCATACATTACAATGATGAAGCAGGCGATAGACAAGTTTAAAACTTCTCGCGGTTACGCGTAGTAGTTCGTTGTATTTTACAAAGGTTCGAACTTCCGTGTAACGCGTTCGATAGTATTAGAACGCTTCTTGACACGGTCGTGAAAATGTTCCATCGAAAGGAATTACCATTACTTCGCCTGGGGACCTTGGCGATCGGTTTCCAAATGTCACGTTTATAGGATGTTTCAGAATTATGGGTAAAAGCTTCAGGAGGTCATGGAAATCAGTAAAAGAAAAAGGTATATGTTAATAAACTTGGATCTATCGATTAATCGTTTTTGAAGTACACAGTTATTTCGCGAAATGCTTTTTCAATAATAATAGAATCAAATTTTCAATTACTCTTTGCCATTTTCAGAGGCTACAATTGTTATGAACAAATTATACGCTAATGAATATATAAATCTGCTTAATTCCATAACGAAACCTATCGTTCATTAAATACTCATTCTCTGGGATCGCCGATTATTTATCGATTATTCAATAGTACGTGTAATCGTACGAAAGAATTGTCCGTTTACGGCCTGAATATATAAAAAACAATTAATTTACGAGCCTATACCTAAGTAGTAAAATTTGTTGATTTTTTTCGTGATTGCTGTTAGCCAGTTTGTACCAATAATTTTGAAACGCCCTGTATATTTGGCTTACCGAGGTCATTGTGGAAATGTTTAAAAATTTTTAGTGGACCTTGACGCTAAACAGCAATTGTACTTATTTGTATATCCGATATAACGCTAAAGGAGTTTTATCAGCGAAAGAAGTACCCATTCTTTAAACAGGGTACAATTTTCCTTAAACTATCTCGCTTTAGTCAGTGTTTAGTCAATTAGATAAACGCGCTTATCTTTACATTTGTGTAGGAGGTAATTAGACTTCACATTTATTTACCCGTTTGCATATTCACCGTTCGTACTGGCAATTATTCTACTTTACGGTCTACAATAATTTAACAATTGATCACATGCATCCTAATTTCTATAGAAATATTTTTTCCGAATCGAAGAAAATAAATACGCAACATAAATTACTTACAACATCTTCCGAGAGATGAGTAAACGTCGAAATCGACGGTTCTATTAATTCATCACTGTGCCCGATATCGTAACCACGTTTCTGACAGTGTTAATAGAAGATTACGTGAATTTCAACGATTAAAATCGTTTAGTCGAGTCGAAACTGTCGAGAGAAGTTCTGTCGCGTAGCTACGAACGTTTGAATTTGAGCGCCCTTCGCGCCATTCCCCACGGCAGATGCACGAAGGTCAAAAGTATTTTAAAAATAAGGCCGTAGGCATTGGCAGATTGGTATGGCAGTGGACGTTAAGGGTCGGGTGGCGTTGTAATGGCAAAAAGTTTGCGAAAGGTGAGTAATCGTCGGGACGATAAACAAACGGGGATCGTTGGTGCATACGGTACGTTAGTTAGCTGGCGCTGGGTTTAGGTAAATAAAGCCGCGTGTGAGCGTGTCTGAATGGTTAGAAATCGAGCATCAACAAATCGAGTTTTCGCGACAAGGCTCGTGGCTAGACGAGCACGTCCGACAATGGCGCCCAAGCCTCGCGAATATTGACATTGCCGAAAACATTATCTTCGAATATTGGATATTATCATATCCCCGGCTGGCACGTACTACGTCGCAATTAATATTCTAACCTTCTTGCAATTCTCGTTACGCTGGTGGACGTTACAGCCGCGATCGGAAGTGTTTCGTTGATCGCCGAGGTTATGCGAAAAAATGTTTTCGGCACGTATAGTAGCGACGCGTGAACCCTGAAGGGTTTTACAGTTATACTGCAATGTGGCACATTTGCAGAAGCACGGAGGAAGTTGTGTGGGTCTAGAGTTGCGATATAATCTCCGAGGAGATATCGTCAAGCCGATATAGGAGAGTGTGCGTGAAGAAGGCGTGTGAGTTAACGTTTTAAGGGTTAGGGAGTCATTCTGTAGTCAGGGTGATATCATAGTCTATAGTGTGGACAGCTCAGGGCAGCTAGTTTGGTTGTAGGGACGGGATTGGAGATAGACAAGATGGACCAACATTATTGTCTACGGTGGAACAATCATCCAGCCAACCTCACAGACGTTCTCAGCTCGTTGCTCGCCAGAGAGGCACTCTGCGACGTTACCCTGGCGTGTGTCGGAGAGACATTCAAGGCCCACCAGACGATACTCTCTGCATGCAGCCCGTATTTCGAGAGCATTTTCCTCCAGAATACCCATCCCCATCCAATTATATTCCTGAAGGATGTCAATGACACGGAAATGAAGGCGTTGCTGCACTTTATGTATAAGGGAGAAGTTAACGTTAGTCAGCATCTACTACCGATGTTCCTTAAAACAGCCGAGGCGTTACAGATTAGAGGCCTCACCGATAATAGTGTAAATAACAAGGCGGAAGAGAAAAGCCCGTCGCCGGAGCCAGAAATGCAAACCGGTGTTAGGCATACAGATTCGCCTAAGCTTCAGCCTCTTCCCGAAAAGAGGAAAAGAAAGGCTTCGGGCAGCTTCGATGTTTCCCTTAGTGGTCCACCCAGTGAACGGTTCATGTCCGATTCTCAGGTATGTACTTCCAAATCGTCTAGTTTCGTGCACGCTACCGTTTAAATTTTTATCCTCAAGTAATTTACCTGCCGTTTATTCTCGTTTCGCTGTAATTTCTGTTCTTCTCGTGGAAGCTTAGGTGAATAAACGATTCGAAAAGGGTAAAGTAAATTTTAATACAGTCCGTTGACAATATTATAATTTTCCTTCTTTCTAAATACAGATTACATTAAATTCTTTCAGTATTTTCTATTTAAAAAAGATACACAAGATGACTGTTATAATACAGCGATTACTGCGTTCTATGGATTCCGATTTCTACGTCGGCGATTCTTAAGATTTCCATGCATTTTAGTATCCGAGTTATTAATCGATCCATTCGTGGTGTTTGCATAGTAACGTGTAATAGAGATTAGTAAAAAATTTGTGTTCCCTAATTTAGGTGGCTCTCGTTTATTCGAAAATATTTAAATCCATCATATTTTCTAGCATAACGAATGAGATTGATATATTCTTCTGTTTATTTAAGGTTTTTATCGCTGTTTATGCGCGTAGAATGCTCGGAAAATTACGTATACTTTGCGTTGTTTACGAATGCAGTTTCCAATACGAGATCGCCGCAATTTTACTATTTTCCGACAAACAATTTCAAAGCATATGTTCCCGCGCGGTTGCGCGCGTGCGTTCTTGCATGCGTGCACCTTAGCACGTATATAGACGCACGGTCTGTCCATGCAAACTTTTCTTACGTGTAGCGCTTAAAATTCGGAGATAATAATCGTGCGTCGTTATCAATTAATTACATATGTATGTGATTGCACAGCCTTTCAAATGTATGTAATTATAACCTTGACATATACAGTGAATATCTAATCTGCGGTAAAATATATGAATCGCGTATGTAGTACGGTATCGAAGCTTTTCTCGCGGCATTTTTTTTTTTATAGTTTCGATATATCGAGATATTCGGTCATAGTTTTTCCACGTTTTGCACAGTGCAATATTAGTAGAAATTTCACTGATGCTGCTGATAACCAAGGGTAATTTTCGATTTTACTCGGCGACAAACAGTTTTCATTGCATTATTTACAAATTTGCATAAGAAATATCCAAGTCGCATAATGTACGAGTTAATTCTGACGCGTTCGTACGAATCGCAGTCCCAGATGGTCTCAGTATTTCTGAAGTGGGCGCACTTTTGATTTACTGTTTCCAGGCATCTTCGCAATTTAGTTACAAATCAAGCCCTCCTGTGATTCCAAAGTTAAATAATGCCTTGGGAGGTGATGTGGAAGATGGTGGTCGACCTATGTCTCCCATGTCACAACCGCAACCTTCTATCAAACAAGAGCTAGACCATCATTTGCCGAACTTCCATGACAACATCTCCCTACCGGTGAGTAATCTTGCGTACATATCTTTTCATATTGTAGTAAAAATATTGTTACGTCGTGCATGTTTGGTGTATAATTCTTAGCACGTTGCATAGCGTACACTGGAAAGTAATCTATAGTTGTGTTTCTGCTATCGGTATGCCTGTTCCTTTCTGAAATATCAATTATTATTCTCATACATACATGCCTTATTTATCTATTTAATTTATCTCTTGGAAGTGATTTACAAAACTCGAGCGATTATCACATCAGAATCTGGTCATTTTGAAATATTTTGAAGCTTTTACTTTGTACGTGTTTAAATATTGTTTTGCTGCGATTTTTATTACATTATTGAACGGAATATTTTGAGCGTTAAATGCCTAATATTTATCACTCGTTAATTGAGAGTATCTTTAAATATTTGTTACATGTATATAATATCCTAGTTTGGCGTAGTTTCATGTAGCGTATATTTTAATATTGACATCCTTCGACTGACTTTATTTCTTGTATCATGTGTTGTTCTCGTTTCAGCATGTCACTTTATCTTTCTTCATTATAATATCTTGTAATCCATGTTTATATTGCCGAGGAATATTAATCCTTCGACCATAGTTACTGAGCTATTCGTGAAACCATGAGACATGCCAAGCATATCATGCCACAAATATAGTTTCGTTGCTGTTCCCACGACTATAATTCTCTATTGTGTTCCTACAACTACTAAGTCCGAACAGACACGGGAAGGAAGGGATGTTGAAATAGACAATAAAAAGAGAAAAATTTGCTTCTTGTACGCTGAAAGGCAAAATGAAAGATGTGTTGATTAAACACATATCCTTTCCTTCTCTGTTGACAGACTAGTGTGGAGTGGGAGGTTCGGGGAGATGGGAAGAGTGACGAAACTATGGATGTACAGAATATGACCGAAAGCCAACCAGATTCCATTCTGATACAAGTTTCTCGCGAAAACACTATCATGGCTGGAGGTTCTCTGTCTGTCGATATGTCAGGGACCACAGCCGACTGTTACGGGAGTTCCCAGAAATGTTCGCTAAATCAGTCTATGCCTATGAAATCGTCATCGTGCAAAAGCAATAGCGCAGTGTCGCATCCATTGTTCGATTCGTTGCACGACAGCGCGAGCGCGAAAAGATCCGCGTATAACGACGATGTTCATAGGTCGATGATAGTGAATCAACAGGGGATGTCAGTAATTCAATCAGCTCTGTGCAATGTTTCGCATCGGTCTATCCTGCCGAGTAGAAAGACTGGCAGATTCAAAGTTGGCTGGCTAGACATGTATTCCTGGCTTCGGTACGACGAAAGGTCGAATCTTATGTTTTGTAAATATTGTAGAAAGTGGAGCGATTCGATTCCTGAAATACGCACTTCATTCGCGGCAGGAAACGGTAATTTTAGACTCGAAATCGTGAATCATCATGATAAATGTAAGGCGCACAATTTGTGCGTTGCCAAAGAAAGTGAAGCAAAGGATAGTTACACTTATATCGTGGATACCTGTTGATTTTACGTTAGTCGCAACTGGCTCGCGATCAGCTACGCTCGATTAAAATTCGCCGGGCTCTCAAGTCACCGCTTCTGGTCGAAGGAAAACATTTTTTACACCGAATTATTACAAGGCTATGCGTGCATGTTTTACATGTTCGTGATTATTTAAGATTTAACAGTCATATCACATTCTTATGGAGCATGAGTGTGTATTATGTGCATCCTCTTCACAGTATGACGTTGCCATAGTAGTTGGACAATTCCGTTTAGTGTTGTCTTCCTTTTTCTATTATACCCAACGTTATTTCAACATCGAAGCAGTACGTAAATATATATATTTGCGAGTCGCGCGAAGACCACGCGCAATTCACGCGTGAACATAGACTCGGAAATGTGCGATTTTTCTCGATGGAACTTTTAAAGTGTCCAATGTCGTAAATGAAGTATCTCAATCGATATATTTGTCCCAAGTATTTGTGTATATTCAAATTACGAAAACATCGACACACAGAGTAATGGACTTCATTTGTGTTCTGTAGCCTCGGTGCTTCTCGTAACTTCTGCTTTAATATGTACATTTAGGAGCATTCTTTAATATTTTATCAATGACCATAGAGGAATTTTAAGTGAAAATAGATACGTATATAATAACGATTAAAGTCTACGAACCGTGCCTTCACGAGTCGATTATATACGTATGAAAATCTTTGAACTCTGTATTTTTACACGACGATATTTAAAACGCGTTGCATATCGTCACCGTGCATTGTTAATCCTGAAATAATGCTAGAAAAAGAAAGAACTGCCGAAGTAGATGCATTTTAAAAGTGTTGCCCTTCTGTGATGGATATTCTCGCGTTGAATATAAACGAAAACAGAATACTTTTCATCGCGGCTTGTCCTTTACGAACGCGATAAGTTAATCTTCCCCTTCACTTGTTACAATTAAGATTGAAGATGTAAATAGTAAATAAACGAGCGACTATTATAAATTCCCCTCATCACTACCCGTATACTCGAGTTGTTTGCCGAGTATTTTATTTATATCTTCTTCAAACATGTTCAAACCCATCGAGTACCCGTGATACTTTGACCCGCGAAAAAGAATCTCGTCAACACTATTCTCATTAATAAATACCGTTGCAATTCACAACTTCGTCATGCCCTTCCACCAGCATGCGTTACTTTCATACTTATCTGCATTCGACGTTATAAACGATTCTCGCGTGGTCAAATCCCCCGTGCTTGATCATCCCTTAATTCCTTACGAAACACGAACGCGACGATAACCAAGCATCTGCGACGGCACAGAAATGTTTGGTTGGACGCGGTCGTATCGTTCCTTTTCAGTGGTATTTAAAATATGGATGGTGTGGTGTGCAGGGCCATCCAGGCGGGCTGCTAGGAGAGGAAGGAGGACCCACAGCGGGCACGCTCGGCGATGGCGTGTCGGGGATCGAATCGTCCGAACCCCATAATCCCCCCCCAGAAATGCTCGACGGACTCGATGGTAAGACCACCAAAACATCTATCATTACGATCAAACTTTCATCTAGATATCACGCACTTCCCTTCGCGCGCTGGTACCGCGTCCGCGCGAGCCCCCAAGCCTCGTAGCCGACGCGACGCAACAAGTAACGCGTGTACAGCCGTCGTTAATCGGTTTTTCTCGCGATTGTTCGCGGCTTGTCATCCGCGGATCAACAAGTTGCCCCCGGGTGCGGCTCTCGATGGCCGTTAAACCGTAGCAGCGGGGGGCGAGGGGGTGGGGGGGGGTGGGGTGGAGGGAAATACGTGATATCTAAGAAATCGAGGGAGATGTGCATGCACGTTTGCAAGGATTTTTGCGCGTCGAGTCGTACATAGGCGTACGAAGCGAGCATCCCTCTATTTCCGAGTCTGGCAAGCGTAGTGAGTGGTAACTACTCTTTAGAAAACACGAACAACTTTCTTGTTGGATGGATGTATGTCCTGTATATGTATATACATATATGCATACAGTGTGTGCTTGTGTGTGTGTATATATATGGGTATACGACACAGTTCACATATATATATACACACATATATATATTATATATATATATATATCCTTGGTGTTGTGGTGATGGTATCGTGCATTTGCTATGTTCACTGTGGTAGTTACAAAACCCGTAAGTGTGTTTTAATATACACGTATAGGAGTATCTAACAAATACGATGGTTTGGGCAAAATGGTATCGGCAAAGTGGAGGGCAGTAATTTTGTTAGTATCAGCAAATGGACAGTACTCCCTGGTTGGCTGAACTTGAGACGGTGTGTGACCGATGATTGCGAGTACGTGGTATCCCGTATGTGTTGCGTTTCTGTTTTTTTTTTTCCCCCCTTACCCTATACATATACATACACATTCGGTGGGTCGGTGTATGATGCGTGACAGAGTATATACATACCATTAACGGAATCGGTTTTCGGCAGTGCGACACGCGCGTGTGTGAATGCGTCGCCCGCGCGGCAGAACGTGTATATACGTGTGCTCGCATGTAGATTATAAAGCGCGGTGTAAACTCTGTAAACGGAACGTATATACATATGTATATGTGTATGTATATATACATCATTACAGCGGGATTCTCTGTGCATGTCCCGTTTCTTTTACACACTGTTTCTCTCTGTCCTCTTACAAAGTACCTTTTTACTTTATTCCACCACGTCTCTTTACATGTACATATCACCGCGCCAGAATCGATCTTTGATATTTATTACGTTCTCACCGTTGCTCTCTTGCGCTGTTTCTCTTTTATTTTTCCCCTCTCTCGACCCACGAGTACACCCATAGAGGCACGAATCGCCCGTACGTAACAGAAGTACGTAGGCATAGGACGTACATGTACACGAGCAAACGGAAAGGTACCGTAGCAACAGAAATACAACGCCTCGCGTGCGTTACGTAAACGATCGACGGATCGGTACGGACGTCAGCGGATCCGATGGCAAGAAGAGTGACATAACGCGATCGTTTCTGCTGGTAGCAACGATTACTCTTGAGGCGGCTCTCGCCGAGAGTGTCTCAAGGGTATGCCTCGTCGTGGCGTCAGTGGCGAGGAAAAAGAAAAAGAAATAGGGAGGGGCGGGTGGGGGGGGGGGGGGGATTCTGTCGCTAACGCGACGGTGTCCGTCCGAAGCTTTTCCGAACCTGTTGGCGCTCGATCTCGCTGAAAATCGTCGTCGTCGTCATCGTTCATGATCGTTGACTCGAGAGCCGTCGTTGCTCGTCACGGACAAAGAACCGAGTCCCGTCCGTCTGCTGTAGGCAACGTTGCGCCAGATCTCGACGTTTCCGCGTGTAATCCGCGCGTATGGGTCTCTTGTATGGAGGCTACGTCGATGAAAGAGGAATAGCGGTAGGAAGAACTTTTCAGATAACTCGAATCGCTTTTTTCACCCCGATCCTACGAACACGAGCGTTCGCTCGAGGAAAGTATTACACTGTCAGCAGTTCTCTTCACCAGTGGTTCTTCCGCTTGCGTTGATTCTTTTTAACGATAACTATCTTTTCGTCTTCATCTTCTTTTCTTCTATTCTTTTTTTTTTTTATTGTTGGTCTTCTTTCTCTCTCAATCTCTCGCTCCCCTTCTCATTCCTTTGCTTTTGTTCCATTCTATATCTTGTTGATTTGTTCCTTTCGGTTGTTGTGACGACATGTTTTGTGCTAGCTTTTGCGTTTATTTGTACCGTTGAACAGTGATGAGACCAGTAGGTGTGCGCTTATTCTTTTATTTACGCGACTTGACGTTTAAATTGATTTTGTTACGAGTAGGCATCTGGTATAGATAGAGCACGCACACGTATATTTCCACCCGAGTGCGGCGCTTCCGAGACTCTATCGCCTTCGTAATTTTTTTTTTTTTGTTTCTGATTGGAGAACGTAATCTGACTTGAGAGAATCCCCTCTTTTCTGCAACTCTTTGACTTGACGTAGAGTGTGACCCTTTTTTCTCTCTCTCTGAACGGTGTATTACACGTTTACTTTATATTATTACGTCTCTGTATCTTACGATGAGTCTGGTAGAGATTGTCGGTAATCAGAGTGGCATCCAACTGAAAGTTATACATTGAAACGGGATGATCTTGTATATTCCAGGAACATCAGGAACTTGCAAAAAAGAGAAGGATATAAGTAAAGACGTTCAGAATAAGTTAGAGCCACTGGGCCTCGCCACGGAGTGTTGTAAGCTCTGCGGCAAGAGCGTGGCGAACATAAAAAAGCACATGAAATCGCATTTCCCCGATAAATATCAGTGCCAGATCTGCATGATATCGTTGACGAGATCGGACAATCTGAAAAGGCATATTAAGTTGAAGCACGGAATACGAGAGGGATCGTTGATATCGCCGTTCATGCGTTTAGAGCACAAGCACTTTCTAGCGAAATCGGAACCAGCTTACCTCACCTAGAACGTATCCTGCACGCACGCTAACGGCCGGGAGTAAAACGCCGGCCAGGCCGTCTATAGTCTAACGTTTTAGCGGGACGTTTTCACGGTGACGGGGAGGGGGAGGGGGGGGAATGCATATGGATATGCATAGTGCGTGCGGGACATCGAAAGAGGATGCTGAACCGAGAAATTGCCGCGGTGTTCGTTGCTCTCGCGTTCCGTGACGCAGGGAGGACGAGATTAGCGTTAATCTACTGTTCGCCGGGTCTGTTCTGTAACTCGGCATTCATCACTTGCGCCGAGCTAGTCCGCTCGGTTTAATTTTAATCGTCGTGTTCTTCGTTTAAATTATTCTCATAACGAGATCGTCAAGAAACTATTTATTGTCGTACGTCTCTAATTTCTAATTACTTTTAAGGGTTTTACTTTCCTTTACTTGCGAGATAAGTGTTTCGGTTCCGCGCCTCGGTTGAAGAATTAGAGGCTACCCACCGCTAGCTGCGTCCTACGCTCGTAGTGGTCGATCAGCTAGAGATCTCACGTCGGAGTGGCTCGAGTACAAACGAAAGAAAACGAAACTAAAGAGAAGAGAAATAGAATAAAAAAAAAAAAAGAAGAAGAAGAAAATAAATAAAGTCTGATAGTGTTCGTAGACTACCTCCAGCAGATGATATCGTCGCGGTGTCGCGCACGCGCGACGAACCAGTACCTTTTTCTCTCGAGCAACGGGAAATCACGGTTTCCAAGTGTTACTTACACGGCACCGCACGGAAACTGAACGGAACGGGCGAGCGCCTGTTCCGCCCCGAAATTCCCGGCTCGCTGTTAATATACGCGGCGCATGGAACTGAGTTTTACAGAGCCTCCGCGGCTCAGACATTCATTTCTGCCACAGAATTTCGCCCGGCAAGAAACCTCGAGATATTGCCTTTGATTAGATTTGCATAAGAGAGAGAGATACTTCGAACGGTTAAACGTGCACGGCGCGTTCTGTGCTTTTCGGGGGGGATGATGATTTCCAACCGCGAGGAAATTCCCCTCGAAATTGCTCCTACAGTTTCGTTAGTAAGTAACGAGACGCTGTGTGTGTGTGTGAGAGAGAGAGAGAGTGTGTGCGTGTGTTTGTACCGTTGGAGCATTTCGTCCAGTTCCATGCCCGGTGTACGATCAAAACCTGTATCTCGTAATGTACACATATATACGCATAGGTATATGCCAGTCCTGTTCCGCAGGTGGAGGATATCAGTATTAAGCGAAAACTATTTATATGCATATTTAATAGATCATATATTATATTATTATTAATATTTATACCGTAGGTTGTGAAAGACGTCGAAGACTGAGTATAAAACTGATTCTCTTGTGGGCCGGCGAGGCTCTAAAATAGTCATGATGAACTAGTCTCTGAAGCCCGAAGGCTGTTGCAAGAACAGATTTTTCATAGAAGGGGTTTTTTTATGGTGCCTTTCCTTTTTAAGTACAATACTCGACTATTCAATAATCAATAATCGATATATATATATATACATATATTATACATACGCAAATATATATATATATATATGTATATATAATATAATAAATAACTACGGATATAATATACGCCCCGTGTAATGTGTAACGGGCGCGCGACACGGTTCCCTTCTTCTATCGACAGTGCATGACATCTAATAATCGAGCATCGATCTTCCTGGCGACGCCAGTGCGCGCACACTGCCGCTCCTCTCTGTGTCGGGTGGCAAAAACCCTTCCCTCGCAGTGAATCCGATCAAAGCGAATAGAAAAGAGAGAAAGAGAGAGAGAGAGCTCGAGGGAGAGCAGGCCGAGCGCCAATCGAATCAACCCCGTTGATGGCCGTTTTTCACACACGCCTTTTCTCTATTTGCAGATACGACACTTTTAACACCTCAGGGCACTGAGTGCGCGCCGCTTGCGTACACTGAGAAAGTTAATCTGTCGGACTATTTCGAAAAGTTGCCGTACACGTACACTAGCAAATGCAAACGATGCGGTCGGGTCGTGTCGAACGCGAAGAATCATTACTTGACCCACAATCCGGGCAATTACGTCTGCCCCCTGTGCGGTTGCCGTAGGACCCGGCTGGATAACTTGAAGGGTCACATAAAACAGAAACACCCCGAGATATAAATGCCGCGCAAGTCCGCCCCGGCAACTCTGCAAACTTGAGCTTGCTTCTCTCCGCTTTTATATCTCCTACTTTCGTCAGTTCACCCGCGGGGCGTAGGCAAGAAGCTGTCAAGAGTTTGCGCCGGTCGTTGGTACGCGTAAAGGGAGTCGCGCGATCGCCGCCGATCTCGTCGTACACTTAGCCCTTAGCTTTTTTAGACTCGTTCGAATAGGAACGGAAGCGTTTTTTCACAGCTTGCCTTTTAACATTAGAAGATCGAAGAAAACCGATCGGAGGGTTTGTGGTTAAGATGCAATAAAGTCACTCGCTCAACATTTCACCCCTCGCTCGTTACGCTCTCGAATTCTTGAACGCTTCTTGTTTCCTCAGATCGCTCGCATTGAATATCGTCGCACGCGGTTTAAAGGTCCCTCTTCTTTCGCACTTCGCTCGCGCCACGCGACGGACCTTGGACGATCGTTTCGCCGGCACTTTCCTTCGTTCGACAGCAATTCACGGTGATAAACGTGGTCGTTGTAAGTTACAATCCACGAGAAACGTAGCGCGCGTAAAGCATGCTGGAATGGACGCTCCTTTGGCTCGAGCGGCGATGCTAGTCACGCAATACGGTCGCGAATTACGAAGCTTTTACGACGGGGCGAGCGAGGGGCACGGTTCCCGCCGTGTTCGGCCCCGTGATTCTGTACTTATTAAATCGAAGGAAACGCGGTGAAAGTCCGCGGTGCCTCGATACCCGCAACGATCTCTTCTCGCGGCAGATAAGAGCGGATCTTGCGACCGACGAGCGTGCCGGAATTTATGCCAATATTTGGTAACGATGCCAACCGCCGAGATAATCGAAAAACCTAGGAATAGTCTGTAATTCGTCGCCTGTGCCCAGCGAGAGAACTCTTAAGGAAAAGTCGTTCACCGCGTGAAAGGAAAGAAAGTGAATTATAATGTCGGTTAATTGAAGTGGCGCGCAGTCTATTTCTCCTCCGCTTTGATTGACCATTCGCCAGACACCTTGATTAATTTCATGAATTTCTCGCGACGCTCGGCGAGGGAGAATCTCTCTTCCCTACACCTGGGCGTCATCAGGCGAGACACGTTGTCACATCTCGACTAGGGCGAGCTACTTTCGCGCCGCAACTCCTCCGTCGGCCTTTAACGGCGCAGGGAATCGGTGGGTTCGTGCATTAGTAGAGCAACGACGCCGCTAGAAGCCAAATGGAAATTAGTCTTACGCGACTTTGCGACCGTTCTCCTCCCGGTCAAAGGGCGTTTCACGGTTAACGATAAAAAGCGTCCCGTCGTTTTCCGCCCGCTCGTGACGAAGACACGGTTCATCTGCTCCTCCCCGCCGTTGCATTTAATTACATCGGGCTCCCTTCATTAACGTAATTATTCTTTTTCCGCGCATCTTGCGCCCGTAGCCGATCGATCTCCTTCGGGAGCTGTCGTTCCTCCTTTCTATTTTTCTTGCGTCTTCCTGGTTGGCAGCTTGTTAGGTATGCAGCCAGGCTCCCCCTAAACTACCAGCTTAAACAGCTTCTCCACCCGTCATCGTACGATAGAAATTGTTCGAGGGGAATGCGGTTCTTTTGATCTTCGCAAGTCTTACTTTTCCAATACGTCAAAATAGGTTGGGCTAGTTCTTTTCGCTGATACGATGTCGAGGTAATCTTGGATCCGAATGGTTGTATGAAAAAGAAGTTCATCGTTCGTTCATTCCCTCGTGCAGTACGGTTGATTTTGCTGCAGCGTAAACACCGTTTCCGCTGTACTTTGGTTCACTGTTGTACGACGTTTATGTATACTCAAGAGTTTATCACTTTTAGGGTCACGATGTCGTGGGTCATCCAAGCCTTTCCTTAGCGTCACGATATTATTGTGTACGACAGGAAATACCAAGATAAACATTCCAGAAGCCGCGCGAAATATTAATCCCACTTGTTCGATTTCTTTTTCAAGGTGCAACCGCTCGAGCTCGCACACGAGGCAAATCCATTATTCTTTTAAGGAAGCATAAAAGTCAAAGGCTTGATGCAATTTGCTTAACATCGAAATGGTAGATTCGTGTAGCCAGATTTACGCGGCACTGTTTTCCATTTCCATTTACCGTAACACGGCTCCAAAGTTTGGCTAAATACTCTGGCGAAACAGGCCCGCAGCTCCATCCAAACAGCTTTCTGTATTACCTGACACGAGGAACTTACACGAGCTGCTACAGCGTCCGAAATTCTTCAGCGCAGGATTCTAGAAACGCCGGATACGCCTCGTCCATTTCTACCCATTCCGTTTGAAAGTAACGCATTCTACTTCCACCGGATCTAATAACGGACTTAGTCCGCAGCCCGCGAAACATCATCCCGAGTTTAGCGACAAATGGCGGTATCTAACCGCTAGGCGTTCTCCATTTTCAACGTCCACCCCATTCGCGCTGCGCATTAGCGTAGCCACCAATAAAATTCCGTTTCACCGCGAGCCAACGTGACAGGCTCGCCTGTCGGATTTTCCGCGGCGAAGTGATAACGCTTCCGTGGCCCCAATTACGCAAGTCATTCACCACCAACAAACGTTCTTAGCCGCGGTCGATTTTTTCCTTCCGATCGACACCCATTTCCATCGTCTCGAGCGTTGCTCGCTCGACCGTTCATCCCCGATACTATTACTTCCGCCTCGAAAATCACTTCTTTGGTCTCCTCGCGTAAACCCAGCAGCCGCGCCGGATACCGCCTATCGATCTCGAACAAAGCGGCTTCGAGGACGAAACGGCGCATTATAGCTGTGGACGGTTCGCGGGGCTATCGGTTGTTTAATATTCCCGGGTAGGAGGTTGGGGGGTCAGAGGGAGAGGGAGAGATAGAAATCCTCCTCAGTCTGGGGAGCAAAAGGGGTAATGTACTAGAGTACTAGACCAAGAAACTGGTGGGCGGTAGGCGGAAGGTCCTTTCCGTGATAAGCTCCTTAAAGGCATATCTTCTCGCCCTTATTACAGGGCGGTGCTTCACGGATGAACGATCGGGGTACGAGTCGGCGGAGGTCCTCGATAAGAGGATCACCGAGCGGAGGCGTACCCCGCTGCAAAGAGTTTCGTTTTCTCGAGCACGCGACAAGAGGCTTTCGCCTTTCGTCCTCGAGCGTGCCCGCGTTTCCTTTAAACTCCGCTGGCTTAGCCAATGGAGGAGAGGAGCTCCTGTGGCTCGTTCTTCAACTCGACTCGAAACTAAACGTCGCGTGTCTGCGAGACAGCCAGCTCGTCAGAACTTGCGAGCAACTGGAAGGATCGAAAGTAGGCTGTTCCTCGGCTTCATTCATCGCAAGCACTTGCCACCCAGCCAGCTAGGGCATCAGCAAGATCTTCCCTTCTTCTTTTTTTTGCCTCGACCCTGCGACCCTGTAACCTTTTCGTTTTTACCTGTAACGAGAGACAGGCGCGAGACACGTCCCCCGTACAGGCGCGACAGAGTTTGTTTCGTTCGCGTAGTTGTTTTCCCGGAACAGTCGCGACGGCATGGACATCCGAGTGACCGAGTTTCGCGGGCTCCCGAGATCCCCTCGCGGCAATTATTCCTGGCGGCTGCGGCCAGTATATCCCCTGGATTTTTCTGCCATTCGGAAACTTTTGCGCGGAACTTCGTCGAGCTCGTGTGTATTTTTCCAGCTGCATTCCTGAAACGTGGCTCCTCTGAGTTAGGTAGCAGTAGCTTGCCGAGAGTGTCTGGAGAATTAGCAGTTCGATTTAGCGGGGGCAGGATTCGGGCGTATCTCGATTAAATGCCGTAGATAAGGGACTCGCCCTCGGAACTGGATTGAAAAAGTTATCCTCGACACGCTGATTAAATTGCTGCATTCTTCCGCGCTCAGCGATTTAATGCGCGCACCTGTTTCATTCCAGCTTCGAGCCGTCGCCATGTTCTCGATAATAATTTCCCCAGGCTTAATACGCTATTTAATAGCTGTTAATCCCTTCAGAATTCCGCGTCATTTGAATCCCGAATTATTCAGACGACGGGCATTATTCGAACGTCGCATTTCGAGCAGCACGTTTGGTCAAACTAAATGTTTGCACACTAAAATGTACGGACAATATGAAATTCAGATTTAAACGCACAATTCAACTCCGCCGAGGAAGTCTAGGCTCGTCCCCTTTGGTCTCGCCTCTACAGCCACGTGCTCGAGTTCTATCTAGGCTTGTGTTAGATTCTGCATAGGACAAGCGAATCTTCTTACAAAGAATGAATTTCTTCGGTCATAAGTTTATCAGGAATATCGACTTTGCTGTTGCTATTCAGTTCTTACGCATTCGCGCGCGTATCTATTCAATCGATAATTTATGGTCATACATTCGAGGAATACCGGAATAAGATGGAGTCACGGAACCACGTCCTCGGGCTAGACACTACTCCTTCAGAATTAAAAATTGATTTCCTCCAAAACGAAGCGTCGTTCCAACAAATGATTATAACTCATTCTCCGCGCAGTTCTTTTTCATGGAGAATCACGGTTGTCCGTTACGAGACAGACAGTGTACAGTGTGTCCAACAGTCGTTGTATTCAAACTTCTCTCTCCCTTTTGTTTGCTCATTCGCGTAAAGCCTCGAGCGTGTCGTTCTTCCCGCTCAGGCGGGCTGCGCGCGATCAATCAGAGTTAGTTATCGACTCCCGCCCGCCCGGATTCACTGACTTAGCCGAAATGATAGGTTATGCGGGGCATGGCATCGAAAGTATCGCGGGAAATTTATAGATTCCGCGCACGTGAGAAGGTGGGATTATTTTTAGCGTACCGCCGTCCATTTCGAGTCCCGTGCACGTTGAGGCAGAGAACGGAAACTGCCGCGGGATATTTTCAAGACCGTTAAATGCTAACGGGTTGCCCAGAAGCTGCTTGAATGAATATGTATCTCTTTAATTCATGTTCGCGAGTAGCTGGATCGATGAACGTAACTCTACGTGGTTCACCGGCCGCGAGTTCTTTGCCGCTCCTTTTCGCCCAGGCGGCGAGCCCGCTGGTCCGTCAGCCGCCCTTCATCCTCATTCCCTCGCAACTGATAGTCGCGCGCCGACCTATTGTGCCTCGGTTCGCCCTGGCGCGAGCGTGCCGTGTCACCTGGTTTTCCAACGAGGGGAAAGCATCCATGGGGGTTTGCTGGCGCGATGCGGGGAGTCGGAGGGAATAGCCTCCCGAAACAGTTTCTCCGGCAGTTGCACGGCCGTTCCGTTGAATCCACACGCGTACGCGACGCTGGGGTTGGCCTCCCCTTGCCGGCACGTTAGGGGAAGCCGAATGCACTGGCGGAGTACAGAGGGAGGAGGGAGAGAGGGGTCGCGACACATATAACGTTACTCTAACCGACCATCTTTATCCTAGCTTCTCCATTTTTCTTACTACTTCACACTCTCTCTCTCTCCTCCTCTCGTTCTCGCTCTCCTTTTAATTTCCGCGAGACAGTTGCGTGGAAACGCAAACGAGATGATCGATGTCGGTGTATGCAACTGTCGGGTCTCGCGTTGCGAAGATAGCCCTGTTGTTAAGCTCTGAAAGGGATTCCTCTGTCCTTTTCGTTTTCTCTCGCACGCTAATCAACCTCCACTATCTCCTTCCCTCTTTCTTGCTCTCTCTCTCTCTCTCTCTCTGTCTCTCTCGCTCGCTCTCTCTCTGTTACAGTGTTGGCCAGTGGTGTCTCACTGATGAGAGAGAGGGTTGCCCCGCAAGGTCAGGCAGCAGGGGTTCCAGCTGCCCTGCTGGATGCCTCCGCCCTTGCAACCTTCCGAGCCGCGGAATGCTCGTGCAGGGGAGAACGGGCGGTGGTGGTGTGGCGTACTGGTGGTGGTGGTGTGCGGGCCATCAGTACGATATGTTTGTCCGGATAACTGGGGACGGTTCTATGTCGTTCTCTCAACGGCACAGCTGCCCTCCATTGTGGCAAGTCGGTCAGCAACCGACGGCATCCCGTAAGATCACGCTCAGGAGGGTAGGTCGCGACCTGGACCCGTCTCTTGGATGGAAGTCGGTATTCAGATGCAGTGGTCGATGCGTGTCAACAATCCCTCCATTGTTAGCCGCTAATGGTTCACCGTCGTCGATGGGGGAACGGATTCTAATCGTGCGTTTCCAAATCATTTGGCGACGGTTCGAGTTTGAAATTTGTTGCGGGTGGAAGAAATATGTACTTGAGGGATTGCGTCTGGCAAAGTTGCGATCAGACTGATGTTCACTCAAGTTAGGGCGCGAGGTACTAATTGTGGTTTCTTTCAGTCGTTACAGGGTGGAGTAGGCTTAATATGCCTGGATCACTTTGGTGTTCTTAATAGCTTCACGTTAGAAATTATATCAGTGTATTTCTTCCATCCACTGTATCCGCAGATAAACCTATCAAGCTTCGCATCCTTGCGAAGGGTAGTGTCGTGTCCACGTTTCCCTTATTTCATTTTATTTCATACTACTTAGCGTACAGAACAGCATTTCGTCACTCGTTCTTCCTAAGCAAAATTCAAAAGTATCCAATAGCAAACGTCCTTAAACTTGAGAGCCAGTTAAATTCTAAGGAAACTTCCAAAAACAGTTGACCATTAGCGACTAAAATCCTAGTAGCTATTGACACCCATCAATTCCTACATGTCAAACTCATTTCCATAAAAGAATTGCTCGTCCAGGTCTTGATCACCACTTATCAGTAAGAGAATCGCCAGTATCTCTACAGTTGCACTTACGACGATGACTTAAAGACACTCTTTAGGAGGATCCTCAGCCTAATCCCCGCGATCATTCATCACTCAGCCATACAGCAATGCGCTACCTCTGTAACAGTTACTCCTACCTAGTATCTTTCATCTAAACACGCGGTTAAAGCCTGCGTAGCATCCTTCACAGAAACGCACATACCGCATTTGCAGAAAATTCTGCCCGAAAGCCAGTACCTCTGGATAGACACGCGTTAGAGTCCCTCGCTTCTGTCTCGATTCCAAGAGCAGCTCTTTCAAGGCTCTCTTTCTATTTTCGCGTATGACTTCCACCGCAGGAACGTATAAATACGTTGGAAAGCGTTGCGGAAAAGCAGCGCCTCGGTCGATCAGCCTCTCTTTCTCGGGAGGGTACAATTATAACCCCGCAAAGTAATCGAACTTTGGCGACACCGAGCTCAGCGGCTCGCAGGGTCGCCGGGTAGAAAAGTATCTTCAGAGCCTCTCGATATCTTCTCCAACCCGTAATGTCGTTTATTCGCAGACACGATCGCCGCGAGGCGAACGTTTCTATGCGCACTCGAATTTTTACCTGTGCCTCGGAGCCACTTGGGATGGGTACTGCGAGACAAAGGATGAAACGGCGATGGAGCTCGAATGATTTCATCTTGCCGCGCGGCGATCTCGCGGGGAACCGTTCAATCGAAACGGGACCGCTTCGAAGTTGCAATCGGCTTGATTAGCTAATACAGCTGGCGAAAGCGGCGATAACCGCAACGCGAGCTCGGGGGCCTATGGATCGTATCGGAGGGTGGGCTCGGTCGGCCAGCCCTTTGGGTGTGCCAGTTTTCCGTTTTCGGCTCGATTTGCCGCTCTATACTTCTTCCCCGTACCGATCGATCCGACGGAACAAGCCTCTGGAGGAGGCACGCGTGCACCTGCCTCGTCGCTAGCTTAGGGTGAAAGGGACTATGGCCTGGTTCGGGAAGCGCATTCGCCCTGATTCTCCGCGCGATTAAACCCTCGCGTCGCCGTTTTGATCTCGTCTAGGTGGTGCGGAGAGTGCTCTCGCACCGCGCACCCAGTCTTCCGTGGAGCGTTTCAATTCGAAATATCGGCGGAAGCGTTCGCAGTACGAAGCTGGCCGCTGAAAGCATCGGCGTTGGAGATCCATCGGTTACGTACAAACAGCTGCGAAATTTTCTGAAAATTCCGCAACGCCGCGGCGATTTTTCCCCGAGTGAAATCGTTTCCGTTTCAATGCCACCGCCCCCCCCCCCCCCCTCCGGCGTAACTCCGAATTTCGTATCGCGCGAATGAAGCGTGCGCCAAGCGAGCCGCCGATTTACATACATTGTTCGCTCCGACGCGTCGAATGTCTTCGGCTAGGAAACGCTTGGGTATAGAATGGTACCTAGCAGCGTTGCTGGTTCGGATGGAATCTCTATAACGAATCTTGGGAAGTTTACAGCCGCCGCGTGGACCTGTGAACGCCGACATCGTTTCACAGTCGATACGGCGATCGATCCCTCGTGAACGACTTTTCCCCACGACCGAAGTTACACCGTCCGTTGTTAAATCCGGCACGCCACCCATCGTCTACCGTCGCAAACCGCGCCTGCTCGAGTCGCGCAAGTGCTCCGTCTCTTCTCCCGACCTGTTCGACAAACGGGGGTTCGAAAAAAAACAAAAGAATAAAACAAAAGAGAGAGAACAAAAACTGAACGTGCCATATACGCCTGACTGTCTGCACCAGCGTAGATTAATGCCAAGTATCGTAAGGTATTTAAAATTAACCGCTTCTGGAGAACCTAACAATTACACTTAATGTACCTAGCAATTAGAATTCCTATATAGATATATATATAATAACTAGGTAATGGATAAGCGACGAGGAATCGAATGAAACGAAACAAGAAAATTTTTTTAAATATATTTATATATATATATTTATATATATACTGTAATATTTTTGTACCGATGACCAGATTTGTGAAATAAATACTTATGCTGCAATCCAATCCACCGTGGGGCCACGGGTGTGTCTGTATTTTATCGTTGACGGGAGTTGTCGCTCGATACCGTTGCAAAACACCTCGAGTCGGGGCTATTTTTGGGAAAGGGGTGGAATAAAGAGGCGCGAAAAAGAGGGGGATGTGTGCTTCGTGGTCGATGCGCTTCGACGCGCCGCGCTGCTGATACACGCGCGGAAGTTGTCCTTTCGGTGGACAGTGAGGCGAACGGTAGCGCAGTCACGTTTACGGGAAAAAGCCATGTTTTGTCTGGAAAAAGAGGAGATTCTCGTTTACTTTTGGAGAGTACGGCCTCCCCGACGTACAGTCTCTTCTTGAAACAGTTGCTTCTCCCCTCCGTTTTCAATGTCTATTAATCTCATATCTATATATATATATTTCTCTCTCTCACTCTCACACTCTCTCTCTCTCTCTCTCTCTCTCTCTCTCTCTCTCTCTCTCTCTCTCTCTCTCTCTCTGGCTCATTCTCTATTTCATTGTCTGTCGTTCTTCCTATTTGTGTATTTACGAGATGAACTGTGTATCTGCCTTTGTCGTTCATCCTGAGAGAGGCACACACGCAATGTAACCGTTAACAGCAACTCACGCTAACGCATTCCCATCGGTGAATCTAACATATCTAACCGAAGAATCCTTCACTAACCAATGGTATACTCATTTGTACTTACCAGTTTTGTGTGCGAGATGTCCTGTGATGGGTGATACATCCAGTGAGCAGGCGATTCTACGTGAAAAGAGGTACATCGAAATCGTGGAATGGACTTTTTATTCGTACAGACGCTCGTCACGGGGAAAATTGATTTTGAAATCCTCCGAGTGCGAGACGGGTTCGTGAATGCTCGAGATAACTTCAATGGGCCTGCATAGTATTAATAGTTGTTTTCTGTAAAAATCCATAAGGTCATTCTTCTAGTAAATGATTTTCAGTAGATGTGCGAGCTAAAGAAAGCATTGGGAGCTCCCAAAATCGAGTCACTTATTTATGTCCGAGAATCTTGGTGTAACACCAAGAATTTCGTACGTTCGTGAAATTCCTACGGTATAACAAAGACAGTTTATTACCAAAAGTCAGCACCAGGCGCGCAAAGGCACGTTTATCATTCCGCACGGATTCTCAGTGTCCATTTCCTCGAAACGGAGAGTCGCGCGAAAAGATTCCGCTCCACGTATCCTGTTGCCCTCTTTTTCTATGAAGAATCGCCTCCTCCCCGTGTTGCGGGGGGGTTGTTACGGGGCAGCCCGGTGTCTGTACAGTATATACATAAATGTAAAGGAGCGTTGTACAAAAGTTCTCTTGCAGCGAACGCGACGTCGTCGGCGGGTCGACGGTTAGACCCCGTAAACCCGGGTGTGCAGGCTGCTCCCCCGCTACCTTTGAAGATCCCTCGAAATAAAGAAACGCACGGGACTATGCCGGAAATCAGATTTTATTGAAAATCGAACCAGCCGCGGGACGTCAGAAGTTTTAACGTCTTTTGAGCCGGCGTCCGAGGCACCCCTTTTTGCCCTAACGTTTCCCAACCACTCCCAGCCCTGCTCCCCCTCGCGCCCTCCCCATATTCGCTCCCTTCGCCCTGCCCTTCGGGGGCTCATCGATCGGAACTCACTGAAACGACCTTTTACCTTCCGCCGTGAGGAGTCCGGTGGCCAGCGTAACACGCAAATATTCATCAAATTGCACGGTAATCGAGGAACAGAAGGTAGCGTGAGCGCAGATGTTGATCGATACGTCGACACGTTTTATCGAGAGTACAGACACTTGACACAACCTACACGTATATACCTACACATACACGCGGACACACACGTACGCCTGCGCTCGTAGGCAAACTCTCGAGGTACCTAGGCGCGCGCAAGCACCGTTCGTGCATATATGCATACGCATACTGAGACATGCTTTGGGGTGTTTACTATTAAAATGGAGCCTCTACCGCTATTATGTCGAGCGCTAGTCGAGGAAGCTTGATCCCCGTTGGAGTGATGAGAATGAAAAAAGATACCTCGTTCTCGTTATGGACACAGGTAGACGCACCTTGAACTACATGCATCCACGCAGCGCGAACCATTTAAGTCTTTGAGAGAACATCGATCGGTCCCTCGGATGATTCCACCCTTTCTCTGTCTCTGTCTCTCTCTCGCGCTCTCTCTCTCTCTCTCTCTCTCTCTCTCTCTCTCTCTCTCGATCTCGATCTCGATCTTCTCGTCTCCTTTCGCAGGACTCCATTTTTACAGATCATAGAACACCTCGAATGAAGCTTCCGTTCCGCTGGTGGCTAGCGATGGGAGCAAATATACTCTGAGAACAAGTTAATTCAACAGTTCAGCATCATCGTTCCGTTCGAATCGAATCGCATTCGTGAAGATAATTACTCCGTCCGAAGCGTGGGCTGATTGCACAAGTCTGATACGTTCCGCGGCGATAGGATCGCTTTTGTTAAGGGGCGCGATTATTACTTGAATTGTGGTCGGCTCGCGTGGGGTTGCAATGGCGATTGTGTCGCAATCGAGAAATCAATTGTTCAGGCCAGAGAAAAGTTTAGGTATATTTATTTCTGTCGCGCTGCTATTTACTGGTGGCAAGTTCGCGAGCGTCGAAGACAGGGATAGGAATTATTTAATTCGGCTGGGGAACGATTCTGTTTACGGGACAACTGATCATTGACGAAGAATCGTATCGAGATCTTTGCAATCAGTGCAAACGTATTCCTGAGTTCGATTCCTAATTATGTCGATACCGGAGTTCGGCACCTCGGACGTAGCCAAACATCGAATCTTTCGGGAGTATTCGAACCTTATAATGTAGCCTGAATCGTTGGAAATAGTACGGACAGGTATGTTACTCTCGACGCCACCGAAATAGTATCAGCCATTAGGAAGAGCTTCGATCATCGAACTCTTAAAAAGAATTTAGGAACATTACTCACAAAAAATAGACAGAGAATGTCCAATTAACACGGGTCCGCAAATCAGTCCTGTTATTATAAGAGCGCGAAATTTGTTCTATAATAGTAAAGCCAGTGATTGCAAATTAACGAATATCATCGCAAAAGGAGATATAAACTGAATGAAAATCAAAGTGACATATTTCGACAGGGTTGATTCACGGGCCAACGTGAATTTAGACGTTCGTTCATTTTTGGAAACAGTATATGCCCCGAAATTCTTCGAGCTCATTTTTAGACCAGCTTATATATTATCCAAGGCCTGTCCGAGTGTTCAGATATAGTTCGAACAGGTTTGGCCAAGCTCCACTTCCGCTTGCAAGTAGTTTCGTCATTTTTCGAGACGCTCCTATAAGGTCCGAGCATTATTCCATTACGGTTCGACCCCAATTACGCGCGCACTTATCATTCCCGCGAGCCTTAGACACTCGCGCAGCGTTCAAAGCTTGTTTCACGTGGTTTCTGTGTTACTCGCAGTACCACTCGATTCCGTCACCAATCGCGCCTCGGCAGACCCACTCGACGATTAATGATACGCTTTCTATCGACGCGCCTCCAATAAGTAGTTGCCGATTCGTTCGATGATGCTGCCGAGGAAACATTTTATCGGTAGGCTCTGTCGACACGTTTGGCGGTGGCGGTGAGGAAAGGAATGCTAAGTTCGAAACGAAGGAACGAGCCCGACAGGTGCTCAGAGGTGTTCTGTGTATCGCCTGGTTGGAATATTCGCAATTATCTTAACCAGTTTGTTCTTAGAAGAGCCATTAGCGTGTACTCAGCTTAGAGAGTGCTCCGTTACGCGTTACTCTCTAATCCGGCTCTTATCCCATAGTTCAAGGTCCCCGCGCGCACTTGTACATACTATTCGAGACATCCTCGAGGAAGTTGGAAAGCTGAAAAATCGCTGCTTGGCCGCACTAACGATCGACACGCGTTTTCACGTCTGTTTCTATTTGCACGACGGATCGCAACCGTAACAACAGGCCCGAATTAATCTTTGGAGAGCTCGCTTTTGCCTGTGCACAGAACTTGTAACTAAAACTTGTACACGTCACCCGCCATGCGTTCACTTCTGTTCGTTGCACTGGTTTGAAGTTTGGACGGCCTTTTAACCGAACCTCTGCGCCAAAGTAAATGTGTGCTGCACTTCGTCCAAATTGTACAGAGTGTTCTGTTTAATCGTGTGATAAATATATTATTGTCGTTGCTCAGTGGTTCGCGCGGTAAGGGAGCGGGGGGGGGGGGGGGGAGGACGCCATCGGGGCGATTATCACGTTTTAAGTAAGATCGAAGCTTGCCGACGCGCGGACACGCTGAACGAATATAGCCTCCGTAATAAGAGCCGAGGTATCTGAATCAGATCAGCGTCGAAGTAGATTGCTCTCGTAATTTGTGAAATCGTAATGGAGTGCTCTCTGAGGAGCGCAACGATCGGACCGAGTAGAATTCCAAAGTAAATCGCGATAGATCGGCCGAGTACAGGAGAAATGGCGGTGCTGACCGAGGAGAGGGCTAGCTTCTCTATTTGAAGCTAAAACACCTTGCAAGTTCGATAAATACAGAGGAAGTACCTAGCGGAGCAGTTTATAGCAGGGTGATATTCAGCTGGAACGGTTAATCAATGCGCTGCGGTATCGAAGGATAATAGAAATGATAACTCGAAGGGTTGTAACTGTAGCAGTGGGGTAACACGTGGTTGGGATCAGTGGTGGGATCAGGCATATCTCGGACAGTAACGAATCTAGACGATATCTCTTCGATTTCAGTGGTTTCGGATAAAATTATTGATTCTATCCCTGCCGTAGATCTCCCTTTGCTACCGCGATATTTATGAACATTTTTCACGTCAGTCGAAATACCTAAACTTAGGTTTGCAAAGAAACCCGAGATTCACATTTTTTCAAACATTCGTTTTCATTGGCGTTCGATAATCTTTCGTCAAGGAAGTGATTAATATCCGCGTGTAGACGGGAAGCTTGATGCCACCGCTAGCCGTAATTACAGACTGCAACATTTCCCCGCGTTAGCCCTCCCCTCGGTCGTAGCGCGCTTGCAATTCGCAGTTCCACGAGTCGGCTCCTCAGCACAGGGTGAACGTTTCGTTTCCCTTCTTCTTTCTTCGTCGTGGCCGTTCATCCCCTGTCGATCTCTCGTCACGTGCAGCCGCGATTTCGATCGATGCCCCTGGTCGCCGACGGCCCTCCGTTTCGCGCGGGACCTCGACCTCGGACGGCTCGGAGGGAGGAGGTTCTATGTGGTGGCGGTGGAAAGGGAAGAGAGAAACACGCCTGTAACTTGTGACACGGTCGTCACGGCCGTGGCTCGTAAGTAGGATGGTAAAGGAAGGGGAATATTAGAGGGGAGGTAAAGAAGAGGCTCTTCTTTGAGGAGGAGGAGGAGGAAATGGTGGATATGTGGAGGAGGTGGAGGAGATGGAGATGATGGAGGAGGAGGCTAGAAAGACAAGCAAAGAGAGAGAAACTGAGACTGAGAGAACGAGAGAGAGAGAGAGAGAGAGAGCGCGAGAGAGAGAGAGAGCGAGCGAGAGAGAGAGAGAGAGTAGATGAGGGAAGATAAAAGAGAGAGAGAGAGAGAGAAAGAAGCGATCGAGCCGCCGTCGACACAGAGTGGGCCGCGGGCGGCTCGTCGTCGTAGGTCGCGTTGGGAGGCCAACAGTTGAAAGTGACTTGTCTTGTGTTGATGTTGCAGGTTCAAAAGCCTGGCACATGCGGCTGACCTTTGACCGGGTGCCAGGCGGCTGCAACCTTCACAGGTGCAAGCTGTGCGGCAAGGTCGTGACGCACATCAGGAACCACTACCACGTCCACTTCCCCGGCAAGTTTGAGTGTCCTCTCTGTCGTGCCACGTACACACGTAGCGACAACCTGCGCACGCATTTTAAATTCAAACACTCCGAGGCAAGAAAGATCGATCTAAACGAGTTCATGACGGGCACCTTGGCGCTCTCCACGATGACTAACGATACCATGAACACGCTGTCCTAAAACGCGCGGGAACGGGATACACACGCGTCTGTATATATCTTATACATACATACGTATACATATATGCATATATATATGTGTGTATACGAGCGCGATAACTACGCATGCGAAGCGATCGCGGCGGAAAATCATGGAGAGGAAAAAAAAAAAAGAAGTAACGACGGATAAAATGTATATTATACATATATATGTGTATATGGTGAGATGATTCAGAGAGCGCGGGTGGCTGCGCCGGCAGGGGGGTATTGTCGCAATTTCTCGATCACACGATACGGCCCTGGTGTCACGGCCACGTTTGGAGGCCGGGTATCTCTCGGCCTTTTTTCTTTCTCGAACACCAAATCTTTTATAGGTTCTACGCTTAAAGGATCGCCGGATAGGGAATGCGTGGGGGGGGGGAGGGTTGGGGGTGGGAAGGGGGAGCAGTTTCATTTTTGCAAGGCCATACCGATGCGTACGGGTGTCAGTGCGCGACGTGTTGGAGCGGGGCTTGTCGTAGGTTCGGAGAAAAGTGGATTTGCAAAACGACAAAAAAAAAGAGAGAGAAGAGAACAAAGAAAAGGAGCGGGTGAATGAAGATTTGCGGGGGTGTTAAATGGAAGCGAGCGAACAGAGTGCTTCGGGCGCGCGCGCGCGAAAGATCGGCCACGAGGGCGCGCGCATCGATCACGGGGAACACGTTTCTTTTTCACGAGCAGATCAAGTTCTCGTTTCGTCTCTGGCGCGACTCGAACCGGTTTTTTTTTTTACGATCGATGCGACGACAAAGTTCCTTCGCGATTGCTGGCGGACTGGCCGTTTGTTGTTTGTTGTTGTTTTCTCACTGACGATCGGCGCATCCGAGGGCGCGCCTGGCCGAGGCGAATCGAACGTTGGAGCGCGGGTCGCTTTAATCTTCGGCTCCGTTCGTCCCCGTGGCCGCTTAGCGCATCCTCCGCGGCGCGCGCTCGCGAACGCGCGTCACAGGTGTGCCGGCTGTCAGCGCGTTACGCTGTTTTTCGGAACATGTCCAAAGACCGGGCAGCTTTATTTTTTTCGCGGGTGAACGAGCGCTGCGCCGATCGACGATACTAAAGAGAGTTTAAGCTTGGGTGAGTTTAACGATTCGCGCATTAATATTACTATATTATTATTAATAATGGGAGATTTAATGGAATTACAATATTATATATATATATATATATATATATATATATATTATGCATACATATGTATATATATATTATGCATATATATGTACACACATATATATATTATGCATATATATGTATACATATATACATATGTATATGTTTATATTGTGGGAGCAAACGTGGTGCCAATTCCTCCCGTAGTTGCTGTTGCCAAGCGGCCGGGCGTCACGAGCCTCCGTTTGGCAGCCGGAAACAACTATAAATAATCGATTAGTTAATTAAATATTAATTAAACGCGGTTCTACCGGAGGTAATTCATTCGATACGCAGGGTGAGTCGTATAGTTGTTGAAGAGTTTATAGTTGGACTTCATATTAGAGTGTAATCGTGTGTCTGATCGGCGTTCGGGGATTGCTGGGGGTTAGGTGGCAATATCAGGGGCGCGCACGTGCACGGGCCAGTTCGCGGGCTTTCCGCTCGACGGCGGGAGGGGTTGGGGGAGGGGTGTCTGGGATATATATGTTTAGGGGGTGATACGGGGCGGATGATATATCCGGCACACAAGGAAACACACGGACACACGACAGATAGTGGATCAGGTTTGAATGAGTGCGAGGGTTTGAACGTAATGGTATGATATACGAATACGTATATGCAGATACACGCACACGGCGAGACAGATCACAGATACGTACACGAGTACACACACACACACGCGCGCGCGCACACACACACGACACCCTCGCGTACTTTCGGAACGGCGGGGGTACGGCCACACGCAATATTATATCCAATCGACTAACAACGAAATCTTTTTAGTCCCATGCATCGTTTCTAAAGGTCTTTTTCCCCTTCTTTCGAATAGAGATACGAAGCGGCGCTTTGCAGCTCTAATATGAGCTCTACACTATAAATACGCGTTATTATATTTGTTACTCGAACACCTAAAGTCTATGATATTTTGCGATCCAGACTGGGACAGCCGCGCGGTTTACGTACGCGGGCGGACGAATAAAATAGTGGAAATCAATGAGAGAGACATTCCACAGATTCGGGACTTAAGTGCATAGGCAGAGACGAAATGATGAAGATTTAACTTGTATCGGATTGAGTTCTTTAGTACTATATATATACATATACCTACATATATACGTTATAACGTTATTATGATAATCCACTGGTGTAGTAATCGACACTGGTTGGAGATAGTTACGTTTAAATATCGGTCAATTTTATTCAGGAGGGATGGTTACGTGATGTACAACCGCATCGTTACATGTTGATATTTAATTGGTTGGGGTGCAATCTGTTTGTTCTTCTTTCTTCTTTGTTTGTTTTTACGCGGAGAAATTTATATATATGTGTATATATATATATATATATATTTATATATATATTTATGTATATATATATATATACACATTTATACATATATTAATATTTACTTCTTTACACGTATAACAGTAACTGGATATAGGTTTCGAGCCTGTAAACACGCAGAGGATATACAATGCATATTACACATATACATGTGCATGCACGGGCACACATGCGCGTGCGTACACCGTGGAGATTCCACCGTCACGTGCACACGGATGTAATGGACGGTGGAACGCGCGGAGGAAACGCGCGTGTACGTGTGTTTTCTAGCTAGAAAGCATGGATCGACATCCGAGTACTCCCACGGTACTCTTGCGTGTACTCGGCCCCGCCTGAGCACACGTCGGCACAGAAACACGAGTCGAGTCCGCTAGCTATTCAAAGAGCCAAACCGCTATATTGTGATCAAATGATATTACCGTCGATCTTCTCTCTTTTGCAAAAAGGGCACTTTGCATAGTTAAGGCTATTACCGAACACCCATACACCTATTATTTAAATAATATATATATATATATATATATAAATACCTATAACCAGAATATTAATATATTATGCAGATGATTAAGTACATATTAATTAATATATTGGATAATTTATTCTATTTTGTTTTATCGTTTTAATGATTTTATATATGTGTTATTCTCTGTTTATGTATTACCACGCAACACAAAAACACAAGGAACACATATTATTACGATTATTATTATTATAATTATTATTATTATTATTATTATTATATCACAGTAACACAGTATACGCAGAGTTTATTATTTATTAATCGACCGGGGGGGCAGGGAGGATTGCGTCTAGGTGCACTTACACAGGCCTACCTTCCGACCTTTACGTTTCTCTCGTTGTCTCCTCGTTTGCTCTTTTTTTTTCCACTTGTTTTTTTTCCTTGCGACGCGATAACGAGAGCCAATCTCTACTCGCCGATCGCAGTTACATATTTTATTTTTCGTTTGATTTCATCGTACACTGATTCACACTAACTATACGCTAGCCGAGTGTTCCGAGTGCTGATCCTGATAATTTTTCGTAACGACTCGAGTCTCGAATCTTAGCTCTAGAATCCACTATCCGGAGAATGAAATTGATCCGACGCTTCCATGCTTTCCGTTCGCCGGTTCCAGAGAGAAATCGAAGTATCGAGGCTCGTTTGTCTCGGGCACGGTTGCTCCCGTTACGTCAACCGCGGTCACTTTCGTGGAGACGAGGCTTTAATAAGTGGAACTTGCGATCACGGAGAAACGAACCGGAAACATCGGTGGCAAAGACTAACCGTTACATCTCAAAATACAAGAATATTTCGAACCAGTGGTACACGCTTGACGGATCGACAGAACCCCGAGAAGGAAACCGATCAAAGTTCCCGGTCCGAGCATTAAATCATTAACCGCAACGAACATCTCGAGGTATCGGTGGATTCTACGGCACACGGATTCGTACAAAGTACTACGGGTTTATAACTTAAAAAGCATTGAATATCTCACCGAAGATCGCGTCGTTACCTATTGCTCCTTTTCGCGACTTCGTGTCGCCCACACAAGCTTGCGCCTGCGGTTCTGAAACAGCAGTCTGTACGCATCAACCAAAGCTTATCGAAGGAGAAGTTTCCTCTATATAGAACGAATTCTTTTTAAGCGTTTAAAGGGCCGCGCTCGCACGGCTTTTATAGGTTCGCGAGACCGAGGAGAGCAGGATCGACGGTGGACAAGTTCTAAGTGGATGTATTCCGTGTGTGCTCGTACATGGAGGATCCGCGTGTGTCTGACCCCACCACGGTCCGTCTCTCCTGCTGTGCTCCAAGTCGATACGCGAGCACCTCCGTTACTCCAACACCGGTTGTCGACTAACTTTCATAGCGGGTCGATGGTGCGCGCACGAAATTACGCCCCACCGTAGTTAGGTTACGGTTACACGTAATTGTTGCTACACGTTTCGCGTGGAACTTCGATTTTTCCCTACCGTTACAAGGCCCTGCAGCCCAGGCTCTATCTACGTGGAGATGATATCGCGGCCGCGAAATTGCGCTCGATTACAGGCGACGATCGCGTGGTAGATTTATTATCTGGCTAAAGACAGCCAATCGATTCGGTTGGTTAGAAGTTTTCCAGTAATTCTGCGGCACAGAGCTTTCTAAACGCCTTTAAAATGCTAATGGAAACGAGAGCAGTTTAAAGATCACCAGCAAGTCCAAGCTGGGCCCGAAACCCCCCAGTACTCCTCGGATCCTTCGAGTCCGTATGAATTCTTTCCGCTTTCACTCGCGGCCCCTTATCTCACGTCCGCGGACAGTTTAAGTTCCTTTGAGGAGAAACGTTCAGTCGCCTGAACACCATAATAAATCCTGCCACTCGCGGCGGAATTCCTCCGCCGGAGAATTTTCATATCGTGTTCCGAATAAAAGAGGGAGGCGCAAGGTGAAGCACCACGCCGAGCCCCGGAGGAAAGACTACGGGAGATTAAAATTATCTTCCACGCGAACAAAAGGTTACAGTTGTATCGGTACGAAAGATTTGAACGTTTCAAGACCTTTTAAATGAACCCCGGTGCAGTTACGCTCGTTGAAGATTCCTCGAGCTTTTTATCGCTAGCTCGTGCTACCGCTCCGCGGACTTTGTAAATACAGGTGGACGCCAAAGCGATTTAACTGGCCGTGGCACTCGGCCGTGCTTTACATATACATATATTTGTACTTAATTACGAGTTAATTCTGTTTCACCTGCGAAATTTGATTTCTATCTTTCATCTCTGTAACGGGGGATTCGATTAACGTCGCGGCCGAGTGGACCGAAGTTTCTCGCGCCGCGCGGAAAATTATATTCCGCGGAGACAGTGGCAGTTAGCCCACGGCAGAGTTCGTTAAAACAAAGTTTCCATGTTTCCACGATGCTCCACGATTTTTATCGCCGATGCCGGCCAGTCCGATTCGTCCTCGCGCGTCGAGCCCCGATTATCGTTACACGCTCAGCCTGCGGGGACAGTACAATAGCGAGGCTGGCGATTCATCGCGAGAAGGTGGATGAAAAACGTCCAATAAAATATCTTCGATACTTCTCCGAATCGATCTCTCTAGTGAATTCAATCCGCGAAGTCCAACTTTCGTTACCTGCTCGTACGCCCCGTGAATATTAAAATTCAATCTCCCCCAATAATGCCACCTGACATACGAAACTCTCGCACACACCTTTCATCTATTTCTTGCCCGTTTCTTCTAAATTACGTCCGCCGCGAAGGAGCACCTCGTACGTCCCCCTCGTTTTCGTAAATCTCCGCGCGAAGTTCGAGGCGTCGCGATCGAGAGCCGCCTCGAAATTTTACGAGCCGCCGTTCTTGTCGTCACGCTTCTGATACGGTGTTCCAGGGAATTAGTCGCGCGGATTCACGCGTTCGTGACGATTCGTCACGGCGGCACGGTGTTTTATTACAAGAATCGCGCCGACGCTGTATAGATATATGTATATATATATATATATATATAATTAACCCCGCGGTCGGCGGTATCGATCGCCCGCTCTCGACGTCGGCCCCCTTTTTGAATCGCGCTAATACGTCTGGACGTGTCCGTCGGTTTCGAGCACTGCCAATTTCCGGGATTGTCCACGCACAAGTCGTCGAACGGTCGATGGTTAATCGCGAATCACCGGACGTAGGGATGAGATCGTATATCGAGACCACGATACGTCCGTCTGCCGCGCGGATAGACGCCAGTCCATCGCGTCGCGATGCCTTTAAATCGAGCAGCCCCGTCCCCATCGATCGAAGCCCTCGGGCCGGCATTCAAACGAATCGTTCGTCGATCGACGATCAAGCCGCGTTCTGGAGCACGCACAAACCGATTCCGCGGCTAGCTCTCGGGCTGGTGCCCTGGGTATAAACGCGCGGCGTCTAGAATTCACCAGCAAAATCGCGCTTCAGCTGCTCGCGGAGCAGCCAGGCTCGAGGAACCACGGGATCGTTACCAGCCATCTAGACAAGCACCGTCAGCCAGCCTTTTGTAGTTTACACCAGCGAGTCAGGCAATCGTTCTGCGCCAGTCGTCCTCGTTGTTACGTGCCCGCGATTCCGCTTCTTCGCCGTCCGCTTTCACAGAGACGGGGAGGGGTAAAAAAAAAAACAAAGGCACACATGGTTGACTCAGGGAACGGTAAACGGGATCGCGAACGGAAGCGACTCGACGTTCAGCGGGAACGAAAATGGGAGAGCAAAAAGGAGTCACTGATCGTGGGATTAATATTCGGATCGGTATCGACTGTCCGCGGTCCACTTTCCTGTGTTCCTGGACACGATCGATGTTGGGGGAGTAGAGTGGACGGAAGGGGTAGGGAAAATTTTGAGTGGGTGAATATTCGGGCGGTATTATAGTTTCTTCTGGCATTCTAATAGCTTATGTTACCGAGAATCGTTAGATCTAAAGTTACCGAGTACTTGGAGCTTCATGCTGGTTCTATGGAATCTCTCCAGTTTTTTGGCCGTAGTTCTTCAGTTTCGTGACAGAGTCCCCGCTCCTCTGGGAGAGAGGAATTCCATGTTAGTTGTATCGTTAATGCAGCATGATCCGTCGCTCACTTTCTGCAACGTCCCAGAAGGGTGTCACAAGTCGTAGACATTTTTCCTCTATTCTCCAGCCACTTCTCCCCTATCGCAGGCTATTCCCTCTTGCCCCTTTCATCCCCGTCCCGCGTTTACCTTTCCTGCTCCGCTCTTTCCGGTCTGCATGCATTTATCTCACCGGTGAACCTTGTTTCCCTCCCTGCCAGCCGGGAGAGGAGCGATCCCGACCCCCGGAGAAAATTGTCCGCAACTCGTGACAAACTTCCAGACCAGGCCGTGTATCGTGCTTGACTCTCGCGAACTTGTGGTAACTGTTCGCGCGAGGGGTGTCAGAAAAATAACGTCGAAATTCAGCTCCCTCTCGCGCCGAGTCGCGATTAATACTTTTCCCCCGTGGAAGTGCTCCGACGGTGCGGATAATACCTCGAAGCTGTTGGAATCGATCGGTCCGAAAGGATGACGAAACGTTACGCCGAGTCGATCGAATCGAACCGATCTCGCTGCCAGCGCGTTACCCTCGCACATAACGGAAAGAAAAATGCCCCGCGTCGCACCATCTCCGATGAAACCGACCAGCCGACTATCAATCGATATTTAGCCGCTCATAGTTCGTTAATTAACCTATCAATCTGGCATTAGCTGGGAAAAAGTGGCAGCCCGCTTGCCGAGGCAAACCCCGTGCATGGGGTGGCTTGTACCGAGGCACGCGCGCGCAGCCACGCAAATATTTCCGGTGGCATCCGCGCGAATCGACGTATAGGGTTCTCGTTTCGCCTTCAGTATTCGATCGGTATGCGAATCGCTCGAGGCGCGCCACGTATTTCGAGCCGACGGGGCGAAAAAGGAGGGAGGGGCGGGGAAAATGACGCGAGGAGTACCCTGCGAGCTTCGGTAAGAGGATCTCTCCTACGATACCGATCCACGAGTAGCTTGGGTAAGGGAATCGACCGCGAAATCCGGATACAACTGGAGTCTTGGCTGCGCATCGATACCGAACGATCGAACTTTCCATCCGTTTCACCGACCAGACTTGTAACTTACACCGGCTCGCTTCCGACTCCTCGCAGCCAGACATCCCGGCTCGTATCCTCGATTGGCTAAAAGTTAGATCGACGGTCGTTCCCCTGGTCCCGACGTCCAGGACCCTTTCACCCGTGAACAACCCGACGATCGTTTTCGTAAACGTTAATATCCCATCTGGCCACGTTTTCCCCGAGTGTCTTCTCCGTGAGTGTTTCCCCCAGCCCGTGGCTGCGACGAAACTGCAGTTCTGCCAACTTCCACGGCCGCGTTTAGACGCTTGGCGTCGAGTGCACAGCCAGTTTTTTTTGCCCTCCCCCGGCATTCGAGCTTTAATTCTGTAATGGGCTCTCGCGTTAATAAATACCAGCTCGCTGAAAAACACGGATGCCGTCAACGACGTCGACGCCGCGCTCCGACGGCTCCCGTTAAACGTTCCCCCGAGACGGCGGACAGCCGGTGCGTTAGCGCGCAACCTCGTCTCCCTGTCTATTGTCATTTTGTGCCAGCTATCGGCGATAGAAGAGGCAGGATAGCCTCCGTAAGAAGCGCGACCAGTTGTGGTTGGAAAGTTCGTTGGTTCGGCGACGGGTAGAAGTGGAGGAAAGGGGGTGAGAATTCTGTGCTCGCTGTTCGCGTACCAAAAAAAAAAGCCACGAAAATACGTTCTTTTCGACTCGCGAGTCGACTCCCTTTCTCGCCGTGATTTTTCACGTCCGTCGTCCGAAGTACCTCGTCTCGGTGATATTCCGAAACGGCGAACACGCGCGCGCGCAGGGCAGAATGGCAAGATCTATAGAAGCGCGTGGAAGGCGCGCGGAAAGACGACGCGCGTGCATCGGACTAGTCGAAAGAGAGAAGAACAGTGGCGAACAGTTAACGAAAGAGGGAATTACTCGGCACACAACTGCACACGACACGTACACACTGGCACACATTGCACAGAAGTTGAGGGGATATCGAAGTGACCTGCACCAAGCGTGCTTCGCACGTTCGGCTGACGGTCGCCTGGCTGTTATATCGAAACCTTGATTAATTAAACGGAAATCTCTACTATTGTACTACTATTACTATGAATACTATTATTGCTACTGCTGCTACTATTACTACTACTATTACTATTACTACCACTACTACTACTATTGCTGCTGCTACTACTACTACTACTATTACGTATAGGTATTTATATATTTACAGTTGCGTGGTGTGGAGTGGAACATTGTGATATAATAGATTGGTGCTAACACCTTATTGAAATTGAAAATGAATTTAAAGAAATGAAAAGAATCGTGCAATATTGCGATAGTAGGGGGGGAGGGGAGGGGGGCGCGGCGGTGTCGCTCGCCGAATAAAGTTAAGTTTCTCCGCGGTGAGACCGGCGGGAATGGAGCGAGGCACAAAAAAAAAAGAAACATAATGAAGAAAAAAAAGAAGAGAAAAAAAAGAAAACGAGGAAACAAACGAGTGAAAATCACGTTTCCGTTCACTTTTCCGAGTCGCCGCGCGACAATATCGGCCCCGAGACCGATCCCCGCGATGTCCAGCTATTTCTAATAAAGATCGCGACCGCGCGACGGGACCGGACGCGACGATCGCACTCGTCCGTCTTTCAGATCGAAATTTCTTTGTCCCCCGACTTCCCTTCTCTCTTTTTCACCGCGCCCCCCACCCAGGCGCTGCCGCCCGTTGCCCGAGTCTTTGTTACGCACTCGCGCGACAACGTTCTTGCTGCCCCATCGATTCGGTCGCGCCAAACGCTCTCGAGTGTCGTTTCGGTCGAAAGGGGCGTTCAAGGGTCTCGAGAGATTCGACGGAGCCTCCTCGATGGATCTAATTGCCTCGTGCAGGGCCGCCGGGACGCGGGGATTTTCTACGAGGTGTTTTAACCGCGATTAGATTAAATTGCAACGCGACGTTAAATTGCGAATTATCGTTTGCGCGAGCATAGACGTCGTAGCGATCGTGATCGTTCTTTTTGCTTGTTTAATCGTTAAGAGGGTTGTCGCGACGTTTCGACGCTTCCGAGGGTCCCGGGGGGTTCATCGAGGCTGCCGGGTTTCTCGAGATCAAGCATGTGTTCAGAAAGATCGGATCCGAAACGATGTTCGAAGGGATTCGAGGCTCCGTAGTATCGTAGAATAGAGGACCATAATCGGTCCGATTATTCCTTTCACACTTTCGATTGATTTTCTCGGTTAGAGTGATCCCCCGTTCCCCCAAAACTGATTGTACCACTTGGAAACCTGTATTCGCCTGTTTTTTTTGGGGGGGTGGGGGGGCAGCAACTACGCTTTGCTGGATTGTTCGATCGGATTAGGGACCAATGCCGACGTTCCCCGAAGGGTTACCTCGCGAATCCCGAGAAATTTCGTTGGCCGTAGGGGGTCGGGCCGCGCGGGCGATTATACGGGGCGTCGTCGGTGATCGTTCGTCTCGAAATTAGCACACGTCGACGGGACGGGGCGAGATACGGTATCGGGCCGGTTGATCGAGCCCGCCGCGGCCAGTGGAACACGAAGGCTGGGCGAAAGAGCGAAGGGGTGGAAAGTGGGGGCGGCGGGGAAAGTGAGCGTGGGTGGACGACGGGAGGGGTTGGGGGGGGGGAGTTGTTCCAGAGGAGAGGGACAGATTAGACGAGTGCAAGAAAAGCGACGAGAAGGAAAGAAACTATGGCTGTGCAAGTGAACATTATGAGTGTAGTTACATAGGTGTAGGTGTTACCTAGGGACTAGGCTTAGCTGATCATAGGATAAGGGGCACGTTTACGCGTTTCGTTTTCAAACCTCGGCGAGCGACAGCGTCCCGTCCGCCATTGTACATTACCGAACTAAATGAAAAAAAAAGTACTATTATTAATATCTCTTTATATATTAATATATACAAAAGTACGGATATAATTATGGATATATATGTATATACACACACGGTATATGTATATATCTATCTTCGTATGAATATAAATATGAATATAAATATAAATATAAATATATATATATATATATATATATATACATATACATTTTGTTATTTTTCTCGGGGGATGATGATATAAAACTGTAATAATTGTAAATCGTGCACAGGGGTGATCGGTGTTCCACCCCTCGTGCGACTACTGAGCGTGTTCTACTCATAATTTGAAAAAAAAAAATAAGAAAAAAAAAGGGGAATAAATAAGAAGGGACACACGAGTAAATAAGTGATAAGGAGAATAAAAATCGGCGCGTTTGTTAGACTGAAAGTTGTGATTCTGCACGGGACGTGTAAATAGCGAGAGCCTCTATAGATTGAACGCGTAGGTGAGAAAGGTGAGACAGATTAAATCGTTGACAGTTGCATTTTCGCGTGTGCAAGGAACAATGAGAGTTAGAAAAAGAGAGAGAGAGAGAGAGAGAGAGAGAGCGCATGTGTGTTAGTGAAAGTGAGAGAAAGGGTGAGAAAGAGAATTAGAGGGAACGTGTCAGAGAAGAAGGAATCGAATCGACACGGGATATCCTCCTTACACCCCCAATCCTGAAACCCCCAAAGCCTCCAAAGAGAATAATTTCGCTGACCCCTTGGTTCCATGTGACCACTTCGGTTGTCGTCCGTCAACATCCTGCTACCGTCTCGCTTCTTTCTCTCCCTTTTCTTCCGTTCCTTCGTTTACTTCGTTGCGACAGACAGAAAACTTATGCACACGGGCCACTACACACACGCGCAGACACGTACACACAAGGAGACACAGAAGGCAGCGTAATCGAGCCTAAGCGCTCGAGTGTAGGAAGTTTAGGCGCCACCGTTTCGAAAAGTGGCACGACATCTCACGTGGCAGGGATGGATTTTTGGGTACGGGGCGAGGCTTTTGCCGTTGCATCGGGTCGACCAGACGACGTCGACGAGGATGTCGATGACGCGTGGCGAGCTGTCCGTCAGCCGTTCGCGTGGACGACGCCATCCTCGTCCCCGTGACGTCGCGGCGATGGTCGTTGACGACGATGACGACGGCGACGACGACGACGGGAACGGTGAAGCGACGGGCGCGCGAGCTTTCCATCGTTTTCCTATTCCGAATGAATCATTGTATCAGTCATTGGCTCCGACAAAGGTACAATAGGGCGCGCTACCGATCAAAAGCAGAGTAAGAGGGAAAAAGATGTATAGGAGAAGGAAGAGAAGTAAGAAACGAATAGCGATAACCGCTGACCACGCAGAGATACAAGGACTAACGATCATAGGGCGTAATCGATTTTATTACGAGAAAATTATTCTTACTACTTCTTATTGTTACTACGATTATTATTCTTATTCTTATGGTTATTCTAACATGCAAGTGTTACGTTACGATTGCAATTATTATATACACCTTTAATTATAGTGTAGATAATATATGGATGATGAGGATAAAGAAACAAAACAAGGAAACAAACAAAAAAAAATATGGAGAATTAATCACATGTGCATTTAATGTATTTCATACTAATTTTTTGATTAAACATAATTGTGTGTTAACCGAGCCGTCTATCTTTCTTTTTTTCTTCCAGATCATTGATCTCTCCCTGCCGTTAACTGCCGTACTGTGCTCGATCACTCGCTTGTCCGTCGATCATTTAACCACAGACGGGAAACAGAACGGATCGCCGGGCTCGATGATCCGCGAGCCTCGTAGAGCACCGTACGGAAGTTAACGCATCGCTGAGGGGCATTTAAGCGTGCGAAATGCAACGACGCACGTGAGTGGACACGAAATCATTGTCATTACGCGCGTCACGCGGGGCTTCGACATTTCTTCAGGCAACGCTCCCGAGGGAAACACTCACGGCGAGGGCCGTTTTATCGAGACGCCCCGATTTCAGATATCTTGCTGCGATTGTCAATTTCAGAGCGTGCGTCTCGCCGAACGGCACTTCCGTTCGTCTGTCGACATTTCCGGCTGTTGTCGTCGGATCCGACGGTCAGACGTATCGGCGTCCGGAAAACTGAAATCACTGCTCGTTCGATGCTACCGATAATTCCTTCGTCTAAGAATCATCTCTCATTTCTCTCGTGTAACCCAACGTCGCTGTTACAGCAGACGGTGTGTCTATATTAATCCTACACAGTATGCCTGCTAAGATGCAAGAGTGTTGCGAGATTTGAAGCGATGGTGTGTAATAGCTGATATACTCTGGGAGAAAGCAGACAGAATAATGTTTTAGGTAACTTTCCTCTCCGTTAATAACACCACGGTTAAAAATGTGTTTATCCGGTGTACAGGCCAGTGATCTTCCACTGTATCTTCCTCTGTATTCTTAAACAGCCTCGCACTGCTCTCCATACTCTATCCGCAGGTATTAAAATAGAATATTCAGGATCTTCCTTGGATTACGCACTCCTACACCTTCAAGAATTTCTACCCACGCACACGTTCCGACGCTAGGTTCTAACAATCGTTAGAGTTAACTCTGATCCCTTTCGATCCTCGTTCACTGCAGCCGCATCCCTCTATGAATTTTTCAATAGAACACCGTGTCCTACATCCGCCCGTACACGGACATAAAGGTACTCGCACCTATCCCCTGCGTCGCGTCTTATAAATAAGCTACGCTTGTATCTACTTGCCTTCCTTGTGCCGTGTACATTCCTTCTGATGGAATAAAGATTGCGGCCCCGATCGATCCATCGACGGATACCCGCGATCGACAGGGCAGTCTTCGTGGGACGTTCTCACCGCTCCGACAGGAAATCGAGGAAACGCCAGTCAGCGACTTCTTCTTTCGCCTCGTCGAGCCGCATCGGTACGCAACAAGTTCCCAAGGAGATCGGATCCCGGCGCTGCTAGTAAGTGGTCACGACTCGAATCACCGAGGATGCCGCAGTCATCCCTTACCGGATGGTCTCCAGTCGTCGTTCAAGACTCTCGCGTACTGTTCCTCGACCGAACCTTCCGTCTACTGTAACAGATCTTTATGTAAGAGGAGAGCCAGCTGCGACCAGCCACGCGTTCATGTATGTATCTCGGTGTACACGTTAGAAAGCCTGCGTGCATCTCGCGCTCTCTCGTCCGGCATCTCGACGCGTGGCAGGGGTGGCGTCGAGGTGGCAGCGATTTCGAGACAGGGAGGAGGCGAATGAACCAGCGGATAGTTAAAAAGTGGAAAGGGTTTAAGAGAAATAGAGCCAGAAATAGAGATGATGCGGCGCCTAGTCGACGCGCGGCGATTTCGTTGTCGGGTGCTTGCTGACCCTGTGGTTTCTGTTGTTGCAGAGCTGAAAAATTGGCGGATATCGCAAATATTTGAGAGACAGAGTAACACGGACGAGAGGAGGCGGTGCTCGTTGTGCGGTAAGGTCGTGACGAACGTGCGCAATCACTATTACGTGCATTTCCCGGGAAAGTACGCCTGCCGACTCTGCCCTGCGGTTTACACGCGCAGCGACACCCTCCTCACGCACACGCGTACCAAGCACGCGCACGCGCAGTAGCGCACGCACGGCTGCCGATGGCTCGCGGATCTAGCGCGACGATCCCTTCGAATCGATCGGAGCACGCCCTTCTACGAGCCGAATTAGCCCTAAGGGCGATGCATCTGCGGGAGCGCCTCTGTTCCGGAGCTATCGCCCTCGCGGAAATCTTAGCTAGCCCTCGTGCGCGAACCTTTCGAGAGATTCTTCCGTGCCCCTGTGTCTCGCGATTCACTGCCGTCAAGCTCCATCTCCCCGGCTCCGTTTCCGTCAAGGTGTCAGCTCTCAGGAGCTGAAACGAAGGTTGCAGGAAGAGGATGCTTCCGCTGCAAGTAAGCAATGAAATTCATAGGATCTGTAACGTCAGGATCAACGCCTCTTCGAAAGACACCCTCCGCTCTTCGTATCGCGATAGGAGCAACGTCTTCGCTGTGGCGACGCGTTTCAAGACTCATCTTCATGGATACGATGTCGTTCCTTGCTGGAAGAATTGATACCTTGTGTCGAGAACTTTTCAAAGCTTCCGTGTCTTCGAATCCCCGCGATGTCGCGCACCCAGCTCTCGTTCAGGATTAACATCGCGGTGGCATTGTCTGGTATATCCGTCGCGGAGACTCCAACAAATAGACTTCTCCTAATGTGTAGCAACGAAGCGTACGCTAACACGTGATCAGAAGTTCTGATTCTTGATAATCCGTTTGGAGGCTTCTTAAAGCTTGTCCTCCGTGGACGATAGACTTCCTGTCTTCTTCAATAATCACATCCACGTATCACGTCCTTTCCACGGAAACGGGATCGCCGGAGTTGCAATCGCGCAGCAGCCAGCGCGCTGGCGTGTGATGAACTGTTCAGAATCTTCTCAAACTATTACGTAGCACTCCCTGCGTGTCTGCCGTGATACTTACAGCAGCGTAAGACGAAGAACGAAGGTGAAGGGAGGTAGGAGGAAGAGCAGTAGGTTCGCCACGTTCGCACCTCAGACTCGGGGACAGTGCCATCGAGGCAGCCGATTTGCTGGAACAAATTAATAGCCAGCCGTGAAACTTGATGAAACCCAGGGATTTTATGATGAAAGTCCCCTGGTGGCGAGCGTGCGAGCTACCGCCCACTATATTTCATTGATTTTCCATACCGCGAACTTGAGCGTCCCTATTTGTTCCTATTAAGATATCATCAGTTGAATATTCAGAGGCTTCTTCTTGTTTCCAGTTAAAACTTCCCTCGCCCCAGCACCGTCGAAATCAACAGCCTCGTTTCTTCTTCTCGAGCTCGCCTAACAAGGGGCGGTAAAAGTGGCGCCCGTCCTAGTCTCCGCAACAGCGATCGTTGCGTCTCTATTTCTGAACAGTCTAGCTGTTGATTCCTAGATAATTCAGGGTGCCTATGTGGTACGAGAAGCCCTCTGCCGTTTTGCTTGCCTTTTTGAGTCTCGGGCTCGAGGGTCCCCAATCTACTGCTGGATAGTGAGCCGCTGCCTTCCCGGGATATTAATCCTGAGTGGAGCGGTTCGATTCCGCTCGACTTCTCACTGCCCCGACGCGTTACTAACACCGTAAACGTGCCAGCGGAAAATTTGATGGCCACTGTTAAACGTTTTACGCCGCACTAAAGTTGGCGAATTCTACTGGCACCGGTGCACGGATTTCCTGTTTTTGCTGCGGCGCACGTGCACGGAGTCATCGGGCAGTCTTTCTACACGGGAAACGTCACGGCGGTGGGATGGAATTCAAGCAACATTTTTCTTGTGGTGGATATAGACCAAAAACTAGGAGAAACAGGGTCAAGCGTTTTACCAAGTATCGCGGCAGTGTGCTCCCTTTACAGATATATCTATACGTTAAAGTTTCTTGGAGGGTTGATTTCGAGTTGCCAGTAGAACAGGTAGACAGCTGTATCTGGCCATCCAACTATGAATTGGGTCAGCCATTATCAATGTCAATAGAACGTCCCTAACTATCAGACAATGCGGAATCGAAAGTCCTCGACACTTTGTGGACAGAATTTATTATTCTTCGTAACATCAGCCGTAATAACAACGTAGTATTTTACACCCTCAGTTTCCTCTTTATACCTCCGCCCCCCACGGAGCGTACAGTACCGTAATAGAATGTCCCTGGTCGTTGAAAAATCCAGATTTCCCTCTATTTGTATTCACGCGGTTCGCCGACCTAATCCGAGCGACGGGGCGAGTTAGCTCTCGCGTTTACCGCGAATTCATAAGAATGAGGGAGGGGGGGGGGGGCGGGGGGCATTTATTAGCCGTTCAGCGGGCTATTTAAACAAATCCTCGCTCGTTTACGGGAATCGGCGTGAACAGAGGAGCTGCGGGAATAGGAGGGCGCGCGCGTTTTACCGGGCACGGCCCGTGGAAAGCTGGATTTAAAGGAAAAGGTGGCGGGAGTAAGGTTTCCATGTGTGCGGGATGATCGACGTTGAATCCTAATTCTCCGCGTCTTTCCCTCTTCTTCGGTCCCGCTCGCTATAGATTCCGCAGCGTGCCCCCGTTAATCGTAACGACCGTGTGATTCGGCTGGGCAAATATTGGCCCCTCCGTTTTCCACCGTCTCACCTTCTTCCGCCCGTTTCGCGAACAAGTCTCTCCAGTTTCTGGCGCGGGCTGTTGAATGTGTACAGGCTGCTTCAGACCCGTGCGTCGATACGTTGGGAGAACGGCGGAGCGGAGTCACGAATGGGGATTGAAAAGTGTACGGACGTAGGTGGTTAGCTGGCGCCGGGGAGGTATGAAGGGGTGTTGAAATTATTTGTGAAAGGTACGTGTATTTGTGACGCTGAGGGGGTAGCTTTGTCTGCCTATCATCTCTAGGGGTTGTGCGAACGATGCGTACATCTGTTGAACGGAAATATGTATCGATACGTCTTACGTCAGCCTGTATAAGCTTCAAATTAAATTGGAACAGATTCAACTGTGCAACGGCTGCTCTTATGATATGTGAGCTTGCTTGTACTTTCGAAAGATTGCAAGCATTCGCCTGTTGATTTATGTTGCCTGTTGTTCAAACACAAGTGGGTGGACAAAATGTTATGTACATGCTTCAACTAATTAATGATTTAAGCTTGTATTTTTAAGTATCGACGCGTACTTTTGAAACAGCCTGTATCCGAGCATGTCTCCGACTTTATTTGAAGGGTAAGCAGCGGCTAAACGAGAAGAGCCAATGCAAATACGGTCTGCTTGGTCAACTTGCGATTAAAGGCCTGAATAAATTCGAAAGTGTCTGCATTTTGCAAACTTCTGACTTCAAACGATTAGCATTGTCAATGTGAAACCGTGGTGGGAACGTTACTAATAAGGCGAGATACTTGCGTGGAAATTACATTCAGCAATGACCATTAGAAAGAAATAGCGCAGCAGGAATCTCTTCGATTGCTAGAAATTATATGGAGCTTTTAACTCGTCGAAGATTTCAAATACATAAACGTAGTTCGTGCTCCGGCGAGAACATTTTACGGACGATTCGACGACTGTACTTTTAACTAAATTTGCAATATATTCCGGGCAGTATATCACGGGGTACTTCTGCAAGCTTCTACTTTAATATTTCCCAACTCCTGATGCGATATTCTCTTCAATTCCGCTCGTAAATCTTCTCCCATTAACGGCGTTTCCAGTACGGTCGTTTAAACCCCGGCGTGACTAGTTCGAAATCCAAAGTTGCGAGCACATTCTGGCTATATTACTTTTGCAACCTGCTGGACGCGTGGCGCGGCGCGATCGATAGAAATTTCGATAAGATCGTCTCGGATCGCGCGATTCGCAGGAACACCTCAGTGCAAAATAAATCCAGCGAAAACGCCGAGCGCGACACGCGAGCGATTTATTACGATTCCGGCGAAAAGTCACGACGACTGGACGGTAGAAAATAATCAGCGTCTAGCATTAAGACTCCAAAGAGTAGCACAGAGACTGTACTTTTCTACAACTTGTACCTTCGAGGCCCCTTGCACCCGCAGCAAGAGAAATTCGATGGGGCCTGTGCGTTCTGTCAGGAACTCGCTCCCATAGTTTTTATACTTAGCAATAACTAACTAGTTTTAAGCGATCACTTTAATCGTTCTTTGAAAGACATCGAGACTGCACTGTATCATTTTGTATACAAACGCGAGGAAATATATGGGAGATACGGTTGTGCAATAAACAGCTCCACGAAAGGAATCGTGGGAAGCGAGCTGAGTACTTGGGATTTGTCAATAGAGGTTGCGTAATTGTATCCGAAATGCTTCGCGATGTTAAATTCAGGCCACTTCTAAACGCGAACACATCGGTGCTCTTATCGCCTGATCTAAATCTATTTATCACGTTAGAAACGTGCTCGCGAAGGTAAAGGATTCTGAAGCTCGCAATCAGACCGGGCCTCTCCGAAGCTTGTCAGTATCGCGAGTCCAATTCGTCTTAGCTGCCCCATCAGGACCGTTTACCTTTCGCCAGCAGACGAATTCGACGGAGCTCTGGAAAAGCACGACAAACGATACTCCGGCGGGGGCGCCCGAGAATCTGGGAGGCCCCCGGGCTCCACGGAGGGGAGCCTTTTCGACGGGAAAGTAATTTTACCGAGCGTGTATCGCGAGCGCGGCAAGCCCGGCTCTCAGCGATCAGACTCAAATAGGATTACTCGCGGCGTGCTGCTCGATAGATGGTGTGTAAACTTCTCGGTACACGTTGTCGATAACCAGCCAGCATAACCGTGACGGTATAGTTGTGTTCTCCTGCCGTGGATTATCAGAAGCGGCGAGCGTTTGCCTCCCAGTAAACTCCCCGGCAGAGTGAAATATTCAACGGCGCGATACCGTGTGTACACCCCTAGTTCGCGTTAACAGGCGTTCGCGGTTTACGCGCGGCAAACTGCTGTTTTTCCGTGATCCACCTTTGCTCTTTCGAGATTAGCCGGAGACCGGGGGTCGGCAGCACGCGAAACTTGGATACCGGACTGTAAAAGGGGATATCGGAATGGATCTTACGAGCTCCTTCGTTTGCCAAACGTAGTGATCTCGCTAATGGAGCCGTGCCATTTATGCGATTCACGGTGGCCAAGGATCTGCTGATCGTTCCGCCGAATCAGGATTCGAATACACATTTCTCATTGGAAAGAAAAGTATCGGATGCGGGACTCGTTGGAGCTTTGTTTATCAAACTGTCAACCGATTTCAGAGATGGGCAATGTTTTTATCTAGATCGACGGTTTCGAGCGAACTTTCATTTCGTATCGCTCGATGCGATTTTTATTCCAAATTGTCGCAAATTTCTTTGAATAACATCCCGCGTACTTTCAGTACTTCAATCCCAGGGAAGCTATTTAAAGCTTCGAGCAAAATTCGTATAATTCTTATCTTCCGCTGTTTGGTAAACTGCTTTCGGATAAATCCGTTTATCCGGATGATTCCCAGGAACGAAGGATTAAGGTCAATTATTCCCCTCTCGATTCTTCGTTTGGGTAACTTTTCATCATAGTATCCAACTCGGTTTTTGCTTTCACGTAATCGTCCACGGAATCTGTGGATTCCTCTTGTCCAAGTTCAAGTGCCCATATGGAAGTAAAACTTCCTAAGTCTCATTGCCCATCTCAGAAAGAGGTTCCCGCCTCTCAAGCTAGGTGGACAACAAGAAACTGGTTTGGACCTTTCGTTCCCCTCAGAATTCAATCGGAATCCAGACCAGTTTCTTCCGCTCAGCTGCACAATTGCGAGTGGCCGCCGCACACTACGGTACATCCATCGCAAACAAGAGCGATGCTCGTATCTTTAAGGATTACCACGCTGGAAAGTGGTGGATCGGTGCGATTTAACCAGCGTAGAACGATCAGGCGACCGATATGTAAGCGTCTCCCTGTATCGATCGCCGCCTAACGCAATCATAACTTCGCCGGATCCTCCATAGAAGGATTAGAGGTAGCGGAGGCGAGCTTCGTTCTCCAGTAATCCCCGCGATAATATCGGCGAGCGTTCGAGTGTTTTTTTGTTTGTTTTATCTCGCCGCAGGAACGTGGCCGACGCCACGAAACGTGAGTATCCCGGAACGTTTGTGAGAACCTTCTGTGTCGTGAGAGATGTGAGAGGGATGAGACGCTCGTGCGCGTGAATGAAGTTTGAGAGTCCCTTTATTTGTTGCCTCCACGCACACCTGCTCCTTTTCCACACGCACACAGACACACGGTACACCGGCACACCGCTTCAACCCCTTTCTCTTACCACGGGGCGGAGGACCTGGATCGAGGGAGAGGTATAATCGCCCTGTCCACGACGCTCATCCGCGCTGATACCGGGTGAAAATTCTCGAAATCCCAGCCGCCCAAGCTTGCTCCCAGACTCGACTGCGTGCCGTGACCAAGAAACGATAATTACTCGGGTTTGGCCCCCGTCGGTGCGCGATCGGAGGATGCTGGATGGGTCTCGTCAGTCTTTCCTTGACCCGGAAGACTGGCGGGGCTGGCCGCGCGCATCGATGGGTCGCCACACGCTCTCGTCCCTTTCGGCTACAGACCTGACACGTCCACCGCACAGAGCAAATTACGCAACCCCACACACGAACAGAGCAAGCAAATAAAAAAAAAAAACAAAACAAACAAAGGAATGAATATAGGGGTTGGAGAGGGAAAGTGTCGCGCTGGAGGAGACGATATCGCATGAAAGGCCTGTTGGGTTTGCAGGTACGATGCCCAGCGTGCCAATCGGTCTCTCTTATCACGAGATGTTCGCCGGGTCGCTCGGCTCGCCGGCGCTGTGGAGATGCCGGGCCTGCGGCAAACAGGTGACCAATCGTTGGCACCACTTCCACATACACACCGCCCAAAGGTCCCTTTGCCCCTATTGCCCGGCTACCTACAGCAGGATCGACACCCTACGCTCGCACATACGCACCAAGCACAAGGAGATGGTGTCGGCCAAAGGGTCCTTATAGAGGACGCTGATTGCCCCGCGAAGGAAGCGGCCACCGCCACTTCCGCCCCCCCTCTTCTTCGACGACAGGCTCATCGCGCCTTTCTTCGCATTCGGACTGCCCTGACCTAGCCTAGACGCTCGCCATCGACCATCCGCGCGATGACGCCCAACTGTCTCTGAGAGGAACGCCTAGTCGGACCTTCAGCGAAGGTTCTCCGCCGTTTAAATGGGTTTTCTTTTCTGTATCTTTCTTTTTCTTTCTCTTTACTTTCCTCTTCTTTTCTTTTCTTTTCTTTCTTCCGCGTGAAATGTCTCGGCTATCGACAAAGTGTATTAAGGTCTTGAAACGATGGGATTATTGGCAGCTCGATGAGTAAAATTCTTCATGTCAGCTGGCTATATGCATCGGGGATATTTTGGTGTAACAGGATTTTGGTTTTAGTCTCGACGAATGGGGGGTAACTTGGTACACGGATGCCGAATTAATGGTGGAATCGTAGTGATTCGGGTTCATTGTTTCGTTCCCAAAAGATTCCATCGGTAGTCTATACTCGTGGAGCTGTTTTAATACGTCGATACTTCCGGCACTAAGTAGTTATCGGTACACGTTTCAAGACCTCCAAAAGTGTTCGAGTGATCGAGGACTCGATAAGCTTCAGTTATAATTGAAGTACCATTTCATTTCTTGGAACAGTGTTAGAAGGTATCAGAGTCTTAGCCAATCGAAGAGACTCGAGATTCTTGAAACACGGGAGTTCCTGTGCCAGCAGCGACAACCGCTTCGGCGACTTCGATGTTTCGAGATCTTTACGAAACCTCGGTAGAAATTTCTCCGCAACCACCTAGTTTCGACTCACATCCGCGGCGTATACTTAAAGGACTTAAACCAGTCCCAGTGAAAGAGGATCTTCCAGGATGTGGGACACCAGTTCATACGTTTCATTCGCGCGGACACGGACGTTCTCTCGAGACACTTCGGTTCGGTTAGTGACAGTTTGACTATAATCGCTAAGGACACGGTTCGCGGGGCAAAACCATGCAACGAACGGCCTCTGATAGGTATCGCGCGAATATGTTCGCCAGTATTTCTGCACGGCTCGCGATCTCTCTGATCGGTGTGGTCGCGAGTACCAGGTCTGCAAGAGGAGACAAGAAGACGAGGAGGAGGAGAAGGAGGAGGAAGAAGAAGAAGAAGAAGAAGAAGCGTATAGTGGATGCACCAGTGCCGGTGCAACGCGGCTGGCACAGTGTCAGAGAATTTTGCGAGGACAATCGATCGATAGTAAAACGTTTTCGAGTGGTCTCCTCGAGCTCGGTGCGGTGTTAACCTCCGTTTCTCCGCTGGTATCGATTGTATCTCTCCGCTTGCAAACGATCGTACAAATCGGTGGACACCGAAACTCGCTAGGATTCGTGTAAATAATATCGAAGTCTCGTAGATTGGCTCGTTTGGACTCGCGGACTCGTTTGAATCCCGATCATCGGCCGATCTGTCCCGTTTCCCCCGCGCAATAGCTAACGTTCTCGATCGCGTTCGATCCCCTGCAGCCTCTCTTCTCGGTTCCCCCTCGATCGCACGGCCCGGACGGTCGCGAGGCGGCGAACGGGCACCGAGCGGGAAGAGCGGGCCGGAGGGTGGAACGCGCGGCATTAAACGCGAAACAGAAAGTCCAGCGAGCTTCGAACTTAACGGTCTAATTCTTAAACGCAATGGAAGGCTGAAACGCGCGCTGTGATCATCGAACACCGAAAACTCAAAGGGTACTACGAATTATAATCGCGGTCGTAATCGCTGTTACGTGTATCGTAAATGTTGTACGTTTCGTTAGGCCACTAAGCTCTGTTCCGCGATCACGTGGAGCGTAGGGTAGACGCGGGAAAGATACGTTCTCGGGTATGTTGATCGTCGACAGTATTTCGTACGTGTACGATGTCCAATAGCAAACAAAGTTGTACAGAACGGAGCGGGGCCTGGGGCCTTGGAGCGGAGGATTCGTCCCCCCCCTGTCGGATTCTATTTCGAGGAGAGCCGTCTTGAGTCCTGAGTACACGAGCACAACCGACGGGGATCGCGCGCCCGAAGCTCGCCAGACACCCAGGCACCCCCTCCGTATATTACGTGTAATTACAATTTCTCTTTGGACCAATATTCTTCGTCTACTAAACGGTAATAATCATTGTCGAGGCTCGTAAAGTACCTAACAAACCTCTCGTCGGTATAAGAATCTTCGAGCGTGTGGTTCCTAAGTTATATTTCGTAGAGCGTCGGGCGAAGCCTCGAGTCAAGTCAGCGTGGAACTTATGTGATACCGTAGGGCCGATAAATTAAGGTTAATTTACGCGTTGCGTGGTAACGGTGCCGGGGCAGACACTGTTTCTGCGCGCCGATTGGAACGAGACGTTGTTGACGACGTTCGGCGACATTCGAAGCGAAAGCCACGCGGCTTCCCCGCGACTCTGATTCCCTCGCACGTAGTCCGACAGCTTTTCAGATCCAGCCTCGGTGAATGAACTTCTCATCTCTTCCTTTCTTTAGCGCGGGCACGCGTGGCTTTCCCGTTTCGAATCCCATGATTCGCGCTCGACTCAAAGTGAGTTCCCTGTCCAATGACGTGGCCGGGCTCCAGCTGATCGAGATCGCCCTCCCCCCCTATCCTAGGCGAGGAGCCGGGGTGCTGTAAATAGAAGACCGCCGATCGAAGTGGCTGTGTCGTCCCGGTGACGATAATGGAACTTTGACGTTTGCTCGATCAGCCTGGACGGGTGTTGGCTCGTCATCGGACTTGTGCACACGACCAAAATGGAACCTAGATTATACATGCATATGATACACACATACAAATTACCTATACGCATAAATATAAACACGTGTTTGTATATGCATGTGCGCTGGGTGAGGCGTGCGATTGGAGCTAGCTTCGGCTCTTGTTTCGTTCGAGATTAATGAAACTAGCGGGGGAAAGCATCGAGCGCTACATCGAAATCCGAGGAAATCTTTGTCTATCTCAAAGTAACGTTAACAGGAAAGTTTATCGTCCCATTCGCCTGATTTTGGTTACAGAGGGGCAAGCCATTCATTTAGGTTTACGGAGTACTTAAGGAAACTCATTCTGTAGTGAATCGCATGAAAAGACAGTTCGTAGAACCTAATACCTTGCGAAGTACCGATTATATAAAAGAAGTGGAGTTAGGTACACTTCTCACTTTCTCGTTCGATGCTTCCCCTATTATTTGTCCTCCGTGTTGACTGAAACTGCAGCCACGACCTGCCCCGATTCCGCGACCCACCCTGTATGTACATACATATGTTTATACACATCCACGTGCCGGTAGTCTGGTGCAGCAGAGGAATCGCGACTTCGTGCGAGAGGCTGTGTTTCACTTCCCGGCTGTATCGAGTGCCCCTCCATCGATACCTTACAGCCACGATTTCGGATGTCGGGGGATGAAAGTTTTCAGGGGCTCTTAAATCCATCAGAACGCTACGTGGCCCGGGCAAGCCCCCGCGATGCATCGCCGCCATTCTGCCCGCGGAATTTATTAACTCACAATTTAACGGCTCCCAGGTGCTTTATACCAAAGGCGTTCTTACGTTCCGACCTGGCGCGGAATTAAGTGAACTTGGCCCGCTCCGGCGGGGCGAATTTATTGCGTTAGCCTCTATCTTTTCCGTTGATTTTGCGGGAACGTGTAACGAGTCAGTGGCTCGTGCGTTTTAATCGCGACCTTTGATAGGGAGATTTTCACGGGGCCATTCTTGTGCCTTGAATATCTCTGTTGAATTCGACGAGTAAGAAAAAAGTGTCAGGGGAAGAACTTTTGAACGAACGACATTCTTCTAACTCAGGAAATTTCTGGGCCATTCGCGTTCTTTTATACGAAGCAGGGCTCTGAACTGGGATCGGTGGAATATTTTCTATGAGGCGATGCTAGAATATTGTTTAAGTATTAACAGAACAGGATGATTCGAAGGAGGCAGTGTAGTATTGTAGAACAGGAGAAGCAGACGGCAATCGTGCAGGTCAGGTGCTCTCTGTCAGACAGAGGTTTCTGCATCTCTGATTTCGAACGCGAGAACCAAAGATACTCGAGCTTTAGAATCTTTTAAAACAGCCTTTTCTTGTATCATAGACAACAGAGATATTCAGGGCGGTCAGAGTAAAACGGGAATCTTGTAGACGCGATAGTTTTATAATTACTTCAGACATTCTTTATCTTTTTATGCATAAGCAGGCTCCTTTATGCGTGCCCCAAAAGAAACATTTAATGAGTTTGTGGTGCTTTGATACCGGTGAATACTCTGACAGAAACAACTTTCTTTTTATATATTTTTTTTACATACTGTGTTTTGCATCCAAATTTTTAAAAACTGAGACAGTGCTCCCTTTGTGATCGGAAGAGTTTTATTCGAGCTGTCTGTATCGAATAGAATAAGCCTTGGCAAATTTTTTATACCGGTGTGTCAACTGTTCGATGATTATCTGTAGGATTTTTTGAAAACTTGTCTATTTCCAATTTAATACTCGTGAAAAGTTGACGAAAACATAGCGGTTTGTGTTTTAGTAGTGCTCGATTTTTTTAGGAGACTTTGCGAGGAGCAAAATTTTGCGAAGCGCATTTGAAAAGTAACTCATACTTTGATATCAATGAATACTCTCAAAGTTACACGATAATCCTTCATTAAACATTTATTTAGGTTAGTATTTTACAGTAGAATTTTATGTGACGTTGTAGCGGTTGAGATTCGGCTCTAGAAACGATTAGCAGAGTAGCGTCGATCGGACTTGTAATTTTTCGGGAGCCATCAGTTTCGAGTAGAGAGGCTTACCAGCGTCGACAGCCGAGAATTTTCGATTTTTGATTCCCCGTCAGTTTTCCATCAGCGCTAACATTCCTTGCGCGTGACGGCTGCTTTTAAAAATTCGACGAGCCAGTATTTGTAACGCATTATGAACGTTTTCATCGATGTCGATGGCTCTTTCGTTTTGGCGCTCGCGAAAGATTTTTACCGCTCGTATATAAAGCTTTCAGTCACTTTTCCCCGACAAAAAAAAACACGGATATTGTAAAATCCATCCTATTTGATAAACAGACCAAACTATTTAGATTTTCCATTCTTTTATAAAATCTGCGCAGAGAATATTTATTCGATCGTTATACCTGACTAGTCTTTCGAATTACGTTGAGCACAATATTTCCTGAATCATCGGGTGCGCAGAATATTAAAGAAAAAAAGGTGCTCGATAATCGTGGAGCATATAGTATTATTCACGGTTCATTCTGCATTCTGTAAACATACTTCCGTTCGCGCCGTAGCTTTTACAATTCAGAAGTGTCCGCGGCCGGCTCCATCGTCCTCTCGTACTACTTAAAACGTCGCCGGTGGCCAGGCCCCGACGAAAACGGTTCCTACGCGGTCAGACCGGGGACAAGAAACTCGATTTCTCGCACCAGCCTATCGTCACCCGACCGAATTATTGCCCTCGATACCAAATGTTCCTTAAGTTGTTTCGCGAAATCGTTTCTATCGCATAGTAATCGGTGAATGGGTGAGGCGCGTGCGGATCCCCCCGGAGAGCGCACCGCGGCGATGTGTGAGAGTGTGACTGCGGGATCGGGATAAAAGAGAGAGAGAGAGAGAGAGAGAATTAATGAACGAAAATATGTGATAAGCTGTTCGGAGAGCGCGAGTCGGCTCTGTCTGTGTCGCAAAGATAAGATTTCTTCTGGGCCCGTCATAATCGTTCGCGATAACGCGGCAGGCTTCTCTGTTTGATCGGGTTCAGCTAGTTTTTGATACCCGACGCCGCGGGAACCGACGTGGTTCGCGCCGCGACGGCCGAGCGTGTCGGATCGCACACAATCTATGTAATTGTATAAAATAATCGGTATGAAAAAAGTGTCAATATCTCGTGTTTCTCGATGGTACTTAAGGTTAATCCGCGGCCCATTCGGGCCGCCCAGCTGTTTGTTAATAGTACTTCCGTAAGACCCAGGGATCGGGAGCTGGAACAACCACCCACTCTCCGAAACATTCTCGAAGGATCCTCTTAGTTAAATATTACGAACAGCCGATATTAGGGGCTGCGTAAATGACGGATGGCGTTCTAATATCGGTTCCACGGAGATCGGAACTGTCGGCGATGTTACTAGTAATTCTATAAAAGATTCAACGTGTACGATACACGTAGCGAGCCTGCGCTGAACAATAAATCGACAATGTGCAGTATAATTTTTCAGCACGAGGCTTTTTGTTTTGAAGCGAATCAATTTTCATAGTTACCAAGAGCAAGCGCGCTTTGCGAGCTTCTAGCTTCCAGATTTCTAACAGAAGTATACAAGTTTCGGGGATCGTAAGGGGCTAAAAACCTGTGTTTTATCCCTTCATGCCTTTTTCATTCTATTAAATAGGAACATAAACAACCAGCCACTGTATGCAGATAGCGAAATCCGTTCGATCGAATTCAACCCTTTAGCTGCAACGCGATCTAAATAGTAACTGATTACTGCTTTCTCTTCCACGTTGGCCACTGCGATAAGCAGCAGGAGAAGGAAACTGCAAAGGATAGTTAAGACCCAGGACTAAGCCTATACGATGTTTACAAAAGGAACGTTGCTTTGTTGCAATTATTCACTACATTCGCGGCTAAAGGGTTGTTGGATTTCACGTGTACATTTTTTCCTACAATTACGATTCGCTACTCTTAGCAGAGCGAATCTGCCCTTAGTTGTTCTATGGCAATGCCACCTTGTTAGCGACGATTAGAAGCGCGCATGCTCCGAGCATCTTGAAAATCGATTTTTCTCGAAAAGGACCGGTCGCGCGAAAGAATTTTCCTGGACATCATCGATTCGTTGATTCGTGCTGCCTCTGCTTTTACCAGCCGAGCCGCTATCTCGGCACTTCGTAGCCGTTTCAGGAGGGAGTTGTTTGCTAGACATTGCCATCGACGGTGGTTTCCGGTGGCAGTTTCCATCCCTGGCAAGATCGTACATTTTCTCGTGGCACGTTCCTTCCTCTTCTGGCCCGACCTGCGACTCGAACCGAAATCGCTTTTTTTTTTGTTGTTGTACATAATCCTGCGTTTCGGGGCCACGGGGTCCGAAGGAAAAGAAAGAATACAGACGCTCTGTCCGGTCGCAAGTCCTGGGCCGACCTTGCGTATAAACTGAATTGCTCGTTTATATGCGATGTATTTTTGTGAACAGTATTGAAAGTGCTACTAAGCTGTACAGTCGTCATAATGGTAAATGTATTACGATGTACCTATAATGTACATAGATATATTTAATTAAAGTGAATATGAATTTGTGTAGATCATTCGTTTCTCTCACCCTGATCTAGTACGGAGAATAGGAACTGACACGTAGCCAACCTTTTTATTTTCAACTTTCAGCTATATTGATTTGGCGCTGTTCGCGTGTTTTGGAATTTTAATAGTGCTTTAAATTCGACCACGTTTTAGATACCTTGTCACTTCTGAACAAAGTAAATTAGTATGGGAAGGAAATCGTGAGTAGAGCGTGGCCAGGTTGACACTCAATAACTCAGGAGTACCGTAAACTGGTGTGACTTTACCCGCCGGGGTGACATTGCCCACCTTTTTACTCTGACTGAAAAATTACCATATGATTGAATTCGCTATTTTTTTTTCGTTCGACCTTGGAGAAATTATTGCTATCGATTACAAAGCACCATATGTTCTAATTACTTCGCAATAAAATAAAATAAAGTCTTTCCGAAAAGTGGGCAATGTCACCCCGGGCGGGCAAAGTCACCCCAGTTTACGGTATGCGATTGAAAGTGCTTTATTATAAAACGGTCTCGCACGAGACGGTTCCTCCGGCCGACGTCTCTCGTCGGTCGCGAACAAAGAACCGTCTCAAACGCAGTCAAACCTCTCCCAAACGGCCATACGACTCGCAACAATCTCGTCGCCGATACGACGTCGATGGTCACGCGTAATCGTACCCCTAAAATTAATAATCACATCGGACGATCGCCCGACTGCCTTGGTAATCTCTCTCCTCGGCTGACATTATCGCCGTAAAAATGCCTACATTAGCTACTTTTACCTACTTCTTTTAATTTCGATTCTAGTATCAACTTAGCGACGATTTTCGAGTCTGAGGAGAGGCAAGAAATCATCGAGTTCGATAAGAGGCATTGAGAGCAAAAAGGGACTAACCCAAATTGAAAAACAAATTACTTTTTCCCCATTTGATATGATTAGCACAGCCTATTGGAATTCATTATTGCTGCTAACTCAATTTCGCGAAAAACTGTGGGTTAGTCCGTTTGTGCACCCAATGTCCCATATTATTCCTTCCTAAGTACATACGCAGAGAAGCTAAGTAGCACGTTGTTTTAATAATGCTGACTCAGAGCGATTATTCCGTGAGGCCCACTTTAAATTTGTGTCGGAATAAAGAGATAAAAATATCGACTTATGTACACGACGCCCGTGAATGTGCGGCGAAGTTGCTTTGTGGTGGCCATTTCCATTTACAAACGATTTAACGCGATCCGCGAAGCGCGAGGCTATAAATATTTTTCGGTGAACTTTATTTCGCACTTCGAACGCTGTAAACACGCTTGTATTCAAACGTGCATACCTATTCCATTCGACGCTTGCGTTATGTAAAAAAAAAAATTCACGCGTTACGTTGCACTGCTTTTATTCTTTTCTGAGGAAACAAAATTTTACAATTGCTTGCGAGCCGTGGAATGTGCGCACCTTATTTATGATTTGGGAAGCACTGCCTCGCAGGCTGTAACTATTCGTCATTATCTTATCAGCGATTCTATAATTGTCCAAAGATCAGAAGACGCAACGTGTGCGAACATCTCGGGGATAGAATTGGAATTCGCTTCGGGGAACATCTTAAGTGAATGTGCAAACACAGATTCGTTGGCCATCAAGCGCTCCGCGAAACAGCTGAGATATTTCCTGTCAACAATACCGTGGCATTGTTTTTGGCGATCGAGGACGCGAAGTTATACGGTCGAGGGCACGTGACTTTTATCTTGCGCGACGCTCCTTACGTTCTACAGTTCTCAGTTACGAAAATAATTTCCAGCACCGGACAGATTGGTCTTTAACTTCTTTCGAACGAAGCGTGCCCTTGCGTTTCACTTCTTCAACCTCTGTTTATATTTTATCTCCGTTTTATCAGTGGCCATTAACGTAACTCGTCGATAAATTTAAATGCACCCGAGAATAACGTAACTTTCCATTAGCGGAAAATGAAATTTCAATCGAACTCTGCGCCCCGTTCCTTCCGCGCGTAGCTTGAACAAAGAGTTGCTCGTAGAATGGAACTTTACAACACAGATATCGGGATGGAAGCGTTGAAATGGCATTTCATGCGTTACTAACTGCAACTCCAGAGTTCGGCGCACAAAGTTATTTGCTTTCCTTTAAGGAGGCACGATGACAAGTTCGTTACAATTAGCCGTTGCTAGCGATGGCACGAACCTCGACGCGAGATCGCGAGTATCAATCAAATTAATACCTTCCGTCGAGAATCCATTCCCTGATCGATCTCTCGTTTGTAATGCTTTACAAGGCCGGAGTAATTCGATGGCAGAGATATCTGAAGTTTCCTCTTCCTATTCCTTCATGAAACTTTACCGCTTATAGTCTAACAACGGTAGACTGCTAGCACCTTCTGGCGCTAAGTTGACCCTTTAAATAATTAGTTTTTTTGCTAGAGGTTCCTCCCTCTAGTTTCCTGCGCATATTAAATAAATTTCAATACTAGAGCTCTTGGAACTATTTTCGCTTGAATTTCCAAAGTGCTAATCTCTGCAATGCTGAACGCAGATATTTCTAATAACACTTAAAACTTTTCCTACTTCATCCTTTGTGCTATCGAAACTGACTCACACTTTCCTAAATCTATGCTCCATTGTTATCTCAGGATTCTTTGAAAGCCTATACAGTTTCTTAGGCAGCGCAATTCATTACAATTGCAAGTCTCAGTTAAGACCATACCAGATCTCTGTTCCAGTTCAGGTCTGCCCCAGTGTAAGCCACCTGTATTCCGCGACTTCTGCGTGTAAATGAAATCGAGACCGTGTTTGTAATCTATCGCGAATGTTAATTCTTATGGGATATTCGGCCGTTAAAAGTTGATAAAGTCGCCGCAGTGATTCTGCCCGGCGTGCGACACGATATTTCACTAATTGTAAGTATGCAATCGGTGCAGTGCTCTTATCTCTGTTGTTCTTGTATACCGAAGAGCTTATCTCGTTTAATAAATAAAGGAATTAATTGATAAGTCACCTCGTTCTCTTGCTGGAGGACATTCTGTTAATCAAATTATTCAAATGATTCGAGTCGCAGCAATTTTTGGTGGCTGGCTACTTGAGGCTTTAGATCCCATTTATATGGAAATCCGGACCCTGGCCAGTGGCTACTATGAATTCCGATATTCGGCAGTTTGCTGGTTGGAAACTATTCCCCAAACAGAAGAATCGGTTCCGTTGTTACAATAACAGCGCTGGATTATCTTTAGCATATTTGAGCGAAAAGTTGCGTACCTTGTGCACACCTCCGCCCACGCGTGCAAACAAAATTATCTTCGAGCAAACACTTGGTGACAAACCAACGTTTATTATACAAGTAGCCTCGCGAGCTCTGTGCTGTGTTTCGTTTAAGCTTAAGTTTCAATCCTGCGTCCCCGGCGTGGCCCATTATTTTTCCAAAGTGCGTGATCGTTTCGCCGGCGAACGTTCAAGCTTCAAACGCGATTGCTTTCGAGTAACGTTCACGAGGAATGAAAGACGAAAAGCTCGCGGAAAACGATCGAAATTCACCGGACGGAATTACACTTCCATCGCGAGATGTGTTCCTCAGCGCGAACAGGTGAGGCCAGCTGAGAAGTACAGTCTGTTTTCAAATGCAAAGGTTTTTTTTAAAAAGCCCGGCAAGTAAATGGGATAGTTTGCACTCGAAATATGCTGCGAGTATTCGGCCACCAGCGAGCACACGTACACAGGAATCATATAAAGGATCAAAGCGACGAATTGCATCGGGAACGAGAGCGATTCCTTTGCGGTGAAGCGCGTTTGATTTAAAGTCCCGGTATGCACCCGCGTCTCCTCGATAATTGTTATCGGTATATTGCCCGCTTTATCGTTTTATAGAGCTAGATAAAAACACGGGCTTGCTTAATGCCAACCAAAATAGAACGAAACAAAAAAAAAAAATATCGAATCTCTGCGCGTAGCTACTTGACGATGCGTTGAAAACAATTTACCTCCACTTAACGTCACTTTACTACTAATACTCGTCATAAAGGAAGCTCCCAAGTAAAGTATCCGCTTCACGGGGCGCTCCGCGAAGATGCCGCGTGTACAAGGGAGCGCAGGTCTCTTTAAAAAGAAACTCCGCCCGGTATTAATAAGAGGAGCAGTCTGAAACAGAGGAGATTGCTTTATTTATCAAAAAATGATAGAGAGTAGAGGAAGCTCGTTAAAAGCTGCTTAAATCGAGCGAAATAACTAGAACGGCACGGGCCCCGAGTTCCATCAGAGCGTCAAAGACTGTCCGGAAGAATACCGAAGGAACGTAGCTGAATTATTTCACTAAGTTCCCTTCCGGTTATTAGACATTCCCCGAATTTCTCCGAGTATTCCCAGCCCGGCCGTAAGGTCTCGGCCGCGGTGTCGCAAAATAATTCGAATAATCTCGCCGAAGAGGACTTCCGGTCAGCGAGAGGCGTAGTTTTCCGGTTGTCGGACAGGTGTCGCTGGCGCGGGCATTCATACGTATGCACACACGCGAGCTGCGTCGTGGGTACACGTGATATCTTCGCGATACGATAGGCGTTTACGATAGGCTTCGAGTCACGGCCGTCCGAAGTGCACGTGAGCTTCAAATGAACGGGCTCCCGTTTCATTCAGAAACTAGGAAGCCGCGGTTCTGTTAGCCGCGCCTCGAATCTGCCCCGTGCCTTTCCACCTGGTGCCAACACACGAGGGTTCGCCTCCGGACGGATCGAAATGACGCTGCAGGCTATTAAATGGAAAAACGGCAAACTGGAGATACTCGATCAGATACTGTTGCCGGCGATCTCGCGTTACGTCCCCGTCAACGGCGTGGAGGATGGCTGGAAGGTCATCAATAAAATGCAGGTAGAGATTCGACGTTGCGATCGCACGTACACCGTTAGCCCTCGCAGGTTCGTTCGGTTCTTACGGGAGCTTTAATTAATCCACTGTTCCAGGTTCGAGGCGCACCAGCTATTGCCATTGTCGGTTGCCTGAGCTTAGCAGCGGAGCTTAAAAGGGAGGAGCCAACGGACAAAAAGAGCCTGCGACAGGATGTCGAGGGCAAGTTAAATTACCTGGTCTCCGCCAGGCCCACCGCCGTCAACATGAAACTCGCGGCGGACAAATTAATTCACTTAGCTAATAAACTGAGCAAGGACGAGACCGTTAGCGTGGCGGAAATGAAGCGGAGGTATGTAAGCCTAGCTCGGAGCAGGGTAAGGTCGCCGGAACGGGTTCAGTACCGTCGCTAATGGGATTCGCAGGTTTCTCGACGCTATAGAAGCTATGCTGGAGAAAGATATCGCCGATAACAAAGCTATCGGAGACTTTGGGGCGCGAGAGATCTTGAAGAACGTGAATGGCGACAATTCCGTCAGAGTACTGACTCACTGTAATACTGGCAGCCTTGCGACAGCAGGTTATGGCACAGCCTTAGGTGTTATTAGATCGCTTCATAAGAGAAATAGTCTTGGTAACGTTTGCATGTCTTTAGTTTCTAAAGATTTCGGGAGACTCGAGGAGATTGCAAGTGCTAATTAAATTTACAGAACACGCCTACTGCTCGGAGACCAGGCCTTACAATCAGGGAGCGCGGCTAACCGCGTACGAGTTAGTGTACGAGAAGATCCCGGCCACTCTGATTTGCGACGATATGGTGGCGGCGTTGATGAAGTCCAGAAATATTTCGGCGGTGGTGGTGGGCGCCGACAGAGTCGCGGCGAACGGCGACACGGCCAATAAAATTGGAACGTATCAGGTAATTCGGGTGGCGTATGGCTTCTGCTAGCTTCGAGGCGTTTATCGTGCTTCTAACTTCTCCTGGAATCTTTCAGATCGCCATAGTAGCTAAGTACCACAATGTTCCTTTCTACGTGGCGGCCCCGAGAACCTCCATAGACTTCAGTATCCCCAGCGGCGATCACATCGTTATCGAGGAGAGGCCCGAGAGGGAGCTGACGCACATAAACGACCAACGAATCGCCGCGCCTGGGATACAGTGCTGGAATCCTGCGTTCGACGTAACCCCGGCCAGCCTTATCAAAGGGATCATCACGGAAGTGGGAGTCTACAGGCCCGAGGATCTGATACAGTTGAAGAATTACGAGAACTCGTAAAGCGTAGATCGACGCGAGCGACGAAAGCTTACTGGTGCATTTACGGAGAATTAATTGGTGCTTCCAATGTTAAGAACAATTGTTGGCTGGTCTGTTTTTTTTTTATTTAAAAAAAGAAAACTTCATGTTACGATTAAATTGTTGGCAAGTTACGCTTATTTGAAAGGTTAAACCCTTGAAGGAACGCAGGGGGAGTGTATCGCGCCGCGGACATGTACGCGGCTTGCGTTTAGGAATGCCTTATTAACTTCACTGTGATTTTTACAAATATATTTTCCATGATAAATGTTTCGAACCGAGCACTTGTATTAGAGCAGAATGCCGATCGGCGAGATTGTAAAAATACAGGATAAATCGAAAGTCGATACTCGAATGGATGTTGCGATTGCGTGATAGGCCCGCCGCTCACCAGGTGGCAGTGTCGTACTCGAAACTCCGAGCGGACCGGCGTACCCCGCTCGATCGTTTTAACATTTCCGGCGCGTAAAGAATTTAATTTTAACACAAAACGGATTCTTTAACGCCAGTTCGGACGCACGTTCGTACGTCTATATTTAAATGCGCGTCGCTAACTTACTTTCCGGGCCGTTACAAAAGTGTAAGTAGGTTCGAGCCTCGTCCAGCGTCATAGCCTCCAATCGCGACGATCCGTCGCTTCGCGAACGTGTTAATGATCCTCGGACATATCGAACGTTTCCCAGAAATCGCTTGCGAACCGATCGTTTTAATCGTTCGACTAAACGCGATAAACATTGGACTCCACCGCGAAATACTTAACAGCAGCGAAGCCACGCCGCTGCCCGGGCACCGTTAACGATCGATTATTCCTTGGATCGATAAGTCTGGATTGTCAGTCGTGCGGCTTCGCGACTAGCTTCCCTCCCAGAGGTGCCCGAGCCTGCAAACTGTGCGCGTGATTTCGAACGGGACGCGAGTGCAGGAGGCGGTGCCGGGGGGGCAGATTTATCGCGAGCGGCGAACGACGAAATCGACACTCGTCGGCCACGGACGCGTGGAGTTCCATCGGGAAAACTTGAGAATCTATTTTCGCCGTTGAAAGGCGCGCGGGAACACGTTCGCCGCGGGTTTCTCGAACCGCGGTGCTTTAGTACGGCCAGTCTCTCCGTTTCGTGCGCAACTTCGCCAATCCCGGAATAGTCTCGGTGGTTGCTCGTACGTTCCTCGAGGTTTTTTCGCGCGGCTGACACACGGGTCGACCCGCGACCACCCGAATCGTGCTTAGTGGCCCCCCTCGCCCCCACCCCCTCCCCCCCCCCGACTGTTGCCAAGCCCGTTCCAGGAAGCCGTGCAAGGTACACCGGCGATCTCTGAAACGGTTCGCTGGTCGCTCGACCGATCGTTCACCCTGGAAGCCGATACGGAGAACGCGACGATGGACGCCACGGACGGCCTGGACAACGGCGCCTCGGGGGACGCCGAGGCGATCGTAAACAATAACGGTACTGGCGACAACAACGAGGACGAAGGGGCGCCCACCGTCGAGGAGACGTACGAGGTTACCACGACGAAACGAAAGACCATCAGGACCAGCTATAAGATCCAAGAAGTAAGTGACGACGTTCATAAGTGACACGTGCGATTACAGAGGCTATAAGGCTCGTCGCTGGCGCCCCTACGTGGGCGTTTATTGCGAACTAGTAGCCCGTGCTTACCAGCCAGTACTTAAATCGCACGTACGGCTACGACGCTACGAGGGCCGTTTGTCGCGCATTAGCTTCTCGGCACGTTACTCGCGTTCTGCCGCCGCTACTGTCCCCCTGGTCTCTCGTTATACGATTAGGGATTTAAAGCACTCGTCGGCGGTGTTTCGGCACGCGATTCGCGCTCGCCAGAAATAAACGCAGAAACTCGTTCCTCCGCGCGAGCCACCGCGAGAGTATTCTACACGGTTCATTCTGATGTTCGTCAAGGATAAACGGACTTATTTCGATCGCGGATTTCGGCGGGATTTACCAACTTTATTTGGCGCGTAACCGCGCTCGACGCGCCTCGGGCATTATGCCTGCTTCACGCCGACAGTGAATAAACTCGCGCGCAAACAGAATTCCGAGCTTTCCTTTGGCGAACGACGATCACCCTCCTCCGGGAGGGGGGGTTATCTTAATTTGAATTCTCGCACGCGTATCTTATTTACACGTTTCTCTGGCTTCGAAATATTCTTCCCTCGATCTCGCGCTTTATTTGCCGTCGGGTTCCGTTCGTTCGAAGCCTGTTTTTCTTTCAATAATTCGGTCGGCTCGGCGGGTCGACAGGAGGACGCTCGAATAACTCGTACGCGCAATTAAGACGCTTGGATGTATCTCTTTATTAGTTACATAATGAACAGCGACCGAAAATATTGGCGAACGTGGGCGCCAGTGTTTAGCTCGCCTCGAAACAAAAGCTCGAGCAATTGGCTCTCTAATTTCGATGGTTTACTCGTCGATGTAGGGTTCTTCTCTTCGACGCGTAGGTAATCTCTTCCCGTGAGCTTCAATTTTGTATTCATGGAAATGCGGGCAGAGAAGCAGAACGGGTAGAATTGTCGCTGGTAGCCGAGAATTCGTAAAACTGGGGCATTAATCGCGCGACCGGTTGCGATAAAGTTGTCGAGGCAAGCGTTGGTTAAATTAAACGAGATATCGTTATCGGGGAAACGAATTTCTTTCTGCGGACTTCCGTCGGAAGCGCAGATAATCTGCGCTCTGCCTTTCCTGGAAATTCTACGATGTCCTCGGTTGTGCATCGATCGGAATTGCATCGAGGGCCATTTGCTTTCTGCGTTAGAAGAATTCTACTCCGCCTTAGGTTCATTTACCAAACTTCCCCGCGCATCATACTTTTAATTACGCTTCCATTCAAATAGAATTTACGAAGTTTCACCCGGAGTATCTACATTGAATTTACCTTACGCAAGATTTCGAGAGACTTACTTCCCTCGAGTTCTTCGGGTCCCACAAAGTAACAATTCCCCGATGCAACGTTTCTCTCGCTCGCAAACTACCCTTGTTACCAGGCCCTCCCTTCTCTCCGAGCTGAATTTTCACACAGAATCTCGGAAGACTTTAACCCAGGAACGTGCGAAACGCAGGAGCATCTCCGGCGTTCGATTCTTCAGCAGCTAGCTGGCTGGATGTTTAATGACAATGGTCCGCTGGAAAGACGAGATTAAGTGGACGCGACAAAGCGAGCCGCTGCAACGCGGAATAAGAAAGATTAGTCCGGCCGGCATTAATGCGAGATGAGGGACAACGGGCGCGATTTACTCAGATTCTACGTCATTGTCGGTTAGACGGTTTTAGATCTGGCAGCGAACTCGCTTCGAACGGAGAAACGAGCGGAACGTAAATCCGGCTGATGAATGCTCGCCGAGCACCGTTCGCGATCGGGACTTCCGATTAACAATAATCGCGTTACGTTTCGCGGTGATCTATATCCACGCTGAACTCGCGATCTCTCGAATAGGCGCCTCTTCTATGAATACCCGCCAGGCTCGTTGTAAATTGATATATGCCTCGACTGTTACCTCATTACTCCCTTTTATAATCATCCTTTCGTACCGACCATTACTAGCCACTCGCGGCAGCGGGACCATTTCTGCCTTCGCTCTTCTTCCTGGCGAAGGTCGCTTATACATCGGCAAGGGGAAGAACAGGCCATTTCCATCAAGCGGCGCACAATCCAAGTCGATTTCCTTTCTTTCTCCATTAAAGGGGTCGAGGGGCAGAAATTCATGCGGCGCGATAATTCAATGCCTGCCCCCTTGCTTCGCGAGAGTGATAACAACGATGGGGGATGATTTACTCTCGGGTTATCCGCGGCTTGGGGGCGGCCGCGCACGTGTTTCAGAATTAATGCTCCTGGACGGCCGAAACTATGTCTATCTTCGACACGTCTATATGGAACGTCCGCTCGACAACCGGCTGAAATTATCTTCTTGCCAGCCTACCGATCCGCCGAGTTATTATTGAAATCTTCGAGCGATCCCACCGCTCGCTTGCCCCCGCCTCGCTGGCTTTAATTAAATAAATATTTATCTAACGCGGCAATGCTTCCTGGGAATGGCACCCCCGTAGTCGCGGGCCACGCGTTATTTTCGCACGTGTCTGACGGATTTCGCTGGAAAGGTCGCCGAGGGAACGGGGTTGCTGGCTTTTCAAGGGTCTTCGCGACGTGGACGAAGTTTCGTTAATATGTCACTGGCGACCGAGCAATCATTAGTTTCAATAAGTTGTTTGATGTTAAGGGTTGTAACAGAGTGGAGGAAGAATTATCTGAATGTTTTTATGTTGTTTAAACCGGCACAATGTGTCTGTATTTTTCCAGCTGCCTTCTGCTCCGAACACACTCCTCGGCTTCTGACACTGTTTTAACAGATGTTCTAATATCCTCGTCGTCCGTTCTCTGTCTTTTTTCTATTCTCCTCACATCCGTCTTGTAGGTAGGTTTCGCTCGTTACCATTACGGATCAACAAGTGGGGAGCGAAGACCCAGTTTTCGAGGAAGTATTAGGTTTCGAAAATGCATCGGGTATATATGTACAAATTGGCGCTATCAATTTCCTGGTCGAGGAACACGGGACCAATTAAAGATCTTATTGCAGCTAGATCACTCAACGAATTTCCAAAATCAATCTCCCTGGGAAACACACACCTAACCCAGAATCTTAAGGGGCTGTTCCGGTCTAGAGTTCGTAAAAATAGGCGATCTTTAGGAATTAATTAAACGAAAACTACTGCGTACAATTTAATGGGACTTCTTGCATTGTATCAAGGATGTGTTAAGCTATGGAAATAAATTTTTTGTTTTATAATCAATCACTGCAGACGACACCGAGGAGTGGTGAAAATCGAGGCGTTAAAAAATTCATCCAAAACGGTTGAACCTGTAGCACCTAAAGCATTGGTCTGAAATAAAAAACAATGCCAGATTATTAAAGGGCTCGAAACTTACTCGTAGACTGACCAGTAGAAATGACAAAAAATTACATTTTTTTTTTAGAAAATAACGACACCTGAAGTTTGAAATCACTTTTCCCCTATATTCTTCGTCCTTTCAACGCCTTAAAAAATTACAAAATTTCATTTTTTTTTTCAAATTTTACTGGTCCATCCACGAGCCGGAAGTGTATTCTTCGAAATAAAAGAAGTTTGCAGTCGAATCGGACACTAACTTTTCGAGATGCAGGTTCCACCGATTTTAAGAACACTGATTCGAGAAAAACGCGTTTAAAATTTCGCGCGAGCGCCGAGTTGTCGAATGTTACCCATGCATCTGCCGCTACTAAAATGCCAATAACCTCGCGAATTTTACGAACTTCAAAAAATCCTTTTAAACACGTATTCTTAAAAGTTTGAACATTCAAAAAAATGAAATAAAAAATCGGCGTCTAGACCGGAACCTCCCCTTAATCTCACGTCTTCAACGTAATTATTTTCTTCCCATGAAAAATCATCCGATCCCTTCTTTGTATCATCTTTTCACCTCTTGGTACAGTTGTTACGCTTCTATACTTGCTCGTTTCCTCGGTCCGCTACCTACGTTCGGCCCCTCCCTCTCCCCGCCAGCCTCACTAAATCTATCGGACTAAAATAGCAAACAGGAAGCGGCTGAATGAATTCGCGCGGTTCCATTATAGGGTATAAAACGGACTCGATCGAGTGTTGGATTGACTTTTTCGCGAGGACAATTATGAGGAACAAACGGAGGGGCGTGGAGGGAGGGGAGGGGCGGTTCGCCTGGATCGAGTGGAGGCGCGCAATTTGCGACTTGAATCGGCGCGCCGTGCGCAAACGAGAACAGATAATCGTCCTTTTGTCCTGCAGATGAGACCGCTTAAGTCGAGCAAACGCGGCTCGAGCCCTCCGCGCCGCGTCGCCGTCTAAACGGCCAACGATTGCTTCGCGCTCGCAAAAGAGCAACTACGAGTCCGAGCCGAGCCCCCCTGCCCGCGCGACTTAAAGTTAGCAGCTTCTCGATTCGAATCCGAGACGTTCCTTTGATAAATCGCCCCGCCACGCTCCTGCAAGCCGCACGGATTCGCGCGAAATCGACAGACAGGCCGCGCTGACGTGCTTTTAAAATAGAACACGAGGGCGGGACCAGAGCCTTCGATCGGCCCTCGTCTCGTGGATTTTTTCTAACATCCATCAGCCGAATATCTGCTGGAAGTCACGTCCTATCTAGCCTTCTTCCATCGCGCTTGCTTCGAGCGTGCTTGCTCGTGACGGAGTTCGACGGGGAATATTAATTTGACGCTGGTACCTGTTCGGTAGAGTTTTGGATCTTCGAGTGTCCTTTCGATCTCCTCCGCCTGTACCTTTTAGTATTCGCGATATTAATAACCATGGCTTTGCGTCGTAGTCTCCATTCAGCGTCGCGAACTCATCGTTCGCAGGACGACAACGTTTCCGTCTCCGAGAGGCTATTCCACCTCTCAGACTTGAGGCTGGAAAGAAACAGGAGGTGGCGTTCAGCGGCGCAGGTCCCAGTTTAAAAGCTGTATCAATCGCGGGCACGCTTCTGACATCGATCTCCAGTGGATTTCGTTCGGAAGATAATTCCGCTCGCGGCGACAAATCCGTGCACGGGTAGAAGCGGATTGTTCGGGGGGATTTATACCGACACTGTGCAGCACGAGGACAAAATACTCGGCAATCTGGTTGACGCGCATTAGCCCCGCGTTTAAATGCAAATACGATGCTAGGTGGTTATTAATCTCGTCTTAAGGTAAAACACGGTGGATTTATGAGGTGATGCTAGCTCGAGGAGTTGCGCGATGGCCCGGACAACCACCGCTGGGTATAATTTTTCCCCCTCCCTGCCCTCCGTCCGTCTTCGGAATCAACGGTTTGCAAATTTCACTGGCCATCGTGTTAGCCGCCGGCAAAAACGCTTTACAGCGGTCGTTCTCGTGTTCGCGAACTTCCGGTGACGCGACGCGCAAATGGGAATACGAACGTGGGGAGTTAAGACCGTTGGCGATGTTGAAGAGCGCCGTGAAATGCGCTCTGAATCGTGTAGAACGTCTTCGTTATAGTAGCCAGAAGGTTGTAAGCGAATATCGATTGGCTATCGGCGAGAAATATGTGTATAAATTAATATTGTGTTCCAACATTTTTCTACTCCCTGCAAAAGTTTGTTCTTAAAATAGTAGAAAAGATCGTGGACGTGTGAGAGTCAGATAAGATCTATGAGCGAATCAATTTATCCTTCGATCGATCCATTGGCGTTGCTTGCTTAGACCGAAGCAGCTTATTCTATTATTATCTTTTAAGCTCTTTCGATTTAATATAATTTATTACGTCGTTGACGTGAAATTATAATTCTTTTCCTTGTAATAAACTACAGATTGGTTATTTCCTGAAACGAGTAACGCAAATGTGCAGCGCAAACTCAGCAACGTAAGGTGGAAGAGGAGCCACCTTAATCGCTTCTCCGTCGAGATGGAAAATAATTCAACGGTTGTCAACCGGACGAGTAATTGAAAATTACGATGATTAATTGGACGTCAGGAGCACGGAGAGTAATTTCTGCGACGAATTTCGCGAACTACGAAAGAGCCAACGAATTTACGCGTGGACCTTGCCGTCCAGCTTCCTTATACATTTCTCCGATTAATCGTAAACGACGATCACTTTTAAACTTTCCTCTGCCGTTTCCCTCGCTGTTTAACACGATTTCGAACTTTTTTCGTCTGCTAATTAAACAGAACGAACTGGGCTAACACGTTCCTTACTTGTTAGAGAAATATGTGCTTGGATTCTTCTTGCTGCTTTTCGACGACTAAACGAATTTTTCATACAACGGAAGACTCCTCTTAGATAACAAGTGAAGATCCCGACCTCGATAATTCAAAAAATTCTGAAACTTTGTGAATATGTAGGGGATTTCCTCCTGATTACAACGCAATTTTCGTTTGCGCCACAAATTAACTCGATGGGGTTGAAATTAACCCCTGAAAATTCGGTTATTTTTCGATTTTGTGTTATAACTCGCGAACTGTAAGAGATAGAAAAAAAAATTTCAAGTCGAAAGTTACTTCTTTTAATTAGATCTATCATTTGGTAAAAAAATAATTTTACAGTTCACGAGTTATACCATAAAATCGGGAAATAATCGTATTTTCAGGGGTCAACTCCACCCCAAATTGGGTTGTAATTAGGAGGAAATCCCCTACATATTCACAAAGTTTCAGAATTTTTTGAATTTCCGGCTTCGGGATGTTCCCTTCTAAGTAATGAAAATTATTGTACATCGATGATTGCCAGATATTTTATAAAAAACAAATCTCGCTTCCTGAAATTCCCACGTCATTGTTCTATCAACACTTCAATTTACAGTTGAACTAATATCGTAAAACTGGACAGAATTTCCTTTGGCAGAGAGTGTGCCTCTGCCTATCCTAGAATAGTAAAATCATAGAGCCAACAGTTGTGGCCACTGTTTCCGTGTTTCGTTCACATTGACCTTGCATAAACAACGAAGGTATATGTATTCTTCAAGCCTACAGACTTTATTCGCACCTCGACCTGAGGACCGTCTTGTAATCCTCTGAATGGGAAGGGGGCAGGGTACGAAGCGTCCAGGCTGTTAGTTCTGAAATGGTCATTTAGCCAATAAGGGAACGGCGACACCAGAGTTTCCAGCCGCGTGACATTATCCCCTCTATCCCTGGTTCCTGAATTTTCTGGATAAGGGTCAGTCTTGTTTATCACTTGGAGCGGTACGGATGCGTGCCGCTGGAGCTTGTAATTCCATTCAGTGGCCGTTTCAATTTGCTACAGCAGATTCTATCCCGTTTAACTTAATTTACAATATACCAGGGGGTGTCGTGTAGTGGCCAATAAGATCTGGATATCGTTAATTATTTCGAGAGCCGAGCTTCTGGTTTGACTGACGTCTCCGGGGATCTTGAGACACAGAGTCAACTGTGAGTAATGATTAGTTGACAACTAGCTTTAGTAACAAGTGCATTCGGAGCGGATGTCGTTTGCAGGATACAGCCTGGTCGGTGTATAGAATGATATTTCCATTGAAACAGAAACAGTTTGTCATGGTAATTAGAGCCGGGAACTTTGCGGAGAATATTAGCGTAGATTTATTAACCTGTCATGGTATTTAATGGCAGGTAGTATATTTTGTGGCGTAGTCAGTGATTTAGTATTACATTAGATTTTATATACAATGTAAAAGCTTGATGATAAGGATAATGAGACACAAGTTTCCTTAATTTTCTACCGAGAAATTACTGTTCGGGTGGATCGTATTTTTAGAAGTTTATTAAGAAGGTTTTTCTATGACGTAAGAGAAGTTAGGTTTACTTTTCCTTCTGTTTCTTCAGCTACCTGTTGAATTCTTCTTTCGATTACACGTTTTAGGTATCTTAAATAAAAGAATTCTCAATGTCGAAAATCATACAGAATTTATTTGTTTACCTAGCCATCACCGAAGCGTCCCTCATTTTTTAAACATCTTGCAGATGCGAGGGACGCAGAAGCAGGCTTGTTGGTCTCGCGCAGAAAGAACAGTGTGCAATTAGAATACGTATCCCGTGGATCGCGAAATTCTTGGCACGGGCGACGGTGTCTTGACAAAAATCTCGACCCGCGTTTAGGCCGTCCGACCTTGCGCCTCGGAGATCGTAAGGTGACGACACCGCAGCCCCTGTAATTCACACCTTCGATAAAATTCTGAGCATTCGCAACATCCTCTGGTGCCCAACAGCCGCGATAAACAAATAATCAAGCATCTTGGTATTTTGTCATCACGCCACCGCTGCCTAATTACTAATTACTCTTACTGTATAAAATTCTGAAGTTTACTTTAACTTTACTTAATCTTATTAATTTGAATGGTTGCCCTAGGTTTCTTAGACTCTCTCAGCCGTTTCTATAATAAATATTACAGAACTAGCCTTCATAATTGCGACCCAATTAACAGAGCTTTTATGCGAGGTAGCATCATTTCCTCTCGCGTTCATTTTTTCGACTCTTCTATTCACACGTTTCAGTCTTGAACGCATTAGCACTGACTTTTCGTTTGTTGTAATGGGATTCCTATCGCAAATAAACTGAAGAAAAAAAATAAAATGCCACGGACTACTCGCCGGATAAGTCGAATAATTTGCACGATTAACCGTGTTCGAATAATTTGAAGTTCATTGAATAATACTTTGTTCGTAGTTGATGAGTGAGGCTTGGAGAACTTTTGCACTGAGAAATGATCGAAGGGAGTTCACATTTTACTTACGACGTAACGTTATATTTAGTAGTTTTGCACGAGTGTGATAATTGACCCTTCGCGCTTCAATTTATTCCCTCATCGATCCAGCAGAGATATTTTTGCACAGAGCTGCTCTTATTCAGTGGTTTGGACTTACGAGCAGGAACTCATATGGTAGATTAATTTATATCTGTTTAATTCTACAAATTATGAATTCTTCCACTTTTCAAAGTATACTAAAGTCGAAGTACCGTTAATTTAAAATGGCACGTGCGTGGAAGGCATAAATACTCGAAGTGCAAAGCGTTAAATTTCCACGAGTTAAGTCTCCTTTCCTAGTTAACAGTTTGCTGTGGATTTTGATACGTACCGATTGGTAGAAGTATAATGACGAAATGTAAAGGACCTGGTTACTTTATACAAAATAGATAGAACACGTAAAATCAGATTCCTTCGCTTTTGAGAAAATTAGCTGCGAAAATTCCCGGTGTAGATTAGATTGGTTCAATAGTGAATACAGATACTAATACCTAAATCTAGCGAGGAAAATCATTGAAAGTCGAAAGTCGTTTTTAAAGTGTGGTAATCGGTTGCACACGATGTAGATTTCTCTCGAATTACGCGTGACAGCATCGTTGACGCCGCGATGACCTTGCGTAGCTGCTATCCGCAATGACATCATCGCGGACGATTAATGTTTCCGCCAAAATCGCCGACCCAGACTTCATTGGCCTCGCTGCGTACACGAGCCTCCGCCGATCTTGCAATTGTCGCGATTCACAGCGTCATGCGCTCGAAACACTCTAAAATTACAGAGTAATCGTCGTTGATACTAATCAGAGAAGTCTCCACCTCTAATATCCTTCGTACCAGCCGTAGAAAAGCAACACATATAATTAAGACCAGCAATTAAAACACGTTGCCTTTAATACCATCCAGCTTTAGTTCGACAAATTTTCTCGCGAAACAAACGCTTCGCAATTTAATTAACACGTCGACTGCCACAGAACTCGCCAATTAAAAACGTATTCACTTCCAGCGTAGAAATTTTCTTTACAAACTTCTGAACAGTGCTAATCACAGAATATTAAGCGACAAAATACCTACTCTCGTCCAATACGAAAAAGTACGGAATAACCGGAATTAGTAGACGAGGAAACTTGCACCCAAAAGGCGCAGATACCATCCACAACGAATCAGCCCAGCAGCCTCAGCAGAAATACTCGGCCGATTTCTGAGCTCCGCCAATAATGCGTCATCAGGCGCCCGATGGAGCTGGTGCTCGTAAGTCAAGAGTCGACAGGCGTTATTGACAGAAACGCATTTAGGTGAGTTGCGTTAGGCGCGGGCCACCGGACAGTTGGTGCCGGGCGATTCGAAAGATATTTCGAGCCAGCGTTTATGGACCTATCCATAGATAATCGTGCGTCGCGAGTCTGACGTCGATAGCTGCGTCTGCTCCGCCGTAATCCCCCACGTCATTACTAGCAGCCGGACTTATTTATATTCGCCGGCGGAGTGGCGTGCCCGCCGCTACTATTTAGACCTGTTGCAGCCGGAATTGGAATTCCCTATGCACGGGCGAGCTGGTAGCCGTCGCGGTCGCTCCGTTGGCAACGTCCTTTCCGATGTGAGTTACAGCGTCGGGATACGGCGGGCCCTGAGACGTTCGGACCCGTTCAGAAATATTTTCGGGGATCCTCTTACCGGGCTAGGCGCGCCGCGGCGCTCCCCCGCGCGCGGCAACAATCTAGAGGAAATTAATGTGCACCCGCTAACGCTCAAGAGATGATCGTTTTATTCGAAAAGTGTAGGAGGAAGCGCAGTAAGTCGCGTTATTGATTGTCGCGATGAAAACCAGTCGGTCGGCCCTGGCACTTTGTGTAACTGCTTGTATATGGGCTGCTTGGCTGCGCGGCTGCGCTGCGCTTCCTTTTCAGAATGCAGGGCGAGGTGGGAATTGTTTTGGGAAACTTGGTGGCGGGGTTTGGGTACCGAGTTACGCATGGATCCGTGTAAGTTCGTTTTCTCTGGTGGTTGTTCAGTTTAGTTAGAGTTATTCGAAGAAGGTTGATTTTAACGATGTATGGCAAAAGCGGGAGGAGGAAGTTATATTAAATTAGGATTTATCTTAGGATTTCAGGTCGATTCTCTATCTCTTTTTCCGAGGTAAAGGGTAATTAGGGAATGTAAGACTCGCAGATGTTTGCCTTTAGTTCGAAGCGTAAAAGGAACCTGAAAAATTCTGTCATGCTCTTTCAATCCTCCTGTGCATATTCATTAAGCACAGAAATACTTATTGCGTCACTCGAATTTACGCAGTACGCACAATTTGCATAGCGTTATGATTGACAAAAGAGTCGTCCGTTGGCCAAGACTTGTTTTGGCCGAGATAGCCAGTTACACATTTTTGCAATAAATAAATCCTGCAGCAATAGTTTCCTAGCGCTAATAATAACAGGGTGTTCGCCAGTGTATTCAAGCGATGCAATCAATATTTCCAGTATTCTATACACGTGTTCCAAGCTCAACTAGTTTTCCGAAAAAGCTCAACCCTTCGTCTTGATTATTCAAGCTTCCAGGAAACTTAAAGTGTGCTGAATTACTTCCAAGCCGAGCCCATTATGCACCTTCCATCATCGCATCCTCAATCCATTCTCCAGCAACTTCTCCTCCGCGTCAAATATTTCACCATACCTCCAACAAAAATATTCAAGCTGTTCGTCGTAAATAACGTACCCCTACACACCTAAAGACTTTCGGCATTCTATTCCGCGTTAAACTCCACACCCATCGTTCAAAACCTATCCGCCCTGCTGGGTTCCGAATCGAATTTCCAACCTGAGCACCCAACGCGCCCCCAACGCGCGGTTCCTGGAAGAAGAAACTTAATCAAGATGGTGGGGACAGGGGGGTGCAGTGTTTTACGTACGTCTGCGACAGACGAGTGTCGAGGCTGGGATCCAGGGGCAATTTCGTCGGTGGGTGATCGCGCGCGCGTGGCGGGCGTGTCCGTGACGAGGGATGAGCGGGTGTGCGGCTTCCGTTTTGGTTTCTGGTCGATGCCTCTGGCGTCTCAATTAGCGAACGCTCCTCTCGTTGGGTGCTCGGTCATGCTCGACGCACCGAGGCCGATCCGCGGCCGATTCTCGAAATAGATTCGCTCAGTTGTCTGTCCTCGCTTTACTGCCTGATCCTTTCCTCGATTTTACGTCCGACCCCGAGGCCGTCCGCCGGTCCCTCCCCCTGGAACATCGGTTGCTTCCCGGACGATCGACTTCGCGCCGCACCGCTCGGTCCAGCTCGATCTGCACCGTCGCCTTTGGAAATCCGACGAAATGGAGCGGTGCGTTCTGAAGGCTACCGACGTGAGGGGGTAAAATCGGTATCGGGTTTGTTCAGTTTCTGGATAACGGGAGGATGAAAGGATGAAGTTGGAGAGTGGTTATTTCTTTAGTGGTTTAAATTGGAAATTGGGTGTTTAGTTGGTTGAAGTGTGGCGTGGTGTTGTCGAATTGGGAAGATTGTAGTTTTAGAACGGGGCGATGGCGAAGTATTTAGTGCGCAGAGTGGGTTCCTAGAGGCGGATAGGTTTCTTCTTCTTTGTGGAATGAAAGTGTGGGGGAAAGTTTGTGACTGGCGTTGATTGATTGTATAGAAAGAGGATTTCTTTTAAAAAATCATGCATTCCGTTTAAACGAAACCACTCGTCGGTGTCGTAGATTATTGTGTGCGTGCAGAACATTGCGGATGAAGCCGTAAAGGAGATTTAAAGAGAGTAGCAGTTATTTTTAAAATAAGTTCGACGACCTGTGATATACTGTTACGTAAGATCACAAGACTCTTTCCCGCAGCTTTAACTTCAAAGGGAATAATTAGGCGTACCGTTCCTAGTATTCTTTTATTCACTCAACAGGTGAGCGAATACTATGAAGAATCTTGAGTGGGAATTATTCTTTACCCTTCAGCCAACCGTTAAAATCCTCTTTTCAACTCAAGTCAATTTATTCGGACACTTATCCCTGAATTTAATAATTAAGTCCTCCAATTTCAGCCAGAGGAAATATATTGTTCTTCGTTTCATTCAATTTATTCTTCCCAACTCGAACTAACGTTCCCGCGAACCTTAGGGTTCGTGCTTCGATTCATTTTATTTAGACGCCTCTCTGAATTCAAATTCTTACGAAGCTGTCGCTGCGTTTAATCATCGAATCGTTGAATACAATGAGAGATTATGAACAGCAGGAGGCTAACTCTTCGTTTCCCCCGAGCCGTCGATGAGCGCTGTAAACTGATCGTGTACCCCTAAACTTAGACGGAGCTCGTGCGATTCGCGTTTGAAATCGGGACGGAAATACGACGGCAAGTGGGAACGGCGATCGCGTACTCGTCAATTTTAATGGTGTTCGGCGAGCCAATACGCGGAGTAACGAATCGCCGTCAGCTGGTCGCGTCGGACCACTGCCATGTCCTCAGTGGGTCTGCAGTGTCATTGTCCTTGTGCGCTCCCAAGTGGACGCGCAGAGATTTGTTTCTTCTCAGAAGCTCCGATGATTCTTCATCCTTTTGTTTCTCTCCTTTTAACGAGCCAACGAAAATAGGAGCGGACCGCGAATTAATTGGGCACGGATCGAAAATCTAAACCGCAGCGGAACAAATGGTGTTTTATATAAAGGCACTTTACGAAGACTACCATTTCACGAAGCATAACTGCAGATTTCGTTATTTTTCTCGCGTAATTCGAAGAAATTAATTTCTAACACACTCTAAGAAATTCTTCTCGGCTTGCCACGGTCTTCGTACCTGTTCACACGCTTTGTCTGCTCGTTCCTCGAATCTTCTTTGTTTCCACCGTGATTTCGTCTTGGAACAAAGGCCCTTTTCTGGCGAGGCCACTCGCGCATGCTCGCAAAACAACCAAACGAGCTTAGAGGATTCTACTTACATCTCGCAGATAAGATTTACGGCTCTCCTTTGAGGGCTTTCCCTCGTTCGCCGAGGAAAGCGCGCAGACACCTTGCCAGCCGCTTCTTTGGCTTGATTTACGCCAGAAGAATTCGCCATCCCTCGCGTCATCGGAGATGTCGGCGTCTCTGTCAAGTATAGCCTTCCATATTATAGTACTCTATCCATGATGGAGAGACAGTTATTCCTCCTTCTTGCTCGTTACTTGTTATTCGAATGGACTCGTGCTGAACGACAGTCGATTGAGTAAATCAGTTCTTTGGTTGGTAATCATTCCACTTTCGAGGCTTTCGTGTGCATAGAAAGCTAGATAGTCGATCGAGACCTTTTCAAAGCGCTGCGAAAGCTTTCACGAACGTGTTTCTGTTTAACAGTTTCTATTAACACACCGCCCCTGGAGAGTTTATGTGCCAAGAGAATTGAAAGATGCGCAGGAAGTTTGGAAAGATTATCTGTACGGAGTGTCTAGACGCTTGCTAGGACCATGGGAGCACATTAATTGTCTAAAAAAGAAGGAAGGACCTTACTTTTAGCAAATTCATTTACCTGTCACGTCTGCACTCCTCCTCCATTTCATTCGATTTCTCCGAATAATTCAACTACCAGAATATTCCCCGGTCTCGAGAAATATACGAACGTAGCCTCCAAACATTTTCAGTCAAAGAATAGAAAATTGTGTGCGTATACACCAGCAAATCTGAACTCCACCGTAAAACAGAGGGCAACTTCGTAAATTTGACAGAATCCGTTTAACATTAACTTCGCCGAAGTCAAAGAAGCTTCTTCCAGCAGCAATTCACAGTAGACTGATAGAAGTTTCTGAAACAAGTGTCGCACGTGCCATAAACATCGGTGTCGCCTGCTCACCCGGGCTAGAAACGTGTGGGTCTACTATGAATAAAAATAAAGGCACTTTTTGTTGAGGTGCTCGTATTTTTAATCAAAGGCCGAGAGTGGACACGGGGCGCACACTTTCGCGTCCGTCGCCACGAATTTTTCCTCGATTCCGTCGAAAGTGCTTTCGCAAAATATAACCTCGCGACAGAAATAACGCGTTCTCAATAAAAAGGCTCCTTGTTATGCAATAACGTGCACGTGCCTGTGGCCAATGACAGACGACTCGGCTGTTTCTTTAAACAAACAATTACCGCGCCCGAGAACTCGTGTCTCTCGACTGCATAGCTTTCGCAAAGAGAATGGTTCTAAGGTCCAGCGTTATAATCTCTGCTTTTAATATTCCATTCTGCAATGTTAATTTCACTTTTCACAGCATCCATCTCGCAAGTCTCTGTCGCTCGCAGCTTTTACTTAATCGACTTGGAACTGCGATAATTCGTGTGCATTCAGCAGAAAGTAGTGGAAATCGATTGAGGAAGGTCCGCGTCCCAAAATACTAAAGCTCTTTTGATGTAACGTGGACGAAAACAATCATATTGACCGTGAGACCTCTGACGTAAGTGATACCAACATCGGGAGATAGTCAGTGGAAGGGGACATAAAAATATCATCCTACTCGAAACCCTCTCGAGCGTGGAAAGTTTCTTCGGCTACTCTCGCAGCGGCCTGCGAGGATCGGAACAACTCGAGGCTCGCGAGAGATTTTGTTAAATCTTTCCAGTTGCTTAGAAAAGATTGTGGAAGCTTAAAATACGATTAGTGTTAAAATAATTGAGATACGAAGCTGCGTGGCGGAAGGTGTAACATGCTCCGATTAAAGGATGAAGTTGGAAGGGAGGGGTTGCTGGAATTGCGAATATCAAACCGCGTTTCAAACCAACAAATTTATACCGCGGAGTTTCTAAACCATTCCGAACCCGAGAAGCCAGAACAATCCACGGAACGCGAGGCTAATTAGGGAGTAGAATTAATTACTCGCAGAATGAACGTCAAAGAAACTGCGGCCGAGAACGTGCATGCGTTTTCTCTGTTTAACTAATTATGGCTGCGTTTATTTAATAGAACAATGGCGAGGTTCGCGATTTTCTTTCCTGTTTGGATGAAATGATTAGAATTCGACGTGGCCCGGTTCGTTGTATTAAGCTTGCATATTTGCTGGACGTTCTCTTAGATATTTTCATATTTACGTGTCACGCCACGCTGCCAAAAATCGCTCGCCTGCAATTTGCCAAATCTGATGTATCGCAGTTCAAAGACTCGTGCTGTAAATAGGTATTTTGGCTGTTTATTACTGTCAGATCCGATGGCAGCGTTCTTTCTGTCACAGAATCGAGAAATGGGTTTCGAAGTTTAGTCTTTTATTGGGTAAATATTTATTGTAATCGTTACTTAAAAGTGGTATCTTAGAGTTGCCTTACATCTAATTCCTTCATAGTAAAACTTATTCTAATTTACAATAGCCAGTGCTAATTCACATCAGAGTTAATTTAAACTGATCTTGAGTTTTAAGCGTATTCAAATAAAACCTAGGTCAGATGTAGAAGCTTTAAAATTAAGCTTTAAGAATAACTGGCATTATACAATATTGGTCGCTAATCAGAATCTTTATTTGGGTGGCTATATTCCAGTCAAAAGAGTTACATTGTAGGTTCATTTATGAACCTATAGATCATATATTATATAAGGGTGGCCTTAGAGTATCGTAACACACGGGATAAGCGTCACTCGAGTTTAATAATCCACTGATAGGACGTACAGGACATGATTTCCAAAACGTTCATTTATCTCTGAAAAAATTGCATTTGTGGGTGGAAACGTAGCCCACAGTTTAATAAAGCTGGTGTCGCCAAGATCCTCATATTGCCCTTCGAGGATCTAGGCGAGTTTTAATAAAGAAAACGGCAAACGTACATTAAGCGAAACAAAAAAGCGGTCGAAGCTCGAAGCACGTTGCCCTTTCTGAAATCTAGAGCTTCATTTTCCTGCAAGCTCAGCAATCGTGACGATAATAAATTGTCAAACTTTTTCAGAATATTATACGAAAGCTCCTTCAAAGCAATCCTTTAGCTACACGTACAATATCAAATTCATGTCCTCCAATCCTCAATTAAAATTTATTATTCATCATTAATAAATCACATACATATCACAAGTAAAATCCAAAGAAAACTTATTCGAACGAAGACCCGTCTCTCTCAAAAATCTCGGCACCAGCAAAAAAATCCTACCCCAAGAAAATTGAAGAATTCTTTTCGAAAGGAAAGAAACTTCCTTCTTCCTAAACTCCATGAAAATTTGTTCAACCAAATCTTTATCGAAATGTTCCTTCGAATATAGATTTATTCGACGAACGCTCAAGATTCTGTTTCTTGGTAGCCGGGACGTAATCTCGCCTCCATCTGGCGGTTCCCCGAGCAAAGCTTTCCGCTCCGCGAGCTTTCAGGTTCTCGCTGAAGCTTTCAGCCGGTGTTGCCATCTCTCCGACTGTCGACGAAACGGAATTACGTTTATAAATAATCCATTTTGCGGGTGGTTACTGGCTGTTCCCGTCGTTTAACATCGAACATCCATCGGCGCTATAAATCTGCCATCAAGCGCGATCGCGGAACCAAATCTGGCCAGGACGGTGTTTGGATCTTCGATATATTAACTTCGCCCTCGCGTACAGTCGCATTCTTCGCTGCCTCGATTCCCCCTCCGTTTCCTCGACGTTCTGTACGATTGCATAGCCTACCGAACATTGTGGCGGTTCCGTTTATTGGTTCGCTCGAATTAAGGGAAACTTGCCGGCGAACATTGTCATGAGATTTGTTTGCGTAACGCACAGGATATCCCATGAAGCATAGCTGCAGCGGATCCGGGGGATTTTCCACGAAAAAGTACATACAAAGTGGCCGCAATATTCCGCGAATAACTTCCTATTCACGTTTTATGAACTATTCGGTTGTACAATATTAGATGCGCGTAAAAGTCCGAAGTCCATATAAACATCGTAGTTTGGCAAGGCACGCGCGTTTAGGGCTTGCGATACCACTGGCGCTGTGTTTTCAGTGCGTTATAATGTGTCTACAATATTAAGCATCGAGTGTACTTATAGTAGACACGCAAGGCATAAGTCGCTTAATGTTTGTACGGCGCGACTAGCCTCGTCAAAGAACTTTCAACCCAGTTTACGATCCGGCGGACAGATTTTATACAGAGGCGGGGAAATCTGCAAATTACCTCCGCGGTATATGGTTAGAGGTATAAGCAAACAGGACGTTGAGAATATCGTTTAGGTGTTCCGCGAACCTGTTAATAATCCTTCAGTCGACAAAGGCATTAATTAATGCCCAGACCGAAGCGATTCATCGCTCGCAGAGAATGCCGTCTTTCTCTCGCTTGTCTTTCTACCCAGCTGTTCTTCCGCGTTCGAATTGTTAGATTAACTATAAGGAGCGTGGCTCGCACAACCACATCCGAGGCTGCTGCCAAAGAAATCTCGGATGGCTTACGACGAGGATTCACGTCGTCGGGGCGACGACTACCTGGCTTGATGTCTCGGGGCTTAGCTTGTTCCTTTGGAAACTGACGCTTCCGGAATGTCGCGCTAGCGCTGCACACCGCCCAAGCTGCTTAAAACTGACTCCCGAGCGAAGAATTTCACGTTTCGCAATGCGTTTTGCGCAGCTGCATTCACGTGTCACCCTGCACGCAGCCATATTTGGTGCTGTTTGTACAGTGGTAGAACGAGCTGCGCTCATGAATATTCATGCCTGAGGTTCGCTTCTTTGGATCGAGCAGCAGACAGGAGAGTAGACGATTTGTTATCGCTCAGACGGCTTCAGGATTCGCTAATCTTGCAATGCACAAATAGATTTAAACAGGTTTACTTATCATTACTTCAAGATTATTGAGAAGCTTCTAAATGTATTGAAATATATGTGCAACTACTACTACTGTAGGGTGACAAATAAAAGAAGTAATTAAATTGAGGATGTTGCAATTTAATATATCTCGAATTAAGAGAAATGTCAAATATTCGTCAGGAACTATTTTGGTCACGAGAGTTCACTATTTTATAACAACATTATCTCAATTTTTTTAAATAGCGACACATCTTTTCAACTACCCACGCTGGTTGCCCATTTCTTGACGAGTAAAATGATGTAACACAGTCGGGATTAGAAGATTATATGCAGGAAATAATGTGTAAGCGGCGTGGAGTAGTTTTCTTTTTCCGCGAACCGGTTGCTCGTAGGACGAGCAAGTGGAAGCGCTCAGTATGTGGTCAGACATAGATCAGTAGTGTAAACCGTGGGCGCGTCTAACGTTACAGCTGAGATTGGTTTATAAATACCGATTGCTATCAATAAATAGAACATTCTAATATTGAACATTGTATTTGCAACGTATTATTTCGAGAATTTGTTGCTCTCTTCTCGAAATAAGATCTGAACGGTTAACGACTTTTATCGACGGTTTTACTATTATCACGTTTATAAGATGTTCGCAGCGTACAGTCGTTTCACTCATCGAAAAATGGGCTACAAACGTAGATATTGAAAAATATACATTGCTGTTTTGAAGAATGACGATAGATTTTTTGTTGACTTGCATGTATCCAATTATCCACGTGGGAAGAAGCAAAGCTCTCGAGTGGGTTGTCGTGAACTTTAGGTTTCAAATAAGTCTCTCGATACAAAGATGTTAGTGCATCGGATAAATTATCCCCCAAGATAGTGCCAAATTCAATTCCGAGGAAGAAGGACGCCTGTGTGGAGAGTTAAACGAGGTTGGCTCGTAGTACGAGGTTTGGTGTCGCGATGACACCGATGCATTAATACCTTATTAATCGCTGGTTTGTTAACCGAATAGCGACACCGATTCCAAAGAGTACTTGCCTTTAAATTAAATCGGCAATTATTTTACATCTGCTCAGCTTGTATTCAATTATGTAAAGTAATTTGAAATTTGCAAATGGCAAAAATAATTCATCAAGTATCCAACAGTAATGATATATCAACTCTTCTTTTAGAAACTCAAAGTTTCAAAATTTGATAATGACTTGATGATACATCTCAATTGTAATTTACTTTGATTACTCAGACATTCAGTAACAAGTTACTTGTGTATCAGATGTTAACATTTAGTTGTTTCATTCTCATTACAATAATTATTCACATTGTGGAATATCATTTTTCCTGATTAGACATTATCTTTATTAGTGTGGGAATGATTTTGATGCATCATTTTTCGTACTCTAGAGTCAGTAATCGAAATAGAACGTCGTTGAACGTGAACCTCAGCTCCGCGACAACGTGTTCTATCAACGTTTATAATATACAGGTTTTTTTTTAGAAGCAACCAGAAATAACAATCACCGAGGAAATACTATTTCTCTACGGGAATCGATAATATTTCATGGCAAGCAAAATACAATGCGTGTAGCTTTATATTTACTGTCGTCTCTCCTCGATTACAATATCGAAGTTGAACGTTGAAATTAAGTATAGCGAAAATGGCCAAATAAATCAGTGCACACGACTCGTTGAAAAATAACAGACATATCTTCAGAGTTTAAAGCCGAAGCTCTTCAATATAATTCTACTTTCATCAATGTTCATGAAAATAGTACCTATTAATCATTTTCCATGCACCAGCCGTGAAATTTAATTTCTACATTTCCTCATTGCCTAAACCCTGAAACCCCACGAAGACATAGAATTATCAAGATTCAAATAATATTCCAATTAATTCGAAAGAAAAAATTCTCTAACTCTGTCCCGCGACCAATGTCCTCTTTTATACTTCTGTGGACTCCCGATCCTTTCCCGATCGTCCCTCCTTTTCCACAAAAGATCCGTTCTCGACAGTGACGCATAAAATCGACATAAATATAGCGGTTCGAGCGGCCCCGCTCGTAAACGTAGAAATGTCTTACGAGTTCATTCATACTGTCGCGGCTGTCAGCGTAGCCAGTTGCAGAGGAATTCGATTTACGGGGGCATAACGTCGATATTTGATTTATTTATCGGGCTGCGTGGCCGAAATAGAGACCACGGCTCCCATTATTCTTCGGCGGATGCGCGTCACGCTTCCCTCGCCTCTGGGTTGTTTCGTTTTTCCGTGTTTTGTCCGCCCCCCCCCGCCGGCCCCTCTTCCCTCGCAATCAAGGCCCTTTGTTTCCCTTAAGCTCGGGCAGCGTTGGATATTTGACGAGTCGCGCTCGAGGAGAACCAATCGACGCTTCCAGTGATAAATTTCGATGGAAATTTATCTGGAGGACGGGGCCGCGGGAGCGCAATCCATCGCGGATAGAGGGAAAATTGAAAACTCGCCGCTACTATCGCGAACACTTTGCGCCAGAAATTTTCAAACTGGAAGACTGATGCCCCGCACCGCCGCTTGTATCGTTGTCCCGCGTGTACCGTGATTTATCACCGATCCTTGACGCAGAGATGCGCGAAATACGTGGACGGCGTGGAGCGGGATGGAAGGAGCTATTGGACCTGTTACCCAAGTGTTTTGTAACTTGGCGAATCTGAATGCGAAGCAGGAATTTTATGGATCGTTTTCGAAGTACATATTTGCTTCTGGTGGACGTCGTGTGACTTACTCTGTCATGGACTTCTAAGGATCAAAGTTGAGACTAAAGTTCCTCAATTTGGTGGCAATCATTTCCACTTAAATGCGAGGGAGAGTAGCGTAGGATCCTTACCTTTGATATCAGTGTTCCGCGTAACGAGGGCCACGTGAATGGATGAATTTTTCAGTCGGAGGATGTTGAAAAGTGCACTGTTTCTTTCGTCTGAAGGTTCCATAGATCCGTCGACAGAAAAGCACTGGCTGGACGGTGCCTCGATAATCCCTTGACATTGCGCGCTCCATAGATCCATCCGCGACAGCTACGTAGGCTCGCGATCACGAGAGCTCTGATCGCGGTTCTTTTCGCGCGGCGTCGGGGCGACGTCGTGGTGGCCGTCGACGTCCTAATTATACATGTTTCTCCGTATTTCTGGAATTAGACTGCGGATGGGGCGCGGAGCGGTTGACTCGCGGTGAAGCTGAAGCGTGCTTCGTAAGCTCAGTCGCGCGTGATCCACCTCGTATCGCGCATTCGTCCACAACGAAGAAGCAAACAGCCGCGGAGTCGTATCGCCGATTGGTCGCGTCCTCGTAGGCAACCGGGTTCGTCCGATGGGGCGAGCACGTAGGTATCGATCCCGGGCGAACAGTCAATCGATCCTCGAGCCCCGTAATCGAGGAACATTCTGGAAATTTGGTCGGAGGGCGAAGCACCTTCTTTTGCTCACTCATATCTGATGATCCAGAACTCTGAGGAACTTTTCTAGTGATCTAAAGCAGGAGGAATATGGGATTCTGGAGTCCCAGAATTTTGGCATCCTGGGACTCTAGGATTCTGGAATTCTAGGATTCTAGGATTCCAGAGTGCTAGGATTCCCGAGTGCTAAGATTCAAGAGTGCTAGGATTCCCGAGTGCTAAGATTCAAGAGTGCTAGGATTCGAGAATGCTAGGATTCGAGGGTGCTAGGATTCCAGAATGCTAGAACTCTGGTGTCCTAGAATTCTTGAGTGCTAGGATTCCTGAGTGCTAGGACTCTAGTGTCCTAGAATTCTAGAGTGCTATGATTCGAGGGTGCTAGAATTCCAGAATGCTAGGACTCTAGTATCCTAGAATTCTAGAGTGCTAGGATTCCTGAGTGCTAGGGCTCTAGTGTCCTAGAATTCTAGAGTGCTATGATTCGAGGGTGCTAGAATTCCAGAATGCTAGGACTCTAGTGTCCTAGAATTCCAGAATGCTAGGACTCTAGTGTCCTAGAATTCTAGAGTACTAGGATTCCTGAGTGCTAGGGCTCTAGTGTCCTAGAATTCTAGAGTTCTAGGATCCCAAGATTCTAAGATTCCAGAATTCTAGGTCCTCACATTTGAAATCCAGAGAAATATCAACAAACATCCACCTTCGCAGACCCATATCTCAGAGCCCAACCACCGAAACCCTTCCGATCAAAATATCTCAGACCTCCACCATCTTGTGCCCGAAGGATTCCTCGATTACGCTGTTAGTGCTTTCGCTTGTCGACGCGCGGAACGGCTGGATTACCGCTCAAGGATTATCGTTCAAGGTGCAAGACCTTTCGAGTGCGTATCGTAGCTCAGTGAAGGGATTAGGACTCTCTGGCGAGATCCAGTGAAATTTTGACAGTGAGCATTCAGTCAGAGGGACCGCGCGAGTCGTCATGGCGACCACGGAGGTTTTCCAGGACTGGGACTCGCCCCACGAGACCATCAGCTCCATGACCAGGAAAAGCACCACCCGTAAAACTACTACCACCACGACCAGGCGGGAGGTAAGATCGTTTACGAAGATGGTGGATAACGAAACAGGATTCGAATCAATCCTCTACTAACTTAGCTAGCGAATTTAGGTGTTCTCTTCTTCGTGGCATCTTCTAGTTACCCCTGTGAGGTCTACCCAATCTATTCGAGAAGCGAAGTAAGCCCGAGAGCTAGCTACCCGATAGTTTACCCTCGTGCTACTTTATTTTAGCTAAGTAGGTAGTGTAGGCTGTTATTACTGACGTATTTTACAAACAGCGAGACACGGATGCCCTGAGAAACGGAGGCTCTGGCTTCGCACTGCATTGTCGTGTAAACAGATTCTCGCGAGTAGCACTCGAAGGCTTAACAACTGTTTCTCGCGATAGCTTCTGGCAGCAAAGTTCCCAGGAAATTGTTTACGCGTCTCATCGATTACCATTCTGCAGGCCTGCGATTTTATCGACGTCAGAGCATCGAGGGTCAATTGCGATTTGCCATTGAACAGTTATCTTTGAATTTCTGTTTAAAATAGACTATTAAGAAACTTCGATCTTCTACCGCGGATATCTCTAGCATCATCGCCAAGATATCGATCTCTTTTACTATTTCTGAAGCATCAAATTGGTCACAGATGCTCGAAATCCAACAGCAATTGCATCACGAGTACCCGCACCATTTATCGATATTTATAGTGAACCAGTAATCCCGCTAGATCGTATCGCGTTTGTTTCATAGATAGTCAACATCGCCAGTGCGCTGTACAACCTTTAATCTCCCTAAAATTAGACACTTCTGGGACTAAACAGCAATTCTTCCGTCGCATAATGAAATTCTAACCGTTACTATACATTCCTCCGAACCGCGGCTCGTCCCAATAACTTTTTACTGCGCGGGGAACGCCAAATAAATTTCCCGTACAGTGCGATAAATCAAACGCAGGTGGAACTAAATGTGAAATAGGAAGATTGCCCAATCAAAATAGCGCATGCTTCAGCCCCCTCTTCGCCGCGCGAGTATACCGAGAGGCACGCATCTTCCGGCTGCTTGTATCTCCGCGCGAGCACTTCGAGGGGACTTCTAAGTCGCCCCGTGCGCCATGAACATCGCGATAAAAGCAATCGCTGGATTACACAGCGCTGACATTTCTCCGGGATCTTTGATCAAAGATGCGTAGCAGCTAGTACCTCGGAACGGCCGCTAAATAAAGGTGGACGGGGCCGGTGACGTTTGCGCCGCGAGCAGACATCCAGCTCGGAACCGCGAGTAATTTGCGTAACGCAGCCACGCTTTTGGAAGCAGCGTTCTCGGAGAAGTTCCTGCGTTTATAGGAGCGTTGCCAGGACCCAAGGCCGATCTGCCTCTCCAACTAAAACCGTGATAAACACCCGTGAAAATCGCGGGCGCACGCGATGAGTAATCTCGGCTGCTGGCTGCCCGCGCTCCTTTGTCCACTCTTCCTCCGCTTGTCCCGAAAAATTGGCGCTCTTGGTAGCGATGGGCTGAAACCTTGAGCCAGCGCCTTCAGTGCTTCAGAACTCTGATGGAACACGCTTGAATCTTCTTTGGCTACTTTAGGCGTCCGATAGTCGTGGGTGGAGTCACAAGTTCCTTCAGAATTCTTGGAAGTAGGTTAACTCGTGTTTGGAACGCACAATGTCGTTTTGCAACGTTGATTTCGCGCTCCATTAACTTCTGATTGTCTGACTTTTGCCAACGGAGAGGTTCCGCTTTTTAGGCGAAGCTTCTAAAGGCTAGCGCCAGGCTCGCGGCAAAGTGCCATTAACTAATCGCGTGACGCAAAGCAGGAGCTTTCGGAGGGAAGTTCGACAACGTTCGTTATTTATATTAGCGATGGGAGCATTGTTTCCCCGTTGCGGGTTGCACTCGCGGGAGAATAAGAATGATCGCCACGCGGCTGTTCCTTAGTTGTCGGTTTTCAGATTCCTTCGCGCCGGGGTTATTGAATTTTTCTTCGCTCGATTTCGGGGGGGCGCGTCGCGGCGATGAAAGACGCGCGAGGCCTCTGGAAATAGAAGAGTGACACAAGAGTGAAGGCCTGCACCGCGCGAGCCACGGATGCACCGTAAAGCTGCTTATTTTAAATAGGAGCAACGTCGGCGCGAAAAGCCTGCACGAAGGCTCTGCCGATGGAAATAGCGGAGGTCGTCTACGAGCTAACACGCTTTATCGTACGTTTTGAAACCGCAAACGTCTATGGAGACCTTCGATGATCTTCCGTGTGCCGATCGATTGCCGCGTCTCAGGTCCAGATCACCAGTCTCGTTTCAAATCTCCGTTCTGGCCTTCGTTCAGTCGTCTTCAGAAATGGCAAGGTTTCCTTCATCTGTGAGCTTAAACTAGTCCCACAAATTCCCGAAATTCTGCACGGCTACGTCTAGCCTCCTCGATGACAAACCCATCGAATTTAGCAATCCTTATCGCACGCACCTTTTAAACCAGAATCCGTCAGTTTCATGGTTTACTAGACGCTGCAGGCGAGACTTGTGGAGTAAGAAGAAGGTGTGCATTTGAAGATTGCCTCAGAAGAGGAGGAGAAACGAGACCATACGGTACAAGAACGTCAACACCAATTCACCCACCTATGGCACAAGCTAAACCAATAAAAGGAAGACCTAGTCACACTACGAAGTTATTACTAGCCGCCTGGAAATCAGTCTCCGGAGTTAAGCTCCGACGGCAAGCAGCAAGTCTCTTGCCGGCGTGCGGCAACGACGATCCGCGAAAGGAGTCGCCGTAAAAGAGCTCGCCGTGCGCCATTTAACTTTCCTCGGAAAGACCGTTCCCCCAAGATTCATAGTTATGGGAATAATTAAGGCGCGTTATGATGCATCGTTCCTGTTCAACGATGCATCATCTGCGCGGATGATAAACGGACACGAGGCGGACCAGGGCGACCCTAAAGGCTGTCTTCCGTAGGTCCTCCCCTCCCTGGCGATCTCTTGGCGTTCACCTTAAAATCCGCTCGAGAAGTCCGGCAGCGGGGGAGGCTTCGCTCGCCGTTTAAAAGATTTACGCCCGACGGTGGAGGTGGATCAAGGGCCGGATTCGACCAGGCTCGCGGCGGAATCTGGTCGTGTAGTTGCCTCGCGAATTTATACGTCTTGGCAGTGTCCGACGGATGAAAAATGAAGAAGCTGCCGCATCGTAATAGAAGTATGACTTAATAGACAGGACCGACCGTGAGCTTGCTAGGCTCGACGAAATAAATGGTTCGAGGTGTACTCTAGCATTCACCTTCTGCGTTGGAATGGCATCTCGTGGGCTCGAAACCTGTGCACGTCTTGGGTCTGGGTATTATTAGGCTGGCGCATTATTGTTAGCTGCCGCGAGCCTCGCGGGGCCAATTCTTTTTACCAAACAGAACTATTAATCGCGGCTACCATCGACTTCGTTTACCGTGGCGGGTTGAAACGTCACGAGTGTGACGAATCTGTGCAGCATCGAGACTCGTGGATTCGAGTATTTTAAGCCCCTGTTCCGTCTGTCCAGTTCAAATAGCTGGGAGGGTGTTAATTAGTAAGTTTCGATGTGGTTGGTTAGGCTCGGTGTCTAAGTCATCGCGGTTAGAAATATCCTCGTGATTAAAGGATATTGGGACTAATAGGTAGTTAATGGTCGGTGTCAGGAGATGAAAGGCTGCTCGTCGAATGACAGGAGGCGAAGCGTTGTCGTGGAGCAAACTGTATTGATCTTTTAAACAGTGACGCGAGCTTGTTAGGGCTTCCTATATCGACAGCGACGGATGTTGCCTGTCATTCGTCTTTCGGTACAGAGAGGTTGACGCAAAGAGTTTTGGCACTCTGATCTACTATGTATATACTTTCAGCATGGTGCACGTATTTTGCATCCTCGGCGTTCATTGCGATCAACCTTGAGTGCCGGCGAAATAAACAATGTCCTAGGTGATATTATAAAAGGAGGAAGGTTTAATCTGCAAGCTTGCGTCTTGTCGCCTCGATTATCGCGTCAGGTTGCGCGATACGTACAATTAATGTGCCATTTCGTTGAGAAAGCTCGTAGGATTCATTCGCGAATTACCTTATAGCAATAAACCAAGAAAATTTATGTCTCTCGATTCAATCAGTCGACCACGATTCATTAACCTCAAATCATCCTTCTTCCACTTCGCGTCACGATTCTTATAAGTATCCAGACTCCGAACAGTGGGCCTTTGCAGTAAAAATCCTCGCGAAATAAGAATAAGAAGCACGCGCGTATACTTTTCCCCGTGGTCGGTTAGATGTCGCCGAAATATGCGACATCTGGCACGAAACTCCACCCGAAATAGCGGATCGGCGAAATGATGGAGAATTGGGAATATTACGCAATGGAAGTTTTACGAGCTGCGCACAGGCGTCCCGGTGGAAGTCTGTCGAAGGAGCAGCAGGAAACGCGCGTCTGAGGGTGCATCTATTCCTTAGAGGCGAAACGCGACTGGCTCCTCTTACCGTGACAAATTGTCGCTGGGAACTCGTTAATTCGACAGCGGTACAAAGTTTAGGCCTTTTGGCGTGCTTCGCCCCGACGCCTGGCACGATTTCTTTGGCTCCCGCCAACGAGAGTTTGCTTTCCCCCCCCCCCCACTGCAATCACGCGGATGATTAAAATCCCATTAACGCCGTGACTTCCGAGTACCGCGCTTGTCGTTTCGACGACGGTTCCGTGGCTGGTGGCAGCGACGGTACCACCATCCTAATCGAGATTTTTCCCTCGTTTACGTAGGACCCTAGTATCCTGTGCGGGAGTGTCGAAAATAGTACGGCTGCTCGATCGGGAAGAGTCGTTTAGCTTCAAAATATTGTTTGATTAACTAACCCTGAGGTAGATGAGGGCGCTTAGCTTTAAAAGAAAACTCGTGTTTTTGCAAGTTATTCTTATTTCTGTTACAAAATAATTCTCACTTCCGCGAGCACGATACTCGTTTGTTTATTTTAGTAAACGAACTTGTTCCTTCTTTAGCAGGAAATTTGAATAGGAAAGCTTCTACGCGTGCATCCCCCGGAGGCCACGTTTATCCCGCGAGTTTAAGTTCAGAACGGGTATAATTTAACCGTGTGGATTTTGGCGAAGCGCGAAATTTCGCCTGCCTGAATTATTTACGAGACGTAAGGCACACCTATTAATCCTGCTTGCGACTGGCGCCATGATGCTCCATCGCAACTTCGAATCCGCTCGTCTTCTGGTGCCAATGGACTTTCTAAGTCGAAAATCGTTAAACGAGATTTAACCACTGCTTGCGATAGACGCTTTGGGTGTTAGTCACCTGGCGTGCTAATTCCCTTCAACGATTCAATCTGAATACACGTGGAGCAGTAATTCGTTAACAGAATCTTGAGGGAATATAACGTCTAAGTATAATTATTCAATTTCATTTGAAGAAACGTTTCGAATACTGCAATCTACAATATAGAAGCACGATCGGTGGCGTATTCAGTGTAAACAGTGCCCGGGGCAAGCTTAGAATTTGCGCTCCCCTCCCCCTCATCCTCCTCTCCCCATGAATATCATTCCAATTCCATATTTTCTGTTCTAATACTTCTTTGTTAAAAGTTTTCATCACGTAAAACATTTTATTTAGAATTTAGATAATCCTTTTAAAGAAAGTGGAGCTGAAGGGCGGAAGAGAAGAGTTTCATTTGGAGGCAAATGAAACCGAAACGTGCAGCAGATTTGTTTCGAAGCTTCTCTAAAGAGGCACGCGAATAACAAGCTGGAACAACTAACACTAACCATTCAAATAAATTTATTCAAGAAACGCTATTTCTTTCGGCGTTTTTGCGCCCCTCGGCATTGGCGCCCAGGGCACGAGCCCTACTTGCCCCACCCTAGATGCGCCTCTGAGCACGATTTTTTAAGTTCCACGAAGGTAGTGGCCCCGGCGAGAAGACTTGCGATCCACTCGTTAAGCGAGCAAACTGTGCCAGCCCGTATTTCCCGGTTGCAACGAGGAGCATGCCGGCAGTGGAGGGTTAAAAATCTCAAGTAGCAGCGGATAAAAGAATTATAACCTGAAATTGCCTTTCCTAATACGGGGCCCGTGTCCGAAGAGCGTGCGATCCTCTTGGAACGCTCTCGCCGTCGAAGGAACTGTAAGAGTTAAGAGGCGAGGGTAGTTAGACGCCATGGAGGAATCTCGCGAGGAGCACGCGTCGAGTAGAATCGCCCGTGGCCGGGCGCGGCGGAGATCGCGGAGGAACGGGAATTTTTCTCGCTGGCGAGCTGGGATAATGGCTCGTATTTTTAACGCGCGAACGGTCGAAAACGTGGCTCCTTACGTTCAACAGTCCGCCAGCAGCTGGCTCGCTTTATTTTTTCATCGCAGCCAGCATCAATATTATTATTGGCGCCGTGGAACTCGCAGATCCGCGGGCTTTCGCGAGCACTGTCGGTACTGGGTTCGAAATATTCGCGTCCGTCAATGAGAGCTGCTCGCTCGCTGATACTTCACTGCAGTGCTTCTTCGCGCTTCGAGGAGCTGCACACACGTGGCCACTCCGGAATAATCGATTTCCTGGATTTTCCTGTTTCTCTTGCAGCACGAAGTCTGGGGAACCTGCTCCGGAAACTTTACGTCCAAAATCTGAGCTACGGGATTTTTGGGGAATTCACTTTGGAGTGTATTGCAACTCTTTTCCTCGTGGCTGAATTCTTAATACTTTCGATTTTGAATTTTATTGTAGCCTTTGAATAGCTTCCTACCCTTCGCATTTTCATCGAGTGTCTCGTTAGAAAGATTTTAGTGGCATCTTCTACTCGAGTTCCCTTTGAAATCGAGTAGATCCGCGTGGTGGGCAGGAGGTGTAGAAACATGTGTCACCGATTACATTACCTTATTTTCCATCTAATTATTCATACACACATCAATCGCCGTGGATTTCAATTCTTCGAAATTCTAAGCTTCCATCTACGCAAGTACCGATGTAAGATATTGTTTCGTGGTTAGAAGAAAGTAAATCGTTACGAAACACAGAGTACCTATCCATCCAAATCTCTTCTCTGGTCAGACAGTTACGCAAAGTCTGAAGTGCATTCTCCGCGACGTGGCGCAGGTGGGAGCGCGACTTAAGGCAACGCGTGCAGCTCTTCAAGTCCGTCGCGGTGGAAGTTCTCGTGGAAGACAGGGTCTTTGATCTTTGCTCTGCGAAGAGAGGCTGGACGAGCATCTCCCCCGACTCGTTTATAAAAATACATCCGCGAACAGCGCTGCTATTTCGACCCATACGATCGATTCACGGGTGTATTTTCAGATGTTGGGCGACCTTGGGCGATGAGAATACGCTGTACTTCCCTACTCATACGGATGTCACTCGGTGTCTAGAAAAAATAGAGGATTCGCGGTAGATCTCCCGGGTTAAATTTCCCATATTCTTTTGCCTCGCCCTACCTGCAATTTGCCGTAAATACTTTCGTGGTAAACGGTGGCGATGAATTGAAATTACGGTTGCGAAGGACGTTGCACCCATTCACTGGTTGATAGAACGCACCGATGGAATTCTACGCGTGTACGTAGAGTTACTTTCACTACGATCTTCTGTAATTTGCATGCAAACTTTTCTGTAATGGCTAAGAAATCGTCGCTACTCCACGGACTTATAGATTATACGTCAATTAATGGCGCACGCATACTTTCGTTCGGCAAGTTCTATTTGTGAAAGTGGCCGTAAAATTTCTCACGTCGGGGCGGTGATTTAACAGGGCCGAAGTATTCTGGCCCTGATGTGCCCGAATTTACTGGATTTCACTAAGATTCAAGTTTAATAAGCGGTTAGAGTTTCACTCTGCTTAGAATCACTGCTATTAGTTCCCTGTAATGAGATGCTTGTACAGAATTCGAAGAGACTTCGCTGTTTTCCGACGCTGCTTGCCGTATGGCTGGCCTCTGTCATCAGCAATGATTGCTGGCCCATTTCCCAGTTGAAATAACGTTACGAGATGCAATTAGAAGGGAATAGGTCAGAGACAATGCAGCTGAATGCAGTGGGTGCAAGCGTTCCGTCGTTGATCTGGGTTGACTGGCACGTAAATAATCCCTCGTGTCGATTCAACTTAAATTTAGCAGGGGCGAGTTTCAGGCCGCGCCTCGCGCACGGGAAAATCGATCGCGGAAACGTCTCGGACGAGCTGCGATGGCTCGCTGGGCCCTGGCCGTCGTTTAAAAATATTTCCGATCCACCTTCGGTGCGCGTAGGTCAGAGAAGCTTTCGCCAGACGTCACATCGGGGCGTTTTAAATAAAAATACGGGAAGGGAGTCGCAATTTCAGCGCGATTTTTTATCGCCAAACGAGCATGCCCACCTCGCGGAGTGATGCACGCGCGAGACTAAACAAAATTGTGCTTTTCGTTCGAATGCCGATGCTTAAATTTCACTTTGCGCGCCCAGTAAATTGTTGAAACGCTTTCGAGGAAAATCTCTGCCCCGTGCTATTCGGAATTTTGATCTCGCGTGGGTCTACGTTAGCGTGCAAAATATGTTTTTGCATTTTATATTGCGCCGAGGGTACAGAATCGCGAATAAAGATTCGAGCGCGCGACTTTTATTTTCCGAGGCAACCATTTCGTCGCTCTATCGCTAACTTTCTTTTTCTACAAATATTTCTTTGCTCGTTCGTAAAGGCGCCTTTTGCGAGAAATGATTGCACAAAATTTCGAAGTCGTTGGGTCGATAAAGTACATGGAAGCTTTGTAGTAAGTTGAGTGTAGACATTGATTCTTATCGCTCACTTTTACCTACGTGATGTCGAGAACACTGATTAGTCAGCTAATTGCTCGTTCGTAAACGCACCTTACAACGCTCGTAAATTTATATATTCGCACGTCTCGCGCGGAAAGGACGCGACAAGCAAGTCAATCGAGGCACCGGCTAAGTGTTATGTAGTGCAGTGGGTTAGCTGTGCAGCATTGCCACTCAGTTGCTCAATCATTTGCATAAATTTCTCGTTCCTCCCATACATCACTCGCATATTTGTCTCTTCGGCATTTATAGTAAAAGCGGATAGTAGTGGTGGGATCTTGAACGACTCGTAGAAATCTTTGGTACAATCTACAGCTCACGGAAGAATGTCTTCATCCTCTCCTTAGAAGATTTTTCAAAATACTATGCTTTCTAATCGCCATGCTTCCTCACAACTAGTTTCACCCAGCAACATCTGGTACCCACAATCAACCAACACACTCGCAACTTCCCAGCATCCTTACGAATGAAACTTAGTGGCAGAAAGCAACTCTTAATCCATCTCCCAGCTAATTTCAGTAGTCTCCACCACCGTTTACGGAAAATTATAACGAGTAGGTACCCGTAGAAGCATCGTGCCAGAAAATTCAGCGCGTGGCGCTGCGAAAATACGATCTTCCTGGCGAGTGCTCGTCATAATTGCCGCGTGGCAGTCCAGCATGAAGGGTGAAAGGAAGTACAAATCACGAGGCGAGAAGGGCGTCTCGAGCTCCCGAGTCCAGGGCCGAAACTTGACAAAGAGTCACGCGAGACGCGTTCTCGCGCGGCTGCTCGCAGAGAGTACAGTGACGCGCGTGGAATTTTATTTTTCCGCCCCTTTGTCGGCCGAATTCACCGCGGCGTGCAACGATACCTGGAAGCAGCTCGCCGTGGTTCGCGATATAATGGAGGCGAGCTTCCGGCCATGAATAAGCGATCGAGAAGAAAGAGCGAGCCATTGTCAGTGCACGCGACAGTCCAGCGACCAATGGCAACTTGTACTGCTCCTCGATCCGAGGAACATGCAGAACGATGGGAATTCTGATGAGTCGTGACTCAGCCTATCGCTTACATCGGTGTCCACTGTTCGAAAGCACCGATTACGAGACTGGTGACCAACGGAGGAGTGTTGTTGCCATTTTGGATGGGCGTTGAATCACTAATGCGTTAATAATACTAGCATAGGCATTTTAATTGAGAGTTCCTATGCATTTGAATACACTCGCAGCGGAAGATACGTTGCGTCTGTGTTTGCCCGTATTCGCAATCTTTATTCAGCTGTTGCCTTCAGGTGTCTAGGACTTTTCAAGACGGAGAAGCTTTCGTGAATAATAAACACATCGGAGATAGAGGTACACTGTCAGCAGTGCACTATCGTTTAATGGAGAATAGTATAGGAGATGTGGGATCGTTCATTCGGCTGCATTCCTGTTTTGCAGCAGATCGGTATTATAAATATTCGATGGCGTTATAAATATTCGTAGTTAGAACGCCGAAAATCGGCGGGCGGAATTTTCGTCGGCCGGTGGGAATATAGGGAAATATGCAGAGAAATCGAGATGCCGAGGAATCTTTCGTGTAAATATCTAACAGAAGTTTGCAGAGCCAAAAAATTCGTGGAATCCGCGCGATTCGGATCGTTGATACCGCAACGAATGGAATCCCGCGATCCGTTCCCTCTTCAATTCCGCTCATTATTCAGCGACTGCCAATGTATTCGCGATATTTCATCGCATTAACCGTTAAACGAAACATTATTACGCGGGATTAAATACTTCCCTCGCGGAATGTCAATTACCGTGATATTATTAAGACAGCCGAGCGGAGCTTTGCTAATTCCTATACATCTGATTAATTATCAGTCTAATGGGATTGGGTCAGTGAATCCCAGTGAAAGAGCACAGAGCTCTTCAAATGGATTTTCAAATTTTAAAAAGATCCCTCGTAAGGCAACCGTCTAAAAATATTAATTGCAAGCAAGAAAAACTCTTTTGAAGTAAGTCCTCCTGAAAATGTCACCTTTGAACATTTCTAAAGCTTCACCTTTATTTCAAACGAACCATAGCCCGTGGAACACGCAATTCTTTATTTCAATATTACTTCTCTCTGAAATAAAAAATTGACGACCAAATAATCTGTGGTAAGTACTTTTCCACGAAAAAAGTCGGAGAAACTGTCTTGCGCCCAAGCAATCTCGCGTGCGCCCGTGTGCCAGATACTAACGAACCTCAATTTTTGGATTAACCGCGTGTCACTGTCACAGTATCTTCACATTCCACGCTGCTTTAACATTGAACACGCGCGTGCAACGCAGGCCCGCCGAGTATCGAACGTGAAAAGCCTTGCTCCGCATTCTGTCGGCGGCGAATCTATCTCGGAACGCATTTCAGATGCGTTCGATGCGGTCCTCTCTCCTTGTGGACAAAATTAATAGACCCTGAGGACGACGTGTCTAATATCGTCGACAGACCAAACGACAGTCGCATTCTCGTTACGCGGGGCATTCATTCGTTCATCCGTCACGCACCAGTGACTGTCGTAAGGCTACTGTGCTTCCTGTCGTTCATCAGCGAAAGAATAGAATTTCCTTAATACTTGGGTAAGTCAGGCTGCGCGTGTCAATTTTGAGGAGCCTTGCGATTTGCTTGTAAGTTTAAATTCAAGTTCACGGTTCCCTTTAGCGGTCTATAATTTTTCCTTTCCTTCTAATTAACAGTAGCGGATAAAAAAAAAGAACAAAAGCTTAGACATTCTTCCCTAATAATTCACAGTTTTGACTCCCCTCGCGTGTCTATAAAAAATACTTATCTTTAAGGGAGGCTACCCTTGCTTTCAGGCGAGTCAGGCAACACGTGCTAATTCACAGAGTTGTTACTCAATGGAGCAGAAGTTAAAGTGCCTACGATTGAACATGCGTGAATAGAAACATCAGTCGTGATTTGATTGGTGATGCATTGCATCGCCGGACCAGTTCGCCGCCCACGCGTGGGAAACTAACTCGTGAAAAGGTCACTGTTGTGTACATTTCCCCTCTGCTTTCGTTACGACGTATTGTTGTTTGCGCTGAAACGAGATGGTGGCAATTAATTAACCAGCTACCTAGGCTACCTTGCCATCCGAGGAACGCATCCTGGATAGCCATGAATGGTGACAAAAGCTTGATAAAAAGCGTGCTAAGAATAGCAGGGATGCTAGGGAATTCCCCTCAAACGCCGGAGATAAGAAGCTGACGACTCTCGTCAAACTCGATTCGCGTTATCCAGTAACTATTCCGTGGCGTACAAGCTGACCAACTTTGTGCGCCAGCGTCTGCTTGCGAAAGCAATATTATTAGTTATCGACGTAATGACGTAAATCTGCGTCCTTAATGACTGCCCGGTGGCATTTAAAGTGACATTTCAGCCAGATCTATCGTTTACTTGGAGCAACGCGCTACCTGCCGCTGAACATTATTTCTTGCTAAAAATACGCTCAAGTATCTATAAACATATAACGCAGATTACATATTCTGTTTCCCTTTTTCGCGAATTTTCCTCCTCCAGAAACTAGAGCACCCCCAGTGAAACCTTGACGGGAAAGATTTTTCACGAATACTTTCCTTCTGTCGCATATGGTCGCTCCTCTTCCGTTTATTTAGATCCCGACTGGCAACCCAGTTCTCACCGTTTAAACGGATTGTTTATCGCGCAACAACTTTCTGGTGCAGGGTGCGCCGAGACAGGAAACGCGTCGTTAACAATCGGCGAAGTGGTTAAAACGTTTCCTTTGGAGGGTTCTTGTTTTTCTTTGGGAAGGGTTCATGAACTGTATACGCTGTGGGTGTATGTTTTATGTATGGTAGTTTTTTTCAAAGAAGTCCGTTTAATAACAGTGGCGTTCCGAGAAAGTTTTTCGAGCCAGTAAACAGCTCGTTGCTCCACAAAATCCGAGTGATGTCATCTCGAAGACTCGAGGAGTGAGCTCATCGCACCTACGTGCTCGCGGTTAGGTAGAAATACCGCGGAAATCTCGGGATCTTCTGCGAGCGCATCTCACCTTATCCCTCTACGACGCCACTACGTTTCTATCGTTGCCCGAGTCACGACATTCTTTCCACCGATTATCGACCGTCACCGCGTTGTTTTTCTCACGTCGTTTGCGCACCGCGCAAATATGCCATCGCACTGTCCACAGCTGCGAATCGATTCAGGTTTCCTAGTGTTTTTACGCGCGAACATTAAATTGGTCTTTAGGAGACACTGGGAACACGCATGTCGGCATGAAAAACAAATTTCCGCGTCGTTGTTTATGTATTATCTCATATGTACGGTTTCGTGGGGTATTTCTTTTACAAATGGTTACTTAATGAAATGAAAAAATTGTCTAGCTTTCACTGCTCGCAGGTTGAAGCTTGTTTAATCTAATCGAAGCTTTATCTATCCTTGAAAAACATTTTCTCTGCTCGCTTTATCACTTTATCGTTGGAGATACTAGACTTCTTTCATCTCGACTTCCATTTTACCAGTTTCGCACTGTTACATTTCCACTGGGAATTTTCAAATAACTTTGGAATATACATGCTCCAATCACAGGGATACTAAAGCACCCCTTATCTCAGACCTAAACTTGGTAAATCTAGTTTTAACCCCCTGTTCCCTTCTTCCCTGATAATTAGAAACCGCACGCGAATCTCCATGCACGCATCTATTTAAAAATTATCCTCGAGCCTCACCCCGAGCCTCGTTCAAAGCCAGCATACAGTCGCGCCTGTCGTTATTAATGAAAATGGCCGGGAATCGAGCTAATTTGACCTGAAAACCGGATGGCCCTTAATTGCCGCGTGCTCGGCGACGATGACAGGCTCTGTTTTTCCGAGTGAAAACGCAGAAACTAAAAAGCAGCCGTGCCCGTGTATGGGGCCGCCTCCAGGCTGCCAGTGAAAGTCGTTGAACGCAACCGTCGGTTGTTTGTAGACTTTGCTAGCTAGCGTGTCGCACGATACCACTACTACTGTTCGCGTCCTCTCATCGGGCTTCCAGCATAAAAGTCAGTTGTTTAGTAGTGCTCCAGCTACAGAAGCCTCGTGTTGGCTCGCGTGCCACTCCTACCTGCTGCGTCTTCTTCGAACCGCTAATCTCGCCGACGTTCGGCCTAATCGTTTCGTTCGATATCGATCGAAGGCTGCGTTAGCTGACAGACGTTCCGTAATTCCTTTCGAGTAAGTACTAATTGAATATACGCTCGGTGGGTGGTTCGCAGAAATGGTTGTAGGGACCGCGTGGTAGAGATGAGTAAACAGTGTTTGGTTCGCGAAGATTCATCTCTTATTTATTTAACAGTTCATTGCTGAGTGTTCTTTGGTTTTATGAATTATGTTGAGTTTGATATGTTCTATGGGAATCGGCATGAATGCGACGGAAAGGATTTTAACGAAAGTTTTCTAAAACTATGTGCATGCAGCGTCAATTGTTACCAGAAAATTTATCAGAGTCTTGCAATTTAAAATACGTAGAGCAACAGCCGCTCGATAACAGGCTGAACGCACCAATTTCCCCGAAACAAGCTTCGTCATAGAGCAACCACTCCATCAATAATCACCACTGTATCGACCGATTGAAAAACATCCACCTGATCCTCCATCGGCGAGACACCCACACGAGCTAGCGGTTCACGAAAGCGATCGCACAATCGGCGCCTATGCAACCGTTCGCCATAGCGCGAAACCTTGGTCCGGCTGGATCGCTCGCATGGCCATTCTTCTCAATTACCGTTGGCTGCACTCGATGCGCGGGGAATCATAATGCCGAGCAGTTCAATCCGTCACGATAATTGGTGGACACGTTTGCATTCGGCGGAGGGGGTCCGGTGTTGTCATTAAAGAAAAGTGCCGTTAATTAACGACGTCCCAATATTTGCCCTGCCCACGGCCGCCTCGTTTCCCGTGCCATTATCACGGCGGCCGACATGACATAATACAGCGGCCAGCAGCGAAACGGCCGCATCAATTAATTGTACGAATGCCTCGATCGATCAAGCAACGCGATCCCCCCGCCGCCCTGACGGCGGGGCCGTTGTTTTCGTTGATTTAATTTCCGTGCCGACGCGTATTGTTGCCGGCCGAAACGGGGCGGAAACGTGTGCCGAGTCTCGATAGGCACAAAGTCGAGCCCCCCGTCGTTCGATAAAACGCACCGGCGATATTTATAAGTCGCGCACCGACACCGGAAGATCGTATCGGGGGACGCCTGACCTACGACAACCGGCGGTGGTCGCGAAACAGGAAGTCGCCGCGACCAGGAATGCAGCTGCCTCATTCTCAGCCACTTATTTAGACGCGCGCAACTCGATAAGTTGGTAAGAAAGTAGGAAGACGTTGGTAGAGCTTAACGACGGATATCCGACGAATGGTTGATCGATATACTTTATGGATATGAAAAACGTAGGAATTAATCTTGGTTGATAAGCCAGAAGTCAGTAGTACAGAACGGCTCTCATTATTATCAGAATCTCGGATACTCGAACGCCACGCTATTTGATCTCTTATCGGTGTAGATTATGTGGTTCTGCTTGGTATCGTGGATTACATTTGCTATAAGAGTAATAAGTGCACCAAGGCGGAAGCGCTTGGCGCTAATTGTATAATAAACCTGAAACAGAAGATAATTGAGAAACCATAGAGTAATAGAAACCATTAGAAGCCTCCATTTCTTATCCTCTAACTGAAGAATTCTCGCGTCTTAATGGGAATTGGCGACAGAGATGGGCAAAAAATTATTTGAAATTAAACTTTCGTACACAAATTTTTATTTCAAATAATTGTTTGCCCAACTCTGATTGGCGATAACAGCGGAGCAATACGAGTCTGTTGATGAAAGGCTCGTTCCCCTGAAGCGGGCACTCGGTGTGCAGAGGATGCTTGAAATTTTGGCGTTCCCGCGCGATTTCGTTCCCCGAGTCACGTTTCGGAAGAGAAAGAAGGTTCAGGGCACGTTTCCTGGTAGGCGATCGCGGGGACTGAAAAGTCGACACGATGACCCACATCGCGGAGCTGGGGATCGATACACTTTCACGATTACGGGACCTTTTACGCTCGTTCGAGGCCAAATCGGGCTGAATTGCAGCACGACGGAGCAGCTGGCCGTTCGCCAATCAGGATCTCTGTTTATACACAAATCGACCGACAGAACGTATCGATCGCGCGCGCGCGCTCTCCGTTGCAAAAGATGCGTTTCGATGTAAAATCGACGGAAGCCAAATAAACGTCGTTCGCCGCGCTTCAACTCGATACAAAGAGGTTGCGTAACGCTTTTCGGCGGAAGTGGTTGCCACTGCCATGTTAAATAAATCTCTTTCGATGATTTATGCTGCCAGCTGACTCCTTTATCGACGAGAATCACAGGTGCGCAAAGGGAATTCGGGGCTGGTTAACGGATTTTAGTTACAACACTGCTCGCTGGCTAGTCGAACGACAGTAAGCTGCAATTTTATTACACTTGTACGGGTGTTGCCTGGGCCAGCAGGTTTATTTTCGACAGATAATATCTGGCGTTATAATTCTCGAGTACAGCGTACAGCGAAGCAAAGACTGTACGCGTATTGGCGTCTATTAGGATGGATTCTGGAACGCAAGTATCACTAATTAGAGATTGCAATCATGCTTTATTTTGCAACACGATTAGATTACTAAAGTGTGAACTGTTTCATACAGCGGCTATGGTTCAACTGCTCCATACAGTTTGAATTTCTTTCACGGTAGCTTGATCCATTTCCCCATGTTACTTCTTCGAACAGTGTAGTCTGAAGCATCTCTTATATTCAGCCGCGACGGAACGTATCTACAATCCTAGAATATTAAATGAAAATTCAGGCTTACCTTACGCGAAACTGGCTAAACGAGTCTCCATATATTTCAGCGTATCAGAAAGTGTGCCTTACCCACACATAAATTTCGCGTCAACTTGGCCATCTCGTTTCAGAGCGCAGAAAAAGAATTCCGAAAAGAACTAGATCCGCCACTGAAACGGCTACTTTCACGTTTTACCCTCGGCTCGATTCGAGCTCGGTGCACCTTTGTCGTGCCTCTAATATAACATTATTACAAGTAATTACGTACATTACGATGTACCTACTCGGCTCGCGACGAACATGGAGTAACGAACCAATTAATTTTCTAGCTTAATCTAATTAGGGCGGGAACGAGCTCATTCGACGCTCTCGAAAACTATGTTCGAGCCCCGATGCATCTCGAATCATTAACTCCCTCTGGTCGAAGGAACCTCGGGCGCGTTCGATGGACCCTGATGTTCGTTTGCAACGTAACGGTCGTTAAAAGTCCAGGCGGCGTGACGACAACGGTTCCTGTTGCAGGATGAGCTGTTTTCAGGCAGCAAACGGCTTACCTGGGGCCGCTATTTCATCAAATAACAGGTTGCACGCTGTCGATCGCTGTTACGTTGCAAAACTTAGCTAAAATAGGTATCGGGACTTGAGGCACATACTCTGTGTGGAATAATCGCGAGAAACGTTGGAAATTTATTGAAGAACTCGTGAGAAATTATATGTTATTCGGTATTTTTAATTGAATGTAGAAAATAGAAGCTTGCGAAAATTATTGAAGCTGTACAGTGCAACTTGTCGTCGCTGAAAATTCTTAATACACCCTTTCCTCTTCCACTGAACACTTATCGTTGTAATCGCAGTAAATGTAGTGCCAGTCAAAGCGTAGGACGGTATTGGAACGAAGGAAACGCAAATTCTGATTTTTCTACCGTGGTTCCTAGTTTCCTGTACCATTCCGACTTCTTCCTCGAACTGAACACCAAGGCATTGTTCGCATTCAGGATTTATATCAATCGTGTACCTCGACCAGGAACAGCTCCAACTATTTCCTCCGTTATGGGAGAAAGACACCGAAGGGAGTCGAGTTTCCAATTTCTGCGCTCGGAAACTCGAGTCGATCCGGTCGCCAACGGCACGATACCCAAAGAAACTGTGACGATTGCGTGCTGCGACATGCATACGGCTGTCCACAAAATAACGGACTGTCATTACTCGAGCACGTTGCTGTGAACATTAGCTACCGTTACCCTAACCGAGCTTTACTTAAAAAACGACTAACCGAGTTTAGCAGAATCGATAGAAAATCGATTCGTGTTCCCTAGAATTCTTCGATATGTCTACGTTACTCGGCGCTTCGCCCAACTTCAAATTGAATTATCAAAGTAAACCCCGATCGAAATCGCAAATTAAGTTCTCCTGAATCCTGGATCGTGCCCGTTTAAAAGTCGATTTTTCTTCAGTGAGGTAAGCAGATTGCCTCAACCATAATCGCGCAGATCGACACGCAGATACCATTACTGCGTGGGCGGGCGAATAATCGCGGCTAGCGATCGCTCCCAAGGATATCGTTGATCCTCAATAACGCGTGCGAATAACGCGCTAGAATGTCCGTCGGCGGTGCAGCAGGTAGAAATCCACTCTTACCTCATCCATGTTCACCTGAAAGTGCAAGAAGTGCTGCACCTTCTCGATTAGCTACGGAATCCTCGGGAGCCCAAGTTTCGTAACTCCGCGCCCGACCGTAGATGGTCTTTCGCTCGACGCCTGTTGCTCCGTTTAGACTTTAGCCGGGACATGTCGATAAGTTCGGTTAATTAAGCGTTACGTTCGCGACGCGTCCCTCGTGTCTTGCACCAACCGTGAACTTCGCGCTCCTCAGACACCGGGCTGTTGCAATTTTTCTGCAAACTGACTGCCTCTCGGAGCCTCGCCGGGTAAACCGTCTGAAATCCTCAGTTTACTTCCAACTACCGCTTCCATGGATCTGTACATAAAAGATTCTGGATCAGATATTAAATACAATAAAATATTAGACGAAGTAACGGAGACTCTACTCTTCCAGAACTCTTTAAATAAAATTCCACCTGGTAGATTAAAATTCCTCTTTAGAATTCTCACTCAGCTCCCTGTTATCGCACTATCGACTATCTAAACCGAACGTTTCATCTGTTCTCTCGCAAGTCGAGCCACGTTTAAGACAATTAAGGCTAAACGAACCTAAAGCGAACCTATTCCAACAGGTCGACAGATCGCTAAGTTCATGGTACTAAATTTCATGTAGCTTCACACTCGTACAGCGGAAAGGATTTCTCCCAAAGCTGACAACACAAACAGGCGCGGCTAAACATTCAAATTTTCAAAGCAATTTTGCGGCAGAATTAACGGGACACAGATGTGTGTTACTTTACGGTGCGCGTTCCTGCACCAAGCGTGAAGGTCTCAATTCCCTAACGGCGTCTTTTCAATGGTAATTCTTAACACCGTCCGGTCAGACGGGACTTATTCCTCCTCGTCAAAGATAGGATCGTTCATTGGTTGATCGAGTGTCTTTCCAGGACGAGACAGCGCCGATCCATCCGCTTCGAGCGCGCCGCGTCCGAGCATTCTCTGTCAACCGGCAGACAAGAAAAACCCCGTCCACTGTCAGAGGCAAAGTTCCGCCGGCGATATTTCATTCGCGATCGGCCGGTTCGAAATAAATAGTCGCGTCGAGGCGGCTTAGAAATGAATGAGCACCAAAAATACCAAGCCTTTCGCAGCGGCCGTGTTTCCTCGTTTTTCTCCGCGTCTGCTAGCGAACAGGGCGTTGCCTGTCTGTTCCGACGACTGTCGCCCAAATCTCCTCCACAAACGTGGATGCAATTTTATTATACCATCGCGGACCGTTGCGTGCTATTTTATAAAATATATCCTGCGGGCTGAGAGCTAAATGCTTGGTCGAGGATATTTCTCATTCGAATGACTGGTGTTACTTTGCTGGGGTTCGGCTTAATAGCACTGTTTTCATACACTATTCCTGAGTGAAGTTTTCTTCGTTTCGCTGTTCTTGTTGCATGGTAGCTGGTCTTGCTATTATTATCACGCGTGGGGTCCAAAGCGACTTGGATATAGGGATTAGGAGAGAATATAGGAGGGATTAAGGAGATGTTACTCTACAGCCATCATAAATCTGGTAGTGGCCGTTGCTGGCTACGCTCAAGTGTCTAAGCTTCACCACTGCACCATCCTTAATTACCCGCACTTCTGCGTGCAAACATTTCTGCCGGAAACCTGGGGCTTTACTATTTCTGTAATTGTTTTAATGGTGCGGATTTCTTTATTATTTTATGCAAATTGGTTAGTAAAAGGAGATAGTCGGAAGCTTAATAGGTGGATTTAATGGATTTTCGTTTCAACCTACAGATATTTCATTTGTTAGAATTCTGTAGTGTTTTAGTGACGTATATTTTCGAAAATATCTTGAACAGGTTCCCCAGGAATCGACCCTCTCTACTTTTCGATTTCCTTTATGCACGACCCGGTGGATCCCGACTCGTCTCGCTGAAACGTCGGCTTTGTGGGGTCATTAGACGCGCTTTTGAAGAAACGCCGACCCCTAATTGCGTGCATGGCTCATTAACGCAACCGCTGACGCAGGATAGATCGTCTCCATTGAGGTGCTTCTCCTTTGCACGTTTAATTACCGATACTTAAACCGACCTAATTTCGAGGCACCGCACTCGCGGGAAAAGTAGCTTTTGGGCAAGCAACGCGTGTTTCGGAATAGATTCTATAGACGGGTTCAAAGGTGTTCGCCATTGCAATGGCGAATCATTAACGTAGTTTGAGGAACTATTAGGCCAGTGTTTCGGATGATGCGAACAGAGCTTCTTCGGCACTTTCTCAACTTAAGTATATACCCCTCGAGCTTCTTCTCAATTGTTATCTATCAAACTTTGGAAACCCTAGAAACTATATTGTACTTATCACCTTACACAACTCGATAATTTTATCAGACCTGCGCACAATGCCGTTCCTCAGAACAACTTCCCACCTCCTTTTTTCGTCCCGAGGCCCGAAAAAGGGCATCGATTCTCGGGTCTCAGGGAAACTCTATCGAGCTTTCCCATTTCCAATCAAAGCCCACCGATCGAAGGACGCGATTCTATCTGACCCAATAATTTTACTAGCTCCAAAGGGGTAGGAAATTTCTGTCCCGCGGAATAAACTGTCCACGCGGATCGTTGCAATACAGATTTCTGGACGGGCGTCAAGCGGCTCGCTTTGTTTCCGTTATTATTAGAAACAGTGACAGCAGTAGCATTCAAATACCGCGCGGAGCGGATAAATTTTTGCTCCTAGGGGCGCGCGTTCGAAGAAGTCCCGGGTTGTTTCTTTTTTAAGAGCTTTCGCGCGAAAGCGCCCCTCGCGAAGCTGAGCCCGTTACAGCGGCGCGGAATTATGCCCGCGTCTAGACGGAGAACGATGCTGGCCTTTTTTTCCGCGGCCGTGAAAGTAAGCCGAGCGGTTTTCATTCGGTTACGCAGAAGTAAACCTGCCTGGATGCTGTGCCAACTAATTAGCAGGTAGATTTCTCGCAACCGGCGAGAGCATGCCCGTTAATTGTATCGCTGAAAGCATCATCGCGGACTCGAAGATCTGTATCGACGTTGTTAATCGGATTCTTGACTTTATAGCCGTTTTGTTATCCTTGCCTGGGGCATAACGAACGCCGCTTGGGTTTAAAGCGAAGAACTTATTCGGTGAGAAGTCTCGCATTGCATCATACGCGGGAAATGGACGATACAATGAGCTATTTGTTTGAAGATTGCATGACTTCGCTCTGGAGAGTATTTTCGGACGAAAATATTGTAAATAAAATAGCAAACTATTTCATTAGTCTTTTTACTATAACATCACAGTTTTAAGCTCGTTGGTCCCAGGTAGAGAAGCTCTTCACTGCATCAAACTGAACTAATTTTGTGCAATAGTGTTTTCGTTGGGCAAGCTCTTTCTTGATAAAATTCCTGTGTCATATGAGAGAGCGTTGACTTCATGCTGAAAGAAGCATAACTGTGCACAGAAAGTACTTTAAGTACAGTAAAGCCTTTGTGCAACCTGGCACTTTACCATACACTAAATTAAATTATTCCCCTGTTACAACAAGACATCTCGCATTATCAAAGAGACGAGTATTGGACAATCCTGGCCATATACGAAAGCAGGAAACCAGTAGCAGCACCCGAGTGTCGCTGGATCGCACCGGGGAGCCCAGCGCTGACACCTGAATCGCCCCGCAACTCGCTGGGAGGGCCTTATACGAGCCTCGCGAGCTTACAGATTCTAATATCCTTTCACCTGAAGCAGCAGCAGCAGCTCGGCTGAGCCTGACTTTCCCACCAATCCTGATCTTGAACGTTCAATCTAAACCTAGCGCCTCGTCTCCATTTAAACGGCGCGAGAAGCGTTGCGTGCCCCAGGTGCAAGCGAACCATTCATAAGTGGGCGCGATCGAGCAAAAAGACGTGCGCACTCGTTGGGTGGAGCGGCGAGAGATTAAGCTGCTGGTATTAGCGAGCGCAGGGCTGTAATCGTTATTAATGCGGGCCTAGGTCACGGGCGACGGATCGTCTTTGGTGGCGGCTAGTTAGTTCACGAGAAGGCCAGTGGCCGCGCTCGCGCTCACTATAAATAATCATGGCGCGGGGATGTCCAAGTATAGACCGTTGGGAGTTTGCCAGCCTGCGAGGAGGCCTCAGCTATTTTTGAGCCTGTCGCCGCTACGAGCGCTACGACGCGCCCGATAGACACTCTCTAATCAAAACTGCACGGCCGAGGAACGACAGGGATGGCCGCTTCGTGTATTTCCCCGACAATGAAGCGGCAGGCCTGCGCAGTGCTCCCACCTGATGCACGCGAATTTTCCCCGCTACTCCGTCACATCGCCGATCGCCGGTCTTGCGCCTGACCTTGGGCGGGATTGATTTATCGTGTTAATTACCTGCTGAAGGTCCGCGCGCGCGCTCGACCCGTCCCTTTTAGAAAGCGCTTTCGACCGCTGACCCTCCTAACGTCACGGTTAATCGGAATTGTGTAATATTCACGCGACCAAATTATTTGGGACCCTGGGTCCGCGTTGGCAGGCTGCATCATTATGCTCCCCGGAAAATCATTACAGTTAGGTATTGTTGATACAAAGTACTCTTTGATGTGGCTTCATCTGCTGTCTACTTGCGTTTTATGGGATCAAAGATTTTTATAACATAAGTACGTTTTTATGCGGGGCAAACATTCAAAGAGTAGCGCAAATATTTGTAAAAGGTGTTTAATGCAATTACAAAACAATTCTGAGCTTTAAATGATCAATCTTGATCTGACTGAAAAATGGCGAGATGAATTAGATAGAACAGTGAGAAGTAGAGATTAAACATCAGGAAAAGATCTTTGGATGCGATTGCAACGCGTGTAGAAAGAAATTCATGGAGGCACGGTAAAAAACTTGTGATTAAATCGTCGCGAAAAATCCAAGACTTTTGAAGCTGCTGAAATTTTAATGTCATTTTTCATACACAATTCAACTTAATACTTTTACAATCTAAGGAACATCAATAAACATCACTCTTCTTTAATACATCCAGTAATTTAATAACACAAAATCGCTATCGATCCAAATTTATTAAGCCTCCACTAATTTACATCGCTGCCACGTATGGGCCTGTTTTGAACGAACCGCCGTAGATTCGATAATTTCGATACCTGCGCGACGCTGGACGCGCAGAGACTTTCTCCATGGGCTAGCTTCTATACTCCATGCGGTATAACACCCCGCAAAGTTGATGTCAAAAGCTGCTAAAATGACAATTGAATGAAAGTTCTGTTCTCCCTGGGGACGATCATCGATTCTGATTAAATCTCTCTCGCTTGCGACAAATTCCATCGTATCCGGCAAGCCGAAAGAAAGCTATTTGCAAAACAACAAAGTGTACGTCGGGCCCGTTCGACTAATTCTTTGCTCGAATATGGTATAAGCGTCAAAGGGCGCTGCCGCAATCAGCCGCAATCGGTGAACTGGTCAGTAAAGTGTGCGTCTGCCGTGAGAAGTGGGTGAGGTATTTGATTATTAGCGATTCACCCAATTCCGTGTTTGACGGGACCACTGACGGCTGAACGATCCCGTGGCGAACGATTCTCCAGAAGTAAGTCCGCTTCTGGTTTATGCATAACTATCCCGCATAATCGGGCGCAGTATCACCGTTTTAGCGTGGGTTGTCGATTTGGCAGATGAGTTGTCAATGAAAATCGATCCGGAATTATCTGGGGCAAAGGGCATCAGCCGCGTTGGACAGTTGCCGAATTTAAATGCCTGTTGTCGATTTGCTGATCGTTCGATCAGGAACACTGTCCGCCTCTACTCTTGCGCCTAGTGACGAGCGCGTACCGTGACGAAATATCTCGCCGCTGATATCATTGCCCTCGAAAGAATACAATTCGTTATTCCGGGACTAATTCCATTGGCGTACGCGCCGCTGCCCTCGCGTCTACTTTCAATTGCCCCGGTGTACTTCGAGTGCAGCCGTTCCCGTGGATTTCAGGAGAGTGAAATTAACAGTTTACGCAGTATTTTACGAGTATCGAGAAGCAGTGGCACTGTTCTCCGTATATTTAATAAGAAAATAATAACAGGCATAGAATAGCGATAGGCGATGCGTCAGTGTTAACAGAGCGATTGGATGCTGTTTGTTTTCTAAAATCGACTAGTCGCGCTAACGATAAAACTAGCAAAATGTCACGGAGATACTCTGTAGTTGACCAAGAACCGTGGGAAAATTTGCAGACTTCCGCATCGACTAAAACAACCACTATGACGACCGCAGCTAAGCTATACGGCAAGGATCTGAGCGAGTATGACGACGTCGATGTGGACGAATTGCTGGCGCAACTTACACCGGAGGAAATCAATATACTAGCCAAAGAAGTGGATCCCGACGTAAGAATATCGTCGGCGATAAGTTCCGCTGGGAATTTTCCATAGTCTTTAATCGTTATTCGTTGTGTTCTTATAGGACAGCTTCATGCCACCCTCGGAACGCTGTAGCTACGAATGTGACAAGACCCCGACAGGCCCGCTTAATCGTAAGAAACTTATCGAACACATCAACAAACAGGCTTTAGAGACACCAGATATACCTGAATTGAAGCCCTATGTACCTGGTGTTATTAGAGGCAAAAAGGTGCATATCCCTTGCAGGCGATTATTTCGTGACGCGTGGAAAGTACATGTAATTTATATATGCATTTCTGCTACCGTTTTCCAGTGGGTTCCTCCTCCCCAAGAAACTGTGAAAGAGAAAGAAGCGGACGAGCAAATCGCTATCGATCTTGGAGAAGAGTATGAGCAAGCATTATCGAGTGCTACCCAAGAAGAAATTATTGATCTTGCTGGTGCGTCGTGACTGGAATTTTTAACGCAATATGTAGTTTCATATATTTAATACCGGCTTTCTTTTGCACAGCTATTCTCGGATTCCATTCCATGATGAATCAAGACCAGTATCATGCCTCTCTATTGAATTCTGGCCAGCCTGTTGGTTTAGGTTGGGATGGGATCACAAAAGCTAGTCAACCGAAACCTTATCCAATGGAGCCACCCAACGATACGGACATCGATGCCACCATTAAACAAGTCCGAGAGGATAATGTTTCGTTGACTGAATTAAACTGGAATAACATTAAAGTAAGAATCCGAGATGTTAAAAATTTCAATTGCACAGGCTGTATTTCTTATTAATCCTCGCTTGTCGTTCCGCAGAATATATCCGACGAAAAGTTCATGCAACTATTCGAAGGGCTGGAGATGAATACGCATCTCGAATCCTTAAGTTTAACAAACGTGGGGCTCACGGATAAGACTGCGCAAAGGTTGGCAGAGGCGTTGGAGAAGAATTCTACCCTCAGAGTACTCAAGTTAGTATATCAACCTACTGATTTTGCTAAGTAACGATACGGATGAAATGGCATTGCATATCGAGACGTTTGATTTTCTAGCGTGGAAACAAACTTCATAAGTCCAGCTGTGATAGTGAGGCTCATGAGGGGGCTCCTTAAAACAAAATCGATCGAAGAATTTCGATGTTCCAACCAGGTAGATAATTGTCAAAATACAAGCTATATTATTTTGCGACTTGCAACTTCTAGTATTCTCTAATACACGTTTCTCCTGTTTTCCGCGCGTAGAGGTCACAGGTGTTGGGAAACAAAATTGAAATGGAAATTACACAGTTGGTAGAGCAAAACCCGACGTTGCTTCGACTCGGCCTCCATTTGGAGTTCAATGACGCTAGACATCGCGTGGCTGCGCATCTGCAACGCAACATTGATAGGAGTGAGTACAAATACAATATCTGTGAACAATACATTCTCCGCGAAATTTTCGATTCTGATCACAGAATTGTGAAAAAATCAAGTCGAATCTATCGGAATGTGTAAGATTCCAAATAGACATTTGTATTTCCGAAAAAGATAAGAAAAACGTTTCTTATCTTTCTTGGGTAAAGTTCTATTATTTAGCAATTGTATTGTTTGTAAGTTAAGTACCATTTATCAGTCGTATGTTAAGTGCCACCAGCTTATCTCTGGTACGACACCAGTTGTATTAGCGATATCGATATTTATTAGATTAGTTGATTAATCTATTTCTTCCAGGCATATCGTATAAAAATATTTCTAATACTCATACTACAAGAACTCACGTTATACGCCCACGACAATGAAAACAGTCTTTAACGGTTACTTATAATATTTATCCTGAGATATGTGCCACATTGGAAACTCTTTAACCGAAGCATTTGCTTCTACACTCTAAAGAGACTTGTTCGTACATTCACTCGCGCTAGATCGATATTTAAACTGTTCATTTTTCGTTTAGATGGGAGCAATTGTATGGGGGACCATGGAGATCATACGACGAAATGCTTCTAACTCTTCTGAATCTGCTTCGTAGTCTTACATAGCGCTTTATTAGCACATCATCATTCATCCATTCATCCCGCTAAATTCGTTTATTATTTTTCTAGCTAGTGGCATAGAGGTAACTATGAGACCCTAGAGTGCACCCATTCCAAATCTCCCGTACACTGAATCTAACGGTTCTAAAACTTAATCGATTCTCGTACTCCGATGCACTCTTCCCGTTTCACGCTTTAATCCACCAAATCACTTCACGCTTCTTTTCAAACTGCCCACATTAAAGATATCGCAACCTAGAGAATTCATTGGCCAATTTATTTTCAATTTTCAACCAGGTTCAGAACCACAGGTTTGAGTACTTGAACGTTTGATTCGGTATGAATCTTTTTACATCGTCCTTGTTCCATTACTGCTTATCGCTTACGTAACGTCGATAATCCAGACAGCAGATAGAAGCTGTGACTCATGCTTTTGTGTATATTCGCTTAATTTTTTAGACAAAGGCTGTGTTCGATTACCTGAAAGTATTTCACGGGACAAAGTACTCGGTGTTGTATTTCTTTCGCTTTGATACGACACACGCACAAATACTTTTCTATTCTGTGTGCACATTTAAAAGAGAGAAACCGTATTATTCGAAATGATTCTAGGCCAGAATCTTACTTCCCATGTATTCACTTTACAGCATGTTTCACACGTCCCCCACCCGTTCCAATGCAAGCTTTTTTATTTCCCCCCTTTGCTTTGTTATTCACACATCCGATAGTCGAGAATAACAGGCACACGCGAAGCTCCTGCATTTTATCGTGAAAATATCACCAGAAACTCAGTCCCACCTTGATAACATTTTTTCAAATGGCGTCGAGAATCTCAATCCGATTATTTGTTTTGCTAGTCTGCCGTGTGGAACGCGCTAAGGCAGAGAGCGGTGCAGCTGCGAAAAATTTCATTATCCCCGTAGGCAGCGTAAAAGACAGAACGTAGCGCTGATTAGCGCAGTGAGTAGACTTAACTGTTCAAAAATAAATATCTGTTACCCGAATTCTGTTTTGGAAACTTGTCTTTGATGCCTGTTTTACTTGGTCTACGCGAAATGTCCGTGACGATGTCCAGAATGTCTACGAATGTCGAGTCGAAGTGATACCGGTAGAAGTAGTAGCATCTAATTAAAAACGTTAGAAAGAATTTCTCTGCCTGTTTGCGACTGTTCGTATGTGCATTTTGTATCGAAGAAACTCGATCGTGTTTATTTATTATATTTCGATCTAACAGTGACGACCATTTTATTGTCTTGTCTTATGAAAGAATTATTCATACTACTAGTAATATCGAGACACGAGGTGATACACCACCAACACCAATTACCTATAGCTCTAGTAATATAATACTGCTAGCTGCAACAGTAACAGCGTTGGTTATAAATAGATATTAACACTAGCATCTGCTCTAGAAATTGTAATAACATTCATAGCACTGGTATCAGGAATGTAGAGTTATTAGCAGCATAATTAACACTGGCAGTATTACTAACTTTAGAAATGATCACAGGATTACTCGTTATAGTAATATGGTATTAGTACGAACAGTAAAACTAACATCAAAACTAGTATCACATGCTATCAGCAGTGAACATTGCCGTACATTGTATTCATGTTCATGCATCTCTCGCACGATTTTATCTTGAGTTGCTCGCATCCTCCTCCTTTTCCTTCCGCCCTGTTGCACGCCTTCTAACGCCACACAAAACACTAACGCGAGGGATTTATGCGGGTAGAAGGGAAAAGGGCACTTCACGCAAACGTACCACATTACCGCAGTCGTTAATTTTATCACTACGCATATCTCGGATTACATTTTCAAGCAGAATCCTTGCATCAATCATTACACTTTCTTTTGCAATGTATCGTCACATTGTTGTTGTATTCCACGTCTACGCCGATGACGATAAACCGAAACTACCATTACGGCGCGCCACGTTTACATTCGGCCGTGCAAGGAGGTCTCGAAACGACAATTTCGTGAATTACGTAGAACATTCTTTTTGTACGTAGGAACACCTTCTATCGGAGTAATGATTTCAGTTCGTTTCGACCTCTCCTTTGCCATGAAAGGCCAATTATAATCTAGTGTACACGACTTTACCACCCGCCGACGAGATACTCCGCGAGTCAGAGCTGCGATCTATACTTACGACACCTCTATTCTTTCCCAACAGTACGGAAAGACCTAACGCTGCGGCTACAGTTCCGATTCTTTAACATGAACCACAGGAAACCTGCCTTGATTCAATGAAAGGTAGCTACACGTTGAGTGGTGCTCGATCGGCAGAGTGAACTGGGCGTTGTCGTTTTCTTTTTAAACCAGCTCTAATCATTGTTCGCACTTTTGCAGCTTCACTAATTCCGCTTCTGAGTAGACAGCATACTCTTGCGCATTCGAGGCGACACCGACGGAGCAAAGCGAGCGCAGTTTCCGGTGGCAAGACAGTGTGTAGAACGTTCGATAGCTTATTGATCCCGAGTAAACGGAACAGTTGATCGTTAAGTAGATTTCAATGAAACTTTCCAACCCTCGGTCACCGATCTTCGGAATATCAAAGTAAATTAGATAGTCTTGCGGTAGATCTTTTGTGCTAGAAGGCGATAACACGGTGGCTTGCTTATTTGCACGAGTCTTCCAATTCTTTAACCAAACTCTATTCTAAGTGTGCAAGCAGTCCTCGATTCTACGGACAAGTTTTGCTAGGACATATCGAATATCATTACAGATACCTTATTCGAGATTAAAACTGGGTAGAGTTATTCGATCGATCAGCTGTCCGGATTGGGAATATCGAAGGCGAGGCTTTCTGCTAAGTGGTCGGGACTTGATCAGCGGGGGAAGTCTGTTAAAAAGTAGACAGGAGCGTTCACCCATCGGTTTACGCTAAGTGTCCCGTTCGGAATGGATCGTAGCTATCGCGCAGCCGATAATGGGGCCGAAAAGAGAGTCTCGCGCTTGATCTGACACGTCGTTAACTGCGAATCCGTGTTCGTAGACAAGCTTTAACTCTGCTCGACGGCCCCGCTGCTAGGTTTAGGTACATCCTATCAAACCCGATGAAGTCGTGACGCGTTAATTTCCACGCAAGGCTCCAGCAGCTCTGTTCGCTTTGCGTGACGTCCTCTCGACGTTAAATGTCGAGCAGCTTAACACGTGCCGACGTAGGTGGTGATGGGATCAAGCGTATCGCGAGTAGTATCGAAATCGGTTGCAGAATAGGCTGACCGTAGAATCTGCGACCCGGGGATAGCTGTTTCGAGGAAAAGCATAGGGAAGATTAGCAGAGGGAAATGTTGCGAGATTCAAAAAGATCTGTTCTTCTTTGAGAATCTCTATTCTGTAGATTACGAATTCTTAATAATGTCCCCATTTCATATTTTAGGTGAGAATCATATCGTACTTAGATATTTAATGGCAATCAGTGGAGTAGAAGGTATTATTGATTGCAGTACTTATAAATATTAAATTTGTTCCATTTATGATAATAATAAAGTAGGATATTGGGTAACTGTTCGATCCCATCACTAAACGTACACTACAAATCAAAAGTAAGAGACTAGGTACCTGATTGTCGTTTTCCTTTATAATAAACAAGATTATTTCCTAGCATTCGTCTTCTATTGGAGCACAGTAAATTGTGTAATAGGGATAGTTACATGGACTGTTACATTTCATACAGACTTCCCCACAAAAATTTGAAGAACAAAGTTTAGTTCAGCTTCGAGTTCTTTTAAGTAATTGCTTGCAGGGAGCAAGAAACACATTTACCTTTCACCGGTTGAATTATCTTATACAGGCTGTAGATGTACGTTTCTCAGGCATATTTTTTCATCCTTACTACGATCTCTGGCTTCATAGTTTTGATCGGAGTGTAGTTCAATTCACCCTCGCTCGCTGACACCTCGTGCAGGTAAAATCGCGTTGAAACTGTTCCGTTGGATCAACCGCGAGCTGCTCACGATAAACTTCTCCGCCCCCGTGGATGGGGGTGGTACAACTCAATTAGCCGGTCGTTTGGAGAAAAGTTGGTAGCCAGATTGCCGCTTTGCAGTTCAGATTAGCTGCTTACGTATGTAGGAAAACGGGAGTAACTCCTTTCTGTCACGCGAATAACTTTCGATGCCGGCGCAAGACATCCGTTTCATTTAAAAGTATTCGGTCCCTTACTTTCTTCTTTTCACTATTAACTCCTTGCGTTTCAACGAACTTAGGTGTGCCGTGCAATTTACTCGTTGATTATTCCGGGCTAAAGCAGGTCGAAAATATGGAGGAAAATTTGTTCGTCTTGGCTCCTGTTTACGAGTAAGATAACAAATGGAAAATACAGCCCCTATGTTTTTTAAAAATTCATTGGTGTTAGATTTTTAATCTCTATGTTCTTATACTGCAGAAACGTTTTACTTTCGGAGCTATATTTAGCAGAAAATTACACCAACTTGCAGTAAACACTATTCTATTATCACTGTTATCGAATGTGACGTGCATCGACGTGTGTGCAGACTAATATAACCAGTGTCCACGACCAGTGTTTTATCAGTTTTTTATCGGAATAACAGCGTGACACTGTCCTTTTAATTAACCCCGATTTTGTCTTGCAGTTTTTTCTGGATTTCTTATCACTAACAGAGCGACGACACGTCGCTGAATTTTACCTCGAAGCTTCTTTCTTTTGCATGAAAACAAACGAAGCCTCGTTTCCGTTTGCATTTGGGTCTACGAGGTTTCACTTTCTAACAGAGGCCTAGCGAAAGAAGCTTCGATTGTACGAAATATTGCTTCGAACCGAAAGACTTCGCATTTTCGACGATTCCCGTTTCCGTTTCAAGTAACGCCACCGTAGAAAGCACTGACCTCCAATTTTTCAACTCTGAACAAGCGAAAGCTTTGAATCGGGGGATATCGTCTGTGTCTGGCGCTCGATTACAGAGGGATCAATTTCACGGGGCTCGATCTCGAAGACAGGAAGAACTTGACGATGAATAATTCAGTTTTCATACATTAAGACATCCAAGGGAAAGCGAAAACCTTCGGTTCGAATTCTACGGACGCTCGACTGAATTATTGCAAAGGAGGAAAATCACGAGGACGGGGATATTTCCCTCTCTCTGTCGCGCGCTTGGATAAACCTCGTACGAATGTTTGCACCCTCGAGACGGAACTTGTTTAATTCGCGGACTAAGTCGATGATGGATGTATCAAGCTGGAAGCGGGGTGGAAAGAGCAGAGCAATGCTCGCGACGGGAAGCACGATTTCAAAGTGAATGGAAGACAATTAAAAAGGCAACGATCGCGCGCCCGGCTCCGACCTTCCCTCTCTTTACAGTGTATTTTATGTCGTCGCCGCTCGATTATTCCTGGCCGGCATGGAAAATTGCAATTTTCCCCGGGCCGAATTACGCCGCGAGCAAGGCCCGGCGGTGCTTTGAAAATTTCACCCTTTTAATCGAGTGACGCGCTGTTCTTTGTCCCTGGGAAATGATGATAATTGATTCGAGAGCTCCGTTTTCACGTGAAAATAAAGTAGACACCGAATGGGATCGTTTCACCGTTCAGAAAGTTTGGTGGAATTTTTGTCTCGTTCAAAGCGGATACCTAAACCTAATAAATTACGTTATATTTCACGGATGTATTAGAGAAAAGTGAGCTTAATTTGTGAAATTCTCTTCACCGACATGAAGAACAACGAATGAAAAGTAAATAGATGACCTTTTTCAATCTTCCATTCCATTGACGGTGTAACAGACACGCGAATAACGTAAAGCTTCCAGCATATACAGACGCAATCGCTGAATAAAAATCACTCATCGGACGGCTGCTCTTTTTAGAAATCTCCATCTGCAACAATGATCTGTTACGTGGGAGGAAGCTTTTCTTGTAACCGAACGAAATTGCTAGAAGCCCTGAAACAAAATTGTAACCGTATTCCCAGAGCGAATGAGAGATTTATTTTCGTTCCTCGTGATTTCGAATCGAAGGCAAACAAAGTAGCAGTAAGAGAATAACATTTTTTAACACGATTCATTGCTGTGTCCGTTGCTCGAGTTCTCTGTTCACCGAGGAAACATTTCCCCCGCAATATTCGTGGTCGAGCGCGCCAAGAATGTATATAAAGCAGGGGTTGAAAGCTGAAATAATAAAAATCCTGGTTTTTCAAATGGTTACAGAAATCCGCCGTGGCAAACGGCAACGGTTGCAAAAAGAACGCACGTATTACCGTGTCGTTTTAGCTATTATTTTAATATCGCGGCCGATCCTCTGCAGAAGAACAAATCGAAACTGTACGATGAATTCTTTGCACGTTGTTTTGTTCCTGAGAAAAAATCAATGTTCCCGAAACGCAGGAGACACACGCTCCACTATAGTCCGGACGAATTAACTGTCCTCTCGAGGCCGTCGAATACACCCACCCCCTCCGCATCGTTCATCCCCACCGCTCCAGCAAACTTCGAAACAGATTTTCTCTAAAACGAAGCCTCGTGCGAAGGAATTGCGTAGGGACAATTTCGATACGCTTCTTCGCAGAGATCTTCTTCGCTTCGCGATGGAATTATTATTTCGCTAACAATTTCAATCCCTGGCGTAAGAAGTGTGCCGTGTTGAATTGTGCGCGTCGTGCATATTCTTCGCCGGCATGCAACCGATCGGCGATGAATGTTTTTCAATTGTCTTTGACGAAGGCTGAGCGCATATGATGACAGTGTTTCGGGTGTCTGTTGCAGTACGGCAGTCCCGGCTCGGGGTGGCGACATCTTAACGCGAAGTGGCGTTCGCCTAGGTATTATTTGTACATATATTATATATTTATTTACCATATGTTATACGTCTATATATATATAAGATATGGAACACCACTTACTTTCATGCATCGCTCGCGGCACACTGTTCCCGCTATAATTTTACACGAGTTAATTCGGGATCGACAAACGTACCTATCGAGGAAGCTTTTTCCATTTTATGTATAATTATGCCTTTTGTCAATATGTGTCAGAATAAACATTGTCGTTCTCCGGCCTTTGTTTCAATCCCAACGAACCGTTTCACGGCGGGCTCGCGTCTTTGAGGATCTGCTTTCGGTAGACGCGCGGCGGCAGTACGGGTCCAGTTCAGAGTTTAAGATTTAAGTTTCTGTTTTTCTTCTTCTTCTTTTTTTTTTTAATTCCCCCTTCCCCACACGCTTTCGTTGTATCGATTCTCTGCCTCGCTCGAGGGACGAGCACATCCACGCTGTACATACTGTTCGTCTTGCATGAGTATCTGTACTTTAGCGCAAATTGAACCGCAAATAAACCGCTCTGGCACTTTACCCCGCCTTGTTTACCTGGTTCACGTATGGTTCTCTTTCTCTTTTACCAATGATTCTTTCAGACTGCGAGCGACGATCCGAATTTGACCCTTAAGCCAATTCTCCCCTTCTCTGTCCGTTCGTCGAGGCACTGTCAGCCTTTTTGTCCATGAAATGCTGCTTTCGCCTTGTTACCTCCTCTCTAGTAGACTGAAATTTTCATTCCACTGGCCGTTCAGTGTATTTGAATATAAGTCATTACGATGCATTCGAGCGAAATGTAAGTATTCCACCGATATGCGTCGCGTCTGTGAACAAACTCGGTCTGAATTTGTCGAGTTTTTATTGGAAATGGACGTAACAAAATACCGCTTCTGTTACAGCTATTTCTGCGAATTGAGTTATGTTAAGTCAAATCATACTGTCAATTACAGCTATCGCAAGATGTCTATCTTCCCTTCGTTCTAGCACTTACTCCGACACAAACTATTGATCAAAAGCACCAGTGCACCTATACCATCTACATTTGGCGGGAAAATACTACACGTACCATAGATTCTTTAATCACACTTTAATTTTAACTGGGGCTGGTTCGAAGCTAATCTCTAAATTCACGAGACTCGAGAACGAAAGTTTGTAAGGCTTCTAAACTCTCGAAACTCGAAACTTGAAGTGCTGATTCTATTTAGTAAGTGGAATATTTTGCTTTAAGAACTGAAATGGGCCAAATTTTTGCATAAATCTCTATTGACCAAGGTTAATCAAAATATAACGTTATTTTATATTTCTTCTTATCTGGGTTTCGGGAATGTCGAGTCGCGAATAAATTGCAAACTTTCGAAACTCGAAATTTTCTTGACTTTCGAGGTTTCGAGGCTCCGAGAAGCTCACCCCTAATTTTAACCAAATCACTCTTGCAGCGAGCTAGAAGGAGAAACATCCTTAAAACCAACGTAAAACGTTCCATTATCTGCCATCTTAGAGATGAAAGTTTCAGTTACGCAGAGGCGGCCTGTCAGGCGGGCGCAACAATTCTATCAAGATAATAAAACTACCGCCTGTGCTTACGGCAATTCGACGTTCATTCGGGGCTAGGCCACCGGTTTAAGGGTTGAATATGATCTGCCGGCTCTGAATTCTAATTGTTAGTCGGTGCCCGGCGAAAGTTCGCCGGCGATAACGGGGGAAAATATTTCCCGGGCGTAACGGCGCGTATATCGCGCCGCCCGGAAGCCCTTTTTATCGGCGTGCGTGCTCCCAAGTTAAAGCTGCCGGTCGATTTCGAGATTGCAACGGGCAACGAGTAGTTAACTACATGCAGCTTGTATCGCGCCAGCCGGGCCACGTGTTACTTCATATAATAGCGCGTTTAAACCTATCCACCGTGACTTTTTTAAAGCCCCCCCTCCTCCGCCGACACACGCTCGCATCGTGGTAATCGTAGGACTTACACCCTGCCACGTACCTCCAGCGACGCGCGTTTCGATTCCCCCATTCTTCCAACTTTATCCTGCAATTTCCTTCCGCGTGCACTCGAAACGCACCGAGTTCCAATCAACCACGTTTCAATACCTTTTAATGCCGGAAAATTATAAGAATCTTCTAAGTTTCGACGGTAGTTGCTTAGGATCTTGAATGTTCTGGGATTCTGAAAGGATAAAATCTAATGAATCGATTTTAATAGGGGGTAGTCATTGTTTGTAAAGTAACAAAGAAATGGTCAGCTAGCGATCATTATTGATCGATGGTTTATGCAAGTCGATTCTTTTTTTTGCTTAAATGAAATACAATTAAATTTCTTAAGAGATCTAGAATGCAAATGTTTTCCCTTTGAATTTGTTCCAACTCGAAGCGTCTCGAGGCCCTCGCTCCCTGTAGCCGCGTGCAGAAAATTCAATAAGCCTTCGGATTTACCGAGATCCGTGTACACGTTAATCTTTCTCGATCATAACTGGGTAGCACTGTGTTTTTCCAAACATGCAAATCGTATTGTTGGAGGGGAATTTGTATTTGGTTGGACACCGGCGAGAATCTCGTTGCACGATCATTTTGTTTTCACCCCGGCACCGATATGTTCTTTCGCTGTATTTCCCGCCGTCGATGCTGCGGAAAATCCATCTTTCTGGCGTTTTTATTTTTCGAAAGGAATATATTTCCTCGTTTTAACGCGCACGCATTTATTGCACTTGGAAGTATATCACGCACAAGCATCGCGATTGCACATTAACGCAGATATTGTTAATTTCTTGTTTAGTGGTGACGATTCGCGGTAGGATATTCTGGTTAACAAGTGCTAGTAGTTTCTTAATCGTTATCTCCTTAACGTGCACTGTAGTATTAACGAGTAAAGGAACGCACATTGATGTCAAAGTTGACTAATCTGTAGCGCTGGATGTGAATAAAGCTCTGAAACACTGAACGAACGATCCGACGATAGCGAAACCCGCCCCGGTGCAATTACTTTCGCGTGGAAAGAAGAATGGGCGCGCACGGGGCTAATTGAATTTACGTCGATTTTATGCGAGTTTCCCTTCGGCCGTTTGTCAGCCGCTTGATTGTACGTAGATTTTGATAAGGAAACGAAAGTAAAAGAAACAGGGGGTCGGAAGAATAATAATGGGCTTTCGACTAACTGTTTGTCCGTCGCTCGGACTCCCTGTTCGCTCCTTTGCAAATGAACCCATTTGTATTCAGTCGTACGGCCAATTCGTCCCTCCTCGATACTGGGGTTGGCGTTAAATTTTAGAATGCGAAACGACGCCGTCCACCTCGTAGGGAAATTATTTTCAGTATGGGAAGTCGATTACCGGCTGCCGCGTGTTTTTCGGTGGACAGTAATTGAAGGAATATTTTGTCGGGGTTAATTTAATTTCGGGAACTTTAATTAAAAAGCATTTATTTGTTTAATAGGTAGTAGGTGAGAAATGAACACATGGTATCAACTACGTTAATCAGTAATATTAAATACACTTTTGCTTAATGCAAACTTGCACTAAATGCTCGAAATATGATTTTCTGATGGCTCCCTTTTCTCGTTAAGCGTGAGAATCTACCGGACTAACATTGGAGACACGTTTCATTGAAGTAGTTAAGGTAGTAGCGTATTTCGAGCTCGCTTGCACAGGGGCACGTCATCATACATGGAGATTGGTTGCTGTATTCATATTTGGCGCGCGCCGCGTTACTTTGTCCTGTAAAATCAGTGGATAAACGCGGGGCCAACGAGAATGGGGAGCAGGACTTGCGATAGAAATTCGAGCCAATTTATTCGGCAATTGAGACTTCAATTACTTTTTCAACCTAGCCGCATACAACCGAGTTTTTTCTTCGTCGACTCGCTCTTTTTATCTTCGGTTTCCCCATTCCACTTTTTTGCTTCTGCCCTCCATCAGACATCGCCGACCATTTCTTCTCATCTATTTTGGATTTTACGCTATCATCGATACTCGGCCACCTTTCTCCGCCGTTTCTCTCCACCTCCCTGCTGAACGAATTTTCCACAGGATATTAGTCTGTTCCTCTATCACGGCGCTCGTTCATCTCGGGGAAATTTCATAGTTTTGCCAAATCCACGCTCCTCCCATCCCTCCCCGTTCGTTTCTACGCCGATTTCAATATCCCTGCAGGTAGTACCCTCCTGTTACACGACTGCACTTTAATGTATTGGATAAAATCAAACGGCGATAGGATCGTCATTGGTTCCACCTTTCACGTAAAATACCCAGTATTATTACTCACGCAATCTTCGTTAGGCGTTCACGATTAAATTTGCATCTTTGAATGATATAAAACCAGCCTTCCTATTATTTTCAAATTTGTACAGAGGTATCTCGAAATATCTGAAATCTGTGACGGCATCACTTAAGGTGTGAATCCACGATGAAATTTTCACGAGACTTTTCTATCATAAGACGAAAATCTCAGCAAAAACTAAATATAAATACCTAATGGAAATACTCGCGAGAGATGAGATTTTTGAAAATTGACCATGAAACTTGCCTCGCGAGAGTCTAATTTCATGAAAGTAATGACAAAATAATTAAAAAATAATTGTCCCATGACACCAGTCTCGTGCGAGACACGATATTTTTACCGCATCGTGGATTTTCACCTTTCCCGTTTCAAAAGCAAATCTCACGTGACAGACCTCGGACAACTCCAAATCTAAAATGTCACAGATCAACGAAGATATGTAAAAAAGATCCACAATTCACACTGACTAACCACCCAATTCATTTTCTTCCCGGTGCAGCAAGCCCGCGACGTGATAAGTGCTGAAGCTTCCCTTTTATTTTTCCTCCAGCGCGTGGAAGAAACGCGGCGCAATGCAATTATACACGCGAGACAGTGGGAATTATTCAGCACGGTGACAATCGTACAGGGAACCGCGATTCCATGGCACTCACAGTTTCATCCCGCAGCCGTGCAACAGCCGTCGCCTCCTGGCTGGCGCGCGCTAATAATTAATTCCCCGTAAAATAGGGAACGACGGCATCTCGCTAGTCGAGGGCCAACGCAGTTGTATATCGCGGCGAGGGCCGTAATGCGGGGGTTATTAACGGCTCTCCCTCCCCTGGCGTTCTGCAGCTCGGCGTTCGGCTTACGTGTTACGTAACGACGCTGCAATGCCTCGATCCGATAACGCGGCTCACATTCGTGTGACACCGATGCGTTTACGTAAACCAACCGATCGATCCGCGTTTTTTGGCACACCGGCACCCTCGCCTTGCATCGTGTGCCATTTCTGCGGTAAATAAAACCGAGTGCACCCCTTTCCGTGGCCTCGGATCGTTTGAGCAGGGGTGGTTTTTGCCTGGTCGAGGAATTTCTTGTGGATGAATTTCGGGGAGTAGTTGGTCACTTTATTTACATATTATTGTTACAGAGAGAATTTAAGTGACGGGGGGTGGAAGGGTCTTGTGTCAGAGGAATATGAATTCTGGAATCATAGTTCGTGGTAGCGTAATAATTACTGAATTTTAATGCGACGTTTTGTAGGGATATTATTATTTATGGAAACTTGAACGTCACTCTGCACGAGCCGATACTTTAACGTTAAGATCGATCGCACTCCTTTTTCTTTCGAAGCTGGGTTAAGTCTGATCATCGACACACTGACCCCGATTACTCTGCTCAGCAAGTTTTCCATCAGTTAAGGAGATCTCTGGTCGGGGATGGAAGTCTTGAGATATCTTCTGTTTCGGATTCGACTAAACCCGACTCGAATGCTCAGACAAAGATCCAATTCTAATCAATAATGGCACGGTCTAATTTGCCAGTTATTCGTGGATGATTTTATTTTGCAACTTGAAGTGTTTCCTTGAAATTGGAAGTCGGACTTGTATACTTCGTTACTCTTACAACACCCGATTCTTAAAAAGTACGCAGACCATTCTCGAAGTCAAATTTCTGCCCTCAAATTTCACTTGCGTCGAACGTCACGTCTAAGCAAAGGTTTTAGCGTCATCGAGCTCGCGCCGTTGGTCAGCGGGAAAACAATTCTCAGGGGACGTTGAGTGACAGCGACTGGCGAAGTGAAATCGACGAGGCCGTCGATCGTCGACGGAGGAACGGTGTGGTGGATCTCGGGGAATGACGTTGCCCCTCCGACGCAATAGGAACGAGAAAAGGAAACTTCGGAATCACCGGGGTCGGACGTTTCACACTCGATTGACGCGTCACTAGGTTTCATCTTCTGCAGCGAGAAGCTTCTAGCAGTTACCCCCGCCATTTACTCTTCATCCGTTTCCCTCGCTCGCGTCCTCGATGCAACAACCTTTTAAGAATATCCCTCCCTCCCCGGCCCCCGCCGGTTCGGTCGCCCCGTTGGAACTTAATGTGCCGTGAAACGAGGACTTTCCTCTTGTCTTCCTCGCTACCGAACTCGCGGCCCCCCCGCCTCCTTTATCATTAGACAGACGCGTAGTTCTGCGCGCGCGAAACGACACCAGGGGTTTAGTGACAAACGTTGGTTAATAGAATGTCCTTTCGCCCGGCGAGTTGTGGCTTTTCCGGTAGGGGATCCTGTGAACTGTACCGCAAACTGCGGGTACTATTTCGTTGGTCTCTCGCTGTACCTCCTCTACAAAGCACCTTTTAATCGTTGCACAAAGTAGCGCGTGTAGGGTGATACGTAAGTTGATATTGTCAACGAACAGTTTCCTAAATTGTGCGTTGTGATAGAAGGGTGTTGGCCCAGAAAAATCTAGTGTTGTATATAATGTGAATATAGGTATATTTGAAGGGCAAGGGGAAAAACGAGGAACGTCTATTTTTCGTGATTCTGCGATTTATAGTATATTTTATTGATGGCAACTGGGAATACAGAACTATCGAGTCGCAATGGGTTGTAAGGTTCAAATTCTCCTGTAAAATAACGTTAAAGTTTTAGTATACTAGTTAAAAGCAGGTAATGTTCACTCTGCACTGGAACAAAAACCTTGATTTCTTCGATAAAACTGTTTTGCGCCATTCCCTGTGTTCCCCCCTTAACCTTCATTTAAAGTATTAAGCGATTTTCATTCGAAACAAGTCTGAAAGTGTCATTCCGTATGATAGGGGAATATGGTTGACTCGCATCACTGAAATACGAGAAAGAATACGGCGAGGGGAATTTCTCTAAGTGATGGCGGTCTGTGTATGGTCAGACGCGTCTTGCTCCCAGCTTAACAGGCGCTGTATTCACCTGCTTTGTTTCTTGAATCCAAAATTCCTCGAATCAGAATTAATCCAGATTAACGAAAACTTCGAAAATATAAAGGAAGAAGCTAAAGGTCCATTAGCAAAAATTAACCTCCAGACCTACAAAAAACACATGGCTAATAGAATTATGGTTAGACACAGTGCGCACTGAATGATAATCAAACTTTTTAGTAAATTTATAAGAGTGCCTGAATTCCCTGCGAACTCCTCTTTGAAAATTGATAGCACCTCGGGTGAATTGGTCTCTAACCCGTCAGCGGCGATGGAAGTAACTCTTGTCGTTCGGCAACGAGTGACGTTGAAACGTTGTAATAAATCTGACCTAGAGAGCTCGTCAGTCTCCCGTTCCGTTTAATACTCGATCAATATTCGAAATACTATTCGACTGTACTCACCGCGCCGTTTGGATAGCGAAACTTTTCGCGGCCGCGTTTCATTTATCTTCCGCTGGCAGACACAGCCGCTCCGTATTCTGCAAAAAATTACGGCGCGCCAATAAATCTGATTTCCTCCGAAAGTTTTCCGTACGGCGGTCGCTTGCAATTTTTCGTGATTTGTGGGAGAGAGAAAAGCCTCCTTTTCATCGACGCTCGATCATCTGACTTTCATAAAAACAAAAGGGACAACCACGTGGCTAGTCGCTAATTTTTCGACTATTCCTTTTTTCCGTGGATGAAAAGGGTCCTATATAGGCGTTTCAGGGTACAAACTTACATTGAGATAAATTCAGTCGAACGAGAAAGGCAGCGTATCCTGTCGCGAATCGAACGTTTACGAATGGCAGGAAACGGAGCCAGCAAACACGATGTTTCGCGATACGGGCTTCGACGCGAAACACTGGAGAATTAATGTATTTATAATCGTTGAATAACGAACAATTTATTCGTGAAATATGTCAGTTTCATTTGTCACCGTTGCGAAATCGGAGTAGCGTTTGTAGGAGCAATATGTGGACCACGGTTTGCCATTCAAATATCGACTATCGGTGTCGTTTCTGTATTCAAGTTGAATTTATTTGTTAGCATGCAGGCAGTTTTTGCAGACTTTACTGTGGCCCAATATCCGCGGTTGGACGCTGTACTTTAATTCGTTCTCTCAAATCTGCATTCACAAATAGATGTGAGTAAATTTTAGTTTAAGGATAATTCGCAAGTATCAACAAATTTATTGTTCAAAATATCGAGAACACTCAACTGTGGAATGACCAATAGTGCTTTCTTTCGAAAGGCAAAGGCAGTGTATTTAAATAAATAAACAATCTCTTCGTTATTTTTAATTTAACGGGAGACATGGCTAGTTAGTCCACAGTGATCTAATTTGTGATGTATTGCGAGTGTAGTGAAATAGCGAATGACGGCCATAAAATTTCGCCAACTGCGCCCTAAATTTTCACGCGCCTCTCGGATGCTAATACGCGCCGTTGCCAGTCCATACAGAGCCAACGACCGCCTCGTGTTTGTATTTTAAACAATATACCGCGTAATAACGTCGCGCTTTTCAACAAAATCGATTCGCCGCGGGCCACGGAAACCTCTTTGCTTATCGAGATTGGCGAAAACGATGGTGACGCGTGAAAAATGCTTGTGCATAAATGGGCGCTCTAGACAGTAATTTCCGACCGAATCGTAGTTCGGTTGAGATTTCACAGCGGTCGGGATTCGATGCAAGAAGAAAAACTTGAAACTTCCACTCGATTGCAAGGAAATTCGAAAGTGGAATAAAAGGTAGAGCAACGAACACTTTTCATAATTCTTTATTACACAGAAATACTTTTGCAACTTTTTAGTAAACTCTGTGGAAGTTTAAAATCTTTTGCTCTCGAGCACCTCGAATCTAAAATTTCAAATACTGACGATCAAAATGGAGCTGTCTCTTTTTTTCTTTTCATTTTCATCTATAGCTTCACTTTCTAACGAAACGATTCCAAGGTCTGGCATTGCCGCGTGCTCCGAACATCCAGCTTTAACTGCGCCCACAGCCGTTCCAGACTACACTCGTTTCGATGAAGTAAAACACTCGAGATGGTTCTTCTTTTTTCGAAGAGTAAGCTGCGAGCCATCAAACGAGAAATTTCATCGTAAAAATAAGCGTTTCGCGGTACGCACACCGCCGCCGCCGCGTTAATTACTTGAAGCTTTACGAGTCGCGTCGAGACGGAATAAAAGAGACACGACGCGTCGCGCGTAGATCATCCCTTCGAAAGATGCTCGCGATGCAAACCGTCGACCATCTATTTTTTTACTCGTTTCCGTGCTCTCCCTCATCTTTCCTCCCTTTTTTTTTATTCCTCTCGTTCCGCTTTAATGCCGTCGCGCCGCTTTGATCTCCGCCTCGGATCCATTTATATCGTCGCAGTCGACGATCGCGGGTGAACGGCGTCGGGGTAACACTCAGCTCGGACGTAAATAATTCATTACACGCCGCATTCACTTCCATTTGTAATTCGGATCCGGTGTAATAAGGATTACGCGACATTCCAGCGGGTGTCGCACGCGTATGCCTGCGGAGGGTGTTTTACCACTTGATCGAAGACGATTCGCGGTTCGTTGCGCATTTCGGGGGGTTCCTGAATAAATCGAAGTAACGTTTGGTAATAATTTTATTCGTATCGAGTAGGGCTAGGGTTGTATTAAAATGCAGGCTGAAGTTTGTGATATGTCATACATGGGGCCGTCCTTAAATTACGTTAGGGTGATTTTGGCGATTTCTTACTCCCACCCTCTTCAAATATAAGAATTCGTAAGATTTTATATTCCAACCTCACCACCCTCCTTACGTAATCTTTTTTACATTGCACTTTTTTAGTTATTAAAATTCTTTTAAACGTTTATATAATTTAACTGGGTTTCGTGCGTACGATGTTACATCTTTTTTTTTAAGTTACTCATATTGAAAATGGGGTTAAAAAATTGTACCTTAGACGCTGCCTGACTCCCTCTTCCCCCTGATAAGAAAACGTTATTATTTCGCGACCCCCTTACGTAATTGAAGGACGATTAAGGACTTTTGATAAGCAAAACGTTTGTCAATTTCGTTAGCTAACGAGAGGTTTGAAGTCTGAACAATGGTGACAGTAGTCGTTTCGTAATAAATAGTACCGAGTGGCAAGAAAAAGGGAATCTCGCATTCGTCATTAGTGAAGCACATAAATGGGGGAAAAAAATATCGCGATGAGAATATAAGTGAATGCAGCATCCGCCTTGTATTAAACAACACTTTGTACACAATCTACCGTTGCTTTCTATCGCTTCTATCTTTAGAGGGGATTGTCCAGTAATTTCTGTTCAGAGGAAATGCAGGACTCGAAGTCACCGGATCGTTCGATTCAGTTCACTGATTGCCGACCCTGCGATCTCTCGAGCGCGTTCTCACACGGGGCCATCGATGGGCGAATTCTTTTCCACAGATCGGCTGCACCGCACGGGAAGGACTTCCCGTAACTATACCATCGGCTGGGCCCTGCAGCGATGATCACCTGTGCCCACGACCACGGCTTCGACCTCGATAGCGACAACGATGACCAAGTTATTCTCCCACTGAAAATATATCGTTTCCGACTCAAAAGCGTGTAAAATTACAGAGAACGCACCCGTTTAGGGAATATCGCTGGCGGAAGAGGCTTCAACAATTGTACAAATTTTAAAAGCTTCGTTTACAAATTCCGAGTGCCTTGAAATTCGAAATGTCCATTTTTTGTCAAGATTCGCTAACATTTTTCAACACTTTCGACGTTCCTCAGCCAAGAGAATTTTTTTTTTTAAAAAATGTGCGATGTTCGAAGAAACAAAAATAGGTTTCGTGTGAAGCATAGGCGCGAAGGATGGACGACCACGTTCCCATGATCGAACACCATCGATTACTTTGCTGCGCGTTTTCGCGGTCGAGTTCCGCGGTTTCGGTTTCGAAAGCAGCCTAGCCGTTCCGCTGTCGCTTCCTGTTTCCCTTCCGAGCGCATTCAGGCCACCAGGAAGTGTCTCGTTTTCCCAGCCGGAAGCCAGGGAACCCGCTGAATCGCACCTGACCACTTCCGCCAGTGGATCCAGTGCCCTTGCGCCCTCCCTTTTCGCAGGTCAGCGAGCTTGAACGTCATGAACGTTTTATTTCATTTAACCGCCACGTCTTCGGTCTCGATAAATACAAACCAGACGAATCGAGTCGTTCGTTTCTTTCCTCTCGTTTGAAATAACGTCGCTTAAATCGATCACTGTTCGCCATTTCTCGTCGATCGAAACAGTTTGGTCGAGCAATAATCTCCTGTTTCCTATTTAAGGGAACAGAAAATCGTTACTGTGTTTAATAAAAAAAAAAACCAGTCGAGCATCAATTTGACTTGCTAGCCGATTAAACTGTCGATCGACAGAAAATCGGTAATGCGCGCTAGGTCTGACACGCTCTATTTGCGACTAATTCCTGTTCAATCGTCAATTCTTCTTTCGGATGTTCATTTCACGAACGACGATGGAAATTAACTACTCGATACGCCCAGCCTGGAATCAGTTTCGGAGATAGCATCCGCCGGCGCGAAAGCGCCACGGCGATCGGGATTGATTCGCGTCATTCAAGCGCAAACGACTCGCGCTCGTTCACGGCGCGTGATTATTTTCCTCGTTAATCGCGTTTCTGCTGCTTTCACGCGACGCTGCGAAACACCAGCCGCCAGCGAAAGGCTCGAGCGAATCTCGATCCTGGAGCTTCGCGGGGAATCGACGAACTCTGCTCGCATTGTCGCTGCGAGGTGGGATTCCGTGAATGGAATATCGAGACATCACCGATGTATCGTGATATATATATATAACGTAATTATGTAATCGGAAGACATCCAGTGTATCCAGAGATTCGTTGACGGAAATAATAGTCGACGAGGCTCGAAATCAAACAGTTTGTCGAAGTATCTCGCTCGAAGGATCCAAGATCGTATTCCGAGAACGTGAAACGACCTCGGTGGCGGTGGTGGGTTCCGGCTTTAGAAAAGTATTTTAAAACCGTCGCCTTTTTAAATTTTAACCGTCGAGTTACGGACTCGCTGAATATTAAACAAGGGGCATTTAATGCGGAAGCGAATCTGAGAAGACCTAGGAATACAAAATGTCCCAGTATTTTCAAATAATTTTAAACATACGAATTATTTATCTGGGGTGAAGTCGAGAATCCCTTCACGTTTATTTCTTCACCAACAATCGGTGAATTAATTCGTAATTAATTAAAGTAAATCTCTTTAGCGTAAGTATGTAAAAGTCGAAAGGCAACCGTTTTACTTCCTAAATTAATTAGATAAATAAGAGTAATTATTTTTTTAAAAACCCTTTTTTTTAAAGAAAGAACGTTTCATTTTTACTCCTCAATCGTCCTCTCAGCGTCGAGGTGCGCCACACGTCATTGAAGTGTCACGTGGCAGCCGCTTTAAACGAATCTTTCGGCGACAATCACCGCCCCGAGGTCGCCGAGATTTTCCCTGAAATATTACTTTTACCCAGCATCGCCGTGGGCGGCCATTCGAGGAACGGCTGACCAGGACCTTTCGTGCGGTCGCGTCGAATATCGTCTGTAATTGAGAGAGCGTTCCGAGAGAATGTGATCGCGCGAATGGATGGGAGAGAACGGTGGAGAGGATGTGATATACGAATCATTTCTGTCGCTTTTGCCGTTTGGAAGCGTGTACCTCCGCGGCCGGAGACACCGTGGAAACCGAGGGCGGCTCGTGGCGTCGCGAGATGTAAGAAACTTACGAGTAATATTAATATATTGCGACACTTGTCCTAATGTTAGGTAAGGAAACGCTCGGAGGGAGGTGCCGTCGACCTCGAGAATGGACCTTCGCGTTAACTTGGCGGCATCTGAACGTGGCACTAAATAAAGCACGTGATTGACACGGATTTTCCTTGTCCGGGGTGAATATTTCAAGTGTTCTGCAATGGTATAGTGTGCTTAAAATTTTATATAGCGCCGGTGGGGCTTTGACATAGCGAGTGCTCAAATTTAGACCTAATCTCTTAATTGAGAGATAGTCTATATCTTTTGCAAATTTGATGTCGGTTCGGTCAACTGAGACTTTATTTAATCAGACCTAGCTTAAATCAGGGATCATTCGAATCAAGGGTCGTCGTACCTTCCTGTAGAAGCTACCAATTCTTAACGACCAATCTCAAAATACGTGAAAGATGCTTGTACCCATTTGCTTCACAAGTGGTACAAGTAAATAATATCAGCCACGTTACTTTCTTCGGCACTTTTCCTATGTCAAAGTCCAATCGTTGAACATTCTTATCGTTGTGGCGTTTGCACGCTGTTTATAAGTGTATAAATCCTCGTTCGAGATCGTCGAACGGCATCGCGAGGTAATGACTTGCCCCGTGATCTCCATTCAATGAAACTCTCCGTCCGAGCGCCAGTCGAACGATCGGGGGATGATTTTCCTTTTTGAAGAATCGACGAACCATTGATCCGTTCATCCCCCGGCCGCTCCACTGTAATATTCGCTAAGGTACTAACGAAACGTTCTTCTAATTAATTAGCATACGAGATCAGTCTGTAAATATTGTCTTCGCTGTCGTCTCTAATAGTTCGTGGAATTGTACATGTAGCGTAAGATGAATGTACGGGCGCGTGGCCGAACACGTTCGCGGATATCGATTCGCGAGGGGTGGGTGGAAGAAGATGAGTGAAAGGTGGGATCGAATGGTGTCGAATGAGTGACGAGCGTTTTGATCGGAGGGTCAGTAGACGGATAGAGTGACGAAACGGGTGACGCAGACTAATTAGACAAAAAGGAAAAAAAAAAGAAATGGCATACTGTAATCATTTGCCACGCTCGCGGCCTTTCGAATACGCGTTCTTCTTCTTGTAATCAACGTATTCGCATAAGCACTCCGGCACACCACAGGTAATCACGTATTCTATTGTATACGTACGAGACTCAACTGCACGCGCACGATCAAAGCCTTGCTGCTAGCCTTATATTGTAACACGAAGTTTAAATAAACTGTCGAAAAACGCAATACTCCCAGCGGCTCTTTCTTCCCCATTTATTCCGAATCCTTGTGCAGATATCTGGGATAAAGTGAATCCTGATCCTCCTTGCTGTCACATCATATTACTAACGGCCAGAGACGCGATGGAAACACCGGTATCCGTTCGGTCACCGAAGTTATAAGCATCGCGGGACGAAATGGGAGAAGAGAAATTTCTTGGTGGTATTTCATGACGTTCCACGTCGAGGTGTTGTTGTTATCTTATCATCATACCTCTTAGGGTCCTTTTTAAAGCCGAAGCAGCTCTATATATGTCACTTCATATTCTATCCTAAAGAATCCCCCTATACAACCAGAACCTCACAGTAGTGTCACCTGACACGTGAGCTAAAATCACGACTTGAATGAACAAAAGTACCGCCACGTCGAATTCAATAATCAAGCGAAAGGGAACCAAAAAGGCAAATATAACCCCAGATCCCTCGACGCCCCAACCTATGCACCACCTTCAAAATTCCACCCCAAAAACCTGCGACCCATCGATGCCATTCAACCTGCGTCGGAAGAAAGGGATGGATTCGCAGATACGTCGCCGCTACTCGTCACAATTGGGAGCGCGACGAAGCTGGTCGAATCTGTAGTTAGTTGGGACGCTTTAGACAGTGGATGAATGGAGTCGTTTGCAGGTACGCGTTCGCCCAGCCTGGGACCGTGCCCCATTGACAAGGGAGCCAAGGCGCGGGACGGGCACGGGGGGGGGGACGTCTTATCGCGCTGCAGAGCGTCTAATCCGCATGCCGATTTCCGGGCCGGTGGTCGGTGCGCGTTAGCCGCGGTATCCATGCTCCGGCGAGTATATTCGACTTAACGATCGCGGATTATTGGATGCAAATTGATTCCGTGAGTTGCTGCCGCCGGATTCGGCCGTCTCAGCCGAGTTTTCGGCTGCCCGCTATGGGATTCACAGCTGTGCCCGAAATTGCACAGGTGGTTCCCCCGTAAGCGTCGCCCTCGCCTTTGCAATTTACATGAAAACGGCCGCTTCGCGCCCTCGACTTTGTTCCGAGCGTGCGACTCGGGACGGAAGTTCGGCTACCGGGACTCGGCGCGCTCGTATCTTCGGTATCGGAGTCGCGACTGTTCGTGCTGGTCGGGATTAGTGTTTCCCCTTTGCGAAGGATCGGGGATCCATTCGTGGCTGGAATTTCGAACGAAATTCTATTTGCGAAGCTGGGAATGACAGGATAGGGTATTGGTGTTGTAAATCCGAGAGGGTTACGTACAATTCAGTGGGAACTCCGAGGTCGCATTGCCTCGGGGGTATACTTCCTTCGTGATCACCGCTTGTGTTACTTTCGGGAGCGATCGCAGCGAACACGGTGATCTGTTTAACGATCCTCGGCGTATTTCTTCGGCAGCTTAATTCCGGGCGCATCTACTTAGCGATCCTCGTAATTACCCGGCTGGGCTTGTCACGCGAGACATCTTCCCGGGGATGTTTGTTGATCGAGTCGAGCCGGGAGTGACGCAGCGGGGGCGAGAAACGCTTCCTCGGGCCATGCGCGCGTGCCACTTTTCAGGACTTCGCGTCAGTTGCCAGGAAAATTGCACGGCGATACGAACTGCTCTTAACGAGACGGACGTGAAATACGTAATTGCGTGACTGGCCCGTTGGGAAATTCTACAACCGGATGCGCGAATTCAGGCCGCGTTTGGGGAATACCTAGGGAGTTGCAGCTCCATTCTGGCAGTATCGCAGCAGAAACTCAGCGTTATTCAGGTAATTAGTCGATCAAATGACCTTTGGTATGCTGAGTACATTTAAGGCATTGTAGAGAAGGTAGTAATAAGGCGATCTTGCCCTTACAATGTCCAATATAACGATCTTCCACTTGTTGGAATCGGTATGGTATTATAGAATAGTTTTGCACTGTTCAATGCAAGGAGGGTGCAATGCATTCAGAATTTATTCGCATTGGATTGGTAATAAAGATAAATTAGATAAAAGCGAGACTATTTGAAATACTGGGGCATGATGGATTGAGGTTTTGCATTTCTTGTCGTGATATGCAGCAACGAAGTATAGAATATTATGACTCGAATAAGTGGGTCGTAATTTAAGACAAAAAGGGAAGAGGAAGAAAGTGCTGTTGCCATATTTTCTGCCCTGTTGGACGTAGTTTATGCTCTCCTTGATATCCTTATAGACATGGAAATTTGTTCTGTGAAATGCAAACTAGGCACCGCGCCGCAGACCCTGAATAATAGTCGGCTAATTCGATTTTTTACCGCGTTAAGCTTGCACGAAACTTCCACTTGCTTTGCGAAACAGAATTATCGTCTCTCACGGACGCCACGTGAAAAGCGTCGTGGAAAATATTTTCAACGTATGCGACGCATACGAGTATTCCTTGTAAGCAAAGTATGTTCTAATATTATTTAATAGGACGCAGGGAATCGCGTGGATTTAAATTTTTCATTCATCTATAAACGCTAATCCGTTCGCTATTTGGAAAAAGCAATTTAAAATTATGTTGCAAATTATTTAACTGAAAATTTTCAGTGTTCGAGGAATAAAGTCTGGGCTTGCAACTTTGTGGCGTTTCCGCGAGAAGCCAAATTTCCGTTTGCAACTTTGTTTCGTTCCCAAGAAGGAAAATTCACCCTTCATGATTCAGAACTAGTTACTTATCTTGCGATCGTGCACTATGTGGTAAGTATTCAGGTAAGCTATTGAACGCCCCGCGAAAACGCAACAAAGTTGCAAAAGCTAAAAAATTTCAACATTGTTGCAAATGAAATTGGTGCGTTCGAGAAATAAAATCCTGGTTTGCAACTTTGTGCGTTTTCGCGAGATGGCAAATTTCCGTTTGCAACTTTGTTTCGTTCCCCATGAAGGAAAATTCTCAAAGTGGAAAATTTTCGAAGAAATAGCATTATCATTGTAAAATGCCTTTTGACTATTCCCATCCAAATTCCAAATCTACCATTTCAAATGAAAACAGAGCTCTGAAAATTACTATACAACTAGTGTCAACATCAAAACTGTGCGTCTATCGCTTAGAAAAATATTTTAAAAATTTATTCAGTTTCTACAGAAATACTTACGGCGAGTAGCGGTGGAAGGTACGATCTAAACTGGGCGTTAAGGCTGCTGTCTAATTTTTCTTATGTTCCGAATCGAACGAAGAGTCCCGTGTGAAAAGATGGACCCTAATGAAACTACTGAGGTGGATAAAAAGCACTTGTACATAGGTGACTTCTCCAAGTACTCTGTGTAGACAAACTTTCGACGTATAGCTGCCACATCTTCTGTTCTCTCTGTCTCTGCCATGTGGTTTCCACGGAGTTCTCTCTTTCTATCGAGAAGTCTTGATGGAATACGGCACGAGAGCTGCGTCTAGCGTCGGAGCCTCGCTGAACGTAGCAATAATGAAAGATAGAGAGGTCCGGGAGTGTAAGAAGGAAAGTTGGAAAGATACCAGACCTGACATGAGCTATAATTTATTAATTGGAAGGAAAGGTTCAATTCCATGTAACATTTATACTGCCAGAATTGGAATAACTCATTTATTTATTCATTTATTTAAAAATTTCAATCCCACAATTAACATTAAAACGTCACATTCATTCCTAAGAATACGATTTAAGGATCTATTCTTCACCCGTAGGGATCGATTTTTCCTCACCTTCTCATCCCTTATCCTGCGTTCAAATTAGATTTCAAACCAGCTTAAACCGCGAGAACGTCGAAAGTGAGCTCCAAAGTAAATAACGAACGGAAAGTAGATTGGCGAAGTGCTGGAATAAGATGCTGAAACCCAGAATATAGAATTGAGAGATATAAATCATAGAGATATAGATTATTCTAGAAATAAAAACGAGAAACTTTAGCATGTGCATTTCAAAGATACTTTCCGCGAAGAACTGCAGCATTGGATGAAAATTCGTACGAACGTGAATTTCTGTTGCAATGTTGTTATAAGACACAATATCAAATAGTATCAAATATCGATGTAAGTCTCCCGTGGATTTAATAACCGCCCCGCGAGTTGGTGAATTAGAATTACCATGCAAAAAAGAAATAAGCTTTTTGTTCGCAAGCGGGAGAGAAGGGCCCGCCGCAAAACGGGCGCCGATCGAAACTCGTTTGCATGGCGTATTGCTGAGAAAAGGAGCAAAAAGCTCGATGTCAGGAAGTCGCAAAACCGATTATCACCTTCAAGTAATTATCCAAGCAGCATACTCAGGGGCAAGTATCTGCTCTTCCTCTGACGCCCACGTAATTATTCTAACTTGAGCAGTGGAACAGGTGGTAAAAAAGCAGAGAATGACAAGGGAACCGGGGAATCGGATTAAAGGTGACGCGTCGTGAAAGCTAGTATCGACCCGGCGGGTCGTTCGAAACTTCTTCAGCAACCGAGTCTCCGCAAAGTTCCAACGTGACGCGTACGATAACTCTTACAGCAGCAGAGTATGTAAGCCTCTAAAACGCGAGCTTGAACCTCTCAAAAGTGGTGGCAATTACAAAGAACATCAGACCAACTGTCCTCGAAGCTGTCCCCGCGGTAACAGATTAACTCGCAGCTATCCTTCCATTTTTCTCTACAATTTACGGAAAGGCCCATATTTACGTTTCATCCGGCGCGATCGGGGAAAGGAGCGGGCGAGGGAAACGCGTGCCCGGTGCCAAAGGATTCGTGGGCTTTGGAATTTGTTAAGGAGGGAAGCGTGACCGTTGCAATAACAGTAAACGACAAAGCAACGAGCGCGTCCGCGCTCGTTTCAAATGCAGATCAGCGGGAAGTGGTAGCGCGGCTTCATTTCCGGTTCCTACGAGCGATTCCGCGCGAACGCTAAAACCAACATGGGCCAGCGCCGGTCGCGTCCGCCTATGTCGGCGCCATTTTAAATGGAAATGCGACCGAAAGCTGCCCCTGGAAAAGTCTCGCTCGGTCCGTTCGTGGAATGGATCGTAAACTGCGACGAAGCGGAAGCCACCGCTCGATCGCTGGCCGCTGTAGATCATTCTCGCGTCTACTCGGACCATTAATTAAAAGAAACATTGCGCGCAATGAAGATCAGCTGTAGAATTAAGTACATTCCGTCGCCGGGTCAATGGAAAGTCGCGATAATTGTTTCAATTACATAATAAATACAATATTCTTACTTAATAAAGGTACAAGTCGATGGAAGATTCCGAAGCGACTCCACAGTGTCGGCGCATAATGGTATGAAGGAAATCCATTTCGATCGCGAGCCGATAAACGTCTTTGAGTTAATTTAACGCTATAGGGTCGGAGCTTTCGCGCGTAGGTACGCGGGCATTGATTCGATTCGCCCCGTGGAAAACGCGATCCCCCTCAATTTGCTTCAATTCGAAGGAACGCCTCCCCGCTGCACATCTTCCCGCCCCACCGGCTGGATCGTTGCATTTATTCAATTATGCATTCTTTTATTTCGCCTCGCCCCGTCGCAGCACGCGTTCAAAGGGTACACCGAACATTTCCATTTTCCCGTGTCGTTCCATCTCCGGCAAGAGCAGCGCCCTCCACCCAGACCACGGACCCCCGGCGCGGAACTTTGTTTCAACTTTAAGCGACGTCGTGTTTCCAGCCCGCCCGCATCCATTCCAGTTACAAAGTGTCGCGCGACGAGGAAGTATGCTTCGCTATGCTTTAATCGCTCCTTTTCCATCCCGAAACCGTCCTCCATTATCGTCCACCGGGGGCTCCCCCTCTAATCTGCTCAGCTTTTCCTGCACAAGCTTCGAGACCGGCTCCGCCCCTTTTTGCGCTTACCGATTCAGAAACCTTACGCGTAATATCATTCGATGGATTTTCCATATTTCCAGCCAGCTCCGCGAGGGAACGGCTGCGATCTTTTAAATGGCACTGCGATGATCAAAGAGAGCTTCGAAATGGGAAGAATAACTGTACCGCTGTAGTTTGGGGAGATTGGAAATGGGGGATTCTGTGGAATAGAGCAGTGGCACCAAAATGTCGAAGAATTTGTACATTTAGACACAGGTGTCAATGTTAAGCTCCGTCTTCGCCACCAGCTTACGATGATCAGTTCAATTTCTCTGTCATCTTCGCTAATAGCTAAGTCCAATGGTAAAATTGTTATCGAGGAAGGGTCGAATATCTGTTTTCCATCTTCCTGGAGGACACCGTAGTAATCGATGTGGCACACTATTATATTTTCTCGCCAATTTGCCCCCGATCAACCATCTAACCGCAAAGTATCATCTTACTTTCCACGGAGCCAGATGATTCTGATAAAAAGACGCGAGATTTCCGAACGAATGCCGTTGTTCGCCAAGACATCGCGGAGGGATAGGCCAGCCAATCGATAGTTTCCGGCTGAAGCGCAGTTCGGCTCGGCCAACTTGAAAATTCGATTAAGAGACCCAGCACGGAGATTCTCCAGGAATGTTCGTCGAATTTGAAACTGTTGGACGCGGGAAGAAAAGTTCCTGGCCGCCTTTCCACGGCCGCCTGGGAAAACAGCCCTCCCGGGGCGGAAATTAGAGATCGTTCTCGCCAGGAGAATCGAAATCGATGGCCTGCGCCGGGCGAAAATCGAGCGAGCATAACGACTAGATGATTCTCGTCCCCAGGCTCTCGGGTAAGAGCACTAAAACTTGGCCAACCGAACAATTAGTCACTTTCAAGCTCGAATTTCCAATGAAACAGTTTCAACGAAATGGAGAAATTGTTCGAAAAGAGCGCAGGAATTCGGTCGATCGACACGAGTTTGATCGATCCTTGGCATCGAATGGCGTGGCCAATTATATCGCCCAAATATCCCATTAATCCGAAGGAACCGGAATTTTACAAACTGTCGTAATAAAAAGAACGATTACTTAGTCTCTTAAGCGCTCGCAATAGTTCGAAGAGAACTTTCCTCTCAGACGCTTTCCTTTTTCCGCGGAAACAAAAGAGCACTCTGGCCTCATTAATGTAATATCATTAAAGGGACGTCGCCTACTGCCCGTTTTATTAAAACTTGAGGGAATTACTGAAACCGTAAAAACATTATCTTTCACGCGTTATAACGCCATTCTTGCGCGTTAATAATGGAACGAGTAACCGAAAAGACTGATCTCGATGGGAGTTCAGAAAAATCTCTAAAAATTCAGTGAACTCGTACCAAATCTTCTACCGCAGCTTCCCTTCGCACCGCGGCAGAAGAAAATACACTGCAACTATCGCAGGTCCTCGGGTTTGAATAATTTCGAATTTTCTCGCGGTCCTCTTTGGAGAACACAGCTTTCCACTCGGCTATACTTATCCCGAACGTTGCGGATTAACAGTAACAAACATAATAATGCCTTCATAAACATTGAAGCTCCTTTCATTTACAATTCCTGCATTGTCCACTCTGTATTCGTCCTTTACGAGGCAACATCTCAAAGGCAAGAAAGTATCTTTAAGGCACGGAAGATAAAGCTGGCGAAGGAATCGGATGAGGCGCGGATTTAATGACAGCGGTGCAGTTGTGGCAATCGAAAGCTCGCTTGTTTTCTGCTGGTTCGCCCGCTGGTGTACACGCAACCCCGGGAGGGCATAACAGTCATTATCCGTGGGCGGCGACAAAGCACGCGCTCCCGGCCAGGAGGAAACTTGTAATCCCGGCTCGGTAAAGTTGTCAGCGCTGCGCGCTAATTATAAGTTCGTTAATTGGCAAGTGGACCCTACCGTGATGTCCTACGCGTCAGCGCGAGGCGGGCAGGGAAATGACGATGACGTGTAGACGAAGATCGCGTGGTCCATCGTGATCGACTTATCAAGATACCAGGGATGATACGATTAACTTGGGCTAGGCTACTCCCTGAAAATTCTCCACGCAACTCGGCAGCTCTCCTTCGATTAATTGCACCGCAAACATTTGAATCAGTTTGCTCTGCAAAACTGGACGACACCGTCTTCCACCCTCCTTCTGTTACTCGAGAAGAACAGCACACTCGAGATGGACTGAAAAGAGTGTTTATGGCGTGGAACATATCCTCAGCAACGGCTATTTCGAGCCTATAATAATCAGGTACGAGGCATAAGGCAAGAAATGTCCTAAACAAAGTGCACCAAGCCATACGAGGCGGGAGTTATTCCAGGGGCAGTTAAGCTCTAACGACTGAGCCGTTGCTCAAAGAACGTCGCAGCGGGGAGGGTCGCGAGACGTCACGATCGCAACCGCCCCCCCCCCCCCGTGGGAATTGCTGGGGCGGGAGAGGCGCCCGTTTCCGCTGGGGAACTTGGCGATTTTCAAGCCGCTCGCATCTCGAACTCGCAAAATACCCGATTCCCGTGGCGCGAGCACGCTGGCGGAAGCAAATTACGTGTCGTCCCGTCGAGGAAGGCTCGGAAGAAACGCCGCCGCCCGAAACCCGGCCTCGGGCCGTCTATCCTCGGGGCGCGCGGGGTGTTTTCTGATCAACCGCGGTGAAATATCGATAATTCAACGGGCCAGGGGGAAGAATCGTGTTTGACAACCGAACGGTTCACTTTTCTCCGCGGATGAATCTTGAAAAGCGTTTTCACGCAGGCGTGCTCGAAATAGGAACAGCCTCCGCGTGTCATTGAATCCTCGAGCAGTCCACGTGCTGATTACCTCCGACTCCCACGAGTCTGTACACCGAAAAGGATCCTCGTGACGTACAGCAGCGGCACAAAAGAATTTTTAAACAAACTATATTTGCATGCTCCGCACACGGTGCAATAATAACAAATTGCCCCGCTAACTTTTTGATAAAAGATTAAGGTCACCCTCTGTGACATCGATGCAGCGTGTTAAATATTAAACTGCCCCTGTTTCCACCGCGCTATCGTTTTGTATAATACGTTCCTCGACGAGGCAAACTAAAACGAGAAAAATTCAAATGTCGGGGCGCGGGAGGCACGAATGCACGAGCCGAGCTCCTTTGCATGGCAGAGGGTGGGCGTGGGCGTGGGAAAGGGGGCGCAGTAATTATTTCCCTGGTACTGGAAAAACATATCGGAGGGACAGCTGAAGACGACGAGTTTAAGCGGCGGTCCGCCAGCCATCGCCTTTGTTGTTCGAGCGCGCATTAATACGCGGCCATTTTGCACGGTCCTGACAAAAGACAATATAATGAGACGCGCAGCCGCGATGAGCCGTGCAGTTGTCCGCGGCAGCTGCTGGATGCTAATTGCCGGCTGTCCTCGGAAATTATAATTAGACCGCGCAATCAACGTCGACACGGAATTCCTTGCCGGGCCGTCTTAACGAACGTCAGCCCCGAACGAAAAAGGACGAGCAGGTTGTCGCATTTTTCACCGCACCCCTCTGTCCCTTCCTGTCGCTGCTCCTTGGACGGCTCCCAGATGCCCTTGCGAGTGAAAACTGTACAGTTCGTCGGAGAAATCGGTTTCCTCCTGCGGCAACTTTCCATCGCTCGAATTTGAAAAGTACTCGCCAGTTTTGGTGGACACTGAAGGCCTTCGAGAGACTGTTTCCTGTCACACGTGTGACGAAGTGGTACGCAATGAATTATTCTGAAACCCTCGATCGTTTCCCTCGCCAGTGCGATCGTTAGGCTAGTGGCGGAGGGCAACGCGAGTTAGAGGAGGGTGTTCGATTTCATTTTTCGAAATTCTGACCAGTGGAATGTATTTCTGGCGTTTAACGCTGAGGACTGAATAATATGTTCTGCTTTACGCGTGTGACGTTGTAGATTTTCGTATCGGTAAGGTTGGCTCTCTGTTTTCTTCGAGGTGTTCATAGTCGAAGCGAAACTGTGCCACCGTTAATGGATTTGTTCGCTCACGGTTCCGCTCCTTTATTCAACACGGTTTTCCTTACTTTAGTGTCTTCTGCACTTCCCGCGAATAAGTTAACGCGAAATTCCTTTATCTTTACACGGAGCAACTTTACGAGCCCGGGCGAGACGGCGGATATTCCCGAACTTACCAAAAGTTAATCTACTTATCTGCCCAGTTCCCTCCTGCTTTTAGCATTTTCCTCGGGGCCAATGATTCGGCGTAATTGAATGCCTCCGTTGAAGCGAAACGGTCGAGCCGGCTAGCTAGCTAGCCAGTCGGATCGGAATACTTAGCGTCTCCCTGCGAACGTTATTTATCAATTTACTCTCTCGACTCTTACTATTCCTCGACCGTGCCTTTTCGGCGCCACTGCAGCTTTCGTTGAAGCGGAAACACCGCGGACTCCCAAGGGCAGCCAGTTTCTCGAACCCTGTGCAATTTTAAAAATATAAACTCTCGGACTCGGTACTTCCTATGGCCAAGTTCCTCCCAACAAATCCTGCTAACCATTCCGCGGACAGGTTGAGGTATCAGAGGCCTGAATAAATAAATGCAGCGGAAATCGGTAGATCCTGTCGTTAGCTGGAAGTGAAGTTTCAACTTTAACTCGAGAAAAACTCGCCATAGGAGAACGTCATTGACGATATCGAGAACGGCGAGTTCGGCCTGCGACAACACGGGAGAATCGACGAAGAAAGCTCCAGCAGGTTTAAAGGGAAGTTTCCTAGCTGTTCAGTATCCTTTTGACTCGGAACAGTTGCCACGGGGAATCGACATTTCCTGCCGGCAGAAAGGTGGCGGTCTCCGCGCGTTACCTTGGAAGTCGAAGTAGATTTACGGTGCTTAATGAAAAAGCAATGCTCGGCTGGCGATACGTGGCGCTTTTAATTAAAGATAGCTGCAGGAACGAGGGGGTAGTGTTTCCTTTTCATTTTCTTGCTCGTGCACGCGCGAGCGCAAGGTGTCCCGAGCTCTCGAGGTCTTGGAGAAAGGCGAGAAATTTGTGATAGCTAAGCCGGCGGCCGGCGGTCGCCTAGTTTAACGATCCGTTCGATTCGTCGCCGCGAAGGCAGCCGCTGGCCAGCGAAAGGAAAAGCGAAGAGAAAGTGGGCCGATTATCAGTGACTTTTACTGGGCTTTTGTGACTCGAAACGCGATCGAAGGTGATCGTGTCGGACTATAAATAAAACCGAAATCAGATTGAATCCCATTTCGAAGTCGTACAATATTGGCGATCTTCCAATATCAGCAGCGCGGGCTCGTGAGTACAATTCGCTTGGCCAGCGGAAATCCAATCCATTTGGCCTGACCCAGAATTCCCTGCTCGTAGATACCCCCAAGTTCATCGTCTTTCAGGAGATTTCAAATATTTATGTAAAACAACGGGGCCATTCGTTGTGCTTGGCTCGATGAGGGTGACGCCCCTTCGCACCGAGGCTTCGCCGGAATTCACTTACTTCTATAATATTATTAATTCAGCACCCTGCACTTAATTTCTGATTAATTAATTCTGTTTGCTCGGCAGGTGCTGCACGATCTTAATGGTAGAAGGTTGTTGAGTGTTTCGCGGTAGTTTTTCTTATTTTTGTCACGAGGGAGGGTAGAATTTTTTAATTAGTTCTTCTGAATTTTTAACTGACGGAAAAGAGTAAATGATTTTCGAAAGCTTGAAGGTATTTTATTGTTTGTTAGTAGGGATGGTAAGAGAAGATATAGTGACAGCGACGATGAGAATGTAGCAGAATTCTGAGATCGTCGTTAAACACTTTTACCATTTATCTATTTATTAATTCTTCAGAATAAAAGTACTTATGATATTATCGTCGAAACGCGTAATAAAATTATGAACCGAGAAGTTTCGAGATAGAGAAGAGCTTTCCCTTGATTAAAAGATGCTAAGGGGCGATTGCCTTAGCCAAGAAGAAAGTTTGCTGTAAAAAGATGCTTCCGGTTAGTGGTTGATACCACCTTGATTGGGGAAATAAAAAGCCTCTGTCCAATTAAGACAAATCAGCGAAAAAATCTCCGTAATTACGGGAATACCTTAGCTCGGGAACTTGGATGGCTGGTGTTTTCATTTAACGACGAACCAGCGACCATTCCATCGCGGAGTCTTAATTATCGATTCGTTGAAGCCCAGGTATTCTCAATTTTATTGTCACATGTAAATAAATTACCTTATGCCTTTCCATCTTTAACGGGAAACGTAAACTGGACCATGTTAGTATTTTCATTGAAAATACTTCAAGATCGACAAGGAAGTCAGTTATTAGGTTCTTTAACGAACCTTTTCTACTTTTAAAGGTAAATTTTGATTTCCTTCGTCATCTAAGAATATGTCCTTTCTTCCTATTAATGTCTAAAATCTCGATTATAATGTTTCACCTTGCGAAACGAGATGGCAACATGGGTAAGAAGGACTAAAAGTATAAACAAACTTTAGAATATTAAAATTTCAAGACTTTATCCAGAGGATTAAGAAAATCTTACAAGTACGTTTGCTGTTCCATTTTTTTGCCTACTTGAGCGTGGCGTTTAATTCTAGTGAAAATCAAACGAAACGAGCATTCCAAATGCTTTTGTACGCCTGCCAGCAAATCCATGATAGAGGGCCATGGTCCTGAATGTGAATAGAATCAATTATCTCGAAAGTGAATAGGTAATGACGTCATTGTCATACGCGTCTGCGAATAAAGCTCCGCCACGTGGTTCATTAACGTCTAACTCACAAACGTTCGAGTGGTTCATTTAGAATATTTTAATCGTTTCACGGTGGACAAAGCGACCCGTCATAAAGTTTTTAACGAGAAGGACACAGATCCTCGAAAATTCATCGAGAGATCGTAAAACCGTCGAGTTATACAAGCTGTAGTAATTCGTAAAAAAATCTCGATTGTCCGTTCCACTCCGCGTCATTTTATCTCCGATTTTTTACAGACTTTTCACTCTGTTGACTTTGGCGCAGTTTACAGAGAATTTATTTGAAACCATCGCTGTACGTGAATAATATAATATTTCGTACGACAATGTATTATCAGTGAACAATCTCCAACTCGTAGCCACAGTTAAGCCTGGCTCAAGTCAGCGTATGCATGGGAATACTGCTAATAATCACAGTGAAGTTCGTTCGTGTTGTGTTAATTAATAACTAAACGTCTACTAATTCAGTCTGCAGAAACTTGGGTCTGGATGTGAGCGAGCGGCGAAGGTATATTATGAGAAACTAATTGAGTAAATTGGAAGTTTGAAATTCGCGCTGTTGCGGCAGCTAATTTTCGCCGGTGATATAATAAATTACCCACAATTAAACGCGATGTAATTGCAATGTCTACCGCGTCCCACGAAACGAATGTGGACCGTGCAAAGAAAACCAGAGAGCCGCGCTAAACGTTCGCGTATCCAACAGAAGGTATCCCTTTACTTTGCACGGAATAAAAATGTATTAAATGACCCTCATTCTCCAAACGTAAAACCTCCGTCCTCTTTCTGAAACCCCTCTTCAACCCCACCCCCGAATCTTTAATCAATTGATTCTACAATTCAAACCTACCACGCTCACCATGAATAGAATACACCCCCAAGTTCCCCTATTTTCAAACTACCCTCTATCCACAAATGCTGCCATTCAGAAAATCAAAAAATGCCCCCATCAATCCACATAATGACGATTCCGCGGTGCCCAAAGGGTGAACCAAACGATCATACTTGATAATGATCTGTCCATTCACCCCCGCTTTGTCCACGAATCGAATAGCTGTGACTTGCCTAAAAAGCGTGCTCCCACTGTCAGAGCTTTTCTTATGAAAATTCTGTCGGCTGTCATCGGAGCCATTGGCGGGGACACGGTTCCCTGAGGACAAATTTTTCGAGCGACGTCTGGGTTTCGTGTGGCGCCGAGGACGTCACGGCCAGGACATTATCCCTGAATAAGGGTTGGCGAATGTGCGGCACCACAGATCCTTGCCGCGATTATCGGAAAAACGATCTCCGTCTGACGTGTGATGGCTTTATGAGCGGCTCTCTGCTTTCCTTTCGTCGTCCCTCTCGCCTCCATCGACGGGATGACTCGGGAACGCGATCTCCTCCGCCGCCCGAGGAGCATCGCGTAGATTACAAATAACGCCGGAACGTAAATACCATCTCTGGCGAGGGGATGATCGAAAGCCTCGGCGCGAAGGATTAATAGATCAGCCCTGTTCGTGGCTGGAGCAACCCCGTTTAAATCAACGCTGCGAAGGATCGCTGGCTGGGTCCTCGAAGAATTGCGCTCTAATCACGGGGTGGAATGATCGAAAGGGGGTGGAACTATTCTTACGGGAAGGTATAGCGGATGTTGGAGGCAAAGTAGGTCGAAGGTGTGGGGTAATTAATGTCCTGATGCTAAGCTTCCTTTTTCAGAATTCGTTAACATTGAAAATGTATGGATTGCCTATTTCTGAATTGGTATATTCGATTTGGAAGTTACTGTGGACGTTTTGCCTCCCTGGTTCGCTTTGCTAATAAAGTTCGTGGGTAATTGCGCGGGGCAAAATCGCGGTTGACGAAGTAAGAAGTTATAATTTCATGTATTTGGGGCATCGCGCGGCGTAAGACTTTGCCGGAGTTGTTTAAAATGGAATTAACCATTCCCAAATATTCATGCATATTCACGGCATTGGGAAGTTCGTTAACGCGGCAGTTTAATCATGTCGGTATTATGCTGGAAAATTTGATCTTGCAAATCCAAGCGGCCTAACGAATGTGCTTTCGAAATTTGCGAACCGTCGTCGGTTGGAACAGCGTGTAACCGTTTGTTCGGAAGGCTGGCTCTAGATCGCTTTAGAGCCCTCTGTCAACCACGATTTAAATAACACAATTCTAAATCAAGTGTCTTATATTCGCAAAATGGATCAATAATAACGACAACACTAATTGCGAATTTCTAAAGACAAATTGAAAGCGAACACACAAACTACTATATTAATTAAAATCCTCATCCCTCGTCTCTATCACTTTACAACCTACAAACCCATAATTCGACTATCTTCCACAGCCATCGCTCGAGACTACTCACCGACAACATTTCATCCCCATTTCTGACCAGGCAAAGTGAACGAACATCCCCAAGTTAAGGGGTTCATTATGGACTTCCTCCCAGTTACATTTCCCAACGAATCCACTAACTGACCCACGTTAAGGCGCGTTACATCTATCCGGAAGATCCTTTGCTTTCGTGCCAGGTCATCACTTGGCCACGGTGTATCGGCTAGTCTGGCCTCACCTTCATTTATGTTGCATCAGGACCGGGGCAAGGGAAGACCCTTGTTCCCTCTGCACACCGAGACCCTCGTTTCCAACCCGCTCGGGGGCTTACCGATAATAGCCCGACTCGCGGAATAACTACTATCGACGAGGTGGATCGTCTCGCGACTAAATAAACAAAACACGCCGGGCGAGATGGGCCCGGTATAATAATTAAGCGGGACGAAAGTGTCGGCGCGGATGGTTGAATTAATTCGGCCGCGATGAAGAGAGGCATCGGTAGACGGGGAGCAGGGCTGTTGACGCTGGTCCTGAAATAATAATTCCCCTCGACTGTTTGCTAACGAGGTTACAGAGGCCGAGATTATTCCCGGAGGTGGGCAGGGTCGAAGGACAACGCGAAGATGAAGACACGAAGGCCAACGGCAGGACGACGGATGGTCTCAGGGGGGGGGGGGGAGGGAGTGCACCGTGCTCGACTGCTTTTAAAAATGTATGAGCCGCGTTCGATACTCGGTCGATGGAAATAAAAATGTTTGCTGCAGGTTAGAGAATACGTTCGAACTCGGTGGCTGATAACGGAGGGTGTTTCAAGAAATTTGGTGGACAGTTAATTTCGCAGTCGTAATTAACAGTCTTCTTGTATAAATACAATTAATAATGATAATACCAATACTATAATAGTTGAGTTTTCAAAATTTTAGTTGCGATAAAATATAGAAGTTACAAATGCATTTATGCATACAGAAAATCGAATTTTGTTTAGTTAATGAAAGAAGAAAATTCGGAGGAAGAGTTTGAAACTCGTTATCTGGGAATTCTGAGCCAAGAGAAAGCTGAACACTTTATTCCCCAGTTATCGCGGCCGCAGAAGTAACAGTCTTCTTCGAGCCACGAAGATCGCGCTGTAAAAGTTAGGAGACCAAGAAATACGCGCTTCGATCCGGCGCACTGCTTCGTTAACTTCCAAAATTCACGATCCACTCGCCCGGCAGGCCATCGTTCCCCGGCAAGTGTGCTACGCGAACTTATCGCTTTCCATTCGCCGCGTTTGTTTGCCTCGCACGGAAAAGTGCAAGGCAACCGATTCACCATCGATCGCTCATAACTCGCCACTTCAGGGGTCGATGGCTTTTCGTGTCGAAGGTTTCGCGAAGCCCCGCGGGCCCAATAAAACCGAAACTCCCCCGCTCGTTTCGTACGCACGCCTCGCGCTCTGCCTCTGTTATATACCGGCGTTATCCGGCGTACGGATTTTAAATGTCACGAGCGCAAGATGCCGGGCGGATGTTGCAGCCTGGATCCTCGTAAATCGCGTCCCTCCTTCCTCCCAAGTCTCTCTGCTCCCGTGCGTAATTTCGTTATAATCTTGCCGTGGGATTCCACGCGGTTTTACGACTCGTTCGCTGCATCGATTCCGAAGACGTTCCTCCACCCTCGTTTCCGCGCACGGGCTTCGATCCACCGGGTTGCTTCAAGCTTCCCAAGCAGTTAATGCATATTTATATAATTCTATGGTATTTAAAATTTCTGCAGAAGATCGAGTTGAAAGTTACAAAGTTGAAGTGGACATCACTCTTTTCCCCTTAAATACGAATAGAACAGACGAGCTGACATTAAAAACTTTTAACGCACGGTATTCCGACGGGATCCTCCGTTATCCAACGCGCGCGGAGAATATTCTAAACAAAATCGAACGGCGTCCAAATTGAATTTCGCTCGATCCCGTATCGAAGTAATTCCAACGCGTGCGCGCTTTAAATTCGACAATGTACACAGAGTGTCGCGTCGAATTTCAAACTATCTGGAAACATACGCGTTTGATACGCGGCCATTCAATTTCACCCGTGAATAACTCTCGCGGGATCGGCGCCGAGGGTGGACGTGAAAGCGCGGAAAAATAATTTGATCGCTAATTTAACTACTTACGGTCTTATTCATGCACTCGCGTATGACGCGCGTAACGAGACGCGCGGCGCCCGCGTGCACTTCAATTAGCCTTATTAATTATATTCCTACCCTCCCTCGATGCAAATTACATTTGTCCCTTTGTTTTAATTACCTTCGGGCAAATGTGTCATTTAATATTCACGGTGCGCGAAACACCATGCGGTATGCGCCTCCCGTAAAAATTAGATTCAGGAACAGTGACGCGGAGTTTACGCTTCGCGGTGCCTCCTTCGTTTTATTTCCCGTTAAAAATCGTTCGCGCAATATGAAAGTATCGCTCGGCTCGTTATCTTGCCGCATTGCGAAGCTATCGTCCGTATCCTTTCATAATCCTTTCTCGTTTTATCTTCGATTCACGCGTGTTTCCCTGCAGCCTCGAATCAAATCGCTTCGAATATTCGCATTATCGTAATCCGCGAAAGCTGCGAGTTTAAAGGGGATTATTAAAATATAGATGGAGGTTGATTTTCTGTTCGGGAAGATCGCGTCGTTAACAGCGCGGCTATTTCAAAGCGTTTCAAGTTCAGAGGGAAAAGAAGTAGGTGAAAGGCAAAAGTACGACGCCACACGTAACCGAGGATCCTCATTCTACCGAAGTTCGACAGCAGTTGCGAATGGAAAGGATACCGAAACACGGGAACAAAGTTAAGTATCGCGAGCTGCGAGATTGGACAACTTTTATTTGAAAGCGGAAGGAAGCCTATATACGTGACTTCTGTTGCCTTCCCTTTTAGAAGGGCAAAGTTTCAAGATGCCTGGAACATTTCGTCGCGCGATTGGCCGGGGCGTGAAATTTTGTAACGAGGCAGGTTTTCACGTCCCTTCCAGGCATCCACGCGGCGGAAGAAGAATGAAGGAATTAATTGCTTCGGGCAATCGATCGCGTTCGCGGCGTTTCGAACGTGTCTTTCCAGAAGACAGAGTGGTAAGAGCCCGTCGACGAAGAGGCAAAGGGATCGAAGGCGCGCTTGCATAAAAGCCTCCATCAACTTTGTAAAAATCTTCGATTGGCGGCGACTGTGCGCGAGGCACTCTCGTCAGGAGCGTCTCGCGAGATCATGCGCCTGCATAAAAGTAGACACGCGCTTTTGTCATCCTTCGAACGGCGCGATAAAGTTTCACGCGCGCGCGTAAAAGCAGATTGCAACGAAGAGGTAAAGCGCGAAAATTTGGAGAGCGGCAGATCCGTTTCTTCTTGACTCTTATTGGAAGGAGACTGTTCCATCTGAATCGCCAGACCTGTGTAAAATCTCTCCTCGAGAAGTCAAAAGAAATGCTTATCAAAAACCATCAGAAATTCTCCTTTAAAATTTCCCACTGATTAGTCTGGAAGGCCATGGAGTGTTTAAGCTTCATTTCACACAAAAAGTTCAAGTGCTTCGTTATACTTTCCTCTTCGAATAAAACAACTTCCACGCGAACAACTTCCCTGTACCCTCGGTAAGTAGAAAAGTAATTCGCTCGAGTTAAACATACCGCGGATAAAGAGTCATGTTCGAGCTGAACGACCCAGCTCGTAGTTAATACACGCCGCAATCCTCTCGCTGACAATAATCTCGTTCATTTAGTATTCCCGATCGTTTCGCGAGACAGTCGTCAAGCTATTTTCAATTCCTGATAATCCTGGGGTCGAATGGTCGACACTTTTATCACCGAGGCACTTCGGCCGTCGTTTTAACTACGGCTCTCTGCCTCGAGTTACGGCCACAGAGACAGTCGGTGATTTTATCGTCGACCTTTCCAGCGGCTTTGCTAAACGATGACACTCTTTATTACCCGGCTGCGTTAGTACATACATACGTCTAACGGCGAGCAGGAGACAGCGGCGAGGCTTGGCCTGACTACTGCGCGAGCCACGCTACTGCGAACGTGGAGAGGGTCCAACGAAAGTCGGCCAGGAATAAATCAGCCGCGCTGCCGCTTTGACACAGCGAAACGGGGCATTCGTCTGGGACAGGAAGCAACCGACAATATTTCCTGGCTGATTTACTGGGCCCGCTCGTATCAAAGTTTTTATCTCGGCTATTTTTTCCCCGATGCATTCCGCGGGATTGTCTGGGGAACAATGGGCCGCGAAAATGTAAAGGCTAGGGCGCAATTATGGCGGATTTTATAAACACCTTCCTTGAGAGAAGGACGAACGTTCTGCTGTAAACGCGAAGAATTTTATTGCGAGGCGTTGGAAATTGTAATTGAAAGTGGATGACTAGCAATGGCAATTGCGTGCAGTGTGTTAATTTACGCGGTGGAACTTACAGATTTCTCCGGGGCAGAGACCGATCTTTGTAACGCGTTGAAGGCAGAAATCTGCTACGTACCCTCGCCGATAAGACAACTAGTTGGCCCGAGACCAAACGCGTTCCTCTGTTTCCTTTCCTTCCTCCCCGCAACATCGTTACGTCCCATTATTTATTCCTCAAAAGTTTCCTCTTGTCGTCGAGGTTCCTTCTTTCTGTTTCTTTCTGGGCCATTGTCTTCCCCCTCAGATCTATTAAGCCAACGATGAATCCGCTTTTTTCTTGGCAGACTTATAGCCTTTTAAAGTTCGTATCGCCGTATGCCAGTTCAATCGTTCGAAGCATTAGACTATTCAGTTACTTGATCATTTAGAAGAGATTCGTTCAGAGAACAAACGATTTGGAACAATTACTACGTGTACTGAAAATTAGGAAGCAGGAGCTCATCTCGTGGTTCAATCAATTCCACTTCTGAGCATGGCCCATCGATAACCAAGCAATCTATTTGCTCCCGCTTCCCTTTCTTTTTACTCCCAAAAACCGCCACGTTTTCTTCCCCTCGGTACCTGGACACCTCGTTAATTGCCTCGGGCCGACCAAAGGGTCCAAAGGACAGCAGAGGCGAGTGCCCTCCCATTCCCATTCAAACATTTCGTCGTCCTCTCCCAAACAGGCAGAACAACGAGAACGAGGGATTTTTTTGCTCCCTGAAAAAAAGGACATCCCACGAGCATCGAGGAGCGCGTCTACGGGGCTCGTGTAATATGTTCGCCGACAAATTGAACAAGCGCCCCGGCTGAAGATCGCGTAGAACCGGCCCCCTACCCCCTGCCGCCGCCCCCTCGGCCAGACAATGCGATCTCTGTTAATTGAAATGCAGTTTGTGCGCAATCAACGCTTCATCTCTTGAATTCCATTTCCCATAGTGATTCCCCCCGTTTGAGCTACAGGGCCGTCGTGTCTGCGCGAAGCGTGGAGCGGTTGGTACAGATCGCGGGGCTGGCGCTAAGATTAATTAAAAGCTTGCCTTGGGACTGGCCGGCCGATCCATAGCCAAGTGCGCGCGTGCTCGACGAATTTTCGAAATCGATGTTCTCGGAAACAAAGCCCCGCTGGAGAAAAAAAAGGAATCTACGGTTTCCGCCCCGCGCTACACCCTCCTACCCCTGCCACGTTCGCTGCTACACCCTGCCAATTAGTCGAGTGCTCCGCGGATTTTCGAAATCGGCTTCCGTGAAAACGGAGTCGCGTATGAATCAATCTCTTTCTGAATCCTGTGCTCATTCTTTCCGCGCAGAACCACCACCCTTCTAATTGTGCCAGTTCCTCGTGAAAGATGCTTCGTCGCACAGGTTCGGACCAGCAAGTTTCGATACAACGAACTCGATTCCGATATTCACAAATTTACTGAATATTTAACGATTTCTGGATCACATTGCAGTGCCGCTTTCACGCGAGACACTCTCCTGCCTCGGCATTGGCATTTCCAAAAAAACTCACAGGCAACAGGAGTGCTATTTGTCGTACATTGCCGTATTTTATTAATCGTGTAACACGGATTTTTCATTTATGAAAAAAGGAAGAAGCTGGTCGCCCAGATGCAAGCACAACCGTCACACTTAAACGTCACAATTAATTATATTAAATATCTTTAAGGATACCTATTTCTAATGTTTTCTTTACTTGATTAAATCTACAAAAGTATGGGAAACACTTAAATAACGTATGAATCCTGAGGCACTTCCACGCCTAAAAACGTGATTCCAGAAATCTTTTTACGCGTTAGGGAATGAACGATTCGATCGAACGTCCATGGAAAGTTGCAGCGGCGGGAAGATTAACGCGCAGTGTACAGGGGAAGCTTGCTCTGCCGGCAGTAGAATTTCCACGAGACTTGGCTGGATTATTAAAGCCCGGGGTTAATTGTAAAATCGCGGTTGATCGCTGCACCTTGCTCACTTAGATGTCGGGATTAGCGGCGCATAAAGTTTTTACAATGGAAAGTTGCGACATAAAGCATCATGAGTGCGGCCGCGGCGTTCCCCTAACGCGCACTCGCGCTTATTTATGCCCCCAGCTAAATCATTCGAGCCATTATATCGGGTTATAAAGGCTCCGCAAACCTGGCTGCGAAACGCGAGCGCTCGAAAACCTCGGATTTCCGAAATCTCCTTTTGTCCGGCGGCGCGATCGGTGATCACATACTGGGATCTAGTTTATTGTCATTTCTCACGGACCATTATCTGTTTTTTTTTTGTCACTGATTTTGGGAAAATTTTGAGGCATTATTCGTCCTATATTTCTCTCAACTCGCGTAACTCACGCGGTATAATTCTATAATCCTTCGTTCCTTGATGAATAGTCGGTGACTTTTTTTAGATACGATTCTGCATTTATTTTTCCTATAAAGAAGTATTAAATTACTATTGGTTGCTGTAGTGAGTAAATTTGCTCGTGAAATTTCACGCAACAGATAGGAAGCGTAAAATCAGATTCACTTCAGTCACTACGTAACACGTACAGTCAAGAATGGAATCCTCTCCATTTGCCAGGCCCGTTTCATCGAATATTAACGGCGCCGCACCTTCTGCGCGCTGTATTATGAATTAAATCGGTGCAAGGCGCTGACACAATTCGCTTTAATTCAATTATTGAGCAGAGTTTAACGGAAGCAGCTCGATCGATCCAAGGTTCGTCCGCGGTTGAGTGCTGATCGATTATTAAACCGATCTTCGGTGTACGCGAGCGTACTTTGACTTGCGGCAGCACTGACACAATCTGCGGTTTGCCGATACGCTAAAGACGCTTCGAATCATCTGTGATATACGTTGAATCTTGAACAACCTTCGTCCGATTACCAATCTCAGAACGATTACTAAAATCGATACTGTTCGGAACTGATACCCGTTAAAGATTTCGCGATTTTAATCCCTAAGTACAAGGTGGGGACGTAAAATTTAAACGGCTGGCCAGATTACCGCGAGATCTCGAGCTTTATGTTTCACGGAATGCTTTGAAGCCTCGTAACAGGGTGAAGCACGGTAGCTCTCTGAGTCTGCACCGCCGACAGAGCATTTCTGGAAAGGTATTCACCGTCGAAATTTGTCAGTTTTTCTTGCACTGATGCACGCTTGGAGGCACAGGTCAAGGGGCGCGATGGCCGCGACAGGAAATGCTCGAGAGCTTCTCTCTAGCCGGGATAATACATGCAAATATAATCCGGCGGGCTTTCACGGTGCATTTAATGTTTCACGAGCGTGCGGAATGGATATTGCACGCACGTGCAATAGCGCATGCGTGCCTGCGAAACGCCGAGGGGGCGACGGGTCCGAAAAAGCTCCGTATTAGTGTCCCACCTGTCTAAATTATTGCGCAGGCTTTTGTTGGCGCTCCACGCAGTTCTTGACTTTTAGCGTTATCGTCTGGCAGTTATTTTCGAGACAGCCTACTGCGGTGCCCTGTCTGGCGAGATTCCGTTGCTGACGCGAGAGCTCGCCAGGGGTGGATGCTCGGGAAAGGGAATTATTTATTCGTGTGTCGAATGTACTTTGTCTCAGGCTTCATTGTCGAAGCCAAAGAAGAAACGACCTTTGTTAGCATTCCGTACAGCTTTTCTGTCAGAGCTTTAATGCCGTACAGTTCGTTGCGAAATAAAGCACGACAAAATGCTGAGAAACAGATGATTGTTACTGTGTAAGGATAAAGTGGATTATTAAACGAAGCAACATGGTAATTAGATTTTTATGCTTTACCGTCGTTAACGGTTTCTTTTTATCATCCGCACTGTGCTCACAAAAATATTATGTTTGCGCGTAACTGTAGAACATTTATGAAAGCTTGTGTTTTATTGTCGGAACGTAGGAATCGATAAGTTTCTGTCAATATTTTATGTACAAAAGCTTCTGTCAATTCAATCGAAGCTCGAATATACGCTCTGCTTTATTTTGTAGAACGATTTCGTCCGTAGCCATAATGTACGTTGAAATATCTACGCAAAATTAAATGTATTTTCTGTGATGATTCAAAGCAAAGCTGAACAAATCGATTTACAGTAAATGTTTGTGATAAACGTTTGAAGGGATGGGTAGCGTTGGTCGGACACTGGTCAACGACTTTTCATTGAGATTCAGTTGTTCGGCGAGGTTATAAAGAAAATCGGACTTACGCCCAGCTGAAAGGCGCGGGCAAAGAGTTTGTCTCGTAAAATGCAGAAATATTGTTCCAGGAATGGGTACTGTATCTCATTTCGTCTGCGCGCCACGATTTTCTCGTCTGAAATCGTTGGGAAGTCACTGGAGGGGAGCCAACGGAGATAAAAATTTAAATGAAGTTTGTTAGTTCGATGGTTGTTCGAGCAAATAGTGTAATTTCGATGAATTATGCCATGCATTCCGAGTACGTAAAACTTATTCCACCTACAACGCCTCCAAGTTATGTAACAATCTGAAGCAGTTCAATCACTTAACAAAGATCATATCAAAATTGAATTAAATTAGAAGCTAAAATTAATGCAAACACGACGTATGGTGGAATATAAAAACACCTCAATTACCCCTACAAATTTCCAACGACCTCTACCATTTTCCTTCTAAAGACCTCGAAGAGAATCAGAAACTCCTAAGAAACTATAAAATCGCCTGAACTGCGGGGGACAACGACGGTTAAAAAGAATTATTACTACTCAACCTTAACTACAATTGACGCGTGTATTCAAGCATCCCCACCCTCCACTCATCCAGAAACAAAGTCTCGCCGAAAGCAAATGTATTTCGCACTGTCCACTTTATGGCGAGCACGCTGCGCCTCAGTTGTCTGATAAATTGATGCAGAAAAGTTCGAAGATCTGCAGGTCCACGCGTCGTGCACGCGATTCCAGGGTGTTCCTCCAGAAGTGCAATCAATCGACGAATGTTTTATCGGTCCGTAAAGGCGTCCCGGTTGGCGACAGAGAAATTGAACAGGAGCAGTGGAAAATTGAACTAGTGACTCGATTCAAGGTGGATCCATCAAAACGTCCTGCCAACGGGTCCGAAGTCACCGCCACGCGCGAGACACCGCTGCGGAGAAATGTGCTTCGCGTGGTGGTCCAGGAAAGTCGGAGCTTTGGGGGGGCCGGATAAAAATTGTCAGGGAAACTTTACACCCTTTCGAAGGAAACAATCTCGCGGGAGAACAGAGTTCGGTAGTCGAGGGACCTCGCCTGTCAAACGCATCCATGTATCCGGGCGTGCTCGGGGCTCGCGTACGACGAAAGAATGAAAAGAGTAACGTACTTGTCCCGTTTGTAATACAGAATGTACCGCATCTCGATCGAAATGAGTGCACTTGGTCGCCGTACATCCAGATTCTGCACTACGTGCTGGTAGGTGGAAGATCGTGGTGCAACCAGGCGGGTTGCATTCATCCAGGGTGTCCAAGCTACGAGACAAGCTCAATCAATGAAAATTCTTCGTGGAATAAGAAACGGAAGACTTATCGCTTTACGATCTAAAGCTATGTTTTCAAGGCACGAGCAGTAATTATGCCTTAGGAGAAATGGAGCTTGGAATACCTACACGAGAGATGCAGAGTGAATCTGCGTGATTTTTCTGATGCATATTACATTCAAAGTATTCAGCTGGAGCATATGAAATGCTTGAATGAATATTTCTTGCTTTGTAACTACTTTTTCTATTTTATTGCTTTGAGTTTCCGCGAGCCAGCGTTAGCGATTATTGTCATTGTATATCCGTGATAAACAAAGGAATTTCCATGCTATTTGTACTCCGCAATTTCGTATGCACCAAGCAAATATTATGGACACCATTTCGAGCTCATTCAAAGTTATCAGTGTAGTATCCCACGTGAGTTTACTTTTGATTAAACCTGTCGGCCGATAATGCTGAAGTAAGATTCGAAATAAGGCAGAGGAAATCGAGAAGCCCACGGGGTGCCGTTATTCAATTGCCGCGAATTTTACGGGTCGAAATTTATCGTCGGAATCGGATATCCGGTAGCAGCTGATATACAGGCATACGCGGGCGGGGAAAATCGAATAGCCTTTACATACTTAAATCAACCGCAATAATGTATCGTCGTGCATTGAACTTCGGCTGGATATAATTCGCTGGCCTACGGAAATCCCGGTTATCCGGCGTGTGCGTGCGGCTGTTGGATATCGGTTATTAATTATCCAAGTAATAGCCGCGTAATTGGAGGTCCCTGGGGGAGGGGGTGGTTGACCCAGAGGGTCCGGCACAGTGGACGCTGGTATACCGATCAAAACTTTGGATACACCCCTATTTGCATCCCCTTCTATTATTCATTTCTATCAGCCTTGATGGGATACCCTTACATTTTATTTATTTACTCTTACACAGAATCTGCCACTGACTCCGCTGTTCGCCCGCCTTCTCTCGCTTCCAATCCCCCCCCCCCGAACCTTTAATTTTTCAGCTCGCCAGAAGGATGGAAAAGGTGCGCCGCACTCGTCGCCCCGGCAATTTCCACGCACGCGTCCTCATTGTAAATAGAATTGATTAGCATACCGCGTTACAGCGAGTGATGCATTTAAATGGATTTCGAATAATTAAGTTCGAATAACCGTCGCATCGCTAATGACAATTTCCAATATGTTACCGTCCGCCGAGTGGGAAATGATTACACGCAAAAATTGATTGCACTTCGTTAATAAATCATTAACGCGGCTCGTTCTTATCGAGTGATCCGCAAATGCATGTTAAAACGTCGTACGGACGTGATTAATATAGAATGTAATATTAAACGGCCGAGGGACATTATATTGAAAGAGTTACCACGGTTGATAACACACCGCCTGCACGATAACGCAAATCGTGGAATCAGAGAAGCATCCGGCGCGCAAAGGGGTCGTCCTTAAATTATGTAAGTGTAATTTTGGCGATTTCTTACTCCCACCCTCCCCCAGTATAAGAATTCATAAGATCTGAAATTGCAATCCCTTTCTTACGTAATATTTTTTACATTGAATTTTTTCAGTTATTAAAATTCTTTTAAAGGTTTATAGGTATAATTCATTTAACTCAGTTTCGAGAAATTTATAACTAAAGCAACTTTTCTGGAACATTAATGATAGAATTTGTGTTTATTGAAAATTAGGGTAAAAAATATTACGTAAGACGCTACATGACTCCCCCCTTCCTTCTCGTAAGAAAACGTAAGAAACTCGCGATCCCCTCCCAAAAGAAAAGCTTTACGTAATTTAAGAACGACCCCAAAGAGATCGAAAGACGCGAGGGAACGTAAACAGATCCTAGCTCCGTACTAATTGATAGAGTTAGTTTAAAAAGAAAGCAAAAGACGGACTCGCGCCCCACGTAAAGAACATTCCCCGGCGAAGCAAGGGAAAAGTGGAAATTCGTTCAAGTCGGGGACAACGCAGGGATATTCCCTCCATCCTTTTTACCTTCGCGACAGGGGAGTTTTTCCCCGTTGCCGCGTCCCTGTTTATTCGTTTACGCGACGCGTCGGTGGCCGCAAAAAGCGGAAGTGCCGCCATATTCCATTAATATGCTTCGCCACAGTGGGCGAGGCGAGCCTCTCCCGTGGCCCCCGACGCGGATAAGAATCTGCGGAAGAAAAAACGAAAGAAAAATCTCGTTGGATACGAGTGGGTATTGCGGTCCTCGTGTCGTTCTCCAACGGCCACGCTTCCGCGCTGTGTACCCGGATCACCGTGCACGCTCGGACAGAATGTCCATCCGCTTCGATATAGCGGAAGTCGTTGTCCTTTTACCGCGCTAAGCGGTTATTTTCCAATCTGCTAGCCGATATTGGCTTTATTACGTTTCCCCCTCTGCACCGTGGCTCCTCTCAGCCGCTTCTGTTTTCCTACCGGTGTTCTTGCGCTTTTCACTCATCTTCATTGTCGCTGTCCCCTTATTGCCGCGGAAAAACCACCACGGCTGCCGTTTGTTGGCCCGCGTAATGGCGTGGAAACGGTTCCGCCGCTCGACCACCATTTTTAGACGGCTCTCTGAGGGTGCAAGCACGAGATCGCCCGGGATATTGGGACTTTGCCTCTCTCGGCGAGTAAGTTATCCGCGGTTTTTATTCCCTGCTCGTGCAGTTGGCCACGAAAATGATGGCCGACCCCACGGCGCAATTAAATTCTGCGTGTACAAGGGCAACGCGCGAACAGATGTTGGCTTCGTGGATGATAGGAATTCATGTTAAAGGGGAGTGTGGTCATGGTTTTTTAAAAAGGATCATGTTGCGAGATAGAATTGGAGGTCGATGTATGGTAGAACATGTATCGGTATTTTGATAGCGCATCTGAATCTATGTTTTCTGCGTGTAAGCACGATTTCAATTGCGTGGATTGTAAATGTATTTATTTTAAATACCGAACCACTTTGTTCCGCTTCGCGTTTATTGGCAAATCAATTTTTTACCATGTTTACGATAGTCGATTACATCGATGGTGGGTACACGTAGCTGGTCGATTTGGATTATCGTGTACACGATATGTTGTTAACAGTATCAAGACCGGATTTATGTTGATATGCAATGCTGGCCAATATTTTGTATTTGCACAAGTGAACCGACCTATAAATACATGTATCATAATAATAAGCAAGGACTGCTAGTGACATTAAATTGATTTGAAAGCGTGCGTTCCGTACAATTGGCGGCATATATTCTCCTAAATTGTTCATGTTATAAACAAGAGTTTACGTTAAATCGCTGGCTTCGAATAAATTCAGTAAGCGATCCTTGTTATTTATCTCCGCCGCATTTTCATTTAAACCTTCAGTCGATTACTTCGTAATTTTGTCTAAAATACAAACAGAATAAACTCAGGGCATTTTTTCCAACCATGCTATTTTACACATTATTATTTATTTCGTCGCGCAATTGGAATGGATGTAAAGCGATGCGTATTATAATTCCAGAGAAAGAAATCGAGGATGTAAAATGTCGCACAACTGAATTTCCATAGCCCACTTTTACTCTCAAGAACCAAAGAGATGTATCGCAGCTGGCCGCGGTGCCGTTTAATTGCGAAAGTGCGATATTTCAATCGCATCTCGAAAATAAATTCAAACGAAATCGTGGACGGTAATATTGAAAACGATAGGATTAATAAATTATCCTGAAAGTGTTTGTGCCCGTCCCCCGTTGTTCCTGTACGCACGGAATTTTACCATCCGCAACATGCAAATGCAAAGAAGTACCGAGCATGCAATACGGAACATTCAAACAGAAAAACCGCTTCAATGGACGGCGCGGAACTTTTTACGAGGCCGATTCCAGAGGTATCCGTAAATATTGATTTATTTCTTCATAAATGCGGTAGCGATGGTTACTGGTTAGTAATATTTCAGTTTAAAGCCGAGCTCCTGAAGAACCATCGAAACCAATGCCGTTTCACGTACCTGCTGCAATCGGCAAGAGTAAATGGATGAGAAATATTTGCACAAATAAATTCACAGGAATTTGAAATTCATAAAATATTAATCGTTACAGGAGAAAATTATGTAGGTATACCGAAGTAGTCATTTCAATATAAAAAGGTGTTTAAAAATAACTGAAAGAATTAATGACGTCGCGATTTACCTTCGTCGAAGTTCGAACATTTAATAGAATTTGTTATCAATAAAACTGCGTGAACTAATTTCGATATTTGTTTGTTCCATCGTTTCACGCGTTAATGAAATTGCATTTAGATTGCAGACTAGGTTCTTCTGTCTAAAGACTATGTTTAGGTTCGTGCATCGTAGCTCCTGAATCTTCATCCGCGTCGCGCGTTCGTTTCGTATCGCGATTACGAATTCGCAGCTTCCACTTCGACCGCCATTTCCCTTTGATCGAAACGGTGCAGCTACAAAGTGCGCTTCTGGCAATACGTACCTAGCTCTTTCGAAATCCGCACGGCGGGGACAATCGCTGAAAGGAAGCAAGAAAGACCGGATCTTCTTTCGGATTTAACGGGCAGAAGTGAAAACGGGTTTCCAATTTAAAGACACTGTATGTGTAATAAGCAGCTTCAGGTTTTTCCATTAACAGAAACAGTTTGTAGAAAAGAAATCGCTGCGAAGATTCTTCTAACAATGGTATTCTTTTTTGTGGATGTCACTCAAAGGGTTGTTTGCAAAAATCACCACCAACGATTAAATTATATTTATCTACCCGTAATAATTGATTTGCAATTCGGAGAAAACGTATAAAGTACAGCTAATATGTAGCTACTTTTCCCACTCGATTTACCTTAGATTCATTAGCCGTCGTATAAGTAGAGAAATACGTAGTATCATCGATGCAGGACATCGCTAAGAATATCACTCGCTAAGCGGGCCAAATTTCTGCGAAAAAATTTAGAAATCCTTGAGGTCGTTGACAAAAGAGGAGGAATACCGGGTGGAGAGTGTGGGTTCCCGGGGAAAAGGACACGCTGGTGAGCAAACACGGGGAATTATGCGACAGGCCAGAGAATTCCTAGGGAACAATGCCCAGTGACGTAAGCGGTATTTCGTCGCTGAAGAACGAGCCACGGGCCAGAAACTAGCGGCGGTCTGACGTTAACCCGCTCGCTGCGGACGAGAGCTGGCCCGCTCCATGGGAACGTGCAAGTACTCTTACGAACTTGCTCTCGATTAATTACGGGAAACGACGCTTAGACCTGGGGAAAGATCTCGATTTATCCGACAGCGTTATTCCCTCGCGGGGCCGATCAATAGCTAGCGGTAATAGGTAGCGATGGGATCAAGCTCGATGCGTATCGGCGAGTACAGTGGCCGAGTAGCTAAGTACTCGTTAGATTGTCACAGAGGCCTGGGTAAATCAATCCTCCGTCAGAGAACAGCCATCAGAACAGTCGAAACTACCATAAAGCCAGGAATCCACCGGGAAGCTAAGCTAAGTTATGCGATGCTTTGCTATGACATGCTACGTTTTAAAAAAATTAGCTTCGATACATTTTTATGGAACCGTTTCCACCAAAAGCTAAGCTAAAACATAGCATAGCTTAGCTTTGCTTCCCGGTGGATTCCCGGCTTAACCCATTATGGTATTACACATTAATGGAATGCAGGTAGGAGAGTTTTGTTATTGACTGTGTTGTGGTTGGTTTTCAAGGCGAGAAACTTATTACCAGGAACGGATTATACTTCGTAGTGTGACGTATTTTGGGCGAGTTCCTGGATACTCTAAGAGTTACGATCAGAGTTATTAGCTCACATCAAGTTGACGCGAGGTGAATTAAGCGCTTGTGCGAAGTGGGGCAAGTACCACTGGAGTACTGAATATATAGGGATCCAAGTTTCAACTGAGTATGGGGTGATTCTGTTCGTTGGCTTCAGAAAGTTTTTTTTTAACTCTCTCTGTGGTTTCTGTGGATATGCAAGTTCCAGTGGAAGATGGAGGGTGGGCTTAAAGCGAGGGAATAGAATTTGGGGCATATTGGATTCAGAAATATAGGAAGTTTCCAGTCAACGTAGACTCTCCACTCTGTAAATTAATGATCAATTATTCATCGAAGCTTAATTTAACATCGTCAAGTTTTTAAAGGTGTCTGAAGCTATTATTCCGATAGCAGTGCGTCTTTCAGGAATAATAGGTAGAGAAATAAGTAGCTTAAAATTGTGAATAATAATTTTCGAGAATGGAATTTCTATTTAACGTTCACTAGTAGGTACAGCGTTGGGAGCAACGTGATATTTTTAAAGGCAGCGGTGCAGAACTCGCACGTATCCCGTTAGGTTTCCGATGCTGCCTGCGAAATGCTTGATCCCATCACTAGTAATGGATCTGTTGAACACGTCGAATGGCTCAACGGTATTGCATTCTCTGTTTCAAGAACTTGTGCAGCCGCGTTCGAGGCATTTTTCCAATGAAACACGTCGACTACGTGCTCAGCCCTTATGGCCCGATACTTTCGTCGACCCTCCGGTTGATAACGAATGAGAAACTTACGCGAATCTCCGCAATGCATCAGGCCTCTTGCAAGACTCTCTAATAAAAACATTTGATACGTCGATTTTAATTTATGATTCGTTCTCCCACTATAGTTTGACAATTTCCCCAGAACAATTTAATAACGAGTTCGATAAAGAGCTGTTCCGAAATCGAAGTGAATTATGAGTACAGCACCGTTACAGAAATTAAAGCAGCATTTCGACCTCGTTAAACAGAGAATATCCTCTGCAGCTTGGTGAATTTAATGTGCATCGCACAAATATTCGCGCGCGAGGCCATGGGGAGAATTTCAAACGCGGTGATCATCTTTAAAGCGGCGAAAATGACGTGGAGCTACAGCGGCGAGAGCGCGAAGTGGATGAGGGTAAACTAGAACCGCGAAATGAGTAGCATACACCTTAAAAAGGTGTCTGGACGGCGAAGAATCTCGAGACAGCCTGTGAATCGTATCTCGCTAGCACGAATGGATGAAATCCACGGTCGCAGCCGTGTGCAGACGCGCGTGTGCTCCTTCTATCGAGTACTGATCTCTGCGGCTCTAGACGGGCTTTGAACATGTTTCTCAGCTGAAACGGCGGCGGCTGCGTCGAAAACGTGCGATTATTCGCGAGTAATAGGGATTCTGTCAACTATTCTGTTTTCCTAGCAATCACGAAGTTGCAATCGAAAGCGAAGCGCGTTAATTTCTCCCGTAACATACAGTGGTGGTTGAGAGTTCGAAACGTAAAAGAGAATGAGAACACCATGATTTGAGCAGAAGAATCTGTCAATGGCACTCTGAAGATGATTAAGGGTAGCAATTTAAATCTATTAAAGTCCCTGGTACATATGTTAAAAAACTGTATTTTTAAACTTACTTTTCACCAAAGCTGTAAGCAACTCGCCAAATATTTGCAAGGCAGTATCGAACGAAAAATACCATCCCTATTTGGAAATATACAATTTATCGATATTCCAAGTAAATTGCTAACTTTTCATACCCCATGCAGGATTATATATCGTTTTATCAAATGCAACGGCGAAGGGTTTAATGGATATTTATTAAACAATATTTGAGCGACCGCTCATGATATTCGAAAAATTCCCCGCCAAATGACTTCGAACACTGTATTGCGCACAACACAGATTCTGTACACGAATGTGCGCGCAGCGAAATTACACCTATCGTGATTGTGCTTCGGTATTGTACAGTGTTATTGTCGTTTATTTAGCGAAAAGTTTTCAACACTGCACTCGTGTAAGTGCGTACGTACTAACGCGCACACGCGAATCTTGATCCGTCATGTAATAAAGTATGCACGAAGCGAATAGCAATTTAAGCGCGCACGCTAAATCTGGTTTGCAATTAGGTTAATCCAATTCGGTGTTGCTAAATTAAACGTTACCGACGGATCATGGTGTTTCATTTATAGCATCATTGGTTAAGTGTTCTATGCGTGCGTTTTGATGTAATATAAGCGAGAATGTAACTGGATCATCGTAACTGGATCATGAAATTATTTCCGAAATTCTCGCATAATCGACTGTAAAATGGCTGCATTCAGTTTTAACAGAATAAACTCGGTAAGTAAAAATAGAACTGGAAAAGATTTGCCTGATTGAAATATTCCTGCAATTCTATAAACATCCAAATCAACTAATTTCAGCGTGAACTTTATATCGGAGTCGCGCAAATTGTTCCCTTAAAGCAGAGATGGGCAAAACATTATTTGAAATAAAAATTTGTGTACGAAATTTTTATTTCAAATAATTTTTTGCCCATCTCTGCCTTAAAGATAGGATTTTTAAGAATGATATCGATTGCCCTGGCATTCTTTACGAATATTTTAAACTACATTGAACCAACGTTCTCGTCATTTACACTGTCGATAGCCTTCTTCCTTCGTGCCCGGGCTCCTCAATGAAATCCACGAAATCGATTTTCACCCTTTCCACCTGCAACGTCTGTTTTTCGCCCCGTGAATAAAATATACCGAAAACCGTTTCGCAAAGCTTTCGAACGCGTTTCTACGTATACCCTTTAGCCGTGTCACAGGCAACAGTCAGCTTTGTCGTGGACAGGCTGCACGCGCCGTAAAACGAAGCGCAAGTTCCTGTTTCTCTGTTCTAGCAGCCGGTACCTGAAACTATTTGCCGCATTATGTGTCTAACAATCGTGGAACGCTGCCCAAGTAACAGGAGTTGAAGCGGAAGGTGCAAGAACCGACAATCGAGTTTCCTTATTACACTCTACCACGCATAGATCAGATCCGACCCCAATTACCTGGTCGGATATCGAGCTTCCGCCTTAAAAATCCCGGCTCGCTTCGGCTACTCAAAATTTCATTCTACATCGACGGATAAGCGTCTGGAAATGTCAGAAATTTGAGTATTTGAAGAATTGAAAGGTGAGATCGATTAAAGGATATTCCGTAGCCTCTGTAATTTTATGAAAATTCTTTAATTGTTCAAAATTCCGGTGGGAATCCCTCGATTTTTGTGTGAAACCGTGAGGCAGCTGCAGTAATCGCCAGGCGAGGCGTAAGAGTTTTGCAACCGACTCGTAGTCAAGGTCGCAAAGCTTCGCAAATCCGTCTGGAAATCCCGTAAGCTTGAAGCAACTGTGCCGCGAGAGGGCTCGATCGCCATCCCGGAGGAAGTTTGGGGGTGCAACGCGGCCGCGGAATGCGCTTTTCATGCAATCGGGTTGTGTTGTCTTTCGGTCGGTTCCGGGGCCCCTCACTTCCGGCTGATCGCCTGCAAATCCCACAAAGAGAAGCCACTGCGCCTCGCTATTGCCGGAGCGCGGCTGAAATTGGATGTAACGTCATCACTTCAGGGGATTCGGCGGCTTATTATTAGCTGCGTTATTGATTTCAGCCCCGTTTCGCAGCGCGCAACCTTCTCCTGCTGTGCTTCCCCAGGTGATAAAGGTTATCGCCGTTCTTCAATAACGTCCGCCCTGCCCCGGCTGGGCTCGATTCTTATTTTCGCGTTTAATGTCGGCGCGCCTCCGTGTGCCCTTTATTACGGCTATAATATCCCATCAAAAAGCCGATTTCGCGCAATTTCTGGGCCTCCAGTTTAACATTACAGAGGTACGATACCGTGCTGATGCTAAATCATGATGTTACATTGAAATTTCGCTGATGGCGTGGAACGTTAAATGCGCGCTGGCAGCATCAATCGGGGATCTACTATAAAGTAGAAGTTGGATCCAAGATCTAGTGCAAGCTTCCGGCGAAGAACACTACTGCGAGTTGCAGATGTGGCCGAGGAGCAATTAGAAGTTGGAAATTCCATTAAAGAACCGCCGCCAGTCGCAAGGTCAACTATTAATTACCACAAGCTTTGGCCTCCGTTGAAAAGCTACAAGTAACAGGTGCGACAGAGGCACCGCCACGAGTTGTCGATTTGATCGAAGAGCCATTGAAACTCACAAATTTAATTAAAGCACCGTGGCCAGTTGCAAGGTCAACTGATAAAGTCCTCCTTAATTGCAGCTTAGATTCAACCTGTTACCTGTAACACTTTTTCCACATAACTTGCCAGTTTTGCTGGAAGCTCTCCATTAGAAGTTGCAAACTCAATTATTGGGCCAGCATCTATTCAAGGTCAACCGGCAGGCAGCGAAAGCCGCGGCCTCGATCGGAGAAGTGTTGTCGCGGGCAGCGGCTTCGGAATTAAGTCGAAAGGAAGTCCGAGGGGAGACTGCAGCGCAGAGGGCGGTCTTTTGATAGGAGGAACGTCGCTGGAGTTACAATCGAAGTAAATCGACGCCATCTAATTGCCTTCATTAATCTGATTCGCTTTTACTTTAATTGCGTTAACGCCGGCTCTAACGGGATAACGAATTTGCATCGGTGAATCTACTCGGCGAAGAAAAATTATTCCAGGATTTTCGCGCTAACGAGGTAGATAAGCTTGTCGGAGGTTAGTCCCGGATTTTCCGATACTATGCCGGATTATCGTGGAGGCAACCCCTCCGCCACTTTTTCCCGCCCACCCTCGCCTTTGTTGCGCGCCGCGCTTTATTACGTATTACACGTCCATTTTCGGGCCTCATTATGCGGGGAACGAGTTCCATTCTGCCGAGTGATAAGCACACGTGAACCCTGGTGATTCACGATCCCTTTTGTTCTGTACAGTGAGCCGCGAGCTCAACGGATGCAAGAGGGACAGTGAATAAAAGTGGAAGGCTAGAGGAAAGAACGTTGCACTGGCACAATGACATTAATCCATTTAACTCGAGCAGAAAACTGTTGGAACGACTTAAAAAATTTCTTTGCCACGCTGAGAAGAGTAATTCCTTTGACTGGTCGACGCAATGGTGTGCCATGTTCGTATGTTGATTTTAGAACGAGTTACTGACTGTTAATTCTGCTTTACCGCACACGCAGACATTTTTATTCAATACTTATATCGCCCGGCTCGATCCCCACTCATCAAACCATTCCAAACTTTCCTTCGACCACCGCTACAACTTTCCACCCGTCAGAATCGAAGTCACGCTGAAAATCCTTCGAACAGAGAACTTCTGAAACCCTCTGCCCTAGGTTCGTCATCCGCAGTGGCGTCCCCGCGACGCGCGAAGGTGAGAAACGTGGTAAATCCCTCTTTACCCGTGCGCATTATCGTTTCTCGCGGCCACCGAACGTTTCGCGTCGAAGCCTCGGTGCACAGGGGCTTCAGAATTGGCGACAGAAAGTAATTCCAACGGGGAGAAGCAACGCGACGACGTTTAATCGCAACGGAGCAGCGGCCACCGTCGGGGGCGGCGCGCCAGGAGTCGTCGCGTTACGTTCGCTCTCAATATTCGCACGCGAGCGTCGTGCCCCGCCGCTATTTGTTCAATTGCGAGTATCCAAACAAATGTCGAATTACTTGGCGCAACGGCGCGGAGTTTCAGCCCCGAGCATAATCGTAGCCACGAGAGACGAGGAGTTAATACAAACATATGCAGGCGGCGGGATTGCACGCGAGCCCGAGACTGCAGCCTGTGCACGCGTCCACCAAGTCGACACCCCGCGCTTTCACGATCCCTTTTCGTGTCCACGGGAAAACCGATAAGGGAGAATCAACTTCTCCGCCTGGCAACGCGCTAAACACGAGTCGCATTAATCGAAACACTTTTGCTAGATTACACTATTCCTTGACGCGTTGTGACACATTCTGACGACATTATGGTGGTTGATATTTTTGGGATATTCAAGTGCTTTTTTTTTCACTCTTTCTGCGTTCATAGAACGGTATTTCTTCTGTCGAGTGAATCTATTGGAGATAAGGGTTGTGAATCGAGAAGTGTCTACAGTCAATGATCGTTAGTTTTTTTTTTTATGTTAAAAGGGACACTCTTTTGTTGATTGGAAATGTTCGGTGATTTTGCTGGACCTAGTCTTCGTTTCATAGGCGATGATTAACTACTGGTGGCAGAACTGTGAAAACGTAAACGTTTTAGAAACGGACCTTCGTTCGCAAGAGAAATGAATTTCGAATTTAATATGAATCATAATTTTCATGAAAGCTTTTAAATGGCTCCTTACAATTCTCCAGAAACAGAAACGTGGTTGATTTATTAATTAAAGACGAGGCACCGAATTAATCTACCTTTTAGAATTGTTTAAGTAGAATCCTATTAATTTCATAATGCGAAGAGTGACTTGAGAAAAGTAGAGCATAAAAATGTAGAGAGACGCGCAAAGAGAATCGTTGATACTGAAGATTACGGTACAGAAAATGACAACGAGGCGTCGTACCCATCTGTAAAAAGGTTTATTCCAGTAGTACGGTTGGTTTGCTGGCTGAAATATAGCAAATGGCCTTACGGAGGCTACGGTGGATGGATTGAAGAAGAATTACGCGAATTCGTACGTGGGCCACGTTTCAGAAATACGAAGTAATATCTTGTGGTTTCGTTCTCGTCTATAGCTACTGTTGACCTATTTCCCTCACGCGGAGGGCAGGTTCCACAAATTTTCAGCTGTTTTTCCAGCTGGTACTTAAGGGATCTTAAGGTTTTCTGAAGCATTGTTAACTTCTTCTTTAAAATATGCTTTCACATCCCAGAGAAGATGGTTTCAAAGGAATCTGATCCACGTTAGTCTAAGTGCTTCGTTTGTGGTATAAAACATGAATGCGCGCGTTAACATTTTAAAGAAAACTCATTTCTGATCCTCTTATCCCTTCTCTGAGCAAGAAACTACATCAATTTTCCGCTAAATGGAGTAGGTACGTCCTTTTCGACAATGAATAATATAAGATAGATTCTTGGTAGAAGAAAAATCGTAGCTGCTTCGGAAAAATTATATTTTTTATCGAACAAATTATTCTGTATGCTTCGAAATGCTTCTGCAGAGGCAAAGAAGGCAGTAGATGCGAACAACGAGAATACTTAATACTTAAGCAAATGCAACGATTGCTCAAAAGGTGTGCAGCAGTCGAGTCGACTTAATCACGATGCTTGAAAAGTGCAAACTATCTATCAGGAATTATTAAATAACGCGTGCAGACTCTCCAAATCCGTTGCCAAATTCGTCCAATTAACAGATCCCATACGCGTATATTTCGTATTACTCCCCTCAACATCCCGGAGTTTCGCCTCGGAATACAGTACCGAACCTTGCACCAGAATTAATACAAACAGACGCGAGCACACCTGTACTGCAGCCGGTATTTAACGACCACGGTTCTACAGGCTGATTCTCAAGCAATCAGCCACAATTTAAGTGTACGTATATTCTACTCCCCTCAAGGATGAAAAGCCACGTTCGAAATTACCTTGACATTCCTTATGTTACGCTTAAAGATTACTCTTATAGAAATCGTTACAAAGAAGAAAAGAATAACCCCAATGCAAGAAGAAATACGTCAATAACATCTCCAAAAATTTCATTTCTCCAAAGAGAATCGGCACCAAAGCGAGAATCAACGAGAAAATATCCCTAGTTATACAGCTAACCCTTCAAATAACACTTGGATGTGTAAGATCCAGCAGAGCAGGACACGTGGTCCCTGGCTCGGTCTGATAGAACCCACCCCCAAAGTTGGACCATCCATTGCAGAATCAGCCTGTACAGATAGACCCGGCGAACATATCATCTGGAGGCCACGCGTGGCGCATGGGAACAACCCCCCGAAGAGGCGGCCGTGCGAGAGAGATCTCCGCGCGAAGATGTGTGGTGGTTACCGTTGCCGAAGGTCGGAGCCGGGATTAGTACGTAGGTGGCTGCGGATAATGGATTATCAGCCGGCGAAATTAGTAAGTGGCTTTGCCGTAATTGCAGGGAAGCGGTCGCGTTCGTTTGTCAGCAGGGGGATGTCTTTAATATCGGCTCTGGGCCGCTCCCCACTTTCTCCCTCGAAAGCCCCCGGGGCGTCGAGCTCTGTCGCACGTAATACCGCGCATACCGGCACGTCGCCGGCAGCAATGAAAAATTACCTGGCCTTTGTCGAAAAGGAACGACACCAAAGCCACCGGATGATGAAAAGGAACGAGGATCATCCACCCCCGCCTCCAGTTTCTAACTCGCGCCCGCCCTTCGCCCTCGCGCGTCAGCATTCCCGCCACGACTTTCGAATCTTCGTCGTCGGACTTTCGCCGGGGCGATTAAAACTGTCAGAGTTGCCGGGGGAATTAATTATCAAATAGGGGCATTTCTCGTGGCATTTGCGGAAAATCGAAAGTTTGCTTGCAGGTCTGGGTTATCGGTGGAAGCTTTGGCTCTACGTCTCGGCAACTGTCGGTACGATGCTGCATCGTGTACTGAGTTGAGTATTTTATACGTGTGATTAGATACTAATTAGCGATTAACTAGATTTAAGGTAGCTTGTAAAATAGAATTTTACAAATTGTACAGTGATTGGGTAGTCTGTGTTGCTAGTGTCGTTTTCTACGCCGAAATTCTCTGTTTCTTTTTTTTAGGTCATCGAATTTTTAAGCGGTGGGCTAATAGATGGAAGACAGTTTTTCATTTTTCGCTGCAAACGTAGCTGTGTCCATTTTTGTTCAACGATATCATGAACGATTTCTGGTAATGCCCGCTTCTGCATAATGCACGACGCTGTTTATCGCGCCGCGTCGGTGTATGATTTGACGTCGTAACGACGGAGTCGTTTACCCTGCATCCGTTCCTCGATATCGACGTTACGATGATGGGCGATACTCATTCTGCGACCCGTTTGGGAAACTTTTAATGAGAAACAGAGGTTTAAAGCGGCAACGGTGAACTGATTTCGAATACAACATTCAAGTTGCATGTTAACGAACGAATAAACTTGAAAATGGGTACGTCATATTGAATCTTTAAACGGCCTCCATCACGCTGCGAGGGAGGAGGAATAATTTGATTTAAAAACGTGATAATTTTATGCCCCTTTTCACATACCAGGGGGTGAGAGATACAAGGCAAGAAGTTAAAGCCACGTAGCTCCGCTTAAAAAGGGCACGTTAACTCTGAAAACTCTGAAGACGATTCTTTTCAAGAAAATGTTCTTCCCGCGTTATATTTGCCCACTGAAATTCGACAAATTCTACCCTTAACTTTTCGATCGGGTATTCCAATTCTCGTGAACCGTTATGCATACTGACAACACATCTTTTCAGAGGTCGCAAAGGTCGGATATAAGACTCCTCCCTTAGTCGAGTAACTTCTTCTAAGCAGAGCCGATCGTTTTCCAATATTTCCCCCAATAAGCAAGATTTTGCTGGATAGGACTTAGACAATAACAAAATAAATGATGTACTGGGAATCTGGTGGACGATCGAAAGCACTCTTGACAACGTAAATATCGAGGAATCTTTAAAGGACTAATTGGCCAGCGGGGAGGTTCGATGAACCGCTATTCACGAGATCTCGTGACGGGGATAATTAATTTCGGCTAATGAACGCTATAAGTTCCATTCGCGGAGCAGGATAAACAATCAATTAGCGAATCGGCAGGGAGCAGATAGATTATGGACTTCGGGAGGACATGGCTCGGGTTAAAAACGAGATTTCGGATGGAAACTGCGTTGAAATACAACGCCCATTTCGGACGGGCGATATTTCGTTATTAACGGATCAGGAGGCGCGTTTGCGAAATGGAAAATCGGTATGCTTGTTTGTACGAGTTAAAATTGAAAACTCAATCGATGATGAGCACGGGTGGGAGGCGATGAAATCACTGCTGGATGGCATGAATCAACGAAATTTCCATAATTTTCCTAAGAATCCACTCGTTGCTCCTCGACAATGCATTATACATTAAACTATACAGTATCAACAGTCACTTGAATCCATGTAGGGATGCATAATGTATTTAAAAATTAACAAGTTCAACACACCACCTTCTTTTCTAACCCAAACGTATGAATAAACCATTCCATCCAATAACGAGGAAACAATCAAATTTCGTTAAAAGCGAAGTCCTGTTATTACGTACACTGATACAAATCGAAAGATGGTTTCTGAAACACTGCTTCGAGGTCTCTGGGAAACATGCGTTTTTTGGAGATACGTTTCCTTCAGAAAATCGTGTTCCTCTGCGTTGATAATTTCAAGCAAGCTTAATTTCGCCGGAAGAAAGATCCACCGCGGCTCAAAGACCGGAGAATTAGAGTCAGGCCTGTCTTAACGTTAGCACTTCCCTTCGCCGCCGATTCGTTCGCCGTTTGAGGCTGCTTTCCCGACCCGCGCGCGCCGGCAAATGAAACAGCGCGTGTCTGAATGCAGTTTGAATAAAGTAGGGAAAAGCATGATAAATCGTTTATGCGGCGGACTATCGCATCGCGTATCTAGTGTCCGCCTGCTCGAGGAGGATCGTACTTTTTCCCGTTATTTTTCAACCACTTTATCTCTATTTATTTCGCCCGCGTCTCGTAATCGCAACATTCCCTTATCGCTTGAAATTACACACGACGCGAACGCGCGCGGAATAATTGGTCGCATTTATTCGGCCAAGATAACGCGATTCGCGGATACTTTTCGCAACGGCGGCGCCTGACGGCATCGTCGCCGCAGGATTCTCGCGAATAACTTTGCGTACCTTTGTTAATAACAATTTCACAGAGTATCGATCAATTCCGACAGACGAACTGTTCCAAAAACTCGACGATTCTTAAGTCATCGTACTCCATTCTCGATTAAATGACAGTTCGAAACTAAATTCAATTAAATAATCCGTTATGGCATTTCTGAGAATGGTTTTTGTTTGAAATACAATTGCAATCTTCCGGCCGAAATCTCCCCCTTGCAGTTTCACGAGTGAAAGACCAACAGTGACGGAGGGACGAGATCCTTGGAGCAGATCGTTAGCTGCCTGCTGACACAATATCCCTCTCTTCCCTTTCGTTTCCATTCGATGTAACTCACAGGGGCCGTTTGCCGCCGTGCTTCGTGAATTTTGCAATCCTCTTTACAACGGAACGTCGCTTCGCCGGCCTTTTACATGTAAACATTACGAAAGCTTTCCCGGGGACTAGAAAAAGGCTCGAACAACTGCGAGACCCGTTCATTTTCCTCGCCGTTATTTTTAGGAGCCTTTTACTCGAGAGAAGGCCAGTCGATTCAGTGGCGTCGGACGTTTCCAGTATCGCCATTCATGAGTAACGTTTCTCGCTCCGAAAGAGAGGAAAAGGATAAAGGGACTTTGGTTTTCTTATCCATTTCCCCTATTAACCTCCTCAACATCTTGGCCACTTAAGGAAGAAAGGCCGAGGAATATTCAATTATAGAGTCACGGGTCAATCGACGCCCTCTTCAGAACCGGATGTGCTCCGTGGGCCGTTAATCGAATAACTCTGAAGCAGGGAAGTCGATTGTTTCGTAAGAAATACACAATCATCTCCCAGTTCCTATCCAGCATCGTTACCCTTTACACTCTTCCCTTTTATTCCCCTTAACTTCTTCATCATTCTTTAATACATACTCGTAAAAACCTTTCCATTCCCTCAACTTAACGGACGTGAAATCTCAATCGTACGCGATCAATGTATGGCGACTGTAAATTCAAAAAATTCGACCTTTCATCCAGATGTATAGGAAAGTTCAACGTTCACCGTTTCGTGACTAACCTCCTTTCAGCTCCGAACGAGTTCGCGATCGTGGTACTTTCCATTAGCCAGAGAATTGCACCGACGTCTTAAATTCGGTAATTAACCGATCGTGATCCCTTCACTTTACTCAACCATCAATTGCTTGAATGTTATCGATCCTAATGAAAGTTACCTTCTATCCATTAGACTTACGCATCTACCACCAGTGTTATCGACACTTATGGTTACCTCTGTCACGTGGATCTGTGAGATGGGCTTTTAAATAAACATTTTCTTCTGTTCCGCTAGTCCAGATGTAATTCAATATGTCAGAAGGCAAGTCTTATCGTTAAAATACCATATTGAATACATAACGGTGAAACAGTTTATTTCTTCAAACTTCAAAATGAGAAGAAAGCAGCGAATAAATGAAAATTCCAATTACCCTCAGGAAACACAATATTTAACAATATTTGAAGACGACGTCGTTGAACAGATGGAGGATTACACGCGTCGTTGTCCCAACACGAGACAGGAAAAAAGTTGCGGCGTGGTTCATTTCGGAGGCCAAAGTGAAATTGGAAAACTCTCCCCGCTTAATTCAGCCCTTACCCTGTCACGCGCAGAACAACCTGTTCCAATTGCATTAAAATTCCTGGCCTGTCCCTTGGCCCGACACCAACTGGGTTATCCTTTTAACTTAGGACGAGCCGAATAACTGGCTGGCGAAAGGAGGTCCGTGGGAGCCGGTTGTTTCGCCCATTTTTCCTCGACGTGTCTACTGGCCCGCATATAAATCAACGAGATCGATCATTCGCCACTAGGCCGCTCGGGCGATGGGAAAGAAAGGGGAGAAAAAGGAAGAGGGAAGTGGGGAGCAACGAAAATTTCCCCCGGTCGAGTGGAACGAACGGTCGCGTATCATTCAACGGCGATCACTTACCGTCAATCTCATCGTCTTCGTGATTTATCGTATCGCGGAATATTGTGTAAATCGCGCGCCCGAACCCCCGTACAACATAATACCCCATAAATTCTCGGCGGAGTTTGTGTTGCGTGATCACGGGTTATCAGAGTGCTGAGTAATCGACGGTTCGGCAGAAGCTCGGGCGAGAAAACGGAAATGAAAACGAATTACTTGTTTTTTTTATTGTCGCGTTCTTTTATTGCTCTGCTCGGGCACCGTGAACGACGGACGGGCACCTATCTGTTTCGAATTTGCAATCGCTGCGACCGCTGCTTCTGCCTCGATAAATTCACGAGATTGTCTGTTTTCGTTTGGTTACTAATTGTGACTGCAGTGTACTCGTGTCTCTAACGTATTAAAATGCCACGTGGGGACAGGAAATTTGCGTGATTCGCGGAGGACAGATAATAGAAGCTGGCAGGTGTTTTGGTCGAACTCGACGAAAGTGTGAAAGGAAATAGTTCTTCCCACCTCCGGGAGACGGCGAAGGGAAAATTTTTTTAAACGCATCCCACCGTCTATAAATCTTGGTTGTTGCGAGCATTTCGCAATGCAATTTGCAGCAAGTTTGCGCTTGTTTTCCGTTGGGAAGTTTGCTGGCGAAACGAGTAGCCGGATAAAGCGATACGGTTCTGCTTCCTTCTTTCGAAATTCCGCGAGTTCCACGGAAATTCTCCCCTCGAATTCCCGAATTTTAGCGCTAACAACTTACACGAGTTAAACACCGCAAGTTTCCCTCGCCTTTTCCTCTGTTGCCTTGCGAGCAGATTAATAAAACGGCGCAAGAATGCCGGGGAAAATTCTTCGAGATACGCTCCGCGCTTTCTTCTTCGGTGCGAAGAGATTGTTGGTCGAAACAGATTTTAGCAATTCCAGGTACCAGGGATTTTGAAGAAATCGCGACGCTGCTTTCGATAAAATGAACTATTACGTAAATCACTGATTTGAAAATGGCAGAATTCAATTTAAAAGACACCTGCGCGTTCACTGCAATTTCTCGTACGCAGAGCTGCTACTATTATTTCCAGAAGGTTGCATCCAGCGTCTTCTTTGATCTCGTTTAGACATGCCACGCGGCGCCGTTTCCTCCAGAATTCCGCAGCATCCTTCAACGTTACGATATCCGAAACGAAGATGAACTGCGCCATATGAAACATGGTAATCCAGTTGGTAACACACTCCATCTTTCCGCTCGTGTATTCGCGTTAGCACGCGCGGCATCGTTGCTTGGAACAATACGATTAAAGGATCATTGGAACTCATGGATGACGACGCTACTGCATCCTGGTTCGTTGCCGGTGCCTTTGCGACCCCCTTCATTCGTTTCGCACGTTTCATCCGAGGTTCTTTCCATTCTGGAGCATATTAATTGCAGAATGCTCTTTGACGTAAAGTTTGATTATACATTAATTAGCATGGCATGCATCTCTCATGGCATAATAACGAAGATTGGAGACAGAAGCTTGAAGGCAAGTCAAGAAGTTGCCTTCCATACATAACCGCGCAACGATTATTCGTTCTCTTGAGGGACTTCGTCGTGAATTACAGGAACTATATATGTAACATCGTTTCCCTCGAAATCGAGCTTCTCTTCCGTCAAGCTTCTCCTCTTAATTTCGAGAGAAGAAGAGGCGAGGCTTTACGTGCCTCGAGAGCGAGGGAAATATCAATGGGGACAGTTTAAAACCTGTCCAAACACTGATGCACAGTTCGCCTAAAGTAGTTGGACCCCGCGTCAGTATTTGAACCCGTCGAGCTTGAATCGGCGGGTTAAAGTGCGACACCTGCGGTTCTCGTAAGTCAGCAATCAGGACAGAACGAGAAGGCATGGGACTGAGAATGGGAGAGAGGAAGGGCGATGGGGGAAAGCGAGGGAGAGAGGAGCCCAAATGAATCCTACCTCTTTGGGCACTAACCTGTAGTACTAACTAACTAACGAACTTTCACGGTCCAACGCCCACTACCAGAGTAATTAGCCTGGCTAACGAGCGATCGTTATACAGAACCGCGGAAAAGTTAACGATCTACACCTTGCAACGATCGACTGGGATCTATTGTTCCTGATATAACAGCGTTATTGTGAATCGAGAAGTCCCGATCGGTTATATCGACCCTGCCAGCTGAAATCAACGGCACTTTGAGTCGCCTGAATTCGTGGTCCCGGAGTTGTGTGACGCTGAATGACTGCGTTCTTTCATTCTTATCGATTGTGGGGCATCGTTCCTCGAGATAAATTCAGCAGGGTGCAAGAAAGGTCTATTGGAGGATGTAAGAGGTCATAAATTAACAGCTCTTATCCAGAAGAAAAGGTCCCTAGTCGCGACTCCTTAAGGAAGGTTCAAGTCGAAGTTTATACTCTTTGATGCAGCACAGAGGAACAAAGGAGAATGTTGGGACCACAGAGTAATTTGTGATCAAAGAGCGCGCTGCGATTTCTAGGTACCTTTGACATGGTTTCGGCAAGGGAAATCGAATGACACCACCTTCGCGTTGAAAGTCAGATGGGAATACCTTTGAAACTGGACTTGAAAATTGGTATTTCGAGGTTACTGCCAAGGGAAATGGTAATGTACTCTCGCGTAAGTGAAACGATTACCAAAAGGAGAATGTATGGGAGTTAAATATTGATCATAGAAATTTTGTAGAAATATCCCGTGTCGTATTTATCGTAACACCTTAATTCATGTATCTTAAGCTTTACCTCAACGAAACAGAATTTTTAATACGTTACCTAATAAGATTAGAAATTATTCGATGTACCAGAAGTGGACTTTACATCAGCTATACCTAAAAATGAAACGTAAGATTCGACGACCGAGCTAATAAGTAGCTGTAATAGATGCATTATGCAGCGTAATAACGCGTTTCAGTAATTGTACTACTATAATCAAAGCCAGTCCTTTGAATAATTCATTTGCTCAATATTCTCGGTTTAAAACTAAGCGAAACCTTCAAACGGAAACTAGAAACTGGCATTCCCGAGTGCAATAACTATTTCGGCGTTGTGTTCTCGCTCATATACGCCAAACCATTCGCGAAAGGTACAATAAAGTATTGTGCTTCTGCGTACAACAACATTGTTCCAGAAACCCATCATTGGATGCCAGAAACGTATTATATTTTATAATGTGTTGTTGAACAGTGCTTTGTGTTTAGTGATAGACAATGGTGGCAAAAGATCATGATTGTATTGAATTAATCACAGAACTATGCAATTCTGTGCACTGATATACGGCGAATTATTTAAATGAATGAAGATAAAAATTTAAAAGATAACGTGTAATTTTTTCATATTTTACACAAATTATTTATTCGCCTACTATCAAATAGGAACAAATTTTAATGGACAACGTAGTCCACGTGTAAAACTTCGATGCCCAGCGAAGGCCTGCTGATTTACATTCATTTATCACCACGTGAATGTTCCACTTTATTCGATTTGGCGCTAGCGATAAAAGCGCCTATAAAAGCTTCCAATAAACCACTTTCAGTCTCGAATATCAATGAATTTTTTCTGTCAGTGCGCATTTTAAGAATTCCGAGGGATCTCTACAAGCTGCATTTATAATCTCAATCCAACAGCTACAACTCGTAAAACCCATTAAATATAATTAAAATATTTCCCGAAGAATGTTCGAATAAAAATGGATTACAAGACTTAATTCATTAACATAAATAATCGTATGTGGAGGACTGTAACCATCATTTTAATACACGAAGAGTAGAAAGTGGGTCGTCGATATTTTCAATCAATTCGTTGCATTTTCCACATTAGTTTCCTATCAGCTTCGCATGCCTAACGAGAGAAATCGAGATTCCTGGCGCAGCAGGATATTTCGTGTAATTTTTCATCGATTAGAAGGAGTTATTCATCTACATCCGTTTACAGAGAAGAGATTCCACCAGAATCTTCAGAAAGGAATCGCGTAAACGATTTAATTGCACGGAGTGGACTGAGAAAACGAGAATGCAGTGAGGATCGAGGTGGTCGACCAAACAAGAGCGTTTGTCCGTGATACGCGATTTCCGCGCACTTGTGCCTTTCTTACACCGAGACTTCTTCGATTCTACACAGGCGCCACACGCGATTTCGACATTTGTCAAATGCTTACCCCCGTTTCTGGCGACTAACCCTGTTTCCAATACCCGCGTGATCTTAATAAGAGAAACAATATTTCCGGGGCGAAGGAATCGTTGACGGTACTGAAAACTCGTGACTGTTATCGTTAGCTCTGGCTGCTCTGGCTCATTTTTATATTAACTTGAAGAGAGAACATGAATATGCTCTTAAAGGGTGTAGATTCTTAATCGAGTAGACAGACGCGGTCTGTCTAATTGCCTCGTCACTTAAATATTCCCCCCGCTATTAGATTGATTTGATGAATTTTGTTAAGTGAATTTGTGGAGACTGTTCCTAAAACCAGCACCGTCATTTAAACTAAGAGACTGGTTATTTCAGACATTGCTATCACTCATTCGTCATCAAATATGACATGGTCTGGATGCTGGAGGTAAGATCTCAGACGTAGGTAATATATTTCATCCCCAGCAAAGTGTTTTGAATATTTGAAGCCTTCCAAGTAGACTGCTCTTATAAAATACATATACATTCATACGTATGATAACGGATTAGGTCGCGAAAATAAATCCTAAAATGTATCTTAATATATAAAGCAGACAGTGCGTGTTTGTCTGTCGCCTAAAAACTTTCGAACGGGAAATTCTGGGTTCACGAAATGTGCCTCAGCTCATTATGCCTGACTAATCCAGACGAATGTGACCATTTTTACAAAAAAAAATTAAAAATAATTTTTTTTATGAATTTAGAATGTAAATTTCGAGCGAAGCCGAGTAGTAAAGCTAGTACATTATAAAACAAACTACAGCACGTACGATAAAGCTTGTCACTTAAAATTGAACAATCTAAGTGGAGTATTGAAATAAATATTTCTTGAAATGAATATTTACAGCTGATTCGCACACAGCGCTACTTAGCGAGATCTCATTAAACCTTTTGCCGAGTTCCTATTATATCGCCTCAGATTTCAGTTTCGCCGCTGCATAACCGTTCGCGCGAGTCACGGCTAAATGATTAATAAGACGATCTTTGCTGGGCGAACTTGTCGCGTTACCTTGCGTTCTTTAGCGACTCAGCAACTTTCTTCTACGGATATTGATTTACGAGGAAACTATAATACCCGGAGCACTCGCGTCGAACCATCGATCTGTTTCCCGCGAAAGTCTCCCCGTTATTTATTCAGCCCGTTTTCTGGATTATCGCATACTAAACATAATCAGTGATCCCATCGATCGGTCAATTAATAACCGCTGGGAGCTAATTAGCGGCCGCTTGGCTTGCCACGATTAGTCGATAATCACGCGAACTGGTAGGAAAATTTCAACGCTGCTCCATGCTTCTTCCTGTTTCATTTTCGTCCGATCGAGACGCTCCATTCGAGGCTGATCGACGTCTCAGAACCCCATTCCGAGATATTCGTGCGGCGAGATGGATCTGTCGCGATTCGAATCACGGTCGGGTATCGCGACGATATTAAGCGAAGAAACGACGGCGAGCTGATTCGAGAAACTACCTCGACCCAGATGTACTCGCTCCTCGAGAATGCATGCCTGCCGATGATATATGACTTTCGTATTCCGCGAAAAAGTTTCAAGCGAGTCTGATAAAACAAGCTCGCTCGCGCGCGCGCCGCGATGTGCGCGCGGTTTATTAGACACAAAGTCCGTAAATCATCTTACGGGTTATTAATTACGATACCGGGCCTCTGTTATTTTACAAGCGGAAAATTAGCTTGCAGTATTACGCGGTTGCAGCATCACTCTGCGCCAAGATTGCTAATACGATTAGTTGCTTGGGACCATAAAACCGAAGCCACGCGAAAATGATCGGATGTAGGGCGAAGCTGTTTTAATTCATACCATCCCTCTTCCCCCATGTTGTTTCTATGTTGCAAGTCCGGGGATTAACGAGATACGTGTTGAAGGATCACAGAAACTGCAATGTCTTACTGCTCCCTTATCGGTGGAAATAGTGAAACTTGAATTGGCGTGTAAAACGCGTGGATGGTTTGGCTTAAAAACTTAAATTCTAAGTTGAACAGAATTCTTTCCCTTCGAACTACGGATATTAATTTCGTCCGAATATCAGTGATCGAATGCGGAGCAATAAAGAATTTTTCAATGCTTTCGTAACGAATATCGAGAAATCGATACATAGTTCTTGTTTGAGGTCTGCCCACTTCTGACAACTGACACAAATTTCGTTATTCCCCGATATAAAAGCATGCATTCGCATGCTGCACGGCTGTCAACTTACCTGCGCCCAGGCACGATATACTCCCAAGCCCTGCTTATCACACTGCACCATGACTGGTTATTTTTGAAATTGAAATCTTTCAGAGATCCATTCTAATTTCTCTGAATCACCCGCGGAATTATAATGTTACATCGTCACGCCAGCGGCACGTGGGAACGGGACATTCGGAAACTTTGAAAAGCTCCCCCGGACAAGATAGATATCTAGGTCTCAGAAGAATTAGTAGATTCTACGGCGCGTACCGCTGTTTCCATTTGCAATCGCTATTAGAAGATTAGATACAGGAACGACGAGCCTCTCGAGGCTCGCGGAAATTCATGCGCGCGGCTTATTTTACGGCGTGGCGCCGTTGGCTGCGGGCTAAGCTCGAGCGGAAGCCGTTACAAGCCGAGACGTTAATTTGACGAGACATTACGTCCGACGTATTAATTCTTGACACGGCGCTGTACACGTGCTGGGTGCCGTTTCGTTCGTCGGCCCGGGAGAACGAGCGAGACGGCAGCTTGGCGAAAGAGGGAGCATGGCTTACCAGGGTCTAAACTAATCCAAACATTCCTTACACGACTAGCGACACATTCGGGCTGCGCATGGTAGTCGAGCTCGCAATTGTGATAACGCCCTGTTGCCAGAGTCAAGTCGTCCGACCCCGATGCTGGAATTCAGTTTCTACGTCGCAATTTGCTCGGCATAACGAGCCATCCTGAAGAAACCTCAGCCAGGGCGTCGAACATCGTGTCGTTACCCGCATATGCACCGTGCACCTGCAGGTGTATCTGGGCCGTGGATGCAGCTACCAGCTCCGGGAGCTGCGCGCGGGATAGACCTCTTAATAACGTGACACCTATGTGTACACACGGGCGTACACGCGTCGGAACGATGCTCCCTTATCCCACCAAATGCACCACCGAGCACACATGGCAGCGCGCGCGAACCCTGGATCCCGATGCGGTATCGATCGGCTGCGTGTATCGCGGGGATCTTCACCGGCGCACAGTGGGCCAAAGTGACGAAGTTTGATTCAAAATCAAAGAATTTTTTATAGAAATGAGATAGAACGATGATTTTTTTTTTAAATTAAAGCTGAATGATTGCAGAATAAGGGAAAATTAAAGAAATTATAGTACGAACGTTTTATAACTTTGAAAATCTGTGTTAAACTTGAAATATTACAACAAAATTGTGATTTATCCAATACCATGTACGGTTAGATTTTTTTCGTGACATGTTGTACATCATTTCCTGTAGATTTTGCCACGCTGATTGCAAATCCGTTCGCAAAATTTGGCTACTACCTCAGGATTTTAGAGAAAATCGATTTCAAATTTAACACAGATTTTCAAAGTTAAAAAACGTTCGTACCATAATTTCTTTAATTTTCCCTTATTCTGCAATCTTTCAGCTTTAATTTAAAAAAAAATCATCGCTCTATCTCATTCCTATCAAAAGTTCTTTGATTTTGAAGCAAACTTCGTCACTTTGCCCCACTGTGCGGCGCCCCGGCGACTGGCTGGATTTTTCAAGTGGCCGATTATCGCGGTGCAGGAAACGCTGGAGCACCGGTGTCTCTGCTGCTATGTCTGTTGATTTAGCCCCGTGGACATTCGCCGCTAGCGAGTTCGGATTAAATATACACGTCTCCATGACTTTCTGATGCAATTACGTGGGTTTTCCATTGGATTCCTTTGCAAGTAAATACGTAAATTAGCGATCGACTGTTTAGTAGAGGCATTAGAAGAAGGGGTCGCTATTTCACCATTTCATACGATATCAAATGTAGTTTTTAAGTGGACGCGGCTTAATTTGAACACGAAAAGGTATATGTATTGAGTTTTAAATATAATGTTTTTTTATATGAAAGAAAATGATAAAAATAAACCTATTTTCAAAGATTCATTCATTTTGGGGAGGGTCTGTGTATTTCTGTGTATGTATTTACACGCTACTGTGTGTGTTTGTATCCCTTAATTGAGCATGGTTTTAAATGTGTCTACGTTTTCATCTTTGATAATTCTGCAATTCCTTTTAGATTCAATTATGTACCTCAGGCCTGTTTGTTTAATGTTTTCAGAAGCCACGTTTTCTGCCATTTTATTAGGTACATCTATTTTGTGTGTAATTTTCTTTCACTCTTCGTTTGCATTCGGAAGTTTTCTGCGTTGCCAATCTGGTTGCCCGGGCCTGTCTGTTTCGTAGAAACATGTCACTGGGCGCGTATAGAATCCACGGAGGATTACGGAGAAAAGGCGAGACATAAAAATCTGAAGCGTCGCAATGGTTCACGGGGTGCTCACGCCATCGGACGCGATCATTATTTTCCGGAGTCAAGGGAATCCGTGTCGGGGGCGACGCCGCGGAAGTCCATGCTCCATCGAGAATCGTGTTGGTAAAACAGGCAGAGAAATATCGCAGTTTTATGTGTCGAAAGATATGGTTATTTTATGTGACAGATTCGCGAGCCCTTCCGAAAGAGTTACAAACGTGCGCCCGTGCAATTGTTATACGGCAGAGTGTCTCTTAATGCGCTGGCAGCACGCAGGGATTCGCGATCCGAAAGCGAACTCTTCTTTTTAAATATCCATGTATATCGCAAACGCGATTCAAAGCAAGGAGAGTCTTGAATATCTCTTCCAGAAGTCAAGGGAAAATTGTGTATATAACAATTTGGCTTAGTTACTCAGAAAGCTACCAACCCTCGAAATGTCAAAGAATTAGTTAAACTAATTTTATGATCTTTTTGTTGCAAAACATTACCAACCCAAAGAACAACTCTTGCATTATATAATTATTAAAACTACCATTTCATAGTTCAATTTTAGGCTTAAAAAACAAGAGCTACAGAAAATTTAAAACAATATTAATTAAACTACCTCGGTATTAAATAACCGATTATGAATCAAATACAAGAAATAAAATTACCCAATAGAATAAAGCTAATTTTCTTTAACGATTAAATTCTTTACATAATCGAGGGTTGGTAGCTTTCTGCATAACTAGATCCAATTCTAATTCATTGCAGAGTGGAAGCGTTTGGTTATTATTCATCGGTAGGTTTCCCGGCGACGTACAGAAAGACTCGATGGAGTTTTTGTCACACTGGCTACGAGAAAACAGGAAATTCGTAACTGGAGGAATGGTATACGTTGGAGGGTGGAGGACCTTGAAAGCCAGAGTTTATGGGGGTGATCTGGCTGCCATAAATTACAGCAAGAGCGTCTAGGAACGGACTGCGACGCAGACCCTTCTTTCGTAGGACCTACTAACCCAGGAAAAGTGAGGATTGATATTGGAACATCGATCCTTCCGCGGGCCCTGGACTGTGGCATGTCTTTCTCCGACAGGGAACGCGACAGCTTTTGAATTATACTCCGAGGATTCTAGTGAACTTACATTTCTCGCAATATCGATATTGACAGCTTTCGAAAATTCAATTCTTTCTCCTGCGGGAGTTACGACTCCGCACGACTCACGGGTACTTACCCGTGAATGCGAAATGGATAGACTTTATTGTCAACTTCAACGAGAACCCATCGCGTAATATGATTACGATTAAAAAAACGTTCGACATACATTCTCGAAACAAAACCCTGCGTAGGTAAACACTTCCAACGAACGACACACCGCGCCTTCCGACGCGATGCAAAACATCCGGCGACACTCGTAAATTGGTGAAAAAAAGTACAGAGCGACCCGATCCGATTTTCACAGAACGGGGGATAAAGGGCAGCCGGCGTGGGGGATGCGATACGGGAGCGCAGATTTTGTGAAGAGCCTCGGGCGAAGGTGGTGTGTGCTCAGGGCGCTGTAAACTGTGTTGAACTCTCGTGCTTTCTGCGATGCGGAGAACCAGCGGAGGATAGGGCACGAGTGCCGTACATGCCGAAGACGCATTAATATTAATGTACCGGGATTTACTGCGACACGGGCTGCTCGAGCCTCACGGGTAGGATGTATGTTTACAAATACGTTTCTCAATGTAGCCTCGCCGCGCCCCTCCGCCCGTACGGGTTTGCCCTCCGTCCCCGCAGCTCGACACTCAGGCCGCGTTCTTCCCTACCGGAAGTAGCAAGTAACGCTGGCAAACTTGGACTCCCTGCATCTTGCAGGGAGTCCCCTAAGGGGGCTTCCGGCCCGCTGTTCCCGCCGCAGAAATGGTTACGCTAAAGTGTGTCAAGGCATATCTTGCCTTTTCTCCTCGATGTACGTTCCCCCCTTTCTGAACATCCAGCCGAGCCCGGTTTCCCGCTGTGAAGTGCACCAGCATGTCCTGGCATTCGCCGCGCATTCCTCTCTACGTGTACGGGGACTATCGTAAAGATGAGAAAGCTGCCGGCGCAAGGAATAGCGTGCCGCGAGACGCACGAGAGTGACGGATGGGTAAGGCGAAACGTATATGCGATACAACGTGTCGGCTTCGTAGGACAGTTGCCCCGTTCGTGGCCCGAGCCGAAGAATATGGCCCCGGCACGAGCTTCGGGTTCTATTATCACTTTCTCCCGGCTAATAGACTCCGCGAAAGGAGCCACGGCGTCGACGTAGCTTTCCCCGAGGTGTAAACATCTGTAGATCACGTGAACGGGACAATGGCGCCGTCCAAGTTTGCACGTTGTCGTTCCTGCTATTGTTCAGGGCGTCTAGACCACCCCCGCAGTCTTGAGGCCAGACACTCAACCGTCTTCCTCTCATTGACAAACATATACCATTCCTCTCCATTGGAGTGTCTCGGGTTTTTATACAAGCTGGGGTGACGTGCTCCACGCCCGTTCGTTCGGTGGGCAACGGCGACGCGGTAGAGGAACTGCAGCATATTTGGAGTGCTGTTGGTAATTTGGAATAACGACTTATCTAATAAAATAATAACGCTATTTAATCTGTAACGCCGTGGGTAATAGGGGCTAATTACCTGTTAACTAATGGTCATTTGTGGATGATTCGTGAGTTTCACATTTTCGACTTAATCTGCAGAATAAGCAAACGTCAATCCGCAAAACTTTTTTAGCAAGTTTTCGATCGTTTCAATCATGATTAAAAGATGTCAAAACTTTAGAGTTGAACGTTTAATCTACTCGGTTGCATGTTCATTCTATGGTTCCGTGTCAGTTTTGCGGTCATTTCGAGAATATAATGTGTGACATGAAATTTTAGGTTTCAATGCCATGTTGCTAATTCGGAATACCGAAGGTGGAGGTAATTTGGAATAATCCAAAGCTTAGCGCTGCTAGCGATATTGTGATTTTTCAGCTTGATTAGATCATAAAGGAAATAAAAAAACCTATGAATAATAAAATTATTTTCTTTACTTAAAAAAATCAAGTAGATGATAAAATTGAGTTTATAAAGTGAAGGTAAATTTGAATACCGGTATTCCAAATTACCTGTACCTTAAATCGATACTGAGAGTTTGAAATATTAATGTTTATTAGTTTCCCTATGATATTATGCAGTTTTATTTGTTCCCACTCGCTGCCGTAATTTGTTATTCGTCTCAAACAAACTGGTATTGATTTGTTCGTGGAAGATTTTAATCTTTTAATGGAATTTTCAGTGCATCATGCATACGTTTCTTCGAATATTTGTTTTAATAAAATGCTTCGAAATTTATATTTCACTAACGATAGGTCTTGTCTATGTAATGCCCTATGCTAGGAATAGAATTAGGTCGATAGTTACAAAATTAAAACATATTTAACCGTCCGACAAATAGAAAGGTTGGTAAGGATAATAAACGGAAATTATTCACACAAGAGGAACAGAAGAATTATTCACACATTATTATCAGAGGTACGATGGATTGGAAAAGCAATTAGAAAAATGGTTGTTCCTACTTAGGTCGTCGATCCGTGATTCAGTTTCGACATCGACGTTCGCCAACGTTCAACGCCTGCATTTCATGAATATTTTACAGGAATTTTAAGCTGTTGTGCTGTTTTTAGTACATTTCATTCCATCTTAATTACTGTCAATTCATAACGCATACCCGACAATATTCGACGCATAACTACGTCGCTCGCACAGACACCAGTGCGATATTTAACATAGAATGAAAAAAACAAGGGAAAAATCATTCCCTCTCGATAAAGCGTTCCATTATCCCGAATGCAATATGTTTCATTCGTAAAACAGAGAGCCAATCTAATATTTATCTAAATACTTCTACCTTAATTGACTCAAGTTATTGCCTCGCATAGTTTCCGTTTGCTCATGCTTATTAAGAAAAACCATTCAACCATCTCCCTATACACTCAGACAGATAATTGGTTACTGAAAAACAAATATAATTTGAATTATTCTCCAAACAACCCATCAACACATTCCAAGCGATCGTTGTAAGCAATATTCACTAAACCGATTAAATAAATTCGAATCCTCCAGGCGTAATCCTAGAACAAGCACATCAGGCCTATTATTTTCACTCTGGTTCTCATAAATGCATCATCGGAAGTGGCGCAGGTTTTAACTGTCAAGGGTTGATTGGACGGCAACACGGTACGCTCTATCAAAAGCACACGAAAACCAGCTTTAGTGAAAAAAATTCAGGTTTCCTGATCCCATGATGAAACCGAGCCTTGGCTCGCTTTAGCGAGCTAAAAGCAGGTAAAGTAATACGGCCCGATAAAGCCTTTAATTAAACCGCCCGCGTGTCACGATTATTCTCACGCGATATAAAAATTTCTGCCTGTAATTCGCGCAGAATGGCGCGGGCTCGATAATCTGAACGCGGCCCCCCCTCCCGAGTAAATGCCTTTTCCGCGATATTTTGATGCGTCAGATCAGAAGCCGGATCGGGATAAAATTCATCGAATGACTCTCGCATCGCGCCGGAGCCGTGTGCATTCAGGAAATCGCGCCGGAATTAAATGTATGGACGTGAATTAACCGTGCGCGCGAATGCCGCGCTGCCAATACACGAGGAGCATCGGCGATCAGAAAAGACTGCAGAGTGTTGGGTGCTCAATCGAGTGTGGAACATCGCGTGATCGATGGCTCCGGCTCGTTCGCGCCCGCAGATTATCTGTTTCTGTTTTAGAATCTCCGCAGTGAGATATCAAGCCTATTCGTGGGAATCGTTCGGACGGAATTTTCGAATCGCGGGATTATAATTGCCTCGTACGATACGCAACTCACGGACTTTTGTCAGGGAGGGGGTGCTGAACGCAGTCTGTCAGAGCGCTACCTCGGCAACTCTGAGAAGATTAATCTTGCGCCGAAATAAATGCTAGCGAATGATACCCGATATTTATCGTTATTTATCAGAGCAGGTGATAATAATGCATTTTATTGGGGGAACGATAGGGTAAGGCTCTAGTCGAGCTGAGATACTGTCCTCTTTAGTTGAAATGTTCTATCTAGCAATTTGAAACAACCGAGGAAACTGAGGTTTTATCATTTACTTTGTACGATACTTACTCTAGTAGCACAAAATATTGGTTAAATATTTTTTTCAAATATTAAAAAAATATTTTTTTAGCCACACTTTTTAATATGAAAAAAATGTTGATTCCAAATATTATATACACATACTGAAAATGTGAAATAAAGGTTTAGAAAATAAAATATTCGGAAAAAAAGTTTTCTTTCTACCATTCAATAAATATTTACTTTATATTTGAAAAAGAATGTTTTTTTCATAATATAAAATGAATATTTCCCGAACATTAAAAAATGTTTTGTTTCAAACAGTAAATAAATATTTATTTTATATTTGAAAAAAGAATATTTTTTCATAATATAAAATGAATATTTCCAGCATATTTGGAAAATATATTTGCTTCTTAATCTAGAATAAATATTGTATGTATGTTTAAATATCAAAAAGATATTGAACCTCTTTTTAATATTGGATGTATATGCATTCAATATTTTGTGCTACTAGGGTATTTTCCTTCATTCAAATTAAAACATGTTGTCATTATTTTGTAATAGCCTAATATAATTTTTTGTGATAGGTGTATCGGTAGGGAATGTTTCATTAACGTGCCAATTAATTAATTGTTTTAGACAAGATTTTTTAACCATTTTAAAAGAAGCTAGGTTAAATACATTAAACTGTTTATAAATCTTTACTCAGCACGTAGAATTTTCTAACTTTACTTAAAAGGTAAAAGACATGTGGAGCTTCAAATATTTCAACATATAGATGGTAGATTGCAAATCAAACGACACGGTGTGCACGCATTTCCGTATTATTAAATTCTATATTCTGTTTTTCGTTAATAATTTATCTAAGTTCTTGAATTATTTATTCAAAGGAGTAGAACGTTTACGTTACGCAATTACGCGGAGGGCAGCACATAAAAGGCTAGCTTTTCGTCCAAGCAAGCAGTCGTAGAAACTCGCGAGTAGGTATACTTGCTTAAGTAACCCCAAATTGGATCGTGGGCGAGGTCAAACAGGCGTATCTGGACTACTAATTACCGGGGGGGATTGGGGCAAACTTAGCGAGACTGCCGGTGTACGATTGAAGCAGGCGAACAATAGGGAAGTTCCGCAAACCCTTCGCGTTTATATTCGCGATCGGGATCTTTCCTTAATCCTCATTGCCCCGGGAGGTTTCGAGAATCGGTCCAAGTCCACTGGCACTTGGGGATCCCTCGTTGAACTCCCGATCGAGTTTACTATTATATCGACTCTCGTCCACCCGAAGCGATACGACGAAAGGAGAGGTTAACGTCAAGCCTGCAGGGTGGTTCCGAAGCAAAAAGCAAACCCCGATTGCTCCACACCGTTGGCGACTTGTCGTCAAAAGAAATTGTACATCTTGAATCGCATGGATAACGATTTTTCGAACGAGGCGTCGGCGAATTTCTCGTTTCACGACAAAGGAAACGATAAAAAATTCCTGTCTAATTTCTCAAATGCTTTTCAATATCAAATTGCTAAAGATGTTCCTCGCTAGCCTGTCCTGTTTAACGAGTGGCGACATGCTCCATCGAGCGCTTTAAGTCCCTCCCGAAATTGCCGCGGGAAAGTTTCGCGAGTGTTTTGTAATGAACGAGAAATCTCGAGACTGCCACGGTTCCGTTTGTTCGTCGAAATATTAACGACGGGGCTCACGAGTCTATGACGGTGCGTGTTGAAGTCGCGCTAAGTCGGAAGAAGTTGGTAAGCAGCGAAGGTGGATTTAATTGATGGCAGTCGATGAGTACTCCCATGTTCACCGTCCCTGCATACTTGTCTGCCTGGGTCCTCTTCTGTCCATAATTTGCGGCTCCTCTCAGATCCCAAGAAATCCGTCTTTGAGCGGTACTCGAGGCAATCTAGCCGATAGTTCGTGTACAGGCATTGTTCTAGTACAACGTGCCGCACGCTTCCGAGCTAATAAGCCAAAGGAGGAAGATGGGAGAAGCCATTCGCGACTTTTTTCCTATCCCCATTCCCTAGTCCCGGTTTGAAGCTGCATGTGGCACGGATTCAGGGGGCGAATCAAAGGGGAGAGCAAAGGAAACGCGGCTTCTTGGCTCCCTCGTTGGACGAGAAAATCCTGCAGACGTGATGTCAACCTTTGCCGGCGACGCAGTTAGGTAGTTTCGTACTGGTCGGTCAAGGAGAACGGTGGGTGAACAGAATCACGTCACGAACTCGGTAATAGTCCTCGCGAATAATATTGCATTCGAGAATCTTTACGCGAGGCCTGCATTTAAACGAGCACGAGATAATATGTGAACGTCGATATCCAAATGGGCAGACATGAGCACCACTGCGTTTCGAATCGCAATACAATCACTACATCATCTCTGAGCAAATCATTTCATGCCTCATTCTGTCCCCGGCCGACCGGCAGCGTTCGTTTCAATCAATTCTACCCGCTTGGAATACGCTATTTATCAAACATCCAGCACCGTATTATTTCCAATATTTACACCCAAAATATGACTTGAAATAAATCTTGGTCATACCGTTCGCAGGATAGAGGAGAGAGAATCGAATGACCATCGTGCTGTTCACGAGCCTCTATAGGTTAGGTGTCCCCGTCGTGGCGCGCGGCTCTCTGTTGAATGTGTGTCGCGGTGAACGACGCTGTATGGAGAACCGAGCGAGTGGGGGAAAGTCGGCCGCGGAAGAGGGGAGACGACGGTACGGTAGACCGAAGACTCGTTTCGGCGGTGTGGTGGGGGGCCACGGGGGTCCAGGCATGGAGAGGGCGCAGTTCCGCGCTATCCTCCGTATCGTTGACACGTCCTACGAAAAGAGTGCGGAGTCAGTCGTTACGTTTCCATCTGTCGCGGCTCGTCTCACCCACCGGCCCGCGAGTCGCAAGTTCTCTCTCGTCCCTGAGTCATTCCGCCTTCCCTCCCAGGTCCTCGAAGGCTCCTCCTAGCAGCTTGCCAGCCGTTCCTCGACGCGCAACGGGAAACGCGCCTCTCCCATTTCGAAGATCGCGCGTGCATTGGACAGTGCGCGTCAGCCCGAGCGACCGTTCGGGTCGCCAACTTTGAAAACAATCCAGATCGCGCGTCCCGAGCCGTCGACAGGCTGCGTTTGACAGCGCCATCGATCGGTGGTAGCCTCGATCGTACGCCGTTCACGTACCTCTTGTGCCGTACACGCGTCGGACTGTCCGCGTAAAACAGTGGATTTTGTGAGTTTCGTGCGAGCGTGACATTCCCGTTCGACCCGAGCAGCCGGACATTTCAACGATGCTGTCTACCAGCTGCGTGTTCACCGCGGTGCTCGTGATCGCCGCGGCGACGAGAAGCTTCGCCATCCAGACCATGGACGCCAAAATCCGCGACGACTCCGACTTGTCTCAGGTAACAATGCTTTTTATCATTTCAGTCGCGTTACAGCGGGACATTTTCGCTTGGGGCACGGTGAATGACGCTGGAACGGGCATTGTGTAGGTACTTACGTACAGTGGCCGGACGGTGCGTCCTTCAACTTTGCTGAAAAAGAGAACGGTCGTTGACGAACGATAGCCGTGTATTAGAGTCGTGGAATGTCTGTGCGTCCGCCAATGTTTTGCCCGTGACCTTTTCTGGTGCCGGGCTCTTGGACAAGCTTTAATACAACCTCACGAAATATTTTACGATGTATGGGAATTCGCGGGAATAGATGGAATTACGAAATCAAACATGGCGTCTGTTCGGTGGTACTAACGGCCCGCAAAGGTTACTTTAAATTTACCGGGTTTAATCTCGTTAGAGGCCGTTTTAATCGAATCTTTATTGGTATCGTTTTTTTTCTGTAACTTCATTCTGTGTAACGATGGAAGTAAAGGCGGAGTTTCTGACGCGAATAATACGTCCGAGTAGAAAATTGATTTAGGCTTCTTCTTAAAGATTTAATTTAGTTACTTTACTCAGTTTTTGGGTTTTCGTGGAACTTTGGTGTGCTTTTCGATTTTCTTTGTTCAGAAAGATTTATCTTTTGGTTTCGTGTAATATCTCACGAACACTTCCATCTAAATCGTGTCACGTAGGATTCACGATCGATTCTGCGCTTAAGCGTTCCGAAGTGTACATAATTAATTTCCTTTTATGTCGCCATCGAATTGCCAATAGAAACGATAACAGGGTTTTTTGTCGATGTGAGTGAATCACTTAATTTTAAGACCCCTCCAGTGCTAACCTTTATGGGCGAGGTTTACGCATCGTCTCGGATCATTCCGTTAATTAATGACGTAATAAAGGAGGGTCGGGCTAACATAAAATCGTGAGCCTCTCGACTCTTTGCGTTACCTTATTAAATGGACATCCGTTCTTGCCCGTTTCTTCGTTACAAATTCTCCTTTACAAAGAGCCTTAGAAATTTTATTTGCAATAGAAGACAAGGTGTATTACAAGATCTAGTACTTTACAGTAGTCTCTCCTTCTTTCCCTTTTCATAATAAAAGTGTTACTATAATCCAGTCACATCATGCAACTAAATTTTGAAATCACAGTAGAAGAAATAGAATGATAGTTTTAATTGGCAGTTCTATCGCACAGACTGCTATTTAACAAATCTTTCATTTTATTTGCAGAAAAGCCCACTAATATCAACTGTATTATCATGCAAAGAATTATAATGTCTCTCGCAATACAATTATTTGGATTAAAAGCATATAATACACACGCTTCCAGTTAATATAAAAAAGAAGTATCGATCACAACGAAACTTGCGTCGTCAAAGATGATCCCGGGCAGATTAAAGTGTTTCATCCGCTAGTTGATCCGATCAATTTTTCACACGATAATTTCGCCAAACGCGATTTCTCCGGCGCGCTGATCGGATCTCGTGATTTCAATAAAAACGTTTAGTTAATGGACTGATCTATAATAAATCCCCGGGGATCCCGTCGGCGGCTTTGAATTCATCGCAGTGAATATTACAATAATGCGTATCCAGGTTCGAAGGCAGGGCGAAACGGGTCCCACCCACCAACTTGTTGCTGCGACAAAAATCGTCAGGACGTTTTCGCTCAAGGCTAGTTTCAGCTTCGATCGATCTGGCAAACTACTTGCCTAGCGAGCACGGCACTCGAAAACTCGATTTTCCCAGCTTTTATTTCGTTCCGCTCACGGCCCGAACTTCCGCGATTCTTTTTATCGGCGGAAATGTGATTTAACGCGTTTAATCTTTCCCTCTTTTGCGCGAGGAGCTTGTAATTTCGTTTCCTCCACTGTTATTAACACGTTTCGGCTCATTTGTGTGGGGCGCGCGGGGTGGAAACGTTCTTTACTGCGGTTCTGCGACACGCATCCAACTCGATTTACAAATGGTGGGCCTCCCGTTTCATGTAACTAAGAAAACAGCGATTCCTGGTCCTAGAATGTATTTCTAAAGGGCTTCGTTGCCGAGAAGTCATACCAGTGAATAGAAAAAAAAAAGTGCAGCTGGGAAGCGATGCGCTACATTCTGATAGCCTCGAGAAATGCAGAACTGTGACAATTTTCGTGTTATTTCAATTTTAAGTTTCACCGAACATTCATCTTCCTCGCGTATTGGCAATCCATAACTCATTAATACCGTTTACATTCGCAGATCGTTAAATACTTTGCGCATGTACAGTCCAAAACAATTTGAAATTTGACACGTTGTAGAATCGATTGATTCTGAACCACCATCGCGTTAATGCTTCGAATGCGTACGTTATTATGCAATGTTCGATTACATCAAATTAACAGCCGCGCGAGTGACAGATTACGCAACGGAAGCGCCATTTGTTTCCGATTCATCATTTTGGTACGAGAAAAAAAACGCGAATTTGCCGCGTCGTTCCACTTGACCCGTTCCTTGGGTGGAAAGTAGCAGCGTTACGCGGTCGCCGCGTAACTAAAACGGCCATTGCCAATGTCAAAGTCGTTCTCCGCTCCCTGTCCCTCTTTTCCTCACTGACTCTCAGCTTCTGCCAGCAAGTGGCGGCCTTGCCTTTCACTCTTTTTTTCGTACAGTGCCTACGTTAAGTCCCGCTAAGTTGTTCCATTCATGCCGAAGACTGCAGGTGCAGGCAGGTGAACTGGTCTGTTGCGCACCACCACGCTCGCTACGATAACGACCCTGCCGACCTTCGAAGGTTCTTCTCGATATTAACCCTTTGCTCCGACAGGCACAGCCCTCGCGCACAACGAACATTAAAGAAACCTTTGAACCACGATTTTATTAAACTTGGTAAAAATGGGAGAACTCGGTGTTTCGTAGGATCAAATGAATTGCTGGCTGTAAAATTATAAGAAATTCGAATTTATGAAAATATGCATGTTCTGCATTTCGGAGAATTCAAAGTATCTAGAAAATTGTTTGTTAAAATTCAGCTGTTATCTGAAAATTTAATAGAAGTTTAGAGTTTTTGATAATAGTTGTATGAATAGAAGGTCGAAATGGAATTTCTTTCTGCCCGGTATTTCGCGATTAGAACACTTTGAATTTTCTTCGAATTTTCTGTGGAATGTTTCCTTCAAAATTAAAAAAAAAAATGGAGTGTCGAAATTTCCCTAACGATACTCCATGCATAAAATTCGGAGTGTTTCGAAATATGAATTTTACATTCGATTGTGTATTGCTGTTACTGCGTGGAATCGTTCGATCGTTGAATTTTCTCGAAATTAAACTACCCATCGGACGTAGTCGTGGAAAAATTCACGTGGCTCCGGGACGTCGTTATTCGTGCTTTGTTGAAAATGGGGCATATTGGAAATTTCGGTTCGTTAAAAATCGTCGCAGACCGTTGCGCATCCACGGTATAAAAGGAAAGACTCAGAAATGCCTACATTATTTTGCCAGTTTTGTTGTAAATTTGTTACTGGCAACGCGACCCAAATAATTCGCAGCTCAAGTGCTGTTAGAAGTGGCAGAAGGAGGGAATAGCTGAAAGAGGAATCATGGTACCGGATGTGATTTTTTTTCGTCGCGCGACAGATGGTCTTCAGAGTTCTGGAACGTAAGGAACTCTCTGGTATCTAGAAGTCGTTTCGTCCCGGAGGCGGACCGTATGTCGACCACGGGATTCTCGAGTTTTCTTTTCTCCCCTACCAACCAGATACCCCGCGTGTTATTATATCTCCATGGAAATTCGATTTCCCCTCTATTACACGAAGTAGACTCCCGAAACAAGGCATAGAACAAGTACCATTTTACTCACGAATTCGTAGTACCCCCGGCATCCACCTTACTGCCGAACTTACGTTCATAATTTTTTCATGGGACCGCGTCTCCCAGCTTTCCAGCACCTCCTGTGTACCATAGCGCGATTTCGTTGGTCCCGCGCCGTTCTCCGTTTACAATGCGCAGTGGAAGGGTATTTTCTCGCGTCAGGTGTTCCTTCGCCCCTGGTCTTTTACCCGGCGACTTTGTACAACATTTGCGCACGCCCCGAGTCCTGTAACTGGCTTCGATTCGTTTCCAGGGAGCGCGGCACCCCCGATGCTCGAAATTAAGGCAAATATTTTCCCAGGGGAAGTAGCGGAATTTGCGCGAGCTGGCTGTGCTAGCTAGCGAGCGGGTAGGCGGGCAAGGCTTCCTTCGGCTGGTCGAACGGGGCGACTTGAGGTGAACGAACAGTGCAGGGCAACCGTTGCTCTCCCCAGCCTCTCTTTTCTCTCCTCTCGACGATGCTCATTCGATCCTCCCGCGGCTCTACCGGATATTTTTAACAAGCGGTTCGTGCTGAGACGAAACAATGCCGCCACAGTGGCCCCGCTGTGCACGGCGCGCTTTTACACACACCGCCTGCACGCGATAGATCGCCGGCAAAAGGAGCAGCTTTTCCCACGAATCAGCGTTCGAGGCGAGGAAACGCGCGTTTCCCTTCGTTCGGTCGTTCATTAAGTAGCCATTCTGCGCAGATAGGCCGATATAGGAGCGCAATAAGCACCGCACACTTCGCTTTCCCGATTGTTAAACGGAATTCACTGTCGTTCCTTTATTACTAAGCGCGCGCGCACTTGTGCGCACTGCGACATCGATGCTTCGTTTAAACGAGGGGAATGATGGTTTGTTTAGCATCGAACGCTTCTGATAATGCTGCGCCCGATACCAGGAGAGATATGAATTTCTGCTTTCAACGAGAGAGGGGAGTCGTTTACGGTTGATGGCCTTTGAAATTTTGCGCGTTTCGCCGCTTTGGGGATTGAACGAATGCTCCTAGGAATTATTAGCTTCTACTCTGACAATTTTCTATTCGGATAGATCTGTCCCTTTCGCGAATATTTGTCGCCACATCACACGCGATTTTAAGGGGTCATTCTGGTTAGCGCGCCGATAAATTCAGCGATTTTCAGGAATTTATTGCGAAGACAGGAATTATAGTAATGGAATAAAACTTTTTTTCTATCGATTAAACTACATTTCTACTGTAAATAAAAAATATAAAAGTTATAAAATTATTGCTTCTAAAATGGTTTTGATGGCGATTTTGATGACATGTTGAAAAATTCATGCCTCGCTCGTGCAGGTGATTTCAGCAGTTGAACTTATTTAAAACCAAAAATACAAACAGATTCTTGATCAGTATGACAGTCGCTATGGCCCGTACTAGAATAAATAAAATTTATCCTTAAAATTAACAAAATAGTGGGCAAAATACAAGAATCAATGTATTTTGGCTGTGTTTACTGTGCTATTTTCGATTTTAAAAGTAGGTTAGACTCAACTGAAATACTTGGTTGTAGTACCGACCAGAGGTATAGGTGTGCAGAATAATCAGTTCAATTTATAAAGCAATCGGTTCGATAGATTTTGAGATTTTACCTGCACCATGTGAAAAAATGCCGTTCCTAGAAAAACGCGTTCAAAGTTTTTATGTATGGTGGTCGAGGCTCTGCGCTCCCTACAAAATACCTACCTACAAGCGAAAATAATTAGAATTTTTCAATGAAAATAGTACATTCTTGAAAATATCTACTTTCGAAAAATGTTATAAAAAAAAATCGATTTTTTCAAATCGTCTAACCAGAATGACCCCTTAAGCAACGGGATGCAGTATTTGTAAGCATCAGGAGGAACTCAATTTTATTCCAAATTAGCTGCGAACTGGGATATTCATAGTTCTTCTAGGCGACCTCCGGAGAATCCCCTCATTCAGAATTCATGATCATCGACCTCTATATCGTTCTTCGTGCTTCCCTATTACTTCTAATCAAATACACCAACGTAACACAAAGATTCCCCGGAAGTCCCTCCCCACGCAGGCTTGTAATCTCCACGAAGGACCGTTCCCCGGATCAAAAGAAGATTCCACCTTTTGGCTCGCATAAAGTGGTCGCGATACGTATGCCTGCGGCCTAGCGGAGGGTGTCTTTTTCCGAGGGGATGGCCGAAGCCACGGATCCATCGATCCTCGGAGCCCACGTACAAACCTGGATTGAGCGGTTCGGGGCATCATAAACGCGCCCGCTTTCGCGATACATCCGTCGTTCGTGTCGGGACGATAGCGGGAAGGACGTATCAGGAAAACTGGAACAATACGTCGCGTAGGTGCCCCGGGGCAGCCGAAGAAGCTACCAGTCGTGTTACTCGTAAAATATGGAAACCCATAAAGATCAGCTCTGGCTGCCCCTCTCCTCCTTCGCCCCTCCTTTCGTGTGCCGTGTTAGCGAAAAGGCGTCCGGGAATTTTCCCACTGTTTCTCGTCCTTCTTTGTTCTCCCCCCTCTTTCTCTGTCTCCGTTAGCCCTCCTTGGGGCTTTCCCCCTCCTTTCTCCGTCTCCATAAGGCACACAACCCCCTTCCCCACGCACACACCGGCGAGCTCGTCGAATTCGTTTCTTTATTTCGCTCGGTCGAGCATTTTTCCTGGCGCCAACTTTTGCCGCGTCCTTTCCTCATAGTCGCCGCGTGTTTCTACAGCCCGGGGGGATTTCCCTTTCAGAGGGAAGAAAAGCCTCTGTGTGTGTATATACGTACGGGACGCACTGCTTTGCCGTGCAAAACGCGCCAACAGGGAGTCGGGGCGAAGAAAAGCCGGCGGCCTCGCGTTTCCGAGTGTCGACTTGGGAGGGGCCGGGGGGAAAGGTGGGGAGAGCCACGATTGCTCGATCGGTAATCACATATCCCGAGGAGGTTCGCAGGAGTTGCTGGAACTGAACTATCAACAGCGGAACTTCACCGTCTTCCGCTTCTTTGCTGTTGTCGTTTCGAGAGGGCTTTGGCGAAGTCTTCTTGTAATTGCGGGGGATGCCAGGGGATCCTCGGGAAATCAGGCTTCAACGGAGAATGTTGGCGGTTTCTGGTGCAAATGACGAACGTATGGATCATTTATTTTTGCACTGAGCGGGACAAGTTTGTGATCGATTGGCGATAGAATTTATAGGGGCAGTTCAGTTTTTGATGGAAGTTAATCTGTTCTCTGCTGGCCATTGTTAGCCGTGTGATCGCGACTGATGGGACCCGCGAGCACTGGGAATGTCTATCGATCTTAGACGCATCGAAGGTTGTGGTAATAGGTTGGTTGGCTTGTATTTGTCAAGATCAACATCACTGTGTGCCGTTGCAGCTCATGACGTTCAATTAGGTGTGTGCAGGGTCTCTACGTGATCGAGCACTTGAGTTCGATTGGTATTAAATAACTTGGTTTCGTGAATGGCATATCTCTGGTGGTGTGTTTACGTAACAAATTGCCGATTAGGAGAACGAAACATTGTGCGGAATGAAGTAATGTACCTAATAAATAAAATCGCGGGGCCTTCGAGGTCGAGTCTAATGTTTCTTTAATCGTTAGAACTGTAAATAGTGCTCCTTCCTTTATTAGCAGTCGGAAACGATCCACGAATGTTCGTTTAATTCGCTGTTTCTGATGTTACGAGTCTCCTTTTATTTCACGCGAGTTTTTCGGCTTTTATCTTTACCCCGAGCGAAGTTCAGGCGAACAGAATATTGACTGACGCACTAGAAAGTGTATTTCTGCTCCGTACTTACGTCTCGAAATAAAATCGGGCAATTGAGTCGGTTAATTATACGAGCAGCGCGCAAGAAGCTCACTCGGGAGGCGGGCTGGAATTGAAATGTGACTGCACGGATACAAAGGGCGAGACGAGCTTGGCGGGCTTTCGTAAGAAAACTCAATTTCGGAACGAGTCCCGTCGCCTCCGCCCCGCGAATTTACGAATTCTGCTTCTGTGTCGCTAAACTTTACGGCCGTACGAACATTTAAGGAGCAACTCGCCCCTTAGTTTTAGGTTTTAATCTGGCGGAGCTCGTGAACGCCAGCCAGCCTGAATTCTTGACTTAATAAGCGGAGATCCGCGGGGTGGTGGAAGTAGAATGGAACCAATAGCAGAAAAATTTCAACGGGGCGTTAGAATTTTTAATTCTGATCGGTTTCAACGCCTGCATTATTCTTGAATTATTCGCGATGCGCTCTGAGGGAGCGGTGGAATTTTAATCTCGAACGGGGATAATTAAAATCAGCTCCGAATAACGAAGACGAAGGTTAAAAATTGAAGCCCCATTTTACAAAGTGGTCGAAGATATATTCTTTTAAATTCATTCCATCCACGGTGACGCTAAGTCGGTTGTACGGCTCACCCAAACTCATCCACTTCTGACAGATCCAATTTCACCCAGTTCCCACGTAAAAATATCACTCACCGCACGTTTCGGGGCAAACTCACTTCTCCAAACTTTTTCGTTCTTCTCTAACCACGCAGTTCTATCTCTGATTGGTGCGAAATAAGATCAAGCTCCTAGGCTCAACATCAGCAAATTATGACTTGTAATATACACAAAAAAATAATCTACATCGTTTGATGAAAATCCGATAACAAACGAGCGATTTATTGCTCCGCGCAATATTTTTGTTTAGTGCAGCTCCAGATTGGAAAAATTTTCAATGAAAAATATTTACTATATCAACTTCTTAATGCTAAGTGAAAGCAATAATTCTATAAACAGTTTGCTTCTAATTCACTCGAAGCGCTGTTAAGTTGGAGCTGCACCCCTGTTGCTGCGAAGTTCTCAATTGAGAGCGACAGGTAGAGTGTTAACTGCCCCCTTTGACACGATTGCGCGGTGGAAAGCAGGGGTACCGAGGAATTATGCACGAGAAACGAAGAAATCGAGCCGCTGGGACACAGTTACGAATACCATTGAAAGGGTGCCGCTAACCTACGTTCATCCGGTATGCGCTCGGTACACTTTGTTACGTGCCCGCCGCCAAGCAGGTTATAATACGCGTCGATGTAAATTATATAAGCGATACGCGCTACACCTACCTCGAGCCGACCGTCTCCTGGAATACCGGCACAATGCGTCTCCGTGATATAATGGGCATACCGCCGCGACTTCTGGAACATTGGCTAAACTTTCCAGCCCGCTTTTTGGATAGGGAATTATTTATGGCCGCGGTGAATCTATGCCCGAGCTTTGTCAACGTTCCCTGGCCCGCGGGCGCTATCGACCACCGGGCAGCTGACTAAAATTCACGAATCTTCGAATTCTTACCGGCGAAACTCGATTAGCTAGGCTAGGTACTCATATGCCCGAGGAATTTGCGAAAGCTTCATTCCCTCGGTGAGGAAACATCGGGGAAGTTTTTGCGCTTGAATTTAACTTGTTTAGTATTCATAGTCAATGTGGTATTGCAAGAATATCCTTATTTAATTTTCATTCGACGAACCATTGAATTGTTCAAACGCTGTCGTGAGAAAATCGAGTTGAATTCTAAATTCTAAAGGAGGGTTGAATGTTAAGCTGTGGAAAATGAATGGTTGTTGCGATTGATTGGAAAATGAATTTGGAAAATCTGATCGTTTATATCCATACGCTGTGCCGTTAAAATCCTGCCCCCTAGATTATATCGCATTGACGTTCAGTTCGTATACCGTCGTTATGGAAGTCATTATAGGGCGAGATTATGGAGTATCTGGTGTTACGAGGTGTTTTATAGTAGGGTACTTCCAGACGATGGAAACGAAAGCTATCGTCTTACGAGTAATGTCGCGGGATTAAAAAAGATTGAGCTGCAGGAGATCGAATGGCATACTGTTTCGTCATTGTTAGCCTTGGTACGCAGTTTCCTTTCCCGGTCCTTTGGATATATAAGAGACACTGTCGTCAGCGTTACTGGCAACTGTTATTTCGATTCGTAGAAATTTATAATGTTTAAGGATTTTCAAAGATTTAGCAAATTCACATTAGGACACTTAAGCTTCTGCGTTAGATCCACTTTAGAATTAGTGTTAATCGTCATAAAAAATATTTGAGTTGAAGAATAGCAGAGGTTTCTAATAATCAAGGTTCTATTTAGCGCTTCATCGATAGAGTCACAGAATATTCCACATTCTCAGTGTCGATAAACATACTCGCGCGTCTGGAAATTCCGTAAAAAGTGGTGGAATTCGAAAGAGGATCGTGGAAAAGGTTCTCGGGGGGTAAGATAGGACAGCTCTGCAACTGAAGGTTTAATAAATCACAGCCTGTCTACGAAGTGACTAACTTTCCTTCCCCCAGCACGTGCCTCTGCTACGTCTACACGAGCATTCATTGGCACGGCGTGGAAATTCATCGTGGTCACTAACTATTCCAAACTAACGATCCTTTCTGCGTGCTACTCCAACTATCTTAAACTGTCAATACACTGCTTACCCTCGCAGGCCGTGGAGCCGACGCGATAGTGTCTCCGCGGTAACGCGAGGAACTTGAGTGAATCGAGGGGACCTAAAAATCCGATTGCATTTTGGGGAACTTTTGTTCGAGAAGTTCGAAGCGCGGCAATAAAAGCACGCGGAATTTTTGATCGTATCGAACTAACGCTAGATTCCAATTAATTTTCCGAATTCCGCGAACCCCTTGAAAAGCTTCTGTAACGAAAAAGCCACCCCTCGCGATTTCAGAAGGTGTGCCCCATTTTAACAGGGCATAGAATCTTGCGAGGTTTGTCCTTCGATAGCGAACTCGAGCCTCCACAGGTCCCCCTACATGTTTGTCAAGGAAATTCGTTTGATGCCTTGGGGGTTCGTTACGTTTAACGTAATCGGGGCCATTACGAATGCAGATGCAATCGCTGGTAACACTGCTGCGATACGAATGAGCCGCAATTCCATATATCGATCAAACGTCCGAAGACCAGAAGGAATGAAGGAAAATCATTCTCCTTCTAGCGTGTTATTAGGAGTTTTTTGCATGTTACGATCTGACCACCCGTAATAACATAATAATGCGTTTCAGACTTATCTTCATATAATAATGCGCCAGTTCCTAATCTGAGAAATTAAATCTTAATACATGCGCATAGCGAAGAGGTCGTCGCCGGCGAAAAAATCGAGGTTCGGTCGTGACAAAAATATTTTCGCCCAAGGCTGTGTAAAAATTAACGTGGCCTCGTTAATATTAATATCCACCTTCCCTCGGCGCATAAAGCCGCGCAGTGGTTCGTTACTTATATTCTCAGGAAGATTCGTGTAACGTTTGAGGTAACGTGATTTCTTCGCGATAGCATCGTAATGGCATAGGCTGCGCCAAAAAGTCTCTTTTTAGTGTAATTGAGTAAAAGATTAATGTATCGACAACTGTAGAAGCATACTTTCCTCGTTCTCAGTTCTTATTTCTTTCATGCTAAAAATGGTTTCGATCTTATTATATCTGTTCCGTCGATAATGCCTTTATTTCGATTCTTACTAACATCATTATTCTCTAAATAAATTTTCCATCCTCTACCTAACTTAATATATTCACATCTCTCCTGCCAGCTTCGTAATATATTAAGTCCGTATTTCACGAGCTTTGTACGGACATTCTAGCTGCAGTTGTCAATATTTCATGTTCCTTTATATTTCTATTATTACCTCACGATCCAAATTCATTTCGGTGTATTTCCTTCGCGCAGCTCGCCCGTGGAATTCCATTTCCTTGTTACCGCGTAAAAGTCGATAACGAATATCCCAGCTAACATCACCTGTAATACCTTCACCATTCGAAAATCCCTGGCGAACCGCTCCACCTTCTGAAAAATAAATACAACGGGACCATTAAAGCCATCTCGAAATATCTCGAATCAGAATCGTGCTTCTCGTTATCGGTATCGAATACCGATAGAAAAAACCTGTGACAGTTCACTAATGAAGACGAAGGTGACCTGGCTTCTTCGTTAACCATTACCTCCGCTCGAAAATGTGTAATTCCGAAGATAGCGGAAACGTGCGAGGCAACACTTTATAATTCAAAAGAATAACGGGCAATCACCTTTCCCCAACCGGATGTCGCGGGCAAATTATTTTCAAACACTCGTTCGCGGTAATAATTCCCCCGCGCTCTCGTACTTTTCTATGCACGAAGCACGACGGACAGGGCGGCTGGCCCGTGCGACTAAGAGAGCGACGTGCGCCGAGAAATTACGCTTTGTTCCCCGAATCCACAGCCGCGGCGGCGCGTCCATTCGCAGGGACAAACTTCGCGTGCCCGCGCGATGAGTCAATCTCGCAGCATTCGCCGTTGCAGGATAGTTTAAGTGCTATAATTACTCGAAACCGAGAACGCTCAAGCTGTTTCGAGGGTAGAATGAAAGGAGCTGGTTACGTTACGTCGCCTTCGTTCCGCCGATCACATCCAGCCCCGTGGCTCCGCTGGGCCCTGCTAACGATGACGTTACTGATAAATACGAGTAGTTAGCCGTAGTTTGGAGTTTTGACAGTTCAGTCAGTTCGGTCGTAGATCAGACCTTTAACGCTCGGAGGTGTTGAGAAGATAGCTTGTTTTTAAGAGAAACTTTGAATGATTTGGTGCTGGGGAACCTGGCTTTTCTGTGAATTATTTTGTCCGTGAGATAGGAGTAGCTATATGGATAATTTGTTACCGTGCTTGCGAAAGAAAGGTGGGTGGTAATGAGTTAATTAATTGTGCAGAATTTAATTCCTTAAATCGAGTTATAATCGAATAGTCCCTTGCCACTTAACTCTGAACAATGCTCGAATATCTTCGTAGTACGGCGCCGAAGTGATGGATTCCACCGAGGAGGTGTTCAGAATCTTTTAGAATATCTCGCAGTGGCTTCCTTTATATCCTAATAAATCCCAGTTAACAGTGGAAGCACGAGCTATGAAGAAACCACCCGTTAATTTCGACGATTTTATAGACTCATGGGTGGCACGATAATGACACCAATGTGCAGTTGAACCAGGCATACCGTGTACAGAATTCATTAAGTCCAGTTTTTACGAAGCGCGTGGCGTCGCGGTGAAATTTCGCGGGAAGCTGCAGAAAACGCGCGAGGCGTGGGTGGCGACTACTTCCCTGACCCCGGCTGCCTCCGCGTCGGTCAAAATATCTTCCGCGAACGCTAATTGGCAGAAACGAAGTGTGAACTATGCATGGGGGGCATCGTTGTACGGTGTCAGAGCTCTAGCGAGGTGTGGGTGAGGATGGGGTATGATTACCTCCTCAATTACCGCTCAATGCTATCCTCTTCGCATAATTCATAACGTCATATATACCCTGAACGAGATTCATTCAATCCTCTCTCTGCGGTCCGCGAAAGTGAAATTTCACGTTATCTCGCTTTGTTCTTTCTTGCGCGAAGAAATCTTCTAATGTGTAAAAACCATGCAATTCACCTTCTGTTATTTAGTGTCGTGATATTACATTTTCTTTCCTGTGGTATGATTTTTCAATAGGAAGGAATTATCGACGCGATAGTATATTGTTTGTTACACGTGATCAGATGAGTGTAAATTTTGCAAAATTATTTTTCCATGAAGGGAAACGCTAAGTGCATCGAGAAATTATTGAATTATGCACTTGTTTGCATTCGAAACTACTTTAGTTTCAGTTTTCTTCGTGGATAAGCTTCTGTGAATCGATTAGAGGTTATAATTCGGCTCATCTGGTTTCTATATTACTAAATTTTTCTGCTTTAATTGCTTTATGTCGTATTACATTGAGTTTGTGTTTCTGTGTTGCACCAAACACCTCGGAGAACGCGTGAGTTGCTCCGTAAAACACACGACTAGCACTGAATTAACGGAATCATTAACAAAGGATTTAGCTTGGATATGAGACTTTGTCGCGAAGATCTTTCGTGAATTGACGATGGAAATACGAAAGTAAAGGGACACCCGTTGTGTGGTTATCGCGAAAGCAAAGCGAGGCGGCGAGGATGGGATGCTCGCGCAATAGGAAGTGGTGGTGATTTCTAAATTATTTAGTCTAGACTAAAGTGTGTCATGATACGAGTCTCATCCACTAGCATAGCCTGTCTCCAATTTACACGGCGAATATTATGCACGCCACTTTCGCGAACACGATGATCGCGAGGAAATTCTTGCTTTCGAGAATACTACTGGTAGATAATTCACAGAATACAATTAATTTCTGTCGTCATAAAGTTTCCTCGTCACCGAGGATAAAACATAAATCCATCTGGAATAGTTCCTACTTAGTTGCTACGTACAATAAATGTGTAGCCAGCTATCGTCTTTAATGCCCACGTCAAATATTCAATTATTACTTGTCATATTTCCAAAAAGAAACATTCGAACGGTATATTATCTACGTCGATGCGAAGCGTGGACTCTAGCATCCGCCAATCCAAGAATAAGCGTCTCCTTTCGTTGAACGGAAAACTCTTTCGCAGGTTTACATTCAGCAGTATGGTCTCTATATAGTTTCCACTTACTTAGTTTTAAATATAGGTACCAAAGTTTACCTGGCGTTTCTATCGCCACGTTATTCTCTTCCTTCAACGTGGCCCACATCGCTACGTATATTTTTATACTAAAAATTTCAGAAATACTGCGACGCCAGATCGAATGAATACCCTACGTTTCTCGGTTTCGGTAATACAAAAAAAAAGGTATGGGTCGATCCTTCATTTTCCTACAATTAATTTCTCTCTCTCTCTGATCCATTTCCAACCAAATTGTAGTACATCCCCTATTTCCTTTCTTCGCTGCATTTAACCTTCTTTCGAAACCCCGATCCCTTCGTTATTGCAATTCTTTTTCCACTTTCGCCCTTGCAGCAGGTTTCACCTGAATTCTCGTGTCCCCTGACTTACCTCACACCTAGTCCCTATCCTTTATACAAAAGCCAGTCGCCGTTTCGACGGCAATTCGGGTAGAAAATACCTACACGAGGGCAAACCGAGGCAAGGGGGCCATTTATGGCCAGACCTGTTTCAAGCAGATCCTTCTCCGATTCTGACCCTATTCCCGATGCTTATCCTCTCGAATACCAACTTAGCTCCTTTGTTCGTCGCCACGACACGTGCCAGTGTTAAGGTGAAGCCTCCAAGTCTTTCCTTCTTCCTAGCCACGCAATCTCATAGTTTCCCCCCTCTGCAATCGCTAAATATCCTCCGCCAAGATACCTGCTTTACGCGGATCCATCTTAACACCCAGTTGCTTCCTTCCCCTCTCGTTGAAGGCGCGAAAAAATATATCCTCGCGTCTGTCGCAAGTGTTTACCTCCGAACAACCAATTAAATCCCCGCGCGATGCATTCAATTCTGAATTCCCTGTGTTTCCAGCAGCGTTGAAATAGTTTTATGATACCATCGATCGCGTTCGCGAAACGCAGCGCGGACGTGCAAGCACGCGCCCGTTTTTTTTCCCCCTCTCGATGGGAGACAATTGACTCGAACGAAGTAAAGTTAATTAAAGAGCCGGTCTGGGATGGCCGAAGGAGACTGACACGGTTGGGGCAGCGAGGGACAGAGGGAAACGTGGAAAGGGAGCCGCGTATTTCTCGCCTGGCACGGACACATGCACGGGCAACAGGGCCCGGGGAAACAACTGCGATCAAACGAGACGTTTCGAACGCGCGTATTATCGTTCTTTCCTTTCGAGTTAACCCCTGATTATTGTCACGCGACACGTCACGCGAGACAGGGTACGGCGAGGGTGGAGCGCGAGGGTGATCGATACGGCAACGGGTCTGGCGAGGAAAAACCAACATGAAATCGCGTGCGTAGGTACACGCGGCGCCGTATCGCTGTCGTCTGGTGCGGCCGAAAAGAAAAAAGAGAAACGAGCCCGCGATTTATATGCTAATCGTAGAAGTTCCTCGGCGATCGCGTCACCAACGACGGCGATTCGTTCCGATTCACCTAACAAACAGCGCCCCAAACCCTCCGCGCACCGCAATTGTCCACGCTTCTACGACGAAGTTTGATTGATTCTCGGCTGGGCAGCGGGGAGAGCTTGAAAGCATCGCCTCGCGCATCGACCGCCCTCTTTGTGAATAAAGAGGCGAGCGGGAAGACGTTTCGTCCGCGGTGATCCGGGGTCGCGTGACGATTTCGTTATGGGCGGCAGGGAATTCAGTTGTTGCTTGTAATAAGTGTAGTTAATAGGTGGAAAATCGAAGGGGATAGGGAAAACGGGGGGGAATTGCTGCAGGATTTCATCGTTGGGAAGAAACGGCGGGAGGGAAAGTGTTTGTGTTATCAAACCGGGGTTAGAGTGTTTTATGGGACTGAGTTTTGAGTGAACGAGATTTCTTTGTTGATCAGCGAGAGGAAAATAATTAAAAGAAACGCAGGGGTAGCTGGTCTTACGTTTAATGAACTCTGTGGTTATTTCTAATAATCACATATTTCGTGCCTACTACTAATTTTTCATTCATAAATCTTTGTATTAGTTTGTAGAGAGTTCCGTTGCGATTTTTGTTTGACTAAAGTATTTTTGTCCTATCTTGCATCAGCTTTTAAATAGATTTTTTTCTAACACACGAGGCGAATACTCGTAACTCCATCGCCTACATTTTTATCCGTCGTCGTTAATTTAATGTGGTCGCCGGTAGCACGTCGCATCGAAGTCGAGACACGATCGAATCGGATCTCCTCGTTCACGCGCCACCGTTATCGCGATTAAACTTGTTAGTTCAGTCCATATAAAAAGGACGGGGGAAAAAATATATATATATAAAAAAAGAGCACACGGCACGCACGCTGATTTCGTCGATATGCGAGGCAGTATAGAAACGAGATTGAATTTTACGTATGTTTTTTGACGTTCCGAGGTAAAATATAACGGCCGATCGATATCTGGGACGCCAAATGGATTTTCCTCGACAGATGTTTGTCACGTTATCGAACTGCGCGGGATACGTGCACGTTAATCCTGTTTGCAAAATTCTTTTGACTTCCGTTGGCCATTCTCCGCTTTGTGCCTGATAACCGTTGTATCGATTGTTTTATGCATTCCTCCTCTAAATCTAGTAAAATATGAATGTTCGCGTTCTTTCGAAACGCCAATGTTGTGGTGTTATTCCTTCCACCTGATTTATTTTCAGGATAGAATGAATTTAATGCAGCTGAGTAGGCAAGATGTGGATTCAAGCAAGGTTAAGGTTTAGGTGCGTGGAAATTATTTGTCCAGTAAGCGATCCGCATCTATTCGCGCTTGGTTAATTAAGAGAAATGTTGCATAACGTAGCAATTTTGTCCAAGGCCAACGAAACAGCGCCTGCAATTCCACGGGCGATTACTTACATTAATCTCATTCGGCGACAGAACGCAACGATTAGCGGATTATTAAATAAAGAGCTACTATTTCGTGCTGTAAGTCGCGTTAAGTCCTTAACCAAGTTGCTTAGTCCGATTACAGGTTACTCGGGGCTACAACTTCGTGTAAACTTCCTCCACACTTCGCGCGACGAGTAGTACGGCATTATGGGCGCAGTAAACGAGAATGGAACGATAAATTTCCAGTAAAACGAGGTCTGACGTCTCTAACTTGGAAAGATTATTCTTTTATTCAAACGTAATTGCCCGCTCGATATTCTATTTGCGGAATATCAAGGAATACAAAAGGTGTTCTACTAGAAACCATAAAATTTCTTTCCCATATCTCAAAACCCATAGATTACCATTTCTTCAACAAACACCAGACTCGAAGTGACGTTTAACAACCATTCAAGAACCTCGTCATTCCCCTCCATTTACCTAACCTTTAACCAATCGCTCGCTTCCCTTCCACCTACAACAATATTTCTCCGTCAACCCTTGCCGCCCCAATTACTGAATGGAGGATCGAACGTGCCGGTTAAAGAATCGAAGGCGACTTCTATCTTGATTGCGACTTCCGTTGGAGCAGTTCTTCGCAGCAGCCGGTAAGAACAAACAGATTCCGCTCGGGGTTGCGGCGAGGATCGATACAGGCCTCCACTTTCGATCGTTCAGCTGCGGAGCACGCTCGATTCATCTTCCGTCTGACACGCGAATTATAAGCGCGCAAATGGAATGCCCCCGCCTTACGTTGTCGCGAAAACAGCCGTGCAATCGCATCGCGAGCAATTCATTAGCATTAGAGGCGAACTTTCACGGACGGTGCGCATAAATTAAAGCGTGTCCAACTGCCAGCCCGGGCGGAAACGCGCGTTCGGCAGTGTATTTCGTCGCGGGCTCGAACGAGGGGGGAGCCGACCACCGCGCTGTATATACGCAAGAAATAACTGAGAAGTATACGCGTTTGTCTGTTGCGCCGCGGCTCCGCCAGATGAAAGAGCGCTTTATGCACTTTTTCGCCCAGCCAGCTGGATCGCATTGTAGCCGGCGTTCGTGCAGCGGCTGGTAAATACCGTACTCGTTACACGAGAGTATGTGCTCGCTAGGTACTTCCTGGATGTGCTCGTGTAGCCGACGATAGCTGGCTGCGCTCGGGCCCCGCGTACAGCATCGACGCATCGATCAGTCGCTGCTTTGCGATGGAAATGCGCGATATCCCCCCCTGCGCGGGTCATCCCATCTAACTTTGTCGCCTCGTGTAATTCTATTCTCAATCCCCGACTCGCGTTTTTTAGGTCGCGCAAATTTTGGGAAGCCAGCGCGCGCCCCCGGCCAAATGGAATTTTGATGAATTTTCAATGTATTCCGAAGGTAGTTAACCAGAACTTAACGGCGACGAGACTCTGCATGCTCGGCAATGCTTTCTCGTTACGCCGGGAAATTAAGAAAACTTGCCACTGAAGGAGCTCACGTTAAATCTGATTAGGTGCTCGTAAATTTCAATCCTTTACAAAAGTCCACCCAAGAGACTGGAAAGCTCCTTTTAGTTTCTCAGAGGAGTTTTATGATTTCGCTGGGGGACGTCGGTGCAATGAACACACTTTTCTGTTGCGTAGAAGCGTTCGAGGAGCTTTAATTATTACTGAACATCGGCCTGCTCGTTTAGTTTCAACGTTCTTTTTCGTCGTTCCGGATTCTGGAGGTCGAAGAATTATCCTGAATCGCTCCGTGGTCGCGATACGAAAGCTTCCGGGGCGGATATGTTCGCGCTACTGAATTATTCGCCTTTTCTCTAAATAAATTTCTGCAGATTTTGGGGGCTTAACGTACAAACGAAACAACATATCTCGTTTAATCGCGGTGGAATTAAATCGGCGAGAGACGTTCCGCGTAGCGAATTGATGAAACGCTACGCCATTTTCGGCAACATTTAATGGATGTTTTAATCAAATTTCTTTGCATTCGAGGCATGCTCGTACAATACGATAAAACATGCAAATTTCGTTGCATCAATTCTCGATATAGGTACCGGCGCGAATTTAACTTTAAACAGCGAAATTGCGTTTCTTTTTATCGATGTTCGTTACGTGGGCTTTCAAAATTTTAATGAAAGCCTGCGTGTTTACCCGCGACAATCACAAGAAACTAATAACAATCACTACTTTCATACGATTTCTCTGATCGGCGACAATCACATCTCTTGTAACAGAACGCGCTCGAAGTCCTCAGTTCCTCGATTACGCATTATTACAATCCATGCCGAACTGCTCGCCAGTTAATTCTCCGCGTAGCATTGATAGCAGCTTTAATCTACCCTTAATTACGGAACGAAACGTTAAGTAAGAGTAGTGCGTAATCCCGCGTTATTCGTTTGCAATTATTCCAACAGGTAATCCCAGATGGACTCGTCTTTCGCTTCTCGCGAAGCTGCACAAAGATTGTCGGCTAAGCTTCACCGTGAATATTCCACAATGGCTGATTACACTGGGCTATCAATGAAATTAGCGAGATGCAATCATAGCTTGAATTCCGCTTGTCGCCACGAGGGATTATAGCGTTTTATCTCTCTCTCTCTCTCTCTCTCTCTCTCTCTCTCTCTCTCTCTCTCTCTCTCTCTCTCTCTCTCTCTCTCTCTCTCTCTCTCTCTCTCTCTCTCTCTCTCTCTCTCTCTCTCGAATGTATCCGGATAAATTGCGAGTCCACCTTGTTTATCTTCCGTTTACGGGCCACGGCTCTTTCGTCTCGAATAAACGTTTTTATCGCGCGGGCCCCTGAAGCAGGTCGGCTTTAATTACTCGAAAGTAATGAGATTGTTGGGATAGACGCGGCACTGTCTTTCTCGGGGAAGCATTCGGTTTGTCGTTGTCCAGTTCGTTGCCGGCCAGCCCTTTGCGTCTGGCGAAATGCTCGCGGACACGCCTAGACGAAATATCTACCTGGTGGAACTATAAATCGCCATAGGATTTGTAGAGAATTTTAGAAAATTCTACGTTCATTAAGAATCTTGAATACACCCAGTTAGAAATATAAACCAGAAGTAGGCTATGGAATCGAGAAACAAAATTGGGAGAATCTTATTTGCAAAAAAAGATCTCACGGTCATCGTTCCCAACTCTCAGTCAGCCTAGACTTCGCAGTAAACAGTGACTAGTCCACGCTTGCAATAAACGTAATGGTAACGTGATTCATAGTCATAAGAAAGAGAAGGAGCCAAGCAACCGTTTCTCAGAACCGCGATGAATCACCACGGCTTCCAGCATATTTCAAGTTTCAACACCTCGCAATGCCATTCCGACCGTTTAGATTAGTCCGTCGCGAGAAGAATTGCCCCTCGGCCGTAGGAAGGCTCAACTTTTCATTTCCCCCAGGCGAGAGCCCCGAGACAACCAAGTGCATCGTCAAAGATGCAACGCGCGAAATTGGCGGGATTACGATGTCAAACACTCTTCTGCCCGCCCGAGCAGCCCACCCATTTAAATTCCCCTTAAGTTCCCAGTCTTTGTGCAAGATAGATTATTTGCCCGCGCGGGCTGAAAAGCTCCGCGCCATAACCGTCGCGCAGCGTTGTTGCACCCCCCACCGTTTCATAATCGATAGGTTCGAAGCGACGCTTTATCCTGCCAGCCGAGGAAGCATAACTCGAGGCGTCGCGCATAAAGCCGCCCGTGCTTTATGTGGCGAGCCCGCGTTGCCGCGAAAAATTTCTGTCAACCGGAGGGGGTACGTATATGCATCTGGGTCGTCCGCAACGAATCGATGAACATTACAGCTGGCGTCGGCCGTTGTTTCGCCCTGTCGTGCGCCCCAATTTTACGAGACCATCCGAACACGACCTGTCGACGGTCCGAGAAAAAGTAACGCATCGCGCGTCGAAGCTGAAAAGTCCGAGCTCCACGTCCAGCGCTTTTGTTTACGCCCGTTTCTTTTTTACTGCCGAGACGGATCGCTGAGGAAACCGAGGACGCTGGAACGAATAAAGAGGAACTCGGAGGCGGATCGTGACCGCAGAAAATCGGCTTCGGATACGTAGACTCGGCTGGCCTTTGCTCGTTCAGCCGCCTGGAAAGTATCCGTTCTTCCCGAAAATCATCGTGAACAACCTCCTTGTACCTCCCTGCCTCTGTTCCTTTGGCAGACGTTTGCCAAGTGATTTCGCGCGGAAGTAGGTCGATCGTTATAGCCGCTCTTTCGGAACAGGGTTTGAGGCAGGGATGTCTGTGAATTGGATTTAAGACGATGTTTTCCTTTTTCTCGCATCACTGTAGTTGCAGTCCTCCGTACACGCGGAATTCCGCTCGGCTCGTAGCTATTCGGATATTCGATCGGCGGCGTTCTTTTTCGTCCCTCCGTTCTGTCGTGTGTTTATCATATTTGTAGTCTGGTGCCTGACGGCGCGGCGCTGAGACGCTCGCGCGGACCTTTGACAAGTTCCCCGAAGTCGCGCGGGCCACGTTAAATGAGGTTTACCGACGCGTGGCTGTCGCGCGAAGAATAGGAAGAAATTGTGCGTCGATCGAGCGCTTAGGCAGCGAGTGCTGGGAAACGGAAGCGAGTACAAAGCGTTCGCGTTGTTACATAGGCGACCGAAGCGGGGCGTCCTTTCGACAATCGCGCGTATCCTTTCGATCTTTCGTCGCCGCGATTCGGGGAAACACGGAGAAATAGAGGGTTTCCCGTAACAGACGACTGTTCGCGTTGAAAGAGATCGTAGACCGAAGTGAAATTCATTGCTGTCAACGTGTCGATTTTGAAGAACATCGATCACTTAGCCGCATGAGAAATAGTGTCTCGTCAACGCGCAGTTCATTTAATGTACGAGAGATTAAAAGCGACGACGTTACGCGAACCTTGATCCCCCGACTGTCGATCACTCGAACATGTAATCAGGAACTCTGGTACTCGAGGTTCGGAAACTGTTCTGCCTGGTTAATAGAACAGGTATATTAGTAGGGATTTGTCGAACTAAGTTGTCTTCTCTCCCTTTGCCCCCTATTTCAGAAATTCACCGTTCCACGCTGCCCTAGAAATTCTAGCTCGCAGCGTGATTCGTGTTTCCGGGACCTAATCCCACGCGCGCGAACGTGATCGACCCCTTAAATCGATTTCCCTCTCCCGATCCCCTGGGGAATGACGATTCACCTCTGACAGCAATATTTCCTATTCGAGTTACGCGGGAAAAGTGCGCTTTCGCGTGGAAACGTTCGAAGTAGTCAGCGCGGCGTTTTGACAACGCGCTAGGTAGTTTGTCAAATCGTTCCCCGAACCGTTCGCAGAGGTGGTGACAACAGTTTATTATTGTATACTCAGATAACGTTTACGCAGCCCGCGAAAATAAACCGTGGTTCCGTGTTAGCATTTACTCCTCAACTCTGGCAGCCACGGCGGCCCCCCTCGTTTCGATAATATTTGCCGCGGATCTGTCGTCGATGGAAATCAATGTAAACACCATAAAGCACCGGTGGCGGTGTGTGCCCTGTAAACATATGCGCTCCTTACGCTTTACCGGGGCGGCCAATTCCGAGGCCCCGGAGTATCGTCGAAAAACATTAATCCAGGCAAGATCGTTTGGTCGATCGTAACGGAGATCACAGAGCACCGGCAAACTTCAGGTTCGTAAACTGTTTTTGAATTTCCTGAGCGGCCGACTCAAGATTGCATCGAGCCGCATACATAACCTTGTTTGATTGCTTTAGATATTGGAAGCTCGGTGTACAGAGAAACGGGCTGCAAATATTTGCTACCGACTTTCGTGTTAATCGACAGTGGAGTTTAATCAACGGGCCCGGCTTGCGTTTTGTGGCACGGCTTGTGAAAAGCTTACATTTCGGTCTACGGTGATATTTGGTTTTTTACGGAAACCACTCTATCGTCTCGCGTCACCGAGGGCCTCGGGCTTGTTTCATGGGTGATTATTCCCCGGAAGCGTGTCCTCCAGACTGGCGATCCCCGGGTAACCGAGCTGGCTCATCAGCGCCGAGCCCGCGCAAGAGGCTCGACCACCGTAATGAACGACTTGCCCTCGCATTTTTGGCAGATTGCGTAGCTGAAAAGTTTACAGAAACGAGGACCGGCGGGCGGCTCCTCTGCAACCCTTGATACTCCCAGTAAAATTTAACGCCACGCAGTTGTCTTGCGTCTTCTCGTTAACCCGAAAAGTAAACCTGTAATAAGACGGCACCCCGGAACTTTCTTTGCATATTTCACGTTAAAACTAAAAATCGCGCGGCGCCGAGGCGCCGGGAAACTAGTTCACCGGGGAACATTTTCGGTAAAATGTTTTTCCTCTCGTGGGGGGGATCGTCTTGCAGCGAAACAAAGCACGGTTGGGTTGTTAGACGGACAGGTAACAAGCTAGTAACAGGTAGCAAGGAAAATGCATCATGGAAAATTACAAGCGCACGGATTCAGAGGCGTGTTTCTGTTCCTGCTTATTTTCCCCCGCTGTGTTTTTACCTCGATACAATATTCATTTGCGAATGAAACACGTAGGTAGCCCGGCAAAAGTGCGCGATATAATTTGCCACGCGTCTTTGCAACCGTCTATTGTGCTGTCGCGCGATTTGCACGCGTGGCTGCGAGAATACGCACACGCGCACCGCTGGCGTTCGCCTCATTTTCGCGGCGGTGACGAGGATGCGCGTGGTATTTAGGGGATTTTTGCTCGGCACGCGTGATCCATCTAGTTGATGAGACGTTCTTTGCTACGTTTCAACTTGGATGTTATTGTCTTGCTGAAATTCAGATGCTCTCTTGGTAATTAGAATGCATTGGGCGTGGCAAACGGTGTTGTTAGCCTGTCGTCTAAATTTCCATTGTTAGAAATCCTTTTCTCGGAGGAGTAGCTTTTATTTTCCATCACTCGCATTTGCAATGGAATTACGCATTCATATCTCCGCCTATTCCTGTCGAAAGTTCGCGACTTCGAAACTGTGATTTCTAGACTGCGGCTACCAAAAAATTGTTTGCCGAAGCCACTTCGCGCGGCGTGCATAATGAATAAATTTCATTCGATGTAAATCTCTGGCGGAGCGTTCAGGAATATTATATCGCGTGCCTGATACACGATGGCTGTTCATCCTTTCTGCCTCGATTTATGATGACATTTTCGGAATAGGTATGCAAAACGATGGCCTCCGTCAGTTGACCCTAAAATGGCTCTAAAGGGCAACTTTTTACAAAATATCTTGCCTCTTAATCTCGCCAACGCCGGGAGGTTAACTCCCTAAGTAGAGGGAGCAGACATATCTTCCTCGTAAAATGGATTAAAGACCGTAGGTACATGATAGATTGCATAGTTCGATCATCTTCGTTGTTTCTGTTCAATTTTAGACAATTTAATTTTAAAAAAAAAGTTCACAAATTCATTATAAGTATTACAGCTATTGTAAATCATTTCCTTCGAAGCTGTAAAAAAAAAATCGTCCACCCTTCAGTGGCACCCTACTTTTCCCCATTTTCAATAGCAAAACCATATCTCGTGGGACTTGTTGAATTAATGTTCGAAGGTGTTAAGAGATAAGTGAATAAAATTACACTGGCTACAGTTTTGTGGGCATAGTTATTGAAACTGGAAGAAGCTCGAGTCTAGTCTGCTTCCCCTGAAGGAGTGTATACTTAAGTGGTACACCGTGTGTATGCTTGAAACGTTAGATACAGCTATCCAGCCAGTGAACTGCTCGCAAAAATTCTCTTCCTCGATTAAGGAGTTAAGAAGGGAGGGAATAGGATCCTCTGGGCATCGCAGAGATGAGAAATCCTATTAAGCGATCCTACTTTCTGTCTTCATCGTGCGCGTATCGCGGCTGACGTTTCGAAACGGCCCGGAAATGGAACGGACGCGCGGCAGAGGAACAGGAGGGGCGAATATGGGGGGTGAGAACGGCGAAAGGGAGGGAAACGAACGGGAAAAGGGCTCGAAGGGTGAAAGGGGGACAGGCGAGCGCGATGTCGGGGGTCTGAATCTCGGTGGGAATGGGGGATCATCGTTACCGAAAGCCTTCGACCGGAAATCTTGCCGACAACATGGCCGAGCGACGTCCTCGCCTCCCCATTCGCTCGTGCTTTCTGCCCTTTTCGCCGTTCAATTTGCACTTTTCCGCGTTTACGCGCTCCCCCGCGCCGTCCTGCTCGAGCGCCGCCGACTGCCGAGGGGACGTTCGCCGATCGGCCTTTGTGTCGGGCGTTTTGAATTTCCACGGTCAACCTAGACATACAGAAAATTGCTAGCTGTGAATATTTTCAGCCGGGTGCGGGAAACTTACGACGCTACGAGTTTATCGGTGCTGTTGCAACTGCGCGGGGCGTGCGAATGTCCTCTGTTGGATTTTACAGGGAAACGCGTGGAATGGAACTTCGGGAGCTTCGAGGGACGAGCATGATGAATATACTTATTCTTTTTGTGAGATCGTTGTATCGTGAAAAAGGTGTTACTAAATTTTTTTTGATAATGTAAGACACTCTGGTAATGGGGTTGCTGTGGGCAAACTTGGAACACTTTATGTATGAGTTCACTATGTAAAGGGAAAAGGGAAAAGGAAAATGGAAAATAAAAAATGGAAAATGGAAAACGGAAAATGGAAAATGGAAAGCGGAAAACGGACAATAGAAAATGGAAAACAGAAAATGGAAAACAGAAAATGGAAAACAGAAAATGGAAAACAGAAAATATAAAGTGGAACACAAAAAATGGAAAATGGAAAACAGAAAATAGTAAACAAAAATGGAAAATGGAAAATGGAAAACAGAAAATAGAAAATGGAAAACAGAAAATGGAAAACAGAAAATGGAAAACAGAAAATGGAAAACAGAAAATGGAAAACAGAAAATGGAAAACAGAAAATGGAAAACAGAAAATGGAAAACAGAAAATGGAAAACAGAAAATGGAAAACAGAAAATGGAAAACAGAAAATGGAAAACAGAAAATGGAAAACAGAAAATAGAAAATGGAAAACAGAAAATGGAAACTGGAAAACAGAAAATGGAAAACAAAAAATGGAAAATGGAAAAGGTAACAGGAAAGAAGAAAAAGGAAAAGCTGCAAAATGGAAGGGAAAAAATATAGTTTAAATTAATCTTGAAGATCGGTTTACGTATCATTGCAAATAACATCTGACCTTTTAATTTTATTTGTAGAGTATTCAGTTCCTAATATCATTAATATGTTGAAAGGGCTGCATAGGTCATTCTATCGCGGTGTTCGTTTACTTTGTCGAATAATAACATCTCTTATTCATTATCTCGCGCGAATAACTCTGTGTAATTAAGATTTATCGCCACCGTACACCCAGCTACGGGTTGCTCGTTGCGCTTTTAAATAAATGTCGAGAATTAAGTTTCCACGGTCATGTTCGCGACGCGATAAAGTACGGGAGGACATCGTCGAACACGGAGCAATGCTGGCTGGTGAGCTAATAAGTTTTACAGCTTTACAAGTTAGCGTTCACGAGGGTCCTAGAGTCGAGGAAACGAGGAAGGTGAACCGGAAGAAATTTCATTACGGTAGATCGCGCACTTAACCACCATCCCCCGCGGCACACGCAACCGCCCCACTTTCAGGTCTGTCAGAACGCGTAACGTTGTCCGCTGCTGCGCAATCTTAATTACCTTTATTCGCCCCTCATCCACGTGTCTCTCGTGTTAACTAGAACTATTAAGAAACCGTGAAATACCCTCGGAACTTGCGTTAAAAAGTTTCAGATTAAATGTAGCTAGAGACAGTCTTCCACTAGCCTTTCAGAACCAAAGCTTCTGGGTGATAAAATAAATATCGCGTAACAGCTAATTAACATCATCCTACTTTTCATTTCGAAGTCTAAATCCGTGATGTGTTGCGTGGTAACTGAGGACTAATTCTGCATCTATTTTTCACCGAATGCTTCTCACGTGTTTCGAACCTAAACCGAAGAATACTTGATAATTACAATCAGTAAAAGCTTAATGACGATCTTAATACTTAACCCGAACTCCGAGACCACCTCCAATCTGTTTTCTGAAGTTCAAAAGAGTCCATTCGAGATTGAGAATCTATATCTGCATAACAGCATACGCAAACTTCCCTCTGTGTCCCTATGATTTATTCCATTCGCTTCTCAGTAAAATGTAAACCGCTTGGAAAAAGCTGTAGCTTACAGAGCAGAACAAAGGAGGAAATTTTCGACCCGTCGTGTGAAGGAACGAAATCCTTGACAGGAGAAACGGCGTATGCTCTGAGAGAAGAGCGCGCGATATTCTGTTCCGAAAATTCATCGTGCAAGCTGTTACGAGCTAATTTAAATCGCGTACCTACTTTAGAACCCCGCAACGTTACACATAAAATGTAACAGGATAGATGCATTAGCGCAGTCTCTATTAAATATAAATAATACCTATTCAACTTAGCCTTTCCACGCTTTGTACGATTCCCTTTCAGCTAATGCTCGACCTAATGTGCCCGTGGCGCGAGGAATATTCGTTTAACGTAGGTATAAGGTAAAAAGCTCGGCCCTCTGCTCGGGCAATCCACGAAGAATGCCGCAAGACGAATTTAACGGCAAAAGGAGAAAAATCGGATATAAGTACGAGGAGATCCGGAAGTTCTTATTGGATTCCCTCGTCTATCCTCGCGCTTGGGTTGCGGTAAGAACCCTCGAGTCACGTTTCTCGTCCGAGAACCAGAATCTTCGTGAGCATTAGGCACGTACAACATGTGTAACCTACATTCGGGGGGAACTCTGCTTCCAAGACCTCCGGAAGGAGGAGAGCCGGATCCCCAACGGAGGATCTTGCATAAACGAACGTCGATCGTTCTTTCCCGAGTCGGCTGGGCCGAGCCGAAGCTTATTGCTGCCACATCGTTGAACCGAACCAGCCAAGTCGATCAGCCCTTTTTTTTCCCCCGAATTCCACGGCGTTTCAGAGTTCTCTCAACTATTTACAACTCGTCGGTTTTTAAGCATTCAGTCTGCTCCGGCGTTTAATAATGAGCCTATAGAGCGAAGAGCGTACCCTCCCTTAAGTATTTTAATAAACCGTCGTGAGTGGTTCGGAAGAATGTTGCGCTTTTATAAATTCCTTGCGGCTAAGGAATCTGTTATTTCTTCGTTTAATATTCTGAAGGCATCTTATCTCTCAGCTGTGCGTACCTATCTTTATGCATACAGAGATGAGTATCTTTTTAATTTGATTCCATTGCTCAGTTCGCGTTACTTTCATTCGCAGTCGGAATTGCCGGTTGCGTTCCATTTCGTATGCATTTCAGGGGCTCGAAATACGGCCCCGACGCCGAAACGCGCGATACCGCGTTGCTTTCGGATTTCTCTGGGAACTGTTACACCGATAAACACGGGGGATGGAAGTATTTATCGGGGCTGTAATTCTGATTCAAAATCGCTGCCACATGGGGGAACGGAATGATCGTTTATGCCCCTGATTTCTGCCTCGGTCTACCGGCGGGGTTCGTGCTAAGTTCCCTCCTCTAATATCCTGGATATTAAATACTCCTGCCTGAACAGATAACGTATCGCCCTGAAATTCTCAAGGGGCGCAGAATTCCGTGCCCGCTAACCTGCCAGGGCAACGAAATGAGAAAGCACGGCCAACGGGGTACGCACACTTTACATCCAAGCCCGAAGAATTACACCCCGCTCTTCTGTCAAGTGATAGGTAGGTAGGTGCGTTGCTTAGCTTCGCTTTCCTTCCATTCTGCGAAACAAATCATGATCCAGGAAAGTATTCTAAGTAGTTAATTTGCCAACTAAACAGCCTCGATTAATACAAATCCTTCCAGTGTGTTCCCTAAATTTCCCCGAGAAATGAAAAGTGTCCTCGATCAAAAGTGTACAATACAACTAGGTAGCGTAAACGTTTCCTTCGGATTTCCCCAGATGTGAAAGAGACAATAAAGTATTCCAAGAGTTGGTATCTCGCGTTGGGGCGAAAAGGACTCGGGTTTTCTTTTTGTACGATGTCAAAAGCAGCGATTAGAAAGCACCTAGGTTTTCCTCCTCGGTATTGTGTGTCTTCCCTTCGGTCAACCGCAATATTCAGCAGTATCGATGGCTGGCAATGGTCGGTACAGTTCGATACGCCGATACTACCGCCAACAACGATCCAGTAGATATATCGGGGACAGACAATACAGAGGCAGCTCATACGGGTAGTATCTAGGTTTCGGATGACCCTTTCAGCCTTTATGCGGTCCTGTTCATCTCGTCGTTCATCCCCTATGTCACTGAAACTCTTACGCTCTTCCTCCGCCTGGGCAAATAAAGCTGGGGTGTATCAAGTATTCAGGCCGCGCCGAGATTGGAATATATAGTGTAGCAATTAAGCTTCTCAACTGTATAAATTTGAACAGAACCACATTTAAATTGGAACATATTTCTAAGGTGTACTTGGGACGTGTTACGTGCTTTGGTGCTGAAGAGGTTCTTAAAAACACTTAGATTCGACCTAAGGTGCATTTTTTTAGCTCAAAGTATTCTTTAAGAGTATGTAATTAGAATTAAAAAATTGTGCGAGGTGAGCAAGTGTGCTTTGTAGGGCTTTGAAATTTGGCTTCTCTGCAAATTCAATTAAATCCCTTAAAATCCATAGTCGATATTCATTTCTGATTTCAAAGATTCTTCATATATTTTTTACAAAGATTTTGAAAATATTGCAAGCTCGTATCGAGCAGTGTCTCAATTATATTGGTAGATTAACTTGCTATCTTTCGTTTATAAAAAGATCTTTGGTGAAACGAAGTTCCAGGCTTTCTGCTGCGAATTCTCCATTTCACAGACGGAAAGAATTTTGCTTGCGCTTCAGCGGCCGTAAATTGTACTAAAAACATTAATCGTGCACGATGTATCGCGCGTCTAATAAAATTTTACTCCGCTCAGAATTGAAATATATGGAATCCGTTTTATTATTTCAACGACGTAACGTTATACACGCTCGTATTAATAACATCGCTAATATTTTATGGGCAAAGTCCCATTTGCGCGCGTGCTGAGTACTTTTCCGTGGCAGCGTTTCGAATTTAAAAAAAAATATATATGAAACACCTTGTTTGCCCCTACCAGTCGTTAATTCGCGCGCCGTTGGCTGGGACGCGGTATGAAACTTGAACGACCAAAGTGTGGCCGTTTTTTTTCCGTTTTCTGCACGTTTGATATGACATTATGCGACGCCACGGTGCGTTTCAATTTTTTTTATACCGCTGTTGAAATTGAAACAAATTTCGATCCCGCGGTTTCTTGCCACGTCGGCTTTCTGCCTGCTTCTTCCCCGTCTCATTAATAATTGGATTCTATTTGAAAACGCGTTGCCAGATTGCTTTCTCGTTCCCAGCATTTGCTATCTGATAAATTCATCGGCTTTCTCCGGCTGGGACAGAAAAACACTTCGCGCGCGACTTTTCCCTCGCCATTCGCTATTAGCGTCGCTATTATTTTCGGCGTGGTTAGCGACGCGAAATTGGTGCACGATGGGTCTTCTATTCGAAGGGGAACCAAATGGCGTAAATGCTGCATAGATCTGTGCGAATTGGAGTCACATTCGCAGCTTATTTGTCGCTTATTTTTAGCACGTTCCGTGCGCGGCAATATTAGTGCACGATTGGGTATTTAAAAATTGGTTTAATCCCAGTTCCTCGCGCGAAGAATTTTCGGTACAAACGATCCTTCCGAATTACAGGATATTAAGCTAAAATTCTGAAACGATTTATTCGAGGAAGCTCGAGTGTATAGTAGAGCAAAGATTACCATATCATCGCACGATTTGGCTGACGTTAAACATCGAACCCGTTGAACAATAAATTTAGCAGAGCACACGCGTAGCTGGGAATGCGGGGACTCTTATGAAACGTGAAGCATTCTCTGGCGGAAAAAGAGCAAAAGCGTGATAATTGCGCCATAATTTATCTCTGCGTGGGTTAGGGAGAAAAATTTAAATACCAACGACTCGGAAACTCTTTCAGAGAGCAGAGAGCTCCAGCTCGTGTTTAAGTTTATCCTCTTTCGTAGCGAGACACTGGATTCTTCTTCGATAGTATGTGTTCTCGCGGAGATTCAGATCTCACGTTTGAAACTGCTTGAGTTTCTATTAACCAGGTCAATTAGACTTTCCACGTTACAATTATACCAACTCTCCATTCCCTTCTCATTTTCAATCAGAGCATAATAATAACTAGACACCAATCGCAACGCAGCACAGCTTGTAAGCCGATGACTCGAAGCTTCCAATCTCCAAGAGACCCAAAGGATGCTTCCTCAGCAAGAACAATGTAGCTCGAAGCCTCGACTCAGACACGATTTCTTAATATTTTATCCCCTTTAATCCAGCACCCCGCCCAGAAGAAACACAATACCCCTGGGCCTCACACCACATGGCACCCGCGAGGACGAAATATTGCGCGGTCGATTTGGCCTTCGTGGGGCATCAAACTCTTTTCGCTCTATATCACATTAACGGGGGTATCGAGTTACGGGGAGGAAAGTCGAAGTGCTTCCACAGCCTCGAGGACCACGCGCGCGCGCGCGTGCGAGATCCCGCCGCCCACGTAAATGTTACGCTTTCTTTTCCTAATCTGGAGCTTTCACGAGCGGGGGCAGGCGTGCGCGCAATTCCGCGTAAGCTGCGACGAGTCGGCAACCGCGGCCGCATTTTCCACGGAAATAATATTAAGTTTAATTTGCCGAGGGTACCGCGGCTAACGCGGCGCCGTATTAATGCTCTCCCTTTTATCTCGTACTTAATAATACCGGCCGGGCCGGCTGAAACTATTCCGAGTCCCTTTTATCGAGTTTAAACGTTCCTGCTGGCCGTGGCACGTCTTTGTGCAAGAAAAATGCCAGCTGATTCACTACTCTGGACGTAATTATCGCGCTGATACCCGAGTCGATGCAAAATCCTTCAGGTACACCTGAAGGAGCCCACGGTTATGGGTCTCGTGGACGGATGTACCGGAGACTTGTGGAATGAACTGGCACTGAAATTAGAGGTCGATCTTCTTATTTCTATACACACCCCGTCGTTTTCTTCTTCCCAGCAGAACCAGGCGTCCCGAAGTGCCGGCAGCGCTTCTAAGATGGGCGAGCAAGTCGTTAAATCAGACATCGCCCGAATTATTCCTCATTCCCTGCTTCGAGTGTTGCCGACCGTATAGTAGATCCCGATAGAGTCAGGGGAAGCGGAAACGTTGCCGCAGTGATCGAGAATCGCATTCAGTTGTAATCGATGCAGAATGCTGGGTGGCAGCTCGCGCAATTCGGCCTGGAAGTTTTCAGCTGGGGCCAGAATGGTGCAGTGCAATCCCCGTTTTCTCTGCAGAGGCTCGTCTATATAACGGGCGAGCTTAAAATAGTTCAAGGTCGTTCGGTATCGATTCGGAGGAGCCGAAGTTCACGAGGTCGGTACCAGCTTGCGTCAGAATTGTCCTATAGCGGCGCTCAGCCTCGACACGGAAACGTTCCAAGTCCTTAAAGGATCGGGGGCCGAGCACGACCCGGACACGAGATAATTCGATATCCCGGATGACGCGCGCAGTCCTTGGGCAGGTGTAACTAGGGCGGGACCCACTTTTAAACTGGCTCCCGCGATCCTAGGGCACGAGAGGTAGGGGGTGGCAGAGATGGTCCAGGCTGTTTTCAACTTCACACCGCCGCTCCATGAATTGGCGCAGGATTTGCAGACCCGGCGAGCCCGGGTCGGCCGAGTTTCAGGCTCGCTCGACCTTGCCAGGCTTCCTCGGGCACGTAACAGCCTCTGCAGGCTTCCGTTGCAATTTAAAATCTCCGTGTTCCCGTGCAATTCGGGGCACGTTTGCGCTGCAATGATTATAGACCCGGGTGGGTCTCGGAAACTGGGTCAAGGAATATTCGTACGGCCGCGGTGGGGTGGATGCGGGAAAGAGGTCGCGGAAATTCGATGACACCGACCCGACGGTCAGCTAATTATAGTCGCGTTTAAACACTCTCGTGAATACGATAACTGCCCGTGCCCTGTTTGCCGGAGATCGCGAATCGACGCGCGCTCCCGCGGATCGTGGCGATGAACTGTCGGCAAATGGAGTCGTTGCGTGTGCCGCGACGTTAAGCGCGGGTAATCGCTCGAACATGGCTAGATGGAACCGGATAAATATACCGCGCCATTCCGAGGAAGAGAGAATAGGATACTCATTGATATGGGAGACCTGTCTATTAGATATCTTGCTCTGGGATCGGGTGGGTTTAAACAGGGGTCCGGGGCAGTTTAAAGTACCGCGTCTCGGTATATAATTATAGCTACAGACACCGTAGAAGGTGAACTCATCCTGAAACTACCGTGGTACGTTTAGAACGAGGGATTTGATCGTTAAGACGTGCCATAATTCTGGGGGTCCGGCATGATGTCTCTGTGTAACTTAAAATTCCCCGTTCCGCTTTAAATTCGCCGGCGAGAAAGGTAAATCGCGCGGCTCCGGCTTTCGCTCACGGAATTACACGCTTAAGCAGGCCCCCGCGCGAACTTCCGCGGGAACTTCCTGAAATAATGGCGCCGTTCCGTATTCAGACGGCAGCGCGCCGCGGCTGCCCCCTTCGTCTTCGAATAATCCCGGATCGAGGGGGGGCTCCCGGCCAACGTCTTGGCCGTTGGCGGCCATTTGTTTTCGGGGTCTCTTTCCCTGGATCACACGCAATATGTCGCTGCAGCCTGGAACATTTTGTCGGTGCCACCGAGGGGTGGGGCTCGCCACCCCGTGAAGGGGGACGAGAGAAGGGGTGAAGCACGGATGAGGGACTGCGGCATTGGCATAACCGATGGACTTGTCTCTCCGCCCAATGAATCATGGAGTCTCGATCGAGGTCCCTTCGGCTGCCATACTGCGTCATCCCGCGATCTATCGACGCGCCCCGACCCCCCGTTGCGCCGACACCCTTCGCCGACGGCCCTTTCTTCCAGCGGATTTCGGCTCGAACGATGCCCATCTCGAGCTTCCTCGGGAAAGAGCAAACGCGCACTGGGTTACGTCTGTCCATTCGTCGGAAACGAGTCAATATTTGTCAGCGCTCCTCTCCCGGCTGCCCGCGCACCGTTGGTCATAAGTCTCGAGCTACACCGTCGCTGTTATTACTTCGGAATACAGTCGGTATTTACCCGCGAGTAATTGCTATTTAGCTGCGCGACGTGTAAGAGTTTAACACGGTCGAAATTATGCAAGTGCTTTTGGGGGAATTCTGTCGCTTGGGGATGATAGCTGATGGTGGGGAGGAATTGGGGAGGCGGAGGCTCCATTTCTTCCTCGAATGCTTTGTTGCCTCCACTATCGTCGGGGGAAGTGTTTTTTTTTTATACTAGGATAGTGGCGAATTTTATGTGTAGGTGATGGTGATCTGATAATGAATTCTACGCCCTTCGTTGAACTACTACAAGCAAAGTGGTTCAAAGTTTCACGTCACGCTGTTACAAAATTTGTAGGTACTCGTAAGAGACTACTATGTAGGTTAAATGGCTGATACGGTGGTTAAGGGCTGATGTTTCGAAAAATCGAGCAGGCTACCATGAACTAGTTCTCTGCACGAACTACTGGCGAAATCGATAGACTGGCGCAGTCGAATGTTAGGCGACAGTAGGCCACCATTGCGACGGAAGTAAAGAGTTATATAACGTGTTAAATATGAATGCTGCTAAAAAGTATGGGAATGTCGATGATTTTTCTGGAACTTCGTTCTTGCCTTAAGGGTACTGGGCAGTCGTTCCTGAGTAAAATCAAGCATTTCTGTTTCAATTAATTACGAAGAAACAAATTGAAACTGAGACGTGTTCTTTGGCACGAAGGTTATTAACATCATAAGCTTTAAAAAATATGTTTGTTTAGTAAAAAATATGCAATATATATTACGCTGCAGATGGATCATTCATGAGGCTTTTACTAAGGTCTCATATTTTGGGGAGGGTAAAACCCCAAGAATGGGGATTTAGTTTCTTTTCATAAAGAATAAGAGTTTTTATTAACTTCAATTTAGCTCCGCTCTGAAACTACACATTTTGTGAACATGCTCGAATTTAATTTGAATCAATTGGATTCTCCGTTTTTGAGTTATCACTGCAAAACAAAATAAACTTTTTTAAATCCCTCTTTAATGATAGTTTTTGACTAAACAAACATGCTTTTTAAAGCTTATGATGTTAATAAGCTTCGTGCCAAAAACAAGCTGCTTCAGTTTCAATTTGTTTCTTTGTAATTAATTGAAACAGAAATACTTTATTTTAGACGGGAACGACTGCCTACTTATGGCCGATTTCTTCACCTCCAGATATCTTCCAGTTAGAGTTATCTGGCAGATATCTGGCACATCATAGCATCCAACTGGTCGACGAGTGCCACATGATAGCATCCGATTGGTCGTTAGCCTTAAATTCTTTCTATTTTCGAGTAGCTACCTACATTGAGCTACATTCTCCAGAGACGAAGCAATTTCTTTAACCTAGTCACTCGTGTCTCACTTAAAAAACGTGTATTGATCCTCAAACAATCTGTGATTTCTATACTCGTATACTTCGCGAATTCGAATGGATAATAGGTAGGAAATGAAATTACGTGTATCATACCTTTCGATGGAAAAACTGCAAAATTCATACAAGTTCCAATTAAACGAGTTTATTCGAAGTTGGCTCAAAGCAACCATTAAAATAATTCATTAATAATGCTTGTCGGTGTTATTTACACGTTCAAAATAAATGCATCGCGACCGAGGTTCGCGGATTTTAATCGTTATTTACACAAGTAACCGACCGATGGAATCGTTCTAAATTGCGTATACCTATATTTGCCAAATTTGACGTTTTCCGGGGATATTATTAACCGCGTTACGTCGGGCTGTTACGTAAAGGCCACCTGAAAAAGGGATGGAGGATGACAGGGGCGACGAGAGGGGGAGATATCAAAGCGAACTCTGAATAAATGAAACATTACACGGTCGACCGTCGCGTGTTTAATTAACGCAAAACTTCTGACATTGGTTTTTCCCCGTTTAAACGTTTATGAAGCTGCGTCATCGACATTGGTTAAACGAAACAATTCCACACTGCCCTCGACGTTCGATTAACAGCCCCGAAACAAGTGGCTGCACATCGGATTTCGTTCTACTCACTCTGTAGATGAGGACATACACTGCGACCACACAATCGAGGTTAAAAGGAACAATAAAGCTCGTACTTTTACATGTCTGTATTCTTAACTTAATACGAAGCTTTCCGCGTTATGCTGGCGTCACTAGTTTATTTTATAACCCTCCAGTCTGTGGAATATAAATTTCGGAATTCGTATAATTCTTTCTAATGGGACCATATTATTTCTGTCACCGTTGACGGTTTAAATTTTCTCTTCGGCACTACTGTATGTCTAGAAACTTTTCAATACGCTCGCGGAAAATACTAACAGCTCTCGTTCTGATCAACTATTCCTTCTAGCGAAATTCCCTGAACCTAGTTTTCTACAACGGAGTAAACAAAATTCCCCGATATAGTCTACTCAATTCTAGGACAGTTTACGTTCCTGTACTTTATCCCCTAGTTAGAGTTACTGGTTAAATCATCCCCTATCGGACCCAACGAATTCGTATTCGCCGCAAGTTGCTCGAAAATTACACGAGATGCTGGGAAACGTCGAAGACTCGGGGTGTTCGTCTTGCAACGGGTTCGCAACGCGGAACGGAGGTTTTCGGTTTTGCAGCGATCGTTGCGCAGCTTGTCTCGGATAAATTAACGGATTCGCGAGTCCGCGATGCGTTTTAAAGCCCAGGCTTATTCAGTGGCGACCAGGTGAATGGACTGTTTCGATGGTATCTCGCGCGTATCCATTCTGGCCGTATCGGTCCCAATGGCCCTGGAAAATTGACATGGCGCATTATGCCAATGAATGCGTGTTTACTCTGGCGCCCCGTCGATGTTTGAATACTCCCCGAGGGAGGCTCCACGCGTGCACGCGCTCGAATCATTTTGTCCCGCGTCTGCGTTCTTTCCTCCTCCTTGTCAACGATCCGAATAATTACCACGGTTCTCGCGCACCGGCTTTATTTCTGCTCGACACTCCGTTAACGCGTGCCCTTGTATCTTAATTGCGTTTCCGACGCGCGTGAGTAGCGCGCCTCCGTTGCACGGTGCAGCCTCGTAACTCTGCATCTTGATGATTAATCCATCGCGCGTCACTTAAAGCTACGCGATATGTATAAAATCGAATAAATCGCGCAGTGACTCTACTGAAATATCAGATTCCGTAGCGCGCCTCGATGCACACTATGCACTTCTCATATTTAATATGTGTCCGAAGCGCGACTATAATTAACGTCATGGCTATCGCCCGAGTGAAGTAAAAACTACGCAATTTACGTGACAAGCATCGACTAACCAGTTCAATGGAAATAGACAGTAGGTACCCAGTCGTTTCCGGTACAACGGAACCGTTCCGACCCGCAGCGATGACGCGGCTGGAAATCCGTCGAGACGCAATGCAGTTTTTGATGCTGACGCCGAGAGGCCGGCGTCAACCCGGACAATCGATACGTTTCGCCCTGTTTCGCCGTGTTCCGCCGGCGGGTCGAGACGCTGGCCGAAATTTCGCAATCGCGGGGCGGTTTGTCGCCGAATTGATTCGGTCGGTCGGGACGTTAGTAAATTTGTTGAATTATTGCGCGCGCGAACGTACGGGCGCGCGAGGCCGCTCCGCGTGCCCGCGTGATTAATGGCGGCGGAGGATTTGCGAGGCATTTTACAGCGATGAAATTGGAGGAAAGGTTGACCTAACCGCCGGGAATATTACGCCGCGCCCGAGAGGGCTGAACCTGCCTCGCTATTTGTTTAAAACACCGGGGTCCGCGGCGCCGCGCGTATTTAAATCGCCTTTCTTTCGCGCTCCTTCGAGAAATTCCTCGGCCGTTGAATGGCGGCAGAACGGCAGCTTTATCGTTCACGGGCAATCGAAGCGCGTTTCGTGGCTTTCTTTTTTTAAGGTTCAAACGCGTTGAATTGAACAGTGTCGATTACAATGCACGTTTCGCTTCGGGCTGTTAGCTCGATTCGCTCCGGCCATACTGTTGTCAGTGTTTCTGGTTTAGAGTGAAAGGATTGGAGTAAAATGTTTACACAGCTTGTTTGTCAACGGCGACGCCAGCGATGCGTATTTTATACTTTCCAGATAAACGAGCCTCGGTCGTTTCAAATTTTTTATCGACTGGAACATTTCGCCGGCTATGTAAATACCTATTCCATTAACGTTGATTTTTTATCATGGAAAAACGATATTCACTATAACTTTGCTGACGTCTTCGAAGTATTCTTCTTTCCTTTCGTCAGCTACGTTTAATTAATCGCGATACACGCGAAGACAGAATCCTTCCACCTTAAACCGACTGTCCTAGAAGTGCGCCGAATAATTGAATTTTTCGCGACTCCAAAACCCAGTACTAAATTCGTTTCTGAGGAACTGTGGAGCTGCGAGTTTCGTAGAAGGAAAATGGTCGATAGTTCGACACGGATGAGTCACGGTATTTGTGCAGGCAATGAGACACCGTGTCGCTATAAATACTTCTTTGCGGCCGTCTTTCAATTCAGGAGACGCGCGAAGTACCCGAGGGGGTGGGTCTGCGTTCTGCAGACGATCCTTGACTTTCGCCGGCGAATCCATCGGCAGGCGAGCTCCAAGAGAAATACACAACGAGGTGTAATCTCGGAACACTCGGTACGTCTTCGTCTGGTTCGTTTGGAGCCTTCGGGCTTGCTTCTACGCACGAAATCTCGGGTTCTCGCCATCCGTCCAGAAGAGTAATGGGAGACGACTATCCATCGGAAAGATTCTACGATGAATTTTGCATGCCGGTATTCGCACCGCCCCGTCGATTCCATTCCATTGAGAAACCATTCGGCAGACAGTTAATTCGCGCTTCAACTTGATCAGATAGCAGCAGCGATCTTGTATCGACATCACGTCCAGGAATAACCGACGGCTGAAGCGAGTTCATCGGCATCTCTTGCTGCAATTTGCAGAATTGTTGCGTTAATTGTGTTATCTTACGTCGGTTGTCTATCACGGTGGGAGCCCCGTGGTGTGTCAAGAATTTCGATGGATGTCTGCGGCTGCCGCGAATAGAGGGGCACTTCACGGCCTGGTTAAATTGACTGGCTGCATTCTAGCGGGCCTGGCGAATCCCCTTTAACTCGCTCGATTAATTCGATGGTATTTAAGGAACTCGTTACTGGGACTTCGGAGGTAGTTCAATGGACTTGAATTATGTATTCACTAGGAACCGGGGAGCTATAGTGTTTCGCGTTTATCGGGTGATAAAGATAGTATTTTATTAATAGATTCAATGTTCTATAAAATGGAAAAATTCTATAAAAATAAAATTCTATAACATTTATAAAAATTCTATAATACTCTTTGAAACGTAAAATAGTGCTTCCCTAATTAGGAAAAGGCTAGGAATATTTTTCTGAGTATAGGGATTATTGTGTCAGTCATAGTATTCAGTTCTTGATTAGCTGGGTTCTGGGTCTGCACTGTCACATCTGCGAGAAGTAGGCGGTAATATCATCAGTAACCTAAGAGTACATAAGATTAGAACAACTCCAGTCTTTGAGGATAGTTCTTTTGCTCGGTAAAAGTTTCGCGGGGACAGTAAAAATAGAGTAACTGAATCCTCTGATTTATGGTCTTCAGGAATTATGATTGTACATTAATGCGAAGGTTTCCAATGGTTTTCAGGGTCGCTCTCCCTCCATTTCGCTTTCCCTCGGCCTCGGAGAAAACTAGTTATTAATTAGTTGCAGTGACAATGAATTCTGCAACTAAATACTGCGCTCGCGGCGGTAGGCTGGGCGTAAATGCGACCAGAAATCTCGACGGGAAAAATGTGCGGGTGAAATTGACGGTGAAACCCCGAGACGCGGGGAGAAACGCGAATTGCCTGAATTTTTCCACTGGCAGCCCACAAATTGAATTACCAAGTTCCGAAGGACGTACGGTGCCGCTTGTTTTAAATTCAACGTGCTGGCAAACTTTCCCGTTCCTTCGCTGGTGCTCCACTTTGCTTTTGAATGTCGGTGATTAACATTCGTTCCCTTCTATCCGGCGATTGCTTCTGTCACTGTCCTCCCATGTTCAAGGGCTTTGAGTCATTCGAAATGGAAAATAGGAAGAGATATGGATTAATAAATAGGATTGTAGAAAACACTGTAAATGCCGAAATTAAAAAATAAATAAACTTTCCCGGAAAATGTTCTACACTGAAGTGGTAATACTATAGTACAGAGTTTGATCTTTGGCACTTCAATTGTGAAAAGAATACGAGTTTTCTGTAAAACCTGCCCAACTGGAAGTATGTATTTTTATATAGGGTTCGCGGGGATTTCCAAAAGTAGACAAAATATGCTGTACAGCATCCATTAGAGGATAGTAATCTTGGTTCTACTTCGTTCTATTTTCAACTAGCTTTACTACTCGGCTTCGCTCGAAATTTAGATTCTGATTTCATAAAAAAAGTTATTTTTAATTTTTTTTTTTGTAAAAATGGTCACATTCGTCTGGATTAGTCAGGCATAATGAGCTGAGGCACATTTCGCGAACCCAGAATTTCCCGTTCGAAAGTTTTTAGGCGACAAACACACACTTTCTGCTTTATATATTAAGATAAACAATTCATCAAATATTTTTTATGACTCGCGCGTCTCCAACCTCCTAAATATTCCACATTTTCGTGAATTGAATTGCCACCGCAATTCCGCAGGCCCCGAATGAAACTCAAGTAGGTAGCAGTAAATGGCTCGGCGCGAACATTGAAGCATCCGCGTCCCATTACGCGATTGAGTTGCCCAGATACGCTCAATTCATTTACGATTTGTCCCGACGAACCACTTGGAAATCGCCGCCGTTGTCCCGTCCGCCCTCGAAACGTCATTTTTTCCGCGTTCCGGTACGTTCTCGTAAATTTCAGAAATGTTACGTCTAGATAGAGCGGCATCGATTCACCGCAGGACAATGCATCGGGAGTCGGACCTAACGCCGGAAGCTCCAACGTTTCCGTCGACGTGCTGTCCGCGCTTCCCTTCGATCCGCCGAGCGACTGAGCGAACAATCCCTTCGACGTAGGGAGTGGAAACGGGGGAAAAAGAATAATAAAAAAAAACAAAAGGGCCAGAAAAAATATTCGGCAATCTTCGCGGAAGACACCCAGCGCCGCGTCGTTTGTAACTTTATTGTCAACGTCCGCCAGTCGCCTCTTCCTGTCGCCCCCGTTCTCTTTGTCCGCGCTTCCGCCGTTTCATCTTCTCAGTGGATTTGTTGCGGAGCGTGTTATTATTGCAGCTGTTCTCGCCACGAGGTGAGATACATTTTGCCGGCGGTGCTAACGCGCCACGTAGCGCGAGTATCATTGTTTCCGCTGGTGAACTTTCTTTTTCCTTTTACCCCCGTTCCTTCAATTTTCCATAGGGCGTCCTCTGGAGGAAACACCGCGGGGTGAAAGGTAGACGCTTACGTTTTGCTGGACCAGCCGCTGGGCGCATGGAACTGTTAATCCTGGGTGGCTCCGCGGTGGCATTGTTTTTAAATTTAATGTTTAGGTATGGATGTGGTAAAGCCTGCGGTGAATCGTATCAATATCAATGAGATTCGTACGAATGAAGTTACTAGATTCACTGGTTCTCTGGGAAAGATACCAACGAAGGGGAAATTTATATTTTAATAATTCTTGATTATTAGCTCCGTGGCCCCATGAATTGTTACTAAAAATAAGGCAGCATGGTTATATCCAAGTTTGTTTACTTTAGAATTCTTTTAAAAGCACACTTCGTTATCAAGAATGGGTATTTTAATGCGATCTCTTTCATCGACGCCTCGATCTTTGGCTCCACGGCGCTCGTCGACGAAGTAATTTCAATTATCACATTAGCCCAGTCCAAAGGCGACATGGCCAGGCGGAGACTGCTGAGAAGCGCGACATCGAAGGCGTCGATGGATTTTTATCATTAATGAACGGCCCTTGGTGAAAAATTTAATTAAACGGCTCGAGCACAAGAAAATGCATCATCTTGCCTCCATTCTCCAGGCCCTCCCCCTTCATTCCGCTCTCTCTCTCTCCCTCCCTCTCTCTCTCTCTCTCTCTGATCTCTGACGAGAGTTTCGATCAAAGTTAACTGTCCCGTGGACAAAGGAGGCGAAGATAATTGGAGTTACAACGGCCAGGGAGAGCTTACAATTACCAGACACGTTATAGGACACTGCTGGATCATTCCCCCACGGCTGAAACTCGCGACCATCCCGGGAGGAAAGTTCCGGCCAGATGGATTAAGAACCTCTGACTCCTTTATCGAGATAATCGCGCGGAACTTTTTTCAATTTCACTCGGAGCGCTTGTTTCCAAAGTGAAAGAGCGCCGCTTACACCGGCCGCGCCCCCTCCAGCCTCGAAGCTCATTACTCCACGCGGAGGTATTCCTTCTTCGCTCCTTTGTGCCCTCGCGCAGAGATTAACCCGATGTCGCGTGTTAATTCGCTTGATCCTACGCGGAAGCGAGCTTAACGCGGAGTTTCGTAACGATCGCTGACCGCGTTAACGACTGGCCCAAGTTCCAGGGCGGCGCTCGCGAATACGTTGTTTAAAGCGCGGCGAAATTGGCGAGCACGTGACTTCTAATGAAAAGAAACTAGTGAAAGATGTGGAATAGATTTCTGTTATTCGTCGCCCGGTTTCCGAGAAAAATGATCCCTGAATATGAACTCGCTGGGAGATAAGGTAGAAAGAGAGAAGGTTATTGTGGCTCCCAGTGGATGACCTTTTCTGAGCCCCTTTTATTCGACGGAATAACGAGAATGGATAGACTCGAAGAAGCGCTGTATTGTTCGTTTTCACGGACACCGCGTGATTGCCTCGATAGAAGAGGATAATGTGTACAGGCGTATGTTCGGTTCATTGGCCCGGGGCAGTGATTAATAAAGTTGGTGTAGGGGCCATTGGATATTGAGAAGGTCGAGGTATTCGCGCGGATCGATGTCTAATTTGAAACTTGCAGGAAGCTGGGAATTCGTGATGGAAGTTTGATGAAGGTGCCATCCGCGCCACTGTACGTACTGTGATACTCGTTAAAATTCTCCAAGCGTAAGAGAAGCCATCTTCTGCCTCGGCAATGTAACCGACTCATTTGTTCGCTCTCCCACTGCGGAATGGAAACATAATCAAACGACGATAACAAGGAAGAACGCCCGAGCGAAGCATTTCACTGTCAGCAGTCGTTTCTGCATTTTTCATCCTACAAAGAGGAACGCGAAGTGAGCGATAGCGCGGGTTCTTTCTATAGTTGTGAATAATTTCTCAGCCCCCCCCCCCCCGTCCAACTCCCCTGTAATTGTCCTTACCCCGAAGCGACTGAACGGCCTGGCTAATGACAGGCGTGCCCTCCTACTTCGAGATTCTATCGTCAACGTGCGCCGCGCTCGTTGCGTTACCCCTCTGTGCGTGTTTGCGTTTTACATTTTACATTCGCGGTTAGTCGATCCTGTGGCAGCGAAATACCAACTCTAAAAGAGGTAATAAAACGAAGTGGGTCTAATTTTCATCTGGTTTGAATCCAGGATATATGGTGTCCCGTTAATATCGGAGGATTGTGAGAGGTGAATTTTAATTAATAACAGGGTGACCGATAAAAATAGAAATGAGAAATATTTATTAGGGTTACTTTCTCAGAATCGAGGACACAGTCGATTTCACTGTCCATCAGCCGACATAGCATTCGCAATATGGATGTTTTATTTCAGCCTCTTAAAGTACATCATTATTCGCAAATGAATAATGAAATTAAATATTTCCGAATTTGGGATTTAAAAATATAAGGGCAGAGTAAAAATTAGGATTCTCCATTTCTCGAGCTTCCTGTATCACCAGATCGCTCTATCAACTCGTTTATAATTCATGGTGCTGTGTGACGTCTTACTACGCGTCAGCATGTGTCTAATTAACGAAGAGCGACTTTTATCTAAACCCGTTTCACTCAGAACTTGGTTACCGTTCTGTCGAAGCCAAGAATACAATTCCATGATCCTTCACGACGTCTGCGTGCATCATTCAGTGATGCACACACAGAGTTCGACGTCCAACATGCCCGAAGATAACACTGATTCATGCCACTTATACGTGTCTCGTGAAATTTCCGCAGCTCGATTCTAATCTGGAATTTTCAGCGATCCGATTCATCCTTTACACTCGTCCTCGAATCAATGAACGTTTCTGTCAGTAGGAAGTAGTCGATACCCGTCCCTCTAACAATTCCCAGTTTCTAGGCGAAATAAAGTAACGAATGAATCATCGCGCAGCACTATTTCAAACAGCTCTTCGTATTCTGTACTTTCGTGCAAATGTTACTGGCTCGTACACCCAATGAATGAATGAAATAAGATTGATGTTATTTCGAGCGAATAAAGCTGTGGACCCCGGCGAGATACAATTATAAATGCAATTTCCACGACATTCACATTTCATTACAACACATGAATCATCGAAGCTTGTTTAATTCATTAGAATCTATGCGATCCCTGTCGATCAGTGCTCACCTTGAACTTAATTCGACGGACACAAACAACTTCACACGCGTTCAGAATTACACACGAGAGTCGTGATTAGTTTCCACCGGCTCAGGATGAAAAGTAGTCGAAGCTTCTCGAAACACAAGCCATTGAAGCGTCCATTATCCTAGCCCCGTCCTCGCTCCTTCCCCCAAGCTGACGCGACCAAAAGCATGGCCACAAAAGGCGCACTCGAGCCCCTCTTCCATCGACATTCAAATTTCGTGGCGGTAAAGTCGGTGACAGCGACGTCGTCGGAGGCTTCATTTTTCAAAGCAACCTTGCGCCAAAGAGTACGATGTTCCTGATCACGGTCGGCTTCGCTTCTTCTCGCTTCGCTGTCGCTTATCGTTTCCGCTCTTTTGCGCGGCAAATAGGTCGGTCGTGTCAGGCCCGTCGGCTTTTTCCCCCGAGGAGAGGTTCGACCTCGATGGGTAATATCGCCGTCGACGACGCCCGTCTTCGTTATAAAGCGCCGCGTCTGCCACCGACTCTCTTGACGAGCTTCCAGGCTAATGGGATCAAGCGTGTTCGACCAGCAGCCTTGCATACAGAGGCCATGAAATCGCGGCTGTTGGTGTTTCTGGTCAACTTTATATTCGTTACCACTGGTGAACTCGGAAACGCCTCAAAGGAGCGTCTCCGAGGGCAGCTGTCAGCTGGTTGTTTCTCGCCGCTTGCAGCTTCTTTGAGACTGGTGCCTCTGAGAAGTCGCGCGACAATACGGTCGCTTTGTGGATCCAAGTGAAAGTATTTATTAGAACGCTTGATTGTGCTAAACATTTCTCGAGGCATGCTTCTGTGAAGTGAGTCCCAAGAGAGATAAGTTTTAGGTAATTGTACGTTGACTTCATTTTTAATTAATTTACTTTACAATGTTCTCTTCTGCACTTCTAAGAGAAGCATAAGTTTTTTTTCACGATTAATAACAAACTGTGGCTTTAAAAAAAACGGTATGATAAACACTATTTAGATATTGATGTGAGAAACAATCGTGCCAAATTTCATCCAAATCTGTTCAGTAGTTTCTGAAATATCGTTGGCACTGATTTGAAAAACAGTTTCGAGAAAAGAGCGTGTAAAGTTTAAGGTACAGGTTGAAGTGAGATAGTTTTTATTTTTTGAAGTTATAAAATATCGTCGATTTTGGGGCCATAGAATTGACCTTACTTTGATGTAGTAGTTTCTGCGAACTCTTTATTGAAAAAATCGATTTTTCTCGACCATTCTAGGTGTATGTAACCTCTTAAATTCACTACTGTCTTTTATTATTCGCTTTTTTTAATATCTGTTTCTTGAGTTTCTGTGGTTAATGTTGCAACTTAGTGAGGGGTTCGGGGTAAGTGATAATTTATATTGGGGGTGCTGGAGATTCCGCTGAAATTGGTATTAGCTATCAATTATCCGGGATGCATAACTTGGCTAGACAGAATATTGTGTTGCTAACATTCCTCGCGTATTTCAGAATCCCCCCTCTGCCGGGATAGCCTGTTGAATAAAACAAGCATCGGTAATCATGTTCAATTCAGACGTTCCGGCTGCTTCGATATAGGAAGCATCTGAGTTGAACTTATCCTGCAGTTGACAGTTAACGGTTAGTGTCGCCGTAACTTGCGAAGGACGGAGTAATTTCCTACTGAATATTCATGTGTTATAAGGTCCGTCAGAAATTTGCTGCGTTTCGGGGTGTTCCGTCCAATTTCACACAGAAATAACTAATAATAGCCGAGTCGTGGAGCGAACGAACATCTGGCGACCAATCGTTTCCACTGTCAAGGTTGCCGCTGGCCGATTTCGAAGAATGCCCTTCTCTTTCCTCGAATAAACGCGCGCACCAGTCGCCCTGAAGGGAATTTTGGAACATCAAACATCTTGAAATTCACACCGAGCCTAATATATCAATGCCTCGAGTGTTCAACAAATTAATGTCAAGCGAATACACTCTATTCTCCAGTAAAAATCTGCCAACTTGATAAAGATCTACCCACGCGCCATTAATACCAGAAAACGTCTAAAAATATTTTCCAACAAATCTAGGTAAATTAAACTCTGCGCTCCGCGTCAACTCGATGTTCCAGGATAGAAGGCAGAAATAGCGACAAATTACTCGAAACGCGAAAAAAAATACAAGAGAAAGCAAACCATCGTTTCAACCCAGAAATCCGGTTTCCACTCCAATTTCATATTTCACTATGTGTCGCTGTGCCTGGCGATAAAATGGGGAATCGCGTCGCTTAAATTATCATATATCACGGGGGAGGGTGATTGATCTACATGAAAATCTGAAAGCGACGCGGACAAGCAGCGAAATGAGTGACGAGATTCGATTGGGGAAATTAAGATGAATGTTTGCCGAGAGAGGCAGGGGAGAACGGCTGCAGTTCCCGATAGATTCCGAAACAGCTACGAGCGCCCCTCGACTATATATCGTTCTTAGGCGAATGAAAGGCGACACCACGGAAATCGTGATAAATGATAAGAAAAAAGGCTGCTGGCCCATTGGAACGGCGCAGAGAGAGAGAGAGAGAGAGAGAGAGAGAGAGAGAGAGAGAGAGAGAGAGAGAGAGAGGGAGAGGGAGAGAGAGGAAAAAGGGAAACGACGGCGGAGAGCACGGCTCCGGAGGCTGGCAGAGATACGGACGTGTTGGTGAACAAGATCCAACGATCAGCCTCCATTTTTACGCTCATGAAAGCCTCGCGATGCAGGCATTACCCCCCAGCCGTAATTTCAACCCTAACACCACGTAGCTCGGTCACACTGGCTGCAGAACGTGAATCACCGTGCAAACTTATATTAACGATACTTTACGATGCGGGCCTTGGGGCTGGCTGCTTCACGCTCTCCTTATTTGCGGACGGGGGACAGCGAGCCGCGGCTAGGCGTGAACCACCCTAAACTGTACGGCGGTTGGCCATGGGGTGAATAGGGTTGCGCCCAAGATTGCTTTACGCTGGTATCACCTAACGGTGTCGCTTTCGTTACCAGCCATCGGGCCATTCCGCGAACATCGCACAGTTTTCTTCGTTTTATTAAATACATACTCGAAGGGTTTGAAGATCCTGGCCCACTACAGAGCAATCCATTATTTTAACCCTCGGTTGTCACACTGGGTCAAATTGACCCTGCGTTTTCTTAAGCAAAAAACCTTTTTGTCGAAACTGTTATTGCTTCAAATTTTTTTTATGCATGATGACCCTTTAATTGTCAACTTTCAACGATGGGTATATATTCTACAATGTTCAAACATTATCTCAGAATTTTTTAGACTTAATTTAACGAATAGTTTTTAAATAAGAACTGATGGAAAATTGACCGGCTCAAATTGACCCAGTGTGACAACGACGTTCGAAAAAGTAGGTGTGACAACCGAGGGTTAAATTCTTTAACGCCGCGTGCACGGTTATTTATATAATATTCCCTTAGCACCAGGGTACCAGTCTTCAGGTACAGTTGTTCCAAGTGCAAGGAACAATCGACTTACACCCCCAAAAACATTGCATCGACTCTCTTACTTACCTTTCCCTTATCCGCTATTCACCGCCGAGGCTGCAGCTCCAAACACACACCCCCGTTTAACGCTATCTTTTCCACGCGGACGGTGTAATAAACTGCGGGCGCAACAGCCAACTCCCCGCGGCCTTCCCTTCTGATTCTGGCCGCAGATTTTATCGCCGCGCTGTCGCCTTTTGAAAAAGTTCGTATTACTTACGGGATCACCGGATGGGAGCCCCACCAACGGATATGTATACCATTCGGCTTTTCGCGCTGCACGGAGAGGCGAAGCCAGACGAGGAAGCCCGTATCCCGGGCGTGGAAAAATAAGAAGCGGAGGAGGGAGGGGGGGGGGGGGGGTTACACGGTGGGATGACAAATTACCAGGGATTACGTTACTCCTTTACTCTTCTCCGTCCTCCCTTCAGCGCGGGCCGCCGGCCCCAGCCCCTCGCGACGTTTTACCCTAGGCACGTCGCGGCCACTGAAAATATTACCCGGCGTATCCCGTTTCGTGGTCGACGCGGTGCCTAAGGGGGCGCGAGTCTCCGCGAGGAGCCGAGCGGATCTTTGCCAGCGGCCCCCTACGTGCCGCTATGCTGAATTAGTTCGCCCCGAGCTGGCCTTCTTTTTTTTCACGCCGCTCTCGGATTAATTTTATTTTAATAACGAACCACGACGCTCCTCGGCGAGGACCGCTTTACGCGCACGGGGACCTGCTACGTTTTCCGCCATCAGCCTCGCTTCTGTTTCCGAGAACTGAATTAAGAGGGATTCTTTTAAAACTACACTGCCGCGCCGTGGTCGCTGCGACGACATTCTTCTTCGCTGAAACATTAGCTTTCCCATCGAAGGTCTTTCCAGAGATCTTTCTGCCTGCACTCGCTGGATTCATTAATAGCACTTCGTAGCCGCGGAAGATAACACTGCGAGCGATATATTCTGCCTGCTATTCAAGTTTAATTTCATTTGGATGTCGAGGAACGAGTGAATGCCCGGTGGCTTTTGAAGTCTACTACCTATACCGAATTTTCAATCCCAACTCCCCGCTCCCGTGTTATCCTACGTACACGCCAAACCTCGTAATCTGTCTGCGATCGCATTAACTCGATGGATGCACCGAAACGCATTGTACGCCGGGAGTGATTCCCTTCCGACGATGCCTGGGCACCGTGCATTCGCCTGGCGATAAGAAGTTTCTGAAAAGGGTGCCACGGATTTGTTCAGCAGCCGTCGGATTACCCCGCTCCTCTTCCGCGCTTGTTCCTCCGTCGCGCGTGTTTTATAAAGGAAACAGCCATTCCCGAACCCGTCGGCGCACGGGGAGTGCATAGAAATGCATCGGGTGCCTCGGGTGCCTCGGGAGAGGCTCCCTCTGCTTGATTTCCTAGCGGCACAGCGCGTATATATTCACTGAACGATAGTTTATGGGGGAAGTTCCTATCACTGGCTACGCGGCAACGTTTTATCAATTGCGTAACGTGCGGTCAGAGCTCCTGGCACGGTAATGTTTTTCCTCTGGCTTCCAACTCTTTCGCTTTTTATTTAGCGGCCGCTGGGGATTGCTGGTGGCCATTGCGGTTGCTTCGGTCAACGTTCCTTTGAATTCTGGCGCATTCGGTAGGCTTGCGTAACGGAGGCGGTAGGTGTACTTAATCTGATGAATTATTAAGAATTCTGAACGGTGGGATACAAAAGAGAGATCGGGTGGAGATGTGATTATTTGAATTCGTGGATTGTCCTCGGAAGGGAGTTAAAAAGTAGCTCTGAATTTCGAGAATTTTAGTAAGGGGCTACTCTAGTGTAACTGCCTGCTTTTCAACGCCATCTTCGGGAATTTATTTAACGAAACCTGTAAGCTTATACTATCCGGCGTTTTGCCTGCCTATTAAGGTATGTTTGAAGTAATACTCAGAATTTTTGAACTTTTTTATCGCACATATAAGTACATAGGTACAGTCGGTAACGCAAAGTTCTTCAAAAAAATTCTTTTCCGGTGGGCGTTGGTGTGGGAACTGTTCTAGTCATCCAAAGTAGAAAAAGTAGGGTTTATTTTCTTTATTATGTTCGCCGTTATAGTTGGAACCACAGAGACCCTCCTAAGAATAAAAAATTGAAGAATGACAGCATTTTGGAAATAAAGTATTGATTTTTCCTGATAAATTTAGTTGTTTTCGTTCTGTAGAATTAATTTGATACAAGATAGAAACTCGTTCGAGCTTCCAACCATACCGACAAAGATAATAAAGAAAATGAACCTTAGTTTTTGATTTTGGATGACTAGAAGAGTTCCCACACCAACGGCCGTGGGAAAAGAATTTTTTTGAAGAAGCTTGCGCCGCCGACTACATGTGCGATAAAAAAGTTCAAAAAAATTCTGAGTATTACTTTAAACATACCTTAATATACAAGCAAAGCACCAGATAGTATAAACTTATAGTTTTTGCTAAATAAATTCCCGAAGATGGCGTTGAAAAACGGGCAGTTACACTAGTGTACCCGTTAAGAAAGACTCTGAGGAAGGGAAGAGTCTTGAGTTCACCGTAGTTTATTTAATTAGTACCTATATAGTTCTGTCAAGCAGAGTGGGTTTCACATCGCGCAGGATACACTTGTGATCCTTGACCTGTGCGATGCAGTTATCGTAACCGAAGGTTTGGCGTCTAAGAAGTGGAAGTAAATTGAAGTGACGGATTTCAGGCAGCTCTGCAAGCGAATTTGCGATAAAATTTATGGAATCGCGATAACAACGATCATCAAGCTCCTTTCCGATGTGCCCTTTGCTTGCTCAACGCGTCGGAATTCCGTGTTCCCCTCGGGAACTTCCTTCGGCATCGACATACCTGTGTTTCCGCATAGATTCGCCCGTTGAATACGCCCGTTGTTACCTGCGAACCTAATTCCCCCTGGTATTCATCGGCCTCCGGAACACGTTCCCGAGGATCCGCGACATGTTCTTCGCTCTTCGTAGACCGCAGCCACCGTGGCAGGCGTTGATTATGTCGAGTTTCTCATTCAATCCCTTTAAGGGAAGCTCGACGGGCATTTTTGGCTTCCCGAAAGGTTTCGCTTTGCTGAAATAGAACGTACTCGTCAGCCGAAACGTTTGATATATCTTGTAAGTGGAATTATGATGCTCTTTCTTCCGCCGGAGCGACACAACGTTAAGTCACGATCGCTGGCGTTATTTAAGGAGATGCTTGCTTGCAAGGAAAATTCGTGAAATATCGAAATGTTAGACAGAGTAGGTAAATCAAATGCCGATGTACCTATGTCTTGAACATTATTTTAAAGGTAGCTAGAAAATTATGTTTATCACTGTCAAAGACGATGAAAGTGTTCTCCTTGTGGACATTCTTTCTCAGACCCACTGTTTTATACGAACTAAATATTTTGTGATGAATACATTTATAGTATCGTAAGCTTCGAAGAATACGATATCTCCGTCGAAATTGCTTCCGTCTGAGTACAAGAACATGGACAGTCGCCTTCTAGCTCCTGAAGCAGTGAAACAGTTTCGGAGAGTTCATTCTATTTTTGGGTGAGCAAACAAAGAAGCAGACTGTGGGAGGTGGTGCGAGTCGCCACAGTTTTCCTTCGCGATGATACTTGTACGCCTGGCTCCTCAACTTACGTTTTTACCCTCAAGTTGCACTTTCGATTCTTTAATTCGAACCACCGTCTAAAAGTTTCATCGTCCCTCTTTATAACCGCACTTTCAACTCTTTCCAGTCCCCTTATCTAATCAGCAAGTTTCTTTTCTGTTTCAGGTATGTTCCACAGATCGTTCATCATCCCGCTAAATTCCACCTAGAAATCATCGAAGTGGTCTCTTTCTTCCCGTGAGTAATAACTACCCACAGTTTCAACAAATTGTTGAATCGACCAAGAACGATTTTAACAGTAAAACGATTCCAACGATCGTTAGAAGAAAATGACAGCAACGCGACAGGTGTTTAAAGCGACGCACCATTAAATTGCTTCCCACGCACTTCCATCTTGTTACTTTTCACCGTCGAACTCGTTGGGCACACAGTTTCGCGACGTCGCGCGAGACAATAACTTTTCCCATTTGCCGGGCGTTATTACGAGCAGCGCTCTTGGTTACCTTTAATTACGCGCCCGTTGTTCCTTTGTGCTTAAAGCATGCGACGAGCGTCGGACATTTTTCGCCTCTGCGGCAGTCGAGAAACTGTTTACGGTTGGCTGTCCGACGTGAATGGCTTGAAGACGCGGAAGAAGCGCTCTTTCAGTCGTGAAAATTGGAATACAGGAAATCGATCGATCGGGCATATATATACCGATCCGGGTCATCAACCACAAGCTCTTTTTTTCGAATTACTCAGTCGCGAACGGGTTAATACGAGTATAAGCACCGTGCTCTCTGTCGAGATCCGCTGGAGTGTTGGTGTATAAACCTGTAGCCAGTGCCGTTTAATTGTCACTTGAAAATACTCGTCGTTTTAACGTCGAATCAACGGCCAGTTGGCATTGACGTGAACGAACTCTGGTGTTCCGCTCGATGTATTGAAAATTATTTGGAAAGTTGATAGAGTTCTGGAATGCCTGTTTTAAGTTTCCTAACGACGAGAATTTTTGCAGCAGCTTAATAAGAAATTCGAGCAGCAGTTCGACGAGCAAAATGAAAGTTGACTCGAGTCTAATAGAGCCAAACAGAGCAGCAGGGCTTGCAGGGGAAATTGGGCGCATCGGCGCAGCAGCGAATAACGTTCTGTTCGCCATAGAGCGGAGCTTCGTTCCGTTTGCAAACACCTACGATACAAATTCTTAAATTACGCCGGCGAAACGGGATCCCTGAGCAAATTTAAATAACGACAGGTGGCTGAGCAATTAGCGGCAGGCTGCGCCCAGGGAAACGCCCCTACCACACGTGGAGCCCTAGTAGTACATTTCACTCGGGCTCGGTTTACCGATTGTTATTACGTTATTCGTTCGTTCGAGATATTTGTACGTTTGCCTCCTGACACCGTCCAATTAAAAACGTTTCACAACCGAGCCCCGCGATGCTCGCTCGGTCATCTCGTTAATAGCGTTGCGTAAACGCAATGCAAATGGTCAACTGTTCCGTTGGCTTCTGAGAAACGATGTTCTTGGGTTATCAAAATTATTCTTCACCTGATCAGAATAGAGAGAAAAATAAATTTTGAAATTTCGGAATGTCAGACTTATCACCGACAGATTTGAAATCTGATTAGAAATTCAATAAGTTGGAGAATAGGGGGCAAGTCTTAGAAAACAGTAGCAAATATTCTTTAGATAGAGGAATTCCACAGCTGTAAACGATATAGGAATACACCTCAATCGAAGAATGAATTTAATAATAGTAGCACAAGTTATGTGCAGACTTAGTTGTCACACAAACTTAGCCGAAAGTATTGCTTTTCCTTTTCTACGCGCAAGAACGAGCAGATACTCTTTGGTCGAGGGAAGCTAGATTTAAGCCAGCGCAGATAATGAAACTCCGGGGCCTTTTTTGGTTACGCAGCGGAGCTCATTAGTCGTCGCGCAGAAGTTATCGGCGTAACTTTTGGCTCTCGACGACAAAGTCGAGTTACCATGGTCGTCGTGGTCAGTAGCCCAGCGACATGGCTCGAAGGTGAATATATGCTAATGTTATAGTACGCTGGCCTGATGAACTCGAACCATGGCGAACGCATATTTCACGTGGGAACGCCAGAGTTCGCGTGTATCTGCTCCTGATAAAAGTTCGCCGGGGCTCAGCGAAACGACATTTCCGAGTGATTTGAATACCTCTGGCTGGCCATTGATGTGGACACTGGTTCGTTCTCTTAACCCTTGACAATATACCAAAGCTACAGTGGAGTAATCGACTTTCGCCTGTTGCAGGTTTGCAAAATATGTAATAATAATAACACGTTTTTATTACACCATCAGATTCTGTTAGATTAATACATAATTAGTTGTCTTTCTTTTGTGGTGTAACGAACGAGATTTAGCAAAATTCTGTTTTAAAACTTTTCCCTCGAACGAGTAGGATAATTGTTTTACAACTCACGCAATAGTTCGATAAGTTAAACATAATTTTGTTAGAAAACCGGCAGGTTTTGGTCCGTCGTAAAGACATCCTCCACTGTCTCGATGTCTGACTACGCGCCGCTCATACTACTTAAATTGTATAACTAAGAATACATAGAAGTCTAACTCGCCTTTCTTCCACCCTACCATCGTCAAGTATCGCCATACATCCCACTCCCTGCGAATTCCTGGACTTCTATCCCACCCGAAACAGCCACATCAGCCTTTATCCTCGAATAACCAGTAATTGCTCCAAAGAATGGGAATGAAATTCGAGGAGTCAGGCTTTCGAGGAAGAAAAACCACCGTGCAAAACGACAATCCGTGTAAAGTCAAACATGGCGGGGTTACCCTGGCGAAGTGCGGAAACGGAGGCTGGCAGCTACCCCCAGGTGTTAATTAATGTTAACCGGCGACACCTCCCCCGTCGTCATTTGCCAATCCGTTTTATTGTCGGTGGCCCCTCGAACGACAGCAGAATTTACCCGGAAGTGCGCGCGGGGCTGGAGGAGTTCACAATGGGAGAGCGGTGTTTACTGAGGACAAGACAGCTATATCGGGGCTGATTAAGAGGCATTCTCGTGGGCAACGAGGGGGAGGAAGGGGGGGTAGCATGTCTCGTGGCGACGTCTCCAGAAGACGCGGGTCACACTGGAAGCGGTGATAAATTAAGGCAGCATCCTTGCTGCGCCCCACACGCGCGACTGCTCCTTTGCTTTTGAACGAGGCACACCCTCCGTTGGCTTCCTCGCGCCCTCCCGCCCGGGCTGTCTCACCGCTCCGCTTCGAGCAATTCCCTCCTGGGTATGGCGCCATGTGTTACGGGGATGATATACGAGGAATCGAGCGGCACGTGAAATATCTACGGGCAAACCGAATGTTGGAGTCCACCGACAGGACCGGCGAAATCTCGATCCCGCGCAACTATACCGCGGACCCTCCTGCTACACACCGAGTTTATCGCCACTTCCTTTGCGCTGCTTTATTGCGCGATCGCAGAGAACCGGTGCCCGTCGCGTTGCGGGAATTGAAAGCAGCAGCGCTGATGAGGTGGACGAGGTGCAGGAGTTTCGGGTGCTTCGGGCCAGGTTGTTTTAAACGAATTCCTTACTCTCGCAAGGGGTCGTCCTTAAATTACGTAAGGCTTTCTTGAGGGGGAGGGGGTCACGAATTTCTTACGTTTTCTTACAAGGTAGGAGGGGGGAGACAGGTAGCGTCTTACGTAATATTTCTTAACTTAATTTTCAATAAATACAAATTTATTATCTATCATTAATGTTCCAGAAAAGTTGTTTTAGTTTAAATTTCCCGAAAGCGAGTTAAACGAATTATATAAAAGAATTTTAATAACTGAAAGAATTCAGTGTAAAAAAAAATATTACGTAAGAAGTGGGTTGCAATATCAAATCTTACGAATTCTTATACTGGAGGAGGGAGGGGGTAAGAAATCGCAAAAATTACCCTTACGTAATTTAAGGACAACCCCTAACGTGGGTTGATCCGAGGCGCCAGGGTTATGTGAATTCTGTGGAATTATAAAATCTGAGAAATGGAAGGTTTGTAATAGATGTGTCTCAGATGTTCGAAGCACTTTGTAAATATTCCGGAAGTGACAATGTAGTATCATTCACTGGAAAGTATAGACAGTGTAACAAGTTCGAGGGACCTTTCAAATACAACTTGCCGAGGCGCGAAAGAAGAACGCAGTTATCTCGGCCGACGACGTTAGCAGATTAACGTTAATCGCAACTTCTGTGGCTCGCGAGGCGGCCAGAGACAGACATCCCCGCGATAAACGCGCCTGTGCGATGGTAAGCAAAATTCCAACTTCCTGGCGCAGCTGCGACTGACGACCCGCTTGTACTTCCTAGATGATCGCGGTTGATGCCGCTTTCGTGACTCGAATCCTGTTATAAAACGATATAATTAGGGGGATATCGAGTGCAGCTGGCTGCGTACGACACGAACAAACATTTCGTTCGATATTTCCACGTGTCGATGGCAGATTCAATATTTCAATCATTTACACGCGCAAAGACAGTTCCAGACGTCTGACATCGTTTCACAAGCTTGACAGAACCGCGCACGATTCTTAAATCCCGCGGTATTGGAGCTGCGCGAGATCCACGAGCACCGAGAGGAATCCCCGATAAAATCTCGCTGGAAGAGAACGAAAGCGTATAGGTTGGCCAGCTGCTTTGTTCTTCGGAGGTGTTTGAAGCTGCTGCTGCAATATGTAACGACGTGTTGGAGCACAGCTTCGGGGCATTCGATAGGACGATAGGATAAGGCATTATATGGGATGTTAGCATGAAAAGGACTCGGTCGTATCCCAGTGGTACCGAGCAGAGTTTCGGTATCGGAAGCTACTTCGCCAGAAGCACGAAACAAGTGGAAGGCAGAGGGTAGTCGTCGGTATTACCGTATCCCCGGTATCGCTGCACACCGTGGAAACTTTAAAAAGTGATAGTTCGAACGGGAATTATGTTTATTTCTTGTCGAACCCGCATTTCACTGCCTCGAATTTCATAGGTACGCGAAACGAAAGGTTCTTTCGTCGATCTTAAAGCATGCGTCGTAATTTTTCTAGCCGAAGATATTCTTCATCCAGCTCCTGGATGCCGTGCTCACTATTTCTGGCTATCATTCTGTTATTTCGTAGTGAAATCTGCATGGAGATTTCAGGAACTTCGATCGATCTCCTTGCAAGAAGCGTGGACAGTGGCTTTCCTCGCGCAATTCGATTAATTATCGCGTGATAGGTACATTATATCAGGTGCCAATTAATTCAACCCGACCACTTTATCATCCCGGTCGATTGGATCTCGAGTTCCCTTGCAACCCTAGACAATAATAATTTATAACAGCTCGGCCGATGGCATTGTACGTTCTCATCCACCGAAATTGAATGGTTTCTATCGGCAGTTTTCTTAGCTTCTCGATTCCCTGGCCGCGCATCCCTTCCGCTTTCGAAATATTAGCATCTTCCGCGTGTCAGCTGCTCGCGGCTGCTCGAGCATGCAGGGCAAGCGGCCTCGAGCCTCAAAGACACGCTTGCATTTAATCCGGGGATCGAATTCTGTAGAACGAACTTCGGTCAACTACCTACCGCCTCGCGATATGCATATGAAAAGTGTTTTCATCGTGGGATTCCGAATGAATTTAAAATGCCGCGTGTCTTTGCAAATTTGCAAAACAACTCGGCCTCGGGAACGAGGCACTAGGAGCAACTGGGGCTTCCCTTAACGCCATTTTCAGGGAGAAAAAGCAAACAGGGTACATTTCATTAAATTATAGATAGACCTGCGCAGCTTTAATTCCAATGGCAGAAGCTCGAGGAGTTAATTTCTTCTTCCAGTGTTTTTTTTTTCTTTTTCTAAGTTGTTATATTTCATTCCTCGACGTAGTACCCAGTGGCTGGAGGATCAATAAAAGGGATGAGAGGCGAGAAAGATGGCAGAAACTTGACGCAAGCCAGGGAGCCCTCCTTAACCGCGTACGGACTGTCGGCCTCGGTAATTATCGGCGCTCAAGTATTTTTTAATTAAACCCTAGCCTCCCGCGTCGGCATTCTGTGAAAATGATTGGTAGCCGGGACAGATGGGAGAAGGCTTCTGTCGATATTCTCGATATCGCAGAGGAATGGCCATCGACAGGACACGGCATTCCATGGCCTATTTTTGCCTCGTCTTTGTCCCCTTCGTTTTCACTCGGGGACGTATTAAAACTTCCCCTTCCTACCAATTAGTAGATATCAAGAGCAGTGCCAACAATCGTCACGCGCAATCGCGAATCGGGAACGATAATTCGTGCCGCGCTTCCCATCCGAAAAAATGGTATCATGTAGAAAAGAAATTTATTCGAGCCGCGTCGACAGAAAATTTGTCTCGCGTGACAAAACTTCCCATATTAATCGAGCTGTTCCTATTGCGCCGCGCGATGTTCGCGAAAATTGTGAGCAGAAATTACGCAGAGAAGTGCGGGAAATCGCGATAGTGTTTTCGCGCGCATTGCAAATCCGAAAGTGTACTCAACGAGGCGTTTGTCTACGAGTTATGCACGCGTCTTTAGGAGCAGCCTGCATTTGCACCTCGACCAACTTTTATGACGGTCACGTACCGAGGGGAGAGCAATTTCCATACTTTTAATACGCGAATACTGCCGCGAGAATATTAACGCTCCCGCTGCAATTACAGTTGCGCGGAATTTGAACGATGACCAGTGCTCTTGTTTGAATTTACATTAAATTATGTAAGCTAGAAAATCTCCTCGAACCTCTAGCAATTTTCATTGTTACAAACTCAATAGCCAGCACTACGATTCTGAAAATCGTTATGTAATCCAATTTCCACTTTTAATTACTCGATTCGATTCTTCTAGTAATCTTAACATTCTCTACTTCCTCTACTGTATTTTTTTTAGCCTACCTCTGCGTACTGTCGATCTTCAAATTTCTTGAGAACCTAGGAAGCACCTACCCCTCGTAATATTTAGAGATCCTTTGAATATTCGTTTAAACACTAGGTAGGATCGATTTCTGGGCCTCACGCGCCACGGTAACTCTAAATCACCAGCGCAAGCACACTCAAGATGAAGTCCAGCGGCTGCCATCGCTCCCACCGGGTATCATACAGGGCTAAACCCGCTGGTGGCCTTTCTCTAACACGCGTGCAGCTTGTCGTGCCAGGGTATTCGTTAGAGTTGAGCGCAGAATGTTTCCAAGCTTCGGAGGTAAATCCATTTCGGAGGTGAGCTGTAGCTGGAAGGCGAAGCATAGTAAATTGTCAGTAACAAGCGAACGATCCGGATTAACGTTCTCTATTGGCAACGTTTCAATGGTCTTTGCAGGCTTCCGCGTAGGTATCCAGGTTCCAGGGAGTGTGTTCCTGATTCGCTCGTAAAATCCTGGACTGGCTCTGCATCCGGGCTTCGTTTTGCACGTCGCATGTGTCGCGGAACGTTGATTTCCCAAGCGCCAGCGCTGCGGCACACGGTCCGCTCCTCATCGTCCGCGATCGGCCAATTATGAAGCTTCCCCGATGCTCCCTTTTTCGCTAGCCGTTTCCCTGTCTCTGTTCCGCTCCTCAAATGGCCCCTCCCTCGGGGCGATTCGTCGGTCGTTTGCGTGCAAAACATTCGATTCCAATCCATCGCATTTTATTTCGATTACTATTCGCCGGCGGAGTGACTCCTCCGATTCCATTCTAGCATTAATAAAATCCGATACAAGTCTCCGGAGGACCGCGGAAGGGAGATTAATGGAAGAATGATGTCGCGATGAAGAACAAATCCAGATCTCTAACCCCGGGTTTAGTGTCAAAGCTGCCGGTACAGCGGTGTGTCCCCAAGGCTTCGAACAAACTTGGATATACCATGCATCGCGATCAATATCTCCAGACAGGTACCTACCGCGTGCGACACAGTTGCGTCAGAGGCGAGTCCTTTGTGAACAGCTCTCCACACACCGATCGCCCTGTAAGAACCAAGTAAATAGCATTCGCAATCTCCTGCACCAAGTACCCGCACTCCGCACTGTTCCCTTCGGCCACCGAAGTCCAGTCCAGGCCTCGCCGCGAACGATTATTATATTCGTTACATAATACCGTAAACCTGACCACCGACTCGGCCTGGTATGTAATTGGCACCCTGAATCCCCGGCCCAATGGTCGAGATTTCGCGGATTCCGATTGCCCTGGCCCACCGTGAAACGTAGGAATTAATATAATCGCGGTGACCGGGCAGGAATGGCTGGGCGCTAGGCAGCCGGCGTTTCGACCAGCGGCAGCTGGCTGGCTGGCGGCGAAAAGTTTCCAATTTAGTCAAATTTTACGCCGTGCTGTCTATCTATTTACTTTTCCATGCACCAGCTGGTGCGCCAGGTATAACGGGTTTACGTACCCGTTTCCTCCTGCCGCTCTCGTAATACTTCGGCCGAGTGTACCGAATTAGGACGGTACGATCGTCCACGCCGAAACGTTCGAAACTAACCCCTCATTTCCGTAAGCGGATTTTCTGTTGCTCGTGTGCCGCGCCCTGTGTGCGCGGTGCGGTGTGTTGGTGCTCTGGTACGGGCGCGGTGTATGCGGAAGGACCGAGAACGATAGACTGCGCAGGAGATATTCGTTAGCGAGACTCCGGCTATAAAGTGCGGTATTAAACGCTCGGGTATCAGGTGATCCTAACGGGTCAAGCGATTTATCCGCCGATCGGGACGCGCGCTGAATTAGTGCGCCGTAAAACGGCGTCGATGGTAATCGCGTTCGACTATTATTTTGCTCGGGGTTTTCGGGGAGGAGCGGCGATAAGCAGCGGCCTGATGCTCCGTCGGGATTTATTGCTCCTTGGGTGATAAGGCGCGGCGCGAGTGAGGAGTAATGTCGCGGCTGTTCGTGAAGCAGATTCTTGTAGTTTGGGATGTTGTATTGGGAAGGTAGGAGGGGCGAGGAAGAAGGGGAAGTTTCTACCCCCCTCGGATTTGCTGGTGAGAAGCATATTAGCGTTAATGCGTTTTTGAGTGGAGTCGAGGGCGGGTAGCCTCGTGCTGTTCCGCGCTCGAGGATTTTCTGACAGGGACTTGGCCTGCGTGAGGTCTTGGAGGAGGGTGAAGGAGACTAAACAGCTCTGACGGCGGGCGATGGCTGATGACCACATCGGGTCGCCTAGCCATTGGGTGTCGAAGGATTGTTTGTTTGAACGAGGAGAGAGAATTTAGAGACTGCAAACGGCCCGTCGTTGTATCGTTAATGAATAGGGACTCTGTTCTTTAAGGGTCTGGCTACGGAGTGGGGGAGGCGGGGGCATTCCTTCTGGTAAGAAGAGTGGGGTGAACCACACATTCCCAAATATTTCTGAGAGAGAATGTATGTAGGGGAGACCGGGGCAGATTGTAAGAAAAAAGTTTTCGGAGTTTTTTTTTTTTGAAAGTGTTTTCCTCAATCAGGAAATAATTTGCGTGACTTATACTAATTACTTACATATGTGGCGAACTCATTCATTGCAAGTACGAGGCAAAATCTTGGACACTTAGACATCTAGCTTCATCTTAAACAATTCTCAACCTTTGTTACAATGTGCTCCAGTCCGGGGTAAATTGTAACACATCTGTTTTACTTATTTAAATACAAATACAGGCATAGTAACAGCTTACTAGCTGCGCCTCGCCTTTTATTTGAATAGTAATAAAGACGTTTAATAATAATAATAATAATAAATATGAACACATATAAACATTTCTAAAAAATATAAATGAAAACACATATCATTATTAAATATTTGATATACATTAGTTAAGCAGTCATTGCTTATTCATCCGATTCTATCAAAATCTTCTTCTGCGCTTTCTTTACGCTTGCCTTCATACTTTTTTCTACTTTCTCGATTCTCGATTTTTCTGTTCCTAGTCTAGAGCATCTTTTTTCGGTGTGTCAGCAAATAGCATGTTTGCTTTATCACCATTTAGAGTGGAGTAAGTAGTAAGATTTGTCGTTCAAAAGATTTTATTTATGTTACAATTTACCCGTGTTACAATCTACCCCGATCTTCCCTATGTATATTCATCGTATAGTTTGAAAATTCTAAATTTTAATGCAGGATAAATTGAAACAGATGATACTGTATCATGTATGGACGTAGCCATTGCGGAGATTAATTTTAAATTTTGTTTTCAGTGTTTATATTATTACTGATTGATGAATCTTGTGGACGATAGCTTTGTGATAGGAATCGCAGGGCACAATGTTTCAGATGGCGTAAAACAACCCCTGAAATTTACATGGAGTTTCAAGGAGCGAGGGTGATTATAAATTTATTTGATACGTGCGAAAGTGGACCCAGTTCCTCCATGCAATCACAGCACACAAATAGAGCTGTAAACTAATTTCGACGGTAAGCATCGACTTACATATGCAACGTTTCGATACCGACACTGATATTAATTAACCCGGTAATTGAGTTAATTGGCGAATTTGGTGAAGCCGCAAAATCGATCAGCAACCGTATTGGTGAACCCAACAAAATCAATTAATTGCAGTGCTGTACTACTGTGATCCTGAATAGAGAATCTGATAAATTAGGTATAAGATGCTCGTTAATCCGTGCTTTGAATAATCAGAGCTATTTTCTTAAACACTCTTGCCACTTCATTGAAAATAAAGAAAATTCTAATTTGTTTACAAAATTGGTCTGGAAAATATGTTCCTAAGTTCCTTAATATAAAAAAAAACAATTTAATCTATAATCAGCTCGTCATCTTAATTAACAAATTCACTCCCACCCTTAAATCAGAGATTTCCCTCCCAAATAAATCATCTTGATCAAAACCCCGAGCGTAATATCTACAATATTAATTTCTTCACTTGTTCCCTGCTCTGCAGACTAAATTACCATCCCCGTCGATGCTCTTTTAAATCGATTCTAACCCTTAAGAAGCATTAATCACATTAGAAAAACAAGAAACACGGCTTATCAACTAATTGGATCTATTAAATTTCGCCGAACGGAGGCACAGCTGGGAAAGAAGAATTAATTCGATTTGGCTCGGTTCGCGTAGGATTCTTTGTCGCTAACGCGGAAACGATTGAGACGTCCGTATCGAAATGGCCGCGACAATACGTCGATTAAACCGTGGGCTGGGGTCCCCCGGGGACAAAACATGAAACTCAGCACGGCTTTTTACTCCCGGCCGCGAGGAATCGACGTCTCGACAATTGCTTTCTATCGTTCGTGTTCACGCGGGCCGTTCGTGACAAATGCTCGATCGAGAGCTCTCGCGGCGGGCCACACAAAGAGAGAGAGAGAGAGAGAGAGAGAGGAACGAGCACGGTCCCGTGCACCTGCCACGGCAAACTTGATTTCCATGGAGGAAATTTCGCGTCACCTTGGTCCCCGGCTCGCGCAGCTTGTCCAAAGTGTCGAAGATATTTCAGTGGAAGACAGTGGGAAGCCTTCCACGCAACGGATCGATGGGAATTTTCCGTTTACGTGGATGCACACAGCTGTCCCTGCACTTGGCGTGTTTCAGTCACCATTTTTTCAGCGACAGAGACCGTTCGACGAGGGAACGCCGCTGGTTAGTTTCCAATTCTCAGTGAACGCGATATTTCGGCAGTTTTCCTGTTGGGAGGCAGATTCATTGGAAATTAAATTTTCATACATGCGTGGTATTAATGAATGCTTGTCGCGAAATCTAGTAAGCTCACTGGATTGTTATGAAAGTAGAAGTTTCGGCTTGCGGGAACTTTATAACGAATAACATTATACATAAGTTATCGATATTCCAGTGCACTGGAGAATAGACACAGAGACGAGAAGATTAATTAGGGGGTAAGATTCAATGAGGCGATATGAAAGACGTGACTGGTGAGTGTATCGAAGCTGAATAGTACATTACGCATGATAATATCGCGAAATATCAACTGACTATCGTTGGTAATCGAGCACTCTCCTCGACGCGCTTTCACAACGAGTTCTCTGCAATTTCTGTTTCCGATATCCCGAGCAAAAACAGACGGGGGATATCGCGTTATCCCCAGCGCGAAAAAAACCTCGGCATCGCGATGTCGAATCGTTTACGGGAAGTGAAGAGGGGCAAAAACATGAATTATCCGCGCAGAAGAGCCCCCCCTCTGGAGCTGGCTTATTCCGAGGACGGGGATAAGTACGCTTCGATCCGAGTAAATAGAACGAAATGAATAACAGTCGAGGCGAGGAAATCAGCGACGGTGTCGGGAGCAAAGAGGGCAGAGGGATCTCGACGAAGAGGGTGGGAAGCAAAAAGAAAAAGCGGGATACAAAGATATTTATGAACGGAACCGCGGCTGCTTTCGACAGCCATTGAATCTTGCGGCGCATTTATACTTATACGGAGATATCTCAATGCGCATACGAATTCCGATGAAATACACCTAGTGTACTACTTCGATCTATTAATGGATTGCACATCTATGGACCGTATATTGGAGATAAACTATGGAGCGTATTGGGAGATAGAAGATTGCGAAAGAGCTCCTCTGCGACTCTAAGGATATTCCTAGAATATCCTAGATTATGGATCACTTGTAACTTTTCTTATCCTTTCAACTAATCAATTATCCCTTCATCTTAAACCCCTCAATTCTTATTTAAGAGCACCCTCCGGTCAGATCGCTTGATAAATGATTTTCATGAATTAAAAAAAAGAAACTGAACAACGTACAGTAAAAAAGCTTTATGGTCTTTATTACTACATATTTGAAGAACAAACAAAGAATGATTCTTTGAATTGAATCAATTTTTGCATTAGATATACAGCATTCATCGTACCACTGTAGAAATTAGAGCTCCTGACGGGCGCCATTAGAATTCCTGACAGGATCGTCTGAAATAAGAAACCAAAAATATTCTTAAAATATATGCTTGCCAAAGATCCCACCACCAATTAAGCCCATATTTCGTCAACGAAACGAGCGCAGCATCCCCACGGTTGCACCACGACGAAACTTCCCGCGTTCGCCCCCAGGTGCCACAAGGTCGCTCGGAGCGACGCCATGTCGCAGCACCCTAAGCCTCCGACCGAGGGCTCATCGATTCGTCGAGCAGAAAAAGAGTGGTCAAGGGTTGGAGCTGGAAAAAAAGCACGTTGCCCGGTGCTGAAGAGGCCCGACCCGTCCACCCGGCGATAGAGCACGAGCAGTAGGTCGGAAGGGACTCGTGATTCATGGGGGGGTTGGGCTGACGGTCGCAAGGGTGGCGCCGCGGGAAAACGGGGGGGGGGGGTGGGGGGGTCGAATGCAAAGCAGAAGGCGGGCTTGAAAAGAGGTCCCGATTGCCGTTCAAAAGCATTTGTCGCCGCGCACTCCCGCCAAGAACTGGCGCAGTTTCGACGCGTGCACTCGCTCCGCTGGCTTCCACCCCCGGAGGAGTGCCTCGCCTCGAGTGGAAGAGGAGAAAGTGTCGAGGGTGGCCTGGCACTTCTAATCGGCCGTGAGCTCTCTCGCCGCGATACCCACCCGCCGCTCGAACCTCCCGCGGAATATATACGCAAACGTTATTCCCCCTCGGGTGATCGCTTCGAACTTTGATTGTCTGGAGTGCGGCGCTAGTATTCCCTCCGCCGCGGAGACGAGTTGCCCCGGCAGTTACCATCCATCGCGTTTGTTTGATTTCATTTGACGGTTCAGCTGGCGCTCGGCATCGCGTACCCTGCTTATTTTCATATCCAGCCTGGGGTCGTCTCGATTACTCCCGCGGCGCTCCATAGCGAAGTCGCGCGTCCTCGAGCTGACTTGTGCTCGAGAGGTTTCTTCTATAATGGCTGTTTCGATTTCTGAGCATTGTTCCGCGAGACGGCTTGGCGTAACAGTTTTTACTGGCCGCTCCTGCAACAGTCTGAACTCCCGTTTGGCAGTGGCAAGCATCCAAGGGGAACGTCGACGCCGTCCCTGCCTTTTCCCCTCGTGGCTCTCCTCGCCTCGATTGTTCCAGCCTCGCGAGGGCCACTCGAGCAGAATTCGGGGGCGTCCGCTGTACCGTCGACCTCCGGCGCGATTGTAAATCCCGGACGACGCCGGGGAGTCCGCGGGCTCCTCTGCAACGTTCTTTGTACCGGGGAGGGAAGAATAATGACGGCTACTCGAGGAAGACACCTACAAGGGCACTCGTTAGCCGTGGCCCTTCTGCGCCGGCGAATTGATAGTATTTCTCCTTTCAGAAACTTGCCGATTACTCGCGATAACACTTCTGTCCCACTTCCGCTGAGATCGCTACCGAGTAGCTAAGAATTGTCGCGTCGCCGAGAAGACTTTCAAGCGACTCGGACAATCGGGGACATTATATCCTCATTAGGCGTCTCTTCGCACGCGCTTTATCGTTTCTCTTCGAGGTTTCCGTGACTGGCGTGGAATATTTTCTCCGAGTTTCACGCGGCTGATACGCGGATCTCGTTGTTATGCAGATTCATAGGTAAACGGAACACGAGGAATCGCTCGGCCATTGCCGCACTACTGTACTAATGCGTGAGCCTGTTGCGAGAACAATGAGCTGCCGTGCAAGCAGGACTCTTGCCAACGGAATGTTTTAATAGCGTTTATGGATCCTCGAGAAACACCGCCTGTCGGCGCGCACACGCCACGCGTACGTTCTAACGGCGCGAATTCATCTTCCCCGCGCGAAAGGCGCTTAACTGGATGATGAATTATTCAGCCGAGTGTCGGTGCACGGGCTGCAACGATCGCGTGTCTTCGCGGTACTTTCAGCCCCGAAATCCGAATTCTCAGCTAAGGCTCATCTTCGTTCTATTGAATTATCCCGAGAATCGTGGCGCATCTTCCTCCGGCAAACTGATTAGCCGCCACGTGCAAGCCGCATTTCAGCGATGAATCTATGAATTCTTATTTAATTCTAAAGAGCTTTTGGTCTTCATAGGCAGCCTAATTAGTTTCTTCAGTTAGGCAATCAAAGCTTGTAGCTTCTGAGCCACTGTTTTTGAGAACTCAGGGTGAAGGGAGCCTTTTTTGCCTTTTTTTCATGGACCCCGTTGCCTGAATAGTTCAAGCACTTACTTCACAGAGTAGAATATTACATCTATCAAATATCATATTCCGTCATTTCTACTTTGAGTCAATCTTCTACTTCGCTCGTTCGCACAGCTAGCTACGGAATATAATTCGTCGATATTTATTTAACGAGCACCCATAGTTTCCCGTACAGAAACGTCACTCGTGTCCGCTCCAAAATGCTGCGCGGCACGCGAATCTGTTTCCGTCGCATTCGGAAACCGTGCAACTTATTTGCACGGTCTTCGTGGAACTAGCGATACGTGAACAGAGTCTGGTGCTCGGTTTGGCCCGATAGTTGTTCTGAAACTCTGAAACATCGATCCAACTAGGAGACGGACCAACCGTGAGAACTGATCGTGCTCCCCTGCTGAAACCCCACGTTTTGGAATTGATCGCGGGACAGAGGAGTTCATCATCGAACGGTGAAATTCAATGACGATTACACCACGGCGGAATGAAACCTCCTCTCGTACCTTAAATTCCTGCACACTGTTTCGCGCGCCGCTAGAAAACATTCCTCAAAAAAACAAAACTGACTAAAATACTCGGGGCACTAGCCACGGTTCATCCATCGATTTTCTATCTACTTTGAACAACCTCCCCGGTGATTATTTCTATCGCAGTTTGGCCACTAAACGAACTAAACGCACGAACTAATGACATTTGTGCCGCTATATACGCAGACCATAATTGCAGCAGAGCCTTGTTAATTCGTACTAATTGAAAGACAGGCTAGCTCAAATTAAATGGAAGTAACGGATTAAATCGAATTAGCGGCGCTCAGATTAACGTCGCTTTGATGCATTAGGAAGGGGTTGAACCGCGGCAAATATGGCATAAAATCTGCGAGCTTTGTTTAATTTTATCTTCTCTGTACACTGAATTCCTCAACAACGTACAACCAGTTGCGCAGCAAATTATTATCCGTTTAAATCCACCTCTGTGTTCCTATAACAGTCACGTCAAAGCCACCCCCCTCGGACGTTCCAAGTTCAGACGTAGAAGAGGTTGCTTCGTTCCGGCGGCGTTTTATGCGTCTCGAACGGCGTTTTCCGCGGAAGCTGGCGGGCCACGCGTCCCCGAAGCTTTTCTGGTTACGTCGTAACTGTCTTTGCCGTTGACGCGGTCCGACCCTCTTCTTCGCCGCCTTCCGCCACCCCCGTGGCGTCTTGGTCCGCAGTCGCCGTTGTCGTCGATTCCCTCAGTCCCTCACCCCTTACTTTTGTCCCCGGAGTGCACTCACGCCTACTTAGAGGAACGAGGTTGTCTGTCACGCGAAATCCCAGGGACCTGCACGCCGAGCAAAACACACCCCATCCGCTGCGCCCTGCATCCTGATCGATCCTGTTGATCCCATCAAGCGCGCTCAGTTTCTATTCACACGGTAGGCGACCGCGTGTTTGGAAGATGGGTACAAAACAGATAGCCAGACGCTGTTTCGCTTTAGCAGGGTTTATGGCTGGGTCGGGACCGCGATAGAGCCTGGTAGTGATTTAAAGGGAGGTGATACAGGCCAGTGATTTAATGTCGCGCTAGGCATCGGGTGTGACCTGGCGGCTGTTTAGAAAGTTTGACAGTGGTAAATCACTGGACGGTCGTATTGCTGAAGAATAAGGAGTTCGTTTCTAGGGGAGTTAGGGGCATAGAGCGGGGAAAGGCGAGGGTGTGTTCCGTTAATAATTAAAGGGACTGATCGAAGCGTTAAGGGTATCGGGAGTGGAAATGAATTCGTAGTTCCGTCAGACTTGGCAGTTCGATAAGGGCGCGATAAAAATACGCGAGGGCTAGAGCGCTTTCATTAATCAACTACGATGCTTCGCGAACGATAAGGGAGAGAACTCCCCATCGCGAGAGCCGTGGCTACGCCAACTTGGTCGACTTGTCGAAACGAGATAATACCAGTTCGTGACGCGAAGCTGTCTTAGAAGGAAGCCAACTTCGTAGTTACTTCCACAGCAGTTACCTGTGAGGCATTTCACATTCTGGTCACGTGGTTATTTAGCTAACGCGAGAATCACTCGCGTTTCTTCGTTCCACGCTCCTTTCCCCTTCGTTTCCGATGGCTGAATGTTGCCGATCAATATTTAAATATCCTATATCGATTCAAGCCACTCGGACGAGTGTTTAACCTCCAACTTTAAAGTTTTAGTTCAGCCTCTAGTGTTCGATGGAAAACCAGGAGATATCTGATATCTATTTCGCCGCTGCCACGATCCGAAGCGTTCATCGGGACTTTAATCTTCTGGAATTCTCATATGGGTTTCCGCTGCTGTTCCCTCGAAGATACCAGCGATCCATGTTCGCCGCGAAATACCTGGAATGCCGATTCGCCATATCGATATGTCTCCTTGCTACAGGGAGTAATACTTTCCTACGCCAGCGTCCAGAAACGCGTCCCTTCTGAACTGTGAACGGGGGCCAACAGAGGGAAGCCCCGTTTCTCTGGTCGATCATTACGTGACTCGTTTCCCTCCACCGAGCCGGTCGTTTTCGAAGCTTTATCGAAAGATCCGTCGAGAAACGGAAAGCCCCCTCGGCTGTCCGGGTCCTCCGGGACGTTCCCGGTGGTCGAAGGCATTCCTCCGCGGAATCTCTGGCAAAATGTCGCTCGCCGAGGGAAGACCCACCCAGCAGCGATTTCTTCCTTCGCGTATTACGTACGTTCGTTCCCATCCCCTGGAGCCACCACTGTGACTGCGTCCAAAGAGAGCGCGATGGGAAACATCTCTTCCACGGTTTTTATCGTCATTAACCTCGCGGTTCTCGTGCTCGTTCAGCTACCTTTCCACGGACGGCGGTATCGGTGGGTGGTTTCGTCTATGAATTGTTATCGAGGATAACGAATTCGTCGAGCCTCAGCCCGTGTCACGTTTCATTCCGCATCGAAGGGAACTCTGCCGGAGCTGGTTCCGATTCGACGTGCCGTGACGCCTTGCCAGGGCAAGATACGGCAGCCGAGATAAACCGAGACTCGTCGCTGATGATCATCGGGCGCCACTTTATCGAAGATTTTACGGTGTAACGCGGCGATGGTGCCTCGTAACCGGCGACTATAAATTTGTTCAATTCGATAGCGATATCGGGGCGGCTAACGGGAATTTATTTTTGTTTGCCACGCTTTGGGACGCTGGAATGATGGGCAGTGGCTGCGGGGTGGAGAAATGGATCGCGGGATCTTAATAGGAGTTCAATTTTTTTTTTTTTTAGCGATATCTCTGCTCCCGGAGCCACGGATACGCGTGCACTGATAAACTCGAGCTGAAGCAAACATGGCTGGCGGATGTGCAGTGTAAATCTGCTTCCCTGTGTATTTCCGTCAAATAACTGAAACTGTAGCAAATATTGATAGACACCCCGTGTAATTAGGAACAAATATAGGCAGTCCTGTGAAGTAGGGAGGTAACGTTTATTACGTAATGTCTGTGAAGGGTGAGGAGAAAAAGCAGGGAGTGTCAAAAAACAGCTTTATCGAGAAAATTAAGTGTCTCGTTAGTGTACCAAAGTTATCTTACGGGGGCATTTGAAGTCTATAACCCTTTGTGATTCGGTAAATCTGAGTCCCAGTTGCCGCAAACAAAATATGTTATAGGGCAAAAGACCCGAATACTGTCAGCTTAAGCTAGTTTACTTAAAATAACGAATAAATAAACGTTGTAAATTCATACACAAAAAGAATGATTTAATTCAGCCTACAATCTATACTACAGATTATATACTATAGTTTATAGTTTATTTATTCATTATTTTAAGTAAAATAGCTTAAGCTGACAGTAACTGAGTCTTTTACCCTAACTCACAAAATCACAAAAATCTCGTTTTTTCCCTGACACTTTATATGCCTTCGACACAATATTTGTAGGACTTTCTTCGCTTCCTTTTTCCTCTCACACAATCTTCCCTTTATGTAAAATATAAAATCAAGCGAAACGCCCTGTATCGGAGACTCCCATTTCCATTCAACTTTCGTTGCGTCTCCACTTCAGTTATTTAATAATCCGACACTATAAGCGACCGCGTTAAAACCAGACTAACGCAAGCAACACAATTGACATTTTCTGGAAAAGATAAGCATCCCCTGCCCTGTGCCCGGTACCGTGGCCCCGTATAGTCCCCCGAACGAATCACTGGCGTACCCTTATCGTAGAACGATACCCGTGCGCGTCCCGTGTTCCTCCATTTCATTGATACTCGCACGACAAATCCCCTTTTCGGGGATTTATGTTCTCCCCTAACGGCGAGCAGTGAACGGTGCAAGGGCCACGGTGACGGGGGAAGACGGTAAACGAAAAGGAAGGCGTTACCAGTGTTTTGCCCCGGGGGTATTGACAACCCTTAGCCGGGCTTTAGGGCGGGGCCCCGCGTGCCTCGTGCGGTTGATATATGGGGTAACGCGGCCACATCAAAAGAAACGAATATTCCAGCTGGTTTGACGCGCGCTGCCGTTTATTGACGGAATGCAAGGCAGCTGCATCCCTGATCTATTGAATACCGCTCCGAAAGCCGTGTAACGTATAGGCAATAGCGAGGCCAGGGTTTGCATGATGAGCGGTGCTCATTGATTGTTTCCTCTTGGCCGGTGTAGCCGGGGGTAAGTGCTTTGAAAATTCGGCCCATGAATAGATGGATCGAGTTGGCCGGTGTAACGCAATAATGGACCCTTTGAGTGGGCCCTATGATTGCGGTGAATGAACCGCGTTTAATTGCAGTGTCACGTTCCGGGAGAAAGGCAGCGGGAAATTATTGGGTGGTAAGAAATGACCTTTAGAATGTAGGAGTCGGGCATCGCTTCTAGAATTTTACTCCGTGCATACGTAGATTTTGGAAGATGGGGAGATTATTCTGTTGGTAATGAGAAATGGAAGATTGAATTGGGGGGATGTTATTGGATGGTCTTGGGGAGGATAGAATACTCCGCGTGATTAAAACGGAACGGGCAGATAGCAGATCGGCAGTCTGTGTTGACGAAAAAGAAACGATGAGGCGAATTTTCATTTTTCCAAATTAAGGTACGGTAAATTGGGAAATCTCTGGGGAAGCAGGCTCCCAGCGCTGGGCCGCGCGGCTGCCAACCCGCAGATTTGACGTTATTTCAATTGAAACGATCAAGCGTGGATCGGGGAACAATGGAATGGGGCGAAACGATTGCGCGTAATTGAAAACGCATGGCCTCGAATCCCGCTGCAGCGAACGACGGCTGAGCTTCGCGTCAGCGCGCAAATGTTTGGTAAAAATGGATCAGCCGTTCTTTCGGAAACCTTACGAACGCTGGCAGTTCTAGTACGTCTTCGATCCATAACTGAAACCTTTAGAAACAATTATAACGGAACGGTGGGGAAAGAAAACTGCGAGACTATCTGTTACACAAGAGTTTTACGTTATCTGTAGTACTGAATGCATCGCGGAAAATGGAGATCTTCTACAAGCCTCTTGGAAAATTGTGGAGAAAATCATGGACAAAGTGGTGGAGGCTTGATAAACCCATTGCGAATTTCTAATAATAACTCCTGACTTCTATTAACGCTCCCAATCTCTACTACGCACAAAACATACTCACTTGCTACAACAGAGTTTCGTTTTAAATTTCAAAAGTGCCTATCTCTTAAAATTCCACCCTTACACATCACACTAACTAATATTTCCAGAACATTCCCCCAAGGAGGTTCCTCCAAGTTCAGCCATTCCTCCGCCAACGGTCCTCACAATCCCACACCCCTGCGTCCACCTTCCCACATCCAACAACCCTCGCAATAGATTAACCTGCAATTTAAAAAGAAAATGGCAACCAACCAGCATCGTACGCGTTATACAGAAGACTCGCGTTCAGCGTGAGACCAGGGGGAATCACGGGGACGGGCGTAATTATTTCGTCGGCTGACGAGGAAAACGGCGAGGGCGAGCGTTTCCATGATGGCGGCTCCCCCCTGTGCGTAAGCTACAAGGCGTCGCAGAATCGATCCCCCCCCCTCTGGTAATAGAATAATCTGGAAACCGTTGAAGCTCCCGGTGGCCAGTATCGAGCCCGCCGTTGTGTCGCGGCTCAGCTCCTGTAAACAGCGGGCTTCCTTCGTCGACGACACACGACACGGCCGACAGCCAACGGTGTCCCGCTTTACACGCGATCGTTGCTCCACAACCCCGCGATGACCGCGCGGAATACATACGTCCGGTGTACACAGGGGGGGCCCCCCCTCGGCTCGTTTCCTTGTACGCAAACGATCGGTACATTGTACCTGGCTGCGTTATCTCGCGATCGATCCCGCGGATCGGGCACGCCACGCGCTTCTCGACCCCACGGCTGTGCCAGGAGTAGTGGGCCACACCCACGACACGCGTTTAGCTTCTTTCCATACGCTAAGCTCGCGCGGGGAAGCTTCGCACAGTGGCACGCGACGCGCGAGGAGATCGGGCGCCCGTCGCGATCGCCGCGCTCGCGACGTCGCGTGGAAATCCCTCGTTTCCTGGTAATTCGTATGTACGGGGTGTTTCGGGGAGGGGGCCGTTGGTTTTTGGGAGCAAGGTCGAGGGGGGTGAGTAAGAGGGGATTAAGAAGCTGGTGGAATTGTAGGGGGTGTGATCGTGGCGGGTGAAGCCTGATCACTCGGGTGTTCGTTGATTAGGATAGTTTTGAGATTTTCTTGTGTAGCTCTTCTAGTTTTGATCGTCGGAACTGTACCATTTTATTTTAAGGGGGCAGTGGATTGTTTGCTGGAACAATCGGTTTTTTTCTGGTTTGAGAGTAGGTGCGAGGATATTCCAAAGAGACATGATTTGTAGCGAGTAGCCTCGAATTTAAGGGGTTATCCTACTGTGACAGATACAAGTGAAAGGACTTTTTCGGACACAGATTGTGAGGAAAATAAAAATTCAATCAATTCGCGCGTTGGCTCTTGATTCGAGCGTATTATAGAGTAATAAAATCCATTGCAATAGCATTCAAAAGTTGAATCTGTTAACCGTGGGGGGACTGCGCGTAAGTTATAGCTTTTCGTGAACGGCCAAACGGTTTCTTAGATTCTAATGGCACGATCGTAATAAAAAATTCCGCACAGATTCGTCATAACAGTTATTTGGCGTTGACCGTCACTTTTTGCCAGTACCAGTTTCTTATCGTAATTTTCCGCAGAAAGTCGCGAGAAAAGTTCAAACACTCGCCACTTGCCAGTTCAATTTTTGATGAATTCACAAAAACGATGGGTCATCGCTTAAAAAGTGCATTGTAATTAATGAAAAACATTCGCTTTTTTATTTCAGATATTCCTGCAAGGCACAATCATGTACACCGATTTGCTTTTCGCGAAAATCAATAACTCACGCGTAGTCGTCTTTTGGTTAATATATCCAACTTTTCAATGTTGTTCAATGAATTTGATTACTTTCAATATACTCGAATAAACTGCCAAACAGCAAATTGATTGAATTCGTAACTAGCCACTTACGATCCGACCATTTCTTATCAGTAAGCCGTAGGGAAACAGTGAAACCCGTCAAGAAACACCAATCTTTGCATCAGCTTCGCAAACTTCCAGCACCATCAACTTCCTTCTCGCACGTAACCCCCTAACACTCCCATGGCTAGCAAGATCCACCCAAAGTTCAGTGCATTTCCCTGTAATCGATCCTTTAGGAAACAACAAATCCGAGGTTTAGAAGACGAAGAAGTTCCCTCGAGAGTGTGTGTGGGGGGAGGGGGGGAGGGGCAGGTTGAAAATTAATCGATGCCACGGTGGTTTCACGCTGGTAACCGAGCCATGACTGAATTTCATTAATGCGTCGAACGATTTCTAGTCTGCGGAGCTCGTCCCTCTCTCCCACGCTGAAAATAATCGTCCGTCCCGCTTCGCCGTTCCGTACCCTTCTTTCCCGACCTCTCTACGGGCTGTTCCCCGTCCCCCCTTGCTTCTAAGCACCCCGGCACAAGACGAACTTTCGTAAAATTAACTTCACTCAATTAAGCCCCCGCTCCTCGAATCGAACTTCCACGCCTGTGCTCGTTCTCGCGAGACGCGTCCGCCCAGGGAATGGCCGAGAAGACAGAAAACCAGGGGAAACGAGTCTCCTTCTCAAACCCCACCCCTCCGTGCCTGCGTCGACTCATTTTCCCCGAGCTTCCATTCCCGGGCAGCGCGCTTTCCCGTTTTTAGGCGAGGCGCGATCGCCGAACGTTTAATCCACTCAGCGCGAGCAACCGAGGAACTTTCGCGCGGATAATCGATCGTCTTGCCGGTTTTCTTTCGCGAGGGATATCCGGCCCCCCGGTTGATGGCCGAGGGGGAAGAGTGGAGGGCCAGCATCGCCGCGCGTGGACGTCTTCCGCAATTTCCATCCATCCCGCGACCGCGCCGGGGGAAAACGTTTGAATGACTTTGACGAACGCGGTCGTTCGTTATACAGCTTTATTGGCCCCACGCGCCGTATTTCATCGGTGGAAAACGTGCCTGGACTTGGCGCGAAAATATCTGGACAATGTGAAAAACAGCCCGTTAAGCTGTCGATCGTTTCGTGGCGCGGTTTTTCGAACGGGCGAGGCGAGGGGCGGCGTTAGGAGGCGATGAGTCTAAAATTTACACTGCAGGTGAATCAGTGATTGCCGACCATCGTGGTTCGCCGAGTGTTTTCTGGCGGGTCGCCACGGTTCTTTGGGTTCTCTTTTAAGTAAACGCGTATCGAATTGAACGTTTTCCACGATAAATCGATCACTTTTCAGGCGGACGTCTGGGGTTACGATGAAACTGAAGTATCGATGTAGTTTACCTGAAATTAGGGGGGTTTAAGTCATCAGTTCACTGCTTTCGAATTTATTTGAAAAATACAGGCCAGCGAAGTTTGCGATTTTTGCACACTTTTACGAAAGTGGGATAGCTTTTAAAAAGGATAGAATGGGTGAACGTGGAAGTTGCCGCGAGGAAAGCAGAACACTTTAGCCAATGGCGGAGTGTCTGGCATCGATAATGAGGATATCGGGGGCAGAGGATTGATTAATTCTAGCCACGTCCGCGCCAGCTAACTCTTCTCCCTTGAATCGCTACCGATACTCGCCTAACCGAATAATTATTCGGTTAATCGCCATTGTCATCGGACCGTTTATCGGTTCACGCGATACGGTCCAGCGAGGAGGGCCCTGTCAAAGGTTATTCGGGAATAGAGACTGACAATTAACGCGCGAACAGCGCAATGAAACGTAAGGAAAGCGATCCGCCTACCTAGCAATAAATTCGAAATGCAATTTCAAAACGAAAGATCTATTCTACATTCAATAGTCAATTATCATTCTGCCTTCTACTTTCCTCCGTTTCTTCGGTACAATTTATTACAAATTAACTGTTGTCAGGCAAATCTATACTGTCAAGCTTCTCGTCAAGAATTCATTCGCGAAACCATTGCACACGGGAAACTTCTCTACCTTCCAGAGCCACAGAATTAGCACAGAGTTTCGGCCTTATCTAAATAAAAAATTATTCAAATAACGTATCAATATACTTTACGTTTATTCGACGAGTAAAAAATAAAATAGTTATCTCTTATCCGAACTTAAAATTTCTATTTAAATAAATTTTGCTAATTTTGCGGTGGCCCGGCTGCTTTCAGAATGAAATAATAATACAGAAAATACGTGAAAATATTCCAAATACAACTTTCCACTACGCAAATCTTGGCAGCCCCCGTCGACGATACCCCCAAGCGTGTTAAATCCACTAAAATTCCAACCGGATGACGCCGAAAACCGAAACGATACAACGTAAGAGAATCCAATTCGTTTCCCCTGTCGGCATGTATGGCAAACAAAAGTGCCGGCCATAAATATCTAAAAAACATGGACTGTCGTCAGGATCGTTGCACGAGGAAGGGGCGGTGGGGCGCGGTGAACCGTTGACTTTGACCGACCTGTTACGAGTCAAACGGCGACGGGGGCCGATAAATCACCGGTGATTCGAATAAATCACGTATTATTTCGAGCAGGCATGGACGGCGCGAGGGTTGAACGGGGGGAGGGTGGGGGTGGGTGGACGGTGGCGCGAGACGCAGGAGCGTGCGCTAACTCGCCGCAAAACCTGGCCTGTGTGTTACATGGTCAGCCACTGACGCGTGTTTCAATGACGAGAGAGATGATCGGGCGGGGGCCAAAGCAAGCCCCGATCAGATATGGGCTCGCACACGCGTGCACAACCGCGGTTTACCACGCCGGTGGTCGCGGCCAGCAACAGAGAAAGAGGAGATACACCCTTTGCTGGGTCTGGATTTCCGCAAATCCCGCCCTCGAATTCCACGAATTGGTCCACCGGTCTATAGGGATTTCGCTATTAGCGATGGTTTGTCGGCAACGCGTTCCTGGCCACCTCGATGTTGACCTTAAGGCGACTTTGCGCGGCCCACTTTGGCCCGGCAATGCGGCCGATTCGACAAAATCGAAACAACGAAATTCCAACGCGAGTGTTTACGCGTTTCAATGAAATTTGGCGCGATGGTTCGCTTAAAAGTGGCGTCGATGCAAATGAAAATGAGGCTAAAGAAAAATCAGTAGAGAAAGCGAGAAATAATGGAGCCCGTTCTTCTCCCCATTTATACAGAATTATAAAATCGCGAGGTACGACGAATTATTTATGATACTCTTGTTGCATTTAGAAACGAGTCTCTTTCACGAAACAGCTGGCTCTGTTTACAAACGGTACGTCGACGCTCCTGAAATAAAATCTTTCGACGTTGAAGATGCGTTTTTACACGTGTTTAAAAACGGACAACTCGGTTGAACAAAAGTAGAAACACTGTCAAATTCTTTCGATGTTCAATTTGGAGGGACACTTTGACTAAATAGTCATTTCTACCGTTCGCTTTGCTTTCAATTTTGTTTAATCAACCAAAGTGAACCGTATAAATTCGCCTCGAAGCCGCGCGTTGCTAGCTACCCCTGGTCGGCAAGCGCAGAATTTTGCCCAGCAGATTTATTCCTATTTGCGATCGCAAGTTATGAAAGATACGAGAGTTCGAGTGAAATGGATGGGACGATGGTAGCGGGTCAACTATACCGATTTTTTATCCAAATAACGCGCAACACTGCAGGAGAGACGGAGAACGATACCCTTGCCCGTGCTTTGACTAATTTTGCATAAGCCCCGCGCACCAGCGACATTAACATAAATGTCTTATTCAGGACAGACGGAATCGCAGCAGGATTGTTTTACACCCGCGCATGCTTAGATCCCTGCGTGTAATTCTGGGGAAAGTTTACGGGAAGTTAGCGCTCCGATTATGCGAGAGAATCAAAGTTTATCGTAGTTCGCGAAACGAAGCGTCAGCGACGCACTATCGGAGCATTAGACACTGTTCAAACTATGACGCGTCTTAACTAGAATGCCACTGTTTAACGAAGAAGCTTACTTCCAAGAGCCCTTAAGTCTGACGAGTACCAAACTGAAGTTATAGAAAGAAAATTACCCGACTTCGTTTCAAGGAAAATTCCACTCACCTCTCCTTCGAAATCTACTTCACCCTAACGGTCCATACACTCCTTCACCCTACCAATTCCCAATCAATTGGCACGCGCGCCAAACTAGCCTGCAAATTCGATTTCCAAAAAAAAAAAAGAAACTACTCGTGCCTCTTCGCGAGTCGCACGATCCATCGCGAAACACCCTTGAACCCTTATCTTCATTTCCCTCCATTCGAGGCGGTTTGTAAAATACGCTGCTGAAACGGCGAACGCGATAACGCGTTGGAAATTCAAAGAGTGATCCCCGTCCATGTGCATCGGATTCGAATCACGGCAGAGATCGAGGCTCGGGGCCCCGAGCCGGGCCTATCGGGGTGCACGTTTTCTCGTGGACACCGGGGAGGAATCCCTTCAGGAGCGACCTAATTTGTCGGGATCATTTGTATTCGGTGTAGACCACGGGTTGGCGAGCGTCCCGCCTCGTGACGGCCACGGCGGAAAGAGTGAAAATAGAGGAAAACGGTGGAAGGCGGCCTGGCGCACCGCGGCAAGGCGGGGGTGGCGCGGGAGGAGGGCGCTTCTGGTTACGAGCTCCCCCGCGTTACATTCCCTGGCATGGTCCTGGCTACTTTGTATGCCGGCAAGAAAATCCCTCTCGCCGACACTGACGTGTTCATTCCTCGGGAGTCTGTTTGGGCAATTGCACTCGACCCCGTCCCGCTTTAAGGGCTCGCCGACGTGCACTCCGAGCCCCCGCAAGAGTGTCGGGCTCCTGGGTTCCACTGGATCCCCGCGAATTGCTCGCGTGATTGTCGTCCTGCACGTTCAAGTGGCTGTTGGTTTGTTTCTGCAGGCAGAGTTGAGGGGCTGGAGAGTGATTTTTTTTTATGGAACTGAGACAGATATGGGGGGGGGGGTGGGACGAGTTTGTAAGGGATTTGCAGACTGGTGGCTGGTAATTGTTAAGCTCGCGATGCAGGAAGTGGAGGGACATTTTATATTTCTAAATTCTTTTCGTTTAGGAGATCGCAGGTGAATCGCTCGCGAAGCTCTAAAACGAAATTTCGGATTTTCAACGAGGAAGAATAGTTAATCATCCGCATCTTTTCGTAATTGTAACTAACACTTAATACTCCAGAAACGTTATTTCGTGAAAAGAGGAGGAATGTTCGTGTGACAATATTTCTTTCGGAATGTGTTTCCCCGTGACTTCTCCTTTTCTCCCCGCGCGATTCTCTATCGCAGCCCGCACCGATCCGTTCTCCGACCCATCGGGCGATTCGTTTCAGAAATCCCAATTTGTCGGGCGAGAATGTTGCGGAACGAGCATCCCTCCGCTATCTGCGCAACTTTTCAACGATGTTCCAGTTAAACGGCGCCTCTCTTTCTCCCTCCGAATGTAATTTACCCCGAGACGTCGCGATAGCATTATCGAATTCCAGGGAGAGGGAGAGCCGCGTTCGCGTGCTCGTCCCGCGTGTGAGAAATGGACGGTGGCGAATATTTATAGTTTGCGTTCTGGGTACGAGGGACGGTTGTATCAGATGCGTGGATATACCTTATGCTGGGTTCTCACGTTATCGCGTGGCGAACGACCGAATCATCCCTTCGACCTTAATACAGCCCTCGTTGGAGTGCTCCTACGCGGTGTACGCCGCGCGAATTACCTTCTATTAACCGCTCCTCGAATTATCCATATCGAATCTCGTCGTGTGTCTGGCTATTGCGCCTTTGCTCGGCGGCCCATACTCTACAGTCCCGTTTTCTCTTCACCGACGAAATTACGTTGCTGCACTTCGGCGGCAACGGTTATGGCACCTCTGTACATGCTTGAACGACCTGCAGCAGGCTAATGTACACCAACTGAATGACTGTTTTGGAGTTTTGTGCAAAGTTATTGGACGCTTGGTGCAGAGCCCTGGTGGTAATAATTCGATTAAGGCTCTGATTGCCTGGCACTTCGGCGAAAGTACCAATGGGAGTTACATACTCGTAAATAACGCTGGATGAAGTGTAATAGACATATCAACCGGAAGCCTTCTTTTTCCTACAGAAGAGGAAACGATAAGTTACTCAGAAGAATCGCACATTTGAAGCAGTGGTACTTAGAAAATTGTGAAATGAAACTATTTTTCTCTTGGCTCCATTTTTGCAGGGTTGATACAGTAAAGTCACATGTCTGGAATAAAATATAATACTCTTGCTATGTGTATTTATCGTCGACGAAATCTCCAAAGCAAATTCTCTAAACCAAGAAAATTGTCTTCCTAAAATCAAGAACTCTTCTATTCGACAGTTTATCCCGTCTTCAGTAACAACTCAACTTTTCGCTCGGTCCGGTTAAATTGAACAGCCTATACGTGCAGAGATTTGATCGGAGTGCACACGTCATTACGTATAGAGAATGGCATTTTGCAGCTGCACACAATTGCAGTAGAAAGACACACGGCATGGCACATGATACACGATTGGCGCTGCAAAACGTACGGGGCATTTCGTTGGTCGAATAAATCGCGCGAACAATGTCCATTCGACAATTCCGCAAGCTCGGAGACTTTTTCGACAGTGCCTGTATAAAACCAGGGAACTACTGAATCTGCTTAAAACTATTAAAAACAGAGAAACGAAAATAAAGTATTAATAAAGATTCTAAAGTAAAGTGACCGTTGAAAGCAGCATGAAAATGGCACAAATGCCCCTGATATCTAATCAAAGGGTCGAGACATTTGGTTGCGCAACAATCCATTACGTTAACCCGAGTACACAGAAGACTAGAATCAAAGCGACCGTAGACAAGATAATTATAATTTTAGGGGGACGTGCAGAACAGTGGACTAACGAAGGAGAGTAAGGACAAACCGTATACAATGCAGGGCCGTACCTGTTCACAAGTTCAAGTGGACGTGCATTCTGCGAGCTTAGTTAGAAAAGTATGCAAGGTAATTAGAATTACGCGTACGGCTGCACGTGCCTTTATACGCGTCCCTTTTACTTTCAACGCGTACGTGCCCTTCTAGGGAAAGGAATTTCTTCGGAGAATTCTTCCTTAGAAAAGAGTCTCAATACTACATAAAGGTCTCTGCGTATCCTCGAAACATACAGTTCCTCTAGAAATACACCTTATGCTATCGTATTTAATTCATTTTCTAATTGCAAATTAGACACCACGCCCGCTTTCGCTATTTTAAATGCCAAACGTGTTGAAAAACTTGGACAGTTCAGTGGCTCGTCAAATAACAGTCGGCGGACGGGAATTTATTTAGCATGTCCGCGGGCGAATGGATTCCCCGAAATTTCCATTCGATTGTGTTATCGCGCGCCAAGATTAAGCGGCCACTCGTAAATCAGTATTTCACGGGTGGAGCCTGTGACAGATCAGGCACGTTCGCCGTTGGAGGGGAAGTTTTCGGTAATTCAATTCGCCGGCCCGTGGAATTTCGCCGTGCCTCGTCCTTTAAAGTGGCTCTGTTCCTGCGCCTCGCTTCTTTCGCTCCTTAGTCCCCTTTCGCTGTCTGTCTGACTGCGCTACGTGATTGCGCCCGTAAAGCTCGCCCCCCGTCGGGCAAAAGAATTTACGGAGGAGTTTGCACGTGCGTGACATCACGTTCACCAGGCGCGCACCAGTCGAACCAGGGGATCCGCAAGAGAGAGAGAAAAAAAAAGAAGCATTCCAGGGCCAATGATCCGTTTCTTTGGGAGCTTCTCGCGTTGGGAAGCTCGTCTGCCCTCGCCCTCTTCGAGGCACCGTCGGCGCGCGGTTTTATGGCGGCTGTAACTATTCTTCCAGTCCCAGCTTCCATCAAGCAGACGCACGCTTCAAGGGGTTCGGATGGCGGCTTACAGTTACGACATTCCGTAATTCGGTGCGACGAGAACGGGCGTCATAGTCGATACAGTTTGTTGAATGAAAGTGCATTACACTGGAGCATGCAATGCTACTTCGAGTGGAGGAATTAGTCTTCTATGTGGTTCTTAAACGAAATATTCGGGGAATATCCCGAACGAGTTCGAGATGTGGGAATACACAGTGTCGATTAAGGGGTTAGACCACCTTGGCCAGGTCAAGAAATATCGCTTCTTTGGGAATTTATTTTTAAGTGACGAAAACACTTTTATCGATAAAAATTTTTCAATTAAATTCTTTTTCGATATTTTAATTTTTACCGGACTTATGCGTAAATAAAGTCTATTTTCTTACAGACGGAAATAAGCGTTTTGCTTCAAAGTCGAACTGTTTTGTTATTTTTCAACCAATCGAAGAAATTGACGGTCGGACGATGGAGAATACATTTAAGAACGAATCTGCAAAATTGTATAAAAATCCATAGAGTTTCACTGAAATTACAGTTTCTGGAAAAACGCATTTAAAGCTTTCGGAATGTTTTGATATTCGAAAGGAAATTGTATATATTATTCAAAGATGTCTCTATGTTCGTTGAAAAATTTTTATCGATAAAACTGTCTTTTGTCACTGAGAAATAAATTCCCAAAGATGCGATGTTTCTTGAGCTGGCCAAGGTGGTCCAACCCGTCAAGGGGAGAACCTGGTGTAATCGACAGAAATTAAGGTTCTTTTTGGGGATTTTTTTTTAAGGAAACTATACATGCCAACTTTTTAAAATTCTCAGGCTTTGTTATAATGCATTTGAAGAAGTAAAAAAACATTTTTTGATGTAAAAATTACGCGATAATTCTAAATGACGCAAGTGTTTCGGAACCAAGACTCAAACAGCCTCGAAAGCTCCGTTACGAATCCAGGCATTGCCCAATTACGATGTCTCTAGCAAAGTACAATTATTCCCAAGTAGCCGAACCAACGAAAACGAAAGCAACGCAGAGGCCTCTGCGTGGTGTAACATCTAGGCTCGTCGCAGATGCCTGCGTTGCAAAGGAAGTTGCAATTGTCTCCGCTATCCATACGCCACGCGGAGAACGCCGTCTCGCCCCTCTCCCTCCCCCGTTTCTCTCTTTCCGCACACCCCCGCCCAGCCTCGTTCCATGCAGCAATCTCTCCTCTTTCTCTCGTTAACTAACGCCCTCGCTAACTCGCCCGACGACGAGCTCGTGAGCCAGTTACCGTTGCCAGAGGCTGCGCCAGCTAATTTCGGCAATCAGCACCATTGTGCGGTGCTCGATGTCACTTAAATCTAAGCGATTCGTGCCCCCTCCCCTCCTCTCTCCCTCTCGGTTCCCTCTTTCCCCCGTTCCATTGTCATTCCATTCCTCCCTCCCACGGTTCCCCGTACTTTCACCCGTTTCACCGCGTGGCGGCTGCGTTTCTCCCCCATCGATTCTCAATTACGCGCGACTGTCCGTGGTTGCGCGCAGGGCATCCGCGGAACGGTGAAATATGGCCGGAACGAAACGCAATGTTTGCCCGGTGGCTTACGTGGAAAAGCTCGATGAAATTTCACCGTGACCTGCTTGCCCGCGCGCCGCGCGGCTCGTTAGCGCGGCCGAGTTTAATCGAGTTATTTCTCCGATTTCGTTTCGTTTCGGCGGGGGGGGGGGGAGGGGCATGTGTTTCTCCTGTGCGAGTCTTTGGGGCACAGGTAGCTACATTAAAGATCAGAATTCCTCGATGTATGCGCCCCCTTATTATCAATGCATTCTACTATGACAAATGCTAATTTGTCCTAAAGTTTCCGTGTCTCCGCGGGTCATCTCCTTCCTCGACGTAGCGCCTAGCACTTGCCCAAGAAAGGGTCAAGTTTCAGCTTGTTGTGGAAGGAGTACGTGCTTAACATGTCTGGTTGAACGGCGCTGTCAAGTGACACGGCACCGCTGACGCGGAGTGACCGCTATGCCCCGAGAATTTTCAGTGAATAGCGTGATTAATTCCCGCGGCGAGTGGGGAACGACAGAGCGAGGGACCTCTGGATTCGTTCGCGACGCGTTAATGTCCCCTGAAAATCCCCTGATCCGCGTTTCACTGGGCCGAGCAGCGGAACAAACGCGGCCGCGTAATCGTAGCGACAGTTCGAAGCTTCTTCTGTCACGCGTCGGTCGGGAACGGCGGTCGAAATGCATAAACCGCAGTTGCTTCGTAATATGTTTAATCGGTCACGATTTTAATCGGCGGCGCGCGGGTTAACCGCCACGCGCGCGCGGTTATCGGCCGGCGCAGCCGTGCGGCGGCAAAACACGCCGAATGACCGTCATGTCTATATCCTAAACATTTTATCTGGTTTAACGAGAGTGTACGCGCCGCCCAGCTGGAATTTAATGATAAGATAAACGCGCGAAATTATCGTCACGAATAATAATGCGTTTGCGAATGTAGTGCCCGTGCATCTACGGCCATTATAACGTACAATGTCTGCCAAAAGTTTCGGATCGGTAATATTCGCGGGAGCGGCGTTCAATGGCGAGCTGTCCGTGGGTTAATACCGCGATTCATGGCAGCGATATATTTTACTTTCACGGATACGACACTTTATGGGACGAAAGGTGACTTGTATGGTAGTTACCAATTTCGTCGTGGTTCAATTCGAATAAGTATAAAAAAAAATCGTTAAATTATAAAGAGACTAATGAGAGGCCAAGGAAGACTACTGTCTCTGAAAAATCAGAACCGTGCATTTTGGAGAATTTATAAAAAGCCACGGAAACTAATCGATTCGTTTTTATTCCACTTCACGATTATCTTTTACAGAACCTTCCATTCCCTTACTAATTATAATAGTACTTAATTTACCACCAAGAGAGGCTCGAAGAAAACATGTACTATTGAAGATATTTCCCATCGTCTAAAATTCCACTCTTCTTGCACCGATAAATCTGCCCCGCTTCGCAAGAGAAGAGGAAGAATTCGGTTGTCACTTCGGCCTGTGAATATTCCGAGGACTGTCCTTGGCAGACAGTTCCTCTCGGCCAGTGGAGCAGTTTCGCGTCATTGCCAGCACGTGTGTCTAAATTCGCAGCTGTCGTGCAGAAAAAGAGGGCCCCTCCCACCCACAGGCGGCAAAAATATTCTCGAGTCTTGACCGGACGCGACGCATTTATTCGTAGACTTCTGCCGCGACGTGGACGCAGACACGAGCCCGTGAAATCCCGTCGAATACATTTCGGACGGCCCCAAGCTGCTCCGCGGGGGCATAAGTCAGAAGTTTTCCAGGCCGTCTGCTTGGAAATGCTTCTAAGTTCGGATACGGAAATTGCTTTAGTTCTGTACGCTCGAATGCGGCGAAACGTAACTTCAATTCGTTGGGGCGTCCTTCTTCCTGGAGTCTCGATAATTCCTGCTCCACGCGCTTTTATTTCCGCGATAAGAAACTCGGCTCGATTAACATATTTATCCGAGAGGTGGAATGGCGCAGAAGTCGTTGAGTCACACTACTGGGCAAGATAGCTTTCTTAATCCGTTATACGTTTAACGGTATTGGATCAAGGTGGTTTATATTAATTGTGTAGCAATTCTACTAATAATATGTGTAGGAACTAACGCTATGCCCTCTAATCTGAATACCAAGAAGTCTCAATAGAAGAGACTCGTGAATTTGATTGTCCATAATGACGAATAAGCCCACCCTTCAAGACCGCGGAATATTTGAGTGGACGTTTTTCGTAATAATTCGTCGGCGGTCTTAACGCAACGTAAATTTCAACGAGTGTTTAAACACTTTTTTCGAATAAAAAAAATTACCAAAATGCTGCGGAATTATGCGTGGACTATAACCTCATCCTTTTTGAAGTCGGTTAATTAAAAACCATCGTTATAGACTAAGAAAATCGGATGATGACTTTCGCGGCACATTTTACTATAATACCTCCCTACTTAGTCTCTTTCTAAACTCTCGTAAAGGACTAAACTGCAGGATACTCACGCCCGCACAAACGTCACGTCAACACTAATTTCCCCAAAACACCCACTCCCACGCTATTAAAGTTCTCCAGCGGTTTCCACGTGCGTGTGAAATAGCTTGAATGAAACCGAACAACCACGGTCGATCATTTGACTCTGCCATTCCGTTTTTCCGTCCCGTCGCCGTTGCAATACCAACCCATAAATAGCAGCCGCGTAACCAGAGGACTTCGCAGCATCCAGTGGTGGCCGGGCCGCGCCAGCATTTCGTCCCGGTAAAATAAACGTCAGATTTTTTTACGGCGGCTCTACGGCTCCGCCTTTTATTCCCGCGAAGGAGGGAACGCGGCGACTCTTTAACCAGCTAAAAAGACCGTAAATTCTTAATACACGTTCAAATTGGCTCAGGTGCGAGTATATCCGCGCGAGTACAGAGACACGTACAGCGCAACAAGGTGCATAATATCTTCTCATTCTTTTATCCCCGCGCGGCCCCGCTTTGTTCCCGGCGCGAATATAACCACCCACGCACTCGTACCGCGTTTATTATTTAACTTCTCGACCATCATAGCTCGCGCGAGCGCTCTTTCGCTTGACCCCGCGCGCCAAGCGTGGCCGAACCCGGAGTCGAACGTTAGGCGAAATGGATTCGACCGAATGAAATGGAATCCGACGAACGCGGGACCCGATGAAATTCTCGTTTTCGCGGTCGGTTTTAATGAAATTCTGCAGGCCGAATGAAATTTGCCCCGTAACTCGGTTACTGTCAAATGAAAATGACACTACCGGCGGCCAGCGACGTTGAAACGGCACGGGGATCATCGTTCGCGATATCGCGCACCCTGAATTATCCTAAATGCTTAACAAGAGGACATAGCGTCGGCTTTAGCCCGTGTACACTAGTTATTCGATAAATCGTGGGGAAATGAAGCAACGCGAACTGCGCGCAGCGTAAAGCGCGAGCCGCAGAGATGAAACGGCAGTTGCCAAAGACTTGAGGCTAATTTGCATTGATAATGTAGCGTGGCCCGCATGGAAATACGGTATGCTGTTTCGCAGCCACCAGATGAAACAGTTTTGTCGATGATTATTGATATTTCCGGTTGTATCGCTGTGATTTTATTCGTTGCGTTTTGCGCGCAGGGATTTGGGACGATAGAATCTTCATTATGTTACGATGTTGGATGAAATTTCTTTTGGGAGACCTTCTAATCTTTTCCACAACTCCTTTAATTTAGGCACGTTTTTCTTAGCTTCCTGTCTACTTCATCACGCAATTTCTCAAATGGGTTAACACCAGGTTACTGCGGGGCAGAGATGTGCAAGATTTCTTTTAAATCAAAGATTTGAGTTCGAATTTTCTTTCGTTACTTTCATTTGATACGTTATTTAAATAATTTGTTTTATTTAGATAATGCCCAACTCTGCTGCGGAGGCCATGGCGTGATTTGCACTTCGTTACTGTTTTATTAATTCGTTTAAATTGTTCGAACAGATGTTTAAAGTATATTCGAACGGGAGTGTACTTATAATTAAGTAAAGTATCCCGACGGACGTAAGTGCGGGCGAAATGCCGCGTAAATGAAATTTAACCGTTATTTCAAGCGATCCTCGGGAAAACATGTCCAAGTGGCTACGTGAAATCTCGCCGCGCGGGGTCAGCAGTTGAACCGGAAACAAGTGGAAACTAAGTTTGAACTTTCAAGCAAGCCTCGAAGGATCGACATTAACGAGCCTGACCGTGAGAACAAAGTTCGACAGTTCGGTGTCTGGGATGGCCGCGGAGAATTCCTCGACGTGCTCATCTACCTAAACGCCCCCTTAGCGCTTACGTTCTCACCTCTTTCGACGACAGAAGGGTCGCAGTTTTACAGCAGCCACGGGTTCCGTAAAAGTCGACTAACCCTTGGGAACGTGTCGCGAACAACTTACGCGCGGGTATAGTTCCACGCGATCGTGACACGGGGCTAGGTGCCATTACACCTCGTGCAACGCCAGCCCCGTGACGTAATAAAAAAGAGTGGCCATCATTCCTGCACCGAACCACTCTGTCGACTGCAAGCACCAGACCCCCGTCGTTCATATCTTTTTCCATTCGCTGACCGATCCTCGCTTCTGTCGGAAATATCAAGCGCCTTTTTCCTCGGGGTTACTCACTTTTTCGGTGGCCTGTTTCTCGAACGGTGGGAACGAAGAACACTGGAGCCACGTGATTTCAAGAGCTGAGAATGAAATGTAAGGAGAAGCTCCGACCCAGTCGCCGGGCTACAAGAAAAATCCCGGAGGTACGGAAGAAGTAGTTGAGCACTGAGAAATTGTGCTTGCATCTCTTAAAATATTCAAACCAGTCGAAAGAGTAAATAACGTGTATAAGAAGATGTAGTAATTAGTATATTTGAGTGGGAAAGGTTGACGGAGGCTCTGTAATTTCTTAAATCGCACGTATTATAATCGGATAATTGGTACTAATGAAGTTGTACGGTTCTCAGTGATGGGGTGTAGAATGGACACGATATCAGTGGAATAATCAGCGTTTGTTCCGGCTAAAGATTGGCTGTTCACCTTTCGGGGGGTTAAGAGGCACTTAAAGTCTGCCGTTGGTTCGGCCAGTGCTGCGTGCAAGCCAGGGGTGGAAGCTAGAGGCCGTTTTATCGACGATTACAAAAATTGAGTGGTCGGTGGGCTTCCGGCGCGACGTACACCCCTCCCCGAAGATTTATGGCCGCGAGGATGTCGGAAGTGGTGTGTGCGCGCGTTAGCCCCGTGTATACGGCTTAGAAACGACGCGATGGAGTATGTTTATTATCAATTCCCTTGACTCGAGTATCGTAAACGCCAAGGGCAGCTACGTTTCACTATCCGACGTACTGCGAATCGGCGATGGGGGATTGAAAATGGGGTAATAGAAAGTTTGGCGGGGGTGTAGTAAAATTTGATGGTAAGCCCCGCGGAGAATCGAATCTGCTTTTTCATATGCAATTTCGCAGTTCCTGCGTTCAGGAGGATCTATGAACTGTTTCGAACAGCTGCTTAATAGTTACGACGAAACATTTCCAATTCGAAAATTCTGATTTTAACGAAACGTCGTGTAAAGCATATTGGAGTATATAAGTAGCATTTTTATCAGCTAAAATTCACTCTGAAGGGATGAAATCAGCCTTTAGAGCAGTTCCCCAATCTTCTTTGAGACCCGATCCCCTTTTCTAAATATTTCCTACCTGTCATTTATGAAAAATTAGTGTTACATCGTTAAGAAAATATGACAATGAAACCACGTTAAAATAAATACACAAGTGCTAAAGATCGTCCGCTAAAAATAACCATAGCGGCCTCACAGAAAAAACTTCGCCACCCACGAATTGGGAATCACTGCCAATAATCAAACTATAAAGTTATCGCTGTTTTCCTTTTGAGATGTAACTGTGTACCGGTGGAAGAAAGATGAAAGCTTAAAATGTAAGAATTGTTCGATTTATTGTGCTCTGTCGCATTACCAAGAGAAAAATAAAGCTATACTGCACAGGAAATCGACATTTCCACAAAATATCGCACACGTGGAGCTATCAGTTTTCAATTTTCCATTCGACCACCCCTGTTACTCGGCCCCTGACACGTGCGGCGGTCGCGCCAATAAACGGTCCGGTGAAGGGGTATTCTGTGGAAACGTCGCATGATTCCGCCACGTGTTACTGGCGGGACACCTCGTTGAAGGAGTTAAGATCGCGAGGCGAACCGGCGAGACGGAAGCGGGCATGCACGGATAGGCATCCGCGTTTTGCACTCGCCTGCACGTTCACGGCGAAGTGTATCACGGCAGAGGGAGCATTCGCGTGTAAATCTGTCAAGGAGGCCCCCGACGGCTTGTATCAGACGCACACACGCACTCCATCCGTAGCCTTAAACTTGCTCTCTATTCATAGTCACGTCAGCCGGGCCCCACCCACGCGGCAATAATGCATGCGATGAATGCACATCCGCAGCCGGGTTGCAGCGTGTGCGCTGGACGTGAAACCGGCACCGCCACGCGCTCCCGAACGCGTGCCCTGCCCGGGATGAAGTTACGCGAGCCCGCCCGATTGACCTATTCACTCGTCAACGTACCCTGAAGCGAGAACAGAAATCGCATCGCGAATATTACGGCGCAACGATTGCTTCAAGGTCGGCTGATTGCAAGCTCGATCGAAGGAGCACAAGTGGCAGTATTTTTCTAGGCGGGTGTTTAAAATATTCTGGATTCGGAAGCTTTTTAGCTTCGCATCCCCGTCGAAGCAGAGCGAAGGGTTTCGGTTTAAAAAATCCTGTCGCCTCCCCACCGGGGGATAACTTCCCCGTGAAAGAGGATTCTCCCGATTATAATGCAAGGCTGTCCAAATAGCCGCTGTTTATTTGTCTCCGCGTGCCGCGAGAGGGCAGAGAGATGTTTGCAGAAATAGCGTTCGCGGAAGGAAGATATTCTCGAAGCTGCGCCGAAATAAAAGGCAGGCAAACGGGGAGCTCAATTCCGCTTTCGTTACCCGAGACTCTTCTGTGCCCGAAAGCTGGCGCAAAAGAAAAATATATATTAATTGCAAAACACTTTGTAGGCGGACGTGTGCATATTCATAGTCACTGAGTGGACGCCACCGGTGTATTCAAACGTTACCGGGACCCTGTTTTCCGAGGTCCGCTTGCAGCAGCCTCCCTCTCCTCGTTCTGGCTTTTCCTCCGACGAAATTGCAGCGCGGAACATAGCCGGTAAGCTCTGCAACGAGGGGGGCCGGAGACACATTTGGCGTCTTCACCTGCAAGAGCATCACTTAAGGCACTTTCGCACGAAACGAATATGCAGACTCGTCGATTTCAAGGCGAAAAGGGTGGAGACCGTAAAGCCGGGAATCCACCGGGAAGCTAAGCTAAGCTATGCTAGGTTTTAGCTTAGCTTTTGGTGGAAACGGTTCCATAAGAATGTATTGAAGCTAATTTTTTTAAAACTCAGCATGGCATAGCACAGCACAGCACAGCATAGCTTAGCTTCCCGCTGGATTCCCGGCTTAACAGCGTTCAAAATTTCCTCAAGCTTTACTCGAGGAACTTCCCCCTGGATGTAACAAATTGAAATTCTGAGACTCGATTCAAACCAAAAGCAATATCATCCGATTGGTATACATTTGCCATCTGAGTGGCGTCAACTTCACGGCACAACAGACAATCATTCAGACTAGAGAATTTTCTCGTTAAACGTCGCGTATTCAGTGTTTTCGCGACGCGGCGTAGCCCATCGTCGGCTCCGCGTGTGTACGAGGGCGTTTAATGGCGGCGCTACGTCGCCCGGCTCCTACGTGGTTAGCATGTGCACATACTGGCCTATTAATATGCTCGACATAACGTGAACGGCTCTGGCAAACTCCCGCCGAAGAAGGAAATTGAATGCGAGCCCGCCGAGGAGAGATATTCCTCGGAGCGCATCCACGGGCCGAGGAGGGCGCCCCACGAAATCCCGGCGGGGGATTTTCTAACCGCCATCGACGATCGCATGGGGTGGGGGATTTGTAAGCGAGCTGTAATTGCACGTTAAATCGAGCAGAACGATATGGTAAGTGAGCACACTTTCGTGCGTCTTCTGACACCGGGCTCACGGTTGGAAAGTAACGTCGCGAGGCTGTCGCGGTATTACCGAGAGAATTATTATTATTACTTGAGTGCAGCGCCAAAGCTGTACTAATTATAGAAGCCCTCTCTGAACTGTGGGTAATTAGTTCAACTGATTAATGCAACTGATTTGGTGCAGCGTAAGGGTTGCAATTAAACGTAGCTAATTGGTGGCTACCGAGGTACGAGGTTTTTGAGTTTCGAAGATGGTGGATTGCTTGTAGCGCTATGGTTGGTGCGAGGGGTTGATGGTTTGTGAAGTTTGTGCTTTGAAGGGAGTATTGGAAGGCTCCTTGAATTGATATGTGAACGTGGAATGGAGTAAGGGGATTGAAATATGTGAAAGGAGTGATTGGTAGTATGGTTTGAGGATTGCGTGGAATATCCTGGGTGTTTGAGGGGAGCCTCGATGCTGTTGAGGATTTAAATAGAAGTAATTGTTGGGAAGGAAGATATTTAGTGAGTGGCTATTGCAGATGTTCTTAAGTTTGGAGAATTAAGTCACTTTAGAAGTTGAGTAGTTGTAGAAGATTTTATTGATTGCAAGCTGAAGTACTGAATACTTGGAGAACGTGAGTTTACAAGGGTCTGTTAAGGCTTTTGTATTCTTTTTTATAAGTCTCATTAATCTTTTAATTGTCCTCCTACAATTCTGAAACACACCGCGCAGTACTTATAGGCTATTTTGAGAGGAGTCAAATATTGAAAAGCGAAGAAATAATGTAGTATAAGCGCCATTGTTTAAAACACGAACCTATTAAATGATTTCAGCAACGTATCGGAAATTATTGAAGTCTTCCTGCAAAGTTGTTAAACAAATGTACAAAGCTTCCCCGATGTGTATGAAATATTTGTATACGCTGTGGGATTGTGAAGCTTTCAATAAAGAAATTCTCGTGGCTTTGTACTTTTATGGCGCACTTTCCATGTCCACTGAATAATTTTATCACAAAAGTATCCAATAAAACCGTCCAATAAAAAATCACAGAATTTTAATATTCATACGATGAAAATTCAATTTTACATCGGGGATAAATTCATGTAAACAGTTTATCGATATTTTAAAATTACACTTTCAAAGCGTAATTTTTGCATGAAACGTTTATTATATCTTTTAATAATCCTTTTGCAGGGCTTTTAATAAATTTCCCAAATAACTCGATTTTCTGAGGGCTCTACGGTTTCGTAATTATCCAGAAATTCTGTCACTGGTAATATCATTACTGGCATTCAGTAACACCGCTACTTAGTTATACAAATTTTCCATTACTCGAAATTATATTTGTTTGGAAACTTTTCCATTCAAAATTTTCTACTATTTCCGTGGTCAATTCTCTAAAACGTCAGTCCACGTAATGCAACACACATGGCTTACGGCTAACATGGTATTACGCGGAATGTAAAAGCTTCTGAATAGAAAAGCGGATCGCGTTTTCTCTGCTGTATTCACTGCACAAAATGCTGTTCCGATTTTAGCCATTGTACCATTATTTTCATCACAGCATCCGCGAATGTTTCGCCATGCAGTGCATCACGAGAGCATGGTAATACTCGTATTTTTTCACTTCTATTTTTTTCAACCATGTATTGCATATGCTAGTGAATTACTTACAATTTCAAGCAATAGTATACAAAATGTGTTAATACTATTCTTTGTTTGTTCCAGGTACAGTGTTGCTTACCCCTAAGAATATATTCCTCCGATCAATTTAATGCACATCAGTGATTATTCGTAAGTAAAACTTCATCTGAATTTTATATTCTTTTTTTGAGAAAAAGCTTCCCATCTATCAACTTCACATACTTTCTCTTCTTTTCTCATTTCCTGAGATAGATCTTCTCACGAAATTCTTGGAAATTTTTCTTATTATACCAGTTAAAAATGATCTAATTTTGAATTCCGATTGAAGTTAAAGGGTACTGAATTCATAGTTTTCATTTCCTAAAAGTTTCTGCGTACTTTAAAAATTTGGATAAGCCTGACTTTTTATTAAATCATAAACATGCCCGGCGCGTAATGTATTCCGAACGTTTCCGTTGTAAGTGTTACCCGCGGTTGGGCGTTCGAGCACAGGGTGCAAGGCATTTTCTGTTTCGAGAAATGTTCTGGTTCGAGTTGCTCACAATTCCAGTCGAACGTCCGCGCCGTTCGGCGGAATCTGCATTCCCCCCGGGGCACCTTTGCCAAAAGAATTCGAAATCAGCCGTATATCTGCGCCGCCTGCAGATTTCGAGGCTCTTCCATATGAGGTCGTAAATATTAACACACGTCCACAGGATTTCGTAGCAAGAAAATCGAGAACGAAACGGGGGAAGTCGCTTCTGGGAATGAAGTTAAACGAAGTCATCGTAACTTTGATCTTCCGTTTCGCGTCTACTACCGTTGTTTCTAAAGCAATCTCGGTATGACTCCATTCAATCTTTTGTTTCCCGTTAAGTGCCTACCACTGTTAACGATTTAACATTCTCCAGCGTTAAAAATGCAATGCTCCGATCCTAGAAGCTTCTTGGAAAATTGAATTTCATTCAGACACATGTCACATCCGCGTGAAACTTAGAAGGGAAGATTCCCAACTCGGGAAATCAAAAAATTATGAAACTTCGAGGATATGTAGATACCCCAGATTTTCAGGGGTCAATTCATCCCCTTACAGTGAATTGACCAGCGAAAATTGTGCGATACACACCTACATATCCTCTACATGCCACAAAAGTTTCATAAATATAAACAAACTAGGTACTTTCGGAATACGCTTTCCTCTACACCGTCGCAAAATAGCTGGACAGTACTATCCACAGTATTATTAATCAAGTAATATCGTTACCACCGTTTCCGCGAAGCGTTAAAAAATTCAGTTCCACACTGGCCTAATCCGCACATTAATGATACATAAAATTCCCTTAAATTTTGCTTCTAAATTCACGCCCAACGAATTCGGCCCGAAAGTTCAATTATTCAACCTTCATTTCCTCAAGCAAGATCACCCCTCTACAATTACACCACCAACAACAGATCATCGTCCAGCTCCAGCATTATCACTACAGCGTTACAGCCCCCCCTCGGTACATCCGCTCCGTTCCCGCCGAAATAGCCGTTCTCGAGATTCCACGGGAGACAGGCGATCTTCGTTCTCCACTCGATCAATTGCAACGAGATTTGGCGACACCGTTAGGTGTCAGGGCGACCGTAGACACGGGTCCCAAGCGGGGCTGGAGCCACGTAGGGAAACGGGATCGTCCGCAATTCGCAATAAGTGCGGCGCGTGTAGCGTAACGTTTGCAGGGTGGCTGCGCGGGTATCGGGATACCTGGCACGCCGAAAGCTGCGCAACGTTGCTGCAAACGATCCGTGTAAACGTTGCCAGTAGATGGAACTGATTGCCCGTCCCCCGTCCCCTCCTGCGCAAGGCAAATACGTACGAACGGGAGCGTAACGTTATGCACGAGCTCGCACTAGAGGCTGTCTCTGTTCCTAAAGAGATTCCCCCGCTCGCGAATTAGCCTGCTCCGATGCATCGCCGTGCATTCATTTGCCAGCCGAGCGACACTTGCACGGCCGCGCCCGCTCTTCGGGCGCAAAAGCTCCGATACTGCTTGCCAGTGAAAGTGAGTGATCGCGTTAGGTGCTTGAATTGCGGCAAACGTGGATGCGCGAATCGCGGGTAACCTGTTAGGCGGAACGGCAAGTCGATGCTTTCGAGCCCCTTAGTCACCGAGATTATACAGTAGCGGGTTGGAGGGAAGCTTAAGCTGCGAAGACTGGCGGGATCGAAATAGTTTCATTCGAAAGAATTTCGTTTACAATTTGTGTAAATTAATTAATAGTTTTGTAAATCAGTTAAGTTTGTTATAAAGATATGTTCCTTTTGATTTAGGGTTCGTGGTTTCAGTAACGATTGCGATTATTTTTATTGGTATAGATTTTCGGATGTTGCGTGAGGAAGATTCTTGGATTCGTTCGATTCACGAGAGAATTCCTGCGCTCGTTTATTAATGCGAATGAGTATCGTAGAAGCTTGAGGAATATTCATATAAGTATTCCAGACAATGAGTACAGAGAAATGGAAGTACCCCCTGAAGTTTCGTTCCTTTGGACGTGTATTAAAAATAATGAAGAGCCTTGGAACTTGTGCGATACGTCTACAAGAGCGGCGCTGCGTAAAGATGCTTTTAATTAGAAACGTCGGAAGCCGTCTACTTAATTAAGAGATAAATCCTGAAGGGTTTCTCGAAGAAGCGACTCGGCACGCTTGAACTCGCCTATTTGTTCGCCTTAAATTTGCACTCTGTTTAAATGGCGGCTGAAATCACAGCGACCGTTCGTCATCCTCTCGGTTACCATTAATGCTCTTCGGCTGGCTAGCACGCAACCCGGTATCGTGCCCCTTAAACGTACAGCTTAAATCCTTTTTTAATAATGTCGCGGCATGCGAGGGAAAGATTTGCCTGCTGGAGGATTCGTGGCTAATACATCATCGCGTAGACGTCAGTTGGCGAAACGGATTCCTGGTTCTTTTGTGTTGAACGAGCAGTTTTGAATAGCCTTGCCTCGCGCAGCCAACGCCGCCCGTGCGCATACTTCTTTTGTCGCGAAAAGTTTAGTATGTCGGGGCCGAGAATGCAGTCCCGCAAATTACTTGGAAACTGTTTCTGCGTTGCGCGGAAAAATATGCAAATATATGTGTTCCAAAGTTACGCCCGCCAATGATAAAACATCTTTTGTATTCTCTAAATGGTAGATCACTCGCTTTCGACGCTGTATTATCGTCTTTTGGATTTCCTGCGCGGCTGGAGGCAGAATTGATTGCATTTGGAGAAGTCTACTTGGTAGAATTGCTCTCGTTGGGCCACTCGCTGCAGAGTGTAACGGCCAGTAGCAAAAGCTCGAAATCTTCATTAATGCCCACCCACGTTTTGCTATCTAGGTGATATCTCAGGGAAGTGTTGTTCCTGGTGGGATTACCGACGATTGACCCCGTCCTTCCTCGGGAAAAATTCGTAATGGCGACGTAATCCGCAAAGGTTGATCTCCTAAGAACGTAACGAACGAGCCCAGAGACTTTTCTATTGAATTCGCCCTTTAACGACCGCCATAAGTACCAAGGTTCAGGTAGACTGCTACTCCCAGAGGAAAAACGGATTCGGACTTTGCTAGGATCGCCGTTAGTGAAGGATTAAATCCAGAATCGAGTTCGTTTCATCCAAAAGTGCTACTGAATTGTTACACAAGAAAAAGAAGTTTAGTACATCGGGACGAAAATTGAGGAAAAGGAATTTCCATATTAAAATTCTCTTGATTCGATTCGAATTTTCTTTGCGTCAGTGCAAGGGTAATGAATTCTAAGATTCGCTGATAAGGATATTAATTATTTTCAGAGTCACTATCGCTCCTTTTTCTTGGCAAGGCTCCTAGAATTTCAGCAGAGAAAAGGCTTCGCCTGTAAACGCTCCTCAATTACTTTGCAATTCAATTAATTCCCCTCGTTTATGCGCGATGAATCGCCCAACGATGGTGAAGAATCGCTCGAGGAGCAATTAGCATTACCGACCACGCGTTAAGCGTGAAAATGAAAAACAGCGCCTGGAACTTATATTCCCCGCGGGAGGATAAAATTTCCAACGATCATCGAGCGGAGCACCGCGGCCTTTTCATTCATTTTCGTTCCCCTTTGAACATCGGGAATACTCAAAAAAAAAAAATAAAAGAAGGGGGGAAAACGAGAATACCGCAGACGAGAACTCCAAAGGGAATCCTTCGGTCGTTATTTTCGATCACCACGAGTTTTTCGAGCAGGCTGAAAGCGCTTTTTGACTTTCCAGCGATCACGGTATCGATCGTCAGACATCGGTCTGACAAAGGGGGGGGGGGGGGCAGAAATTACGGTTTGATGAATGCCCCGCGAGAATTTCCTGCCTTTTACCGGCGCGGCCCCTTTCACGGCGCCTAACTATCGACCACAATGGCCCCGTTCCGCCAAAAAATGACACGGTCATCTCGGTTTCACTTAATCCAACCGAATGCCGGGCTTACCCTCGCGACACCGTCAATTTCCTGTCGGCCACCCTTGAGCCGGCTCCACGGTAGCGATCACGAGCTTACAGTGTTTCATTATACGCTCGGCCTACCAGATGTCACGGGGGTTCCTAGAGGAGTGACACCGTGACCGAAGTCGTTAACGTGTGAAATGCATCTGCCCAGCGAGCCTGCATCTTCGACCGTGCCTTTCTTTCTCTGTCCCAGCGGCGTGCGCGATCCACGCCCCATTGTGGCCCATTATATTTCGCTTCTGCTTTATTTCCCATTTAACCGCGCCAGTGGCAATTAACCATCGGAGCACGCGTTGCCTCGTCGTCGTTTGCCTCAAATAGGAGGATGTCGTTTGCCTGAATCCGTGACCAGACTGAGGAAGAAGTCTGAATGCCTTTCGTACGTTAAATTCGTTTGCTTTTGGCCATAGTCATTGAGAGGTGCTATATTTCCAGATCCTACAGGAATTTCTTTTGTCGTTACGGATAATTTGACGTACCTAGTCACTAGGTGACGAGGACAGAATCTTAAACCCTAAAAATGTACACTTCACAACCTCCCCGAGTGTGTTTCAAGTAGCCTACTCTATGCCCCTCCATCCACGGTACGTGACTTCGAATCCTCAACCTTCATCTAAAGTCTAAATCTCACAGCCACGAGCCTGCTATCGCGAATTCCGGTAAGAGGCCAACAGCGCCGAGCCCTACCTTGCTACCGACCACCCGCGAACTCCGGCAACCGCACCCACCGAGATATACCGTTCCCAAAGACGGGATCCTTCGCCGAAAGAATCCCTCGCTGGAGTAATTAAAACACAAGAAGCATCCCAGGTGACCCGATGATATCTGGAAAGCCTGGTCCCCCCGTGGACCGTAATTTCGTGTCTGAGAAATCCTATTAATGCCGCATGAAACGGCTGCCGACCACAGAGCGCGACGACAACGGGCGTCAGCGATCGGAATCGGATCCGGACGGGCCAGGAAGAATGGAGCCCAGACAGCGGCGGCTTTTGTGCCCCCTCCTTTGAGTTAACAATTATCCGAGCATGAAGAGCTCCGTGCCAAAAACGGCTCTACTCCCCTCAGCTCTGCGCCCCCCTCCCTACCCCCACTCGCGAACGTCGCCCAGATGAATGGGGAAAGACAAGAAGATAGAGAGCAGTCTCTTTCATCAGATCCTTTGCCTCTCCTTTCCGCCTGTCCAGCTAGGCGATTCCACAATAGGAATCACGAGCCTCGGATGGGAATACACGGTTCATTAGTTTCCAACGTTTGAGAGAACGTCCACCCCACCCTTCGCGGCTCCAGCTTCGCGATTCTTCCACGGTCTTTATCTTTTAGAGCGGGAATCCTCCGTATTAAACGCGGTCAGGCCTCTCCCTCCTCGCTCATTGGCTGATTAGATCCACCTGGCGAGCGTAATCCTGGTAACCGTGAATTGTTCCTACTCGGAGCTAGTAGCCACTTATTCTCGTTTCCTAGCCGCAATTACGTGGCCTCTGGTGTCCTCTGACTACCTCCTCGCCGTTTCTTTCTCTCCTCCCCACTTCGTCTCCGCCTTTTCTTGGATACCGCTCCTTTCTCCTGGCTTCCTCTTCGGTGCTTCTACTTTGGTATTCTTGTGCGGGGGGGTTGTGCGTACAGGTTGCTTGATATAAATGTAGATTCCCTTGCTTCATGGAATCCTAATGGATTCACGGTGCGAATGGATACCTCGGAGTGATATGAGATCTATTATACTCCGCCTCCCTATGGGGAGGTAATTGATGGAGGAATTTATTTCATTTCTACTTGTGGGGTCTCAAGGTGCTTGATAAGCCGATTGGATGGAAAGTTTGCCAGGGTTCTTCGTTATATATTCGGGTATCGCGTAGCTTCGATGAATACCTGTGCAGCGAGGATTTTAAATTTATAGAGATTCCAATTCATCCAAAGTTTGTACTCCTTGAGATCGCGTTGCTCTCCTTTGACACAGTTTTTTGTGGCGATAGTGAAATCGAAGGTGCTAATTTCAAGTGGCACACCGGGTATACGTGCAGTGACAATAGAAGCTCTCTCTCTCTCTCTCTCTCTGTTAGGATATTTCCAGACGACTACGCGGTACGTGATACGAATGATGCATTCCCCGTCCGGTGTGACTCACGATTGATAAGGATTAATAGCTCGGTATCCTTTGTACAACGGGGCATAGATCTTGTGCCTTTCTGTTTAAGTTCGAGCACGGCCCCGTAACTTTTCTGCAAGATAAATCAACGTTAACCAGATTTATAACCATAGTCGAATGTTTCGGGCCACCCTTCCGCTCGTATCGATCTCCATTGCTCTCATCGTTTCAGCGGGGCTGCTTCCCGCTTCCCTCCCCGGCCTAATGCATACACATCGAGGCCACGTACGGCGGCGTAAAACCCTGGCGAATTTCTAAGCCACGACTTTCTCGGGGCCTGGATGAAAAATTGACGACCGGCAGGGATCCCCTTGCACGCGCGACGTTTCGGCCGAATAAAATCCTCCAAGTATTAGTACACTCTCGACGACTTCGAATGTGAAACTAAGCCAGTAACTTAATTAGAGACCCGATGCAATGAAAAGCGAGGACACTGTCGACTCTATGGAGTTACTTTAAACTACTCCGCCAGGAGATATGGAAGGGGGTTAATAAAAACACTAAGGACACAGCGAGGATATAAAACAAAAGAAGAGCGGGAGAGATGGATGGTCTGGAAGAGTTTGACGGTTGGTGGCGCGGTATCCAGCGCGATGTCTCGGCGATATTTCAGGCAAATAAATCCAGCGCCTCATATCCAGAGGTGGCGATGGCGGCGGTGGTTTCGTTGGCGTTCCTCGGCACCCGTTTAAATTTCCTTAACGCGACGCGCGTATATTATTCGATCCTGAGGCCGCGTCGGAGGGAAGTTCTGTGCCCGACGCCGTTGGAAATGCCTCGCGACGAAGGGAGAGGATAAGGTATCCGTGGCTGGGGGAAGGCAGAGCTCTCCCAGCATCCTGCAAGAGCATAGACAGCACATACCGAATATCCTTTGCGGAATCGTGTCTGCCTTTGTAACGGCGTTCCCAGCGTTGCTGGCTGGCTTGCCAGGCCAATCGTAGGAAAGAGAGATATTGAATCGATAAAACCCTCCTCCGTCGAGTTTTACGGCACGATCCTTTTCCGGGACAATTTACGACTTCCGCTTTTTCCCCAAGCTACCCGTCGTTTGTGCCGATTTCGTCTGCAGCCATGTCTCCTTTATTAAATCCGAACACCGGCTGTCTTTCTCCTGCCGATTCGATTTCTGCCGGGGCCCCGAGCAGCCCGCGTGCGCGGCAAGTGAATCGTGCGCGATATTTGTATCCTGTGGAATTCGTCGCTGAATCGCCAATGAAAACGGAGGACACTTCGAGCGCGAAGGGGGTGGAAAATGGGGAATGCAACTTCTTTGTTTCTGCCTTCGCTCTCGATAATCCTAGGCACTTCTTTACTATTGAAGGTGCTCGATGTATCCTTAAACTCTGATCTTGGGTGTCAGTGAGAATCGAAAGGGGGTAGCTGGGATGATATAATATGTGATTTCGATTTATCGTTACTGGAGAAATTAGTACTTTCAGCGTAGGTTCTAAATTCATCTCGGTCCTCTGTGTTTCTCGGCGAAGATTGGCGAAGGGCGTTCGGGGAATAAAAGTGTCGCGGTATTGGACCCAATTGGAATGTTCTTAAGAACGACGGCGGGCAAACGATGCGTCTTGAACGGGAAGCTCGCGTGGTTGCCCCTCGTATAGCCGAGCTATTATCGTCCACGCCCACTTCAATTAGGTTTCCACATTGCTATCGTTGCCGCATCAACGTTGTCTTCTATTCTGGAAGCGCCAGGTCGGAGTGTAATCGACCTTACGGCCGGCCATTTCCGTCCCTAGTTAACATGAATACCGAGCCATGGCTCCGTCCACGGCGACTGATAATCTTGCTTAAGTAGTATTAGACGTCCCCAGGCGGAGTGAGATTGAAAAGCCCCCCCCCCCCCGTTTCCCCGGGATTCGCGATTTCATCGAGATTTCCTTCGCGGCTCTACATACCGGCGACGATTGTTTGCCCAGTTTTTCCGCTTTTCGCGGTCCAATTGCCGCGAGAATTGGACACTTTTCGTCGAAACTGCTGCTACTTGGTATGGAAATCTGAATACAGCTGGAGTTTGAGCTGGATTGCTGCGTTATCGGATGTTTAGAATGTGGTCGCTGGAAAATGAGTAATATTTTAATGATGATTTAGAAGTATGCAAGGAGGCATGGAATTTTTTACGTAGGAACGAAAGAAATTGAGGATCTTGCAGCAAGAGAGTGCAGCTCCATCTTTACCGAATTCGAGTAAATTAGAAGAAACTGTTTATAAAATTATCGCTTTGACTTAATATTAAAAAGAGACCACTAATTAAAAAATATATTTTTTCACGCAAAAAGTAGTAGTTATTGAGTCGATAAGTTTTTATTTCTATTTTTGGCGAAAAATATTCTACAATAAAAATATTAATATTTCTATTTCAATTTATTTACAATAAATCCACCGAACGATGTAGATTTTGTCAAAAATGGTCCTCAAGCTCTTCAATTGATATTTTCTCCTGGGGATACCTTTCAGTTTTTAAAGCGTAATGTCTGAAACTTTGCCATCTATCTTCGATCTGATCTTCATACTTAATTAATAGGAACCGGGTATATCCAAATTCTTGGCGACTGGATTTCGGAGTGACTCGAGGGAAGGGGCGTGCAAACGATTTAGCCCGTCGCATCGGGCGTCGTAATTGATAAAAGTCTAGAGGGCGGTTAAAGAACATTGTACACACAATTATGGAGCGCCTTCGGGAAGTTTACGCGCTCGCGGCTGCGAGCACGCTGTGTCTACGCGTTTTAACGAATTAATATTTCACTTAGTCACTCCGCGAAACTTGCGTCTCGTTAGTCTCGCTTTGAAACGTCTGTCCCGGTTGGAGGGATCGTTCATATTTTCCCCGGGGTAATTTGTTGGCCGAATGGAAATTCCGGGACGCGCGGAAGGTTAATTGAGAAGAAGGAAAACTGCTCGCAACTGCCATAGTTTGCGAAACGGGAAGCCGCTCGTTAATCTCTCTCCGCGGAAGTATAAACGGCTGTAACTCGAAGAAACAGAACTGGTTAGGAAACCGTGTAACGCCCGTAGTCGCGACGGAGAAAGTGAGCGGAGCAGCTACGCCCGGCTATATTGTTCTTTTCTCACCTGCGACACCGCCGGCCTGGATACACCCTGGTAACTTGGCGACGGAGGCGACGAACTTATCCACCGAACTCGCCACTCGTAACGACGATGACGCACTTAACGGGGATGTTAATCTCGGCGGAACGTCGAGTGCCCTGGTCCCCAGACGCTGGAATGATAAGTAACACCCGGCGAAATTAATAACACGCAGAATCTCGTCGATCGTTACGTTCGCGTATTTCTAGCAAAAATAACGACGATGCGAAATAGGGTGGCTTAACGAGAGCTGGGAGAAAATTTAGAAGGAAGAAGATTAAAACATTAAAAGAGATGCAACTTTTCTGAGTGCATTGGGGATTGCAGTCGCTGGGTGCAGAAGTCTGTTACATCTAATTGCCTTTCGCATATAATACTGTAATACCGACAATATCAATTGTTCAGTATTACTTAAGATCCACTTCTTCAAGATACTGAAATCAGATTGTTCAGTAGACACGCGGACCAGCAGCTTAACCTCGTTAGACTCCTCGCGTACCCAATTATTGAGTCATACTACTGAAAACGCCGCGTTCTTGGCGGAGTCTTCGAAATTCATAGTGGCAGCGGAGCTTCGGTAAGAAAATTAATTGCTTCCTTCCTTTTGCTCTCGCGACTCAAGTCGACACTACTTAGCAGCTAAGTAGTTCCTTTGGTGCTTCCGCATTGCAATTGTCATCGCAGGTGAAAATTACGCGCGAGCGCAGCGAGGCAGCGTTCAAGAGCGGGCCTTTTGAATTCACGGTTCCGCTGGGCTGGTCGATGCCGCGGCTATGAATTCCAGTTTAAGCGTGCACGTCAGGCTGGCATGTGGGCAACCTGTAATGTAATTGGAAGTTCGTGGTCTCGACGACACGCTCGGCTGTCTCTATCGCGTCTCCCCTCTCCCGCCCGCGTGTAGCAATTCCGTTTAATGCCCGCATACGCGCGGCCTTCCCGCGCGGAAAGCCGATATTGCCCGGGCGTGAAAGAATCATGGTGAAATTTATGGCCCCCCTACTTACACGCGGCTGCATACAGATCGTCGCTTACGCGTGCATCAGCCGATGAGGAAAAACGCGATATTCGTCGCGGGACAGGGGCATTAAGCGGTCGGTTGACTCCCTGACGAAGTGGAGAACCTCGAAAGGCGAAAGTATCAGGTGGCAGAGGCAGCGGGATCATTGAGTATACCTACTCTTAGAATTGGGAATGCTCCTTGTATAGTCAGTAATTCATTTTAAGTCTTTGCTTCCAGAAATATCATACCCTTGTAAGAAATTCTTTTCTAAATAGTACCTTTTATTATTTCGATCACTTTGCACATTAACAAACACTTGATCTGTCCCGATATCTCCTAATCTAATAACGTTAGAATATCTGAAATCTGCTGTGAAACTAAATAATAGTTCTTCAAAGGGCGACGGAGGGGTAAACGAGACCCTGGGTCACGTAGAAATGCGAGGAAATGAGTGTAGCCCTTTTATAAGTAGCGAAGAATACGTTGGTGGCTTCCACATTCAAGGATATCAATGCACGTAATACTTGCGTGGGTATCAATAGAGGTACAGCGAGATCGAAAGAAGGATATTTACAAGGAGGTGAATGCGCGAACCTCGAGAGTTAGCTGGAGCACGTCACTTCTCGTTCGCTTCGTATTAACCTCGATGCAGGATGCAGGAGACCTTGTAACGGGAGTTGTTAGACACTCTTGAGTCTTTCAGCTTCTATTAGTGCCAGCAGTACGGGATCCAGGCTCTCGGTATATTTCTAAATTCTGAAAAGTAACGAGTTCCTTTAAGCATCTGTTAGAAAACGCTAGTTGAGGGGTAGAAAAGAAGAACGATCCAGGACAGTTCTGGGGTAAAGACTGAGCGGTCTCTCCCAGTTCGCATACCAGAAGGCATAGCCTTCCCCACCTCGTGGCCAGATCCTCCAGGAACAGAGTCCCTATTCTTTGGCAATACGGCGTCACGCCGATTGCCATTCCCATAACCTTTATCTTACTCTAAACAACCAATCCTTCGACACCCGATAGTTGGAAGACCCAAAGTGGTCGCCAGCCATCGCCTGATGTCAGGACTGTTTAGTCTCATGCACCCTCATTCAGGAACAGATACAGCCTAAGTCCCAGTCATAAACCATCGAAGGCAGGACAGCGTGGGGCCATCCGCCCTCGACCCTACCCTTAAAATTGGTGATGCTAACACATCTGTTTGGAGGAACGCTAAGAATTAAAGAATATAGCTAATTGCTCCACGAGATCGACACGAAACTTGAAGAGGCTGGTTCGATACGGGTGAACGTACTCCTCTCGGCGGGCGTTCCTTTTCGTAGCGTAATGCACGGCCCAGTCCCGATAGAAATTAACAAGATTAATCGCAATGAAAGTCCGCCGCAGCGGGTTCGACGGGCAGTGGATGACAGACTCGCCGACCGATGACGGAGTGGAAGCACGGGCCGACCGATGATTCAACCTGGACGACAATTTAGTCGCTTATCGCGTGACTAACGTGATTGGACGAATTAAACGCGAGGCCATGACGAGCCCTGCCGTGTATAAGGTCGCCGATGCACAAATGACCGAACGTGCCTTCATTAACTTCGACGTATGCAACTCCGGCCGACGCCAAAGGGCATTAGCCTAGGACGTGATGCGATCGTCTACTAGGAGATGCACGCGCGAATATGTGTACCCGCTTGGCCACGTAGCCACCCCGTGTATGCGCGTATACAGGGTGTTCCCCGAGGTAGCAAACTTTCTGCTACACTAGACAAGCGGTGGTGAACCGAACAGGTCGTGTACACTGTTCCACCCACTCGTTTCCCTTTTAAATTATTACAGACACGCTTCATTCTACGCTGGAGATTTTAGCAGACAAGTGGCTCAGTTTCGTTGTACTTTGGTACAGAAATTTTATTACTCCCTCTAATTAGATTTGCTTCATTTGCTAGATTTGTTTAGTGGAAGATAAACGACCAGAGAAGGCTCCTATGGGGAAACGAAGGGATGTCAGCCTTATCCGGTATTAATCTTGACTACTTAGTTGTCAAATTTAGCGTTGCGCGTCAGGAGAATTGGGGAGGATTCTTCGTACTCCCCGTAATAGGATAATCTACGAATAATAATTGTAAGATCTGCGGTAAGAAAATCAGTTTCGATGAACGGTAGGTATACTTCTGAAGCTTGGAATTAATTTTCAATAATAATCACGGTTTGCTATCGACCTCCATTAATTTCCCCGAAATGTTGCGAAGCAGTAAGGAATAAGTCGGAACCCTTTGTTTCGCGATAAGATCGATCCCTCGTTTCCCCGGCCGTCACGGGATAAATTAAACGTCGTTATTTAGGAAGTTTCGAAACGTTTCAATAATCAGACGTGTCGTCGAGCCCGGTGTAATGGGATCACAATTAGCCCGACGCATTTACGGCTGGTAATTAAAATCCAAACGAACGCAGGCCAGCGATCTCATCGACACAGCTTATTACCGGAGACGCGTAGCGGGGGATCGATCGACATTCACTCTCGTCAGACACGTGTTAAACGTCATTAGCCCCGACAGGCGAGGACGTTAATTACACGGAGATCGAGTAAAGTAGGCAGAGGTACCGGTATATATCGGCTCCAGCGCGCGGAGGTGGCTGCTGCCTGTTATCGACTCGTTTCGTCTCTAAAGGATGGCCCGTGAACTGATTGGCACATCGACACTCTTTGATATCGTGCGTGTCCTTTCAGGTACTCTGCGATGCTGGGGGAAAAGGATTAAAAAGGGGAATGAAACGCCACGGTTTGACATAAAAGGGGTATTGCCCGTAATGCGGGATATAAATGCCTGAAATTTAGCGACAAAGGTACCATTAGAGGTGTCCCAGAGTTTGGTGGTCAAAGGGGGTTAATTTGTTCCGTGAGGGAGAATTTAAAAAGCTCAATTGCAGAAACTGCGGACCTATGCATAAAGAAGCGACAACTGATACAGTTTATCGTTGTCTGTCAGGGTTTTAATACCGTTCGAATACCATTGTATCCGAAGAAAAGGCACCTAGAAGTAGGTTTTTGGAGCTTTATTCTACCGAGAGACTGTCGTGTCAGTGTACGAGGATATGAAAACTGATGGAGCTTATTAGTAAAATTATTCGTTTAAACGAGGTGCCGTAGAAAGTGTAATAAAACCGGCCGGAATTCGCCACGCCTCGACTCGTTACACATTAATTCCGCCCGAAAGGGGAGCTGGAGGGAGGTTGCTCGATTTTTAGAAGCTATTTTCGTATTCCACGCGCCTGCCCCACGAAAAATTATAATTATCGTAACGAGCTTCGTACGAAAACAATTTGCGATAGTTAGGCAGGTTGGGAACCTATTATTCCTGAAGTAATAATGATTATGCTAATACAGCAGGGTCGGCATTAAGTGTATAATTTATTGAACCTCGCAGAAAATGCGGCTTCTTTATGAAAAACTATTGAAACAGAGTTATCAAACTATCAAATCCTTTTAAAACGCGAATCAGTACGTGGAATGAAAGTAAAATACACCCAGTTGCCACACCATTACTACCTGAAACGTTTCGTTATCAATACAAGTGGTTCATTACTCAGAGGCAATGCACATTTGCTTGCTGCTTCCACAGCAAACTGTTATCACAGTATGTAAATCCTATGCAAGAACAAGTAGCCCGTAATTCCAAACATTTACACTCTTGGAAATCCTACTACAATTATAGAATGAAAATGCCAGATAAACTAAATGCTAAAATTGAGCAGGTCGTGATTCCTCCATACTTAAGAATTGTGTGCCATTATTAATCCTACAAAGTGACTAAAAAGTATGACCATATTTTCTCTTCCTCTCGTAATATCCCCTTCAATCGAATATTTCTTTTCGATAAACATTTATACGTAGCTACTCCCCTGCCTCGGCAATCTAAATGCAGCTGTAGAAGTAGAACTCGCCAGAGATGACAGGAAAAGAGGGTTGTTACCGGTTTCGCCCAACGATTTAATCTCGTCGATTCTTGTCTGATTTTTCCCGATCATGTTCGTAAACGTTAACACCCCATTCCGTGGAATTTCCGGCACATTGCCAGCCAGCCTTCCTGTAGACACGAGAGGCTGGCGTGGATAGAGAGCGTGGTACCGTTTCCATCGGTTCATCCATCAATCTATCGTGCCGGATCTCCAAGGTCGTCAGGCGTTCATGGTTATCGATCACACACCCTCGAACCTTGCTGTAATAGCTAATAAATTTTGCCGCTGCCTCGGACGTGGTCTCGCGGAGATCCAGACAAACGACGCGGTCGCCTCTTTGGTCCGGTGCAAAATCATAATCGCCTTGTAAACGATGGTTTACATTGCCTCCACTGTGCTTTCGCTGTGACCAGAGGTGTCAAACCGTGGATCCGAGCCGGGGTTCTTCCTGGGAACCGTGCTGCAACGGTTGCAAGTTGTACACTGCACTTCATTGCCAGCCTGCTCGGGTGCAAAGCAAGCTTGGCGTGTTTCTTATCGAAGCATAAGTATGGCCGTGGGCTTATCAATCTGGCAAGCGGAAAGAAATGCCTATGGTTTGTGATTTAAATTATGTGATCTACTTAAGAATGCAAAGATGATTTCGAAGTTGACATCGTGGAATGTGTAATTCAGCGCAGAGTCGGGCTCTAACTAAATTAAAAATTATTTAAATAACGGATTAGATAAAAGTTACTTTAACTGTAGATTATTTGACGGGTGTTTCGACTTCAGTGTCGTAAAAAATTTTCAACATTAACTGTGAGTTTAACTTTATTCGACGTCGAATAGAGTTAAAGTTAAAGTTAAAATTGAAAGTTTTATTCGACGTTGAACTTAAATCGCTCGAGGATTAAACGAATTAATTTTATTCGGTGCATGACGAAGAATTTTTTAACTTCTATTGGTTATTCGAAATTTTGATTTGAATAGAATCTGATTCAGTGGTTATTAGGAATCGGTCATGTGTCTATGCAACGCTTTTCACTGACAATCAGAATCATTCTAGATCAGGGGCGTCCAAGCATTTGCTCACGGGAGCAGCCGCGAGTTGCTCTTTGCTTCTGGAGGAACCAAGCTCACCGAACCAGGCAACTCGAAGCTCTCAGAGCAAAAGTCGCATGGAGAGGGCAATCTTGTGAATACAGAGACCGGCGACCCCTTCTCGCTCTTCTACGGCTGCTGCTCGCAAGGACCAAAGGCTTCTCCTCCACGCAAGAGCAAAGTTTGGACGTGTCTGCTCTAAATAGATCTTTGAGGCATCCACATTTGCTTCGTGTAACGATCTGTAATCCCCCTCGGATTTCTGCTTGCGAACCATACTTCGAGTACATGTCCCGAGTTTACTATACCTATTCATCATAGCTAGAACAAGTAACGTCCCCATACACATGTTGCTACCTCTTTTTCTCGTTTTGATACATGGCGCTTCCATCGAAAGCTTTGACCAAGCTTTTTAAAGCATCCACCATGGTAGATGGCCGAAGCAGCGCAGGTATCGAAAGTCTAGCAATGATTAATCGCGTGTGACGGAATATTTGGTGGTAAAAAAAAAAAAAGAAGAACGGTCCGTGGCGAAGCATCTCCCGCGATTCGTCGTTTGTCACTGGCACGTTACAGGGACACGAGACGTGACCGATTCGCCTCGTATCTCCATTCGACGCGTACATCATCCACCTGACGGAGAAGAATCGCGTAAGCGTGCACATCCTGGCGAATTTGGCCATTTTCCGCTTCGGTTTGCCGCATTTGAACGGTTCCCGTCGACGCGCAGTACCGCGCAACACACCTCCCCCGTTAATGTAACTCGGATTAATTCCCGCTTCGATATTAACATTCAATATTAAATCACGAGCCAAACTGAATCTTGTAATATTCATTTGGATGGTAATTCCGCAAGAGATACCGTTGACTTTGACGAGTAACTGGGGTTCTGATCTCAGCCAGCGATAGACGGAAAAAAGTTATGTTTCTGGAGTGCAGTTAGACTTAAAGTGGCTCGTTAGTCCCAGGACGTCGTTTTGCCGGCGTCGTAATGATAACGGCGCCCGCCACTGACGTCGTTTTCTCTTAATTCTCCTCCTCGGTCCAGCCAGCAGGGGTTTTCCACGAGGGACAGGGTATCGTTGGATAAAGTCGTGCGTATAATTTCATTATTATCTTTCTTGGAATGTAAATGATGGCGAAATGCCCGCGGCTGTTCGCGGTTGAATTCTCGCTGGCCACTTTTCATATTCACGAGCCGGCAGATTTGCATGGCCGCGGTTCGATTGGCAGACATTTTCGAATTTCAGCCAGACGAGGTATAACTGAATTCGCGGTGGAGTGATCCCGATGTTCGCGTGGATACGTAATCTTATTAACAGGGCAAGCATTCGTCTGGATTGAAAGAATTCTGAATGGTAAAGTGGCATTGGATATTCCTTTAGCAGAATTTTCAAACACCTATCGCGCGTGAACTTGTCGCACTTTCTTCCGGCTACCGCGGTCCGATTAGATGTCAAAAGGAGTCCCTTTTCCTTGGGAATTCCTTATTGACGTTTCCCAAGAATAGCCGAATATGGAAACGTCGCTACGGGCGCGGCGGCGGCTGCGAAACTTCTTCCACAAGACGTGGTAGCCTTATTACATTTTCATAACCAGCGGAGAACGTTCCATTCGAGAAAGTAACAGGCCAACTTGGGGAATTGAGTTCCATTTTGTCGCTTTTTCGTTACCGCGAACGATCGTTGAAAACGTTACGCTATAGGGAAACCGTCGTCAACAATGATGGCATTGCGTGCATACAGAAGAAGTTGCTAGAAGTTGCGAAAAACAAGTCCGTAAAGTATAGTCCCCGTTGAAACAATCGGTTTGCCGCGTTCCCCTTTTAAACTTCCCACATTTTAGGATCTTCTTAAAACGCAGGAATTTTCTATTACCCGTGTTGTAAAAAATACGGCTCTTTTAAACAAACTTCCGCGCAACTTCCGCGCTAGCTGGCACGGAGAAGTGCATTTGAAGGAGGACCTAGCCCGTTCCGTTCCACCTCTACCCCCGATTGATCTCAGTTTATCGATGTACAATTTATGCCCATCTGGTTTGTTGTCTCGCATCTCGACGACAGCACATTTTAGCTTTACGACGCCGGCCGTTTTATCGAGGAGGGGCGACGGAGTCGTAACCCAGTGATCCAAGTCGTAAGGAGCCTCGGCAGTGGACCAGTCGTCCTCGAAACCTTGGTTCTGCCGTCCGGGCTGGATTACGAGGCAGTGCCTCTTCGCGCTCTGTTTCACCATCGAAACGTCCATAATCGACTGCTCGGTAATAAAACTAGCGCAGACGGCCACGGCACCATGGTTCTTCCCGTCGCTCCGAACAATGCCAAGATACGAATGGGAGGTTGGGGGTCCGCCATCCGGAATGGAACAGTGGTTTCTTCTTTTTCCGCGGAAATTATCGGGGGACAACCAGCAGAACGGGGGAAAAAAGCGGTTCTGACGATGAAGCAGTGGCTTCGATCCCGTTCTTGCTTCCTACTTCCGTTTCCCTTTCCTCCGCCGCGGACGTAGACGAATGGTAAGCTGAAATTTGTTGGCTGACGTGCCCTTTGATGAGGATGCCGCGTCGAAAGAGATCTACGGCGCCTGGTTTTGCATTGTGCTGACACTACAGAGATACTTCACTGAATTTCATCGAATTTTACTGTCTCCAAGGATGACTGAATCTTATCTGATCTGGAGCTCGATTTCTTCTTCAGTTCTTCCTTTGCAACGAGTCACTTGTATTTTTATACTGAACAGAATCTAGCGAGATGTTGGCGGAAGTTTATTATATGCAAATACGCCGTAGTTTTTAACCGAAAGTGCGGTAATAAGTGGTGTGCACGGGTGACAGTGTCAGAAGCTAAGGTGTCAGCGCGACACTAATGGAACATAATGCGCGAATAGCAAAGAGCTGGGTGACAAAGGGACATGAAAGCTTTGTCAGATGCGAATATAGCCTGGAATAGTGAAATAACACCAGGCGGAAATCCTGGATGGTGCTTTGTGATGGTTTAACCACTGACTCGTACATTTGCACCCTCGTTGTTGAATATTACACCGTGAACGTTTAAATCCGTGGCTCTGCATAAACCAGCACAAATATTCCCCTTTATTCCTAACACTGCACAGTTTTCGCAGTTAGGCGTCTCTTGGCGAAGAATAATCTTCAATAATAATATTCAGAAAATCAATCAGATTCCACTGATTAAAATATCATAAATCTTCGTTACAAAAATCCCAAAGCCGAGCTCTAAATCAGCTTCAATCAGTACCATGCAAGTATCCGACACCTTCGTTCCAATTAGCCCTTTAATTCACACCACCCAGCCACCACTCTCAGCTACATAGACAGATAACTGTTTACTGCGGAAGAAACGCGTCCATTCTCCCATCGAGGTTGGTGTAGCACTTAATTTGCCTTGGTGCTCTTGATCCAGTTCCGCGGCACACTGGAATCTCTGCTATTCTGTTGGCCCTCAACCCAGGAACACGGGCGTCGATGTTTCCATTGTTGGCCGTAGTTAATCTCGCCGATCTGCTCGCCAGTGGTTCGAGGAAAACGACACGGGATCCCCGCATATCGCGACAGAGCCGGACGGGAGGGGAAAGAAAAAAGGAAACAAAAGGAAGGCGGAAAGAAACTGAACCGAACTCACCCTTTGAAATTCGTGGCCGTGGCAACGAGAGGCGAACGCGTCGTCGCCCCTCCCGTCCCTCCCCGAAAAACCGCAACCCCGGACCGGATGTGCACGCAATGTTTAGATTCTTCATCGCGGTCCACCGCATACACGCGTTGCATGTGCACACCGGCCCGTGTACAAAGGCTTGCGGTAAGTATGCGGGGATCAAATTTAATCCCTGGTAACCACCTCTCCCCTTCCCCTATCTCTCTATCTTCTATTTCCCTCTTTCCACCCTTCTGCACGCGTGTAACCGTGGCCGTGTGCCTGCCATGTGTCTAGCTTCCTTCCTCCTCGCCCCTACCTGCTCTCTTCCTCTTAACCTTTTTGCATATTTACGTTACTGTTCGGAAGCTTGCGAAGGGGCATTAAACAGTTGCAAACATGTAAATCTTGACGGTATTTATGCTCGCCTGGGGAGGGGTGCAAATCTGTTCTACTGGGTGGTTCGACAGTTTCTGGAGATTTAGATATTTGATGAGGCATAGTGGTGGTAGGGAAGTGTGCTGTGTTTTCATTGGAGTTCGACTGCGCAGAAGGGATCATTTATAATACATAGGAGCGACAACGTTTGCTTTTGTGGTCGATGAACAGATGTTCGCAAGGTTTCTATTAAAGTATCAATGTTATCATGAGACAGAAGAGTGTTAATGACTACCCGGGTTAATGAAGTTTTGAAATAAAGGCGACACGCCAGATAGAATCCAAATATTGGCGAAAGTATCTAAATATTGACGATATTACACAAATATCAACAAAAGTACTGTGATATCGACAGACGTACCAAAATGTTAAATATGAATGGGTATGAAAATATGCGTAAAAAATTTAAGGCAAAAAAATATAAACATTTGCTTTGAACCAAAAATGCACTGATAGCCCGACCAGAAAAATGCACAACAACTGGGTTTACAATGGTAGCAGCAACAAAAAGTTGTGTAGGATGTGTAGAACATATGTGCCAAATGTGAACGAAATCCGTGCAGCGGTGTAAATTTATATTTCGAACAAACATACAGAAAATGAATTTTGTAAATATTCACGTTTCTTTTATTATTATTATTTATTCCACGGGTAAAGACCCTTTAGCGTACAATGAACAATTCATAAAGTTAACAGAGAAACAATGTGAAAGAGAAGAGAAGAAAAAACAGTACATAAATAAACAAACAATAATACAAGCAAATAATAGAACTAATGAACTAATGAGATTAAAATTAGAATTAGAATTAATGGACGTATACAGAAACGTTACTGCGAGCCAAAGCCCGCAAACGATATTTAAAGGTGGCCAATGTACCATTAAAAAAGTCGACACGTTCGCTATAAAATTTTTATCAAAGTAATAAACACTGTTATTAATAATAATTATACTTTTCTACCACAAGCCCCGAAGCTTAATCCTAAGTACAGAAACTTTAAGTCACAGCGACTCACCCTTCCTACGAATACTTTCAACCCCCCGGGGGGAACCTACCTCAGAAATCGCCAGTCCGTGTAACGCGCATACCCCATTACTTTTCCAACCCCGTACACAATCACGTGAACGTATAATTCAGGAACCCCGCACCGACAGACACGCCTAGTGGCACCGAAAACGGAGCATCGAGAATATCAGAGGCTGTCAGCGAGGCTGGAGACCATCGACGACAAGTTTTTCACCCGTGTCACTTTAAAGGGCCCCCCTGCCCTGTTCTCACCGTCGCCGCGTCCCTCGTCCACACGGGGTGGCGTCGGAGCACGATGTTTGGCCAACACCCTCCTAACCCTGGAACGACCGAAGTTGTCGCGCGTCAAGACTGCAACCCGCAAATCTCGTTACCCCTGTTTGCCCTTCTGTCATGCAAATAAGTGTAACAATCGCACTGTTCCCTTCCCCGCGGTTTCAAGGGCGGCAGAAAGACGACGGGTTTTTACAAACGTCAGCCCCCCCCCCCCCCCCCCGGTGTCATACGACCGCTTTTACGACTAGCGCTAGGAAGGGACTGGTCCCAGCTTGGCCTGGGATTACGCTGTTTTTTCACGACACTCGTCGGCACCGGGGTTATTTACACAGTGGGAGCGTGTTTGACACGTCGTTAAAAATGCCGCCGCGATGTTAGCGCCTCCGCGTGCTTAACAAACGCCCCGCGCCACGCCGCCGTCTGCGCGATTCTGTTTATAATATCAGAGGCGGCCGGATTACGGGCAGAAAGAGTGGCTTTGTTTCTCCCGGCAAAACAACGCGCCGTCGCGCGAGTTAATGTCGCATTCCGTTTGAGGGCTTTGTCACATTTAGCGGGGAACGCGTGGCGACGGATGCCAGGCAGGTGATTTCGTCCAGGGTCTCCTGTGATCACTCGTATGAAGGAGGCCTGTGCATAATTTGTACTCTGAAGAGAGGCCCTCCGTCGTTGATTTCAGGCAGCACTCGGAGAGATTCCGAGGTGTGAGGTTCACAGGGAATACTACGGGGAAGTTAGTGTCTCGTGCGTTTTGAAAACTTCTTGTATTTTCCAAGGTAATGTAGAGTTCTTCTTGCTCCACGATCTGGCGAAGACCTCGAAACCTCGCTGAAGCATAGTGAAGTGTATGGAAGCTAAGAAGAGGAGTAAAAGATAGAAAGGAGCCCTATGGGAGGTCTTTAATACACCTTCAGATACATTATTCCTCTTCGATACATGTACACATCGACTTTATGCCACCTTCCACGCGAAAGGAATGAAAATATTGCAAGGTATAATTCCCCAAAACACGCCCTGCAATTCCACGAACAGGGGCGACATGGAAGCCGCTAATTCACCGCGGCTTCCCTTACAGATCCGCGCCACGAGCCAACTTTTCCCATCGATTCGGTCATTGCCAAGCAAGAAAACTCCGCCGTGCAACGGGTCCTCGTGCGCCATAAACTGTAACGAGATCCAACCGCGACAGGGGAGGGGGCGGCGCAAGTCGAATTTGTCGGTCACCCGTGCCACGGAACAATGCTGGAAGTTGAGCGGTTTAGCAAGTCGGAGGAGCGAAACGAGCGTGTGCGGTGGCGAAACAGTACAGAAACCGAACAAAACAAGCAGCTGGAAACAAAACACCGACCAGCCCGGCAGCCTGGTCGCCATAATTAATATTCAGGCATTAACCCGCTCTTTCTCTGCTTTTCTCGGCCTATTCCCCTCCCCTCACCCTTGTGCCTCTCCCCCCCCCCCCCGCCCGGCCGCGTTTTCCCTCGGCGCGCCAACCGCCCCAGCCTCCGGCCGACCATTTTTTATTTTTCCCCGAGGCGATAAATTTACATTTCATCTCCTGGCCCCGGGGCTCTGGAACCGTTTTGTTAAACATTACCCGTGGCGCAGTGCGGCATATGGACACGGGCTCGTGCTAAGAAGAAGATTATGGGTGCGCAGGGACCGGGCCGCCGCGTAATTTCGCGGTGACGAAATTATCCGCGGGGTTTTGCATTTTCCAGATTATGAATTTTAAATCCGAAAGCCACCCGGGAATTAATTTGCCCGCGGTTCAGTCGGGACACGTCGGCCGGGCTCGTCTGTGCAACCATTTAGCAGGACCCTAGCCCGCCGCTCGCGATCACGCTCTTACTAGATGGGGGTGGTTTCGAGCTGAAAAGCCCGCGGTGGAATTGTGTTTCGGATTGCCAGCGCCTCCGGACGTTGGAAGGGTGTCGCGGTAATTGGGAGCTGGACGTTCACTCCAGAAGGAACCGGAGCGACGTTACTATGCACCCTGGTGCATTTTTCTCGGTTGGCCCAATTTCGTTTACCTAACCATTCGTTGGAGGAGCGGCTAGTACGTCGCCAGTTAGGCGGCGGCAGCCGTACTTGCGCTAAATCCCACGCAAACTTCGATAACGAATCACCGCGACACGTACGCGATGCTGGACGTGCACCTTCCTGATGGCAAGCAGCGTGTTTCCTTTGCCAGACGTGTGTGTGCCTCCGTCACCCTCCTCTGTTTGCGCGCGTTGCGAGCAAATAGAAGCTGCAACGTGTCCACAATGAAAATCAGCCGCTCGTCAAACTGAAATACCCCCGATCAGGGGATTTGTTTTAGCGCTGGACACGTCCACCGGCATCTGCCATGGGGGATTTTTCTTGGAGGCACCGCGTCCTCCGGGGCTGCGCCCCGCTCCCCCGTGGTTACCGCGAGCAAACACACCGAGGGGGTGTAATTTTTACAAATTTAATGGACCCTGGCCGTGACACGAATGCTCAACGCCCTCGGGAGCTCCTCGCTCTTGCACCCTCCCTCTGCGCTTAACTTCCTGGTGACGCGAGCGGCGGGAATGTAGCCTGACGTAAATTATTCAAAGCGAGCTAAAAACCCGACGATCTTGGGAACCATTTTCACTTTGTCGCGGGGCAATTGCGCCGAACGCAGAATTGCCGGAATTCCTCGGTGCGTCTCAGTCCTATCGTGCATCCCAACAATGCCGCTTTATGCGACGTCATGATGCATCCAGGCACCTTTGTTCGAATCCTCTAGCTTTCACGCGTGACCGAAGCTCCGCGACGCAGCCAAAGCCTCGCCGGGTATGCAGGAACGAAACGTTGAAACGAGTTTACCCCGATCGGGCAGTTTCGGTGACCGAGGGACACAGAGGGCATAGGCTGCTGGGGTTGCGATGGTTTCAGCCGCATCGAATTAAACCGCCGCCGGCATAGCGCAGAACGCGCGGGCTGAACAAACGCCGGGTAGAGCAATTATGAATTCCCTCTTTTGGCGCGGTGCACGCCAGTGGACGCTGCTTCAGCAGCTAACCCCCTTTTCCTGCCCACTACTCAGTTAACTTGGCCCTTGGTCGCCGTTTCACTCGCGGCTCCCCTGTCCGAATAGTTAATTAGCACCGGGGAAATTTGCATTCGGGGGCAAGAAGTTATATCTGGCCGGCGTGAAATTGGCCAAAACCTCTTCTGTTCTTTACTTCCGCGGAGCTGCGCAACCGTACGTCATGGCGCTTAGCCTCTTTTAACCTGGATCTCCATTTTCCTCCTAGTTCCGAGGCATCGCGACTGCTGTCACTCCTTGCCGATGCACGCTTTACATTTGGCAACGAAGATGTTTTATCGTGGAATAACACTGCGACACTTTTAAAGCGCGGATACGTCGCAGTCTTGAAATTTGAATATTTCAAAATGCACTTTCTTCGGAGAAGATGTTTCGAGCATATTTATGGCGAATTTATCGCATCTCAGAGGAACCGAAAATCGATCGTTTCTCGAGCAAAGGAGCTGGTCGGAACGGCAATCCGATATCGAACGTAGAATTACCGGGCAGATTAGATTTCAAGTTTTAAGTAACCAGTCTGTGATTGGTTTCGGGCAACAATGATCCCCTGGCGAAGAAGCTGGGCGCGCGCGCGGCTCGTGCTCGTGACTGGATCGTTGATCAGCGGTGATTTATGAGCGCGGAGCGGCGCAATAAGTTGGTACGTCGATAAATCGGCACCGAGAGGGGAAGCCGATAACTTGTTTTGATGCCTCTCCGCGCCGAGTTTCGCGATTCTTCGGAGGTGCAATTTCGCCCCGGAACGTCGATTCCCGCGTGAAAAACGGAATAGGTTTCTTATCATGCCGGGAGACTGACGAGCTCTATCGCCACTGGGATTTCCCGCAAATTTGTTGCCGCTGGAAACTAATTATCGACGGGAAGTCGACGTTTCCTGCGAAATAGACACGTTAAAGAATAGATAGTAAACCGAGCTCGATTTATACGTTAAATTTATAATTCAGATACGAAGCTTTTCACCGACTCCGTTCTACATTAAGAAAAATGGTACGGCACAACTTCGGTACCTAAAAATCCATTTAATTCTCGATAATATTTTATAAGCAAACCCCCGGCAGAAGATTATCCAGGATTCTAGGATGAGATATAAATACCCTAGCCACGACATACAAGCGTGGAAGTCTCTGCCGTGTTCCACATTCAATTAACCAGTTCTCAACATAGCTGTCAGGAATCACCGTCGAGTAGATAGCCGACAGTCGTGCCACCCGACACGAAAGGGGATGGAAAAAAAGAGGCCCACGGGTATTATCGAGGGTAAGCAGCTATCTAGATGCAGACAACCCGCTGGAAGCAATTCTCATTTGTTTCCCGCTTTTTAATCCAGTGCCTTGGAAGCATCCTGCCCCTTTCCCAGCACTTGTAACAGCTTCCTACGCTGCTTTCCCTCTTCAACCATCCACCGTCCCGCGAAACGTTGATATATTAAAATCTCTACATTGCCCTAGTCCCTTGTAACAAATACATTCGCCGTTTGCAGTGCTCTCGTGGTTTGCGATGTTAATTATCTACACTCGTGTGATAGAAAGCTTAAAACTCGTAATTTTAAGTATCACGCTAGTATCATTAACTTATCCCAGCAACCCCTCGATGTGTGGAACATAAATTTGAACAGAACTATCTCAGTTGACAATTTAAACTTCCCCCTCGCAAGGTACTACTGCACCTCGAAATTCCGTAAAAGTTACCCCGTTACCTTTATTAGAATCCTGATAATTACATCGAGATACTTGGAATCGCGTTACGATGCGGCTATCCCCGCGCACGGAGTGAAACAGTACAACGGAGAGCGCCGATCGAATTACCCAAGTCCCGCGAAAATTTCGCCCCCGCGTTTCATCAATCTTTCCCCGTCTTCCATTAATTCAACCTAAGAAACGTCCCGGAGGCACGGGGCTACCATCCTCCCGGGCAGCGTTATCGAAGCTCACGTTTAACGATATCCCAGCCGGAAAGAGGTGCCGCGCGCTGGGAGCTGTGTAAAGCGGTCCGATCTTTTGACCAGTCGTCGCCGTATCGACAGCCCGGGAACAGGAACTCGTCGGGTGAAACTACTCCGCATAAGATTTTCCGCTGGCCGAGCCCCGGTTCGTCGACGTCGTCAGCCTTTCGCCCTCTCTCCTTTCCGTGGATATCTCCGCCGCCCCCGGGCTCCGCCAAAAAGTAACGTCGTAAAGATCGAGATAATCCGGGCCGCTACGTTTCTGGGTAGCCTCACCCCCTCGGCCACCCCTACCGCTCTGGTATCTGACCCGTACAATCCTCAACGTCCGCAGCCGGTAAATATCTTCCAGCGTCGTTCGAAGCAGCCCACCGGGCGGCGGTCGGGTGGCTGGCTGGCCGGGTTAAGTCGGTCTTACGATTTTCCTACCCTCGCAGCGTCCTTTTCAGCCCCCGACCCGCTATCGCGCCAGCCACCCCGACGGGTGTCAGCCTCTTCCTCACCGCGTCAGATACTCCGGTCCCGCTGCTGAGTATTCCTCGCAGACTTCCGCGCGCCCGCGAGCTCTCCGCCACCGTTCCTCTCCCTCTGCGACTCCCCTTTACGACGCGTGGCAAGCATTTTCTGCCTTTATCACGTAGAAACGGGGACATTTCGCGGATACCGCTGCGAGGGCCTGGCGGGAGGGGAGTCTGACCGTCGCCGGGCACGCGACATAGTTGGACGAATTTTCGGGCGTTATCGCGGTCGGACGTTGCGACGGCGCAACGGCATGCGAGATGGGGGATAGTGGGGCAAATGCTGGTAAATATAATTGGGGGAATTAAGTGGAATTTGGGTGGATTTGTGTGGGTTGGTTTTAGTACACTCCGGTTGACAGGCTAGGTTTATGTGTGCCGATTCTTTGAAGTGTTTGGGGATTGTGGGAAACTTGGGGGATCTCTTGGATAGTGTAATTTTATTGTAATAATGCTTATTGTAATAATTTAACATGAAAAAATTAATTTCATTTTAAAGTGCCATAAATTGTTTATTTCTTTTAAATTATCAAATTTGGCCTGTCCGCCCATAATTTTACAAACGTATCATTTTATTTTTTCGACCCATCGATGTTTAAGGGGAACCTGGTTTAGGACGTTGAAAACACGGTGATTTTTGAGAAATATTTCCTCAACAAATATAAAGCGAATCTTTCCAAAACTTTAAAGATGTTTTATTGTGTATTCAGACAACAAGCACACTTTTTTATGGAAGAATAATTCATTTAACATCGTTTTATTGGTATATCTTCGTAGCGTCGCGCCGCCGGAGTTGTCAAATTGTGTACACATCCTAGCGGATCCAATTTTTGCCTAAAACAAAAAAGTCGAAATTTTTCTTAATTGACATGAATTTATATAGTCGATAATTTAAAAAAAAATTAAGAAAAAAGTCTAAAATTGACAAAGTTCTGACAAATTAAAAAATATTTATTGTTGTGAGTCTATTAAAAAATAAATATTTATTCATCTAGTTCCAATAAATACACGATTTTGACGGAAAAATTTCGACGCTTCTATGTAAAAAATCATACAATCATAAATAATTTAATATCAAAATTATTGTAAATAAATTTTTTGCGCGCAGTAATGGATTAATAAATCATGTGTGATAAATAGTTTGCTTTATTTTTTGTAATGAAAGCCCTAAAAAGATTCCCAAAATCATTCGTATTCGTCGCGGCTAAACGTATGTAACCTCTTAACTCATATAAAGCTTTGGTCTCCCGCGTGGCATCTATCTGATCAAATTCCTATGAATTCATCTCCTCAAAATCAACAAGCTACCTGGACAAGTTAGTATACACAGAACACTTCTGAGGAAAAGCGCACTGAGCAATAAATAAGCTTCTGAACTGTGCCCTAACTCCTCGACATTCCCGAAAATAATGAAACGGGGGTAGTGTGTGCATCGCACACATTTTCGTCAGGTCGGGCCCGCATAAAGAGCCGTTGCCGAACTTTTCGTTAGTGTACATACCCTCCCGCGTCCCTTTTACCAGCGAGCCCGAGAACAATGGGCTTCGATGGGAATGCAAACTCAGCGACGGGGGCGCGTGCAATATACAATGCAGGAGGAAATCGTGAAGGATAACCAAGTGGTCTAGCGCGGAGTAGAGAGGGACCGGGGAGCACCGGCTAGAGGGAGAGGGCAAGAGATGAGTAAATCGTACAATCGCCGGACCCTAGCGGCATCCATCAACAAGATGTATGGACTTCCAAGAGGATCCAGCCCCACTTCAGATCGCCTATGCGCGAGAGACGTTGCCCCCCGAAAGCGTCGTTTGCGCCAGCCTTGGAAACAGAGGAGAGGGGCCAACAAGGTTCGAAGAAGCGAGAAGCCCCGAGGAAATTACTTGTCTTCGTGCCACTCGTTGCGAAGTATCGACGAAGAAACGCATTACAGCGGGGCCGGGGGTTGGGCTTGCTTCTTCCTGGCCGGCTAGCAATTAGTATTTACAGCCCACTCGATGTGAAACACCCCGTCGACCCGTGCTCCGTTCGATAATCCGACGCTGCGAGCGTGCCCTGGTCGGAATTAGGCGGGGGAAAAAGTCAGAATGGGAAGTGATTACGGCAGAAGTCGAATGAGCTGCTTGGAGGGGGGCAGGCAGGAATTGAAATAATTAATGACAGCAGAGTAATTAGCTGGTCACTGTTTTCCTGTCCGGGAGCATCATAAATCTACGACACTGAAAGTTATCTACAGCGGAAGGGGAGTCCACGGATTGTATCTTTGCGCGGTGTGATATTAATGATGGCCCTGTATCGGGCTGAAGGACGGCGATGCGGCGAAGATAACTCGGAAGGGCGAACCCCGGATACCTGCAGCCAGTCGCGCAACGCGGGATCCCCTTGAACTCCCAGTGTCGCGACCTTTTAATGGACAATTCAACCGAGTTAATTATTCCGTCCCGCGGAATGAGTCAGGCTTCCCGTGGACTCTTCTGCCCGGCGAGAGGCCGGCAATTCACGTCGCCCCGCTGTTGGGAAGAGTCAAGACGGTGGCAGAGAACCGGGCATCGGGGGGGGGGGGGGCAGGGTCGACTTTCCATTCATTCGACTAATGGAGCCACGGTCTAATCTCGTCTTCCGCGATTTAGCTCCGTATGACCAGCGTTACTCGCCTCTTTAACGTCTAGCTAGACGGACCGAAACTCCTCGATTCTACTGTACGGCACGGCCAGTCGTCAAACTGTCCTCGTTAATCCCCCTTTAACGAGTCGTGTTTCCGTAATCTGGCAGCGAAATCTTACATTAATTCCGGAGGAGGAGAGGTCGCCTGGAAAAGGATTCTGCCGTGAGCTTGCGGGATTGAAATACTTAATACTTCTTCTAAGTATTTATTCGCTGAAGAACCATGGCTAAGTGGCTGCTGCGTTTAAAAAACAGGCCAGCGGTTTTCGGACATCACGAAGGTGTTCTGTATCGGACCTGTTACAGAAGCCATAGCACGCCGCTCAGAAGGATTCCGATTGGCAAGGACTCCCCTGCTTGAATGTTAGACAGGGAAATAGATTAGGCTCGGAAGCAACAACGTCCATTCATAATTTCGCGCCGCAACTGGGGACACTTGCTTGGAAACTTTCACCCCCTCCCCATCGCTTTGACAGGGAGTTTATAAACGTAGCCGCCCGTTTATTATCCCGTCACCCCCGGGACACGGGCGTAAAAAATAGAAGTCCTCCGGGGACGCGGGTGACGGAGGGAGGAAAGGATTGGGCGTGGCTAATCGCGGGCAGAAGGCAAGGGAGAGCAAGGAAGACGACAATCTCTCGGCTATGAATAAATTTCATCGGAGGTCTTCCACAAGGGCTGCTCTTTCACTTTACTTGTTCGCTTACTTTCGCCTCCCCCTTTCGCTCCCGCAGCCCCAGCCCGCTTGAAGATTATCGCATGTAAGAGGCTCTCGCATAATGTATTTGCCTCTGCGCCTCGTACTGCTGTCTCTGCTTCGTCCGTGAGCAGTTTTCCTCCTTCCGTCTCTGCTGTCTACTCTAAACTGTGCTCCGCTACGAACTGCTTTGGCAGGGGATGACGTGGGAGGTGTAAAGTGTTGATTAATCGACTGGATGATAATTCGAGGGACTTTGAATGGGATTAAAGGGGACGTTCCAATGATAGAATTAACGGGGTTGAATGTCGAGTAATGCTGAAGTGTCGTTGCGGGTTGGATTGTTTAATTTTTTTCCCCTGAAGAGTTACGAGACTGGAGGTGGTTGGTGTTCGGACTTTTTTTCTGATTCCAATATTTCTCGAGGCACCGCATAAAAGGGAGCCTGGATTCGATACCTTCGACACTTGCTATTTTTAGAACCCGAACAGATGACGTGAAATAATGGCCCTCGAAGCACTGTGAGAGATGCTTCTCGTAAAAATCCACCGGCTAAATTTATCCAGCCCCGAATCTGCACTTGGAATCTCCAGTCAGAGATGAGATAAACCAGAAACCCGATTAATTGCACGCCAGTGGAAGAAGCCTCGCTGTGATGCACGAGTTGCGATAGAAAAACCTAATTTTACGAAATTATCCTTATTAAATGTGGTTCTCGACTGGCGCTGATATAAACCACGTTACATGGTTATAGGATGGCGAATGGAGGTACAAAATTTCAATCTATTTCGAGACTCTTAGCCAGACGAACGGAAGGCGCGTGCTAAATCATGATGAAGAGGATTAATAAGTAAATGGACCAGATATTGGGAAGACACTGTCCGGGGAGTGGCGGAGAGGATTGCAGGGGGAAAGAAAAATAGATGCTGAAACAATGGAAAGCGGGGAGAAGAGTGAATGGATGGTGCGAAGAAACTATAGCCGGACGGACGCCTCATTTAAGCCGACAACTTCGCCAACTGGTTACAACTTTTTCCATTGACTAACGCAGATAGCGTCCGCTACGAAATGGCTCTCTTCCATTCTTTGTCCTACTCGCTAGCAGTCTTTATGGACTGCTGACTCGAACTAGTATACGAAAGTGTATTATTCCTAGCGTGGCACTGCCACCGATTGCTTCCTCTCTTCTTCGTTATCCACTTTTCCTCCAACCCACTCGACTCTCCCTTTTTGTCTATCCGATTCGTTACGAGAGCGAAGAGTCTAAACACGCGCCCTAAGCGGTCGAAGGGTCAAGCTGTTTTTCCCGCCTCGTGGACCCTCCTCCATCCCTTGGAATTACTTTAATTTTGTATTTCATTTCGGGGGATGAAGAGGAATTGTAACTTCCCCACGATCCTAGCAGTCGCGCCCCCAAGTAACTCTCGCTGGGAGATCATTAAGCATGATTTTTTCCCCGTTTGTTTATCCTACCCCCAGCTACAAAGCGCCTTGCGCGAAGATTTACGCGCCGCTTTGTTCGCGGAAGAACCGTGGTCGATGTTGTGAAAACTTTTTCGCCCCCCCTCCCGTCTAACGCGCGGCCTCGTAAAATTCTCTCCCTTCACCTGCTATTTCACGTGCCCAGCGAAAAACTCTTCCGCCCTTCAGGTGTCAGCTTCGGTTCCGCTGCTCGCCGCCCGCGGGCACTTAAAACATTCTGCAGAAATGCGAGACGCACATCGCGAGCGTCCTCCGAAAGAATGCTTTCTCTGTGCCTTGCGGAACGAGCAGTCGATTTCCCTGAATTATTCCGACAAAGCCACTGGCTCCTCGCGTGTTAACCGAGTTACGTTCCGATGCTCATCTCCTGTTGGTTGAATTTCATTCCCGTCTCGCTCGCGTAATCACGCTGGATTTATCAGCGTTTAAGGCTCCGCCAACTAATTTCCGGCACGTGCAATTTGATGCACCTCTGATGTTTTAACGCGCACCTGCAGCACACCGAGCTCCTGTACACGGTTGGTGGTAATTTTCGGCTAGTAGCAGTGATCTATCAATGTAGACGCTTCTATTTCAGGCCAGTGGGACTTTCGATCTGTCTTCGGCATCGATTTCTTATGGGGAAGAGCAGATTTAAATGGCTAAATGGTTCGATGAACTAAGCAGAATTATCTTCGCGTCTAACAGGAATCTAACAGTAAGTATTTACTGGGATATGAAAAAGTTTGATATTTAAACTCGAAGCATTCTTTAAACTCTTCTGAGGGGTATCGAATCCTCAGCTCCACCGCGGAGTAGTGGCCACTACCTATTTTCAATCAAAACTTCAACGTTATCTTAGGGGTATTTGAAGTTCATAACCCTTTGCGATTCTACAGTTCTGCAGTCCCAGTTGCCACCAACAAAATATCCTGTAAATCGCAAAATCTCGAAAACTGGATATTCCTCTTTCTTTCACCTTACCCTTAATGTGACGTTGATATTAATCAAATAAAAGGTGTCCGTGCATTGGTCTTCGCAGCAAGAGATGCCTAAATATCCTTTGAGGCGATGTACGTTCCATATAATTTAATAACTACGACGCTCCCCGCTGCTACAACGGTGTGTAAAAGCAACATCCTTTCCCGCTGCTCCTTTTTACCATGCAACAGAAACGCCCGCGAGGACACAGCGTCTGATGTACCGCGAACAACTGCAAACTGCTCCAACATCTTCATCCTTTCTCGCTTTCCTTTCCTTTTCCCCCGTCGCCTCGCTTTACCTGTCCGGGTCCGCTTCAATTTTCTCAAGAGAGCGTCTATATATATACAGCGGCGAAACGACCGACGAGGATATTCCTTAAGCACGTCATCTACTTTGTACTCTAGTGCTTCTTTCTCCTGCCTCAGCGAGAAAAAAACTTTCTACGAAATTGTAAGCCCGCGCTGACTCCGTGGGACAGGGAGTTTGAACGAATTTCTTCGCCCGGCTTCCGGGAGAGTGGTCAATTTAAACGGGGACAAGCTCCCCGCGACCGTGCCGCGGATCCATTTTATCCCCATAGATCCACTTTTTGGTATATTCGTGCCGTAGGGACGTTTTTGGAGCATTATACCGCGCTATAGAATATTCGTAACGAGTTAGCGCAGCTGTTGCTTTCATTGCGCTTCGAGTTGCAGTCGCTTCCATTGTGTTTAGATATCGCGGGGGGGGAAACAATTGCCTGCTCGCGCGCGGCGCTGGTTGACGGATGAAACAAAACGTGTTCGGGGATGGCGAGAGCAGTGCCACTTAAAGTATAAAATGCTGTTACAAGCTTTAAAGCGAACGCACCTGAATGCATCACCGTGGAGTGTACGTTTCGCCCGGAGTGTACCACCTGTGCTACATTAGACCGCCGCTACTTGGCAGTGATGAATAGGAAGGGAGTGAAATAAAAAAAAATTGCACGGATAACACGGGCCAGGAAATATGAAAGCATTCTGCAGCGTCTTCCAGCTTCCTGGCTTTCGGCTGTACAGGGGAAAGTGGAACAGGGAACCTCCGCAGACATATAACTCTGTCTCAGACTTGCACCCTTCATGGGCGAGCAAATTAAAAATTCGCCCACTAACAGCAGTCCATTTTATCTTTAGGTCGGTGTAAGATATTGTTACGGCATTCAAACTATTCGCCTGTTATTTAAATCACATGTTATTATTATATAAAGAATGTTGATTCGCAATTGTTGTCGACACTTGGTAATGAAGAATGATTGACAGCGAAGAGAATTGCTGTCAAGTTTCCGTTTCGTGAATTCGTTACCGTTTCTGAAAGTGGCGAAGTAATGTGATTAGTAAGGAGATATTTTAGAGTGAGCTTATTGAATAACAGTGAAGTGAAGTGATCGAAGTAGAGCGAGTGGTGGACAAAGTTATCGCGAAGAGGGACCTTAATTCTTTTATCAGGACTAACGAGGGGAGGAGTATGAGAGAGGGATGGAATTCTTGACACTTATATCTTTGTTGACTGTAGAGTGATCGAGTTGAGAAGGAACTACTATTGGATAGTTTCAAGAAGTGTCTCAGAAGTGACTATTAGAGATAAAATGAATAAAGATAATTTGAGGAGAAACCCGATTGCATATATAGTGTGATAATTATAAAAAGAAACCGTGCATTTCACAGACATACTTTCTCCAGGGGGTGCAATCGTATATAAAGTGGACGAAAGAGTGCGAAGACCCAAGTGATTATCGCGTGACGGATGCAAACGAGCAAGTACCTATAAAACAGCTGCAGAACAGTGGTCGTGGATGCATATAATTGAAGGCTCCGGGATGGATTGCGACAGGGGTAAACTATGGCTGCACTAGCCGGCGTACATACACGGTTAATAGCACCGCAATGCCATCGCATACGTTGTAGCCTCGTCACATAAATAATTGCACGCTCTGATCGGCTTCTTCGCATCATATTCCACCGCACCTGAATATTCTCGACAAATGCAACCCGTCGATGCTGTGAAATTTAACCACCAAAGTGGACTGAACAAGAACCGCGTATTCCAATTAGCGACAAAGAAGATAGCACACCTAATTTGCAGATGAAAATATTCAACGGGGAATAGGGGAAGCATTGTCAATTTTACGACGCAGAAGAAATTAAAATTTAAACTAGAGATTGATGATCTGTAAGGTTGAAATCATTACTGCTGTAATTTACGAAAAGGAATCACAATTCAACCGCCGTTAAATTTTATTCGAAACTGATGAACGAGCAAGTACAAAAGAAATTCTATCGCAACAGAAAAATGCAGTAAGCAGACCACTAAGACACCTCTAACAATATTCCACGCAAATAAACTCACGAACCGTTCAAATTTCATCACCAAGCACAAAAGTGTCCGACACCCCGAGGAGATTAATTATTCCAGTGTATTAAATTCTATTTTCTTTTTTTTTTTTCGAATCCATGGAAGTTTGCAGCTTAATTGCCGAAGCGCTGCGATCCCATGCACGGTCAAAGGCCGAGCGTGAAATTAAAAACGATTCAGGGCCGTTCACGAGGAGCCCCGTTGAAACACAATGAACGTGGACAATGTGGCGCGCCGGAAATGATGATAGAACAGTGACGCAGGCGTGCACAATCGACTGCTGTAGGACGGATCGCAATGAAATTGGACTACGGCCACGGTAGTGCGCGATGTGTGCCTCCTGGAGTATTCGACGAGGTTAATAACCACGCGCGGAACGCGCGCGCATCTGCAATTGTTTAACCAACGTCACGTCGGTGTTGCCTGATTAAATGACATACGCGTCGCCACGGTGTCCGTTGTAATAACGAGGCGAACGACTACGTAACGGATGCCTTTAACGATGATCAGTGTCGTAATTACTCTCGCCATCACTAATCACGATTAATGAACAGGCTGGCCCTACCGCGACGAAAAACACGGGAATCCCATCTCGCCGTCGATGCCATTCCCCATTTCACCGATATTCCCCTCAAAACATACGAGCAAAATCGTATTTCAGAAGAGCGTCTGACTAATGCCTGACCTGCTCCACTGCGGAAGCACTACTGCATTAATAAAATCATTAAGTTTCACGTTCCCCTTTCGCCATACCTCGCGAACATAATATTCAGTGCACCATCCCTTATCTATTTCGCTGCCTGACGTTTGGATAATCGGTCTACGTGGTAGGGAATGGGGATTATTTAGAAATCGGCTGATGCAGTCGAAGCTGCACGGTGATCCGGAGGAAAGCGTGGCCCTCGCTGGAAGGTGGCGCGAAATAGCGGAAATAACAACGTGGCGCTACGGGGGTGGGCTCGATAATTGAGGGCTGGGCAATAGATCGCGACAGAATTGGACAATGGAGGGTTGCTAGCGCCGTTAGTCCTGTCTCTTCGAGTGGCCGGCCCGAGGTTAATAGCGTTGCAGTGGCAGCGTAGCCAGGGAACCCTCGCAACTGGTGCCCCTGTGTCACTGTTCCTCCCAACCCCCTGTCGGCCATGGTCCTGTACAATTTCGTACAGGATATCTCGCATTAAGGCCGGTTCGGGCGACTATATTACGGCATAATAGCGGCCCACATACGTGTCGCCACGTGCACCGTGCGCTGCACGGCGCCGCCGTTAGATGCACCGGCAAATTGACAGACTGTGCGTGACTTTGCTGCTACCCCTGGCTTCTACGCGATGCACCTGACAGAGGTGTCACGCGTAAGGTGCTTTGAATCTTGGGGCGTAGTCTCGGTGACCTATGAATCACGGCTAAGTGAATTTGGGAGCGGAGATCGTGGAGGATTTTGCTAAGGAAGGTGTTTTCTAGGTGAAGAAAGTACTGCCAGTGTTCGTGGTTTTCATGGTGGAAGGAATGTGTTTTGTATAATACGAATGGTGTTGGATTTCCATATTTAGTAACGTAAGATGTTTGGTGGTTAACTTCTTTCCTACGAGTTCGTAACTGGATGTTCTCTCGAGAAATGGAAGCTACGATGGCCATTCTGACTCGCGCTATAAGTCTTCTACGAAGTACTCGGCTGGAGTAGTTGTAAACCTATTCATACTCAGCTGCTAGTGCTGGCAGAGTCGTTAGGTGTCATTTCGTAATCGTTTCACCTCGAAGTAGTCTCGTTCCCCTTTAATCCTTTCTACTAAAGCGAAGAAGGATAATGATTTTTTAGGGGCGATGAAATGAAGTAGCCGGGGAAAAGCAAAAGGTACTTCTAATGTAATAAGGAACTCACGGGGGATGAAAGTTTCCACCTACGGAGTGTAACTTTTGATATATATTAAACTAACGCCCTTACACTGCGCAGCGGGCAGCTTGCTTTCTAATTCACCCTTGATTACGCGCTACAGGCCAATTCTTAATTTCGTCTTAGTAATACCCGTAACAGTAACCGTAAGGCTTAATAAGCGCGAGCGTTACGCATGGTCGTAATAATAACGAAGAGGAACAGCTGCGCTGAAAGTAAAGCTGACTATTTACGGTAAGGAATGCTGAATGTTTGTGTGGGTGCTCTTATTTACGAAATAAACAGAAAAGATCAGCTTGGGCGATCGTAAAGAACCGTTATACTTAATCTACCAAAATTATTACTAAGCTAATTATAGTTTAAATAAAACCTCGTTCATCATTCCAAATTTTAAACAATTCGATTGCATAACTTTTTAGAGCGTAAAAAGCCGTTAAGTTTCCATTCTAATCATTTTTTTTAATCCACTACAGTTTTCAAGATATACAGAAAAATAGGAAATCACGCATTAACCTTTAAGGGATGTTTTCACCCTGAGAAACGGACGCAAACGAATTCCCTGATACTTCTATTGAGGTTCTCCACAAACCTGCACAGTTTCCAAAAAATCGGAGCGTTCAGGCAAGCAAGCATCCCTTGTTAGTTTAATAAAACTCAGATTCAGTTAAATAGGGGTAGTTTTTACTAGATATCTATGTCACTCGGACCGTTGCAGCGATTTCATTTACTTCTTAGACTGAAAGCTGCATTGAATATTTAGTTCCATGGAACTCAAATTCCACCAGCAAGTAGGGGTGGTTCTCAAGACGTTCCTAGTTGAATTCGCCATGGACAACTATGGTGCGAGGATCCTCCCAACGACTTCATTTGGTTTTTAGACTGGGACCAACCCTGAATATTTAGTTCGATAGAACTGAGATCCCGGCAGCGAGTGGGGGGTGGATCTCACCAGATCCCCAGCTGGATTAGCCGTAGACAACTATGGCTTTTGGAATCTTAGCTTCGGCCCGTAAAGCCGAGATTGAGCGGCGAGAAGGTGGCGAGATGGCAAGGAATCGAAGAGGGGAGAAATTGGCTGCGCTTTATCTGTAGTTTACTGACGTTCGAAGGGAGGCCATTGCCTGAAAGGGTGCAATGCCATGCGGGGGTTAGCATGAATGGAGGGTGGTGCGCTTCTAGGAGGGCTTGAAATATCGTGGGTGGTGCGCGAAGGCGAAGCGACGACTTAATAACGGTACTTAGTGTCGCGCCAACTTTATAAATTTTCCTTAATCCCCGCTGACAAATCCACCCGGTCCCTCGATTTTCCCGCACTGTAGATTTTCCCTCTTCAGCTTAACGCACACTGACGCCCGCACGCGTGACCAAACATCAACGCTGCGTAGAGAGGCAGATCGATCGAAATTTTCAAGCGTTCACTACCACAGAACTTTCAGTAAAACCGCTCAGATAATACTGAAAAAGAGTTCTATCGCCGAAAGTAGACCTCGTCTCGATGACAATTCTATAATTCAAGGTTTTCTCGAGTCCCAGAGATGGTGGCCGATGTGAAAATAACGGTTACGATGCGACCGGATCTAAAATGAACCCATTATCTGTTAGTGAAAATGATAAGGCCTCCCTTTTGCATAGCTTTCCGTCACGTTCCCCTAGGTCGATGACGGAGGCACGCGGTTCGTGGAGCGGCAGATAAGCGCGCATCCACAGAAATCGGCAAAAAGGGGATCGATCGGTGGGCGATTGACTTGGTAAGCCGGCGCTTTTGAGGATTAGCCGCGGCGCATTGCACATTATGCAATTGAATCAACGCGCTAATCTCGATCAAACGTGTCCAGCGTCTGTGGCTGCATATACCCAGCTGAATATTACAGTTGCGTCTCCCGGCTTCGCGGCGAGCACTCAGCTTCGCCAATATTCAACTTGCCAGCTAATGTAAACCGATTTATGTCCTAAGAACGGTCTCGCTCGCGGTAGAAACTTGAGGATGCCTCCACGCTGCACCGACAAGCCCTGCATGGTGTTGGTGTTTTAGGTATTTGGTCTCATAGAGGAACAATTACAAGTGGAACATCAGAATTCATTAGTTAAAGGAGGATGGTAGGATGTGGTGTAAATCTGGGTAGCTCAGGCACTTAAAATATTGGTAGGATCGTTCCATAAATCCCAAGGAATTCTAAAAGTAGAATTATTTACCGGAAAATTAAAAAAATTCTGAAACTTTCTGAATGTGTAGGGGATTTCCTCTTGATTACAACGCAATTTTTATTTGCTGCCCAAACTCACTCGAAGGGGTTGAAATTAACGCCTGAAAATTCGGCTATTTTCCGATTTTGTCTTACAACTCGCGAACTGTTACAGATAGAAAAAAGTTTCAAGACGAAACTTATTTCTTTTAATTAGATCCATCATTTCGTAAAAAACTTATTTTATAGTTCACGAGTTATAACACAAAATCGAAAAATAATCGGATATTCGAGGGTAAATTACACCCCCTCTAGAGTGAATTTGAGCAACAAATAAAAATTACATTATGATCAGGAGGAAATTCCTTACATATTCACAAAGTTGCAAAATGTTTTGAATTTCCGGGTTCGTGATGTTCCCTTGTTAGTGCACAAATATTGTATGTCCACTTAATTAGCGTTTTTGAGGAAAACAGGTACCTATATAAGATTCGGATACACACAATGAACAAAAGTATTATTTTTGACAAATTTATGAAATAGATATAAATGTGATTTTTATACAGCATAAGCAGTCAAGAACTTAGTTGCATATAAAAGCTCAAATATCACAAAAAGTGGACGTACAATATTTGTGCACTAAGCCATCGACATCCTGCTTATGTACCACCCTCCTTACTAAAAGCTTCCTGAATTTCCCTGAAACATGAAGGTTCTAAAGACCCCTGAGCTCAAACATTCTGACCCGACAAAGAAACCCCCTTCTTACCCTTCAATTCTCACCCACACTCTCGAATACCTCCTCCCAACTTCATCCACACTCCCAGGGCTCCATTATCACGGTCACACCCTTTACAACCAGCCCGTAAATCCAGCGTCTAATTACTTCGAATCAGCCGGTGATCTAGAGTTGACAATATCTTGCCCGCGTAATTGTCTCGAAACAATTCCGTTGGAGCAGCCCGGACGACAGCATTATATAGGGGCCACGAACTTGCCAGCCTAGAATTCGTACGTGCCGCGGCTGCGGCGGCCGGTGGAAATACAATTACCCGATAATACGCCGAGGAACGAGAAGACCGGTACGCCCGAGAGCGGCTCCGCGAAGACGTATCGTTCTGGCTTACGTCGCGGGATATGGGTCAGTGAATCGCGTGCAACGTTCCCCCTGGTTTCTCGCGACCGATCAACCCTAATCCGATCGGGGCTCGCGTGGTCTTGATTCCTTAACTGGGCCGAGGGATCTTCCGCCAGGCGCCTAACCGGCCGTTTTCGTCGCGCAGCTTTAAATCCCGCGACAGGGCTCTACGGAGGGGGCCGAGCCAGGAAACAGGAAAACTCGAATAAGACCGTCGGCGATACAGCTGGCACGCGATCAAACAATCCCGTCGTTGCCCCGTGCCGCGGGCTTAAGTTATTTCCCGTGTTACCCGGGTGTGTATCGTCATCGCGGCGGGACGCGCCCCCCGTGTCCCACCCACGCCGCGGAAATGGCAGCGTATAATCGGCCGTGTGCCTGTGAATACCAGCGGGGACGCGAGCAATGGGGCGGAACTCCATTCCGGCGACGGGCCGTTCCATTCGACCGTTTCAACGACTTTCTTGCGTACCAGTTAAACGTCCCCCGCGGAATGCTTCGGACACGGAGGTACGCAAATCTTTACAGAGCTGTGAGTAACTGCTGTTGCGCTGGGTTTTTGCGGCCCCGTTTTGGGCTGGCTGGCTCCAGCGCCAAGTAGTTTGATTAACGATTCCGTTTTTCGGCTGTCTTCGGAGCAATTCGGTGCTGCGGTATGCGGTGACGCGTCCGGGGAAGCTTCTCGAGGATTCTGTTGGCTATTTCAAACGTGATTGTGGTCGAGGGAGATGAGGTGCGGCGGAAGGACCCTAAGCTTTTAGGTCATCGATTCTTCCTGATAGCTAAGTCGCTTGAATTAAAGCATAGGAAGGATTCTAAGAATACTAGGGATCTTCTAATTGGCACAACTCTGGCAGTAGGATGACGTTGGCTAGTGAGAGGTTCGAATCCTACAGGCCAGCACCTAGAATGTAGGCCAGATGGAGGAAGAATTTGTATGTGGGGGACGTTGGATGGAAAATCGGTCATCGAGGTCGCGTGGGTCCAGCGAATTAGCATTCCGAGCTTGGCTTTTTAATTTCGCGTGTCCTGAATGGAAAAGCGACGCGGTGTCCCGATCCTTGGACGCGTAATTTTCAAGCAATATTTGCGGTGCACGGTGGAATAAGGGTGGCATGACCCCGCTGCAAAACTGGGTTAGGTTAGGGCAATTGTGACGTCACTCTGCGGCAACCCAGTTACCCTCCCTCCCCTCCCTCTTCCACGCGGTATCACCGCCACTACTTATAGACAACACTGCGGTAAAGTGGCGAGGGCTATCCTGTCACCCGCTCTTTAAACGCTCAATTTCCTCCGTGAAATCACGATTCGGTCAATTTTCTGGTAACTTCTGCACAAGCCTCGGGCTTCACCTGCCAGCTTACTGTCTTCAGGTTCGACTTATCAGTATACTAGAAAACTGACACTAGTTGTGGATGCAAAGTCATAAGTTACTTACGGATGATGCAACTTAATATAGTGACGATATTATTATCAGAATTTAGGAAAGTGGTCGGGATTATTTCCCTTGAGATATCGACAAACCAAATTTGTATCTTATAGTCCTACAAACTGAGTTGTATCATCAAACTACCTGTTACAACTTTATTAACGTGGAGTTATGGAGTCACTACCCCCTAGAAATATCGCGAGAGAATCAGTCGTTCTTCCTTATCATACGTTAATTCTGCCCTACGTGTACCGAAGTTTCTCTTGATTACTTGACTACCAAACGAAGGGTGCTGAAAGCTTTTGCGCGGGACTGTACATGGAAGTCTTCGAGTGTGAGAAATGGTCACAAAGTGCATAGGCTTTGTCGCGTAGGAAAAATGGGATCGACTATCTCCGTGGGAGTTCATGGCGTGGAACTTGCACGCGACCGGACAGATCACGGTGTTGCGAACGTGTTTCGTGCCCCTAATGTTCCTCCGGCGCGGTGGTTACGAGAACGATGCTATTTTGCACGGCGTTACGCCGATAGTGCATAATTGCTGGCAGCACGGGTTCGGATATTTAGGTTAGCCCGTAAATCACTGGCCCCACCCACGCGCACAAGCTGTCGTTGGGTCAGGTCAGCGAAGCAGGTTAACTACCACCTATCGCCTGTTCTTCCAGATACGACGAATGCGAGTAGCGCCAGTCTTCTGGCTGATATTAGAGCGAATTGTTCTGGCAATCGTCTTTTAATCGAACGAGCCCCACTTCTTCGTTAAGGGCTTTGATTGCCAAGGTGTTATCAAGCTATCAAGAAGTAAGCCACCACTCGTGCCCTCAAAAGCAACAGGGATTTCGAGTTTCGAGCCGTAAGCTCCACTTGCATCTTCTAGTTCCACCCATAAACTTCTGACGTGGCAAACCAAGTGCCCCATAGCCAGATCAAACGTATCTAAGGAACACGAGACTTTGACCGTTCCCCAAAGTGTTTCCATGCCCCCGTTTAGCTGTCACGAACATGGGACTCGGAAAGAGAAAGCGATCGACACTTGAGCGCGTCATAAATTATGCCCTTGGCGATTGGGGCGCAGAAAGGCATTCGTGAATGTATCGTTGAGGACTCATGGTTGCTTCTCCTCGTGGAAAATCCTACGTTTACCATTTGAACTTTATTTTCTACGCTTCGGCTTCTACGAGAATACTAAAGTTATACAATGCGTAGCTTGAAATTCATCTTGCAAGTAATAGCTCCCTTCATATTCCACTAGCGCCCTACCACCGTCAGAGTGGAATGTATCTCCATCCAAGGCCTTCAGGAATTCGAAGAAAGAGGCCGTCAGACATGCCTGGAACCTGCCCCCGGAATATACGACCCTGCAACACAGTTAACCCCCTCGCCTGAAACCTTAACGGCCCCAGACAACGCCAGCCAGAAATCTCGTTTGCCACGTACGCGGAACTGGGTCGACAGCGGCCTCCGCGAACCGTGACCCGGTTTCCGATTACGTTTTCGAGCCATTACGTTTCCTGTTCCGTTCGCCGTCGACGTGCACCGTCTAATCACTGGTTTCATTGGCCGCGACGAGGAAGCAGCGCGAAACGATCCGTTCCAGCTCGTTTAGCGTTACTTCAATCTCGGTTCTCCTTACAGCGGATTAACGTGGCTTGGTCCGCGGCAGAATATTATGTTGACGAACGCCGGCGGCTTAGCTGCGCGCCAGAATGCCTGCCGCCTCGGCACTGTTTAGAATCTAATTAGACTAACGCGTTTTAGCTCCTGGGCGCAGCCTGCGTTTGCCAGTCGCTCATCTTTCGGCGAACCCGCTGGCCGCATAGTTCACGAATGATAATTGTCTTTGATGATATCTTTCTCGGGATCGCAAACGGCAAACGGCACTTCTTGTGTAATGGATCTGTGTCGTGACTGGACAATGTGTTTCTTGCGAATAGATTTCCTAAGTGGTTCGTTTCTTTTTGGATGCATTGAGATATTCGTAAGGCGAGGAGAAACAGAAACTTTCGAACGAGGCGATTATTATTGTAATTGTTAACGGGCGGGATATACGTGCTAAAGAACTTGGTGAAAAAGGAACGGGGTGCGGTCTAACTGAAGAAGCTAGGGAACCACTTAGCCTTGAATGCAAGTACAAAGTTGCTCCCCAGAAGAGTTGCATCCAGGTACTTTTAAAATATCTTGAGAATGATGGAAATCGATTTTATCGTTCCCCTTAAGTCCCTTTTCGCGGGCGTGCCACTCCGCGTGCTTGCAGTTCGAGTAGATACTATTATGGTGAGCTGTGGCCGAGGCACAGCAATTTTCACGCCAATCTCGCGTCCTCGAGCGAAAAGAACAAGCCCAAGTTTTGCCTCCGTGCTTTCCGCGGCGCATCGTATGAATTTCTATCGTGCATTATCCGCATGAGTTAAGCAATGCCCGAATCGACGGTCGTAAAAAGTTTCCTGCACCAGAGAAAGTGGCTAGACTTTGGTCGTTGGAGAATGGCCAAACCGTGGGCATTGTTCTTCGTGCGGGGAATGGCAGCGATGAAGTTCGAGTAACATTATTGGCGATGTGGGCTTCGTGTACGCAGCACCGTTTCTAATTATTTCGACGATACTGCGCTTTACGTTTATTCCTCTCGCGCCGTAACTTGTGGCATTAAATAGTAACGTTGCTCTCGGAATAGGAGCGTGTTTTGTAACGCTTCTTGTCAGAGGATTATAACGCAAGGCAGGGCAGGATTTGGTACAGAGTAGAAATTACAAGAGTGAGTTAATTCCATTTCATTTCATTTTAATTATAGTAATTAGTATTACGTTATGGTTAGGCTTATTAACAGTTCCTACTGCTGCCTGGCCTTTACCTTTATTTTACTTTCTCTATATGTATTATACATTCCACTTAATAAATAATAAAGTCGTAATAATAATAATTTACCATCTTTTGCAACTACTTTGCACGATGGGTATGTAAAGCAATACAGTGAAGATATCTTTTTGTTTAGGTAGTAGATTGAAACCACATTTACTGTAAACGAGAAAGGGTTTAAAAGTACCTACATGTTTTTTTTTTTTTTAAATTTTGCCGTTATTCAAACTTTATGGTAACGCATGAGGATCTCGTAATATCGACTCATCGCGTGCTGGGTTTCCCAACGATGGAACCAAGTTGCAGAATAGGAGTTGTAACTACTTGTAACTTCAGAATACCCATAGCTTTTATATTGAATGCCTTTTCCCTGGCCAGGGTAATAAAAAGTTACAATTCCGATCGAAATAAGATTACTTCGAATGTCTTGCACTATGGGGCTAGCACACCTGCTGCTTCCCTAATTTATAAAGGTCGCAGCTACCAGCAGTTAGCTGCGTCGATATCGGAGAGCACGATTGTCTGAAATAATCCAAGGATTTTTGAATATCCTTCAATTCGTTAACCACCCTTTGCCATACCAGTAACGATCTTTATATCAACGAGTATTTTTGCTGATTCACTGTCGATCTTTAATGGATTGCTTGGCGAATAACTTCGCTCCCTTCCCGTGAAAGCTGCGCAATCGACATTCGCAGAGAGCCCTCTTGTAATAGCTGGCCCAGTATTGGCGATATTACGAATCCATTATCGCGTTATACATATTCCCTGCGCTCATCCCGCTCTTCCTTTTTCACTGTCGAGACCGAGCCAGGGTAAACGATTTTTCGCTGAGACGAATTTAAAGGAAAATGCAAATCCCACTGTTGATCCTCTCTTTTTATTGCTGATCCATTCGTTTCGGCTTGGAGGTTACTGCGAGTGTTTGTTGCAGCTCTGCTAGTTCTGTGCTGGTTATTCCTTGTAATTTCGCGCAACCGTGTGTTTTCCAGGGAAATAGAAGCTTAAAGTTAAAGTACCTACGCTCTAAATTTTAGTATTCTATTTCTTAGTTCGTGGAATCTAATATACAGTGCTGCGCTGTATTTTCCTGTTTGCATTATGTGGATCGCCGGGCTGGCAAAACTTTCGCGTTTACAGGAAATCGACAGGAAATTGGAATCCCCGAAAAGCGGATTCCGACTTCGAAACTTGAGGCGAGTGTCGCTGACAGAGGGGGCCTTATTACTGCGAAACGCGTCGATGCAGATTTCGTGCGATCTTGGATACATAAATTCTGCCATTACTAAGGCGACGTATAACGATTCACTTTATTCCCGTGGATAAATCAGTATTATATAACAACCGTGGCCATATCATGCTTCCTTGAAAATGGTTTTCACGCTACGAAAGCCACGGAGTGCCGTGTAGAACACCCTTCAATCTTTCCATATTACTGTATTCAAATTGTCCTTTCTAAGAAATAAAAGGAAAGCTGAGACTTCAAATCTGAACAGCTCCGAAATACAAATGTCAATTTGAGAATTCAATGCTGTGATATTCAATTTCAGAAAATCGAAGTTGTATTATATTCTTCATAATTCCAGCTTTATCCTATTTTTTTTTCAACACTGAATCGAGAAATACCTTTTCGCTTTGAGTCAAACTTCCACTTCCCATAAATATGATAGACTCCCAGTTAACCCTTCATGGTCATACCTTCTTATAGTTACAAATTGCCAAAATCTTATTATAGCCAAAATTTTTCAACATTCTGGCAAATGAAATTGGTGTGTTCGAGAAATAAAATCCCGGGTTGCAACTTTGTGCGTTTTCGCGAGAGGCCAAATTTGCGTTTGCAACTTTGTTTCATTCCCCAAGAAGGAAAATTCACCCTTCATGATTCAGAACTAGTTACTTACCTTGCGATCGTGCACTATGTGGTAAGTATTCAGTTAAGCTATTGAACGCCCCGCGAAAAGGCAACAAAGTTGCAAAGGGCAAAAAATTTTCAACATTGTTGCAAATGAAATTGGTGTGTTCGAGAAATAAAATCCCGGTGTGCAACTTTGTGCGTTTTCGCGAAAAGCCAAATTTGCGTTTGCAACTTTGTTTCGTTCCCCAAGAAGGAAATTTTTTTTAACGACGAACATTGCTAAACAAGGGTTATGTCCAGTGTTACTGTTTAATTAAATATTATTACATTTTTTAACATAAAGGTTTTGTGCATACATTTTACGGTTTCGCTAGAGTTTTCTGAGTTTTATGTTTGAAGTCTCATAACGCTCCGTTAATATTTACTCAAGTTATCGCAATTTATGTTGAAAAAGATATTGACTTTGGTCGAAAAATTTTTTGTCTATAATTTTTATCTCGAATACTAATGATTTGATAAAAAAAAGACTGTAAATAGAAAAAATATGTGTCGTGACAAGCTTTACAACACTATAATTGTTAAAATACAGTTTAACAACATTTAATTTTCCAATATTTCTTAGCGTTTATACAATACTTTTTCGGATTTTGGAGCGCTAGTCCCCTTACTGCATCCTAGCCCTCAATTGCCCCCGAGTGCTACACCCCGCGTGACTACGAAGGATTAATCATTAAAACCCAGGCATAATTTTTCACAAAGATAGCAACCTATCTTTGTCGCACTAAGGTAACACACGAAATTGAATCATAAACAAAGCAACAGATAAAAAAACACAAGGTGCAGCCATGTGCTGCTATTAACCTAGCCCAAGGATCGCAACCGCAAGCGTTACGTTCGTACAGAGCAGCGCAATTCCATCCAGCACAATATCACGGTCTGAAAGAATCGCGTCCCAAAGGGATTAAATTAGCGGGAGGAGGGGGGGGGGGACTCAATAAAAAGGTTCCCTCGCGAGGTGGGAGGAGGTGCCACCGATCTTCCCATCGAGATAAGCCGGCGTCGCGGGTAATCTCGTGGGCGATTTTGAAGCTGGAATCCGGAGAATCGGTGGCTCGCTCTCCTTCTCCAGCGCACGCCGCCGCTGGCTCCACGGAATTGCAGGAATTGCCCTGGCCGCTTAAGCCCGCCGAGATTGCTTCCTGTTTCCCGCGCGACACGTACTTATTTCGCGGGAAGAACGACCGCGCGATAACTGCGCCGATGGGCTCGGGCGGTTGATTCCGAGAGGAGCCAAGACGAAAATGGTACCTACGCCAAGAGGGGGGTTGGCGCGGGCGGAGTAGCTACGTCCCCGAGGAGGCAGGAATAGACGTCTCCTGGTGGCGTCGGTAGGAGAAAAGCGGCCGAGAGGCTTGCTGCAAATGGCGTGGATTATATAGCTTCCCTGCGACGAATCCGCACCCCCTTCGTTCCGCGGGGCTGGCGACGAATTCCTTTTCAGTATTACGCTCGTCAGGGAATATGGAGACGTTCCTCCAGCGCGCCCGGGCATTCCTCCTCGCTGAATGCTGAGATGTGTTTGGGTCTTGTTGTCTTTTACGCGACGTCTGCGCCACGCTGCTTCATACACACCTGCCCCGTGCATCAAACGAGACGCAAACCTCTTCGATACACGCTCCTCCAGCTGTGCTATCCGGTAACGGAGGGCGGTGACGATCGTTCTGCGGTTGCTTCGAACCCTTTCATGCAGAAGCTCGTGCTGGAGTTCAGGGTGGCTTGCAGGAACGTGAAATGAATGGTTTGACGTGTGATGAAGTTACGAAGCTTCGGTAGGTTGGTTTCTGAGTGCTTGGTGGCAGGTAAATCATTGCTGCGATTGATACTTTTAGGTCGGGTCATCGTACGACTGATTCGATGTGAAAGTACGTAGGGACGGTGGACTTTTATAGGTACTGCAGACATAGCCGGAGACTGCGGGGAATTTTAAACGATTCCTGTCTGGTACTGTTTTATAAATATTTAAGTCGCTTATAATGCCGCTGCTGCTCGTCCGTTTTAGTATTGGGACGAGAGAATGGATAAATTGAAACGAAGGGATGAAAAAGTTTGAAAGATCCTTACAGTTTCAGGGCTAATACTCGTTTGTGAAAGGCATTCGAACGCTCTCGCTGCAGCTTCTCGGTTAATTAACAAAGTTTTTCATCGGTAACTGGTACGAAACGAAGGGAAACAGCGAAGCAGAAGAACGGCAACGGGAGGAAGTTATCCCTGTCGCGGATGCGAGCAGTAGCTTTTGGCAAATAACGTGGATTAGCCCAGCTTCGTGCCAGAGATTCCGAAGAATTACCGCGCTCTGCTTTACGTCGAGCAGGGAATGTGACGAAGTGTCACTGTACCTTCTCTAATCACGTGTGACGTGTAAAATATCATGATTTACCTGTGCGAATGTGTTAGTTCCACGGCAAAGTCTATTAAAAAATAAAACAGGGTAGGCAATGGTGTATCAGAAGCCTCTGCTTCCACAAAAATATTAGTCTAAGTAAAGTTTTAAAAGAACATAGAGCCCTCCAAGTATCTACATCTAAATAAAGAACACATTCGCAATTATTCGAAAGCAGCTTTGGCCTCGGTGCACGTATTGGCCAACATGACGAAACCGATCCTCGAGCCAACGAGCATCCAGGATGCTTTCTGCAGTTTTTCAAGCCGAGTTGGGCGCAAGGTGATCCGTTGATCTAAAAGAAACTGCCATCGCTTTTGCATAAACCTTGTCGCGGCGCCGTGCTACCAAATTGGAGTTGTCGGAATCGAGTTTCCGTTTCGATCAACGGTTATCGGTTTCCACCTCTGTTTCCTTCGACGGGCATTCCGGAGGCAGCCTCGAGAATCGCACCGTAAAATGTATTCGCGGCAGGCAATTTTCGAATGTCCGCCATTCAGCTGGACGTGGCTCCGAAGCTACGGTTATTCCGTTCGGCCGAGCTGTTGCTAGCAGCTCGATTTCCATTCGGGAGAAATCGGCCGGAAGGTCGCGAGGGTTAAATTAGCCGCGCGGAATGAAACACGGCGGGGTAGCTGGGAATTCGGCTACTCCGCCGCGTCGAGATGGAGGATCAGGCTCTATTGACGACCTGAAAACGGTGGTCGTGGAGTTACGGGATACATGGTGCCTGGGAAATGGCACGGTCTGCCAGTAGGAGGTGAGTCTTTGGGAAGATAAGTGAAAATTGTAGAACAGGCTTTACAATTTCCGAGGAAAGTGACTGTGAGTTTGCTGATAACTTCAGAGGAATTCGTAATACTCATGAAACTACATACAAAAGTATCTAATTGGGATTTAGGAATATTCACTTCTCTGTTTCATTCTAGGGTGCCCAATATTCTCGATGGAGTTGCAAGAGGATCATAAACTGAAATGAAAGTAGAACGTACATAACTGATCCAGTCGCCCACAGTCCTGCGATTCTCCCACTTCTTCCCCAGATCACCCAGTGCATCTCGAACAGTACGGGGGTCGGAAGACGGCAAATCATCCCTGGTTACGTTACGTGCTGTAGCACGATTGTCCTCGGTCGGCCAGGAAGGGAAGAAAGAATCGTAGGAGCGAAAGTGGCAGGGGACAAAGCCAAGAGGACAGGTCCGTTGAGAAAGGCGTACAGGGAGAAACAGATGTGCAAGGGACCGTCGGGGATAGGTTGCTTAGGTAGCGGGGGTTTCTCGTAATTTCCCGAGGGTAAAGGCAGAGAAACGTGCCGGTGTTCCGTCGTGCTTTTCGTCCTGGCGCCGCCTCCGTCGTCGTGGACGGGAGCCGCTAATCTCTCGAGTTCCACCGCCGCGAGTCCAGCTACAGAAACGTGGAAATGGAAAGTTTCTCGCGGATGGGGCCACGGCAATGGCAGTGGTCGACGTCATTGCCGGTCGCCGGGAAGGAAAGAGCCTCCCCTCTCGGCCGACCCTCGATAATCTTGTCCACGCCGGCTCCGTGGACCCGGTTTTTCGTTTTATATCCGCAGCCACGGCCGCAGAGCTCCTCAATGGCCCTCGAATCGATCGCCGACTGTAAAATCGAGAACGCTCGGTGATAATGGACCCGGCTCCAGGCTAGATGGGATCCTTTGTGCGCCTCCCGAGCTGTGGTCCTGATAGGATCGCTAATAACTCCTACCCTCTGTCACCAACCATCCTTACAAACCACAACGAGCAACTGTTTAACGCCAATTTTATAAGCACCTCCCCCTCGGCTATGGAATTAAATGTCCTTATAGCGACTCAAGATTAGACCGTTTTCAAAGCATCCTTTGAGCTCCCAGTCCAAGGCCGCTCGGTGGCTGTTGCAACTGGGCATTCAGTGTCTTCAAACATCGCGCTCGGTAGGACGTTCCCTAGATCCGCATCCTTTCAGGCTTTGCAAACAGACAGCATCCGCGAACACTGAATTCCCTGGACCTACCTCGTAGAGTCTATTCCTGTTCGTTTAAGGAGGGTTTGTACGATGCGTGGTAAGTAACTAGCTTCGCAGACTTTGCGGTAGCCGTGGAAAAGCCCGTTCCAGAGGATCACGTCGTCGGAATGGCTGAGCTTTCTATTTTCGCGGGTTTATCGGGGCCATGGATAAAGATACGTGTCGCGTTCGCCGCAGGATCATCTCGACACGCGGGTCAGGACCGCTATAATCGTCCCTCTGACGTTCCCCGTGGTATCAAATAACGGCGGCGCGATAAATAACCGCGCGATCCTCCTCGAGATCACGATACCGCTCGAAAACGTCAGCGGCACGTGAGCGCGTCCCCATCGGAATCCAGATGAAAGCACTTGGCCGCGACGCGATGCACGCCCGCCTTTATTTATGACAGATTTACAAAATTGGAAAAACCACCTCGACCCGCACGGCGCCCTGGGCTCTCGGCCCTATTCCTGTAACGGCCCGATCGACCTCTCCTTCCACCGCCGCCCCCGCAGAATTCGAATTTATGTCCGTCCGATCTGTCAAGGGTGGCTCTTATTGCCTGCACGCGCTCCAGTTCTGCTGAATCGGGGCAAATTAAGATACGACCTGAAATCCACTGGGTGCTTTCCGCGGGGACGAAATTCCTGGCAGGGGGAGATTTGGAAGGACAATGATAGCGAGGCTTGCCTATAGATTTGCAGGCTTTACGAAGGTAGCATAACAATTAGTCTTTTTATTGAAGGCTTGTATGTACGAATTAATGAAATATTTACTATCTCTAATATAAAGTTTAAGTAAGAATGCTTAAATTATATTATCGGACGAGAAGACCCTATAAAATTTTATAGTTTATTTTAATTAAGTAGAAATTTAATTTAAATAATTTATTTCGTTAACTTTGACAAATATAACCAATCATTTTGTATTAAATTAAATAATTTTTTGTTAGATAAAATTACCTTAGGGATAACAGCGAAGAGTAATGGAGTAAAGGTCGGGGTTGAATGAAAATTAAATTATGTATGAAATTCTTAAATTATACATATATATGTAGGTTATTATTATTTTTATCATTATTATTATTATTGAACGGGTATATAACCCTTTAGTTTGCAATGGTAAGAATTACAAAAGTGTACTTACAAAGAACTTAGTCGAATAAAGAAGTACTATGCAAATTTTAACGTGAGAATAGCGTGACAGATGTTAGTTCTTCGTACGATATATTCAGTGTTGATTTACTGCGGGCTGTTCATTCACCGAACAAGTCACCCTATAAACTAAAATTAACGTGGAGTAACGTACAACCAAAAACAGAAAGAACAACTACTTTTTAGAGGTCCTGCGTGTCAACATTCCCACTCATCAAAGTTTATTTTTAAAAGTAACGAAAGGGGTGGGATATTATCTACAACTGTGAGATAAAGATTTTTTAACCTAAGATGGACCACAAGGTACATAGACGTTCGCACTTAAATCCTCGAGTGATTAGTGAATAAAATAGCCAGATAGCTCTAACACAAAAATATTGAAAATTAATACAAGACACCACTTTCAAGGAAGCGGCGTCGAGCCACTGTCGAGCCTCCGTTCGAGATTAAAAAGGGATGCGCTAACGACATTAGCATGAAAAAAAGCGGAATCGTCCGCCGAGGAGAAGATTGCCCGCGTAATATCGCGCTCCCGTGGCGATGGCGAGTTTCGAGTAAGTACGCCGTGCTCGCTGAAGGGGCATCGAGCGAGGAAAGGTAGGGCCCGGCCCGGCCGGCGGCAAAAAGAGGAGTAACATGTAAAAGAGCCTTCCGGTGTAGAAAGAAGCTCGGTGAAACGGATGAGGAGGAAGGGGACAGGTGTTCCAAGCTCTTGGTAAATTACTCGTCGCGGCGGGGTCGGCTTCGGGAGACAAGAGCTTGTCGATCGTGGACGCCTTCTATTCCCGGATAAGTCGGTCGCTGTTACACCGTCTACCTACCAGACACTAATTTGCTTTCCCCACCCACGCCACCCGTTTGCATTAAAGCTCAATCGCTCGGCGAACGGCGGCTAATAGCGACGGCGAGCGATTCGATTTCTCGCGGCCCGTTTCCCTTTTTGTCTTCCCCAACCACTTTCCATCCTTCCCCTCGGATTTATTACGCCAGCTTCGCGTCTATCGGCGACGTCGCGTCGCGTCGGTAATGCCGCCGGTTTTCCCACGGAATCGAGTCTCGAGTGGTTCCGAATGCTCCCCGACGATGCCGGCATTCAACGGCTCGATGCAAGGAAAAACTATTCAGAATCGTAATTGCGTTATTAACGTCCACTCCTTTTTTTTTCGCTCGCCGCGAAACGGGCCGATTGGAAGTGTTCCCTAGGCTCGGAATTAGCTTGCGAAATTGATTAGCATTGATTGGAACTCTTATGGGCGAGGGTTCAAGGCTACACATACTACTTCCCCCTTCGAACCATACTCCTTACCGTTTCTCATCATTCCGCTCCGTTACATCGAGTCTCCTATACCCATCTATCAAAGCGGGTGCGCGCGGCAGCCATGAACCGCGTCCGTTTAAACACCCAGTGTTCTACATGCTCCTGATAAATTGATCTCCCTTAAGCTTCGTAGATGAGCCATTCCCGGTTCGAACGGTACCTACTCCGCTCTGGAGAGTACTCTTCCAACGTGATCCCAAGCCTCCTTTTCTTCCTCGATCCTCGGCGTCCTTTAATCTCTAGCTGCAGCGAACGGCCGTTACGCGTTATACCCTGTGCACTCCGTTCCCCCGCAGTGGCTTATCCCTTCTGATAATTAACGCAGCGCCCGATACTATTTATATGTGATAGGAAACTCCGGGGCGCCCGGCTTAGCCTGTAGCCCAGGCTGCTACAACCGCTCGGCACCGTGGCGTAATTTCGTCCGGGCGCACGCCAGTGCTTCCAATTACCGCGAAATCGTATTAATCCCCGCGAAAATCCCGTGTCGAGGTGATAAACGCGCCCCGACGCGGCCACCAACGGGATTAGGCGGCCGCGCCACCTGCGGCGAAGATACCCCGTTTACACGGGCCCCGACACCTCCGAGGAAAAAAGTTTTGCCAGCAAACTGAACGGGGCCCGGCCACCTACGCTGATCCTTGCTGGCTGGGAACGTGTTCTTTTGGCTGGCAAGCCTCGTCGCATCCTCGTGCAGCCACCCCTTTTTGCTCGGTCGCTGGATTACTTCTTGTATTTTGGGTGGTTGGTGATGCCACGAGGTTTGGTAATTGAATTTCTTGGTGGGGGTTGTTAAATGTGTATAAAAGTACGTGGTGTATAGGTACGTGGAGTGTCGGTAGTGTTGGTTGACTCCATCGTTGGACGTGTAGGGGATTGGGATCTTCATAGTTAGCTGACTGAGGGTGCAGGGGTCGTTGTGATTGATTGTAACGATGGAGGATCCTTCGTGAAATATTTGGTACTCCAGGTTAGATCCTGAATAAGGGATATTGTTTGCGGGTCAGTGGTCAGTAGCTGGATAGAGGAAGGTGGTATGGGTATGTACAGGGTGTAACAAGATTTATATGTTATGGCTGACAATCACGGTGGAGAGTTTTGTTAAAAAAAGTGCAGCAAAGTTGATTTTTGACCTAGAAATTCAAAATCCAATTTTTTTTATTCTAACGTGTTCTACTGTGTTGTAATTTTCGTAGTTTATTTGAAATATTCCTTGGCACATAGTTCCTCTGACTCTTTTTCTCGTTTTATTGTATCAAACACGTTACAGTGAAACAAATTCAACCGCGAATTTCAAGGTCAAGGTCAATTTCGCGGTACACTTTTTTTTAACAAATCCCTCACCGATGCAGAGGTGTATCACCTGTGGGATTCATGGCATATCAATTTTTTACACCCTCTGAATAAGGGATTCTAGAACCGTGACATTATTGACATAATTACCACTGACACTAGATTTGCGTTTCCAGATTTGAATACATGGAGGGCATTTAATTAGTGGTCACGGGTGTGGAATATAAATTAGTTTAAAAGGTGTTTACAAATTTATAAACGATCCCAGTAGTGTAGCTTGTAAATCGATTAAAATGGACGTAGTGATGGGAAGAGTAGAAGCTTGCGGGTAATTGAAAAAGCCCATTAAAAGCTTCTATACGCCTGAAATATATAAACAAAAATTCAACGCGCACGCGGTGAACCACCCTCTAAGCTGATTTTTCAATTTTCCCGTACCGGTGATGTAAAAGCGAACGTTCCGAGGCTGTCGTACCGGGCTGAGGAATTTTACAACCTAGCCCAGGGTTGACGTTTTAATTTTCGTTACAAGCCCCCCCCCCCCCCTGGTTTTCCGAGTCGCCTGTACTCGAGAGGCGAAAAACGAAAAAATGTCCGAACCAGTCGTTTAATCTTGACGCACAGTGGACGTCTGCATGACGCGCTGGTAACGGAATCAACTTGTACAGAGAACATGCTATTCGGCATCACAAAACATGCCTGTTCGATTCTGGAACAATTGCTGCTGGCATGAAAAAGACGACACTTTTTGGCTAGTGACAGTTTTGAAAAAATCCATTGCTATGTGACAAAATTTCTGGGCACTCGCAACAACTTGCGAAAGGGTAACCACGATTTTTGATACGTGAAAACTCGGACGAAGGCGATATCCGATAAAGCTCCCATGAAGATTAAATGATTCGTCGAACCGCAACCCTTATTAATTCGATTGCACGCGGGACACTGTTCCAAGTGCAAACGCGAGGTCCCCGATGGGAGGAACATAACGGGGAACACTCGGTACTTTACTGGGCCCGGTAGTCGAGCAGGTTAGCTTTGAAAATTATAGGGTTACGGTCGCTTGGAGATGGAGAACGAGGAAGGGGTGGAACGTCCACTCTGCGGGACATCTGTTTCGTTTCGCCGCCCTTTTCTGTCGCACCCCCCGCGGAAATGATCGTGAAAACAAACGTCCGTGGTCGCTGCAGGTGCCACAAAGCTGGTTCTTGACGGCGGGAAAGAGTTATTGCCAGTCAACAGATCGTTTTTCATCATTATCTCTTCCCCATCTGCATGGCTGGGAGAATAAAGCGTCCGCGCGTTTCTCGAGCCTCTTGGTTGATAGATTGAGCGTACATCTGTGTGCGAATAGTTATGTCCACTGCTCTTCCTTTTTTAAATTGCTCCTGGTGCCAACTGTCGATTACAACGAAGAAAACTGACTTTACGTGGAAGTGCTTGCTTCTGTGGATTATTATTTCGCGCCTTGGAAAAGCTCGAGGTTTCGAGTCGGAGGTTCCTAAAATTTCTAGTCCCCCGGCTCGATAAAAATCGACGATTTTTCGTACGTTTCTCGAGGACTCCTAATGTGGGTACGAGCGTTTTATTCGAACGTTTAACTGCTTGGATTTCGAGTGACCTAGACTATTAATTCGAACGGTCGATTTGTAATCGAAACGCGATCTCGTCCCCCATCAACGTCGACAGTTTATTGGAATAACAGTTCGTTCAGGAGCCAGAAGACAATCGTAGAGGCACAGCGGTCCTCGAATATTTGTTCGTGCTGGCGGCGCGTGCAGGAATGATTCCCTCGTGGAAAGTGTGGCCACTATTGCGGCATACGCGCGTGAATTTCGTTCTGTTTAAAGTACTTGAAACCGGAATAACGCGCTTGATGTTTTACTAAGTGGTCTGGTCAATGTTTGCGCTTACACGTTCCACTGGGATCGGTTTCCAGCTTTTATTACTGCTCGCTCAGTTTCTTTCCCCGGCCGATTCGATCTCGCCAACTGATAAATTTGATTTGTATGCTTCGCTGGGTTCTTTGTAAATCAGCTGCGCGAACGTGGACATATCGTTCGCGATAAAATGTTGTAAATGCGATTAATAGCGGGAGGGATAAAGGGCCGCAGGGGTCGAATGTAATCGCGATTACGGTGGAATTTATTTTCGTTGCAGAGATTTAAATGTACACAAGGTGATCGGAGATTTAATTTCTGAAGTATTTTTGAAGAAATGGTGTCTAGAGGGAACACTGTTTTTTAGAGGAACTATCAGCCTTAACCAGAGACTTTCTACTTTAATTTTTCTTTACCTGAAAAAGGGAGAACGATCATAACTTATTCTGTGTATATACTTGATTCATTCTTAGTTACTCAACACTCCATAGAACAAGCATTCCACACACGTTCAGTCGAACAGAGGTAACATTCCTTCAATTTCACATTAATCTATCATGGAAAAATATTTAACCGTTCAAGGCAACAGTCTGGCAGAACCTAAGGCATCCACAAGCAAATATCTTCCACTCCCATTTAGAGTTACCTAAACAGTAAACTACCTGTACTACCAAAAGAACCAGACCTGTAACCAAGAAAAGAACTATATCCCCCAAGTTTCTTCTAAACACTAACGAACGCACAACCATCCCTAGAGGGAGCAAAAGTAAAGAGCAAGGAAGCCCAGTTTTCTGACTCTGTACGTAAAACGAATCAGAATATAGACCAAAGATGAAAATAGTTGGAAGCTAAGTAGTTAATGGTGGAAGTTGAAACCAGTCAGTTGCCATGGAAAAGCAAAAGACAAACGTGAACGCGACTGCAACGAACAGTTACACGAAGAGAGCAGCGCGGGGGAAGAAACATCGACGAGGTGTAACGTTGCATACGACGTACGGTAACGCGTTTTCGATATTCTCCTTAGGATCGGCTACGTGATCGCCAGTGATCGAAGACTGACGCGAAACGCCGCCATTACATCTTTCGTCCCGATATCTCCGGGGAACATCGCCCGATTTCCTTCAATCCTCCCTCGTAACGACTGCTTCGTACGTCGACGTCGGCATCTGTTCCCGTAGAACATTGCGATCGGGATCGAGGATAATGGGTCTCAATGTTATCTCGAGGAAAACACGTCGGGGAGCAGAGGATCTCCAAAATGGCTGCAGTCGTATCAAAGGAAAGGATCTGCGCGGTTGTTTTAGTTTTATAAGACACATGTTTCTCTGGACTGCATACGAGTTAAGTTACAAAACACGTGGATAGAGTTGGCGAAGAATAGAAAATGGTCTCGAACCCTCTCGGCTGTCACACTGGGTTAAAATCGACCACAATTTGACTTCGAGGTAAAATAAATTTGGGGCATTTGAAAATGGTACTTCCGGCGCCATGTAAAAGTAATTTCATGTATTTCCTACAAACAAAGACGCTTCCTGAGTGAGGAGAATTTTTTTATTAAATTTTTTATTGCTTTTATTAAAGTAACATATCTCGAGAGTATAATCACAAATTTTTAGCTAAAAATATTACAAATTAAAAAAGTTATGATTTTTCAAGCGCAAAAGCTTTTTCTGGAATCCTTCTTCTAAATTGTTTACTTACATGATACTTTGATTGTTTATTTTCAATGAGCATATATTCTACAATGCTCAAGCTTCATCTCAGAATTTTCGCGACTTAATTTAACAGATAGTTTTTAAAAAGCAACTGGTTGAAAATTAGCTTGGGTCGAATCGATGCAGTGTGGATGAAACTTACGTTCGGTAAAACAAGCCTGACAACCGAAGGCTGGTAAGAAGGATTCAGAAGCCAAACGCTTTCTAAATAAGCTCCTATTCTCATTAAGAGATCTATATTGGTGTGCCAACAGTCCGCCGTCATCTCTACTACTCTTTAATCCTTCAAATGTCCAATTTCCAGGCTGACAACCCCGCGGCCCGAGAAAGATACAATTACAGTCAGCGGGACGATGGAAATAGCAAGGAGAAGAAACAGACGGGGGCTTAATTTCTTCCCGTCGATTATAGGAGGGCCGTGGGCTATCAGAAACAAACTTGCCGCACCGAAAAAAGCCGTCGTTTCTCAAAAAGATTGATCACCGGCCGTGCACGTTGTTCGAAAGAACGCTGGATAAGGGGGGCCAAGCTGGCGGGGACTACGTTCGCTCGTGGAGCCGCGAAACCGCAAAAACGGACGTCGGCGTGCTTCACGGCAATATTGCAGCTGCACTTACGAGCGTCAGACGTTAGGCAGGCACCACCCCCGCGTAGACCAGCTTGGGGGAATTCCTCGCGATAACGTTTGCCACGGGATAGAAGGGCCGAGCAATGGCGGGGAACGATGCCAAGGGGCGGGGGGGAACAAATGGATCTTAGGAAGCCGCGTTACTTGCCACTGTAACCGTCCGATGGACTCCGAAGCGTTATCGCCGAGTGAGTTGCAAGTGCACTGAAACTTCATCGCAATCGTACGGTGCACGAACATGCCATGGTAAACGGGTGAGCATGCCTCTTCCTTTACATGCTTCTCGTTCATCGGTCATCGGTGCCAGAAACGTATTGCCTTTGCAATTCCTGGAGCCCCCTGAATGGCTACCTAAACTTTGCGTAATCTTTAATAACGTGGAATTTATGGGCGAATTTTTCTCGAACAATCCTGACAAAGCGAATCTGTTGCTGGGTTCGCGAGTCTCGACATTCTAGCGCGCTATCTCGTCCACTCTTATATTTCGTCCGTGCAGATTAAATTGAGAACTCAAAGAATACTTGTTTACGCGTCAAAGGATACCGCTGATTCTATCCATCGGTTATATTCCTCGATCCATCTGCGAACCAGAGCGCGAGAGAATTTATTTCCCAGAGCTGCGCGTCGTTTCCATTTTATTCACTGTGCTCCGGGAAGCTCGACAACGGAGATCTGTATCGAGGGCGTCGATGATACATTAACGATAAATCTAACGGGGACCGAGGACCGACCTAATGCACCGTATCGTCGAAGATGGATGAAGCCGTCGAGATAAGATGTACGAAATCCTGAAACATGGTTGTCATACCGGACGCGTTCCGTGGTCGATCGATTTAACGTGGAAACTCGAAGTACTCGAACAGGCGGCGACATAAAGCCCGGGAAAAGGGGTGAGCGGACCGAAAGATTTCCTTCGGCGGTGTTCCAGAATCGAACTTTCGGTCGGCTCTTCGAGTTCCGATTAATGAGGACGCTAATTAAGGTGAATCACAGGGAACGGTGACCCCCCCGCAGTCCCATTATTCCGAGCGAAGAGCAGTTAGTAGACGATCAAAGAGCAGTGGGACGAAAAATTCCCGAGTTTACCCTTCATCGAAATTAATCACGGGAAACGACTGAACGGCTATCGCAGATGTCTTCGTTGAACGATTTCGTTGCTTTCACGAGACCCTCCATGGAAACGCTTTACGAGGGACAGAACCACGGTTCGTTAAAGCTCATTCAATGAGTCGATAGCTCCCTTTTTCCAGCATTGCTACGCGGTTGGTTTATAGTAGGCACTCCGAGCGAGTGAAGCTGAACAATCGTTGCCTTGAAACTTTATCCTTTATCCAACTGAGACGCCACAAATTCATGTGTCTGCCTACTTGGACCTGGGAACTAGGGGCACCAGTTTAACTCTGTCGGTGCGGGGAAACTGAAGGACCATGTGAACACCATTCGAAACTGATTTACCAATAGCTAATGCCGATATAGATCTTGCAAACACCTAGATATGCTAAAAAGATTGATTTTCTCCTTTTTACATATTTTTAGTGTTACGTATTTTTAATGTTTCCCCAAAATTTGGGACCGAAATTCGCAGAAATATCGAACACACAGACATTAGAAGCGAAGCATGCTGACGTGTTGCCATACGTTGGTGAGAACTTCAAATGCATTTTTCTCGAAGCCGGATTTTCAAAAACGGGGTACACCCACGATTGTTTAAAAACTATCCAACCAATTTACTTCAAATTTTTCATGATTATATGATACACTGTTACGCAGTTTTTTGGCGGGGCGGATTGTTTATTTGATTAATAGTTTCTTTTTTATTGCATAAAAGGTAAGATTCCACGCCCGAAAATTGAACGTTTCATTCAGAGTGCTGCGATTTCTTTAAAAATTAACTCTTTTTAAATCGGCCCTGCAAAAATCAGCATTTGTTACTATATTTTAAGAAACTACTTTGCTGTTTGCTTTCGTGCAAAATCTGTTTAATTGGCCGTGGGCAGCGCAAATGGCTGCAGCGAATGGTGGATTTGGAATTAGCCCCCATAACTCTATTAAACAATTAATATTTTTACATACAAAAATGAACTATTATAGCCAAAGATCTTACATAATTAATAAAAAAAATTACAGTTACAATAATGTAAATGCTTTCTCAAAAAAAATCCTAAAACCACATCAATGTTTAGGCTCCTACTAGGTTTATGTCCCCCCTTAAAATTTCAAACCCAGTGCACTCTACGAAACCCTCGCAAGCCAGGAATTCTCGCGATGCATCCACTACTATGTAACGTCAAGCCGCGTTCGCCGTCCGAATTGGGACTTAAGACCAGCCATAAAACAGCTCGACAACTTGATGCAACAGCGCCGCCGCGAGGTAACGCGAATTCTCGTCGGTTAATGGGGCGGCGCGTTTGACACGGTCAAGCCCCGGGGTGAGACTTAATTGAGGCGGACAACGTATCCGTCGATTTTACGAAGCACGTTAATCCTCGAATAATTTCCAGCGGTAGGAAACAAGCAAGCCGCTGCAGGAGGACTATTATTCGTCTGGCCGTGGCACGGGCGCAGCGGAGATTTAATTATGCACCCGTCGCGAGACACAGAGGCTGCAGCGCGCGCTGGGGACCAAATCCCGCTGCTACGAAGCTCCCAGCTTCCATTGTCATTATCCTTCCGTTTGATCGTCGGACGATTAAACATTTCGTTCGTCTAATCCGCTTACAACGCCAACCTGACAGTGTGTAATTGCATCGGCTCGTAAACGAGCCCTCCCCTCCCCCTCCTCCCCTCTTCGCCTGCCCCGTTGCACGCTCACGTATGCGTGGCCCACGCTGCATGATTGCATCCCTCCGCGCGCGCGTCTTGATTTACGGTGACGTGTGCCAGCCCCGCGCTTGCTTAAAAGTCTCCCGCGTTCGCGGCGACGACCCCGGCCAACCTTTCGGGGGGGGGAAACTGACACTCCACCTGTCCCGTTCTTTTTCCGGCGTCCGTGCGGCAGAAAGCGACGGGCCGGTGGTCGCTTCGCTATTCCCGCCTTTAATTCTCGAACGGGAGGGCGGCATGAAACGGCGGCTGGTATTTCTGATTGCGCGCGTCGCCCGGTGATGAATGTGTTTTAGGAGGAAAATTCGCGGGGGTTGCTGGTGGCATCTGTTACCTCGGGAAACAATCAGCGCGGAAGATTTCGGCGGGCCACTCGCGGAGCAGCGTAATCCCCGAATCCAATTTTGAGATTCGCCACGTGTTTCGGGGATCTCGGCCGGGCCCTCGCCAAAGGGAACCTCTTGGAGCGTGGAGATTCTCGTACGAAAGCGCTCGTACACCCCCATAACGTGCCCTAATTCGATATACGATCAGAGATGAGCCAACCAGTCAAGCACCTCCTAAGACTTGCCAGCGATTAAGAGGGTACCTTCCGTAAATTCCAGAGGGTAGGTTCTACCCTGGGTTCCACCCAGACACTTGGAAACTTCCGGACCCTTGTGTGTGATCTAACTTTTCCCGCCCACTCCACCTTTATCTATCCATCCATCTTCCTCTCTATCGCTCCCTGTCTCTCCCTCTCCCCCTCCCCCCGTGCATTTGTCTCCACCCCCGTCCGCCGACGCCTTCGAGATAATTGCGGGGAAATATTATTCTTTTGGAGTGCAAACGGGCACGCCGACGTTATTAATGTCCCCCGATAACGGGATCGCTTGGAATTTGTAGAGGCGTCGGGGAAACGGGCGTCGCATTATCAAGCCTGGGAAATGGATGTCAGAAGATCCCGCCATTTAAATAAAGACGAGGGCCCGCTGCACCCTTCTCGGAGACAGCAACCACCATTCAAGTGGAACGTCTGGAGTCATCGCAAGTGTCGATTAGTGACGTGTGGGATGCCGAGTGCTCGATGTCTAGCTTACGGGAGCTCTCGAGCTGTCGCCTGGGGCAAAGAGCGGCGTTGAATTGCTTCACACTGAAGCTGAATTAAAGAATCGTGGCTACTTATTCGATAGATCCGAATTTAATTGAATTCAATTCGCTGTTTGTTTTTTTTTTTTTGCATTAACTTTGAATGGTACGATGCGTGTTGAGTGCTTCAGTCGGATATTAAACGCGGGGATATTTGAGGGACCTGCCGGGAACTTGGTCGAACATTGATTAAAGCGCCCGAAGTTTTAAGTGAAAAATCTTAAATTAATGAGATCTTCGGGAGGGGGGGACGAGCGCGGGGGAGCGCCGGCGTTGCAAGTGCTTTAATCGCTTCCTCATTCGACTGAGTGCTGAAACTTTTACTTTGACTAACTTGAAGAAATGATAGAATTCTGCCCGGTGTGTACTTCTTTCTACTTGAACGGGCGAAGATTCGCGGGATTAACGCCTCGCAGCGACGGAGGATTTACATCGAAGTAAATACACAATTCATGAGACACCGTTTCGCGAAGACCATACCTTTGTAACGGTCAAGTCCGAACGAAGAAAGTTGGGGCAAGATGTCGAGCAGAATCTCGTGGCGTTTCAAACGATGCGTTATTCGTACACTTCGCACCCGTGTCGGATTAAACGAGTTTGAAATACTGCTTTTATTCGTGCAAAGGAGGCGGAATTAATGTCTTGGATAAATTTGCTTTTCTTTCGTGCGTCGGGCTAGCTCAATCTGGCGTTCAGCATTCATGCTGAATCAACGCGAAAGGGTTTCGTTCCCGAGCAATTTGTTAGACCGTAGTTGAACGGGGTACCTGCACTTTGTTTGCTGAGCAAGTGTAAGGTCCTACATTCGTTTCTTCGTTTACGGGATCGCATTATGCAGCAGGGCTGATGGGCTATTCTGAATTAAAAATGAGAGACTTGAGTAGAAATGGAGTAAAATTTCAAAACTTCCTACACATTCAAAGAGAAAGCTGCTGTATACGTCAGACAAATTAAGAAATTATCCTTCCCACACACTACTTAGGATGGAAAATATGAAAATGTATATAGGGTAAATCCGGGAGACTTAAACCGGGTAACTTAAACTGATATAGTCTGACATTTAGGTTCTTTATAACAGTTATTCCGAATAAAAGTTCTTCATAACTGTTTCAATCGGAACCTTTATATAATAGTTTGGAACAATTATTTTCGGAAGCGATTCAAGCCCTGGAATATACCCAAGAATATGGAAATGAAATGTGTGTCTTAATCGAGCTGTGTCTTTACAAATTGGCCGCAGGAAATCGTGGAAAAATTCTCCATAAAGTGACAGGATGAGGACAGGAAGCAGCAAGAAAATAGAGGAATGAGGGTGTCTGAGCAGACACGAGGCCGCTGTCAAAAATATTTCGTGTTTCCGGCAGCGCTAGGCGAACACCGACGGCTGGCAATCTCATCGGGCGTTTCGTCATCCACGTAAACAAATGTCCCGTAAACCAGTGCCTAAATTTAATTTCGTCCCACCGACCGGGAAAATCAATTAAATGCTCGCGCGGATTCTAAATGCACATCGCCCTCTATGTAAATTCGCCAGCAGAACGTTTGTTCGTTTCGAGCAAATTGCGCACAGTTACCGCCTGTTAACCTTCGTCTCTTCCCTTTTTTCCATCCTTTTCATCGTTGGTTCCGCTGAAAATTATTCGCCAGCATCGCCAAGCATAGTTACGTCGATTCGATTTCGGTCGCCTGTAATTAACAGCGCATCTAATTTCCTATTCTATTCCAACCATCGATCCTGTTGCCCTCTATTAACAAATAGCGCGCGATTCCCTCAACACGCTCAACAGTGAATATACGATTCCAAATCAGTATGCATTTATTTTAAGAATGCTTGGGAGATCGGTGACTCTATGCTTCTTAAAAGACAGAAGAGTTTCTGACTGATCGTGAGTGAGCAACAGAAAAATGGTGCATCGATGCAAATAATATAGCCTCATGGGTGAACGCCAAACAATGGCGAGTGACTGGAGGTGATCTAGCTACGTATGCGAGACGATTGGTTAGTGTAAGAGAGTTTGGAAGGACAGAAGCAACCAGACGGCGCGTTGCTGGCGAAAAGGGACTTCCTTAAGGGGGTCGCCTTATGTGACGGTCGGTTTTTCTTTCGCTTTTTTGGGAATGCTTTTTTGACGAACCATGAAAACAGAATATCTTGGAATTTGTACTACATATTTATTAACATTTGAACAGTTATTCAGAATGTTTTGAAGTTAAAATATGGAGTGGAATTGACTTTACAGCTCTCGAAAGAGACATGGTGCGGAAAAAATGTTGGTCGACGGCTGACATGATTCCGGCTGTCCTGCTAATCTGAAATCAAAAAGTCAAACGGCATATTAATTTGTAGACTTGTGGCTATATCCGGTACCAGAATGAAGTCAAAATATTGGAAATTTAATGTTTGGCACAGTTTAGAAAATAAAGCTACGATTTTCGTCAACGACAATTTTCGTTCAAAACTTTGCCAAACATTAAATTTCTAATATTTTGACTTCATTCTGGTACCGGCTATAGCCACAAGTCTCCAAATTAATGTGCCGTTTGACTTTTTGATTTCAGATTAGCAGGACAGCCGGAATCATGTCAGCCGTCGACGAACATTTTTTCCGCACCATGTCTCTTTCGAGAGCTGTAAAGTCAATTCCACTTCGTATTTTAACTTCAAAACATTCTGAATAACTGTTCAAATGTTAATAAATATGTAGTAAAAATTCCAAGATATTGTGTTTTCATGATTCGTCAAAAAAAGTTCCCCAAAAAGCGAAAGAAAAGCCAGCCGTCGCATAAGACGAGCCCCTTAAAGATCTAGCTACGGAGTGGAAGCAGCGAGGGTGCCTTCAGGTAAGAGCACTGTGACGAACCACACGGCAGTTCCCTCAGAACCTCGGGACCGGAATCGTATTCCTTTAAAATCGTCCTTGCCGGTAATCGAATCTAACATACACGTGCTCGCGCGAGAGGCTTCCGTGAGAACGACTTTACTTCCTCGGGATGGCGACAGAACAGCTCGCGGCCCCGGTGGATTTGATTTTATACAGGACAAAGGGAAGTGTTGGTTAGGATACTGCACGAGAGAGGGGAAAAATGGCGCGAGGCGTGGAAACGTAATAAAGCCGATATGGTTCGGGGCAGCGTGGCGGAGGGTGGACAGATTGGAAAGTAACCGAAGGACCGAAAACGAATCGAACAACACCGGGGTAAAGATGAAAAGGAATGGGAGAAAGAAGGCCCGCCGCGGGGGAAAGGGAACACGCGGAACTGGCAAATTGAAGCTCGCGTAAGTGGAAAGCCAATTTGGAGTTTCTTGTTGCGAAAATAAGATCGCGGTAGAGAATTATCGGGTATCGTGATGGCCGCAGCCACGCGCTTCCGCTGGAACCCGTTCGAACGGCGAGGAACGTATCAGGGAAATTAAATAAAAGCTGTAGCCGACAGCTGGCTGTTGGGATCACAACTCGAAAATACGATTCACCTCAACGCTATCGAAGCTAATCGTTACCGAGCCCTTTTACTCTATCGATTCACTTGATGGACCTACACTGCCCTCCTTAGTTAAACTGTCCTATCCAGCATTTTTTCATTTTTTCAGATATGTTGAAATATTTGAAGCTCCACATGTCTTTTACCTTTTAAGTAAAGTTAGAAAATTCTACGTGCTGAGTAAAGATTTATAAACAGTTTAGTGTATTTAACCTAGCTTCTTTTAAAATAGTTAAAATATCTTGTCTAAAACAATTAATTAATTGGCACGTTAATGAAACATTCCCTACCGGTACACCTATTACAAAAATTATATTATGCTATTACAAAATAATGACAACATGTTTTAATTTGAATGAAGGAAAATAAGTATCGTACAAAGTAAATAATAAAACCTCAGTTTCCTCGGTTCTTTCAAAATGCTGGATAGGACATTTTAACTAAAGGGGGCAGTACAGAAAATTCAAATTCTACTCAGAAATTGGTGATTTAGAAGATCCTTCTTAGGTAATATTAAAATCTACTATTTGATAGCAATACTCCGCGGAGTTCTGGAACTAGATAACATTATTATTTGATATCAATACTGTAACGAGTACTAGAACTATATAAATATCATTACTATTTGATATCAGCAGCGGTTCCAAGCGAGGGGAAGATTCCCTGGCAAATAGCCGAAGGAATGAGCGCGTTGTAAACAGCTGAAGGAAAGGATTTAGCTGCCCTTTTCTTCCCCCATCGAGTTGCAGGCTCGTCGTTTGAATATGTGGCCTCTGGAAGAGGATGAGAGACCGTAGCCTGTTTATCTCGCGTTTCAAAGGATCGCCGGGACCAGGTGGATCGCGCGCGTCTTTCGTTTGCGAATCGGGCAACAGTGGAAAAATGTGTAATAGCCGGGCCGGGCTTGGCCGCCTTTGAAATCCACTACTGGCAGACTCGCGGGGGCTGCAGACAGAGTCAGCGCCGGTCCCAGAAGAGCTGGCGCAACTATGCTCTGCCTCCTTCTGGAAAAGAACAATCGCGGCTGAAGCACATCGCCAAAGGGCACTCTATTACGCGACAAAGCTCCACAATGGCGAGTAAATTCCGACTGGAACGGGGGCGCGGAGGCATCGGGCAGGGTTCCTGCTGCGGATACACGATGCATTCGACGATTTCCACGCGTGTGTGCGGCAGATTCGCGCGCGTGTGGGGAGATTGGCCACGGATGGCCGTGGTCTTCGCTTGCCCGTGAATTTAGGGATTGTCTCTTGGTTTTTATGGGTGGATCTCGTGGATGTTGATATTAAACTGCCAGTTGATTATGGTGGGAAATATTGTGGTTAACCCTTAGTATCAGGATTTCTTTACTTTACTCAGTAAAATTCTTATCGGGCCGTTTTTGTCCACACTTCTTCGTAAAAATAAGCGAAAAATTTCTAGCGTAACAATTTTTTATATAAATAAAAAAATATCGATATAACACCAATGTTAAACCAACGCTTAAAAGTACCTATGTATTATAATATTAAGCCAATGCTCGGTTTTGCGGAATGTTACACTAAGTAGTGTTACATACACTGGTATATTCGACATTAAATTTTCATTTAATGAAAATTCACATTCACCTGATATTTTCAGTGATCCTGGCGAAATTAAGAGCTGTAATCAACAATACGAGACAGTGTATCACAGTAGAATTTCTACGGATGTATTTCTGCCCTAAGAACACTTGTTACATATGATAATAGTAAAGTAACGTGCTTTGAAGTTCGTGAAAAAGCCCCCAAATGGCGCGCTTGATTTTTTCAATTCGTGTAACACGGGTGTTACACTATACTGAGGATTGAATAGAAGAGGATATTGTGAAATAGGGGAGGATTCTCTTCCCTTTAACGTAGGAAACATTTGTAGATATAAAAACATCCTCAAAATTTGTAGAAAGGGTTAGATTCGTAGATGTGCCACGTTTTAAAAAATCCTTTCATAGACTTCTCCATCTACGCCGTTTCACTGGCCTACACTCACCGATGCAGCACTATTCGCCCGCTATTTAGGTGAAGCGCGACGCAGCATACGGCACTTGTACGTCGTTTTACACGCCGCAAACCGATTGTCGTTATCGTTGCCGCGCGCGGAACAATCCCGAGTGAAATATGTCGCCATCGGCTGTTTCGTTACGCGCCGGAGCACCGCCCAGACGAGTAAAAATCACTGTGCCGCGTCGTATCGCGTTAGAATCCCGCGAGTGGCCCGAATCTGGCCCCGAAATATGCAGATCTGCGCGGCAGGGATTTTAATTGACGCGCGCCGCTGCCCGGCCACGGAAAAATACTTTAAACGCGTAATTATCGTGGCGCGAATTAATTATCTGCCCGTTGCCGCGAACCCGCGTATAATTAAATTATGACACACGCGGTCTTCAGACTCGTGCCGCTGGTAATTATTTAATTACGGCCGCCGGTGATGCACGGCCGATTGAGAGCACAGCCCCCGGAGTTATTATTGAATATTTCTTGATTTAATATTGCCAAGTGTTTCCCCCGTAACGGGAACAGAGATCTTCTCTCCATCTATCATCCAAGCATCGAACAAATTTTTACGGGCTGATTCGAAGGGCCTAGAAACGAGCTATGTATAACTCTTTCGCCAAAAGAACCGCGAGAAATTGGTAGAAGCTAGCGACTAACCGTTCTACAATTATTTTGCAAATTGAATTCTAGCTTTAAACTGAAGCTTCGGAGAATTGTTAGTCGGCACGATAGAGGAACGCTCGAAGTACGCGTTATCTTTCGATTGTAAAATATAAGCAGCATGGAAACGTGATCGTAAATCGTGGGTACGACGTAGTAAATACGATATCGATGGTTTCTGTTGAATGTTTGATGGCGCGGCGCGCTGAATCTGTGGCATGAAATATGGAACGCACCGCGTACAATTTTCGATCTTCCGATTGAAACTTTAAGCAGCCGCATGATTCTGCTTGTAAATGAGATGTAAACGGGCGCGTTGTCGTGTTGTGTGGAGGGGATGAAGTTCAGGGAACAGACCCGCGTGGGCCACGCGACTTCGTCCCGCGGCAGTTAGAAAAGATGGGGGTAACACGTATTAATTAAAAAGAAGAGAGATGAAAACTAACGAGAAAAGTACTGCGGTCGTTTCGAGCAAAGCGAGACTAGCGAAGCCTGCGGTAGGTCGCGTTGCGGCAACTTTCCTTTCAAAGTTTCGATCGCTGTGCTAGCTTGATATGGTTGCCCGTTGCTATTAGTTCTCCCTGTCGTTTCTCTCTCTCTCTCTCCCGATTCGGCGCAAGAGCACGCGGACCACGGGAGAAGCTCGAAGGGACTTCGGCGATATTAAGTGCTGAATTCTTCGGTTATAAAAGGGAAACTTAATAAGTGAGACTTCGTTACGTGCTTCGAGGAAATTGAAAAGCTACGGGGCAGGTGAGAAAAATGTGTTTAACTGAAGGCAGAACGGGGGCGACGAATGAAAATGACTTTGAGGGAATTATGGGGTTGCTTGAAGGATTTCCATGAATAAACTATCACGCGTGAGGATTGAATTTGAGGTTCAAGGCAAGCGTTGAAATTCGACACAAGGGGAACGAAGAATGTTCTATTCTAATCCTCGGTGCTCACATGCAAAATTGAGTTTCTTTGGCAGGAAGCCTTTTAGGACAACGTCACCCTTCGCTAGTAGCACGATCTACTGGACACCCCTAATATTTTCTAAAATAAAAAACACCCGAGTAAATATCGATTGGATTTACTTTCCGCGCTGATACGCCACATCTGCTCAGGCTTTTGCATCTGTTGCGTCCGGTTGCACGATCGATCAAACGGAATATGACTGAAGTCGTGTTTATACGCCCTCAGGCGTAATTCATTAGTTGCGGAATTAGTCGCGAGGCGGGAGGTCGATCCAGCCAGCGGCGATTTGCGATCTCGCGACAGCTGTGAAGGAAAAGAATTTCACTATCCGGACTGCGCGTTGGCAGATACATCTTTGAAACCACGCCCGAGAAACTTGCCCCGAGAAATGGTGGTCACGGCAACGTCCAGTAATGGCAATCGTTTCTGCAACAATTAGAATTCTGAAATAGGAATTCCGTGATTGGTTCTTTCGTCACTTGGCCAGTTTTTGCAACGCGCGCCCGGATTACACAGGTGCTCCCTTTTCTCGCCCGGCTTCTAATCCAACCCCTCTCGGCCGTGTCACCTTTTTTCGACCCGGCCATTCCTTACGTCGATCCTTCGAGGCTTCGGCGACGCGAAAAAGGACGAGCGGACGAGCAGGGAGGACGGATTATGATCGGATAACCGAGACCGGGATTTTCTATGAGCGGGGGATTTGCTGACCCCGTTTAAATCTCTCCGGTCCTATTATTTTATCCCCGTAGACGTCAGCACTTCGCAAATTCCTTGTACACATAGTTCCAAGCGCGCGGGAACTGGGGCACTTGAAGTCCGCCTCGCGTGACGATGTCACCGTTTCCACCGATCCATTAAAAATCCACCAAATACAATCGGTGTAACAAGGCTTCCCAAAGAAAGTGGTGGAGAAACCAGCGCTACGCGGACAGCAGCGGGGCTATTTGATTCACGAGGGCCCGCAAGAAGGGATGGAAGCGCGGCGCGTGCGTGGTTCCAGGAGGTTTACAAGTGCGTCTAAAGAGTGGAGTCTCTTTGTTGTTGCGCCATCGGCGACGGCGAGGGGTTCGTTAACCCACGGTTTCGGAAACAACGGCGGGAAAGAAAGAGAGAGGGGGGCCGGTAAGGGGCAGAGGAGGGTGAGTTGGAGGGAAAGAAGAAAGCTGGATTTTGCTGGAGCGTGCACGGAATATCGCGGAGGAGTACGGCTGGCGCAAAAAGGAAAACAAATTAGCTCGCTCAAAGAAACGTGCTCCACGGTATATTAGAGTCGTGGGGAATTCCATACAGCCGGGGCCAGAGGGATGCTGGAATTTTCCTCGGCTGCAACCGGATGTTACGTTATATGGATGATATCGGATCCGAGAAATTAGATTGGCCAAGTCGGAAACAGAATAAATCTGCGGTCTCGGTTGCTGTTGTTCCCTGGCAGCGCGAAAAAACGTCCCCGTTAATTCGCCGATTTTCTGTTATCTGAATTTCCGCGACGAAAGACCCTTTGACACCCTCGTTCGTAGTTCTCGTTTAGGGTAAAGCCCCCATTGTCGGCGTCATCCACCTCGTCAATTCTTCTTATTCATTTGTTGAAAGCTGCGAGCGAAATGCGTGGAGGGATCAAGGTTGGAAGTGCTGTTCTCGGTAATTCGTTGAGTATAATTCTGATGGGGTATTTTGACGTCTGAGATTACTTATAAGTTGGAAGTTTTTATCCCGCTTACATTAATTATCCCCCTAATGTTAATTTTCTACTGGAATTTAGACGTTCCATTTAATGGCTGGCATTCGAAAAATTAATCAGCGCATCAACTGGCTATTGACGAAGAAAAGAGGTTCCACTCGTCCACGGCAGACAACAGCCATTGAAGCGGCACAGGTCGCCAGCAGAATGCATAATTACCGCCTGGTCGCTGATTAATTCTTCGCAACTGGGCCCGAGAGCGGCGCAGGCTTGATTTATAGTCCCGTTTACTTCGAATGGAAATCTCGACCCGTCTAGCACCCTCCGCGGCAAGACTTTAACGGCAAAAGGGCAACGGATCTTTCCGCTGAAAGGTTGCTCTACCCTTTTCAACCGGCAGAAGGGACGTTCCAGCAACACAGAGACTTCGGGCAACAATACCTCGCTCGCTTCTCGAGCCACAAATCCCCTTCCTCTATTTTTGAGCATAAGAGCGATGGCTTTCACCCCTTTCCCGCGAAAGGCCTGGCGCGCGTACAAAGTGACGCGTTTCTCCTCTTCCTTTTGCCTTCTGCCATTGATTTTTTTTTCTTCGCCCGAGCTCTCCCGCTGCCGCGAACATGTCTGTTTACTCCGTTCGTTATTCCAGCGAGCGCCTTTCAGCCCGAGCGTCTTCGCAGAGCTCGAATGAACCGAGTCGCGTTTGGTTTTCCAAATTTCGAGCGCCGGTGTCGGGCTATTTAGAAATTCAAACGTTCCCGCAAGCTGCGCCCTCCTTGTCGCGACGAATCGAAATATCCCCGTCGATGTTGTACGATACAAAGGAGGGTTTGGAAAGAGAAGCATTACTGCTGCATTCTGCTTCAAGAGACTGCGATAGCTTTCCGATCGCCAGGAATTTCGTATCCATAGTAACATTCTCTTGAAAACACAGCATCTTGATATTTCTCGTCTTCACTTTAGAATCTTATACTCGGAGTACATCTCGAAGGGACTCCTCTCTACCTTCTGCCTCGAACTTAGTTATCCTTCGCCGAGACCCGGCCTCGAGCTCCGAACCGACTGTGGACAATAATTTTATATCGAAGGAAGAGACTAGAGCCACGAAGATATCGCCGAGTCCGGCAAAGGGGGCTGAAAAAAAAGTAATCTTCTCCGTAATCATCCCCCGACAGTGATTTCTGGGCACACCTTCCGGTGGCTGGGTGGCGGGAAAGCTGGCCGGCGATTCGTTCTTCCGGTATAATTTATGGCGCGACGATCGAATTGATTTAGAACCCCCTCGCGACAGGCCGACCAATACGCGGCCGGGCATCGGCGCGAGCCGCTTAAAAGCCGAGTAAATAAACGCATCCCTCGTGCCAATAACGTCGCCACGAATCCCGACCAAGCGCCGAGGGAGGGAAACGCGGCGGGGTGAAACCTCTTACGGGGATGAAACTCGATTTACTTCGGATCCCACCCTCGGTCTCGATGGGCGAAGGGGATACTTGGACGCGGTAAACAAGGGACCCCGGTACTCGCCAGAGAGATTCTTTTGAATCCTTGCTCGACAACTTTTAAACGATATATTCTCGTTTGTCGGCCTGGCAAATCATCCCCGCCCGCGCGATTCCAACGGCCTATGATTTCGCCCTTTGCGCGAGAGGACTATGTTTAAGCTGCGACAGGAACGACAGCTTCGAAAGGTTAGAAGGCACGATTACGAGATGCCCGACGTGACACCTCCGGGAGATTTGCTTCGTAAACTTTCATCTCCTTCGTAGTAATTTCGTCGGCTGGTTCTTAGTTTCCGGTAACGTCGCCGTGGAAGTTTTTAACGTCGCAGTAGGATTTAATGCGGTGTGAAGCAACTTTCCTGCTAGGGGCAATTGAGATGTTGCGGTTGCGTGGAATAAGATTGCTACTGTGGCGTGAAACGGGGTTGTTTTCTCTCCAACAAATGATTTCAAGGTGGGTCGTAACCTCCGAACTGGCCAGTCGATAGATCAATTCTAAACGAGGAGTTTAAAAGCGGCTAGGAGTTGTGCTACGTACATCGAAGCACTCTGGTTAGACGCGGATTCTAACGTTAACCGTGGATTAATAGAGACACTTACTACCGTGCGCGCGTAATGAGCTATTCGAGACTTTAGTAGATAATTAACCGAACTGCAGTATCGATCGACTCCGATAAACAGCCGAGAAATGCTGTATGCGAGGTTACGTCACCGTTCAGGTAACCAAGAACCCCGCGGGATTGGTGCGCCCAGAGGGCCGCAGCACCTTCTTGCCGTCGTAAAACGCATCCAAATTTCGGCCAAGATAACCTAATGAACCGTCCATTGCTCTGCGCTCAGCCGCAGCATATCGGGCTTTTCATAAACTAGCGCGATATCTGAACTCGACTAATCATTTTGTTGGTCGGGAACCGCGATATCGCGTAACAAACGGGGTCGGCTGTACGAATACCGTGCGCGGCATCGATTCTGTGAAACGTTCCACTGCGATGCCTCGCAGATTGCAAACTTTTTTCCATCACCGCAGGCGTGTCAGTTCTTTCCTTTTAAAAACACTTGCGGGTGTACGTTTTTAAAAGAAACAATGGTTATATTTTTGCAAATTTCAATTTTGCGCGCTTCCTCTAATTGAGGGTTTCCAACAGTTGCACTCCCAGCTTAGTCTTGATTAGAAAAGAGCTACAAGAGTGCTGATCACAAGATGCTGTAACCTATCGCTTCAACTTCTAGAATAATTAGATTTTACTTCGGATTTTAATTGTTAAAGAAAAGTAACTTTGTTTCTATTGGATATATTTTATTTGTTGTTATTGGTTCACTATGTTTTTTAATGGATTATTTAATAGTGAGTAGTATAATAAATATTATTTTAAATCTTCTGCAACTTTTATTTTTTTAAGCCGAAAATGGAACTATAGCTTTGGTAGTTTTAATAATTGTGTAATGTAAAAGTTGTTTTATGGGTTGGTAATTTTTCGCAAAATAAAGATCACAAAATTATGGAATCTGTACTGCTAATTTTTTGTCATCTTGAGAGTTGGTAGGTTTCTGAATAACTAGGCCCATTTACACTGTAAAGATACTCAGACATAGTAATATTCATTAATACCTCCACCTACAAGCACCCTTAAAATATTTCGAGCTCTTTGCTTCAGATCGCTTGCCTCTAAGAGCACTCTATACTCAATCACGATTTTTCCTTTTCAACTACCATGAAACTAACGCGTGCCTCGTATAGCGGAGCTAGATTTCCACCAAAGACATCACATGCACATAAAATCAGTCATCCTTCCCGCACGTTCGTCTGTAAGCGTGCTTCACGACTCGAAATCAAATAAAGTCTACGCTCCGCGCTCGATTTCCGCGAAGGGGGTAAAAAATTCCCGCGAACTTCTGGAGGTGGATTTAATGAGAGCTGCTTTTTTCTTTGTTCCGTCGAGTGGTTATAAAGTTAATCGAGGCAGCAACGGGGGTAAGCTTTGGAAACGCCGAAAGTCGTTGCGGCGTGGAGCTTAGATCGAGAGAGTTGCCAGTTACCCGCGAAGTTACTGTAACCCGTCCACTTCACCATCCAGCAGGCAGCCGGCACGAAAATTCAGGGGGTGCAGTGGGGTGCGAGGGTTTCGGCGAGAAAGAGACGCAGCAGCCAGCGTTCTCAAGTCGGTCGCGATCAATTAAAACTTCGGCCGGGGTTTGATTTATCGAACCATTTGAACCGATTGCGGCCCCGCTGAAAGGGACCAGTTTCCACCCTTTCGATTCTTTTCGCCGTACCGAAAGCTGGTTACCGGGAAACTTGGACGAATCTTTTACGCCCCGATTGCTTGCCGTCCACTCGGCCTCTATTCTCCGGCGCAAGCTAGCGCGCACCCTATTTACACAGCTCTTGGTCCAGGACGTTTGCAGATCGGTTCCTCGTGACACGTCCCCGAGCATCCAGCATCGTCTTTGTCCCGAGGACAATTCTCAAGGTAATTACGAGTGATACGGGAAGTAGTTGCCGCAGAAATCAGGAGCCATGATTGTTACACGATGGAGTTCCCCTAAACTTCACAGCTGCATACTCTACTCAGCTGATAGCGATCCAAGTGCACAGACAACATCCAGCGGGACGTCCAACGGACAGGAATCGTTGCGCGAATTTCCAGAAAGGAATAATCGGAGAATCGCCTTGAGCAGAGTTACTTGTCACGCGATCCTTCCTTGAACGATATTTTCTTCGAACAGACAACGGTAACAAAAACTTCCATTTCCGCGACACCCCTTCAAATTGCATCCCCCCTCTTCGGCCCCGAAAAGGAGAGCCGCGTAGCCCTAGAGTTGCTCCGAGTTATGGCGCAATCAATTGAATCCAGCGACGAGAGGCATTCCGTCGGAAACAGGATACAATTTGACGTGGAAACGCTGGCTTACGTTCGATTCAGCATGGCTGCACTCTATCAAGGACGATCCGTTGTTCCCACGAGGAGCTTCGCTCCTCGTTCATCTTCATTATCGCCGTGGCTGCCCTACGCCATTGGGAGCAACGGCGGCGCAACCCTCTAAACACGCTCCACGCGGCTCGTATAAACATCTGAATATTTATGAAGGATGAACGCACCGACAACCGAACAAGCGCGTGCCCCCGCACCTGTGCACGCTTGTTTTTCGATCGTGCGATCCCTGTCAATGGGCAGATCGCTCGATTCCAGCCCAATCGAGATTCAGACTCGCGACAATCCCTGCCGCGCCACCCCCGCCCCGCTTTTTACCCCATCTCGACACAATGCTTTTCCATTTACATTCGACGTTTGCACGCCCCGGACGTGTCTCTGTTTGGCCACCAGAAATTCCATTTCTTACTCGCTTTTGTACACGTCATTGTTGGTCCCCTGTGTTTCCTGTGCTTCTCTGACCCCTGTTGGCTTCCTTCCCCGTTCGTTCCACCTCGTTCGTCGCTTCTCCGAGCTTCCGCGTAGAACCGGGCGCTGCGAGATCGGGATTAGATCCTTCGAGATGCTGCTGGTGCTATTTCCTCGGCGCTTATCGAAGCGACCGTTCTGTCTGCCGTTCGTCTGGCAATTTTACAAAGCGGAGCCTCCTGCAGTGGCACAGCTTTAATAATGTCACGGGAGGGAAAGGGCGCCAATAATTTGCAATGAAAATGGAGTGCGTTTTTTTCCCCCCCAGTGCACAACCCACGGGGTTCCTGCTATTTAATATACACGCGGCCGTCACTCGGTGGCTGAGCAATTCGCAGGCGAATTCGCGAAATTATTAACCGGCTGAAACATATTGTTCAGTGGGTTTATTTCAAATTTTGACACTCTGCCGGGCACTACTCGCCAAACGGGAGAGATGAAATTTTGGTAAACGCGTGCAAAGTAATTGTGAGTTTTATAATTCGGCTCGAGTGTTTGTCAGAGGATTATTTCAAGCTTCGTGGGAAATTGAAAATTGTTTCATATTAATACTTTTGAGGAAATGCTTATCTAACTCCCATTCGCAAATTTTCTGACCAGGGGATGAATATAAAGGATGCATCCCCGGAGATGCAAGTGTTTTTATTACCAAAGGTTCGTCTTGAAATTTCGTGGCAAACTTTACGTGGAAGGCTCTGTATATTATTGTTCGTTTAATTATTACCTGCGCGTATTTTGAGTACCTATTCGACGAGGATCGAAACACGGCGAGCCGCGTCCATAAATTCGATACCGCAGTGTTCCTTTTTTCCGCGCGGCCGCAAAAATGCCTCGAGGCTGGTGAAACTGTCCCCGTTCCGATTTGAACGCCGGCAAAATACCGCGCCGCCACATTCAAGGTCCGCGTTGAACAAATTTTCGGTCCGGGGAAATTGCTGGACCGAAGTGCAACAGAAAACCTTTACTCCGCCCGAATAAACCACCGTTTCGCTGCGTGCGCCCCGAAAACAATTAAACGCCCGCGGAAATAGTGCGCGCGTCGAAGAACGAGGCCCCGTTTGTCAGGATAATTTCTAGGAACGCAATTATTTCGATTTGGGTATCCGTGGACGTTTTAAACGCCACCCCCCCCCCCTGCCCCTTGTCTAAACGCGTATAAAATTTTACGGCCGCGAATTTCCTTCGTAAAAGTAAAAGACCAGGTTCCGAGGCACCGGGGCGGAACGGAAGTGCTACTGATTCCGAAATTATTCTAACTACGATCATATCCATAACCGTAATAGGCGGAAATTATTGGTCGATTTCGGATAAAAGTTTGAAATGCGGAATTCCCTCGAAACTGGTTCGCCGCGTTTGAATATCAGCGTGAATTTCTGGGGGGAGGCAATGCAGTTGCAGTGAAATGTGGACGTTTTACTTTTTGAAGGAAGAGGAATAATTTCGGCAACGTATATGAAATGATTGATCGCTGCATTCGTAAAATTCGGATAGGTATTTGTTGCGTACTGCCGGAATGAAAGTAATCAAGGAAATGTTTGCGGGAATTTGGCGTGGGGGAAATATGTGTACTTTGACAAACCGTCGATAAATCGCGAAATTAGTGGGATTATTTTCATTATGCAATAAATACTGCATCTAATGAATTGCTAATATTATTGGCAGAGATAGAAACTTTGCAGAGAATTTGGGAATAAAATATTGACGAAAGGAGTGTTCAATAGTTTTTAATATTAAATTGTTAAAAACCAAGTGTACTCCCAAGTACTCTATAATAATCTCTGTACCAAAGAAAAACCATATCTAAATACCTACGTCGAATAAAAGCGAACTAATCAGAACTACTTAGATTCCTAACTGTTACTGCAAAGTTACATCTCGTCGATACAACTTTAGTATTTGAAAGTCAGCTGATAGAATATTAATGTGCGAGGAATCGGACGATATACATACGTATTCAACCCCCAAACATCTATCTCCACCATTGATCTCGCCATTCAGCATGTTCACATGAATACGATTCGCAAATACCATTGCATATTTAAAGCAGCATTGATAGCAGAGTTCGCTGAACAGTTATATCCTGCTCGCTTACTATACATACCTCCTCCGCGGACGGATGTCGGAAAAAGCGCGCGTGGCGCACCAAAGACATCTTCTTGCAGGTAGCTATGGCGCCCGGGCGCATCCTTTCAGGGAGCATCTCGGCCACTCGACGCGGCTCCGTCAACACTAGAACAGAGTACCATTACCGTTAAAAGCTTTGAATCTAAATGCTTTATACCTGAAGGGCGGCGTGATTCGTTGGATCGGTTATTCACGGCCGCTCATAAAGGGGGAATAAATATCTAGGCGAGCACAGGGGCCCCGGGTGATTAAAACGAACGGTAAAAAAGTAGAGCTCGCGGCGGACAACTGAAAAAGAATTTACGTCGCCGGGCGTCGTGTTCGTCAGCGGCAGGGGAAAAAGCACGACTCCTCGCCGGCGAGATCGGTGGCAATAAAATTCGCGCGGACGTTCGCTGAATCGGCGAGTGTGTAAAAATCGGGTCAACGAGACACGCCCGGCGAGACTGAAAAGTTCCTCCACTGTTCCCCGCCTCGCCTATCCAGCGCGTCAGATTTTGATCGGTAATGCCTCTTGGTTACTTCGCTTTTATTATCGCTTGTTTGCGAGCCACCAGACCAGGCTGGGCTTATTCAGAGGAGACACAAAAGCTTGGGCAAATGGTTGGAGAAACTTGTCGAAAGGTATTCTTTAGGGTGGGTCGATGTTAGAATAGGTTCTGAGGCAATTAACATCTTTTTACCATCTATAGTACACCATCGATCTCTAGAAACAAAAACGAGCTGTCAGAAAACAGCCCGCTATTTTCCCAGCGTTTGAGTTCAAGTGGCCCAGACGAAGATCGAGGAAACGATTGTTAATAACCGCGGAGGGTGCCAGTTGAGTAATTCCAGAATAGGGCTACTTAACCCCGCTGCTCATTAACTATTTGGATCGCGCTGATTATGCCACTAATTGATAATCAATATTCAGCATGACCATTAAAGCCGCGGGGGGGGGGGGGAGGATATCGATGCCAGTAATGCTCCTGCGCTTCCGGAGCCTGCTAATGCGACCGTTAAGCGAAGGAAGCCTACCGAAATAATCGTAATAGCATTTCTGCATTCGGATTCACGACACGCGTTCGACACGGCCGACATTTAATGTTCTGGAGCCCGCACGCGTGTCGAATATCTACGCTCGGGGCTCCTGCGAATGGTCCCATTGAGCTTAACTAATCGCAGATACTTTCCCTCCGGCGCGGCCTTGTTTGCCAAAGAAAACGAGCTACCCTTCAACCGCGTGATTTTGCAAAAAACAAAAAAAAATACAGTGTACAGATCCTTGCTCCAAAGCGGCGAATTGCAGAGTAGCTAACGCGTACTTGGAAATGTGGTGGCAAGTAGTAGTCAGGATAACGAGGGGGTAGGAATATCGGAGAGGCATGAATGTTAAGCGTTATTGGGTATTGGAGGAAGCACAGAGGAAGATATTCCTCTGGAATTTCTGAAGAGCTTGTGTACTTGGCGTACGATTAGTGAAAGTTAAAATAGCTTCCTGATATTCCATGAAATCAGACGGCAAAGTTAGGTACGAATGTATTTATATGCCGTGTCGCGAAATCGTATATCTGTCAGAGTAAGCAGGGTAGCTAAGCGAATTTTTATAGAAAAATCGTAAGCATTCGATCCGGCGGATTGTTTGGAAAGAATCTTGTTTACGCGTGTCGGCAACCAATCAAGCTGGATTCAGCCTCGACAGTATTAAGCATCCCGATAATCATTTTCGAATTATCCATGCGTCACAGGCGCGGCCTGAATCGGCAATCGATCATCCCCCTTTTAAGGGTATTCCATCAAGAGGGGGCCACGAGCGAAGGGAGAAGGATTCATGAGATGTCATGCGAGACCCGGAGGATCCAGGGGAACTCTGATCCACGCAAGAGGGGTGGAATTTAAGGGGTCGCCCGGTTGGCGCCACTCGGAGACCTTACTTCGCCACGAAAATTCATTTCTTCGAGTTGTTTAGAGGGGGGAGGACGCCCCGACGATGAGTCACGACCACGTTCCGCTTATTTCCCGACTGTATCTCGTGTTCGTCAGAAATTACGAGGCGGGGGATTACGAAATGCGCCTCTCCGCCCCTTGCGCACTGATAGCTGGAATTTCGAGGATCGACCCACGCGATCCTTGATAGAAAAATACTCCGCGCCCCTCGGTGTTTCAAGGCTCGTCGAGCAAGGATTGATGCTTCTAATCGAAAGCTAGGGTCGCCTATCTCTTCTATACGTTTCTCGCGATTAGATATTCAATGGAACTTGATTGCGCTTATGAATAATACGTTTCACATGCATAGAAAGTTTTATCTCTGGCACAGGAGGAGTTCTATCTATTCCAACAGCTCACTTGTTCTATCAAAGTGGATAAGAAGAACGAATGTGAACGGTTGGATCGAGGGCGTCCTCCTTTTCGATTTTATGGAAATAAGGGCTGAGAAACACGACCCCGCGTTTGCTCCCTCACGGATCCAGTGTCTCCTCTTCCTGAATTCACCCCTTTCTCTGCAAGGGCGACCTGCGCGGCGCTAAGGGGTGCGTTGAGTTTCCTTTTCGTTTCACTTTCACCGTTGCTCTCTACGCTCCCGTTTACTTTCGCGATATTAACGTACGCATGGAACGCTGGCTAATGAGCGGACGAGGGATAAGAAACACGCGAGGGAGAACTTTAATTGCGAGCGATACAGGGACGATAAAACCAGAAGAACCAGGAGCTGGATAAGAATTTGAATTAATTTGGTAATAACTTTATGCTGCGAAGGGGGAGCTTTCCACGACTCTGCCCCCTTTTTACAGAAACTTTTAACTAAAACCAAGAGCAATCCCTCCTTCGAAGCAGATTTGGGAGAGAAAAAAATTTTGAATTCAGAGGGGGAAAGTTGGATTGAAATCGCACAAATTTCATCCGAATCCGTTGAATTCAAGGCGAGCATACGAAAGCTGCTCACCGCCCCGTATCGTCTTTGTCGGTTTTCGTTGCGTCTGCGGTGGGATGCGGCGCGCATATCGAAAACGCATCGCGAATGCATTATTTGCCACGTTATTGCATGCTCCGCTGAGCCCTCTCCTCCATTGTAAATCGGCCAAGTGTGCTTTTGTTGGAAATATTGCCCGGCAGGCGTGGATTCAAGGAGCCGGAACGTGCACACTATTAATCTGCATATTATATTATTGCACGTTACGTCACGCGCGGATGATCCGACTACCGCCATAAAGTCACCATCCTGCATATCCTTCACACTTCTAGGGTAGCCCACCGAATTCGCCTTGAGAATAAACTAATTGCAGGTTCGAGGTTCGAGTTCACGGCTGACGTCCTCCATTCTGCTTCTCGAAACTTATTTTATACCCATTTCTCCCCATAAAATCCAGAGTCAAAGCCTCATTTAAATGGGATTTGAAACTATTGCCGAATTCTAGTAGGCTTACGGCATGGATATCCCGAATTTCTTCAAGAAAATATCACTAAAATTTGAAGCAATGGATTCTTGAAACTCGTAGGTAGAAACTTAGAAGATTTTATTTATATAAATTAATATAGCTAGTAATAGTAAAGGTTTTACATCATAAGTATTTCACCAAAATATTCCATTTATCAGGCACATTACTTTGATTTAAATTAGTGCGTAATCAAATTAAATAATTGTACATTAGATTTAATTGTAAATGGATCTCCGTGGCATCTCAAAGTCCACGAATTTACATCCAGCCTCCTGAAATCCTCAATCTTTCGCAAATATACGAACTAATCCATCTCGCTTATGCGTAGTAAATGCTACATATTCTGCAACACTGTTCGTAGTTCTTGCACGAGTCCAATTCACCTGTTTCACCAAACTTGGGCGACGAGGTAGCCAGTCTCGCCGCAGCAGGGCGACATTTTGACGAAGCGAGTCGACTCGACTTCTCCGATCGAGGGGTTGAACCCATATCTCGGATCGTCAGATTTACGACGCGAGACTTGACGATATCAGGCGGGCTATGGCATTCTCTTTGAATTTGTCGGTGACGACGGCGGCGGGGGGGGGCGTGTACACCGTTTGCGGTTCGATGTCGTCCCTGTCGTTGCGACGCGATGCACGATGCACATCCCGAGCGTGGCGCGGATGCATTATTCGCCGCGTTATTGCACGCGCCGTTGAACCGGCTCCATTGTAAATTGGTCGGGTGCGCGTTTGTTGGAAATGTTGCCCGAGGGGTGGCGGCGTTGGGCGCTGAACGGCCAGGCTAGAGGGGGCCGAGCCTGCTTCGGGCGCGGTAAAAGCCCTTATATTGAATACGTGGCTTACATCTCAATATCTCGATGCACTTACTCGACGCGCCATCGATACGTCTTGCCCCCGGCTCGAGGAAAGGCCGACGGACGCGTGGCTGCTTCTTCGAGCATAAATTTCACCGCTACTTACAGAGGGGGCGAAGGATCTCCGCGGTGAAAAGCTGGTAGGCAGAAATTATGCAAGCTTGGGAGAGATAATAAGGATTGTGGGGGAGGTGGATATTGAAAAGGGGTGTGAAGGAATTGTCGGAGTGGTGAATCGAAGGAGTGGAGAAAGTTTTTCCACGTGCTTGGTGCGATGGATTGCATTTCCATTTGGGGATGGAAATTTAAGTGTTGTTTTGACTCGATTAAGTCTGCTAGCTGCTGATGAAAATGTAGATTGGTATGCTATGGCTCTGCTTGCATTTCTGGGTGGTCTAGCTCTGTTCGTTGTGCACGATGCAGGGCGTGCTTTCAAATGCGGAAGGCACTGGCGTTTCTATTTTTGTGCGATTTTTCGAGTGGCGACAATAGAACTGCTGCGACTGTATGAGTTTCTATCTCCAAATCCTATGTTCCTACATTCCTCGTCACTTTATGTTACACGATGAATGTGGGATTTCGAGGGAGCAAACTCGCTTGTATCAACTACTACTTTCACCGTTGGACAGATCAAAATACACTTAATGAATGCGTAGGATATGAGATGAATACCTTTCTACGTCAACAGCTGTCGTATTAAAAAGACAAACAAAAGTGATGGAACAATTCATGTTGCGAGCTATTGCGTCGCCTGTTTTTTGAGGGCGTAAATCTCCTACGGCGCAAATGTCACTCTCTCTCTGTGGTGTCTTACGGCCGCAAGAGATCACTGGAGAGGGTGTGATTGAAGGTTGAACTTTAACGAACTGAGGCACCGCGCATTAACAGTAATAACGAAACTGTATTTAAATTACTAAACTTGAACAAGGGTGAATATGGCAATTAACAATGAGTCTACAATGTGGTGTACGAGTCCCTCCAAGTTACTCTTGTGAGGTATAAATTCGGACTGGTTTCGGACTCTTTCTCTGGCGACAAAGCAAAGTCGAAGATTCCCATTAGGGGTGGAGTTTTAACAACGCAGTGGTTGGAAACGCTGTCTATCGGCGGACATGATTTGGTTGTAGGTGGTAACGAACGATAGGAAAGGGAAAACTGATCGAAGTGTTGGTGAATCTGTGTGATGGTGTCGCGAGGCCGTCTGTTTATTGTCACGGCAATCCTGGGACCCTTGGCCCCGACTTGGGCTGATCGCCTGCGTTTCCAATAGTAAATTTACGAGTTTACAACGGTCCCGGGTCTACAAGGCGCGGACTGACAGACCAAGTGTCTGCCGGATGAGGTTTCAAAAATGCAAGGCGCCCTTGTGCGTCCCAGGTGGCCCGGCAACGAGCTAACGCTCAACAATTCAAATAATGGAGACCTATGATCTTTTAGATTCAGAATGATTTGTCAAACACGTTGAGGAAGTTACACTGCTCACCAGTTCCTGGGATACTCTATGTATAGAGATAACTTTGCATATACGTGCTATCTTGTTATCGCTGTTCGCGAAAATTCCACCAGTCTGTATATTCTGCGGAATAGACTCCCTTCTTGTTAACCTTATTGTCCGTTTGTTACCATTCACATGGTAAACTTTCTTTTGACTCGCCCCCGCTGCCCATAAATCTCAACTAATACCACTGTCCCCATTGTAAAACGTACGTTCCGCACTTCGAATTGGGGCGCTTTGTAAACTAAATACTCGGCAGAATTACAGCCCCGCCCGTGTTTCTGTCCACTCGAATTTCCAACTAGCCCTTTTTAATCGGGCATCTCTGCTTCCTTCGGCCTCGGATTACCACAATTCCGCAAACAACCTCGCGGCACGATTTCGGGCCCCAAGCTCCGGCTGGATAACCGTCGAGTTTGCCGAGGCTTCGAGCAGATCGCGAGGAGATTTTGGGGTAATTTATCCTACTTGATGAGATATCCGTCGGATCCCGACATTCGGCGGCGTAAATGGCCAAACGTTACCGGTGTATATTCATTTCCCAACCGACGAGTGATTCTATCTCGCGTGAATCCACAGCTCCTCCAGAAAATACTGTTCACCCGAGTATTCCCCTGGTGTTGGGCCTAAAAAATCTACTGTCGCGCGCAAACGCGTCGGTATTATTAGATCCTCTCGTGCCAAGCATATTTCTCACTGTCCTCGCATCATCCACGAGGGTGGAAAATTCAATTTTACGTGTCAAATGCTCTGTAATATCTTTCCACGGCCCATAGCGTTCCCGTCAGACATCGTTCAGTTTGAAATGTGGGAGGAGCATTGCAAAAGGACGCTTAACTAAATGATGCTAAGCCTTTCGGCCTATCCAGACTCTATCGGGGATAGTTTTCGTTTGACCTCCTCCGTTTCCTAGCCGTGGACCCTTATTTTTCTGCACTCGTGCTCGCCCCGATGAATGAACTCGCATTAATCGCCCCGAAGACACAACATGCCGCCATTACTCAAGGGCTTCGTTACAGGATAAGTGGGCAGTGAGGTTGACAGGAGGGCGAGAGAATGGAGGGCGAAACGATGTTCGGTCGTTATTTTTCACAAATTGCTCTTGCAAAGCTGCGACCTCCAGCGAGGATCGAATTGGCCCGTGGATAGTGTTTGCAAAAGAAGAAAAAGCTCGACACGCTGTGCGTGGCTTGCTCGATTTTTATTCATTCGATCTCTTCCCCCATATTTCCTTATTTTCCACGCAAAAGTTTGCAAGCAGTGAGACAGATTTACGATACTGGCGTGGTTGCTGCCCTGTATTTTTGTTTAAGAATCTCCATATATTTAGCTCACTGCATCTTCAATTTATCCATCTATCATCGGGGAATATTAATAAATTCTAATTAGAGGTGGGACCTCTTACTCCTTTCAAATTGTAAGTGATAAGCGATATATCCGAGGAAAAGAAAAAGCTAAAGAATCTAGAGACGCGGTAGCGTCTCGACGTTTTATTATACTGAAAATAATTATACTTCTGAGAGAACAAAGGGAATTGAATATAGAAAATATTTTTTGAATTTTCACTTGAGGAGAATTAGAACCATTATCAAGTTTTAAATATCATAACAGAATTACTTCAATTTTGGACAAAAATTTACTACGAAATTAGAAGCTCGGCAACTTTTAATTATCTAACAAAGGAAATTGATGAACCTACGTACTAGCAGGCTATGTTCTGTAACATATCACATATCTAACGTTCACCAAATTTATTACACGTAACCGAGAAACTTTGCGCTTGGTCTTGTGCACGTGAACCAGTACGCCACGAGATAATTGGGAAATGAATTCGTACCGAGGTCTATTAGCTCTGCCAACCCGGTCAGACGAAGCTGACAGGAAATTTCAGATTAATTAGTGGAAGCTGTACTGGGATGCGGTCGAACGACGTAGCTCCATATTCCATAATGATCGGTCTGCCTTCGTATTGCGCAATAATATTAGCTTCTCCCTATCCGTTTATAGGAAACGCCTTGCAGCCACGTCAAAGAAAATGACAATCCGATTCCATCTGTCCTGGAAACAATATCACTGCGTTCACGTAACACTGAACAGCAACGCAGACGAAAAAGGCTGCGGAGAATGAATTTTCTACGTCAACTTTCCTACAACCATTCGACGCCGAGTTCCTAAAAATTCTAGTTTTAATCCGCAGACGTGATAATATCATTTTAATACGGGCGTTATTCGCCGAACGGCGAGAGAAATTTCGACGATTTTTTGCTGAGTTCGAAACTCTCGGATTCATAAGTTTACCAGTTCCTATTTTATGCCTAATTATCCGCATGATTCAATATGACTCCACAGTCATATGCACGCTTGAAAGCTGGAGTTTATTTAACTCCCAAGAATCGCGATGCTAAATGTAATAGCGAACACAGTCGTGTCTTCTATGGCACGCGTAAATACGTCGTTCATGTCAGCGTTCCTTTTTCTTGTAAATAGTAGAGGACAACGAATTTCTTTCTACCTAAACCCTAGAAAAAAATTGGCGCCTAGGGGACATCTGGAGCTCGATGGCACTATCCGTTCTTCTTTGGCCTTCGAGCAGTGCAGGTATAAAGTTGTGGTCGGACACGAAAGACCCAGGCTTGCCTAGTGGGATAACTACTCCAATAACTCGTGAATTCTGTGATTCATCTCTTAATATATTACCACGAACTCTCGTTGCACGTTGATGATACTTTATTGAGGAACAGAAATTGCTAATTAGAAGTCAAAGTTCACTTAGCCACAAACGACTCGAGCATGTCAAGATTCTTAGGCCCCAAAAGATATCGAAGTAGCCACGTTTGTATTATAAAAAGAATGCATGCTATTGTAAAAAGGAATGATCCTACAGTCTCCTATCATCGTTGCACGAGAAATCACTCTGATTCCATTTGTACCTCGATTCTCGCCCTCCCAGTTATCCTCTTCCAGCGTTGAAGGCATTACAAACTTCCAGGGCTGAGATCTACTTAAGTTCTCGAAGGCATTTCCGCGTCTACCTGCTCTCTATCTCTCTATCGTAATGAGACTGGATCCCATTCTGAAGCTATCGAACTGTTTACGGAATTTCACCCTAATTTCGTTTGCACTATTTGATACGATAATACTATTGCAGTAGAAGTACTCTCTCAAACACAGCAATTTCTTCATCCTCTATTGAGTGTTCGTGTCTCTTGACTTCTTCAACGATACAAGACAAATTTGTAAAGGAAAGGTGGGGAATTATACTTCTCAGATCAACTTTGACGTTCATCAGTTTCAAATAATTCAACGATCAGACGAAAGATTTCCATTAAAGGGAGATAAAGCTCCAACTTCTCAGCCTTTTCGCGAAGTATTTCGCGTAACGTAACTAATTGACGAGTTCGTATAGAAAATATATTATAGAATATTATCATTGGCACGTAGAACATTCTTCCATACATTTTCTTTCTAATTTGGGCACTTACATTGTTTTCTATAAGGCCCCTTTGATTATTATTCCGAGGGAAATGCATCCACGGCTCCTTTTCTTTCAAACGTCGCGGCTGATGTTTGAAAAAGTCTTTTCGAGCGGTTGCTCGAGTGCTGAAAGTAGCTGCGCACGTTCGAACGGCGAACAGTGCGATGACGTTGGTAAACGTCGTTACGGCTGCCCTATTTCCGGACCCTTGGGACATGTTAATTAAGCTGGCTAATAGGCAGGCCCAGCCTTGGCTGGCCATCAATCGATTTAACTACAAATTCAATTGGACGTTGCTTGTTGGACGGGAAAAATAATTACCCGGCCCAAAGGTCCGTCTCCTCTGACGCGATCAAAAAGCGCACGAAGCTCGTTAACTCATTAGCTTCGCTCAGACTTATACATTGTTCCATAGTTGCCAGCTTCGTTTGAGTAAAACATTCTCTTCCTTCTTTTCTTCTCTCTCCCCCTTTTTTTGCACCGTCAGAGCAGATCTTGTATTACCGGAAAGTTCAGGAATCTGTTCGCCGGCTCGTTACGTTCTGGAAACATTTGCGCTCGAAACACCGGATTTTCTTAGGGTCTTCGATGGCCAGCGTGCCTTCCAAGAGCGTTCGATTTGCAAAAAAAAATATGTATAGAGGAAGTTTTATAAACAGGTTACCGTGAAACATAGAATAACGCTGGGTAAAGAGTCAGGATCCCCTTTGAAATCGCGCTGGAAGGCGCGAGGCTCAAAGCAAACTAAGTTGAATAAATCAAAGGCTATTCCGCCAGCAACAATTTGATGTAGCATCGTGAAAGCCAGGCATCTCTCGCTCTCCCGACCCATCCGGCGGGAGAGAGGCGGGTGTAAAAGAGTGAAACGTCGAATGCGACCCCGGTAGCCGAAAAAGAAACGGCGGAACTCGTTGAAGTACGCATCGTTGGCGAAAATCCTTTAACGTCGGGCTGCAGCGTTTTTAACCGTGGAACGCGGGACTACTTTTATTTAGACGATGTGTGCACGTTCTCGCGCCATTCTGTTGCGATATATTTCATTCAGCTTCTGGATTATTAAACATTCCAGCGCGCGGGAAGTGCGCGGGCCTGTGATAGAATTTTAATGGACACTCGGATACGTTCACGTGCGCAGTCACTTCTAATTACCCAGGATTCCTTCTCTAAGTTCTAATCAATCGAATACGGTGCTGCATGTGTTTAAAATTCCTAATTCGAACAAGGATCTATCTTCAAAAATAATAGAACAGATTTTAAACAAACCTTCGAAATACAAACTTATAATTTTTCAACGTTAATCCAGAGATGAGCAAAATTTTAATTCAAATAAATATTTCTAATAACGAATAAGGGTTAAAAAAAAGTTATTCGTCATGTTGGGATTAAATTCTCGTGGTATAATCTAAAGTTGAAGTAACTTTTATTCGAGCCGTTATATAAATAATGTTTCATTTAATTAATCCCAAGCTCTGCATTAATCCAAGTGCGCAAAATTCACCCTTAAAAACCATTATCCGCTTTCCATCCTGTGCACGGGCAGACAGTATTACGCCATTTCCAACGAGAAACCAAGAGCCTAATGAAAGGTCGACCGGCGGTCTTTCTTCGGGAAATAACGTGTTCGTTTGTCGTTTTCCATGCCTCCACTCCACGCCCATGTGTTTTCATTTCTCGCGGCGTTGAAACGTGACCCGTGGCCTGTAATACGCCCCACGTGGATCGACTTCGCTCCGGGTTAATTACGCATTGATAACTACCGAGCTTCCTTTGTGCCAGTTTTCGCGGAGACGAAAGAGCCCGGCAAATTTCATCCGACGCGCTGGATTAAACGCCGTTGCCCGCGCGGAACGTGAATCACTAATTCGGCACGTGCAGTCGTGCACTTAATCCGCCGTGACTTGAGTCACTTGATCCCCGCATTAGGTCCCTGCGCGAAGACGCATGGACCCCGCGGCGCGGAATCGATGGGCAGCCTTCGCAATCGCCACGAGCGCGTTAAAATGCGCACACGAAACGTCCGCGGGCAATCGAGTTACGAAACGCTGACACCTCTGTGCTAACACGCACTGTCGTTTCTTCTTTGTTACAGTTTTATCAACTGCTGGAGGCTAGTCAAGTGGCAAACACCACCCTCACCTACCGTCACGTGACAGTGTTCGCGCCAACGAACCGAGCTTTCCAGAAGTATAACGGGACTACGAAGAACTTGGTGCTCTACCACATGTGTAAGTAAAAACGTTGTAGATTTGAATGGTTGGTGTAAGAACACTTTTAACGACGCTTTTGGATTAGGGCTGGGACTATTTGTCGAATTTTTCGGTATTCGAGTATTCGATTACCTCGGTTGCTCAATTGTTTGGCGAATATAATTCGAATATCCAAGTATTCGAATACTATTCGAATATTTAAGTATTCAAATACTGATGTATTCGAATAGTATGGTGTGAATTATGAACGAAGTTCTTTAGGTTCATTTGTCAGGGTGAAATCTTGTAAGCTAATTTTCACCCACTTCACACCATACTAGTATTCGAATATAGCAGTATTCGAAATTTATTCGTAGCATTCGAATACTTACAAAATATTCGAATATTAAATTATTCGAATAGTCCCAGCCCTATATTGGATATAAGTTTTCCGACTGGAAACGAGAGAGTTTTGTCGAACCGCGAGCCAGTGTTCTCGCAAAGAATTTAGAAATTCGAATGTTCGCTTTCCTCTTTGGCTTTTCCAGCGAGTTTTCCGTGGCAAAGGAAACAGGCAACTCCTGCAACGTGCCTCCCTAAAAGCAAGCCAATATCTTTGACTTTAGATTCTTTAATGCCTGCCTAATATTGATACACTCTGCTTTCGGATTACAGAACCTTCCGCCGCACACGGAAATGCACCGTCAAATGCAACTACTGTTTGTGTTGTTGTAGTTTACCTCCGCCCCCCGCGTGTCCGTTAACTTCCATTAGGGCGGAAGTTGCAGAATGATATTAGTCTTTACGGGCCTCTGTTAACGCGGCTTTTAGCGCGCTCCATGGAAATCTGTTCCGAACATTTATTACCATTCGAAGGCATTGGCTGCACGACTGCGGGAATTAATTCGGTACTTAACAACTGCGAACCATGATGGATGTTCGTGTAAACATATATAATGCACTTCAGTGGCGCACCTAGAGGGGGTCCAAAGGCGCAGGCACCTCCGAAAGAAGGAGCTTTGTAAAAAAAACAAGAAGACTGGATTTTATTCTTCAAATAAATTTTTATAATCTCGCCTAAAGAATTTTATTGCATTTGCGTTAAAAATATTTTTATCCGCTCAACTTGGCTCCACCCAAGACTTAATCCTGAGTACGCCACTGATGTATTTCATATCTGTTCTTTAGAAAACTATGAATAATGAAATAATAACCTCTGCCCCCTCCTAACACAGAAAATAGAAAAGACGCAGTATAGCACGGTAGATTTAAAAGAGCTACACATAAGGATCCTAAAAATATTAATTCCATCACTTAATAATGCATTCGTACAGAACACAATCACTGTCTCGGAAGACCAATCTCTCCAAAGAAATAAAAATCCCCCAGGATCCATTCCCAAGGTCCCCCAAATATTTCCAAAAAATCTTCTATGCACACATATATATATCTCATGCCTCGTAGACGAAGGTGTACGTATATTTCGTATGTTCGGTGATGTATTCGTGGCTCGTCGAACGTGTTCAGCCTGTTTCCTGCTCCCCCATACCCAGGTATTGGTCTAACTCAGTCCTGTCCACGGGCAAAGCCTCTTATGCGGTTTTGTCCTCCTGTGGCTGGCGTATTGGGTTTGTATTGGGTCTACGTATACAACCTGGACATGAGCTGAGCGTGTTCGTGCTCCACGGTAACGGGGACAGAGTGGGGGGCAGTGTTTTGCTCCCAGCAGCAGTTTTGCATAAAGCTGGCGGGTCTAACTGGCGTATTAATCTCCCGCGAACTTGGAAATTCGACGCGAACGCTCTTTGATCTTCGTGCATACGTGCACGTACGTTCGCGGATCCGCCGCGCGCGCGCCTGGAACGGCGCAGTGCGCCCGCTCGCAAAGGGTGATTCGATTAAAGACGCATCGAACATGCACAGAGGTTCCAGCGGCTGCACCGATAATTCAAGGTTCCTGGACGCCCCTGAAAATGCCACCTGAATAATCCGTCATATTTGCTACTGTACGATACGGTTGCGTGCTCGAATTGACGACCAATCGATGCTTGTCTCCCTCGGAGCACTTGGTGCCTCCTGTATTATAATCGCGGCACACGGACGATGTGTGTACGCTCACAGATCCATTATCCTGTAACAGTTAGTTGGCCAGGGATTATTACATTTGATGTGACGACCTAGGGATAGGTCCTGCCTTACAGTTCCCGTCATAATTGATTGATAATTCCACTGTGCGTCCACTTTACATGCGTCTGACTAAATACCTCCTTGTTCTACTCGCGGCGCCAACCGCTGACGTGTTCCACTTGGATGTGGTTCGAGCAGAATTGAATCTCACCGAGGATTATTGTTCCAATTTGTGGCCAACTCTGCTGCCATATGTTTCGTGCTACAGAGTTTTTCTTGAAAGACCTTTCAAACATCTCCGTATTAATCGAGACGGTTTGGTTAGCCGAAGACCTTGGAATTTGAATTGCCTTGTAATTGGAAGTAATTACAGGCACGTCGGCGTCGCTCCCTCGTCTTTTTAGCAATTCAAAGTGTCCCGTGTGCATCGACGAGCGTATCAATCGTGTCTAATACCCAACGGGAGCCTCCGCAAGCCTCCCAGAACACGCCCTTTCTTGGCTGACGCGATGCCACCCCCGCAATCACGCGTCGCTGCACCTTCGGCCGCGGTTATCGCGATTGATTGCAATCGACTAATCCCCGGCAGTAACTCCCGGGCGCGTCAGAATTCGTGACGTTGCCCCGCCGCTTCGTCAATTACCGCGAACGTCTCGCTGCCGAATCCCGCCGACAGCTCCAACGATCACATCGAACACTCTTAATGCGCACAATTACGCAGGTTGTTTAATTATTACGCGATCGCGGTGATTGAGAGCTCCGAAACGTTCGAATGTTCACCGGCGGGGGGGAGTCGATTAACCGCGGAAACGAGAGAATCGTGATTGGAACGCCGTGCACCCGCGCTTTTTATTTTTCATTTCACTGATGAGAACGCCCCGCGTACACGCGAAATATAAATCGGACGAAATTTTGGGAATCAAATATTGGACGGGTACGGTTGTGGTGATATTTTAGTTCTGGAATCGAATGGAAATAGACGGTAGGAAAATTGGATCCGAAACTCTGCTATAAGATGGAGAGAAACTGTGCTTCGGATGTTGGATGCACGGAACATCTAAATGGTTTCTTTAGAGTCGTGAAACGAAGAATCGAAAGAGGGGAATCAATAATTAAATTAGGAATAACTGTAGGAAATTAAAGACAGCAATTTTAAAGCAAACAATTCAAGGGGATTCGAGTTCTTCTGGCTAATTTCAATTAAGTCCACTTGATCGTTCTACACAGATCACCGCCGATAGTCGTTCATAGTTGTCTACGCTGATGGAACTAACGCTTCCCAACTGATACAGACGAAGACACAAGGACAGGGACGGAACGATCTTCCCTTAGACGACGGGATAAAGCAAGCAAGGGAGAACCTAATCGGGTGCGGTCTCGATTCCATTCGAGAGTCGTATTCGACTACTATAGCAGTCAACCACCGTGAAGGATAGACTTCTCTAATTGTCAAGCATCGATCAGAGGGGCACCGAGATATCAGAATCGAATCGATTGACTTTGGAAAAACTTTTCGATGCTGTCGTGCATGAACGAAGCACATTCATTATAGTAAACTTGAATCGAAATTATTATTAAATAGGAAAGATGAGTTAAGAATAACTTAAAAACTTATAGAGTGAGTCGAGACCCTTCAAGTCCATCTAGAATTAGAAAGAATATACAATTCTACAACTCCGAAAGCGTTGAACACTTGAAGAGGGTAAAGAATTTATCACTAGCATCTGAAATTATCGAGATCTTCGTACTTCTGAAACTTGCGTTCACCTGAAAGTCCGGGAAATATCTCCAATTGCTGCACAACGAGATTAATAATTAATTTAATTTTGCCAGCCAGTTTAGGGGAGTTACTAATAGAAACGGATGGCTGATAATCCTAAACCGTCGTGCTACGTTAGATATTGATTGTTTCGCGTGCGAGCCCTTGCCCTTGCACTTGATGAACGAGGGAACGGCTAACACGTAGGCGTTACGAAGCCATGATTTTATAGTCGCAATCCTCTTTTGCACGATTTCCTATATCCGACGGAGCCCTCGTGGCCCGAGGCGTCTTCGCGATTACCACGAGGAAAATGCACACCCGGAGGAAACAAGGAATTAAGAAGGGCGTTGCCGCTTTACGAAGAAACTTCCTTTCCGCCGTTTAAGACGCCTCGAGCGAGAAGGGATGAGAGACTCTCCCTGGGAGCGCTCGAAGTTGCCCTACGAGCGACAAAAATTTCATTCCAAGTTCAATTTTGTCAGCGAGCGAGGAAAAAAGAAAAAGGATATTCGTCGCGACGGTTTACGACAGTTTTATTGAAATTCCTGCCCTTTTGACGTGGCGGATTCTTAACGTCACTTGCATACACAGTAATTGACATTTCTCAAGATAGTAGATTCGGTCTTTACATTTATTCGACCGTCGCTTGCCTCGCTTGCCTCGCTTAAAAACAACTCCCAACTCTCTGTTTCCGTACTCGCAAACGTATATCGCGCGTACATCGCCCGGGGCAGCGTTCACTTTGTGCAAGTTTGATTGAACGGGATGAAATTAAAAGAAAACTGCAGCCTTTACCGCTGCAGATTCTTTAGAAATACTTCTCAGGGTAAGTAAAAGTTTTCAAAAATATTTCAAACTTTCTCACGTTTCTTAGAAATTCTGTAAGAATGGAAGGAAAGTTTAAACTGCGAAGGGTAACGCAAATACCACAATTTCGCAAGAAGGAACGAGCCAGTGGCAGGAATACATCGACATTTATGCAAATATATAGAATATGAATTTCAAACTTTCCTTTAACACTACATACGCGTATCACAAATAAATATCTACCACGCAAACTACAATAGCGAAGTAACCAGTTAGTCTTTCAAAATAAGAACACGCATCTGCCCACGAAAGTAGTAGAACCTATTCTATTCGGACAAATGAAGTCAGGCGTACAATAGTCAGCGAAGTGAAGTGTCATGTCGTCTAGCGAAACAACTACGTATGCACATAATAAATTCGGGCTTCGTCCAACGCAGCAAGTGATGTCGTACATATTCTAGCCAGACAAGTGGAAGAGACGCGCGACCTAGCCAGCAAGTGGAATAGGTCAAGCTATTCCGAAACTACGCCATCAATCAATAATCCAGCGTTGCAAATATGCATTAATCCACCGACAACGTCTTGGAACAAGCGATATTCATGATCCCCCGAGCGTCTGCAGAAGAAATAGCTTGGAAACTCGAAAAAGGGAGGCATGGCACTTTATCGCCAGACTCTCGCAGGTTTCGCGAGAGGAAGAGGCGGCGACTTTCATTAGGTCTTCTTCGCGTTTAATTCGCGATGAATACCCGCGTCTAGGGGGGTAGAAACAAGGGCCGCGTTGTTCGCGCGTAGAAGGGTGCCCCGGGGTATTTGTAACCTCCGTCGCCGGCAGCCAAGCCGAGTCACTGACGGATAATCGTCATTCACGGGGCGGATCTCTTTTTAGCCTCCCTCCCGGCTGCGTGCATGGATACCAACCCCTTCGACGCTCGGAATGCTCGAGGGTTCTTCCGTCGCGGGGGTAACGAGGAGCGCGGCTCGATTAAGCCGCGCAAAAACTTCCTTGCCCGACGAAAGCTGTTCAGAAACGTCGGCCGGGTTTCTTCGCAGGAATGTTGGTCGAACTACGTTTCGCAAACAGTGCCTCGTAAGTCTCAGCGATTATTAAGAAACACCGTGCGAATAATATGAGGAAAGTATCGCGAATGCCAGCGATGCCGCGCTCAGGCGTCGCGCCAGACCTTTCCAAACAATCCAGCGACGCTGGTTCTTGAAAAACAACCCTCGCTGACTCGGTGTTTCATCTTCAAAGACACCCGGCAGACAGCGGGTGACGCGATCCACTCGGTAACCATCGCGAGCTGCGACCGTCTGCGATGTCAAGTGCTTCGAGCGATGGCGAATTCACCTCGCTGAGGGTTAAAGACGTCGTCGTCGGTATCGGAAGGGCGGCGGAGGGGTGGGCGGTGAGAATCGGGGTTCGGTTAGAATAAGAGAAACGAAAAGAGGGCCGTGGTAAGTGTAAGCGACGAAGGGGAACGGGGAAGTTTCGGCGGCGGAGGTGAGTTAACTGTTCGGCTGTTCGCGTGAAACTTAAGGACCGTATATAGCCAGGGGTAGACGGGACACGGAGGACTTTGAAGGAGCTCTAACCAAGAAGAAGAACCTGGTTACACGGTGCTCGACGTAGCGGAGAACAAGCCGGTTAGGGCTGCGACACATCTTGCGGCTCCTAGCCCACAGGCCAAGCCAACCTCTTGCCTCTGTTTGCCTTGTTACTGGATGGAGAATTTCCAACACACTCGACCGGCTGGGTCACATCGGCGTGGAAGCAGCCGATCACTGAGCTCGCCGTGGGGAACGTGGCCACTTCATTTGAAAATTCAAGGGTAGAATTCTGTAATGAATTTCTTAAAAATCGCTCGAGGAATTCTGGTGAATTTAAATTTGAGAAATTCTTCGATCGAGTCTAATCTTCGGAGCACTGGATAATTTAGAAGAAATTAGCTAGTTTGTTGTTTGTGGCACGTGTAGAGAGAGAAGAATGTGAACAATTACAGTTGCATAATTTTCTTCGTAGGCTGTACGCTTTTTCCCCCCCTTTTATCGCTCAAGTGTCTTGAATTATTTCGCGATTGTCTATCGAGCCGCCTTCTTGAATTTCTCCAGAGACCACGCGGTCTGCCTCCGCGTAAATAATTGAAGACAGGTCCACGGAGTTCGATGAAATAAAACGACTGAACCAATATTATTCAGCCGGAGGCAATTTTTCAAAAGAACTTACTGCAAGAACGACTCGATAAAGGGGAGCGGGGAGAAATCCCATGCCACTTGTTGTCGAGAAATTCCGCCAAGTTCTCGCGGGTCGTGGGCGAGCCAATAAACAAAGAACTGGCGGAAAGTTTTCCGCCCGAAAGAAGAAACCGAGCTGCGCCAATGAACTTTGCAATCTCTGTTCTCGATTAAATAACAAACCGTTGCCAGCCGGGAGAACTGATTCTTTTTTAGTGATACTGCAATACTGAAGGAGGTCTTCAGAAGCTTTTATGATAGCTAGAACTTCTCTGGTGCGAGCCCGCATTCCATTTCGACCCTTACAATCGATTATCTTAGAAGCACTTTAATTAAGTTCGCCGTAGTGATTCTTAGAAGGTACCCGAGGTTTGGCAAATATCGTTGTCCAAAGAAAAGTTAAATTATTCGATGCCTATAATTGTATTTGTCTCTTGGATTTTTGAAATGTTATGCATAAGAAGTGGAATTTAGAGAAGAAGTACTGTCCTGCTCTTTCATTATTAATTGAAGAAACTTAAAACTTGAAGACCTTGAAGACTCAAGCCAGACTCGAGGAACTAGCAGCAACAATCTTTAATCTAAATTGCACTTTCTTTGGATCATAATACTCGCAGAAAAGAAGTAACTGCTCCGCACGTCCCTTCTGTGACCCAACGTGTAAAAAAAATTCTTTTGGAAGATAAAATAAAAATTCGTTCAATCCTATCCGCACTTGCACCCACGATAAACAATTTCTCCCGTCGAGGAACAGCAAGGATGTTCATGTTCCGCGTTGAACATCTATTCGTCTGAACGAAATAGGCTGACCGACCCTTAACCGCTGCGGCGAGCTCGCAGAAATTTCGCACGTAGCGAAAAGTTTCGCAATTAGTCTTGGAACTTCCATAATTTTGCAGCTTCAACCGTCTTGTTTTGCGGCGGAACATTATTGTGCACGGTTTAATTTATCATTTCACCTCCGCCTGTGAAACTCGGCATTCTCTTGTCCGCTCACCTCGCACCCCCCTCTTCTCTTTCTTTTTTTCACAGCCTTCTTCCCTTAACAATTTCCTTCCTTTCCTTTTTTTTGTCTCTCCACCCCCTGCTCATACTGTCTCCCCCCCCCCCCCCCTCGTTGCAGACTACAAAAACAAATTAAATCTCAATTCTGAGGGAATTGCTTCTGAAAGATAACGCTAATTAAAGGACGTTATTCGTTAGATAAACGGCGCGATTGCTAGCGGCGCAATTTCAAAAGCTAAAAACGAGACTCCTTAAACTGCACTAATGGAAACTGTTATTATTCCCGTTGATTTGTTTAATTCCTCGAGCTCCGTAGCCGCTGAGGTTGGAAATAGTAAAAGCTTGATTTGCGAGCTTTTAGTGGTGCAGTTGCTTCCTTAATTCTTCGCGCACATGTTTGAAATCATCGCAGTGCCAAGAAGTTCCAGCCTGAATGAAGTTTCAAATAGTTACACCAAACTTATAGACGTTCAACGATACAAATCTGATTTTCCTAGGCTTAAAGTTGTCTTATTCTTCTTAACGGTGGCATTCTTCGATGGAACACTCGTTATTTATTTCGTTTGGAAGATCAAATTCGGCAGAGGCTTTTAGGAGATGCGATCGCCGTGATCCTGTATGCCAATTAAAGCTGACTTATTCAATTTGCTCTTCCTGCTGCGATATTTAGCACAGCGTTGAGTTTGACGCGACGTTTATCAGGTGTTTCCTCATTACAATATCCTGGGAGAATAGATGTTTGCCCTGTCGGCGACACGTAATTTAGGCTTGTAATGTTTGTGTGCTCTTGCAAATAGCTTGACGTTTCGCGTGGCGCTTAAGCCTGGCTACACGACCATTATCGATCTCGACAGACGCTTGGACGTATCGATCCTGAGCGTCTACTTGCTCACGCTGGAAGGCAAGTCATTAGACTTCAACTGTATAATTTATTACTTATTATCATCGGGAGAGGGGGGGGGGTGATAAAGTTGAACGTGCAGACAGGAAATTACGTTATACCATATTTTTATTAAATATAGATACTAGCCTGTGAAATCAAATCACGAAGCGAAAGGTATTATAGATTTGTAAAGGAAGATCACGCTTTTCTTAATGGATATATGTAGATAAATTAGATCTAATTTGAATCTTAATTCTTAAAGAAATTACCCTAAAGTTGTAATTCCTGAGGACTCGATTATTCCGAACACTATCATAACACGCGAATAAGCTGGACTGATCGTAAGTTGGAAGAAATTGGAGCACGTACGCTCGATGAAATGACTGGCCCTTGCGACCTTCGAGGAGATTCATAATTCACAGACGGCGAACTATTATTCCGCGAAAAATCTGCAACGATGAGTGTCCTGATCCAATTACCTGTCCACGACCTTGTCCAAAGGGCCACGCGCGACAAGGTATCGTTATCGATGTCGCCTGTCATTTCATTTCCTGTCGCGAGCATTTCGCAATAAATTCTATATTAGGAGGTTATCTTTGGAAGCCGCCGGCATCGCAGAAATGAAACTCCGATCCTCTTACATTACAATCGTTATCGAAAGATTCGTTCGACTCGGCGGTGCCGTCCTCGCGCATGCAATAATTCAAATACAAAGAAATATAAATTACGAGAGAAAAATTTGAGAAACCGGCCCAAAGGAAACATTCAGAAACACCTCCGCGACCAAGGAACGATATCGGCAATAAAATTCTCTCTGCAGTTAAAGGTTTAACGGACGCCGAGAATCGTGATTCGTCTGCTCGGTTCCGTATTCCCCGAAACTATTCATTGTATTATGTAGAACGCCGCGGAGAAGTCCCGTCCCGGAGATTCATGAAACAGGGAACAAGAAGGTTACATTTCCCATGGGGGGGCGGTATTCTCCTTTCATTTTCAGACTTATTTCCATCCAGGATGGAAAAGAACCGAGCGCAGTCCTCGCAGACGGCTCTGAGTAGGTAGGAAGGGTCCACGGGGATTGCAAGAGACTGCCGTCATCCGTTCTGCGACGCGAAAATCAATCTCAACAGCTTCCGGTATCAATCTCGCATCACACCTGAAGCGCACCCGACCGCATCTTCCGAGCTACCCTTCCGGCTCTTTCTTGGCTTTATCCTGTCGCGGAGGGGCCGTCTTGGAAATCGTCGGCAGTCGGCTAAGAGAAAATATCGGGGAGGCGGAAGAAAAACGGAGTCTGTCGAAGCCTCTCGAGCACGCCTCGTCTAGGAAAACGACGAGCGGCGTGTTGCCCGTTGTCGCGGGGAATCTGCTGCTGCTGGAACAATCTGCCGAGGAACATCTACTAGTGGAAACTGAACTAAGGCTGCGTGGCCCTGTTCATTGGGAATATACTATACAAATGGAACGTATCCCCAATTGATTAGGATCGTGCTTAAAATTCAACTTTCAAAATATTATTATTATTATTATTATTATTATTATTATTATCATCATCAACGGGAAAACCTTTTAGGATACAAACATATGAACAGATATGCGCAGTAATAAAACAAAATAAAATAAAATAAAATACAGAAAAACAAAACCATATCAAAGGAGGAAAAACTAGACAAACAATCACAAATATTGCTGGGGCTCCCTAACATTTTGCTACCCGCTTATTAATATTTTAATTATATTTGTATCTTTTACTTTAGACGAGTTCATACACCCACTATAAACCCACTATAAAGTAAATGCGTTTTAAGAATATAATGCATCGAAAAGAAAAATGCATTCTTTTTCTTAAAAAGCACGAACTTCAATGCCTGGTAGCAACCCCTAATGTGTAACTGAAACGAATAAAATTAATACTAAATTACTTACTCATACGGGTGAACATATCGACGGAGTGCCCCGTGAGAAAAAACAAAAATAATTGTTGGGGGTCAAATAAACAGCCCCCTGCCATTTGTGTTTCTTTCGAGCTCGTTTAGGTGATTTAGGGTTACCTAATTGCGCGACTTTGAACGAAAGTAATGATGAGAAAAGAGAAGAGGGTAATTATATCTTGGGAGTCGTGAATATTTATTGATATATGGCTTCGTCTAATGATACTGCTTCGTGACGGTGTGAAAGAGAAACGTAAGCGAAGGAAATAAAAGCAGCAGGGACAGGTAGGTGGTAGAGATGGTACCACGTCCCGTTCAGGAACCTTTCATCCATGAAATACCACTCGACTACGATTCGTTGAGCTGACAATTGTTACGAGCGACACGGTTGTGTCCCTAGTCGCTGATCGATGGACGTCCCTTGTTATTACTACTGTTTACCAATTAGTCGTCGCGCAATTATAATTGGTAATTGCACGCACACGCGAATGTCGCTCGCCACCAAAGCCAGAATCATCAATGCCATTCATTTGCTCGCGGGACCAAACCGCGAGCGTACGCGCCGATAATTTTCAACTGCACTTGAGAAAAATGCTTTTCGAGCGCGCAGCGCGCGGTTAATTGAATCGCAGTCGACAGCGAGGAGCTGTGTTAGTTCCGACGTATTTTTTCAACTCGTTGCAGTAATTATTGCTGTTGTAAGAATAGCGTTACGATCGATCATTTAAAAGTTGAACTCATCGTCGAAGGATTCATTTAAAATCCTCTTCCCTTTTCGAATTTTGAGTTTTAATAAAAAAAGAAAGTTAGATTATTACCAAAGTAATGCCACTAATCGACATCGAACAAAACAAATGCTTCTTAATATTCCCTATATTGAAAAAGAATCGCTTAAACTACCCCTATAGCGTAAAAATTGAAGGCGATCCTTGAAAGAGGAATACTAAAAAGCAATCTTCGTCAGACTTTAGTCCTTACATCCCCGTTTGTACCATCAGCACCCAGATATCAATTTCGTCCTTCACTAATGACTCCACGCAACGAAATCTACCAAAACCAAACGGTACCACCACGGAAGATATCATCTGTAACACAGTTCGAGGTTTCCGAAGACGCCCGAGTAGCCAACGACCTACGCAGCCTGGTATACATTCAATTGCTCCTTTGTCGATGAAAAGTGCGCCGATGGAAAGCTCGGGGGTCCATGGCCCGCGATGATTCGCGGCTCGAGCCCGCGCCATTAATAATTTACGATCCCCGTTTGATATTCGACCCGGCCACCGCGAAGACATTTGCCCTCCGCGGGAAAGATATATTCGCGCGGGGGTTCATCCGGCCTGACTAGAATAAAGGAACGGCATCGTTCGTCGCCGAGCAGATCCCGGCCGGCGATACGGACACGTTAAAGGATATGCCCAGAGGATATCGGGGGAGGTCGCGGCGATTGAGCACGAATGCTCCAGAAGGTTAAGGCAGCCCCGAAGTGTGGAGAACCGATTCCGAAGGGTGGAGAACCGATTCCCTTTCATCGGGACTGTTCGACCGAGCTCGGAGAGCGCGCCTCTCATAGATTTTTCTCGCCAATGGATTCCAGCTCGGGCAGAGCGACGTAAGGAGATCGATTGCCGCACGAGGCTGGACGGAGATTGAATCAACGGCAAAAAGAAAAAAACGGGCAAATCATTTTGTACCGCTTTCTGCATGGCTGTTCCGGACCTCTGACTCTCCTCGCGTTCCGAATCCGAAATACGGTGATCGGGTTCTGGGTAAAGAGCTGTCGGACGCGCAAGATTCAGTAGCTTTGAAACAGTTTCGGTGAGGGTAATTACTGTTTGTACGCGACCAGGAGCAAAGTGATCCGAGGGAAAGGAATTCTGCAAATGCACAGCAGGGGCGTTGGACACCTTAAGCAGCTCAGTTACATAACTCTAGGAAGTGTCTCCTGTAGGAAGTTATGTCTGAAACGCAACACGACTTGATAATGTTTCAGTCAGGTTGCAAGCAGATACCTAGTACTGATACCAGAGGAACAATGGCCAGCAGACGTCTCGTCATAGCCGTGGACGTTTTAATTACAAGGAAGAATAAGATACCCGGCTCCTTCTTCCCTGCCTCGAACAAACGTCAATCAAGAAACTTTCTAACACGTTCAAACAACTCCTTCCTTTAACTTCAACGTCACAATACACCCATCAGTGACGACTCAGAACGCCACATAAAGCCCACCTTTCAATCCCTTTCAAAATTTGCTTCTCCGATCGAAGCCCTCGGACACACGAATGCTCAATTACTAGCTAAAGAATTCTTAAGACTGGATTATCCAGATTCGCTGGAACAAAGGATATGCTGCGAGTGACGGTATTGCAAACGGGATTGTCATTGAAATTAATCGAACGCAAGTGTCGCCGGTTGGTCGCGAGTGTCCTCGCTGTTTCCTCCGACGATCGCTTTCGATATTCTTTCACTGACAGCTAACGCTGAAACGTTTCATCAACAGCCTGCAAAGGACTCTTCCAGCCTGCCACAGATTCACAGCCGACGAGCTGACTCTCTTCCCTCTCTCTTTTTTTTTAATTCCAATCCCGTCGAAACCAGAATCCACAGAATGAAGAAAGAGTGTCAGTGGACGCGATTGGAAATACTGTATATCGTTGCTGCAGAGAAGCCAAAGTCTCCGTTGAAACGACTGGCCCGTGATTTGTCCGCGTCACGTCAGACGGAAAAATCCGCCGTGGGAATTCAATTAATTCTCCTCGATATTCACTCGCCCCGTCGTCGTCGACGTTAAAATGCACGAGCGATCGCGACTGCTTTTGCTGGGTCTCGTTTCTTTTTGCTCTCGGCCTTATTTCTTTCTCTCGCATTCGGGAACGAGCGTGCCCCGTTGGTTCTCCCCTGTTCAAGGCCGATTGATATTCGGGGCTTTCGAAATGGAGGAGGGAGCCGCTCCAAAGGAGGACGACCGTCGAGGGAAAGAAGGGGAGCGAGGAAAACAGGGTGGACGGTGGAAATTCGTATCATGACTGGAGCCAGCCGTATGCAAATGAGCGACACGCGTCGTCAATATGGATCTAGGACGGTAAATTATTCCGTGGATAAATGGGTTCCCGCGGCGATCTCGAGCGACGCGTTCAATGGAATCATTGGTTTAGCAGCCTGGAAAGTTGGGGTCTTTTGTACCCTAGTTTAATCCCTCCTGGACCCCCCCCCCCCCTGGCAGAGTAAAATAGGTGCAGCCTTGATGACTTCGCCAAGGGTCTGGCTTAACCCTGACGACGCACCGATACCAGTGGTTATCGTCTAGGGAAGTGGATAGAAGAAAAGGGAGAGAGAAAAGTGACGGGAAGAAATGGGGTGCGGCGCGCGCAAGTGGAGCAGGTCAGCGACTGGTCGGACAGTGACAAATATATGGGCAAACAGAAATGGGAAGCAGCTTTACGCGAAAATCAGATTTTCATCTTGTCAAATTATTGGCGTAGATCGTTAATACTGCCTGATATATTACATACATTGAAGAAATAGAAGACACTCTAACTTTCCATCCGAGAGATGCTAAATCATACAGAAAGATAGGAAATCGTTAGAAATAATAATCACGTGCAATTCGAATAATTCCATTACAGAACAAACCCGTCGACCGTCGATCGAAGACCAAATCATCGATGTATAAAGCAAGAGGAACGATCGAATGGTAATTTCACGAATCAAGCTTCTATCAGTGGCGGTGACGAGGAAACGATTCGATCTCGGGATAAAACAGAATCATACATCCAGAAATTACATCAGCCACAGTTACGCTGGAATCAGAACAATGCGTGCCAGCTACTGAATCGCAGTCTGGCGTCACACGGAAATCTTCAGTATGGATCATACTGGTATTACGAAACAGGCTTTCCAGCCCGTATGCGTCGGCTCAAAGGCACAGAGGGATTAGGTTGTTCCTCCACCCCCTTCGCCTGTGATAGATGAAATGTCGCAACATCCGTGCATCAAACAGCGATTTAAATTATCATGCCTCGTTTGAAAAACCACCTTCCCGTTGTTCCCCCACATTGGACACTTGACCACAGACTTCGGTATGCCCGGGTGCGCGCAGCGAGACATTTTTCACGCGAGCATTTTAGCCAATGAAGTGGCCGAGAGGGAGGATTGAAAATATGGGCGAATCATGTGGCTAATGTCGACATGGAGATACTACAAATGTGGGAAGCTGTCAGCGTGGGTGAATTATGCGCGCCACGATACAGTGAATTTCAATGGACTTGGTAAAAATAAAAGGCGATTCTGGGGACCACGGAGAGGACCACGCGATGACGATGAAGAATGTATAAATTAAGCTTGGGATTTTTAGAAGAATGACTTCGAATATCCACACGATTAAATTGCAAACTTCATTATTGTAATGATAAATGTAAAGACGGAGAGACGTTTGTAAACGGAAGCCACCCTAAGCCGAAAGGCAACGGTAATAAATAAATAAATAAAATTGTAAACTTCGGGAGATTGATTACACAATGTATTTTTGATATTTTTTACTTATAAATAGTATTGAACGCCAGGCTGATATAAACCTGGGATAGTTCTATATGCATACGAGCCTAGATCAGCATTTCCATTAACTCGTCGAACCACATGCGATTGGTTCTGTATTTCTGATGGAAAGTTACCTACATCCATCGATTATATTTCCTCGAGCAACAGCGGTTTCCTCGATTCACACGAAACCACTATCAATTAATACCCATTGATTAACAAGATATCCGATCGTTGGAATAAGTTAGCGATGTGAGCCACAGGTTGCACGGAATAATCGTCGTTCCTCTGCAGCGCAGATATTAAGTTTCTGCGCCATCCAATGTCGGCCACCGATACCGCGAGCTCTATTAGGAAAGTTGCAATCAGGCCGCAACTGTTCTGTAAGGGGACGCGCGAAATTTGTATGCGCGATGGGGAAACGGGGTCCGAAACCTCGGCGAGGGTGTCGAATGCAACGGGGTCAACGTCTGTTATTCGGAAACAATCGCCATCAGCTCTGCGCGGTGTAACAAAATTATCGCTTTGAATTGGCCGCGAAATGTGCATTACGTTGATGCACACGTTTGATACTCGAGTGCACGTGATAACACCGCTGGCGCTAAATATTGTCGGATTACTGCCTGCAATATTTCATCCGGCTGCACGTGCGCGAGATACTCGCGGAATAATCGTGCACCAAAAACCCCCAATATTCTTGTCACACCTTTTGTCACGAATTTATAGGATTTATTGGTAACCTTGCTGAATTGGCTTTCACTGAAACCTCAATTCGTTTCAACCTAACTACTACAAAGCAATTGTGTTTATATAGACAAATTCGATATAAATTAAATGAAAGGGGAATCCTCTATTCTGAAAAATAACTACACAGTTTATCCTTTCGTTAAACGCGCTGTTTTATAAAGTACAACAGTTACGAATTATTTGTTTCTCTGCCTGAAAAAGACCAATCGGGTTCGAACCCTTTTCTAATCATTTAGCTATGCCTCCTGCACTTTATGAAAAATCTCCGCCTCTTTTACTTCAGCTTTTCAGTCTGAATGTACTACGTTGAAGAGAAAAAGTCGTCATCTCGTAAAAAGTACAACGCGCGTGTAAAAGTTCATTGGCAAAACACCAGAAGAATAATTAATAAAACATAAAACAATACTTTAGTAGTCGTTTACTCCGTTCCGTCTGTTTTCTTTTCTAAAGACAACTACGTCGCTTCTTAGTTCTCAATATAAAATTATTTTAAAAGGAAATTCGTATTCCCAACTCGAACAAATTTAGAATACCAAATGAAACAAAGAACACTGTAAAATCGTGATGTAAAAAGTACAACTCGCGTGTGACCGTGTTATTAAATGGGACGCGTGTACCGAACGGTTAATAGACTTGCGTGGAAACGCGGCTGATCCGCGATGAATCGTTCATTCTGAATTTTTCATCCCCCCGCCGAGTGGGGTACGGAAAAATGAATGGAGAGAGCTTGACCCTGAATTTCGAGCCGAGGATACACTTTACTGCGCGTACGTTTCGATTGATCTCCACCGATCCACACTCGCTGATCATTCTCTCACGCTCCAAATGTTACACGCTGTTTGGGAAGGGAAATGACGATCGGGTGACATCGTTCGCAATGGTTTTATTAGAAAAGAATGGCACGATGGTAAAAAACTTGGCAGGTACGATGAAATCGCGAGGTTGCTCGCGGATGGAGTTTATGTGGGATCGATGCTCGTGATGATCCATTACATGAGCCGTTTCACGTGATCCGTTTTCCTTCGGGAACTCTTGATGAAACCGAGGAACTCCAGCTCGGCGACCGCTTGAGTAAAACGAGCTCTAAATCTCCGTTAAGGATACCTTTGGCCACGCGATAAAATTCACGCCGGGAGCACGTGTGAATTATTCAAACAAGAGGCACACGCAGTTGGAGCGAGTTATCTCCACCGGCCACGATTCCGCCATTACGAGCTACGATATGAATTCCAAACCGTCCCGGTGGTTAGACAAATCTCCGCCGCACTCCATTACCATCGAAGCGGGAAGTGCGGCTAGAACCGCTAAATGAAAAAGGATACTGCAACTTCGGATCCACCTCCCGCTGTTCCTTCGCGTTGCCCCCGGGGTCCACGATGATCAAGAATGCCTGCAAACGTGCGTTTAATCCACGAAAGAGTGTCGACCCACCACCGCCAAACACTGAACTTTGGGACGGGCGAGGTTTACGAGAGATTCGCTCTTGGAAGAGTTAGAGAGCACAGAGTAAGAAGATCGATAGAAGACAAGAGCTCCTGAGTTTGGATTTGCCAAGAGAATCGAAAGGAAAGCGGTAAAATAGAGAAGAGCTAAGCTGAAAGTGAGGAAGATATAAACGGGAGATAGATCGTTCACTTGAAACTTGTACAGAGTAGGACAATTCCTGGTACAAACTTGAAAGGGTGTGATTGTAAGAGTGGTCTTAGGTTTCTAGGTGAAGTCTGACCCAAGAACAACCCACCCAATATAAGTAGATTTTACCACAGTTCCCAGCTTCGTGCAAATTATCTTAATTAGTGATACAGATATTTGTTTAACCCGTGACGATGTTAGACCCTCGATTTTCCTTGACCAGCAGCCGGTTGCGTTTGGTCAGTGAGCTTTCGAGCTTCTAACAGCCACGGTCTATAGAACGGTTCCGCGCCACGTTCCAAGGGGATGGAGGCCCATTTACAATGTCGTGCTCGCGTGAATCGCTGGTAGGAGCGATTAAAATCACGAAACAGGGACGGGGGCGGGTGCGTGACCGTAAGTGTAACCTGAATTAACCTGTAAACATGAGCACGAACGGATTGTTACCTGCAGCCAGTCGTACATATTGATCAGCTTCCTGGATTCCAAGTGGAGCTTGTAAATTATACTGAGGTCGGGCAGCGTGGACGGAATGGCGTCGTCGTTCTCCAATTTGCAGCACCCGCACTGAAATATGTATTTCCAATTAACTTTGGCCCTCGCCTCGGCAGCGCCTCGATACAGTTTTCTATTAGAAGCCGGGCTCATAATCGATAGCCGTGGCCGGTGATTGCACGGATCGATAGACCGTGACGAGTTAAAAATCACGGGAACTGGTGAGCTCGTGGAAGTAACAAATTATTCTCGCGATAATTCGATTCGAGGGGGGTGGAAAGAATAATGTACGAATCGAGATGGATTGCCATGGTGAATGGTGAAAGACGCAGTGAAACATTTCGGGGACATTTTGCTATTCTTCTTTTGTGATAGGGGCGTTCTAAAATTATCGGGAAAACCCGAACGTGAAGATTAAACAAGCCTTGTTTCATTTAACGTGACCTGGTTGCTTGAATTTCCGAGGGAAATTCTGAATGCACGAAAAATGCGGAGTAATTAGGAGACGCGAAGAAGTGTATGTAATACCAGTAAACAAGATTTATGACGGAAAAACTCCCGGTCATTTTCGTTACTGAACGATACGAAACACTAACGAAAAGGAAAGATAACAAACCCCGCGAACATTTTCTGTCCTGAGCTCGTCGTAAATCATGCACCCGAATAACCGAACCACTACCCCACTCAGCAATTTCTTATAAGATATACCCGGTGTATTATGAGCAGACACACCGCCCAATACTTATCGCGTGACGTTTCTATTACATCGAAACAACGATTGAAATTTCAGTGGCCTAATAGTGAAGTAAAATTCGTTTCAACTAAAAGCTTTTAAATTGAATTAATCATCATCGCGCCACGTTCTAGTATTTTAATATTTCTAATATTTTATTTTTCTAGTATTTAATAGTTCTAATATTTTTCCAAGCATTAGCATCTCATATTTTAACACTCAGACATATTAAAATCTCGCTAGTTTTGCCTATCGCGGTTGAAAAATTCCTAAATTTGAATTCTAATCGCTGGTACTTCAGAAGGACTTTTTGATTGACTTGTCTCGTTTCTTTAATCGATTAAAAAACACTTCCCCGTGCAAAGAATCCCTTTGCACTCGCACTGTAAAAACCAATGCTCTTTTACTTACGTCCAAGTACACGTGTGGATCGTTTAAACCAGAGTGCACCGCAGCTCTCAATGATCCACGAATGTGTTGTTTGGCTAAATTGCCGTCGTTGAAGCAGAATATCTCGTTGGCCGGCATGTGATTCGGATTGATCAGGTGGAGAGAAAACACCTCCTGGTCCAGGTAGTTGATCGCGTCTAGCTGGGCCTGCTTGTAAGGCGACCGTGACTGCGTTTGGGACATCTTCAACAATTTCTAAACGAAAAGCCAGATGATACTACAGTCGCTGGGTCTTGATTTGCACGTTGCGGCAAATAGTGAATTGCGTTCCGAACCTCTTTTAGCTGAAGTCGATTGAGTTTCTCACCAGTGGCGAGGATATCTGTGGGCTCTACAGCCGCTTCTAAACTAGCTTCCCCGACGATCGCTACATGACCCTGAAGATCCGTTTTAAGCTTCTTCATAACAGGATCTCTCGATCTGTCCATGATCCCAAGAACGGAGTTCAATTTCGCGAGAAACTCCCTCTTTGAGAGAAAGCCCAAGAGCTGCAGGCACTCCTTGTACTCGGGAGACTCCCTCAGATCGTTCAAGTAGACAGCTTTCGTGTAGAATTCGCGCAACTATCGTTTTGTAAATTATCCTCGTGAGTGGATTATTTATAATGCTTTTAGGGTGTCTGTTTAATTAATTCGTGGCCTCTGTACCTGTTTACCCATTGGTGAGTTTGGCAATGTCGCCGTAAGATCGTGTAGGCACTTCAGAATTATCAGAAAACGATGCATGTATCGATGAAATTGTTTCAACAAATAGCTTAATATCTCCTGCAAGAAGTTTAGTCTTCGTGTCACTGAATCACTGTTTGAAAATTTCGTTCGCTACGTTACAAGTACCTTAAACTTCATGTTATCAAGCGGTCCACTTTTACTGTCCTCTTTCTGCAGTTGCTTGAGGTACCTGTCTATCGAAGGTAGCTTTCTGATCTCTTTGAAATCCTCGTCAGTTAAAGTGGACATTCTGCTTCTTATCTCTTGCGGTTGGCAGCAGAGAGAACTCGCATTGTTCGCGTAAAAATGTTGTATCATGCATATCTAAATTGGAAGTAGAATTGCTCTGAAGACATTTAGGACTAACGCCTAAAATACCAGAATTTATGAACTGGGAACTAGCAAACCTTGTAACTCTGCAAGAAACTCTCCACTGAGAAATCATAAAACAGAAAGATGTCTGTTAATAGCTGAAACGCGCGTCCAGTCAATTTAAATGGTATTTGTGTGCAGAAGACAGTGTTTTCTAATACATCGGACAGAATATTGATTTGTGTTTGTGTGTGAAAAACCTGATTAAAAAGAAAATTGCAATTTCAAGCAAGTCTCCCCTTGTAAACTATCCAACAGTCGATGCTCGCTACTCACTTGAACATTTAATTTGGATGTAACATCGTACGATAAAGATCTGTGTATAGCGTGCAAGGTAGTAGCGACGCCGAATATAAGAATAAACTTCATTGTATTTGAATATGAACTGAAAGAGATACAAAATCAATAACATTCCCAGACATTCATAGAGAGGAGTATAATACCTCAAAATTAAAATGAAATCGTGTAATACTGCGGCGGGGGAACTTTCGAAGTCAGTTATAATTATAACGAGAGGATCATTCGGTTCGCAATGTTCCTGATACCATTCCTTTAAAGCTCGCATCGTACAGTGAGATTTTCTAACGTGCGCGTCTTCGTTCTACAAATAATTGTGGTGTAAATAACATTCGCATCTCCCTGGTCTTTAAAATACTTATTTCGAAGAGGACTGACCAGATTTCCAACGTTCATCAGCTGAGAAACTGATTCTTCTACGATATTTCTTACATTATTTGAATCCCTATTCCATATAATTGCCACGTGTTTCGTTATCGGTCCCAATTTGGAAATTATTCTCTCAAACATTATCGCATGATCGGGAACGTTAACTCCTGTAACATATTTATCGTCAAGATACACGGCTACAAAACACGTTAGTCTAAGCGATCGTCACCTGTTAGTAAAATAGCTGTCTGTATTTCATTTTCCAGACTCTCTATCGGCTTCTCTTTCACTTTGGAAACAAAGGATTCTAAGTCGATCAGAATCTGTTGAGACATATTGGACCTTATGTCCTAAAATTTCAATAGAAATCATCTTAGAAGGAATCGAATACGACTTGTTCGCGCAATAGCGTTTAACCAATCAACGATACCTCGGTGGATTTTTCAATGCTAGTCCACGTCTCGTTGTAAGCGAGATACCACGGCTCGTCGAAGTAATCTGGTGATCTCAATTTTGCCCTCTTATCACCAATTTTGTAACTACCCTTGTGCACAAAGACACCCTAAAACGCATTTCAAATTACATCATCGGTGAGAGGCAATAAACATTTCCCAACAGTAATCGGAAGTAAATAACAAAAGATAATGGCACGCAACAAAATCACATTAGAACGCATTCTTAGAAACACTTCGCTACGAAAAAATAACTGCCGCCAAAAAATGGAGGGAGGAGTTCGGAAGGAAGAAAAATAGATCGATAATTTTACGCGCGAGTAGGAATCCTCGGAATATCTGAGTTCATAGATAAGTTAGCTTAAGTTAAATGTATGTTAACAGACAACAAGTACCGAATATATTATTCACGACAAGGAGCTTTATAATCCAGTAAAACTAGTGATAAACCAGCTTTAAAACTGATATACCGAGTAGCTCGTAAGGGGTTTGAAGTGTCGTTTTTATATTTCGAGGTTATATAAGTAGAAGCAACAAGTTGTACAGTACCTTTGACACCGAAACGTTGTCCATTTTGATGGGAAAGCTCACCAGAAATCCTGGATATCAATTAACTGACTGAAAACTGTAGAAGTACGACAAATCACTCAACTAAGAATCACTCGGATAAAAAACACAATCAACCGTAACACGAGCCCGCGCCTTTTTCGCGACTGACGCCACGGTTAGTTCCGAAGGCGTACCTAGGTAGCGCTACTCGTCAACGTGATTCGCAATTAGACGTTCAATTGTTCAGTTTCAAAAGCCCGCTGGTTGTCGATCCTTTCGAGTGGACCTTCCTCGGGAATTTTACTGCTAAAAGTTAAAAATGCTTGGTATTAGTTTTTTTCAAAGGAATTTCTGGAGGGTGGATTTGGTAAGCGACAGTGTGTTTGTTAAAATTTGTCACCGTTTTAGTCATATAACCTCTACTGTCCCGCGGCTTCAACGACTTTGAAATTTAAAATCTGTCATTCAAATTCATTTTTCTTAGGAAGAGAAACTCAAAATTGTCAGATTCGAGTTTATAGGAGTATAATTTTAGTTTCGTTGTCTAGTTAATGAACTGTATATTCCTATTCTATTGATTAGAATTTTGCATATCGGTTTCATTGTTAGAGAAAATGCGTTGTTGCGTAATATTTCTTAGCAGCATGGCGGCACATTTGAAACAGTTCCTTTGTGTTCTTAGCTGCTTACGAGGAGAAGGGAAAGTTTAATGATTTTTAGGGTTCCATTTTAATTAGCAAATTTTGTTATATCTCCATATTTTTGAGACATGGCAGAACAAACAAATTCTTATTTATTTCGTTTATTATAAAATTTCGTAATACCTAAACCTGCAGAAACAGAAAATAAATTTATTGTCACCCAAAAGTTTCCCAAAATATGAAATTTTGATACTCGTCCAAAAATATAAAAAAAAGCCAAGGCCTTCCACAATATTTAACCACTCTACAAACTTTCATATTCATCAAACAGTGTACCCAATATAATAATAATAATACTTTATTTGCAATATAGTAATTTGGTTGCGCACAACCAAAAAATCTTCAAAGAAATTTAACAAATTTCTCCACTCCAAAAGTAGAATTTTATAGCAAAGAAATTTTACAATTAGCTGACACTGAGACCTGGAATTCAGAACGAAATCCCCACTTTGCGAACGGCCGGAATTTTGATGTTCACCGAACGGTATAAGGGACAACGAGCGAATTTTCAGCCAAACGGTCGTGTCACCCGAATTTCGCGAGCGTAAGCTGCCACGATCATCATCTGAATCGCAAATCGCGCCGATTGAATTCGTCCGAGGTCGAGCAAACAATCCGGAAACCGAGAGTTTGATGCCACGTTTCGATGGGGGACGGCTACGGGGATTGGGAAAGGGGGGTGGGGGTGGTCGTCGAACTTTCGTCGAACTGGTTCGTCTGGGGGCGAACCGTGCTACTTGCTGGCCGCAGAACTTGCCTGCCAGCAACTCGTAATTGATTTAAAGAAGTGTCCAAACAAGATGCTGCGCTTCGTGCCTCGAAATCTACCGGAATACATCCACGTCGGTATGCGTGCCGTGTAAACGACCGTGGGACGGCCAACGAAACTCAGATTATTCCGAACTCGCGAACCACGCTTCAGCATTCCTATGAGTTCAATAGGAAGTCCCTTCGGTAGCTCTTCTTTCGAGGAAATTTCAAGTGTCTAGATTTCAGGTCATCAACGCGTCAAATCACTTGATATCAGATTTCAACTTGTTGTAGTTGCAAAATTGAATTCAACGCAATTTTCTAATCTTTTCATAGTCATCTGTAAATTTCAATAATTCTTCCGATATTACACTGCACCTGAGATGAGCAAATTTTTTATTTAAATAAAAACTTCAATTTAAAAAATTATTCGCTATTCGTTCGTTAAACCGAGGTAACTTTATTCGACACATGATGGATCTTTTTTTTTAACTCGTATTAGTTATTTGGAATTTGATTTAAATGAATATTTAGCACGTCATTGAAAAATAGTGTAAATTGCAGCATTTTGTAAGTGAGAACAGTAACTGTATTTTTCCACACAGAGTCGTTCAGTTCTTAGTACCAATAAATTGACGTGTTTTCTTGCTACGCACTTACGCAGGTCTTAATTGTCTGGATCCAGATTTAGCCAGTCTATCTTGGCACCAATTAAGCTGGATAATCGAGGTCTCTGTTCAGTTTTCCTTGAAAGCTTTCAGCATTATACCGAGTATTATAGTCGTAGCGTCAAAGGATAGTAGAAGTATCGTTTTCTTTTGTAACACAATAAAGTTACTTACTAGGCATTAGAAATTATTAGAGTGCCTCTACACGGAGTTTTTAAGCAAACACTTTTCTCGCCGAGCCGCGCGACGCGGAAACGATGCTAACGTGTTTTCGTTTCATCGTTAATCCCCTGACACGTATTTCCTTTGTTAACCGATGCTTCGAAGTCAGCCCGAAAGTCCGCGCATTCAGCTGCCGGCTAAGCCAAGCGCACTCGAGAAAGGGGGGGCATTTTGGGCAGGGGAATGGTGGTGGGATATAAATCGATTGCACAAGCAGCTTTGTACGAATGTTCTCGTTTTGTGGTCGGCCATCGCACCTGTGCCCCAAGGGGTATCCCGGCGAAAATAAATGGGATTCGATCGGGGACTTAATCATCCGCCTTCGTTGAAAGGGACGTCTGGGACAAAACGATGCAGAGATCATGAGAGCTATTGATCGCCCCATGGAATATATTTGTCTAGTTTCCTTGGCCGTTTGCGTGCGGCATTCGTCGCCCCAAATGAATTATTGCGCGAGTTTTTGGAACCTACCCCCCACATCGTACAAAATCACGATTTCCAAGTGTCTCTGAGCGAGTGCCATGGATAATTCTGTGTTTAAGATCTTACGCCGCTTAAAATCTCCCCAAAAAATCGAAGTTACTTTCAACTAAATTTACTAAAATTTGTCTCCTAAAACTAACAAAGGTTCGAGAAGATCAATTTTCAAGACTTCTATCATAGAATTCATTTATCAACTATCAATGAAATTAGGTTATTTCTACAAAATACACTAATAACTCTGTAATTCTCTGTCTGTAGTCCTCCTTTCTAGTATTTCCATACACGTGCCTACAATCTAAATGATTATTAAATGGGATATGCGAACCACTCCCTCCCTCGCGAATCATTCGTTCGTTGCGGAATGAAAAATGAAGGTGCCTTTTAGAGTGTGGATTCGGGGCAACCCACAAAGTCTCTTACCTCTCATCCACCTCAAGATGTCTCGTCAATCACAGAGTGTATTTGCATACGATCTAGGCAAGATCGATCCCCGCCGGTGAAGGAATCGTTCCCAGATAAGTTCCCGGCCCGAGTCTCGTAAAAAACGTTGATCCCCGTCGAAGGAACACCGACTCTCGATACTGAGCCGGAGAATCGACCGCGTTCCCTGTTACTCGGTAAAAAGCGAGTAAGCGTTTTCACTGGAACGATGATGAAACGGTCGGTTCGCCGGCCGTCAGACAGGGAGTAACAGCAGCGGGGGATCGTGTCAGGAACTTGTCGAAGCTGTTGTGGGCTGTCGAACGGATGGCCGTTGCGGTGGACAGCCGCAGAAAATGATTTCCTCCGGAGCGACGGGTCCCTTTAGCGGCGGGAAACAAGAGTCTCTCGTGCTCGCCAGGTTTCTTCGAGCCTGGGATGGGAGACTGTTGGCAGTTTACGAAACAGGGCCCAATTCCTCGCGTTCGTAATGAGCGCTATTGTAGTCCTCGCCGCCCGCAGTCCCTCCGCCCTTGCGCCGAGATTGAACGCCCCTCCGCAGGATGCAGAGCGATATCTCGCAGCGGCGTTACGAGGCTGGAAAAACCTCAGGATTACGAGGACGTTCCAGTTGGTAACGAGATAATAAAGCGACCAGCTTCGTAGCTTCGCGGCAGACCCTTTTGCCTTGCGCTTTTCCTCTTTTGTTCGAGCTTCAACCCCTTTCCTTGGTTCTCTCTCTCTCTCTTTTTTTTTCAGACTTCTGGGTGGCCCTTTTCTCGTGGCCGGCTCTGTCGTGACGATTTCCAGGTGAAATTCGCCAGCGTGATGGCGCGGGAGTCTGTGCTTGAATTTCGGCGACGAAAGATCCTTTTGTATTTCGGCTTTCGTAGCGATAAAAGAGGGAAATCGTACGTTTGGTGTTATTTCGTTCTTTCCTTGCTTAGTTCTGTATTTCTTTTAGCGGTAGCTTCTGTCCCGCGTAGAGTCTGATCGCGGTGGAAGGGAGTTCCCTTGCGATTTTACTCGCAACAGTCTCCTTTTCATTGATATAGTGATTGGGGATTCCCATTTTTACCATTTCATTTAGTTGAAAGTTTCGAATGAAGCTCGCCTCTGACATTCTGCAGAAGTGCAGCTTCGGCTGTATCACTTTGGGCCACAGCATGAATTTTTCTCGCCACGGTTGCTCTACTCTCAATTAAAACCGCTGTATGGAACTCATCTTCCATTCAGCACGGACAATTCGATCGCGGAACGAGTCAATGTTTACCTATCTCGAAGCGAAACAGAAATGCTGGGACGTTGGACACAATTCGCCACCAGCAATTCATGTGGGACCTATTTTTCAAAGCTAGATGCCATCGAGCATCGGTGCACAGCGCCTCTGCTGCAATTTCACCTTTCTCCTGTTCCTTGCGCGATCAAAATTCGATTCTGCTTCGATCAAAACCATTTTATTCTTCGTCATCTGTATTAATTAATTCCGTCTTCGTTCGCTAGAAATCCCTTAAGTACCTCTTCCAGCTCCGAACACCCGGTACACCTGACTTTAACCCCTCGAAACTGTTATCCTTCCCTACCATCAATTTCCAGCGAAGTTAACACGACAATCAAACTTTCCCCGCGAACTTTCTTGATCTACACAAATCTCCATTTGGAAATTAATTTCTTTCATACAGAAACGATTAACGTGGAAAATAGCGAACCGATTCTAACGGCGAATCAATCAGTGGACCACCGGAATGAAATACTAATTAATCCGGAACGTTATCGCGGAAAGTAGATTATGCGAGCGGTTCGAGCGGGGAGTGTAAAGTGTTTTTGACTTTCGTTACAGCCAATTTTCCGAAGACGATCGAGAACCTGGGGGCTTCGATCTCGTCGGAGCTCGAGGGTAATCCTCCGTTATGGGTCACCAGGAGGACCGGCACGCACGGCGAGGAGGTTTACATAAACAACGCGAAGATCCTCACGGAGCAGAGCAATTTCCAGTCGAAGGTGATCGTCGGCGGGGACACGAAGACGCAGGTGAGACATTAATCCGCAAGTTTGATTAAGGCGGGCACGCGATTAAAGGGAGAGAAAGATCGGCTCGCCGGGGCGGGGGCTCTCTCGGTCTTCGCCCCGTCTACGGTGGATTTTTCTGCCGCGGTCGGTCGCGGTTAATTTAATCGCAAATTACTTTTTTACGAGCGTAATCTCGCGAGTAATTAGGTTAGTTTACGTGCTGCTTTGCGTGAACACGACTTCCGGCGTTCAAACACGATTTCCTCGGGACTGCGACCAGCCAAGAAGTTGGTCCAAGCCGCACTTTCCGAGCTTGCGGTCCCCTTCTAACGAGCTTTTAATGAGCTGCACTGGCTCGCCTCGGCCACGAGTTTGTTGCGTTGATGGATATCGTTGGCTTCGATAAGCTGGTCGAATATTCTTTACCTCCACCCCCCTCCACGGTGGAATGTTTCCTGGGTCGCTTATCTCGCGAATCAGAATCTAGAATAGAGCAACGCTCCGAGGAAAAGAATACACCATGTAACCCACTTTCTGGACCAACATCTTTACCTGGAGAGTCACGCGAATTTTATCTTCGATTATCCAGTATCTACCAAGTCTCTACTTAAAATTCTTTTTAAGTTGCTTCAACGTCGACTCACAATTCAATTCCACGCGAGACACAAGAGTTATCTTTCGAATTCTCATGAGCTATCGATCAAAAGCGCAAAGGAGCCCGAGGACGCGGTCAAGGGAAACTGTTTAGAGAGCCGATATCTTCTTCCCATCGTATATTCAATACTATCTACCACGCCTATCTTCCAAATTTGCTCCAGCGAGCATGGACCCCAATTTCGACCTATCAAACGAACCCTTTAATCTGTAGATCAGGTATCACCAGCCAATGAATATCGCCGGGCTACGACTAATCCCCTCGGCGAGACTTGTCCGTAGATCAATCCTTTTCCTCCCCCCCCCCCCTCCCTCGCCCCTCTGATTCAGTCCCTCGGTGGTATTACAGAAACTTTTCTCATCCACTTAACGCAGAAGTTCTATCACGACCCGATACTTGTTACTCGTTAACAGAGCACGAAGGTATCGGATCATAATTAATGTAGACAAGAGTGGGGCTAATCGAATAACTTTTTACATTCTCATTCGGCCAACTTCCGGCTCGCCAAGCTTCCGCGATAAACCCGCGAAGCTTCCTTTTTCGCGATCTCCCGATTAACTCGTCGGGAGCCACGATACTTTTCCAGCGAGCGGTGGCGTTGGCCCACATTCTTTTCTCCGCCGTGTGATTCTTGCGAAATGATTGATGAGGCTAGGTACCGTGGAGAACGAGAGTGGTTGACGAGCCGGTAATTCGACACGGCTCGAAACACTGGCAACACTTTATTCAACAAATGGGAAATTCTCGAGAAATTTCTCCCCCGGCTTATCCGTTTCTGAAGTCAAAGGAAATAATCACGATCCCCTCGCTTTAATAATAATCCATTGAGCAATAGAATTTCATGCACCGCGCCACAGGCTTCGGTCGGTGTAAAATCCAATTGCCTGGCCTATTTAATAACTCTGTTTAACGTCCCTTCGATTAACATCCGATCATCGACGCCAGCCATTCGTCTTGCGGCCATTATTCTCCCGGCGGAATCGCGGCTCGGACAAAAGCGTCTTGCCTCCCCCCTCGGCCTGAACGCACTCGATGAAATTTTCTCACGCGGCTCCTCTCTGCCCAGCCGAGAAACTATTCCCCCAAGTATTCGACCGCGCCGCTGGCTGATTTTCAATTTACCCCCGGCCGCTTTGAGGCCCTCCATCCTCCCCCCCCCCCCTCCGCGCTTTTTTCAATCCGTTCTTCTTTCGCCGGGGATTCTCCTCTACCCTGTCCCGCCGGCCATCTTTCCTCTCCATTAACCGTAACTCTTTAGGCGATCCTGGGCCAGCGGGATCGGCGCAGTTATTCGGACTGGAATTCCTTCAAATTGTTAAGAAACAGGGACGAGGCCGGGCTGGCTCGCCCCGGGCAACGCGCGGAGGAAACGCGTTCCAGCAGCGTCTAATGAGATCAGAAACCCCGCGAGCCTTCTGAGATTAAAAACGACGCTGCCCGCCCCCTCTTCGCCTCGCGACTCCGCTTATCCACCGTCGCTCCATACCTCTTTCGCCGCGGCGTGTGTGGTATCGCGGAATCTCCCGTTTGATGATCTAAGTCTAGACGTAGCTTTCATCGTGGACGGATCCGAGGCGCACAGAAGATTTAAAGTCCCCTCGTGAGAATTATTTAGCTTGGGAGACACGCGTCGGTTTCTAGATGCAAGTGTGTTAAATATATAATTTTGGAGTAGGAGATTGTAGGAGGATATTAAAATACTACCAATTTCATTCGGGCGAAATTTCCCTTTTTTCCCTTATTGTAAGTCCGGGAGAGTTCGACCACTTCTTGGAAGAGAAATTTACGTAGCATCGTTGTTTTTCACATTTTTGTCGTTTAATGCACTTTAAAGCAAAGTCCAAGTAATTTAGAGTATATAAATTATAGTGTGCGATAATTTCAAATATTTATTTTCATTTTCAACGAAAAACATTGGCACTGCAACTGGTCGGTCTCACCCGCATGTCGGGGTTAGACCGTCCACCCACTACGGGTAATCAAGGTAGCGATCGACCACCTTATAAAAAAAAAATTAAAAACGAATACACACGTATTGTTAGTGTTACACTGTAGTTGTATGCGTATCATATCCCCCAATATCGGAAGAGTGTAAATAAACTTAGCTTTTTTTGGAATATCACCACCACTGTAACTTGGTCTAAAAACGTTCAGCCTCGCTTGAAGTCTTAACTGTATATTATAATTCAAATATGGATTTGTGACAATGGTCAAAGCGAGATAAACAACAAGCGCCTTCATTTTTTTTGTGTCAACGACACATAGTGCCCTATATTGCGTCAGTCTTAAAATATCAACACTGGCTGGACTCTCCCGGTGGTCGAACTCTCCCGGACTTACCCCACCTAACACAGGAAGACTCGAGCAGGAGATTTATTAATTTGCGCGCTACAGTAGCTTAGCAAGCGTCATATTATTCACTTCTATAATTCCCTGCTTTCATCTCCCCTCGTCGATAAATTTCAACAAATATTTGAACACACTCGGTCTCGGCGAAATCAGCAAATATACTCGATATAATTTATTAGCCAGCGCGTCAGATCGTGCGTCGCGTATCAGACGAGCGTGGAAATTCTTTTATTTAATTACCACACGCTAGGATTAATCTGTGCTTTTTCATAAGTTTCTCGGCTCATGAATAATCCCGCTCCCGCGCCCTCCCTCCCCCAGTATTATCGTGCCTGCCCTCGCCTCCGCCATCGCCCACGCCCGTTTATCGTGGAATTCCGGGCGCGGCGCCGTTCTCCCAGCAGAATAACGAAGGCTGCGGGAATTTCCTCCGAGTATTTTTTCGCTGGATCCGCCGGCCGTGTGATGTAGCTCGGCGAGATCGTAAACGTTAACGGGTGCCGGGACTTTGTCAGTTATTACAGTGCTTCCGAGTTGATCTCGCGTTCCTCCGAGGATACACTTCCGCGGGTACGCGGCACCGGAACACACAGCCAGGGCGGTTTAAATAAGCCGGAAAATATTTTTATACGATTTCACGCTGTCTGCACCCCGCCTCTCTCTCTCTCTCTCTCTCTCTCTCTCTCTTTGTCTCTCTCTCTCTACGCCGCGCTCCCTTAGCAGCGACGCTCCTACGGCGACATTAATTCCCACCGTTGTACTCTCGACGTAATCTATTTTCAGCCTTCTCCAGATGCCGGTAAGAAAGGTGGCGTAGTATTATGGTAGATAAATCGAGGGTGCTCTGGGCTATCGCTGCGAGCTGGTGGCGCGGTCACGGGGATGGTATTTTTTAGCGGACGAATTTTATTCCGGCGATCAGGGTGCACTTGGACGGAGGAGCGGGATGTTCCGATGGGGGAAGGCGGGTTTTATTGCTTAGGACCCGGGGTGCGGTTTATTCTGCCTTGTGATTTTATCGATAAGGATTGGAGGCGTCGTAAAGTCGGCAGTTTTGGGAGGCAGGGATGGAAATGAGTTCGGGGGTATCTGGATCTGGAAATTCCTTGCCTTTGTCGAGGCTTCAGGCACCGTCGACTGTGGGATTGTTGCATTTTGTTTGCAAGTAGTAGCGCTGAAGGCGATTAGTGTCGATGATGGGGAGGCTTGAATGTGAGTTTGCAGAGAGTTATAATGAATCTTGGATCTAAAAATTCAAGTAAACTAAAAATTCAGTAGACTTCTTTTTACTTTAGGTTAGAATTAAAAGCATCTGCACAATGTAAATATAGGGAAATGATATTTTCTCTGAGAACCAAGAAATCACCGATGTTAGGGAAAAGTTTGATTTGAAATAATAATGGCGAAGGTGCGGTAAATTTGTGTTTCAATTATAATTCTTGTTTTCCTTCGCTGTTTCTCTTGCATAAGCACGAAAGTAAAACAGTGGTTTAACTAATTTTGATAGGCTAGCGGGGTGGTACATTCTGGCGGAATGAACAGGCCGATGGTCAGCCGATGCTAAATTACTAATTCACAAACGTTAAGCGGAGACTTTGTTCTCAACAATGATTATACTGGGAATAGGATTATTATAAATTCATTTTACTTGGCACATTGTTGGCTGCCCGTTGAAACTGGCGCATTACTTTCAATTGAGAAAATTAAATGACAACCCGCAGCTACATGTATTATGAATTTTATGAAGCTAATATTGCCGTTGCTGCTTGTAACAAGTACCTCGCCGAGTGCTGGGTTTATTTAAAGCTGTTGCCTCGTGCTAATAAAAAATATTTATTTTCCAGAAAACATTTTGATAAAGTCAAATATTAATAACCGAAAATTATTTTAAATGCAAATTAAATATTCATAACGCAATAATAAATTATCGCATAAACACTGAGAGTCGCAGATATTAATAATTGATTTTCGAAATACATATGATGGGATGGCTTGGAGCGTAAATGAAGACGTAATAATACCTTTAGACAATATTTCATTAAAGGAAACAGAATTGGATGAAAGGAAGTAAGAAAACGTCCGTGGTCTATCTTACATCGAAGTAAATTTCATTAAACCAATTCCCTGTCAGCGAGTCGTGATTATCAATTCCAGTTCTAAAATAAATTTGTAAACACTTTAACGCGCATTTCCTCGGTCGTAGCCCTCTCGATTAAAGGTACGAATATAATAAAACGCAGACGAATTAAGGGCAGAAAATTATGATACGTCAAGTACTGAAAACCCTCGAACGAATTTAACCGAAGTGAACGAACTGGTACTGTGAAATTAGCTCCAATCAACCGAATCAGTCGAGGTAAATTAAAGTGGATCTGAAGCGAAGTAGAGGCGAAGTTGAAATCAAATGGACATTGAACTGAATCGAATGGGCATCGCACCAGAGTGAAATAACCATTAACCTGTTATCAGAGCCGAGTCGAATAAGAATCACACTGAAATCAAACTGAACTCTAGTAACAAACAAACCACAACCAAATGGAAAGAGAATATTAATTAAGCCAGGCTCGAATCACAGCCGCTAAGACATAGAAACGAATCGAGACAACATTAAATATGAACTCCATTAAAATCAAATCAAAAGGACAAATCAGAATTGTAATATAATACAGCAGAAATCGAATAGGAAATGGATAAAGTAAATTCGACGCGGCCTCGGCTACAAGGTACACGTCAGCAATGTTCCAATTTAAATTTATTATCAATTTGTATTCATTACATCATTTGCATAGAACAAACACCATAAAGTCAGGAGACGAAGGAAAGGTCGAAGACATAGTAGGTTTGTTTTTAAAAAGGTATCTCCGTCGGCGGCGAAATTCAACGTTCATCCCGATGCGATATAAACGAATATAGAATGCGGGCCTGTGCTTGAAATACGCCTGTAGGAATAATGCGCGCATATCCGCTTTCAATTCGATAGATATGTAAAATATATGCCGTATTCGCGCAAACTGGATACGGAGCGGCGAAATATTTCATCGATAAATCGATAGGATATTATCGGGAGTTACGACACGAGACAATTTAAAGCTTCCTTGTTATTGTTCGCGGAAAGTCGAAGCAATTGAACGATACTAGAATGCCGGATTGTTTAATGTCGCCATTCAATTGTTATGCAACTATGCAGATGCGAACGGGGTGAGGAGAACTATTTATATTCCGAGCTTCTGTTTACGATAGTATCAGGAAACACGAAAAAGATTTGCTGGCCAGGTTTTATGACAGAGAAGTTTGAAGAAAAAGACGGAAACTTGATGCGGTAATATATTGACGTAAATACTTTGAGTATTTTCTCTTTTAATTGAAAGAGAAATCGCTGTGACACAATTACGTAACAATCACTAAGGATTTCAATACGACAGTTAACGAGTTCCCTGTGAAATTTAGGATAAATATACTAAGCTTGAAAGTGCCACTAGGAAGTAGGAGTCACTTCCACAAATTACGTTCAAAGTTCGAAAGCCAATAGATTGAAATTGACACTCCCTATTGCCCAACTCAAGTATCAGGCCTTCAAAATTTAATTGAAAGAGAAATCGCTGTGACTCAATTACGTAACAATCACTAAGGATTTCAATACGACAGTTAACGAGTTCCCTGTAAAATTTAAGATAAATATACTAAGCTTGAAAGTGCCACTAGGAAGTAGGAGTTACTTCCACAAATTACGTTCAAAGTTCGAAAGCCAATAGATTGAAATTGACACTCCCCTATTGCCCGACTCAATCTACTATCAATAAGCGGAAGATTTTTTCAACCCATAGAAAAACTTCCCTAACTGTTCCCGAAAAACTGTTCCCTAACTTTTTTCAACCCTTAGAAAAGTGCCAATAACTTTACGACTCACTCTCCATTCCGAACAGAATGCATTACTCGCCTAAAGCTAGACAGCGATCTCGTCCGGGGCTCGTGAATTGAGCAACGACGGAATTAACATTACGAACAGCCTCGTCCCGCGGAGGTAAATTTCGCGTTTCAAGGCCGTCCCCGTGGCCGCACTTTGCGTTTTCTTCATGGCACAATTCCCTTTTACGAGACACTCCGGCAGCCCGTAGAGAAACTTGTCCCAGGAGCCCGTGGAATGCGACGGGACAAAAAGGGACGAAGTATCTAGGAAGTCGGCTCCGCCGCGGTAACTCGATTTCCGACGAAATAAAGCTGAGATTTCGCCGGCGCGAACGTCGCCGGCCGAATCTGTTCCGAGCCAAGGGACAAAGCGGGGGCCCCCCGTTACAGGCTTGTTAAAAAATGCACGCCACGAGGGAGCGCGGCAAGATGGTTTCCAATGGCACGGCGATGGGAGCACAATCTGGGAAGGCTGGGACCACGGGGTCAGTGGAAGAGGGTCGATTCGCACGGGGGAAGGAAATGAGCGTGATAGCCGAGAGCAGCTGGAATAAAAATCGCCTTGGCTCTTGAGGGATGAGGGATCGTACCTCCCCGCCGCAGCCCCGGCTCGTCGAATCTCCCGTGGACTTAAAGCGGATAATTTCGTTTGTATTCTTTGGCGCGAGCAACGGCCCCGGACTCGAGAGCTTCAACTTGGAAACTCTTCTCGTTTTTGCCGCGAACGAAATGTTTTATTATCGCGATCGAAAGTTCCGCGAACTTGGCGAAGATTTAAAGTTCCACGGGGTGTTTTGATTCACTTAAACTGCTTCCAGCCAATTACAATCGCGCGGTCTACGTAGCAACGTAGCCTTGAGGCTAGTGGCTGGGGGGGGGGAGGGGGTGGAGTTTAAGTTCCTTCGCAGTCATTGTGCTCCGCGCTGTTTCTTGGCGCTTTCTCGTTTCACGTCTTCGCATTACCGTTTCGGCAAGAATCGCGGCTTAAAGGGTGGCTACGCGAAATTCTACGTGTCGTTTCGGGCTGATCAGAGTTAGACTAATTAACGTCACCATGATCAGCAGAGGGGATTAGAGTACGCGATATACAAACCGTCGAACTGTTCTGTCTTCGCCTAAAGGATGGGCTCTTGTTATAACATATTTCACGGCGTTTCATTAATCTTGAAGAAGCGCATCGGGTACCTAGTTTGCATTTTGTCGGACATTTCGATCGAGATGCATAGAGTTAGATCGTTCCGAAGGCCCAACAGTGGCTGGTTCATTAATGTCTGCCAAGTAACCGATGCCACGAGCATTCCAGATGCGCGAACAGCAAGAAAACGTCATGAATTCCGTTCCCGATGGGGATTAGCAGGGGACGGTCGATCTGGTTTTAATCTGGCGTAACATCCTCGCGCATAGTAGAGGGAAGATAGCGATAGGAAATGGATCGGCGCCATGGTGTCTGGACGCCACACCCTATCGACCCCGGAACCGCTTACAGAGTTACTGTACAGGACGAAGAAGAGCTTCGGTATACGTTTACATTGCTCGCAGTATTTTCTTGCAAAATGTGTTTACTTGCAACCCTTGAAAAGGCTCGATTCTAAAGGGAGTAAAGGGACAGGGATGGTGTTACACGCCTTGCGGTTCAATTCAGGAAAGGAACTTGAAACACTGGTCTAGCTATTTTTCAAAGCGAGGAAACAGGTGCTTTTACATTTGACATTACATTTCAAAGGATAATGAGTGCAGAAATTATTATTTCTAGGGGTTGTTAACAGCTGACGGGTTTCGTTAAAAATTTGAGAAAATTGATATTTCAAATTTAACCCCTTACTTTTCTTAAGGGGTTATAACTAGTCAGGCGGTCGAAAAGACGCTAATGTTTGTGAATTTATTTTGAAAAAACGGAGGCATATATTTCTACAGAACGCGTTGCACTTAAAAGAGCAACGTTTAAAGAACATTTGGTCATTTTTTCGTTGAAAAATATTTACGTTTATAATGAAGTAACAAGCGACATCCAACAAGCCTTTTTAAAAATTGGTTTTGCGGCTAACAAAAAAGATTTCGTTAGTATATTAATGTATCCTCTGATTAACAGAGGAAAGTTCCGAGATATTAATTTAAAACGATACGGAGGCTATTTAAAATTGAAATCCTGATTCTTCCCCGTGATTTCTGCACGAAACGGTACTTTAAAATTTAATTTTGAAAGCTTCGAATGTCGCGTTCACCGTTTCTAGGAGTGAAATGAACGCCAAAACCCTGACGCTCGCTGCGTCGGCGTAAACGTGCCCTTACAGCCACCCAGCGGAATTGAATCGCTACTTTATGCTCGCAATTCGCCAATCTATTGCTTATCGCGGGTCTCGCGCGTGTTTGTCGGCCCGATTGGCGGGGAATAACCGAGAGCTGGATGTGTTTTTACGTCTTCGTATCACTTACCGTCGCGCCGCCGTTCTTCCTGGAGTAATGGCCTTCGGAAGTGGGGCGAACCGAATGAATTGTTCGGCGTGACCCAGAAGGAGCTCCCGCGCTTGAACGACGCCATTGAAACCCTGTTGGCTCTCTTCGGTGAATATTTTAACGCTGGCGAAATAACGGCAGATTATTCTTGTTTCGCAAAGGCTCCACATTTGTCGAAATTGATTCAGCAGGAGACTAAAATAACAGTAATAATGTAAATCAAAAGGGGACGTGGCACTTAGGGGTGTATATTTCTGCTAGGAATTAGGCGTCGACAAAATATTATTCTCACAAGCATCAAGATTAAATTTTCGAATTCAACATTCATCGAGATTCAGAGTATATCAAAATATAGGAGAGTCCGGTTCCCAGTTTCCGCGTTTCATTGTGTCGTGCGTAAATTTTGTTTAATGCACGACGTTCCGTATACGCGAAGTTCGTAGCCACGCGATGCAGACACTCGAAGTCGCCGTAAAATTCCGGCCCATTAACTTAGTATTCGTTGAATTACACGTCCCCGGGGAATGCCGCGAAGACACAATTAATTACGAATAGCCATAACGAACCATTCGCCTGTTTTTATTAATGGCCGCGCTCGAGGGTGTAAACGTGACTTCGGCCCCAAGACGGCGGCCAGGATGGGGTAAACTTCGGATTAACGACCTCTTGGCGGAACGTTCAGCCTCTGCCCCCCTCCTCGTGTTCTATCATCTGTAAAAACGGCGACGGAATGAGGCACATTTAAATCGGAGCACCGAAATATCTCTGTCGCTCGGACAGTAGGCGATGGAATTTCGCGAGGCTCTTCGATACATTCGAAGATCGAACAGTATTAATACAGGAACATTGTGCCGTAGAATTTGTAAATTGTTCTCGCTCTAAAAAGGATTGAGGTACCCCGGCGGGAAATTTTATTTTACCGCGAAGAATCATTTTGTACATCGTTAGATCGTCAAGTGGTTATAATTATTATTAACTTCGTTCAGCAGAAATAATAATGCCAAATCTACAAGATCGCGGGAACATATTGACGTCGAATTAAATGATTCTGTTTATCGATATTGAATTAGCATACAGCTATTTTTTCTAGGCTACCATTTTGTAACAAGATTGGTAATAAAATCTGTCTGGCTTCCATGGTTATTATATTATATTAACATTGAAGGATTGCCTTTCTGTGTTTCAGTCTCTAATTAAAATTGTAATTAATTGTTCACATGATTCATTCGTTCTCTAATTCGCAGATTCTATCAGCGCAGGGTAAACATATTGATTTCGATTAATTTAATTTAACCATCACAGCGAATTCTGATAACAGTTCCATTCATCAATTATTTCTACCATTTGGCGAACTCGGTGGGATAATTAATTTAATTTAGTTCGCGATGCAAATGATCACAAAAACATATCTCATACACTTCATTATTTTATTCAATCAGCGTGCAGTAGGTATTGTATCTACCTATATTTCGAACCCCCATAATGAAACCAATTCGTGAAAACATAAAATAATCCATAGTAAACACAAATATGCCGATAACGGGGAGAAAGCGCCGAATCTACATTTTAATAATATAATAAAAGATACTCGTTCATCCCCGACCCTCAGGCGTCGCGTCCTCGAATCCGCGACGTTACCATAAAAGAATAAACACCCCAGGAAAACGCTGGCTCTTTAATTTCACAGGCCAAGTTCCGCGCGGAACCATTCCTCTAACCGCGGCAAGAGAAATAGCAGACCGTCTCCCCTGAAAGATGTACGTCCGTTGTCCCAGAAGTTCACCCTCAAGAAATGTCGTGTCCCGGGGATACGAGGGAGGGAGGGGGTGGGCTTTGGCGCACGTAACAGTTTCCTGTAAAATTCATCCGTGAGGGGGTAGAAAATATATACGTCCTGGGTGAGCTGGCGGCCGAGAAGGATTGTCCGTCGTAGCCAATCGAATTTAAAAGTTGCCAGACTTCCCTGCTCGCCCCGGGAGCATACGTCTGTATATCTATAGTCGCGCGTATCAATCGCTCGAGGAATTAAGGATTCGTCTCGGTGCCTCGAACCTCCCTCGCCAATGATTCGTGTCCAGCGAGGGAAGATAAATGGTCGTCAAAGGAGCGCGCGGCAAGTTTCCACGGTCTCCCTCGCGGGAGAGAGAGAGAGAGAGAGAGAGAGAGAGAGAGAGAGAGAGGGCGAAACGATTCATTTCTAGGGACTCGGTCTAGCATACAAACGCGGGTCTCGTTGTTTTTTCCACCCCCGTGTTCTCTCGCGCGTCGCGGCGTCCTCCGCCAGCGTCCTCGGATAAATGGAACACGACCCACCCCTCCCCCCCCGAGTGTTCCTATTTTCTTTGTTATCGTACAATCTCTGCAGCCCCTTTTCTTTATTGAACACCGACTGCGCAGCTTTTAGCGTGCTCCTCCGGGCAAGAAATGTTTCCATGAGTAGCGGTTTATAAGCCGGAATCGACAGCCATCCGGCTCTCCTACACTCCTCGCGATTTACTGTGACCGCTCAATGCGGCACCCCTATGGACTCCGCAATCCTGAGTTTCCGTAAGGCTCGAAGTCGAGACACGAACGCAGCTCGACGAAAGCGAGCGAGTTATCGCGGGGCGTTGAGAAGATTTCAAGCTGGGGACAGTATCGCTTGACGCCGATTGTTTATTAGCGAAAGGATCGGTTCGAAGTGAGACAGACTTGGGCGCTTAAGATATTTTAAGCCGCAGACTCCGCGGAACCCTTCGAATCGCTTCTACTCTATCATTCTGCGCGGTCGCGTCTCTCAGTTTCCTAAAAGGAAGAGTGTTGTCGGGTAGAAGAAGGATCCCGGAGATAAAAGAATCACGGGGATCGCGAGGAAAAGCGGATAAATAGCGGTAGGACGTTCCAGTCGCGAACTCTGGATAGTAAATGGCGGTGCACCTTTTCCAATGAGGGCGGAAGCTGGAGAGGAGGCACCGTCCTACCCGGCTACGCCGGAGGGGGTATTCGACTCGACACCCATGAAATAGTTGCGTTCCTCCGCCGCAGAATAAATACCCCCGCTGGGTTCCTTGGTGTACCCCTTTTTCCTCTCGTTCCTCACTTTATCTTCTTCTTCCATCGTTTTCGCGTCCCCGTTTCCTTCGGTCGCTACCGCGATGTCGTTTGTCTTACTATATCTTCGCCCGTGAACGCCACCGCCGCCGCGCTTGTATCGCTCGGCTCCTCGCAGCTTCGCGAGATTAACTGTGCACCCTAGCGTTTACAAGCGGGCCCGGATCTCCGCCGGGCAATTCACTCTACCCGAGCTCGTTCGACTTGTCGATTTGAAACGGCACCTCGCCGGCCGCAAGAAGCGAGCCACCCCTTTCTTCTGAATACCCGCAATTGCAGTGTTTTTTCATTGTTTCGCAGGATTAAGGGAGCTTGTGTGGCGCTCTGAACGATTAGCCTTCGAGTGGCCGGGGTAGGGTGGTAGGGTTGAGGTGTCCGATGAGTTCTTGACGGGCGGCTGAAGAGGGTTGAGTGGCTACATCATAACAAACACGCGTGGCATAATCGCTAACGCTCCTTTCGCACGAGCTTTATCTCGAACAAGATGTTTAATCGTTGAACGAACACGCGTGGGATGTTGGGTTTGAATTAGGGCCGTTACGAATATTCCAAGTATTTGAGTAGGCCGTCAGTAGAATTCGATTTTGAGATTCGAATATCTGAAGTCATGGAATTTCGAAATCTACCGAATAGGAATCTGAACACGAAATTTGTTTTTAACGTGATCATTTCTTCACAGTTCATCGTGAAATTCTTTTCACATTGGCGCTTTTACAATTATTTGTCTTTCAAGCGTGTAGATTCGTGTTCGCTACAATCTGAAATTCAAACACTTTGAATTATTCGTATTCGGAATTATTTAAGTAGTTCGACTATTCGTAAAAAATTCTCATCTTTTTCAAGAAGTATTAGTTTAATGTTTTGGGTGGGTCCAAATAGACCCTGATTCCTGCAGACGAAGGTTAAGGTATATTTTTTAGTTGACTACTTAACAAAACAGTGAGAATCTCAGAAAGAAGCGTTTATCGCGAGGAATAGCTGGGAGGCTTATTTAAACGGAAAGAGCTAGTGGAAAAGCTCGAAATTAGTCCGCCACTATGAGTTCGTCAAATACGTTAGCATGTGCGTATTTACTTATTTAATGGCCGAATCGACAATGGCGCTTATAATTTCCGCGTGATACCAGTAAAGTATAGTGTTTCAAAAGTGCTAAACAAAAAGCGGGTGCCAGATGCTAGATCGAGTAAATTCGGTGCCAGAGCGAAATTCGAACGCGGTGCGCAATACATCGAAGAATTTCATTGATGTGGACTTTGTATATCGAGTTACCCGAAACTGTGCGACCGATCCACTGATAAATATCGCTGGATTGAATTTCAAAGAATCGATGTCCCTCTTCGACACGATTTCGAGTAAACACGCAGGAAATTTATAAGTACAGCTGTGCTTCCGTCGATTTGTTTCAGGTTCTGCACATAATAAACGAAGTGCTGGAACCGGTACGTTCAAATTCCGCGGAGATGCCGATCTACAGCCCTAATGCCTTCGAGTTCCTGAACCAAAGCGAGAATCTTGACTTGGGTGTTCACCGAGTTCGGTGAGTATCTGTTCAGTTCACATCTATATCCTAATTAAATAGATAAATATATTAGTTTCACTGTGGGAAAGTTAGATTTCGATTTAAGGCACAATAAATGTTTTTTTATAACATTTATTTGATTATTTTCTGGGAAAATTTTTCTTCCAAAGAGGAACAGAGTCTTCATTGTTTTATGTAACAAATTTACTTCCCCCTCCTTGCTCGACAGAAGAAGCAAAAGCCTTTTAATAATAAATAGGGACATTTTTACCAATGAAACAATGCTTTCCTCGTAACAGTGTCTTCTTTCGCCCCTTTTTAACGAGCATGCTCTGCGAACCGAATGATTGTGTGTATTGTCCTTCGTGCTGCAGCCATTGAATCGCAATCACGTATCGGCGAAAAAGCAGGCTTTGATTGCGCGTCGTATCGGAAAAATTTAATGGAAAACGCGCGTTCCTTATGACAAATGCTGTTAAATGTGTTATCGTTTCTCGATTGCGGATGTTAGGCATACCTTAAGTTCCAGAAATAATAGAGGCACCTATGCAATAAATTTACTAGATATATCAGTAACCGTACTCGTGACGTGAAGAATGAATATAAATTAAAATTTATGGAGCATACTATACTTTCACACGAAAATTCGTCGCTGTCACACTGCACGGTATTTCTTATATCTTATCGGAAATGTCCTCACTCTCGCGCAACTTCCAAATGAAACATACCCGCGAAGTCCGTTCACGTTCGCCGGAAGACGAAGATAGAGCCAACTTCCGTAGTTGTTCTCGAGTAACTTCGATGCTCACTTTGTCAAGTCTTTATCGATATTTAAAGGCACGCCGCCGTGGAGCCTGCCACCCGAGTAAGTAAAACTTGAGTGAATTAGCCTCGTCCTTCCAAAACTTCTTCAAGCTTGCCTGCATTTCATTTACCAGTTCGTTCTGAGCAGCGTTTTCGCTTGTTCGTGCAACGCAAGGCATCCGGGCTTTAAAAACTTCCGCAATATACTTGCGCGGAAATTTTTTCATACAATATTTCACGGGGATCCGCCAGTTTCGTCGCGCAACCGCAAACTTTACTTTCCAAGCAGAGACTGGGTTCGTATAATTCTTGTACTTTCACGTTCATTTAATATCCAATGGATATTAAACCAGAAAAAGAACGACACAATTCGAACAAATAATCGCATATTTATTCGATTCGAAGAGCATAATAATTTCGTTCCGGAATGACAAATTTTCAAACACTGTTGTCAATAATAAATAAGTGAAAGGGTGTAAAATAAAATTAGTAGCTTGTCTTTGAGAATTAATTATAAGGCTACCCTCTATCCCCTCAACAAAACAAGTTCTAATTGGTTCCAGTGGCTCGAAATATATGAAATAACGATTTCCTTGGGTTGAATAAAGAAACACGTGTTCTTTACTGAATAACTATTAATTAAACCCTTCCAAATGTAAATCCACGCATTTAACGAGTACTAATAATTTTTTCCCAGCACTTTCCGACAGCGAGTCGTCAAGGAGAAAAAGGAGGAGGTCTTCAAGGCAGACGGACGTTACACCTTCCTTATCCCTGTTGAGGAGGGTTTCAAGGTAAGCTGCTTAGCAACCTTCCCATATCGATCATCCCGAAAATACCTTAATATCCCCTGTTGCGAAGCCCTGAAAAGATTCGGGCAATGGCGGCGCGTCCTTCGCGTCACCGAGGGCGACAAATTCTGATCGATTAGGTTCAAGACGGATCCAGAATCCATAAAGCCAGCAGTGAGATTAAATTCGGTTATCAAAAGATTATTCTTAGCGATCAATCAGCGACAAATAACGAACGTAGCCACCTCTACCCATGATAATATTTCTATGGTAAAAAATTGAAGCCCAGCGAGTCAAATATTTAGTAACAAAAAGGGGAAGAAAAGGTTAATAACAGTCACGTGGTTCTCGATTCTCGAGTTTTCACATTAAGACATTAATCGCGGGATTAGTATCGCGGAGAAAATGATTAATAGCGACGTGATCAATTAAACTTCGTCGTCGAACGTTGATCTTATCCCGCTGGACTTGCATCAGAAAGGCGAAACGCTAAATGCTAGCGCTGAAGATTACGCAAAGTAGCTGGTACCGCCAACCACCCCATTAAATGATCGTGTAGCCAGCAGGTTTAATAACAACAACAACCTGGCGACAGCGCCCCCAGATAGGATCTGCAATTTACCAGTGCCGGTCTCCCGTAATTCCGCGATTAAAGTCGCGTGCATTCGATCGGTCTCCACGGTCACGCAATCAAACTTTGGGGGCGTGAAATCGACGTGCAACGGAGGGGGGTAGCTTTCGCCCGACCGACTTCCAGAAACTTCGCCTACGCAACGGACAAGAATACGCGGACGCGATGGGGGCTGGGGGGTTTAGCGTGTCACGGGGAAAGAGACCCGTGTACTGTGAAAGACACGTAGGGGGAGGGATACCGTGCCGAAAAGTTCGCAATTTTGGAAAGTTGCTCGAAACGAGGCCATCGTATCCGGCGTACCGTGCCGCGGTAGACTTCGTATCTCGATTTCCGTGCGCCCGGTTTCCCCGTGCCACGACTTCCGCGCAACTTGATCCTTTTAGCCAGGGATCTAAAATCCCCAAGCTCATAGAAATCGAGTCGCTCGAGATCTTCGTTGCTTTCCTAGTCGCTCCAGTTCTTCGTTTCCTTCCGAGCGATATATACGCGGCGCAGCGTAAATACCAAGCGTGTCCGTGGCAGAGTTGTGGGTTATTCGAATAATCCTCGGATAAAAATTTCGAATAAAATGAAGTTAATCGAGAATAACGAATAAACTTTTATCTCGGATAAAATAGATACACGCTGTCGCGTATGTACATGTTTGAGGGTTTGCCAAATGACCAACGGTGGACGTATCAAGGGAAGGGACAGTCTGCTAGAAAATGAAAACACGTTCTCAGCGGGGAAACGGAAATTACTCGAGGGTCGCCTAGACTTCCGCCCCCCCCCCCCCAGAGTTCCGTGCTGCATGTCGAAGGATATCCGATACGCATTCGTACCTTGATCGTACAGCGGGCGCCGGTGTGTGCGCGGTCGCGGCGGTGTAAAGGAAAAAGGCAGAATCGAGTTTCGGGCCTGAAAAGCCTCGTTCCGTTCACGGCGAGAGCGATCGAACCGTATCGAAAAGCACTCGGCGCAGCTCGTCGCCGGGGCTTTTCCAACCGAACGACGGTCGATGCCTCAATGCTGAGATGTAAGGAGCCCTGGAGCTTTCTCCTCTCGAATGTGGGGTCGTCAACGCGGCCATTACCGCTTGGGAGCGGGAAGAAAGAAGAGTCGAATTAATAACGGCCGGCGAGAACGCTAGGGGGCGAGAATGGCTTTTGTGTTTTCGGGAAACGAAGTTCTGCTGAGAAAGCTCGCCGGTGATAGTCGACGGAGGGAGGCGCCGTGAAAATGTGCAGCTTGAAGAAATCGTTGAACGATTCATACCGTCGGATTGCTGGGGGAAATTGATAATGCGAGTGGGAAATGAATCGAACGAGGGGGGAGATTCTTTCTGTTTCCAATGGGTAACAGCAGAAGTGATATCGGGGACAATGTGGTCTCGTGGACAGAAGTTCCTTTCTATAACAAAAATCGAGGGAGAAATGGTGGTTAATCTACTTTGCAAAGAAAATCCACGAGGCTTCTGACTTATCGTAGTCCTAATCCCTTAAACCTGAACTACTGCAATTGAATGAAGCGCGTGCTCCTCAGTTTTGGCGAATTTATTAAGGGGGGAGCCCTATTTAGGACGGCTAGGAACGAGGTAATTCTTGGGAATTTTTTTCTAAGAAACTGTCGATCGGATCTTTTCCAAACTTTCAGGGTATTTTAGTTCACATTCAAACAATAAAAATTAATTTTTACGTTACAAAATGTTCAGTGGAAATGAAGATATATGAAAAATTGGCCGGTGTAATGGTGGCCCTATTTCTTCCCTGAAATAAAAAGCCCAAGGATTATCTTATTTATAGTATAATTACATTGTCGATGAACCTAAGACATTGATAAATAAATTGAATTGAACAACTCTCTTTCCATAAATAATACGATATATCTTGGGGCAAAATCGTAACTTTTTCTTCGAACTCCCACCAATTTGCCAACTTTGAACTTTTTTTTCGTTTTTTAGGTTCATCGACAATGTAATTATACTAGAAATAAGAAAATCCTTGGTTTCTCTATTTCAGGCAAGAAATGAGGCCACCATTACACCCGCCAATTTTTCATATATCTTCATTTCTACTGAACATTTTGTAACGTAAAAATTAATTTATATTGTTTGGATGTGAACTAAAATATCCTGAAAGTTCGGAAAAGATCCGCTCGACAGTTTCTTAGAAAAAAATTCCCAAGAATTACCTCATTCCTAGCCGTCCTAAATAGGGCTCCCCCTTAAGTGTGCAAGGGTTTCGCGAGACCATGTTCTTCGTCAGATCTCATACTAATACCCACTTTTCACAGTGTAATTGAAGGAAACGTTGGCTAAACGAGACCTCCTCCCCTCGTTCTGTACTCCACGTTCATTCCTCTCTGTATTTAATATGCAACCACGGATCTACGCACAAAGGCAGAGAATGAAGAACGAATTAGCTTCTCTAGCCTAAAGTCCCGGCAGAGGACCTGGGTATTAACGTATAACTTACGGAACGTGTACCACGGCCAACGACAATACGCTCCAGATCCGCGATAATTAACTATTAGCCGGTGCGTTCCATTTCCCGGGCGTTTCCAAGCAAATGGACGGGAAAGGAAAGACGGCGGGGAGCCAGATAAGGGAACAAAAGAAGTTTATTTCTTCGGCTGGCGGCGCGAGCAATTTCCTCGCGGGTGGTGCAGCGACGACGAGGGACGAGAAAAACAGGGGGAACGAAATCGTTTCGTCGGTAGCTGTGTTACGTGATTACATCTTACATGATACCGTGAATAATTCCGCGAAGCTGGGAGGCACGTACGGCCTGCAGCCTGCATCTGGAATTAGCTGAAAGAAAGACTCGAACCCTGCGCCATAGAGAGGGCGGCGGGGGTGAAATTCTAGACGATCCCAGGAAATACCAGGTCACGCCAGCCGCTCGAGCGAGAAACAAAAAGTGGCGGTAGAATGTCGGCTCTGTGTTCGGGCCCTGGAATAATATTACTGTTAAACCCGGAAATCTCTATAATGGGAGAAATGGGGCGGACGCGAGGTGGAGGTGACTCTTCGTCTCTAAGATAGAGTCAGACGCGCAACGTAAAACGAAGGAGCGAGCAGCGGCTGAGGTTTTGCACGACCGAACCTCTGTATCGCTACTTGTTCGGGGAATTCCACTGCCTCGGGTGATCCGGAGAAGCTACGTACGAGAACCGCGGAGGCAGAGATAGAGAGAGAGAGAGAGAAGATAGAGAGCAGGGTACAGATAGAATTTGAGGATGGAACGACGAATGAACCGAGGACTGAATACCTCAGAGTCGTTGCCTTCGGCCTTGCTCATTCCGCTACTACCTTTGTGATCTGATCGACCTTGCTTTGCTCTACGATTCTCATTAAACGCTTCCACGAAGCGATCATCTCAATGTCCATTAAGGGACGAAATAATTATCGCGATATCATTTCCGTTCTCCTTGAAGCTTACCTTTAACATCCCCCCTCCCCCGCAGAATGACCCGTCGAACGTTCCAAAGAAGTTCGTCCATCACGAGATAGAGCAGCATGCACGTCACGGAGCGCGGCTTACCTATCCCGAGGTCCGGTGAAAAAAGGGACGCGCGTTAACGAGGTGCTCCTGGAAGTCCTGTGTCGCTGTAAACGGGCGACATGCTTTATCTGTGTCAGGCCGTAACGTTGTTGCGACGGAGGGTGGGCCGTTAATACGAATCGCGTGCAACAACGTGTCCCCGTGCCTTATCACGGATCGGAAATCAATCGCTCATGCCGGGGCTTCCTCATCCTTTACGGCGGAACGACCTTTAGCCCGGGGTACGTAGGTAACGAGGAGCGTGTAATCATCAGTCCAGCGAGTCGGCGAGGGGCTCGAGAGAGTACGTGAGAGAGAGGGAGTGCAAGGGTATGGTTATTTCGTGCCCTTAACCGGCTGGTTGCCTCCACCCGTGACCCTAGGACGCGTTACGCCCGAGCCCTGCCACCCCCTTTGCCGGTGCGTCTTTCACGTAACCGTCCGCCTACGCGGTTTTACGCGATTACACCGCATTAGGGGCCCGTACCCGCCAGCCCAGAATCCCCGCGAGAGAATCGGCGGCTGCGCGAAATGGGGTTGGGGAGAGTGGCGGGACAAGGGCTCGAAACGTTGTTGCCGGAAACTGGGCGCGTAATTAATGGGGACGCGGTGTCTTATCAGGGGGTTAATTAAATATTTTCCACCGGTCTTGATGCACCGATGGGGCGTGGACGATGTTTCGTCGGGTTTGGGTTAACCCTCCCCCGAAGCGGGGAGGTCTGATGGGTAAAGTCACTTGCGAGGTCTATACGTATATGCGTCGTGTAGTCGTCGTGTATTCATCGGCGCTTGTTTCGGTGGTGGTATATTAACCCTTGGACGGCGGATAGCTTGGGAGGGTCCATCCCGACCCTTTAATTATATTCATACGCAGCTCGGGATAAGTTTTCACGACAGACCTTGATGTCGTTAGCGTCTGGAATTTTATTCCTGTACTCTTGAAAGAAGTAACACGTAAGGAGTGTTAGAGGGAATCGAAGAAGGGTTAATTAGAGCCTCGGGTATCGACGGAGTAATCATAGACGAGTCTAAGTAAGCTTTTCTCTGAGGAATTTTCTCTTATTCCGTTTCAGCCAACACCGAGGCCGGAGAAGGTGGACCGCGTGGTAATTGATGGCCACGTGATACCTAACCACGTCCTCTTCACAGCGGCCACGCCTGATAATCTGCCCTACGAGACCCTCGCCTTCAGCGACAACGTCAAAGTTACCGTCAGCTTCCGCAAGGCGCAGGATAAAGGTGAGAATTTACGTTACGTCATTTAATAATGGTCCAGAGGACGTTGAAACTCTGAGCAGTGACGAAATCACCGTACTTTAGCAAGAAACTACTGCGCGCCAGAATTACTCAGTGATACGAATCGAATATAGTCCGACCGTCGCTACAAATCTACAGGAATCGATGCGACTAGAGTCACCTTTATAGAATACAGGCTCGGAACATTATTTTTCCTACTGATCGATGTGTCGCTTTGTTTACACGCGGACGTTAAATGCCACCTCGCGTATCAATTGAGCAACGCCGGATACTAAGTTCGTTAATTGCCAATTAGCAAGAGACGACCCGGTTTCGTCGATGATCGACGCCTAATTTTGCCGCAATTTTCTCGCCCAGGGCTGGTAATAAGCGGGCGAAATGGAATCGTGTCGCGGCTATATAAATTGCGTCGCCGCGCCGTGCTCGATGCGCGAATTATTTCACCGTATATTTAATCTTCGCTGTTCCATCTCGTAATCGATTAGCCGATGGCGCTTAGCATTCTTCCAGCGCCCGGCATAATGTATCGCTGGCCGGATAATTGGAAGCGTTATTTTCAGTTTACGTCCAGTCCAATACCCTGGTGGGCGACGCGGGTCATCCGACTGGAGTCGTGCTGGCAGAGATTGTTAAAGCGAACATCCCGGTGCGAAACGGCGTGGTGCATCTGATTCAACGACCGCTCATGGTCGTCGACGCCACTGTGAAGGACTTCCTCGAGGTCAGTGCTCCGTTCACCCCCCCCCCCCCCCGTCTCTTACGCGCTACATTGATGATCGATCTCATGGGAAATCGAATGACTGTGACAATCACGACGTCTTGTGCTACTGCAACGCCCCAATCATACCATACAGCATACATCAACGTCTGCGACGCAGGATTCTATTCCTGATACTCAGTCGGGAACTAATTCGTCACGAACGAATTTCATGCGGCGAATGTAGCTGGAATCGACAGGTGCAAGCTCGAAAGGCAATGAAGGTAGATTTGTAATTTATTGGAAAGTAACGATCGAGGTGTAATGGTTGCATAGCTGCGGGAAATCAGTGTGCCGTGATTTGAGAAATAGCTGCAGAAAGAATGTTCAGGAAAGAGATCTGTAAGAAGTAGTTTTTGTTAAGCTGTCCTTTCGTTAAGTCAGAGATGCAGGTGTTATTTAAGCCGCCAGCGTATAAAGATTCATTGTATATGTTCCATATTGTACCTTCGAGCGTGGTAGGTCAGCGAGGAAATAATGGCGAGATCCTCCATTGTCGGAGGCGTTATTTCGCGAGATCCTTTTGATATCTGTATGAAATGCTTTTAAACTGTCTCTGCTCGAAACGTCGGTATTCTTCGTTCCGCCCGTTTCACGTCTCAGAAAGCTTCGATCACAATGGATTTGGCTTTGTCCAGAATCGCCTGCGGGTTTCTGACGCTGGTGAAATGTTCAGAGTTTAACCAAAGTTTAAAGCATTGTAATTCGGTGAATCAGACATCACTGGTGAAATGATTTCGAGAAATTCAGTTGAACTTAGGGAAATCTCTAAGCAAGTATTTCATGCCTTCGATTCAACGAATATCTTACCAGATATAAATTCTTTCGCGTCATCAAATTGCTTGCTCGTTCGCAACCGTTCAGTTTATATCAAAATGTACTACATATATTGTTTCACAGACTAGAATACTTGTCCTTACTGTATATATTAGATAAAGCAATCTGTGGCGAGTCAGGGAAACTGCGGTGGAAAAAAAGTTTGACAACAGCCGCGTAACCTATGGATCGGGGCGAAGCTCGATTAACAAGATTTCGAGCGACAAATGGCCGACTACAATAGCGCGCGTAGCAATGCCAGTACATGCTGTACGATTTCGGAGGAACAGTCCATCAAATTTCGCGCAGCAACGATTACCCCATTCAGTTTGACTGATGCGGCTTTCGTGGCCACGTAACATGTGTCAAAATATATGTATACAACCGTCGCAACTGGCAGTGATTACACGTTTGCGTTGTATTACATCGTATCTATAGAATACGGGCGGGGATCCTTTGACATTAGCCCATCCTACCACGCGGCATGTCACGTTCGCAAGCACACACACGCGTCGAAACCGCGAATACTAATGCTCCTAATGCATCGTGCAGCCGGAATTCATAACAGACGCCCACGGTCGAAAATGTAATGCTTTCGGATCGGCTTTGGAATTATTACGTCGATCGCAGTGGCCTGAGGTCAGGGGTGTTTGTCCCTGGGGTCTCGAAAATTGTCACGAGACTCTTCGAGGAAGGAAAGTTCACTTCGAGATGAATCTTAATCGTCAGTATAGAACGCTCTAGCTTCCCACATCTAAGTAGATTCACCGTGACTTATTTCTCAAAGACAGATTTCTGACAGATTTCTTCGCCCCGTGAATTCTAGTTCCACTTCATTGCTACTAGACTATCCGCCATCTTCCATAAAGTAGACTTGAACTACCAACCAAGTACCTGTTGTTCCAACTTTCAACCGAATAATCTGAATTACCAAATTCCTTCTGGAGAATCAGAATCCTTGAAAGGTCACGCCACCCCTAAGACAAGGCCCCCTTCCACCAGCAATCTCGTCGCGCCCTTCACCGCGCCATCCCCTGAAACGCTCGAGAGCAGAGATACCGTTCCAGCGGTATCAATTTGCGAGGTGAACGGGAACATCATGCCCAGTCCGTAAGATAAGCCGGGGTGCGCGTTTCGAAGGAGGCACAAATCGGACGGAAACGGGGAAAAGAGCGTAAGCTCGTAAAGATTCTATCCATCCAGGCCGCCCACCGTAATGATTCTAATCTCGGCGGTGTTCGCGGGCTTTTAGTGGCGCGTAGACGCGGCGAAGGATGCGCGATAATGCGAGCGACGGTTGTATATCGGCCTGGTGGTTGGCCAATTTCATTAACACTAACGGTTTATTCGTGGAGTAATCCGTTTCCCTGCTCCCTCGCCGAGGCGGAACTCGGGGTGGCTGCGCGCGTTACCCCGGCGGCGCGGCGAGATCGTGTGTACCTTTGTACTTCCTTACTAAATCGGATTACAGTCTCGTGTCGCGCCTGGTGTACATTGTAAAAACGAGTTAATAGCAAAGACGAGCTAACGTCCTCGCTGGTTCAACCCCCGGGAATGCGACTAAATCCTGCGCTCGTTCTCTTCGTCTCCTGCTTCCGCAACGATGGAGTTATTGGATGCTGCTGGAGAACGGAAATAGGCGTGGTTCCCGCCCTTTGTCGTCGTCTTTGAGCCCTCTACTGCGTGGAGCCTGCGCATACCGTGGTTGGATGTTGTTTAAGCTGCCGTTTTAGAGGGATGATTCCGGTGATTAATTATCTGGTTGCTTTTGGAGGATTTCTCGTCGATCTTAGAAAATATACTTGTAGCTGATCGAATTAAAAGAAAAGGGATTTATAGTTTTATGTTTGAGGATAGTTGGTATAGAATTCGTTATAAAACTTGGGAATATATTCAACTTGAATTGCTAGTTTAGATGTAAACCGCATCACTCGTTGCAACTTGATGCATCACCCAGTGTGCTAATTAAAAATTACACTCTACTCGATATACGCGCCGGGTTCTACAGTCCGTGCAATTTTTTAATTTCACAGCCCGACGAATAAGTTGATGCAAATTGGAGGACTTTCTGTTATGACTATCAAAGGACAAATAATTAAATCTCGTTAGTTCTGTGGCCGTTTTAATTGCATTCGAAATAAAGCTTTGCTCTGATTTCCTTCGCTACGAAGACTAACCATACCTCGTTCGATACACATTCCAACAAATTTATCTGAGAACTGTGAATATCAAGAATACCGATCGCCAGAACAGTAATAACTACTATCGTTTTAATCTCTCACTCGCCAAGCAGATTGCAAGTTACAATTCGTTCTCGAGAATAAAACCGTACAGCAATACACAACTGGGACTATCGCTAAATATAATTTGCGGTGTCCAGGAAATTGGCAAAACGAAACAGCCCTTCGAGCTTAAACCTGCAGATATGTTCCAGCACGTTCGTTCCCAATCATTCGCGTGATCGATGGTCGAGTACATCGAGGAACAAATAAATTGTACGCGCGATTGCATTCCATTAATACTCATTCGTTCTATCGCGATATCGGAAATGGATCCTTCAGAGGGACGAGAATGCTTTCACTTACGGGCGTTTGTGAAATCTCCGACTCAACGTTTCGCCGCGAATCGGAATCAAAGCTGAACACAACACGTCGCAAACTTTCTGAAACTTTCCCACTTTCGCGAAACCATTCTCCGCGATAATTCTGTCTTAGACGCGTCCGTTCGAATTCACGTTTCTCTCAAATTCGAAAAGTCCCCCTGAACCGCGTTGGATCCAGTTCCTTCGATCCGACCGTCGCCGTATCGCCACCGACTGCTCATCCATACTCGTTCCCCGATAGAGATCTAGCATAGATCGCCATCTCATCCGCGGCTGACAGTCACGCGCGATCGTAACACGCGTCATGTGCGACATATATGGATGTATTTATGAGAGTATATATATACAAACGTTTTACACAGGACAGCAATGGAATGTTCACGAGACAGCTGTCGTCACATGCGATATATCGATTGTTCTTCAGCAATGATCCTCGGCACGTCTCGCCTACTGTCTGCACCAGATCCTCTCGGGCTGGACGTTGGATCAAAGTTGGCCCCGCCCGAGATTACTCAAGCCTTCCAATTCACGCGATACATCTCGTGGCATTCTTTGACCCAATCGACGGCCCGTTTTGTGTTGTGTATTTGTGCCCTGGAGCCACCCGAAACGGCAACCGATACTCGAGAGTGCGCCCCCTCCTGGGATTAATTATTCTCCCGTTTAGGAGCTTCAAACGATTGTCGCGCTTTATGGTTAAAGAAAGGGGAAAGGGTCCAATATCGCGGGGCATTCTCGAGATTGCTGGGAGCGTTTCAGGTGGCGCCGTACTAACCACTTACTTTCAGGTTCACTCGAATCGACATAGAGAACGAGACAAGCAGAATGACTCGAACAAAAAAAAAAGAATGAAAGACAGCTAATGACACAGTAACGAATTTGGTGTTTAGGGGAGCACAGAGAACCCGTGTTCTGCCGTCACTGCACCGCCTCGTGTGTCTCACCGCAGATCTCTCGCCTTTGCTCGCAATATTCACCCTGTCTCTGTTAGATCTTTCACCCCCCCTTCGACCCCACTCAACTGTGCTCTCTTGCCTTTACGTTCACGCATCTTTGAGCGAGGGACACGTCTCGCACGTGCGCCCACGCGATTATACACTGACTTCCAGTGGGTGCTTATAACACGGTGACACGAGGGAAGGATCCGTCGTTCGGTTCTCTGTCTCGCAGGTTTATCGGTGGAACGAAATTGTGGCTGTCATACATTTGAAGGCTGTAAGCCTGTGGAAGGATTGTGTCAGTGATTCAATACTCTTAAAATTTTTATATTCAATCTAGTTAAGTTTCTTTAACAGCTCATTGAAAACTGCAATTCGAACTGTAACTAGATTATAATTAACAGACTTCAAAAAGAAAGAGGTTCTCAGCTCGACGTGTCTGTACGTATTATGTTTGTCCGCGAATTTCTCCGTAACTACTGGACCGATTTTTGCGAAACTTATTGCATTTAGTTTGGCTTCAATCAACTTAGATCGCGGCGAAAGAAGCATCAAAATCGGTTCAGTAGTTTTGAAGTTACGCCAAAAATAAGAAAAGTGTTTCATTATTATTGGAATCTTACGTTTCTGGCAAAAAGGTTCTTTTTTTACGAGCAGCTCCTTTTGTAGACCTGCCCATATTTTTTAAAATAGGTGTAGTTATAGAACTTAAATAACTAAAAAAATGTAAAGAATAAAAAAATAATTAAAAAATTAAAACCGACTTCGAAGATATCAAAATGCGCTGAGAAGTGAAAAATATGTATTTTCCTTATTTAATCTATGACTCTCAATTTTTTAAGTCGGCGTTAGAGTTACACAGTGCAAATGATGAGGCGCCGGCATACAAATAAGTAAAGAGTCATAGATTAAACAAGGAAAAAACTTATTTTTTAAAAACTTTTCAGTGCATTTTGATATCTTTGAAGCCGGTTTTAATTTTTTTTCTCTCACTTCAAGTAGTCATTTGCTATGGGCTATCTTCATTACGAGTGTTTGACAAAAAAGGCAGTTCATATTGAAAGAAATTTTGAACGATATTCATGAAATTAAAGTTAAATGAAAATACAAGAAGGCGAACGACGTACATCCCTCGTGTTTTCGTGTGCAGTGATAACGACACATGAAATGGTAACACGTTACAGTACACTTGTATATAGATACATACGAGCTCTCCGTACACATGATCACCGATTCGAGTCCAACCCCTACGATCAAAGAGTATGAAAAGAAAAGAGGCTACTCCTCCCCCTTTCGCTTATTATCTACTTTAAGAGTTGCCCCACTTGTATCATAGCGAGCATCCCATTTGAGCTGCTTCTAGAACTTTCGGAATCGTTCACGCCTCTTTACACTATTCTCGAGTTCCGAACCTCCCTTTTCGTGCATTCGCCATAAGGCTGTTGAAATTGTGTGCCTCCCGTCGTATGTATTTGTATATATATATATATCTATCTTTGACAACACGGTGCAAGTCGAGTGTAACGATCGCAAGGTATCCGACGATATAAACGCAAATCAGCTGTGGACCGTGCTGGTTAACGTTCAAAAACCCTAGAACGCGTTCATAACGCTGGAAATGAACGTAGACGGCGGAGAATGGCTACAAAAACGTTTGATAGAAATATCATGTCATCCCTGGCTGTGCGTAGCGTGCTGCATTATTAATTTTCACGCCGGCTAAAATATCGACGATAAACTATTGACCGACCTGAAAGAGTTACCACGTCGTGACGCGTACAGTGTGATCACAATGGCACCGAAATTTTCCAACCGATTTATCACGGTAAAGTCGTCTGAGATCAATTTTTTAGCATGGAAATTTGTGGGGCATTCGAGGTGCTGTAGAAAACTGCCAGTGGTTTGATGAAGCAGATTAAGGGGATGTTCCGATCTAGAGCCCATCAAAATAGGCGATCTTTAGGAATTAATTAAAGGAAAACTACTACATATAATTTAGTGGGACTTTTTGCATTGAATTAAGGATATCTTAAACTATAGAAATAAATTTTTTGTTTTGTAATTCATCATTGCAGACGGCACTAGGGAGTCGTTAAAGTCGAGGTGTCAAAAAATTCATCCAAATGGATGGAACCTGTAGCACCTAAGCCATTGGTCTGAAGTAAAAAACAATGTCAGATGACAGACCAGAAAAAATTACAAGAAGTAACATATTTTGAACAAATAAAGACACTTGAAATTTGAAATCACTTTTTCCCTATATTTTTCGTCCTTTCAACGCCTTTAAAAATTACAAATTTTCAATTTTTTTTTCAATTTTACTGGTCTGTCCACGAGCCAGGCGTATATTCTTCAAAATAAAAAAATTTCAGTCGATTCGGATACTAACTTTTGGAGATACAGATTCCACCGATTTTGAGAAGACTGTTTCGAGAAAAACGCGTTTAAAGTTTTACGTGAGTGCCAAGTGGCCGGGTGTTATTCAAATGCCTATAAATTCGGGAATTTACGAATTTAAGAAAACCCTTTAAAACACGTCTTCCTACAAGTTTGAGTATTCGAAAAATGAAATAAAAAAATCGATTTTTAGACCGGAACCTCCCCTTAAGATTGAACCGAGTTTCAACACGAGGCAGAATATTTTAACAGACTTGAATATTGAGTAGAACGTCCCTCGAAATATTGACGCAATGAATTAATTTCTCTGGGTTAAATGGAAATCTAAATTATTGCATTGGAGAGGAAAAGGAAGCTGAATTTTACATAATGCGTGAAATATTTCGCGACAGATGTGCAGGGATGAGACGTCAAACGTGTCTCGTTCTCGCCGACACTTTTTAAGCAAAACAGGTACGCGTACCCTATAAAACGTGCCTCTGCTTCGAGAATAAGAAATTTCGTGTTCCCTGCGCTCTTTCGTCGGCGATTCCAGCACAGTTTGGACAGTCGGTGACAGGTCTTCGTCGAAATAAAATCTTTAAGCTCCCCTCCTCTTAGGTAAAGACGGAAGAACGTGGCCCCGGTCGGATGAACGAAGTTTCATGAGGTCATGAAAAGTTTCTTATTCGTGAACGTGCGAGGACTTGCTGCCCTTCGTCGCCGCTCCTCCAGCCGCGTTCCCCCGCGGGTTCCTTTAGAAGAAAGACAATTCGTCTTACACGAGTCGAAAGCTTCCCGGCCGTTAAACGATCGACAGCTTTCCCTAAAGAAGTTCAATGTTTGCATTATCGGTTCCTGGGGGCAGAGCCAATCGAAAATTATGCAGAGCAGTCGGGGCTCCTCGAAAACTTGTCTGTTGTTGTTGCACCGCGTGGACTTTCCCTGGAAGAATGAGAATCTCTGGTCTGAATACAGAGTCCTGATTTTGCCTGGATAACGAAGTTCGGAACTGGCTCCGGGTTGGTTGATATTGTAACGTAGAATATTTATTCGTCAGCTATTCGAGGCAAGTGCACTCTGCATTGAGCAGTGGAATTGCCATTCATACCAAGTCCCATTGCTAAAGTTTTGTACGCGGACATAGTGTGCGAAGGATGTTAAATAACTAAGAACAATTCTCAAGACTCTCTTCTTGGTGTACCTTTGTTCCTATTTTCATTTCAGTACAACTCTTTTAATTGCAATAAAATCATTAGCCATTTATTGGCTGCTCCCACCAAATTTAAACATTCCCTCTCTCATTTTCTCTTCCTCTGTCTTTCGAAGTAAGAAGCAACTTGAGTTCTGACTGCACAAGTTGGATGTTCTCCCAATACAAAATCGGCCTGTTCAATTCATATTCAAAGACCGATGGGAATTCTTAATTTTCCTTGAGAGTTTGAGTACCGATTCCTTCTTCAGTATTGAGAACCATTTGCCTTCGTCATCAATCATTTGAAATATTAAAAACGAAGGGAGCGTCTCCCCCATCCTTTATCCCTTCTACTTGTAACGATTTCATCGCCCTCCACTTCTCCCGGCTATAAAGTTTCATTCGCATTTCATTGTTCGTTATCGTCACGTTAGCAGGCTGATTTATTGGACGAATGAGTTTCTGGCCGGTAGGAACTGTAGCTCAGTCGTTCCGCGAGCTTCCGCTGGGAAGAATGTTGAACCGATATAAACGGCGGCCCGCGGAAAAAGCAATAACGCGTTTCGACCTTTCAATTAAAGGACGGAGGCAAACGCAAATTGCCGACCCTGCGGTCCGCGACCGCCTTTTAAATTTCCCCGCTGCCATTTAAAACCCTGCTTAAACCGTTCCCTTATCCCCGCGGAGCCATCTGGCGAAATAATTAAAGGAGGATCGCATAAACCTCGCATTATGCCGCGAACTCGGCTGCCTCTGTGCCGCCGCCGTTTTCTTGCTCCTTCATTCATTTCTGTCGGTTGCAACGCGCGCATTCGGCCATCTAATAAAAACAATTTCCGCGGAACGACGCGATTCCGTTACCGCGACTTACTACCTTAATATATTCGAAGCGTTTAAACCGCTCCCTCCTTACGACCTCTGTTGTAGACTGTTTAAAAAATCCGAGCGATCGGTGAAACGACTCTTAAACGACTGCGTTAAAGTTTCGCCCAGTGAGGGCCAGCGATACGCGCGGGAGTTTGTGATCGTTGTCGGAGAAAAAATTCGTAATTTGCGGGTGGAGAGTGTTGAGTACTGAAATTTCCCAATGATGATGTAATTTTTTAAGGGGCCTAGTTTGGAAGTTGGCTGAAGGCAAAAGGTACGTCAGAGTTTCTTCTGGGAATGTAAATTTATCGTTTAGGGATCTGATGAATATGAAATAATGGAGGGGAAACCAAGAAGAGAGTTAAATCTCGCTCCTTCTAATTATTTAAGAAATCTTTCGTTCAAAGACGAAGTTGCGAGTTAAAGAATTTCTGCAAGGTTCTCATGAATAGATTGCCGCTGGTACAGTGACGAAAATGTCCAGGGTATCAGAGCTGTCGAAAGTTCGATCGAGGCCGAACTTATACGATTGCTTCGAAAGTTTCGGGATTCTTTAATGGCGCGGAAGGTGATTTTCATTCGTACGAGCGAGCCCCTCCTGTCTTCGACACCTCGCGTGCATGAATTCGCAATCGCGCGCGCACTGATAACGTGCGATCCGTTGAACCGTCCGTGATTACGAGGAGAAACTGGAACGCGCACCTGACGCTGTTCCCCCGATTACTCGAGGAACGACTTTTACTTCGTGAATAATAACGATTCGGCTCGAGACCGCGGACGTGCTCGAAATGTAATCACGCCCTTCGCCCAGGAAGGCCGCGTTTGACGCCTGCATCGCCGACGAAATTGATAACACGGAAATCTATTCGCGAGAAGAGAAGGGGATGGAGGAGGAATTAAATTAATTTATAGTTTAGACACTCCTGGACGAGCTTCGCGTTAAACTCGAGACACACTCGAATAAATCTTAGAAATTATTCGGTAACTCCACTTTTCAAAGCGTCTAATGTTCTTATTCGATAAGGGGAGGCAGCGTTGTTTCCTAGGAAACTTCGTGGAAGATACAAAGGTGATTTATGATTCCACGGGCGGGAAAGTTTTATTTGATGAAATCATGTACGAAATCAAATTACGCCGACGCACAATGAAACATGTACAATACCGTCTGCAACTGCATTCTCGCGTCTCCTCCATCTTCAGCGACGACGTCTGAATTGCATTACCAAACAGGTCTCGATGCAGCCCAGGGGAATCGATGTTTCGTGATTTATTACAAAATTCATGGAACCCGGGCTTCCGGAAGCATAAAAACACTTTCGGTCGAATTTTCTTATTCGTCTGATTAACAGAATAATTTCAAGCTCTTTAATGTCTCATTTATTTTTCAACTTTCTTCGTGTACAATATATCTCTGTCACAATTCGCTTTTAAAGATTTCTGGAACAGAATTTGAATCCTCTACTTGCGAGTAGAAAGCTCGCCTCTCTCGCGTCGATCCAATTAATTTATCCAGAGGGAATGACTTATTTCCTCGCGGATTCTATCAGAAATCCAAAAATCCAGCGCACCCTGTTATCACGTGGAGTTCATTCGCCTGCGCTTGCACACGCGCGTCCACGTTTGTTTATGGCGTGTACGTCCGTGCAATTGACACGTCGGGCGCATCCGTACGTCGCATTCAGTAGCTGGAACCGTCGTCGAAACGTGGCACGTTGACACTTGCAAAATCATAGGCGTTAATGAATTGTCAAACTGTCGGGAGAGAGGCGAACGAACTCTCCCGAGCGTTTGGCCGCGGGTTGACGCAGAATTTTATATTCGCCAGCTTGGCGGAACGCGATACGCTCGGAGTAAACTGCGATCAGACCGAGGCGAGATATTCCATTCGCCACTAGCTGTGGTAAAAGAAAACGAGGAATAATTAAAGCCTCGAAATTGCGATCCGTACACTCGACTTCCGCCACCTGGCCCACGATAATTCTGGCACACCTGTACCGCCCCTTATTCTCGAATTCTCCGACTTTTCAGACTCACAGATATCACTGCAACGCCAGCGTCTGTAACCTTGCGGAGGCATCAAAGGCGCAGTGGTATGTGTGACGAAAGAGGAAGCCGCGATCACTCCTCGTCGGTGCAACGATTCGATCAGACTCTCCACCGACGAGGATCCTCGTAGCGTCGAGAGAAATTATTCAAACAACTGAATCGCCGATCCTATGCTCTCGTTGAATACAGAGAAACTTAATATCATTCCGTTTTTAAAGATCATTGCACGGTGGCGAGAAATAATCTCTCCCGAGCGTACACGGTAGGTACCACACGTGGACCAATATTGTCACAGCCTTTTGATATAGAATTTTTACAGCACCCCGTAGTACACACTGGACCCATCGTTCGACAGATAAGACACCAAGAGACTATTCAACCCCCTCCCCTGACCCTTCTCTTTGCACCGCGCAGAAAGATGTTACATGCAACCGCTTTTCTTGAGTCTGTGCAGACAGCGTTCCTCTGACCTCCACGTATTCCCTGACAAAAAACAAAGATCGATCCTTCGCCGTACTTCGCGGACAGTAGGAATACTGTAAAGAGAAAACACGTGGACGTTAGACGAGCGTGCGATCGAAGGGACAAAAAGCATCGGAGTACCCAGTCTTCCCCTGTCAACCACCAACGAACGAATCGAAACTGTTCTCATATCACAAGCAAGTGTGTCTCTTACAGCGAACGACCTAACTACAAGATTACCTTTTTTCTGTTTTCTGTTCGCTTCTTATGTTACGGACCAACCCTGGTTTCTGGTTTCTCTGTGCAGTCCTTCAAGGTAATTCGCCGCCAGCTTTTTCTCTAGTTTTCTTCTTCCATTTCTTCTTCTCTATCTCTCTCTCTCTCTCTCTCGCACTATCACTCTATCTCTCTCTCTCTCTCTCTCTCTCTCTCTCTCTCTCTCTCTCTCTCTCTCTCTCTCTCTCTCTCTCTCTCTCTCTGTGTCTCGATATATACATGTACATATATATACATATTTTTCATTCATCACACTACGATGTCTCTTCACACGTCTATCATTCGCAAACGTTTTATATCGAGCAACTTTCTTTCTATCCCCCCTCTCTCTCTCTCTCTCTCTCTCTCTCTCTCTCTCTCTCTCTCTCTCTCTCTCTCTCTCTCTCTCTCTCTCTCTCTATCTATCTCTCGCCTCTCTCTTTCATTTCACGACTCTAATTCATTCTGTCTCTGCCATTTCGCTGCCAATATCTCTTTCATGCGCTTCCTTGCCGCGCGACGCAACATTTTCTCGCTCACCCTCGATAATAGTCCGATTAGTGCATCCGCTTCTGCGCATATACCACCTCGGCGCGTCACGCGTCCTTTGCGACCCTCGTCGCGCGTGCTCCTTGCCCCTCGTTGGAGACGAAGAGACCTATGTGTATTATACGTCGCTCAATCGCGGACACTCCGAATTGCAATGTTAATTCGGAGAGCTTTTCATTTGTAATCAGGTTGCGTCGATGAGTGCGAGGCGAACTCCGGGCGATTTGACTGTGTTGCAACTTTGGACTATGTAAGAAATGGTAGCAGAAGCGATTTTCGCCATTATAGAGTCTTTATTGTGTAAATACTGGGAAAGGTACGGAGTTGGATGAAAAATATAGTTAAATGACATTTTTGGGGGATAGATCCGAGGGACCATTTAAAAGCGATCCGAAACAGATCACTGGGGGCATCGTTCGAAAGGGTGTCAAAGCCCCTAAAGCCTCGCACAATTTATCAAAAACGTTTCTCCAAATCGCTAACTACCTTTTCAAACCAGACACTTTTGAGGCTATCGCTTGGCATTTCTGACATACACATTTCTCATCTCTTTCTATTTCCCTCGCGCTGCCATCGCCTCTGCCAAGTGGACACACCCGAGTGGCCAACTCCGAGCCTTAGAAGTGTCTCGCGTGAAAAGGGCCCGATAATTTCGGCCTTCCTCCTGCGAATCGATGAATGCGGGACGCCCAGTGGGACAAATAGACAGCGCCCGCACAGTCCGGCCGTCCGAGGAACCGTTTCTGTGTCTCCAACAGCGGGAAACGCTTGGCTGGGAAAGCGCCACAAGTGGACAAAAGCACGTCGCGACGCGAATACACGATAGAACACGCAGAAACGTGAGCACAGCTGGCCGAGCTATCGCGACGCTTTCGATGTGTGCCCGCGATTCTTTCCTTCCCACGTTTCTACGCGCGCACGACTCCTCCGCCCCCCCCCCCCCTCCCTTGCCCCTAGCAAAGGGCGAAATGGCACCGTATCGATTTCGAAACACGGCCACGCCACTGTGTGCTGATTTTGCATTTCATAGCCCCGCGTTTTCACGCGAATCATCGCTTCTCTCTTTCTTTCTTTTTTTTTTTCAACTCTCGCTGCGCCGTCCATCGGGTCTCGTCCTGCACGCGCGACACACGCGGCCACGTACGTGTGCGCCAGCGTGTGCACGCTCTTTATTTTTTCGCCCGCCACGCCCGACGGAATCGCGCTTTTTCCCCAAATCGTTTTTTTCCGCCACGGCCAACACGATTTTTCCGGCCGTTTTTTTCTCTTTTCACCACGCGCCTACCGGCCCGCGCTCGCGATTTACCATGCAAATCGACGCGTTCGTAGTATTTTTTTATTCCCCCTTTTCGGCAGCGACCATTCATAGACACAGTGGCAATAATTTTGCGCGCTGCGGGCGAGCTTCTTCGATCTCTAGTGCCGCGAACCTCCGTCGCGACCGGTCTCGCGTCTTCGGCGGTATTTCAGTGGAATTCGATGATTTTTCTTATCTATTTTCAAATCTAATTTAGACCTTAGTTCACCGGGAGAAAGGAAGGCAACGTGCGAAATTTTCTGAATTTTAAAATCTAACTTTTTTTAGAAACTCTTTTTAGCCAAATTATCGGAAATGCCTAAGAAATCGCCACCCTGTTTAAGAAGGCCTCAAAATTTTTTAAGTGCTTAGGGATTATAAATATCTTGATTCGGCCCTGGTCCTGACTGTTGTGAGACTGTAATCTATGAAACACTTTCACGAGTGAAGACGGGAGAAATTGGGGCAAGGGGCTGTTGCGTAGTTTAATCAGAAGGTACATCAGGCTTGCCTCGCAGAAGCAAATATCGCAGTTTCACGTGCGCATTATTGCAACCCCCGAGAAGAATATACGATCAAGGGGAGACAGATCCCATTAAACCGCGCAACGTATCCTCTATCAATTTCTCCAGCTTCGCCCAGAGGAGCAGCTATTATCCGTGCCGGATCCCAGAGCCACCCTGCGCTGCACGGAAGCTCGCGTGCACAGCGGGAAATTCTTTCGTGACGGAGTTTCGCCAGCGCGCGTCGAAGCGGTTCGACTGTTCGCGGCACGCGTTCACCGCGGCGAACCGTCGCGAGTTGCCACGAAATTGTTCGCCACGTTCCCGGCTGCGGGACGTAGGCGGCCTACGAAGTCGAAGAACTTGTCATTCGCGAAGATTCGCTCCCTCGTTTATCATTCGTTCCTCCCCCCAGAAAATCGGCCGTGGAAACCTGAGGACGTGGCTCGCGTGCACGGCCCATGCACCCCAATGCACCGTTACACTATGTGGCTGTTGTACCCTGTTCCCTTCGAGCCCGCTACCCTTCGACGTCTCCTTTTCGTCCCTTGATGTTAGACACGCATGCACGATCGATGTACCTGAATCCATTGCGTAAATAGGTATGCTTGCCGCGTGCTGCTCGTTTGAAACGATCCAGGTTGCATCGATGCAAGAAGCTGAAGGTTCGCGAAAGGGTTGTTTTCCAAAGGTCTCGAAACGATGGGTAGGAACTTGACTTCGGTGGTCCTTGAATAATTAAGTTGCGATGAAAATTGGGAATCGCATTGACTGGGTGGTTAGACGGTATTTGGTATGTTTAATAACTTTTTTATTCAAGATTCGGAAGGGTGAGATCACTCTTCGACACTTTTCTCCAGTTTGCGTTGCTCTACTGAAATAGAGAAGATTTTTTTGGGATAAAAATGTAAGAATTCTAAGGAAAAAACTATGGCCAGAAATGAGGTAGAGGGGCAATTGAAAATTCTTGACAAAGTGTGGATAAGGTCCGTGGGCATTTTATAGTTGGCAAGCAACCCTTCTCGCTTCCTGGAATGTTCGATTAAGTTGTAATTCTGAGGGACTAGAATGAAAGAATGAGGTTCTATAATGCAGTCGTTAATCGAAGAGAACTCGAATGAAAATGCAGTTGTTAGTGACTTGGGAATTTTTACAAAGAATCTTGCTGAACTTTTACTCGTTTCTATGCATGCTTGCTGCTCCGTATTGTGCAGACGTGCGTACATACAATACATGCACACGATTGATGTCTTTGGCGAGGTAGAAACATCAATTTAAGATTGATACATCGCTACTGATGAAAACGAGATTCCTACATCATTCAGCAGTTGGTTAACTGCTCTTAAACCTAGTACTCGACGAGTGAACCGCAATGACTTGTGACTTAAGGGGGTATTCTCCTCTGGGTGGCCAATTTTTTGCCTTTCTTTAGGGACGACGAGCAAAAAAACTACACAGTTTTTACCGATGAGCATTAGCCGCATGTATTTATTAACATTTCAGAAAATTGTAGAAAAATCTTCAGCCTTATTTAATAATAATTAATGGAGGTATGAGTCGTATCGTAAAGCGTGCGCAAAAAAGCTAACAGGATTCTTAATCAGTAAGAGTGTTGCTATGGCCCTTTGCAGATTTATAAAAAATAACAAAATTCGCAAAATGGCGAGACTTTGAATTTAAACTCATTTTTGGCGCCTTTTTTCATCTTTAAACGCCCTTAAACGTATGAAAGAAAAGCTCTTTCGTCTCAACTCTGCTACCAACTAGAGTTATACGTTTTCTGAAGGTGTACCAAAAAGATGGACGAGATTGGTCCACTAGAAGTTGAAATTTCGTGCGCACCGTTTTGAGAAAAACCCATATCTCCATTACTTACTATCATATATGGGTGAATTTTTTTTATAACTTACTGAAATGTTAGTAAATTCGTGTGGATAATGATATCGAGTAAAAACTGCGTAGCTTCTATGTGTGTCGTCACTAAAAAGGATAGAGGATCTCTCTAGACGAGAATACCCCATTAAGTCGTAGGAAAGTCCAAGTTGTACTGTGTGCAGATTCTACGAAGAAGCACGAGAAAAACTGTGAGAGTTGTATTACATAATTCCAGTGTGATGCATGTGACAACAATATCGAACGGTTCGACAGACGACTGTAATATCCTCGGTGTCCAGCACGCGCGGATTCACGCGCTTCTGTCGTCGATAAATTCCTATTTCCTGGTCGTGTCCAATATCGAGTGAAAAAATAGAACAAAGATCATAGCTGGTCACTGTCTATCTTGATGAATATATTTCCTACGATAAACAACACCGTGATTGTCGGTGCAATAAACAAAAGAGCTGGTGGTCTTCTGATCGGAAAATTGGGTTTTGAACTTTCGTGTGTAATTCGAAAGCGCTCGTACTATTGTTCATTAACGTTTGCCCAATCAACAAGCTCTGTTTCTCTTAAAAATTTTACGTGAAGCTTGAAGTTCAAATTCTATTCCTGTCTTTTTTTATTTTTATCGTTTTATTTATAATCAAATGTTTACTTGTAGCTGTAGTAGTGACGTGTCGTAAGATAGCTTTTGAATCTCCTTTCTGTTCTCTTCAGGTACATTAAAATTTATAAAATTATTTGTTATTTTAACGGGGCAAATTATTTTGTGCCGACTTCTTATTTTATGGCAACAGTTTTGAATGGGCAAATAAGTATGAGTGGTAGAGATTGAACATCCTCTCTGCTTCAGGAGCTCTATTTTTAAAAGAGCTCATTTCTCAGAGAATTTTACTATTACGAATTATTATATCTCGTCGAAACAACGTTCGAAATAAAAGAAACTTTTTCCCGATCGAAAATTTAAACTCCGCCCAGCTTCGACGAACCTGGAATTCTCACTCGCAGAAATACGGCCGCGGGTGAAATGAAATATAACGCGTCGTGGATCAAAGTTGAGGAAAGAAATCGCGTAGAGCGAAGAATCTTCTGCGAATGTTCTCCCCGAGCAGAGACAACGCTCTACAAACAAGACTCGTAAATTCCGAGGCCACGGCTCCTTCGAGGAGAGAACCGTGCTTCATCAGGTGTAAATGCAGCCATATTTCTTTTCTTAAAAATCTTACGCGGCGGGGATTCCCAACTGGAGAGAAAAGAACGCCTGTTCTCCAACTCGACGAATTTTTCGATATCGCGGGTGCACTGTCCCTACGCGCCGCTGACGTGACATTACTTTTAAAATTCTTTTTCCTTAGACTTGCAAGCGTATAAATAAAATCATTTCGATAACAGAGGGGCTTGTGGTTTATAATAGACGGCCTCTGTAGAGGCATTGGAAAACCATTGTTGTGATGCATAGAATCGATAATGCAGCATTATATAATAATTGTGTGCCAATATATCATGCATAGAGCATCATAATATTGATTTGTAATATTTATTTGTTTATATAGTGATGAAATTGTAATTTCCTCTGCAAATTTTACTCTGATCTCGGTCAACAAGTATTCACTTTTAAATGGTTTGAGTGAAGTGATATTTTTTTTAAAAAATTCTTTCGATACTGTTACACGTAACAGTGAAACAAGCAATTACCTTTCATACTTGCTAATTGCCTGAAAGAATAATTTTATTTATGAAGTTTGAGCATATTTTTAACTCTAACGACTGCTTCATTTTTTTTTCATTTTAATTAACAAACAACATGCGAATATTTGTCACTCATTTACAGCATCGTGTTGTCCTCGTTTTTTAGTAAAATTCACATCATATTCGGTACCATAATCAAGCGTTATTCGAAACAACGGGAAATACATATGTATTCGCTAATTGGATCCACCGTTCGCTGAGTACTCTCGTTCTTTTTTCCTATTCTTCAAACGTACCTTAGTTAATGAAAAATATAGGAAAGCACCCGCTCGATTAAAGTTTTTACATCACTTCCAATATTAGCAGAAAGTTATTCGAATCGTTCATTGGATATCTAAAATACCTTCAAAATATTCTTCTTCAATTAATACTGTTCGAACCAACCTCCAATATAGGAATGTTTATTCTCTCCTTCTAGTTGAAACCTATAATCGACATTTCATTAATAAAATATGTACATTCGTTGTTAAATCTGCCCGGTTATCGTTTGAAACACTGTACAGTGAAAAATATGTAGTTCTATTAACAAAATCGATGCCCCGCAATCACGAATATATAATATTAATTAAAATCTAAATGGAATGCTCGACTGTTATTTAAAGTACCAAGAGCCATTGAAATTTAGCATGATGCGTAAAGAGCATAGAAAAGCATATCCTCTGTTAAAGGAAATAGTTTTTATCGTGCCGTTCAAAGGAACTTCTCGAGTGATAACGCTACACGCCGCACTCTGTACGTTGTCCAACGAGACAACAGCAGCAGTTTACAAAACGGCGGAAGCTTCATTTAAAAGTTGTCCGGCGGCAATGGAAATTAATTCCGCAACGAACAGTCCGATAGAACAGAACAACCGACTGTGTTCGCGTGCGGCCGCATTCGTTATCCCGCGTAAATATTTCGTTGTTTGAGCGCGGTCCTCCTTTGCAATTAACTGTTCCAGCTCCGTATTTTCTGGCGGTGCTTTATGCGACCAGGCTAGAGAAACGCTACCGCCGCCGAAGGAAGGAGGAGCTCATCTGTTAACCATCGAGAGAAAAACAGAATTTATTGGAACGCGAACCACCCCTTTCCCTAAATACTCATTACCGTTCTCTCAATTCAACCCCACAAGTACAGGTGCTTAAAATATCTTCCTAAAACCTAGGTACTCTTAAAATTCAGAATATAGATACTCTGAGCTAGGAAACAGGGCAGTTCGAAGACGAAGCTTCTCTTAAACTGATAGTGTTTGTAATTGACTTTTGTTATAAGAAATCATTTTAAATTAGCTACCTAACTTTAAGGGGTTACGCCACCCTGAGACTCTCAAAATGGAACCAAATTATACGAACTCTTTTTCATGATACTCTGAGGTTGAAAATAATTTCTATACGTCTAATATTTAAGGCTTCGCGGGACAGCACATAACTCGACCATTTTTTAATATTTCTGAAATATTTAATTGAATATTTTAGAAATAATTTTCAACCTCATAGTATCATAAAAACAAATCGTCTAATTTGGTGCTGTTTTGAGTGTCGCACGGTGGAGCAACCCCTTAATGCACACCCCAGACAGAGTTAAATTAGACTTGGCGAAGGCTTGGCAGGGATGCGATGAGTATATAAATATGACAAAGAGCGGGGAACATTCGAATGGTGGATTACACATGTGGATCTTGAACGGCTCGCAGTAAGGGGTTAAACCGCATTGAAAAGAGCTCGAGAAAGATGGCCGGGCGCGTATTGAATGAGGCCAAGTTAAACAAAAAGCTGCACGCAGGGTTGGAGGAGGGAGGGAATCGGGGTACGGTGGAAAGATGGGGAAGCGTTTTCTATCTTCTTTGTCATGACGAAGCGGCGAGCCTTATTGCTTTGCCGCGAAAAGGGACGGCTTAAAAGCCTCGGGGAAAAAATCTCATTTCGATGCAGCCGTTCATTCTGCGGCCGTTAGCTACTTTCTCGATACACCGAAAAAAGTTCCTTTGGTAATCGTGCTGGACCCCCCTCCCACACTCGCGTGATCTCCTTTCTTCGTGGTCCCTTTTCCCTGCAGGACGAACAAAAAGCCTTTCGGGTACGGTTTAGTCGCGAGCCAAAGCAATTTATCCAACGAATTTCCCGGGGAAATGATAGCCTTAATCAGGTATATTTTGCCACGTTAAGCGGGATGTTCGTTTAATCAGGAATTAGAAGGTGGGATGTTTGAACGATCAGATCGTTTGTCTATTCTATGCATCACAACAGTAAAGGAATGGGGAAAGATAGACTGGTGGTGGAATTTGTGAATTAAAGTAAAGTATCCTTTATTTATTTTTGCGCGTGCGATCTTAAATATAAATATGATATCTAAATACACAATAATTTGAAAGTCCTCAAAAAGGAATCTAAACAAAATACTAATTCTTTTGAATGTCTATAAAAATGAAACGTTGAAACCCCTGTTTAAAGTTCGCGAAAAGGACCTAATGAAAAAGTGAAAACTCGCTGTAAAAAATTGCAATTTCTTTGACTTAAAACGATGTGTAAATTGCGAAGATACTGCGTTCGATTGACTTCTAGTTTAGAACGACTGTGTTAGATAGCGATGATGAGAATGTTGAAAATCTGGCCAATTTTGTTGAACATAATTTGTTTTTCTGTTTTTTTTTTTTTGGTGATTTGGAAACAGCGCTCGAATGAATTCTTAGTTATTGCCTGAGGAATGCACCGTCGTTTCTTGCAAGGAAGATTTGCGGCGATGGTACAAATGTTTCCCGACCGATCCCGAACCGATTTTCAGTCTCGCCGAAACAATAGTTGCGCTTCGCTGAAAGAGACTTCTCTCACATGTTCTCCACCGTTTTATTCACACACGCTTTGTACATCGCATTCTACCGAGTGACACTTAACCGGGTTTTCGATAAATTCTTTTGTCTACAGGCAACGTTTAACAGCGAGACACTTGTTCTTTTAGCAATACACCACGGTAACGCATTTGAATAGACGTTTATACTATAAAAACTTGAGTAGCAGTAATATTTAACGCTTCAGATATCCCCGTCTTTGAAAATTAATTTCTTTGTGCCCCCACTTTGTACATATTCTGCAACAAGTCCCACGGTAAAGTGCTACGAATTATTCTCCTCCGAACCTATTCAAAACAGAGATAGAATTCGCTTATCCGTGTAGAATATGGTGGTCGATTAAAAACGTGCCACCTTGTAGCTGTCCACTTGCTATCAATCTTAAATGCCCCACATAGTGTTACAATTATTTCCAAAGTAAGAAGAAGAATCTCCTCAGATTTGAAAATGCAAAAATGCCCTTTTCATTGGTCCCTAGATCCTCTAGAGCATAGTTTCGATTCTATCTATCTGATAAGTGAATTACGTATCTCAGTTTCCAAGTGTTTCACAGGAAACAGATTCGTAGCATCGTACAAACTGCCCGTCCACTATTCGCAAGCTCCGACACCACGCAGCGTTCTAGAGCCTCTGACGAAACGACAGTGTCACACAACACCCGCGCGTTACTCGGTGACACCTCCCCCAAGCAGCTTCGATCGGAAGCATACCGGGAAGCGAAGCGAGGTCTCGTAGGCCCCGATCTAGAAGCCAAGCAAACCAGCAACTCATGGATCCGGAGTGGAATCTTCCTTGTAAATCGCCAGTGTCTAGCGAGAGTACGCACTGCACGTTTGCACTGCTAGCCTCTGATTGTTAGCTCCCTTGAATGTCGCATGTTGTCAAGGACGAGAGCACCGGTACACGATGTGTTTGGTCGACGAAACGCGGGGACGGCTTCGTCGACACGGTCATGAATAGAGAAGCATATTATATAGCCCCCCGCCCCCTTCACGCGACATTCACAAAACGGCATAGCCACCAGATATCTCATGAGACATGAAATCAGTGCATTCGATCATGAACGCTGTTGCCATTCATCCCTTTTTTCGAATCATCTCATCACGCCTGATCTATCGCTAAAATAGTCTACGTAACATACCACTATCATAAAAGTACGTTTTTAACTCTCGTAGCTTAAAACTATCGTGTCTTTCACAAAGACTCGTCGAGAGAGTATCACTCTAGCTTCGGGATCACACGTGCCCCAGCTGGAACGAGCTAGCGTGCCAGCTAGCTTTCATAAACATGTTTACAATGGTGCACGATCGCGACCGGGGGTGAACTGGCCGATCGACACGGCTCCCGTAACGTAAATGGCCATCGATCTCTGGTGAATTTCTTTCTCGGTGGCTCGTCCGTTCTCTGCTTTTTTTTTTACGGGGAGTAAATGCCACCAGGCGCGCCGATAAAATGATCGGGAATGAGAGATTCTGTCGCGCCGCGATACCATCAAGATCCGAGTGATTTTTCTGGGGCAGCGACGGGTCCAGGGGCCTTTTTCCGGTCGCAGCTCGCCTGCTTAAATCTGCGCCGGAAATTGTACATCTAAACGATTCGTCGACGGGTCGCCGATCGCGCGCGCCCCCGCCACGTATCGAAGATCGCAGGGGCGACGATGCTATCGGCGAGATTGATCGTCGCGTCGCTCGGCCGATCCCCGTTCGCGACGTCGCGATGTGATCCTCGAAGGTGTTCATATGGTTTATATACTATAAAACTGTTTACAGGACTTTTCGTCGGGGTGACATAACTCCGACCGCAAGCGTAAGCGTGAAAGAGAATGATAGTACAGACAATGATGGCGTGTTCCGGCTTTTTGACAGATTTTATACCGAACAACCCGATATCGAGTTCCCCTCTGAGCCTTTTTGTTCGAGTCCACCGTGCTAGGGATCTATTTTGCCCGGTACTTTGATACAAGCACGTGTGATACTTTTTGTGTTTTCGTTTTACGTTCACGTGGTAGCAGTGAACGGAATCTGGGGGCATTTCGAAGGAATAGAATGTTTTAGAATGTGCCAGTAGAATTTTCCCTGACGCGAGATGGTGCTTTTGGGGGTAAATGTAAAAGTTCTGACGGTTTTGAATAACGAAGTGTGATAAATTTAAGTACTTCTTTGAATATGCAGAAATCACTGTTTACTGGGTAAAAAGTGGGACGAAGAATTAATAGTTGAAAGCATCAGAACCTTTGTAGGTACTCAACAGGTCCGAATATACATGTTGATCTATTGAATCGAGCTGTTTACCCACCATTCCACCCCCTTTCCCAGTTCATCGAGCCAGTTCGATATCCCAATACCATCAATTATTATTGTTTTTAACCAACTTCAAGCGAGGGTAACTAAAAAATTAAAAAATAATAAACTTTTTAAAGAAAGTTAAAAACCGACTTCAAAGGTACGTTAACAAGAATATTTTTTTTAAATCGTTGCGAAAATAGAAGCAAAATTAAATCAATTTATAAACCTTTATCAATTATAGTCCATTAGCACACTAACGCCCGGGAATTATACTGTGCAAAAATTTAGTGGGACGTCACGCCTCCAGTCGATTTAATTTTGTTTCTATTTTGGCGCCGATATAAAAAAATATTTTATTCTTTTCAGCGCAGCTTTGAAGTCGGTTTTTCACTTTTTTTTTTAATAAAAGTTTATTATTCCGCATTCGTTCGATGAATTTAATCCCAATAATTTGAAGTTTAAAGTCCTCTTCAAATACTACTTAAGTATGAAATTTATTTGGTTCCCAAGCAGGGTTCCATAATTTCTGTCAGTGAACAAAACCTGCCTATTGTTTCACAATTAATGAAATTCACAATACTTGAACCATAAACGACTGTTATATCTAACGGGAATTACATTTAAAGCAAAAAACATGTTTAAAAGAGAAGAGGGATGCCAACGAACGAATTTCCAAGAGAATAGAATTATAAAATAGAAATAACAATAATAAAAAGATACATAAGAGAAGGTTGCCGCGAATTCACCCACTCCCCATACTATTTCCTCGCAAGCAGTACGATTCAATTGCATTTACTTGGGTATCGACAGGACCAACAGAGCCGATGCCCCCTTTTTCCACCATCGATCACCAGTTAATAATCGCGCGTTCGTGATTCGGAAACGTTGCAGAAAAACGCGCTCGCAGTCACGTGTCTGTAATTCACTAATTCCCCGCGGGTCGACGATATTAGTCCGTGTCGTTGTCGCGACTACTAGACCAGATAGTCCGTGCGATCGCGGCTGGCTATTATCGCGATAACGATTTCCATCGGCGTAACCGGCGATCGAGCGTTTAATTGCATGCCGATATTAAATTACTATCGGCCACGTGTCCAGCTCTATTACACCGATATTAACGCGCGCGGTTCTCCTGTGCACAAAAGAACGGAAGCAATTACACTGTCGTCCTGTGCTCGCTATCTTTCTAACCCCCCCCCCCCCTCCCTCAGATTTTCTCTTCCATTTTCCCCTCTTTTTTTTTCCGTTCACCGCGTGTCGCGAACACTGGCACGCTCGAAGCCAACGATTCGATTAAAATTTCAATTATTGCCGGCCATCGCCGATAACTCAAGGGCTTCCCCCGTTTGATTCGCCCGATACGAAATTCCGGTCGACCGTGGTCAGACGTTAGAGGACGAGTACACGATTTTCTTTTTTATTGATCGTAATACACCGACAACGGCTTTCAAGTACGGTCCTGTAGATTCTACACGGTTTTCCAGCTTCCCCGAATCGAACGGACCTCTTTGTCGTTTTTACGCTCCTCTCTGGTTCACTGTTCAAGGCGTTCAAGCTGGGAAGAGTGATTTGGATGGCAGTGTAAGATTTGAGCCCTCGTTGTTGGTGCCAAGTGGTATGAGCGTTAATTCAATCTCAAATTTGAGGTAATTCAAAAACCGTGTACTTTATTTCCGTTCGGATATCTAGAGTTCAGATGAACTCAGTTGATTGTGCAGAGAAAGGGTAGCCAACGAAGGTGAAAGAGGCAGCTCCCCGGTGGTCTTGAGTAGCCAATTGGTTTCGTTCCAACTGGGTCTTGAAAAATCTTTCTTACCGAACCTCTTTCATACTACTGCACGCCAATCTCGCGTTTCTCCGTCCATTGATAGTCGAAATGAAACAGTCTGGCTTTGTAGATTCATACCACTTGCCCTCCCAGCAAAGAGTTTCGCTCTTCGACACTTTAACGGGCGTTCCTAATGTGGCGGCTGAAAAAAACGTAAGTTTTTAGGAATTAAAAAGAGAAACAAGCATTGCACGTTTGTAGCTTTATTCTATCACCCCTTAAGTCAATGAAAAAAAAAATGTAAGTTGAAATATCATATTTATAGCGGAATAGGAGACTTGATATCAGCAATTGTGTTTATCTCAAACACAAAATTCAAAAAGATTGGTAATCTATAAACGGCTATTGTCTGAAGCAGCATAACGAGCAAGTATCGAGAAACAAAGAAATGGCAACGTCTGAAAAAAGTTTCATTAATTTTAGCAAAAAAGAATTATGGTTTCGTTGACTATAGTAATTCAATTTTACAATTACTTGCAAAATTCTAATTCAGGCGATAAAATAACATCAACCGAGCATGCCTGATATATTTTAAGTGGATCGAGACTTTGGTTTCTTAGAAATCTAGCATCCGGAAGAATTATGTTCTCTTCACGACGCTCCTTCTCTGCTACAAATAGATATTTTTGCTTACAAAAATATTTTTACAGTCATAAAAGTTGACAGAATAAAGCTACAAACGTGCAAAATACTCGTTTCTATTTTAATTCCCAAAGAATTAAGTGTTTCCCATCCGTCACACTAGGAACACCCCTTAAGTTCTAGGCACACTTATCAGTTCCGTGTCGGGGTGCCAGTGATAAGAAGAAGAGAACCCATGTACCTTCTTTTCCTCACCACTGTCACGGAACCCACACCGAACTGATGTGTGCAGAGACCTTCATCCTCCGTCAACGTCTAGTCTGCTCGACTGCTGTCAGATCCGAGGCCCAGCTTGAGCGCGCGCCGCGCGAACATATCGGGTTGAATCGAGCTCTCCCTGAACGAGAACGATACCAATGGCACTTTGGCTGTTTCGTCGTTGGCGATTCTTCGGCGGGAGATGTGCAAGAAGGTAGACGATAGAAAAACTCTCTTCCAGCACTTAAAAGAGTAGAGAAGCGAGTTCCGCGCGAGAAACCCCACTGTCTTTATCTCGAACTAATTGCCGATCGAATTTTCTATCAATTGTGTACATGTGTTTATTACTCTTAATATTGACTCAATGATGTTATTCTGTGGTGCTTTGCATGTCTCTATTGGACTCTGCATGTCATATAGGGCATCGTAAGTACTTATTAAATGAACTCATCAGAGACTACCGAATACACACGACACCCGCAAAAACTACGGTAGTGGCGCGTTTGTCGCGTCGCGACAGTCGGGATGGCCGATTCTAGATCGACCGTTCGTTATCAGATCCGTGTATATCAGAAGCTTCTGTTGGTTTTTTCTAGAGAACGTGCAGAAGGTAGTGAGCGTGTAAGAACAGTCGGGAGAATCGTCGAATCGAGACCGGGCCTCTAGAGCTTCTCTAGCACCGCCGCTGGGTGCTCGATTATATCGAAGGAACACTCGGGATTGTCCCCGGTTACTTGCCTTTTCCCGGAGAAAATTCGAGTAGCCTCTATATATATATATATATATATATATATATATATATATATATATATATATATATATATATATAGCAGATCAGGCACAGTCCCTGGAGCGCCTGAGAACCTCCCTTTCTCCTGCCCGCCCTCTTTCGAAGGATCTATTCGATCGATTCTCGAAGAACCGACTGTACTTACTGCACTTGAATTTTTAGATTAATTTCTTAGATGTAACTGCGACGAAAGCGTGATCGTCCACGAGAAATAATGGGGAAGGACGTTTCGTTCTGGTCGACCCGAGCGGCTTGCCGGGAATTTTATTTGACGAAGGGGTGGAAGCGTCGAGCCGAAAAGGTTTTAGAATTCCACGCGGTAATTGTAAACGAAGATTGAGGTGATCGTAGAAAATCGATAGAATCCTTAAGAAATAATCCGTTTAAACTTGAAGCCTCAAATCCATCCTCTATTCGAATAGATAAGCATTAAAATTGAACGCGATGAAGGAGAAAATATGTCAGTAGAATAGTTTCTCGATTTTCGCCGCCACTAGTTAACTCGAATGACCAAAATTTCGAGAACTCTGCCTTTCGACCTCTTCGGACAAATTCCACCCTTTCGTTTGAAATGAGTTCGCGACACGGTTAAAATCAGAGTCGGTGAGAAGCAACTGCAAATGCTCTTAACGCGCATAAATATTCCGTCGCTTTCGACGGTCCCGGTTAAAGTCTTTTTGGCCTGATTAATAAACCAGCTTGCGGCAGTGCCAACAGAACGAGAGTCCTTCCAACGATTGGGAACATTTCCAATTCGACCAGTCAGTTTCTTAATTTTCTTCACCCCCTTTCCCCCTGTTTGTTTTTCTCTTTTTTTCCTTTCTTTTACTTTTCGATCGAGGCTCGACGTCGTTCGCAAGAAGGTTCCACCCGTTGATTTGTTCCTTGACGTAGGATCCTTAGAAGTAGGCCTGTTAGATTCCCGCTGCTTACCGATGTTAGTTTGACGACAGTTCTTTTATTTCGACGATCCTCTGCTGGCGAACAAGCTGCCGATTCTCCTTTGTTATTCCCTCTACCCAGTGTCGATATTGTTTCGTCGTAACGACACCGACGCCCTGTTGACCCTCCCTTTCGTCGCCTCCTGTCGGTCAAATCCTCGAGGAACGCGCGAAAGGGGAGATTAACGGGGAAAGGACAAGCGCGAAGCGTACGGGCCGACGCGATGAATCGATCAATTGAGAGGAAGTTGGGAGAAGGAGACTAACTGTGTCTGCGTGGGCTATTAACGGAGCACCTTCAAATTTTTATGAAGCTAGAAATTATAGAATGCCAGAAAATTGGGTGGTCAACAGAAAAATCGGCGTAGCTCGCATTGTAATTGAATAGAATTTCCTCGTTGAGAAAAATGAAGGAGAATTTTTTAATAGATTTTTCGAAAATTGATTTTGACGTAGACTTTTCTTAGATCTGTGGAATTCTGAGTGTTGAGCAATTTCAGTAGCTGTGAATTATGAAACTTCTTAGCTGAGTGAGTACAGAAACCATTAAATAGATGAATGGCCTTTTACTTCCTCATCAATTGGTACGATTCAGTGACTAGACATTCAGAATTCGAAGCTAAGAATATCAGCTGACTTTTTCCACTGATAGAGTAGACCTAATGAATTTTTGCCATCTGAAACTTTCGCCTGTTTCCGACGAAAGTGATTTACAAACTGAAGATTAACAATCATGTTCCATTAATATTGAATCCGCCTCTGCTCGATCAACACCAAAGGCTCAGCCATGGCCCTCGATCTTCGAATTCCGAATGCTCCAAGCAGCCCGTAGAAAGGAAAAAAAGGAAAACGATGGAAGACAGATGGAATGCTAAAGATGACTACCAATGCAGCCACGTATCCCTCCTTCCCTTGTGTTTCCTGGTTCTTTATTCTCTGTTTTGCCAGTCCTTGATCCTGTCGATGAGCACCGAGAGGCGAATAAGGTGTCGCAAACGATTCGATTAATTACCTACAATCAATTTTATAATTATTAATATACCCAGCCTCAAAAGATTACAAACCCCTTATCGAAACATTTTTCAATATTTTTTTGCCACAGTCAATTGAACAGTGGATTATTAGATATTAAGAATACATTTTAAATTATTTTCTTTCAAATTAAATGATTGCACGCCAACAAAAGGGGAAAGAATCGTGATTTTGATAAGGGTGTGGCGACGTCGCGACGCCCGAGGGACGACAATGGCTACGTTCGTCTCCGTTGCGTGAGCCCTTCGTGCTTCGAATTGACTATTAATTAGCAGGACTTTGATGCACAAGGACTCGCTGGCGAATGGATTATTCCGTCCTGTTGAGGAACAACTGTTGACGGGGAAACGTCGCGAATGTAAACGTTGCCCTCCCTTTGATTGTACAGGGTGATTCACGGGGCTGGAATGGGTCGTAACTGTTTTACCGTTCAAAGTGGAAAGAATTGCTGTTACATGGAGCACGGTCGAAGATTCCATCCACGGAACAGATTCGTGACTATGGAAATGTTTTGAGTAGCTTAAGTCGTGCTCCTGTGTATGCAAGGGTGGAGCACAGGAACAAAGTAGAAAGTGTTATATTTTAAAAACCACACTTGATGGTAGTTTAATTGTGGTATAAAGTAAAATTGAATTATATCGAAATTTTTAATTTCTGTCCTGCACTGTACATGTGGGAATGCGGTTGAATAATATTTCTACCGCGTGCAGAATAAAGGGGTGACTTGTGTTAAAAAAAAAATCGTAGAATAGTTCGTGAAAATGAATTTTATTCGGTATTTTTAATTGCAATTACCCACAGTGCTTCGTAGCAGAACAAATTCAAAATACAGAATAGAATTGTTCTATTTGGACTTTTATTTCCAAAAAAAACGTTGATTTATTTTAGTGGTTTTCTGTTTGGAGATAGGGAAGAGATATGGCCTATCGCCCTCGCCTGAATTACTCTGTATCATTCTATATCCAATCACTTTAATCGAAATTGTTTGTTGAAGAAAGCACCTCGTATCTCGGAGGATTCCATCGACAGTGATTTTTAATCAAGTATATTGCTTCTGGAAACCATTGAGTTTTTCCGCGATTTAATTGCCCCATAACGGCTTGAAGCTTTATTTTTGTGTCTCAATACCTTTCCCGGTGTCCCATGCGAGCATTTTATTTGTCATTTCCACGCGGAAGCGAAATATGCGAAGTGGGCCGTGCCATTTAGTTAAATAAACACCGCGAAACCTCATATCCCTCAAAGGTGGAACAAAGCAAAACCATCACGTTCCATCTATCTTGTATTACGCGTCGAAGTTTAAGCAGAAACTTTTATTTTGACCTGCCACGTTGCAGTCATAAAAATGGCCCTTCCATACGCTTCTACAATAATTATTTAACTCGCACCAGTTTAAACAAATCAAAGGCGACTTCTCCCAGTCCCTCTCGAGCAATACAAATCCACGGCTTCGCAAATTTCGCGTTATTTAAGCTTCGAGAATTCTCCATCCTCTTTCGTTACAATTTTTTTTTTTTTTTGTTAAGCACTTTCATTTCCTTCTTTTCATTTATTAACAGTCCCTTCGTAGAATCATCCTGCCAGCACCTCGAAATCGATAAACAGAAATCTCTTCTCTCCATTTAGGAAAAGGAGGACGGGCCAGTGTACAAGTTTTACGAGACCATTCGAGATTTCGGCGACGACATCATGAACACCATTAGTCGCCTGCGCGATGTCACCCTGTTCGCGCCGAGCAACGCGGCCCTCGAGGAACCAGGTGTCCAGCAGATCCTCCAGGACAAGGAACGGGTCAAGGAGATCTTGAACCTCCACTACGTCAAGGAACGGCTGCCCCTCGACAAAATCAAGAACAAGAGCGTCAGCCAGGTGAGTCACTTAGCTCTGCGTACTCTCTAGTCTATTTTCTAACGGTAGATCCGTCGATTCATCTCGAACGTACAATTAAAAGTTTCGAATCGCTTCGAACGTTGATGAAAAGCTGATACGAGCCGGGAATTTTCAGAGACATTTAAAAATCTCCAATGGCTTCAGATCTGTCGCATAGACTCGAAAGCCTTGGGGATTTGAAGGGCAAAGCAGTCTCGAAGTTCACAATAGACCTATACTCTAAGTCTAATAGCTTTGAAACTCACGATGGTCATTTCGATCTCGATACTCCTCTAAATCCCAATAGGGTTCTAAATCAAAGTACCTCACAAACCCTCTAAGAAGACCCCGTGGTCTGGGCAGCACTTGGTATGCCACTAACTTGCTGATATCTCGTTGGTACTCAATGATCTAGGGATCACTGAATTTATAGTGTTTTTTAGACAGTTAAAATCATTTGATTCTGACAATTCTGATAGTCTATAATTTAGTGAAAGCAGTGCTGGGTGAGTTAATAAGCAAAATAAGCACGCGCTTAGGGCATCAGGAGGAAGGAGAATTTTCTGAATTTTAAAAACCAACTTTTGAATTTTGCACCATAGAATTTTCTGAATTTTAAAATCCAACTTTTGTTAGAAACACTTTTTAGTGAAATTAGCGGAAATGCCTAAGAAATCTTACATTGCATCGAAGGAATCCTAAAAATCTTTTAAGTGCTTAGGGCCTCTAAAGATCTTAATTCGACCCTGAGTGAGAGATTCCTAGTAATTTACAAGATCGCAAAGAACAGCCTGAATTAAAATATAATAGTGTTCAAGAGGTCTTTGGATTCAGTAGTTTCTAAGACCACGAGCAAACAGAATTAGTCCCAGATCTCTGCGTTTTGCTAGACCCTCTTCAAAGCCTCGCTGCTTAAAAGTATTCTTGTAATCCTCAGTTTAATGAGAAGTTCGAAGATCCAGGCAGTTCTCAAGATCATGGGAGACCGCAGTTTCCGAGTAGCCCCAAAATCCCAGCGGTCTCCGAGGTCCTAGCTGCCTCGAATGTCCTTATAGTCTTCACGGTCTTAATAGTCACTAAGATGGTACGAAATCCCAAAGCGCTGCCACTCCACTAAATCTCGATAATCCTAACTACCCTAATAACCCCTTAATTCCTTCGAACTCTTAGATTAAGGAGTATCTGGAAAGTTCCGACCATTCGGAGGCTTCGTCGACCTTGCAAATACTAAAAATTCAAGAGGATTCGTATAAATCCCCCTTACTCCAGAATATTAAAATCGAGTATTAGTAAAAGTTGTAACGTTTGAAGCGATTCGAGCTTTCATACAGCTAAATTGCTTGCGATTATGTAAGTAAAGAAAACCAAATATCAATCATTACTCGTTTATTCTTTTAGTCGATTCTTGCCATAAATTATAAACATTCGACCGTGCCTCTTTGCCCCGATTCCTCCTGATTCGAGTCCAGCACACACGAGCAACTAAGTACCGCTGTGTCTACGCAGACTTATAAGCTGATTAACTCAATGCTTCTCTGTTCTGTTTTTTTTTCTTTTTTTGTTCAAAGGAATCCTCGGTCGGAAAACATTTCGCTGGGGTAATTACACGTTTATACAGCCTCCAGTGTTTCGGTCTGAATGTTGATTAACTTTCATGCATCCGTTTTCTGCTTTCTCTCTCCACCGTTCACCTCACCTACTTCTCTCGGTGTTGATCCCTCTCTGACAGCTCGCTGCCACTTATTGTACTTGTCGCCAGAATGAATATCGTGGCGCACGAACGGGGACCGTACGTCCGTAATGTTATGGCCCACGCTGTGTACGACGACCTTATCCACGAGTTTTTCTGTCTCACGCTTGCTTTCTCTCTAACGCTACTTGTTTACACCTTCCAGGCTAATTAGACACCTGACAGTGTTGGGTTCGCTGTGTTGGTAAGATCCGTATATCGCGGTATCTTTGCGCGAGTCTGCGGTGGCCGTGAACCCTGCTGGTCTCCCTATTTTAAGTCTGTACTACTTAGAAATTGAAACAGGCACCTTTTTCGAAAATATAAGGCAACTGCAAGGGTGCACTTAGGTATCTCCTGTGAAGGTACAGAAATAGCATTAACCTTTCGTTACCCTGCGTTGTTCTAAAAAGTACAAGAGTTGTGAATTATTATTTTTTTCTGCCTGAGAGCGACCAATCAGTTTTGAACCCTTTTATAATCCTGTAGCTATGCCTTCCGCCCTTTATGAAAAATCACCGCCACTTTTGGTCCAAGTTCATTGGCAAAACACATGCCAAAGTGTGAAAGGTGTCACCAGTTCAAAAATACGGCACGGTTAGCGAAAGGGTAACGATGAAATTCTACAGCTCGTATAATTAACAAAAAGAAAAAATAATTTCAAATCATTTTTCCTCGGAGATTTAAACTCCATCCACCACCAGTCGAATATTACATTTCCCACTGAAACAATCCTTCATCCCGCAAAGTGTGAAGGCACGAAGTCAACGATCTATTAGCAACGCTTGTTAAGCAAATTACATTCCACGGCATTTGTGCTTGTATAATTATTGCTGAACTGGAACTCGACGGCACAACCGAGCCGCCATCCACGAGTACATAATATCGAGCTCGATCCCGTCGCTCGCAGGTACAGGAATCGCGTTAAAACAGCGGAGGGCTCTCTGTTATTCCGCCGAAAAGTTTCGCCATGCTGATTGGATGATAATGAGCTACGGGGAGAGCCGGGGAAACGAAGCAGCGTCCTTCGGCCGACTCCCGGAACTTTGACGGCGCGTAGCCCTCCGTTGTTATGACGTCAGGCGTCTTTCGGCAAACTTTTACCTTCCAATCCTCTTAATCTGAGGAGGCGAGCCACCCCTTATCGGGTTCGAGCAGGGAGGCTCATTTTCATTTAACGCTCCCACCCCCCCGGAACTTCCCGGGGCCGTTTATATAACGCGCGATTAATGTAACACTCGTCGCGGAATTCGATATTCGACGTCGATATTTTAGCAGCGCCAATAACGCCCGTCGCATAACAAACTGCGGCTCATTCGCCAACAGATTAATTCACGGATCTCGATGAACGTTCCTCGAATACTTCCGCCGTTTCCTTCGCGATCGAGGGAACGCCACCCTCCACTCTATACCACCTATCGATTCTCTAGCAATAAGCCTATTTTCTTCCTCGATAACATACCTCGCGCGAATTTATTCCGCGGTTCCGTCCGAATTTAAAGCGACCTTGTACAGGATGTAAAAGAATAATGGTCACAGTTCTCGCGGGCACGATTTACAAGCGAGTAAGCTTCTGCGTGTACCGATGGCACGCGCACTCGGAAACCGCCGCGGCACGGTATTCAATTAAAGGACACTTTATTTTAAACCCGTGGATTACGTCGTTTCCCTCGAACGCGGGAAAACTACATTTCACCGGGCGAGAAAGGAAATGGGGGGGGGGGTCGCTTAATCGAAACGATACACAGGGCCCGCCTGCAAGGGTGAAAGAATAATTCCCCGTGTGAATTTATAAATTCCGCCCCCGCCTTCGAATATATTCGAACGAGTATTATCCCCTCTTGTCGCATTGTTCGCGAATTTGCCGTTTGTTTACACGCTCAGTTTTACAACGCCGAATTTATAGGGCCACGCCGGAGCGGTTTTTGCAAATCCCGCGGCGGGGAGGGGTTGAAAAATCGTGCTTTTTGCTGGTATAATAAACGGCTGAGCGGCACCGTGGAAAACACGGGGCGCGTGTAATCCTCTTCATAAAACGGTCGCGGGGTGAGATACTTCCAGTTCGCGATTGTTTCGCCACGCCAATTACGGCGGCGGGGGTGGGTGGATAATGAAAAACAACACGCGTTCAACTAATTGTACAACTTATAATTTGCAGTGTATTACTGTAAGTTAGCGCGATACACGTGTGCTCCGCGAATGTGTTGTTACAACCGGGAGGGAGGAATATGAATATTCAGAGGATCCTTCCATTTTGTCTGCTTTGAATCAGTTGTGGTGTCAAGAGAATTTTGTTTTATAAGTATTTAAGCTACGTGTACGAGGCGATTCGAAGAAAAGGGTTCGGCTAACTTCCACTAAAAGCGATTATTCACTTAAAATTGAAAATGGTAAGTGAAAGCAATCATTTTTCGATTTTTTTATATAGTTATCACGTTTCTTTGAATCACTAAGCAATGAAATCGTTAGGCAACGGTTCGTTTAAAAACCAAATTTGTTCGTTCATGTTGAATTTCATTGTTTTCTTTCAAAATCTCCAAGACAAGTAGCTATTCCTGTTGGGCGTCGAATGGTTGACGTTTCCGTGGAGTTTCGCTGTCTCATTAATCGATAGCACCTCTGGGCGCGAAAATACCGAACCGGTCGCGGGGAAATTACGTTATTCGTGATTAGAACGATTTGCTCATTGTTTACAGTAATTAATAGGCGCATTGTGGTGTGTTAAACGAAGGCAGGCGAAGTCAATATTGGGACGAACGTTCATGCGCCACCCTGCTAATAAATGCTCCATGTATTACTGGTCGATGTTGTTTAATAACCAGCAATTAGCAACAGGATATTAGTGCGCATCCACTGGGCTTTTATCATAATCCATTCGTAGATTAATTCATGCCGCTGGGCGAGGCATTTCGCAGACCTCCTCCTTGCCCGCTCATTAACCGATAGATAAATCTCTGGTCCCGATGTTGATAATCAAATTAGGGGGCTGCAAGTGGGGCAGTTCTTAACGCGAGAGTAAATTATTTCACGAGAGTCGTATTACGTATCGATTGTCCAAGGAGTCCATCTCCCACAACTGTCTGCTATCGACGAGTCTGACTTATCACGGAGCAATACCACTTGTGCCAGTTTCTAATAGATGCAGAGGCTTTTAAGATGCGAAATAACTGTAGCTTCTTATCGAAAATCGTAGATTACATTGTCAGATCACTTTCTAAATCATTAGTGTAAATGTTAAAGCGAGGCTTAATTATTACTCTGTGATTTTATCTCTCTGCTCGACTCGTTCAGTCAGCCTTTGTTGAAAGGAATAATACTGGCAAAGTTCTCGGGTTGTTTCCAGTCGAGCACCCTGTACATGTGGCGCAATATTTTGTCGGTCGTTAGTCGGTTGTCTGGCGTCGATTGGACGCATAATGAGAACCAGGCCTTTATCATGCGCGTTTGCTGCACTTTGTTTGCCCCCGGTAGGATGTTAATTTATTAACAGACAGAGCGTATAATTAAAGGCAGTTCCGTATCAGCGTGCCCAGTGATTGAAGCTCGGGCATTGAAGTAATTAGCTATATCGGTGATTTCGCGTAATTGCGTTCACAGATCAAAATCGATAGCGGCCGACCACGGAGCGGAGATACCAACGCCTGCAGAATGTGTAACTCATGGCATTGCGCCCTAAACATTCTGTCGCATTGCACTGAGTCTGCGCAAGATTCTTCGTACGATTGTCGTTAATTTTACCGCAACCATTCGCAATACCTTCCATTATTAACTAAAGCAGAAAGCTCGATGGAGAAAAATACCATACGTCCGATTAAGAAAGAAAAAATGGTTGAAATTTGGAATTTCATATAATCTGTGGAGTTACCGCCAGAACTCCTACAATTAATCAAAATTAACCCATTAAAACTTCGCGAATCAGCGTTTCAGCGTACCTTTAAATAAGATTCCTCCCTCATCAGCTTCACAGTTACTCTTTAAAGCACTCGGAACCTTTGAAACGTGTGTGAACGAAGATTCTTTCATTCCTATACACCAGCATTTGCCAATTAAATTTTGCCAAGGAATCTTTTTTCCAAACTCACTAAAATTTCGAATCCCCCACAGCTGTTTGTATATAGTGCGCCACGAACCCGCGCCGTTCCAAATTTTACAGTCACCCGCGCATTTCTCGTTGAATAATTTATACACTATTTACTTCAAGATCACTTTTCGCGGAACCCCGAATTTATATGGAACGCTACACAGCACTTCAACAATTTTCTAGAGTGCTTCAAGGTGTTCCCAGTCGATTCAAAGGGACGATTCTCTGAAATTCGTGACCAGGCTGCACTCGGGACGCGGGAGCCGATAAAGCAGCGCGGGGCACAGCTTTATTTCGCCCTTTAATCGTTCCTCGAGTGCGTCGCTCGGCGGGCCGACCCAAAATATGCGCCGTTTTTATGCCAGGTGTCGACCGATTTGCATTAAGCAACGCGCGGGCCCCGTGCTTTCCCGCCAATTTATCGCGGCGGATATGTTTTACGCCGGTTTCCTACTTTATGACGGGCTGCTCCGGCTCCCGATGAGACGATAAAACAGCCGTGGAAGGAAAAAAGAACAGGCCCGAGTCTCGTAACGGCGGCGTTCAGTTTCATACGCGAGATAACGCGGACTCGTTTTTTCTCCGGTGCCGCGGAGGCAAGCGCGCGGTTTCCGTAATTAATTCATTCGACGTCGTTCCGCGGAACGCAATTCCGTCGCGTCCCCGTTGCTTCCCTCGCGATTAATCTGTCTTCTAACGCAGTGTTCGATTCCGCCCGACCGCAGAACAATTAGATGCACGTTTTACCGTGCCTCAGCGCTCAGTGTCCGTGATTATTTACTCGATCCTCCGATCAGCGTGGTTATTTATGGCGGGACTTGTGCGCTCGAAGTTAATCGATTCTCCTTGCGAGAAGTGGCTAGATTACGCGCAAGTGCAAATAGAGGAAGGGGGAGAAGTAAATCGAATGAGACGTCGAATGCGGAAAGTAGCGGAGCGCGGATCCTGCAGGAATGGAAAGTAAAGGGTAGTGATCTCCTCGAGAAAGAGGCTTATAGAAAAATTCTTTGTAAGGGGCGTGGATTTTCACGGAATTTATTCGATCTGCTCTTTGAAGCTGGCAGCCTCGGGAAGATGCATCTATCTACGGATGCAGCGGCAACTCCGGATCAGAAAAGTAGCCGGAAGTGGCGCGGAGTGCAAGCCGGAAAATTCATGAGAGAGGGATGAACCGGAAAAGGAATCACTGCCTTTAAGTTCTCTGCCTGCCTCCCTGTCTCTCCCCCTCTCTCTCTCTCTCTCTCTTCTCTCGTCCCTGTTTTTCCTTCCCCTTTTTCTTCCTAGTCTTCTTTTCACTCCACCGGTTCCGGCCTCATTAAACTTTCTCGGAAAATGCGGGGCCCCCCGATGAGGAAAGAAATTTTCAACTTCAAACGGTATTTGCAAGTCGAATACGCGAATGACGCTCCCGAATACTTCGCGGACGCATCTCTAAATTCCTTTTCGGGCTGCCGCCATGGCTTTTATTAATTTACGCACTCCGAATACACTTTGCGGGGGCTGAAAAGGATATGTTTGGATTAAGAAGTGACGAATGAGCTGCAAAATTTTATTGGGCTTCCGTACACAGTGAATAGAAATTGTACTAGCGAGTTCATTAATCTCTGTAAAGCTACACACAGTGTAGATCGCGGGGAAGAGTTTTCGTAAGAAGTGCTCGAAATGGTGGGCATTTATCGTCGAGTAACTAGTTTCGAATGCAACCTGCCCTCCTGAAAAATGATTACAATGTTCGTTAAAATATTTTGAGGAAACTCTGCAGATTTACAGAATAATGAAAAATATTTAATGCTCCATTTTGTAAAATATTCTGCAAGCGCGTGTCCTTTATGGAACTTATCGTAACATCTTCTCATTCTATCCCCGTTTAAGTACGCGTACACGCACACATAACGAAGCGAACTTATTGCTAACTGTCTAACGACGTTCCCCACCTTTCTCTTCTTTAAACTCTACAGGGAACTTTGAAGTAGAGGAACTCGCGTAACTTTTAACTCTCTTCCCGTCTTTCGTCGTAACTGGCAGTTAGATATGTACGAGTTCTTGTTTGCACGAGGCTGACTTTCGACGGTTCTTCGAATAGAATCGCGACACGGCCGTCTCGTTAATTATAAATTATCCAGCAACTTTCATTTCTGCCACTGCACTCGATTTCACGGGCACAGAGGTGCAACAAACTGTTCCCTCTGATCCACGAGTTAAACGAGTGGCTAAAGTAGCGCGTAAATATTCTAATCAGTTTAGAACAACAATTCTAAATTTCACCAGTTTTTATTAAAAGCATTTTTTATCAATGAGCGTTTCTACATTTTTAACCTTTCATTTAGTGCGCCTGTCATAAAGTATGAATATCGTTATTCAGTTCAGTGATTCTTTGCACAAGGCTGCTTGTAAAAATGTCACGCGACCGCGTGCCACGCGAAAAGTTTGGCGTATCGAGAGTATTGCGAATTATTCGAAGAACCGGATATCACCTGTCCTCTCTTTCTGTGCCAGTCTGTCGGTGTTTCCGTATGCAAAGCACGCATGACTTGCTTGCCAAGCGTGTCACGTGCGCTCCTGAACATTTCCTTCAAGATTCGCCTGTTTCTCTTAGGTGCCCACGGCAGCGGACAGGAAGAAGCTGTACTTCAACGTGCTCCAGGGGCCAAGCGGAAACCAGACTGTAACCGTGGAAGGTGGCGGCGTGAACGCGACAGTAGTCACCGCGAATATCGCCGCCACAAACGGAATCATTCATATCATCGACAGGGTCCTCGGTGTCCCGTACACCACTGTCCTCGAGAAGCTCAGGACCGACCCCATGCTGAAGTAAGTAAAACTGTGCGTTAATATTCAACGGGCTGCAACGTGTCAAAGGAGAATATGCCCACCCCAAGCCAGCGTTGCTTAATCTTTCACGAGCATCGAACGAGCAAAGCCAGGATATTCTGGAATGTCCTTATCCCTCTGAAATCTAGAGAAAGTAGCCAGACGTTTGTCACAGAATTAAGAGCGATTCTTTGAAGTTTATACCTGGTGAATGATTGAATTCAGCTTTTATTGAAATACTTCTTGCGCCTTCGATTCCGAGGAAGATACACAGGTGTTTTATGCTCGATGACTTACTTGTGCAGAGGTATTTTGATGGGAAATAATGAGTATGGTGCGAGTATCGATTGCACGAAGGAACAGGCGCGTCGTTGAAATTTAAAATCCATCAGTTTCGAGAACATAGTCTTATTTATTCTGCTACTGGAGCGTTTCTTCGATGGAAAGAAGTTTGCCTCGGCTCCACGGCTCGATCCCATTGGCCTGCCTTGAATTTAATTAAAATAACGCAACAAATCTCCATTCCAATTACCGCGGACGTAGCCCGCTCCACGGGGAAACTATAAACAGAGAATCTTACTGCGGGAATTGGATGTTTCCACCGGCGATCCATTAAATTAGTATCGGTACACTGTTGTTCTCGATACCTTGTTGATACTATCTCCTTGTTCAACTTAATGCGTCGCAGTTTAAGGGGTCATTCTACTTTGATCTGCTGAGAAATTAAGCTATTTGTAAAGATTTTTTTTCGGAGTAAATACAACATATAATGAAATAAATTTTGTTGGTATTTATTAAGCTACTCTTATATTATAGAAAAAAAATTAAAAAGGGTTTAAAAGGGTTTTAAATAACCGACATTTTTCTCATAGAACACCCGAGAATACATCCTTTTGGGTGTTTTGTGAAACTTTTTTTCAAATCGGCGCCATTTGGTTACTTATCGACAAAAATTGTTTATTGAGCTGGAGGCTATGGCGACACTCATACAGATTAAGAATCTTTTCGAATTTTTTGTTTCGGGTAAGCCTGAGCCGGGAAATCGCCTACGCCATGAACAAACCTCCTTTTTTAAGTGCCATATTGACACTGTAAAAAAACAATTAAAACAAATTACAAAGATTCTTTTTAATTTTTTTTTATATAATATAAGAGTATTTATTTAATTCTATGTTGCACTTACTGGGAGAAATATCTTTAAAAATAGCTTCATTTTTCGGTGGTTCAAAGTAGAATCACCCCTCAAGAGCCTCACAAACGTAAATGTGCTAGCTGGCTCAAGAAACTAAATAAGCTATAGAATTTTTTCGAAATTGCATCAGAACAATTCCATTTAACTGGCATTTCGATCGTGAATGTCGTCTACCTCGACTAAAACGAAGTTTGTTGTCATGAGTCATGAATATATCAGTGAATTATATGGAAATGTCCAAAAGTTGAATTTAAACTTAAACTGAAAATTTAAATTTAAGTTAAAAGTCAAATTTAAACTAAAAGTCTATTTATAATATTATAATTTATAAGTTTCTGTATTAAATATAAATTAAAAGTTAAATTTAAACTTAAGCATAAAATCGAAGACACTTAGAAATTGGAAAATTTCATCTCCAATCCTAGTTACCGGAGAAACGATTAATTCCCGTTACCCACTAAATTCCAGGCGAACCCCAAAGCGCAAATTACAACGTGCAACCGAACTCATTTCACCGTTCAGTATAAAAAGCTACGAAACACCTGTCATTGTTTTAACGTTCCCGGTGGCAACATTCGCTGCCGCTGCTCCCGTTGAAATATAAATGGCCCACGCGCATCAGCGTTCCCCCGTGAAAAGCGTTGCGTTTTCCTTTCGTTAAATTGTTTCGCGGAATCGTTACGGCACACGCCCGGTGCAGCGCGTGGTCCGCCCGGGCGGATCCATCGCGATTTAATCCCCCCCTCGTTATTTCAATTACCGACGCATCGGTAATGGAAAATCCAATTAAACGATATCCCAATAACCGGCAAATAAACTTGCGCGACGATAAAATCCCATTAAATAACGCGCCCGTTGACTAAACATGCGCGCGGCGCTTGTCGCAAACAACGTTCAGCCGATCAAAAGTTTCGATTAAATCATACGGTGTCGAGCAGATAGCTGCAAGAGTCAATAAAAATAGATAGGGGTGGAAAATTTTCAGGGGAACGGGTGGTAAATTATCACGGCAGTTTAGATAACGATCGAGTGCCAAGCGCCTGCCAGATATTGTTGCTGGACGTCGCGACAAAGGTCCAGCAAGCAGGGCCGGCCGTCTTGTTGCAATGGATCGGGAAACGTCGGGGCGACGAGCGGCCAGGAAATGGTCGGCTGTGCGCAGGCTTTAATGCCATTAGACCCTTTATACGATAGGTATCTTTACTCGATGCACTGGATGGATGGTGATGTCAGCATTCCATCACCCCACACCATGACATCCGCGCTAGAGGCCCATCCATACCAGTATCTCCCTACTGGCGATACGTCACTCACGTGCGTTTAGGAATACCAGGATCCGGTATCATCGATTTGTTTGCCTCTGCATTCTACCCTTTTACCGTTTCCACGTGGACCTTTATGCGCACAGACCAGCCATGAAACGAACAATGGCTGCTCGAAGCCGAGTCGCCGGAGCAGAGGCCTCGCTTCGGTCTGCTTGATTCTCGTGCTCGGCCAACTTGTGCCCGTTTAGTGGGGACGTAAGAATGACTATGCTATTTTCATCCACAAGAATTACGCTAGGCGAGAATTTGTATTTTATGTCGCGTCAGGTTGCCGGCCTGTTTGATTGCAATTTTCACTTTTGTGCACGGGGAATGACGCGATGGGGCAGGAGGGGGTAAGGCAGGTGCTTGGGGCGTAAGGTTGACAAGGGGCGTAAAATGGTCTTTTCATTGTTGGCATCTTTTGAAGTAGAGTTTTTAATTAAATATTACAAGTTGCACTATAAATGTTTTAAGCTACGAATAAAAAATTAGACTGTGGTCAGGAGGAAGTTCAAATATATGCACCTATTATAAATAAAGCGCGGAAAAAAGGATCGAGACGAGCCTCGAGATAAGTCAACTATTTAGACATCGATGGTTTAATGCAGAAATGTCAGCTTTTGTCCACTTTTAGTGTTTCCGAGGGAAACAGGTTTAAACGTAAGATTCAGGGCCATAAAGTAGAGAAGAATATTATTTTTGACAAATTTATGATATACCTATATACAAGTGTGATTTTTATACAGCGTAAAGAAACAGTGAAGGACTATTTGTTGCGTATAAAAAGTCAAATTTCCCACAAACCGGATATACGATATTTGTGCACTAAGTCGTCGACATGTTCGTTGAATTGTGAAAGATTAAGTGCGACCGTGATAATTGGACAGTTTTACAGAATTCGGTTATCCACGATCGCTGAGGAATTTCTAACGTTTCCCCGACCATTTTCCAGCTCCACGTACTTCCTGGGACAACGGCGCGGATTCAACGAGCAGCTGGGTGACACGACGAAGCGTTTCACGTACTTCGTTCCGCGCAACTACGCCTGGGACGTGGCTGCTATCAGTTACCCGTCTACCTTCAAGAAGCTCTTTATGGCTGACTTCAGCTACCACGTAAGTATTCCCCCAAAGCCACCGCAAACGCTACAAAACAATCACTTTGCAATTCTCCCGACTTGCAATTTTCAACTCTTCTAAATTATTGATTCGTGACCAGAACCGTGACACAACCAGACGGTGTCGGGGGAGGGGGGGGGGAGGGATCCTGTCCCACAAAAAAAGAAAAAATTCGATTAATGTAACCACCACCGAAGTAATTCAAGAGCCTTCGTAAGAAGAAAAGAAAACTAGATTTCATTCTTTAAATAAATTTTTTTAATCACACAGTCACATTCAATTTACATTAATAATATTTTTATCCCTTTAACTCGAGTCCCCGAGCACCAGAGCACCAGAGAACATCCAAATTCCAAGCAGAACCCTTCTACTCCTTAACAGTGGAAATATCAATAAATCAAAATTGGATTTCACTCGCCTCGCGGACAATACACGTTTCTCTTTCTCACGTTTCGCAAAAGTGAGGCATGGTATTACAAAATCCTGTTATCGCTGATTTCAGACGAAGCAGATCCTGGAACGACATCTGGTGATAGCGAACGAGGCGTACACCATGGCCAAGCTGAAGGAGATGAAGCCGAACGACACCATCGTCCTCACAGCGGTCAGGGACAGCCTGAAGCTTCGAATTCGAGAGTACAGCGAAAGTAAGTGTCCGTTCCATCTGTGCCCGATCGATTTGCCTAAGCACTCTCTTGCAATTTCCTATGATATACATATCCAAGTGCTCTCAATATATGTACACTCAACGTTTACGTCAGATATATATCACTTTGCCAACGTAACTGTGTGCCCGGGAGTGTTGTCGTTGTCGTTTGTTGGTAGCGAGCCGGATGAATATGTATCGATCAACGTTCAGGCTCCGTACGAGAGCTCTGCCCTATGTTCAATCTCAAACCTGTTGCTATTTCGTTGTATTTAGATGAGAAGTACGACGAAAACGCGATCCGCCCAGAAACTTACGGTGAGTGAGTTCAGTGTTTAGACGTCGCCGACGAGCGACGACACGTGCTTTCACCCTGTACGACGCAGCGCACGACGTCCAATTGCGAACGGTTCTACGCACTGTCACGCACCGCGTCCAACGCGCGTACACCCGTGCCCGCGTTCCTGGCTTTCGTTTAGCAGCGAGATCGGCTCTCGTGGTCGAAATAAGAGGGATCGGGTTCGATCCATTTGGCCGAGTCAAACTAGCTTAAAGGGTTAGTCCACCTTGGACGGAGCAAAATTGCAGTCATTTTCGGCATTTTTTTTGTAGGAAGATAATGAAATAATGAAATAAAGAAGCTTTAATATGAAGCCTGTTATTATACAACTCTCGCCGGAAATAATACGATTTTTTTCCTACAAAGTGGCGACGGTAGAGCCATGATACGTAAGCTCTTGAGGAGCGACGTTTTTCACGGTGTTCAATTTCACGGCTATACCGTTTGACTTAGAACAAAAACCCAAAAAGATTTATTTTCTGCGTGCCTAAAACTGGAGAAGTACGTAGGGAAATCCAGAAACATTAATTGGTCGCGAAATGGTGAACATGGGAAGAAAAAGTGAATTCCTTTTTTTATGAAAGTGTCAATTGCAAAAAATATATTCAAGATTTCGCAAAACCGCTACTTACTTCTCTAGTTTTAGGCATGTAGAAAATAAAACTTTTTGGTTTTTTGTTCTAAGTCGAACGGTGTAGGCGTGAGATTGAATACCGTGAAAAACGTCGCTCCTCAAGATCTTGCGTATCACGGCTTTACCGTCGCCATTTTGTAGGAAAAAAAATCGTATTATTTCCGGCGAGAGTTGTATATTAACAGGCTTCGTATTGAATTTTCTGTTTAACTCATTATCTTGCCAAAAACGAAATGCCGAAAATGACTGCAATTTTGCTCCGTCCAAGGTGGCCTAACCCCTTAAAAGACCACACAGAGGTGAAATAGCCAAGCACTTCTGACAGTTGTTGACACGGTAGTTTAAACAGCACAGAATCTAGATACTCGGAGTTTCGTGAAAGAGAGCTATTAAGATACGTGCAAGATGTGAAAATGGTAATAGCCATGGTTTCCATCTGGATCTTCCAGGGTTCTTCACAAAAGCTGCTGTAATATTTATCTTGAATTTATCTTGGCCATGAAATTCGGGATCACGTTTCTGTTCTCTGTTCCCGCGGATTCTAGTCGACCAGAGAGCGGAAAGTTGGAAAGGAATCCTGTGTCGCAAACGAACCGTTCTCTCGCGAAAGATTCTCAAACTTCTGTCCAATTAGATCGTGCAGAGTTACTTTCTGGGTGGATAGCTTGTTCCATTTTGTTGGTTTTTTGTTGGGGAAAAAAACACGTACAGCTCTCCGTTCGTGGAGTATACTATTTACTGGCTGAAGCTTTGAAACTTTTCTATGAGAGAATTATTCGTTTATGCCGTACGGTCCCATTGAATTATTTTCTTCTTATCGAATGCATAAAAGTAGTAGATGAATTTTGCAACAGGTTTTTGGGGAAGAAATCTATGCCGATTAGACACGTAGAATCCAGGACCATTACTGCTTTTACTTCCTGTATAATAATAAATTTCTGCGGACTTTCAGCGTGCGCAAGTGGTTGTTCGCAATTTTATTAATCGATCGCGCGAAGAGTCCCGCGGTCAGTAGCAAATGCTTACTCGACACTTCTATGTATTAACGAAATTCACAAAAACAGTAACGTACGAGGTGGTTGTATTTGAATCGTCTTACCACGTGTCCTCGTTACGGCTACGTTCAAGTCTAATCTAAAAGTACGCGCGTTTCATGCAGGCTCAGTGCTTGAAAGAAATGCTTTTTGCCCTGAAAATAACGTAGATCGCGCTTTGCTTTCACAATTGTTCACGTCACTGCTTGTTGGTCGTACGCCTGCACGAAAACAAGGGTTCTTCCTTCGATCTACGTTTCGTTCTCTACTTTTTCTCAAGTCTCTTTCGTTCCATTTTCCATTATTTTTCTCGTCGCGATAGAGCCAAAGGGAAAGTTAAGTTAATTGTACTTGTCAGCGGTATCCTACTCTCCGAATTCAGTTATCTTTCTATCGAAAGTAGAAAAGGCAATAGTATTTCACAGAATTTTAAATAATCGTCGTATCTTATAAAAAATTAATTATCGACATCGCGTGTGCTCTTATTGAAATGAATATCTTTTTCCTATCGATTCAGGCGATAAAGTTTGGTGTTGCACTTCGTAATGCTTGATAAGGTACGCTATCAATATCTTTAAATCGCCGCGATTTCACCAGGCTCCTTTATCAGAGGCAAACTATTTTACCAGTTGACTAACGTGCAGTGTTTTACAGATTTCGACGTGTATCGTATACTTAAGAATTTATTGATTGTTTACACGGTGAGTATCCCTAGGAATTTCGCAAGATAGCGACTGGTAATTATCGCGATTATCTTACACGCTGCTTCTCACGTAAACGAGTCGATTAAGCTTGTTAGAGTAATCGTAAAGTCAATTTCCTGCGAAAACGCGAATATTTTTGGCCGTGTAGTCGTGCTCATCGTCGTCGTCATTTTACATAAAAGTAGGTATCATTCATAATTAACCCTTCGTGGTCACACTGGGTTTATCGCACCTGTGGATATGTGTTTGCCAATATTTCTCTAAACTTTTAACACCTTGATAATAAAATTTAAAAGTTGCTGAATTCTAACAAAAAAAGTAGCTTTTATTCACAACTATTTTTTTAAATACAAATTTCAACATATCAACACTTACGTTTCTAGTTTCTAGAAAAAGACTGTTAGACGATTCAAAGATACGAAAATTGTCACTTAAAAATGTGACGAATTTGTGATAATTAGAAGGTGTGACCACCGAAGGTTAAAACAAAGGATCGCACGAAGAAATGATTCTCGTTCGAATCGTTATTATTACACTCGTACATTGTGAGCTTTGTGTCACAAAAATCATTCGCTTCCTTTTAAATTTGAGAAAATGCAGGAGCAGAATAGGTTCGTCCAGATTGTCAAACATTTCTCTCTGTTTAATCATGAATTAAAAAGATATTTAATTACACCGTCCACGTGGAAATCTTCTTTCGTTTCAAGTTTTAAACGAACTTTTCCCACTAAACGTTACTCTTCCGTTTGGTCGGTACGTGAAATTTTCTGTCACTGTGTTACAGTATATCGTGTAATTTTCATTTGCGTAAAAGCATGGAAATTGAAACGTATGAAATGAAGAAATACGATATGACGTTTAACGCGTTACGTTACTCATATAATTTAGATAAACGAATCCATTTAAAGCCCCTAAGTCCCGCGTTTAACTCTGGCGAATGAAAATTATGTATCACGCTTCCACCAAAATGGCATTGTACATTTAGCATGTATTATTGCTCAGGGCGCCATCGATCCGTCTATAAAACAGAAGCAACTGCAAAAAACTAACCAAAGTTGCAAATTTATTTGTTGCCCGGCTGCGCGTTCGTCGCGTTATCTAAACGAACGGTAGGTCGATTTGCGCGTAAATTTGTGTTCTGTCTATTTCGTGCCAGGTAAAATACGACGAGTCGCGAATAAAACTTACGGATTTGCATAGCTTCAAACGTTACCGTGCGAAATATATTGGCCGCCGTTTCCTTTTGCAACTTTACTGTTGCAAACGAAACGCAACGATGTGCATCTCTGAATCACACCCCTCGTGTCAAGTTACATTTTACTCGCAGCCTCCAACTTCTAGAATATCGAACTCAGTAATAAGAAAAATATAAGTGTTTCAATAAAAAAAGAATCTTTAAATACATTTTGAAATTTCCCCGCGTTTCACAATTTCTCTCCGCAGAAATAAATTAATTACCTCTAACAAGCTCCTCTGTTGCAAACCCACTTGCCAAACTCTACGTTCATAAATTCGTGCAATCAACCACTTTGCTTTTCGCGTTCAAGTAACTATTTTCGTGAAAAGTGAGCGAATAATTGAATAGATGACAATTAGCTAAGCGATTAGAAGTCTCTCAGAGTGGCAGAGGTGTTTCATTTTAATCGTCCACGCGGGGGAATAGCACGTAAATCGTTAACGAGCAAATTGGCGCGAGATCGCGAAGAAAAATCGTCGTATCTTCAAGTGCATGGCAATTTCGATGGCTTCCGGCCATGCTCGACCGCCGGGGTGGGGCAGGAAGAGCGCGCACAATTATAGGCCGAGGCTGCAAGACGATTTATTATGCACCTTTCGACCACCATTTAAATGCAAATCCGTTGATTACCCCTGGGTGCTAATTGCTACGTGCTCGCGCGGTCATCCGCTCGGCCGCAAATTCCGAATTGCCGAAAGCGTTCTAGACTGTTTACAACGAGCCCCGCGGTTTTTTTTGCAATTCACGGAAAAGGAGGCGCGCGCGCGGAGAAAGGGAAAAGGCGCCCTGGATAACAACAAATGTAATTTAACGAGGGGCGGAGACAATGGCGGGAGATGTAATTTAACAATGGGGGTGGGAATGGGAAAACTGGGACAACGATGGGAGCAGGAATGAAGATAATAGACATTCACTTCGTAAGAAAGGAAATAAAAATATAATAACGTAATTAAGGTATAATATAGCGAGGAAAGGGAGCGAGATAAGAGTCACGGTCCCAATTACGCGCAGGGTGCTATCCGAAGTATCTCGTATCTGTCTGCTTAAAAAGAGGGAGAGTAACAGACGGTCGATGAGATTTGTTTTTAACTTTTAACTGGTCCTTTTGCTTGCACTTCTGTTTAACTGCGGATTTTTTTCTTTACACGCGCGTCTTTCTTCTGTACACCGTTTTTACTCGTTTTAATGTTTTCGTCCGCTCTTCGATAGCTCGAACGAACGAACCTTGAATTCACGACGCTTCTTCCTGTGTCACATTTCGCAGGCTTCATTGGCGATTGGAAGAACCAACGAGCATTTTGTTCTGTTCTGTTAAAGTGGCTTTCGAATGTTTGATGAGAGAAGCTCTCGCTAGAGTTACTAAGATACTTCTTCAAAATCTTCCTGCATCTTTCAATTATTCAATAATTTATTGCCGCTACATTTCGTGACATACGATATTAATACTATCAACCAACGATCCATATTTCAATCTTGCAAGCTTCTGAAATTCAAAGTTCTCTTTCAAGGGGTTAGATCACCTTAGCCAGGTCAAGAAATATCGCATCTTTGAGAATTTATTTCTAAGTGACAAACACACTTTTATCCATAAAAATTTTTCAATGAAAATAGAGTCGTCTTTGAATAATTTACACAATTTTTTTTTGAAATATCAAAACATTCCGAAACCTTTAAATGCGTTTTTCCCAAAACCACGTTTTCCGAAACGGTGAACACTGTAATTTGAGTAAAACTCTATGGATTTTTATACATATTTGCACAGATGTTCTTAAATGTATTCTCTATCGTCCGACCGTCAATTTTTTCGATCGGTTGGAAAATAATAAAACAGTTAAACTTTGAAGCAAAAAGCTCATTTTCGTGTGTAAGAAAATGGACTTTATATACGCATAAATCAGGTAAAAATTAATATATCGAAAAAAATTGACGGTCGGACGATAGAAAAACACATTTAAGAACGTCCGCGCAAAATTGTATAAAAATCCATAGAGTTTTACTAAAATTACAGCGAACCCGCGAAAAAAAATTGTATATATTATTCAAAGATGTCTGCATCTTCGTTGAAAAAATTGCTCGATAAAAGTGTTTCGGTCACTTAGAAATAAATTCCCAAAGATGCGATATTTCTTTACCCAGCCAAGGTGGTGTAACCCCTTAATCATACGTTCTCTAAAATAGTCGGAACAGAATCAAAAGACTGCCAAAGACTCACAAATCTCCTATTCTTCGCACGAACCAGCTTTTCCTCTGACCATAACTATCACACGGCCATTTGATCTTGTTCCTGCTATAACCAGCGGCAAATCAGACCCAAGCATCGATCGAGGATTAAACGAAAGCGGCCTTAGGGTGGGGCATCAGAAGCATCATCTAAGTGGCGCGGTCAACGAAGGGTCAGCCGTAGGAGCGCAGCCACGTGGATTTCGCGTTTCCGTAGCCTGAGAACTCGATTCGACCTTAATTAACGTCGCCCGATTCCATGCTCCATAAAGCGAACGCTCATCGGAAGCCATTCATCCGTCGCTACAACATCCGCAATTCGCTTCGTTCATCCCCTTCCGCGATGGGGAGGGGCTGCGCCGCGGCCGCCGTAGCTACAGATCCACTGATCCAGAACGGTTTCTCTTTGCAGGTTACCAGATCGAGTGGGAGGGCAAGTGGATCCGCGTGTACCGCCCGGACGTGGAGTGCACCAACGGCATCATCCACGTGATCGACACCGTGCTGCTGAAGGACAGCGACGTGAGGGTGACGGGCGCCGCGTCCGTGGTGTGCCTGGCGCCGCATTTAATCATGATCCTGGTGGCTAAGTGGCTGCTTTAAGGGCGCGTGCCCAACGAGAGTCTGTCATAGGTGCACCTAGGAATTTATCTCGGGACCGTCTCCGATCGTGCTTGCCTAGCAGAGCGCGGCGTGCCGGGTCGCGGTTCCCGACCCGCTGGCACGACGGCCGTCTAGGGGCGCGCTCTTCGGGCCCCACTTATCCCTCGAACGGTCCCGACGAGGGCCGGGTACGCGCGGGCCCGACGCGGGCCCGCGTTCCCCGGTGTGACGCCGCGCGAGCTGCGCTCGAGGGCCCAGCTTCCGCCCTCCGCCCCGAAGAGAGCCCTATCGAATGTGTTCCCCCGAGCAGCCGGCACGATCGAGACAGATCGGGGACGATCCTGAACGAAGGAACTCTGGCTCGGGGGCTCTTGGCTGGATCTGCACGGTGAATCGCGGTTCCCGGCCAGATCGAGGGCCCCCGGACCGCTGGCAACTTAAACGGTCGATGCTTAAACGAGCAGCGCGTACGATTTACCGGTTACACGCGGTATCGTTACTCGAGTAGTGGCTAACTGCGCGCGGGCGGGTGTTGTGACGTTTAGAGATTCTCTTGATTTGAAGTCCGATCGTGTGCCGATAGAGGGGGCGTGTGTCCGGGGTCTCGCGGCGCGTCCGCGCGGCGACGAGAGACGCGGTCCTACCCCCCCAACCCTCCTCCCTCCCACCACCCCACCGCGAGAGAAAAAGACAATTTAGCAGTGACGATCGCGCGGCGGGGCGCAGCTTCGCGGTTTAGAGACGCCCATTGACCGTACCAAATAATTAATTAACCGTACCAAGTAATTTAGAGAGAGAAAGATGAAGAGAGAGTTACGCACGAGGGACAAGCGTGGAGGCAGAAGAGAGATTTCGGCGATGGTTGTTCGAGTACGAGGGATGGCGTTTCCTCGGGCCGTCTGTCTATTCAGTTTCTCGTTACGCCGACAGAAACGCTTCTCCTTTCAGGGTGCAGCTGCAATGTCACGGCTCGGTTGCGCGTTTCCGGGCGTTCCCGCCGTCTGCACGGGCTAGGGAACGGCCGCGGTAACTCACGGGACGAGGATCCCTGCCCTTTCTACGCTGTCACGCAGGGCGAACGGCCCCGCGTGCGCGTCAGCTCGGTTCCGAGCGCCGTCGATATTCAGGCCATAACTTTCATTATACAAATACGTCTCGCCTAATTGTGGTACTTCGATTTCATTACCATTGACGCGCTATAGTTCTGTGTATGCGTGAGTGTGTGCGTCTGTGCGTGCGTGCGAGCGTCATCTCTGCTAGAAGCGTCGCGAGGCACGCGGTTCCGGGACGCCTAGCCGACCGGGGACCGGCTCGACCAACCTTGTGGATGTACATACGCGCGAGCTCGACGAACGTGGGAACCGGAACGCCCGGCGTCCATCGTCGACCACGGCGTCGCTTTGCCTCTCGACGCGCGGGTCTCGCGGCTCCGGAGGTGACTCGCGATTACACTTGCTCTCTGTATCATATCGTACTACACTGTCTACTTACCGATAATACTGCCACGTCGCATTGCAGGCTGGACAGGCTTGCAAACGAGTTTTTTGTACAATTATCGTCGAAAGGAGCGCGAAGCTTTACACTGTAGCGACTTGATCACATTCCCCGACATGGTACAGTCTACTTGAAGGAGTCGTTGCCTTCCAAGAGACGCTAGCGGGCACGGGGGGACGTCTCTTCGTTCGACGGGCGAACCGTGATTCTCCCGATTAAGTGTTTCACGCGGTTCCATCCGTTGGTGGTGTTGGACCAAGGGGCGAATCTTCTGGTAATTGACAGCAAGGAAGGTAAATCGCGCTGTTACTTCGGGCGACGGAATTTAATTTCTGCGAAAGCGAGTACGACGGTAGAGCGTCAGTTATCGAAAATGCTTGGGACCGAGGTGGTTCGGACATTCGAATTATTCGGATAATCAAACAGAAGAATGAAGCATTTATATACATACTTTAGTATTTATAGGGATTCTTAAAAAAGAGATTCCAATACTTAACTAAGAAAATTTTACTAAATTTAATCGTTCAAAACAGAAGTTGAAATGACAATATGATATCACGAGATTCGAATCTAGACTTCTCCTTTACAAAGCAATATTTTCTTACACTCACTCACCCACTAAATTTCGTACTTTACAAAGTTTATAACTATAGAAATTACACCTAAAATTACTTATTAAATTGCAAAAACGTTAATTTATATTACACAAAAGTCAATCGATCAATCGTTACCCTTGCACTTGGTTCGAAGAAGTGGTGAGAATAGGGATGATGCAGCACTGGTTCGGATAATTGACGCTCTACTGTAGTTTCTTTGAAAAATCGTCGCGAAGAATGGACTACGCGGAAGTTAAGTCTCTTCCTTTCGAATTGAATGTATCAGGATATGTTTCTCATTGCGCAGCATCTCGATTATCAAAAGCTGGATCGTAAAGCACTGCTCCCGTGTATAATTATTATTCCAAACATATCTCTGCGCCGATATTTGCCGCTATCACATACCGTTAACGCGCGAAGTCTACGAAATCAGTAACTCGGTCGCAGACCCTTAGAAAGCTAGGGTGCGAGGCAGGTATCGGTGAAGGTGATCCTTCGTCGCGTGACCCGCTCTTTCAGCGTCACGATTCCTCCGAGCAGGCTGTACGCGTGGCGCCATAAAATACTCTTTTTCAGAAATTCTTTTTCCTCATCGATTGTACAGTACCATATTTAATATATCTATACGTATACATATATTTAGGGGTCATCGATGCCAACGCATCGCGTCACAGTCGAGATCGCCATCGAGATCGCTGCCGTGTTCGCGTTCAACTTCTACCGGCTCGGCTCGGTCCAACCACTCGCGACCTCGCAGCTCCTACCAGTTTAGAAGAAGGCGATTTGATAACTGGCTTCTTTGAACTAGCAACCGAATGTCAGCCACGGGATCGCACAGGGGGTTGCTCGGCGAGCCGCGTGATTTTAAAACGAGCGCGAGGAGGCAAGAACTACCGAGCGAAAGTTTCCATTCCCCCGGTTAGTAAGAGCTTAGCTGTACGTGTGCACGAGTAATCGCGACGATAGCGCGTGCATCTCGAGCGTGGAGAAGGAAGGAAGGGCCATGAGAATCAAAACACCGCAGTCAGATCAAAGACTCTCGTAATAGAGTTTGATAGAGGGGGGAGGGGTGGGAGGGTGGGTAAACCTGAGTATTCGAAGTGGAGGGAATCAGAGATGCCTCGAAGTTTCGCTTCCTCTGGCGGAAGTGGAAGGCGAGGGGCGCACTTGTCGCGGCGACGGAGGTGGGCAAAAGAGTCGTTTAGAAACCGAAACGCCGAAACTTAAAGGGGAGGGGAAAAAGAAGAGAAAAAGACATCGAGCGAACGGTGGGGGGCGCGGCTTTGTCGGGCGCTACCGGTCGTCTCGCTCGCGTTAGAACGAGAGACTTATAAGTTAAGGATACGCGTTCAGCTGGCCGCGATTCTCCGCGCGGAAATGAGGGGATAAATGAAGAGTTAATAGGGAATTCGATGTTATACGTGTTGATATCAGTCTATACATATATATAAAAGAAGTAAATGAATAAATAAAAGTATATATAAATAAATAAATATATATATAATGAACAGAGATATATTGACGAGGAAGAAAGTAAGATTTGAAGGGAGACGAGGAAAACGGGACAGAAGAAGATAAAAACAGACACAGAAACACTATCAGATGATACCTTAAAAACTTGTTGTTGGGATGAATTGATATTATGAATTATTATTATTACGAATTATTATAATTATTACATATATATATATAGTATACATAAACTCTAATAAACACTGTTTGTTCGTTAGATGAGGATTAACCGATAAACGATATAAAAAACAAAATATGAAAAAAAATAGCGAGACTCTATTCTCTTCGTGTAGACGCGTCTTTTAAATGTTCAGCTTGTTCGAGCGTACGCCGAAACGAATCGCATATTCGCAGCTCTAAGTATGCCTGTGCCGTGTGCGTGTACGTTTTGCGTGCCTGTGTGTGGGACTGCGAGACAGTGTGAATGGAAGGGACAGAATTTCGCGAGGAAATGTCGCACCGAACTCCGCAAAAGTGTCGCGTTCAGGAAACAAAAAAACAGCATATCCGACGTTCCCTTGTGTTCCTTTCGCTGGATCATTAGTTTTTATGGCCAACCCCGATCGTTACGCTTCCTTTTCGCGACAAATTTTCACATCCGCGACGAAGATCTAGCTGGACTCGAAGGAAACATTGAAACGAGGCGATCCAATGAAAATCTCCAACAACGATTAAACCACCCACGCGAAAGACGAAAAAATATCGTGAAACTGTACAGCTTCGAATTGATCTATAAAGCTACTTTCTGGGAAGATTGTATTTAGAAGTTTTTTTAGGGGTGGGTTCGAAGGTAATTTTTAAATTCTCGAAACTGGAACTCGAAAGTTTGCGAGGCTTCGATACTCTCGGAACTTGAAGTGCTGATTGCGTTTTCTAACTGGATTATCTTGCTTGAAGAATCGAAGTCGAGATTTTTGCATAAATCTTTATCGACAACAAAATACGAAGCAAAATATGACAATATACAAATTCTTTAGATTCTTTACTCGTTCATTTTATACTTCTTTTTATTTAAGTTTCGAGAGTTTCGAGGAAACTCGGAAAGTGCAAAGTTTCGAATTCTTGAAACTCCAAACATTCTTGGGTTTCGAGGGGTTTCGAGGTTCCGACAAACCCACCCCCAGTTTTTTTAAAACAGACTAATCTAAATTTTGGTGTCAATCGATTTTACAATCACTTATAGAGCTCGCGATAGAAACAACACTAATACGAAAGACAGTTACGCGATGTAATTAGATACAATTCTATCAAAATTGACGGACGTACTAAATGGAATAGAATTCTCACAATACGGTCTGCGAGGTTTAATTCGCAATCAGTTTTATCGCAACTCCATTCGCCCTCACACGAACAAGATCGCTTGTCGCTACCTAGCATTGCCCTAAGCTCGCGTCTACTGTCCTCGAGTGAGAAAGAACTCTGTACCAAAGATCGATATCGCTGCAATTGCCAAAACGTTGAAACTCGAAACGCCACTTCTTCGACGCTTTGATAATCTTTAAGTGCCATTCGTGTCAAAGGTCGACAAGTCTTCAGAGGGGAATTCATATCACCTTAATTACAAAACCTTCAACTCGTCGAACTTCCCAACTGAAATACCCAGCGCGGAAGAGATCGACTAAATTTTCCAGCGAGCAACGTGGAGCATCGGTACTTTAGCCGGTTCGCCAAAGGAAGCGCGCGAGAAGCGCGATTGAATGGCTTTAATATTAAATCCCTCCGCGTTCCTCGATCCTCAGCGCTGACGTCGTTAAACTTATCGCTCATTCGTCGACTCATTTATCACGCCGGCCGCATTTTCGCGTGATTATTTGTACATTTTGTACATACATAAGTGCAAGCTTCTACGGGAGCGCGGGAAATACCGTCGCAGCACCGCGCGTTTAGCTTCTCCGATGCAATCAATGGTCCAATTAAATCGCATTCTTAACGCGTACGTCTCTAACGATTCGTTTCTGTCGACTCTTTTCTTCCCTCGTTTATTTCAGGATTCGTCCGCTCGTGAGCCAGGTTCGTTCGGCGGGTCGGAAAATCAGCGTCCATTCGAGCTTAATTCACCGCGCGTATATGTTTATAATGGGAGGGAACAGTCGCGGCGAGGAATTAAATGGAAAAGAAGAAAAGAGGGTGAAAGGGCTGCTTGTTCTCGCGTCGAAGGGATTCTGTCGCTGAAAAACCCGTCGGGAGTCTATGTATTCTAGAAAGTCTACCTTCGTCCCTGGGAGTAGCCGCTAATTCTAATATTCAAAGATGCATGTGAATTTAACGTCGCAGCACAATTGTTTGCGCGCGCGTTTCAATTAAAAATCAGCCGGCTAAGGTGTTTCTTTTATTACTGTTATTCTGCGAGCAATAATAAATATCGTTGTAAGCTGCGAAGCTTAAAAGTTTCTGCGATTCCGATTGCCTCTTACTAAAGTAACTCCGTTTCTGCGACACCTTCTGACTGGTTTTTTTTTCCAAATAATAAAAGGCATTAGCCTGACATTGCATCAAAGCTTTGCATTGTAAAGCGACAAGGCTCTCCCTGCAACGAGCATTCAATTTGGTTCCAAGTACAACGCACGGGAAATTAAATTCTCGTCGATTGTTCCTCGAGGGCAATCTGTCACTCGACTATGTTGTTACGTTGCTGCTATCGCTGCTTTGACGTGAGAATTTGCTACTTGTATTGCTAGAATTCAATTCTAGCGTTGAGGGAACGCTGTACTCTCTAAAATGGGTAGCTAAAATCTTGCAGTGGCGTTCTACTAATTCTAAAACTCGAGCAACTTCCGTCGCTCGGCAGCGCGCTCTGTGAAAATTTAGCTACTCGTCGCAGAAACAGTTTGCATAGACGTTCGTGCGTTTTTCGCGGCGGGAAAACTTCGCACCGTGAATGCTTCCCAAGACACCAGTGTTTTCTCCAGCCACGCGTCGCCGTTTGCATTCACTTTCGCCGGGAAACTCCGCGTAGCTTGAACGAGATATTAAAAAAAAAGGAAACAAAAAAACGGGACGCGACATGGCGTTTCTTTTAGTCGTCGATTCGGTGAATGCAATCGGCGAGGAATTGTACACGACGCCGTTACGTCACGTGAATCATCGCTAAGTATAAGGGTATAAGTAGGTAACCGAAGTATAATAGAGAGGTGGGCGAGTTTTTAAGAAATTACCAGGCGGAACGTGAAGAAAAAAGAGCCATAATGTGTAAGCGATTTAATATTTTAAGCGTTGGTTTAGGCACCGGTCAGATTAACGAGATTTAACTGATATAAACTATTAAGGATTATTTATTAGCTATTATATATAATATATATAAATATATATGTATATTATATAACTATATTGTAGTAGGGAAATCAAATTTTACGTACCACAGAGCTATTTGTATAAAAGCCGTTTATTTCGACTGTATCGGTCAATTGTCAGAGCTCGATATTTAATTGCCCGCAGTGCAGTGCAGTCGGCAATCGTTTAGGTATTACGTAAAGGGTGGCAGAAAATCTGCGGTACATTCGGGGAGGAAATGAATCGCTCTTGAGAAATTTAATCGAACACCCGGGATAATATTCTTTCTCGCAACCGTTCATTGTTAAGCAAACTCACTTTCGAATGTTACAAAATTTTTTTTTTAGTTTCTCGATAAGTGTTTAACTATACTTGAATGCCTCTACATTGCGCACGAGTCTATTACGGTGGACGTCGTCTCGTACCTTCGAAGAGATTCTCGAAATTCTTTTCTCCTCGAAGTAAACGCTCTCTTCTCCAACTGTACCGCGAGGTTCGAGGCGACCCGCGCATTTTAGGGAACCAACCGGCAGAGGATTCTAGTTTCTTTTTTCCCCCTTAGCCCTTAGGTGTACGTGTGTCACGTTCGTATTTTCAGAGCTAATCATTAAGTTTTTGGTATCGCGGGGGACGGCGGGACTTCTGTGTAAGATTTTTACGAGAGGCGTCGCGTGTTTTCGAGCCACCTGAATTTGCAAATGTGTGTGTGTCCGTATTCTCGGGGCGAACGACGCGTCAGCGGGTGCCCGTTGATTCTGCAGAGGCGGGAGGGATGGTTCCTCCTCGATCGGTATAGCGCCGCAGGGACGGTAGGCGCGGACTGAATTGTCGTTTGCCCGCTGAACGATCGTGTCACTTGTATCTCGCTTGACTACACTGTGTAGACTCCGGTCGCTTTTGCTGTATGATTTTACAAAGAATAAAGAACACCTACAAGACAGTTTAAGTGGCGTTTGTTGATTGAAGGGTATGGGGCGCGCTATTGCTTTTAAATTTAATTACTGGGCGCTACCCTGACGCCGGGAATCCACCGGGAAGCTAAGCTAAGCTATGCTATGCGATGCTAGGTTTCAGCTTAGCTTTTGGTGGAAATGGTCCATAAGAATGTATTGAAGCTAATTTTTTTAAAACGTAGCATGACATAGCATTGCTTAGCTTCCCGGTGGATTCCCGGCTTAACATTGCGATTCAGTCAAATGATTTTTGGTGGCGGGAGGAAGTCTTCTTGTACAACTCGAGGACACGTGAGGGTGTCCTGTGTTTTGTACATCTTATCTGGCAGACAGATAATGGCCCGGGGTCACAAGGCACAAGCTGAGGTCTCGTTCTCTATGGGTAGGGTTGCCACTAGGGAATTCAATCCCGGGATGCGCGATCCCGGCTGTTTTTTGGACTCCAAAAATCCCGGGATTTGATATAACTAATTCCGAGAATTTCGGGATTTTTTAAAAATGTGAATTACTTCATGAACACCTAAAAAATATAAAAATAAACAGAATAAATCAACATAGTCATTTTATAATAATAAGAACAATAATAATAATGATTTATTTAAATAATAATATTAACTCACCTGTAACTAACTAAACTATATTTATTTTAACAATGATACTCTCACTTTCCGTTATTTCGAAATCGCGCGAATTGCAAATTGAAACTTGTCTGATCACGTAAAGTCGAAACATTGTAGATATGTACTTTTTAGGTGCTTTGCTCTTCCTTCGTTCGCATTTCCAAAAATCTTCATAATGGTTTACTGATATTATCTACTTATTGAGACTTTATTATTATTCATTGTTCTACTGTTTTTATTGTTAAAAATGATTTTAGTTTATGTTTCAGACTAATGATAGAAAGTTAGTGTGTTTACTTTAAATAAAAATTTAGAATTTTAGCACATAATAAATCATTTTAATTACTGAATTTTTCTATCATCCAATCCCGAGATTAGTCCCGGGATCCCGAGATAGACTTTAAGAAATCCCGCAATCCCGGGATAGTAAATAATGACCGGGATTGAATTCCCTAGTTGCCATACGTCCCGTATTTCACTGTTCCCGTGAAATATTTTACAGAGTAAAATAAACCATTACCTACACAATTTTTTCATGTTTTATTTATTTAGTTAAATAAACGTTTCGTATCAATGCTTGGCAATTCTAAAAATAAACCATTACCTACCCACTTTTTTCATGTTTTATTTATTTAGCAATTAAACGTCCCGTACCAATGTTTGGCAATTATGACAACCCTATCTATGGGACCACATTTTAAAACCTTATTTGTTAGAAATCTCGGGGCACCACTTTATAAAAGGGGCTGTATGGTTGAGCTTAACCGGACGAGTAAGCTCGGAGACCTCGGATTACACCTACGCTATAGTTGCATAACTATTTTTTAACACACTTAGTTGTCTGCGGATGGAAAAAATATACTGAGATGATAAATTAACAGTTTCACTAGCGTCGGCGTGTTTTCGCGACCTGGGATCTGCAACCTGTGCCCCGCTGTCGCGTGATTTCACGCCGATCAGTTTTCAAAAGCGCCGAAAGTATCGCCCGGGGGTCCCACAGTGTTTTCTTTAATAACAAACCCAGCTCGGAGCCCGCTTTCTACTTTACCGCCTCGGAAATGCCTCGCTCGCGCGAGTCACGTGCAGCCGAGAGCGACAAGAAGACCAGCGCGCGGATGAGTCAACCACCAACGGGAGTTGAAATTTCTATATCTGCCATTAAATATTTATGATAGCATTATATTATACATGGATTGGCGAGTTCCGATTGGTGAGTAAAAGAAGTCTAAACTCGACCTGATTGGGACAATTTTAAATTTTATATGTAGGTAAGTCCATGTCAGAATGAAGAAATCTTAAAATTTTTATGTAGTGCTTTATTATTGTATAATACTACATATTTAATTTTCCACTGCCTGCGATTCATGGCTCAGGTCAGCGTCTCGTCTAGAATGTTATAAATAAGCTTCACGAATTCATCGATCAAAGCGTTTATGTCTCGTGGATCTGGGAATAAACAATTCTGACACAGGGATTTCATTGTTGTGGCAAGCTTCATCAGACCCATTGTTCTCATGATTTTTGCTGGAACTGTTGTACTTGTTTTACCGATGTACAGGCTACAGTTACAGAGGTACACCTCCAAAGGCTCGCTTTTAAGATATTGAATATTTTATAAATGGAAAAGTAGTAGAGAAGTGTACAAATGTATTAGTAATGTTTCTTTATATTCTGTTTCTGTCTAGTATGTTAATCACATTCCGCTTACCTTAATTTAATCTCGACAAATCCAGTGAAATATGTGACAGTTGCATAAAGTCCTCTCAGGAATACGCAACTGCTATTATAATAAACGCGACCATCTTGAATGGGCAGTTTAGCCACTTTCTCCCAAAGATTCAACAAGTATCCATTGGCTAAACCCTCGAGGAATATGTAGTACTTGTCAGAGCAGTAAATAACGAAACCAGTTAAAATGTCTCTGGAATGTTCTTCTTCCTGTGCCTTGAATTATGTTAAAAAAGAACCGGTTGCAAATAGATTAAAAAAATGTTCTCGGAAATGTTGGCGTTATTGAATATTAATTAAATGACGAACCATTGTTGGGTATTAAAGGAAAACTGGACTAATTTGAATACTTGAAATTAGTGCCAAAATCTTTTTTTATAAAGAAACAAAAAGTACAAAATCTTTTTTTTGTTTAAAAATGCAAAATCTTTTTTGTAAAAGAACAAAAAGTACCATTTTTGTAAAAGAACAAAAAGTACCATTTTTGTAAAAGAACAAAAAGTACCATTTTTGTAGAAAAACAAAAAGTACCATTTCATGTAGAAGAACAAAAAATACCATTTTTGTAAAAGTGCCATTTTTTGTAAAAGAATTGCTTACTGTATAATTATAAGAGGACACTTTTCGAAGAATTAAAGTTAACGTGCTTTTTTTTCATGAAAACTTTACCTCAGCTTCAAAACTCTCGTTGGAAGAACCCCGCGTGACCGATAAATGGGAATTGTGAGAAGATACTTCGTCCAAGATATCACATGCTAAATTCAAATTGTTTAAAATCATGAAAATTCGATTCAGTATATCATCACGCAGAAGAACATTTTCATAAACTGTCCGAAGATCGCAAGCCAAACGAGCTTTAATCTTTACGGAGGTACCAAACGACATAAGAGAGTCGCTGGTGATGGGAGAATCTTTGTCCAAAGTTGAGAATTTCTCGTAATTCTCGTCACCGAAATGTGGACAGTATATACTCCGAGGATGAAATAAACTGCCCGCCAATCTCACTTCCCAAGATCCTCTTAGGAAATCGGATAAATCGAATGTGGCTACGCCAAGCAACACTTCCTGCACCGATACCTCAGGCGCTTTCGACGATTTTGTTTCCACTGATGCGACGTAATTTGATTCCTCAGCCGCAGAAATCAAAGATCCGGCAGCATTTTTAAAGCGAACGCCGATTATCTGTATTTACCAAACGCATGTTTCAAGTTTCAAGTTATAGATACTTTCAAAAAACTGTCACCACACTATTATATTTAATTTACTTGAACAGTTAAGAATTTCGTTAAGATGAAGCTTATCAATTCTTCAGGTCGGAAATCTTCACGGAGGAAACATTTAACAAATTCAAAATAAATTGCTCTAGCAGGAGTATAGTATGGCGTAACAACTGTACGATCAACGAATGTAGTTTTCGCGTAAAGATAATGGTAATTATTTGCCACCACTATAGCATCAGGGAAATTTGACATTTGTTCCAATTTAATCGATATAGGATTCAATCTCGCTCTAAGCTGTCTGTTTGACAGAATATCTTCGCATTGCACGTAAATCAAGATGGATGAGACGGTCGGTAGTTGAGGCGTTTTATCGTAAACGGTAATTGTACCCATATCTAAAGACAAGAACTTATTTTCAGTTAATATTGCTATAAAATGGTATATAAGTATATTGAAAAAAGATGTCACTGCTTTCCCAGCTGAAACGGTGTATAATTATTGATACCTATGTCTTTATCCTGAAATAAGTGTATAGATATTCACATATGTAACCCATAAAACAAAACATACATATATGAAGAGCCCAGGCGAAAATCGATCATAGTCCATTCTAAATCGAAATTGAGATTTTAGCATCGTGTGTCAGAGCTTAAGAAAAGCTATCAAAGTGCGAGAAAAAAACTAGTCGAGTCAAAAAAAATTAAGGACCAAAGAATCTTGGGTTCGGGGAAGAACGATCAATGTCACAATTCTTGAATGAAAGAATGAGCAAAGTCCAACTAGATGATCAGACCGCGTAGAACCATGAGCCTATCCCGCACCGCGACCATTGTTCGTAATAAAAAATCTTAGACATTTACCTTATTTTGTGATACTAACACTACAATCATTACCAGCATGATCCTTACTCCCACCAGAAAAAATAATCGTTTTCCTAGGGAATTCAGAGTCCCCCAGAGTGTCCCAAAGCAGAGTTGGGCAAAATGTAATCTAATTACATTTTTATCCAGCCACAATTTTGTCAACTACCAAAATGAACGATTACAAAAAATAATGTGTAATCCACCACACAATTACATTTTAATCGTAATGTGTAAGTTGTAATTAGATTACATTTCGTCCAACTCTGTCCCAAATAATCCCGGAGTGCCCAGCTGACGCCAGCTGCAGCGATTTTCTGAAGTACAGTGCATTGAGTGCAAAATGGGGAACGTCGGCAAGTCATAGTGGGGATAAGCCCACGATTCTGGTATCAGTGGCGCCGCGTCACGGCAGTCGACTGCAGTCGACCGCGATCGTTCATGAAGATAGTTGCGTGTGTGTTCAAACGAGGCAACTTTGTATCAAATGTCAACTACATATGTATTATTATTAACGGTGGGTGCGTGACAGTGTGCATTGAGAAGTATCGTGAACTTTTTGTTACTGAAAACGATAATGAATTTTCTGGTTCGTTATTTGTTAACAAGTCGTTATAAAATATTAAAGTAGGTAAAGTAGAATGCTGAATTTACCAGAGAACAAAGTCTCCGCAGGTAAATTCATTTCGTGGATAACCTCTTTTTTTTGCTTTCGTCCTTTTGATTTCATTCTTTCAGGTCTTTTAGTACGAACAGGCTTTTTAGATTTTTTAGACTTTTTCGTTTTCGAGCATTGTTCCGTGGAAGCTTCAGTGGATATGGTAGGCAATTGAATATTCAATGATTCCGATGGGAAACGATTCTTTTTTAGCATCTTCCAAAACTTGCATTGGTGCGTCTTATCTAATGAAATTCGTAGTAAAACAGTCTTACCCGGAAGACTTTGACGAGTGTCGTAATTATTTGATACCTGGTATCGCGTCGAGATATGTGGCTATACTGAAATCACCATCGGTATCATCTGTTATCGTTATTGGTTCTGCCACTGGCAGAGCTAATGGTTTAGCGACAGAGTTGGATTCAGGAAAATCGAGAGGATATATTTCAAGAAAATTGTGTTGTCCGATGTCGACAGATTCATCGCCTATATAAAATCCTTTTACTTTGTCTCTCTTGGCTCTGTGGTTCGTTAAAAATTTTAGGGATCCTTGGAACATTTACCTTAACTATTTCGTGTATTATTCTAATATCAAAATATATTTATCTACCAAAATAATTTATACAGAAGGCTTTGAAATTCTCTGATGTTATAAACTCGACCAACCTTTCTGAAAGCTTTCCTTTCCCATAGAACATGCGGTAGGGGATTGTGTAAGTAAAGAACTTTCGTAACTGCGTTTCATTGAAATGAACCAAATGATGAACGGAGAAAACGACCCAGAATGTGTTTTCCTTGATTGGACATGGCACGGATCGTATGCACTTATCACCATGTTTGGTGTATATCTGAATAATAGTGGTCATTATGACCAAACCATTTCCATTAGTTAATTAGTCTTTACATAAGGGAAACATTTAATGAGGGAAAAGAATAAGAAGATACATAAGATCCTTAAGATATAAATAATTTTATATTCCCTTGTAAATATGTATATTAAAAACAATTCAGTAATAATGAACACGAATACCTAAGGAAACAATCTTATTTTAAAATGTACATGATAAGAGATAAATAACAAAGATGTACATAAATAATTTGTATGTTTAGAATTATTTAAATTTAACAGAATATGTGACTTCCTAATGTTGAAGGCACTATATACCTATATTTGTAGTAAAACGAGAAAGTGGAAAATATATGTGATTTTCCTGTTAAGAACTGGTATTATTATTGTACAGTAATTTCTTCTACGCAACGTTTTTAAATAAAAGCAAAAGTGAATGCGGAGATTGTGTATACCTTTGTGGCAGTATCCCAGAAACGACAATCGAATTTGAAAGTATAACCTGGTAAGAGATCGTATTCGACGTGTATTTCTGCTAGCATTTCACCAATATTTAGAATATTTTTGTTCGATTCGGAAACATCAGGTGCATTTTTCACTATTTTCTTTCCCTTACCCCGACGCTTTTTTGGCATCTTAACCTTGGCTTTAACCTTATCTTTAACGGCGCTCCCATCATTCTCGATATTCGCATCAGATTTAGCGGTAACGGAGAATCCAAAAGTTATTATAAAATGCATATTGATGTATTAACGATTATCTCGTGGTTATATTATTATTCTACTAGTTTTAAAAATACTCTAATATCTCGTAACATTTAATGCAATTGTAATCGAAGTATTTGTAGATTTCGACTTTTATGACTTCGGGCGGTCTTCGTATTTACGAATTACTGTACGTAAGAAGCTTAGTCAGTAAAATAATAATTACTGTAATACTTGCGAAGCAACGTTCACTCGATGGGCGCGCGCGAATTAATATTATTTTATAAATGAATAATTTATCAAGCACGTGTATATTGATTGTATTTCCCGCTAAAGGATTTCGAGAAATTCAATATGGCGATTTATTACTGATTCGACTAGAAACACCACGGCGTCAGAAGGATAATACTAGCGAAGGAAGCTTGTTTTATAATTTCCGTAATTGAGTTACTCACGGTCTAAGTTCTCATTAATATAAGTACGATACAGTATTTATGCTGCGGCGTTAATGTACATATCAGAGTTCCTTTCCATTTATGCCTTTTAAAAGTAATATGTTTGAAGGTGCATTAAAAGTTTTTTACCATTGAGTTCAAGAGAATTTTTATCAACAATGTCCCAGGACGACGACGTAGGATTTTTGTACAAAACAATGAGTAAGTTTCAAGAGTAATGCAACATCGTACCGTTCAAACACGCATCAGATAACACGCGAATAAAATTTCAGTACACATTAGCACTGAATCTATGTTTTCTGCTAAAACTGAACTAATAACATAAGCCTCAGCTGTCTGTTAATATACTTAAAACGACATGTGGGAGAACCTTGTTAAAAATACAGTATTTTACAAAACACACATATGTAAATAACCGTTTAATTTTTCCGAGAAATATATTTTACAAATAATGTACGGTACATACTCTTTCGTACGCTTCTATCTTTATACGAAATGATCGTGGCGTTAATTAAACATCGTTTTCTCCTTCGAAAATATTGTTACTATAAATTCGATTTAATACATACGTAGTCATTCAATAAATATTTATTTAATACTCGGTAAATTATCGCTGAGATGGTATACAGAAGATTAACCTGTTCCAATAGCCGGCATATTACGCGTATGTCAGCTTTTATGAAGCGACGGCTCGTCATGTTCATCCAGTAGTGGGAGGACATTTGAAAACTATACATATAGTCGTGTACGATGTGTCAGTAGAACCGAACGACAAAATAAGTCTGTGCAACTCGAGGAGTACAAAATAATCCAATAGAAGTTATCGAAAAGTGTCATTTTAAGGCTAATATGACTAGTTTTTGTATGTATTTGTTGTAGATAAAACGCATAACCTAAAACTTAATCTTGTTATAGATTTCTCAAGAACGCATATCTTTTTAATTAAGCACACTTTTCAGCGAGCAATGTTTTGCCGTCATTCCCGTTTCTTGCGCTGATTTAACATAATGTGCGCGTAAGGAACTCTAATACGCATCCTTTCTTCCAGTCGAAAGAGACCCGAAGAAGAGGAGGGTCAAGCCTGTGGGAACGGCGCCTTTGCTTGATTTCGATTTAGGTGAGAGTTCCGATGACAGCGATTTCAGGATCGAAGATCACTGCGAGGAATCTGACGACGATTCGGAGGATTCCAACGACATCGGGAAAGGTAAAGTATAGCACGAGAATCTGAAGTGCGACAGTGAGCTTGGGCGTGACGATTGTAGTCGGCTAATATAGAATCTGTTGCGTATGTTAAAAAGAGGAAGAAGATGCGTCGGAGGAATCCGACGACTCCTTGGAGGATCCGCTACTCGGTAGAAAAGAGAAGCCTAACTTGACCGTGGGAGACGTGATCGAGCAGGCGAGGCAGCAAGCGCAAAAGGGTGGCCCCCTCGATGATAAATTAAATAAGATGTTAATTTGTTGTGGTTGTTTAGGGGACAGAAGCGACGATATTAATGAAATTGTTGAATGCGATGGGTGTGGTGTTAGCGTGCACGAAGGTAAAAATATGGAGCATTATTTAATATGTACAAGTATTCGAAGTTTAGATCGCACATGGCTATAGGCAAGGAAGAGAAGAATTGTATACTTTAAATTTATTTCAGGATGCTATGGTGTGTCCGACGTTGAAAGCTTTTCAAGCACAGATTCTTTGTGCCAGTCGGCGCCATGGTTTTGCGAAGCTTGCAGCGCAGGTATCGAAGATCCTTCCTGTGAACTTTGTCCGAACAAGGGTGGAATCTTTAAAGAGACTGATGTAGGCAAATGGGTCCATTTAGTATGCGCACTTTATGTACCCGGCGTTGCTTTTGGAGAAGTATGTAGTGGTTTTACTTGTATTAAGGGGTCATGCCTAGTTGGCAGGCAAAAGAAACGTGATTATCAGGATTTTTTTGTGGAAAATCTAATGTATATTTTTTACAACTATTCGCTTATTTTGAAAGTACATATATTCAGCAACTCACAGTAATTATGTTACTCTCCCAGAAGCTATTCTTTTTTAGCGGTGAGCACGATTTCTCCGAGCCGGATCATCTGAAATCGAAAAGTGAAGAAGATTCTGTTGGTATACGAGTTCATCTAGTTCGTGAACGAATGATTTTTGTTTCTAATGCAAACTCTATTTTTAATTTACGAGAAACGAACAATTCAGACCTCGAGAAATCATGATTTTGCGTTAAACGGCCGGTGATTTTGTCTGAAATCATTTTTTTAAAAAATCCTTCGTTCACGAACGAGATAAACTCATATATTAACAGAATCTTCTTCACTTTCTGATTTCAGATGATCCGGCTCGGAGAAATTGTGCTCACCACGCAGCGCCGTTATAAAAACAGCTTCCGCGAGAATGGCTGTTATTCCTTCATTATTTAATATTTTCGTATAACAAAATTCCTGAGGGTTGCTGAATATATGTACTTCTAAAATAAGGAAATAGTTTTAAGAAACATGCATCACATTTTTCACAAAAAATTCCCGAAAATCACGTTCTTTTTCGTTTGCCAACTAGGCATGACCCCTTCAATCACGAACGTACTGAAACTTTATTTCATACGTATCTACACTTAATTAATATACTACGATATACACACGTATATGTAATTATTTTAGGTGGATCGTTTATCGAGTGTTACGCTCTTCGAAATGGCATATAGTAAATGGGGAGCGAAGCAATGTTCTTTATGCGAGGATGCACGTTTCGCTCGCACTGGCGTGTGCATAGAATGTGATGCAGGAATGTGTCATACGTATTTTCATGTAACCTGGTAAGAATAATTCTCGAAGCGTCCAAAATCTTTACAGCGAACATATTTGAAGGGGTAAAAAAAACTCTGTAAGGCGAAGTCGACAATGTAACATCGTGTTTTTACAGTGCACAAAGAGAAGGTCTATTATCCGAAGCTCATAGCGAAGAAGTCGATCAAGCTGATCCATTCTATGCGCACTGTAAACTTCATTCCGATAAAACTCTCGTACGTAGGCGTAGACGCAATTGGTTAGCTCTGCAATTGCGAGCTCAATATCGGCAACAGTTATTAAAACAACCCAATCACTTAGACACCGAAGAGCAGCGTAGAATTCAAAGGAAACTGTCGAAGCATAGGCATAAATATTTAGCTCACAAAGCATCGCGACAACCGCCATGGGGTAAGTTAGCAAATCCAACAGAAGCGATGCTAAATATCATAGAAAATATTCTCGCTATTCACAGTACCAACTCAGAAGATGCCTAGGCTATTAACCACGTCCGCTTCCGCCTGCCGGCAATTAGCAAGAAAAGCAGAACTTATGGGCGTTGATACGGCTGCGTTGGAGGCGCAGGAAGCACAACTTGTAGCGTTAGTGGACGTGAGGAAAAAGTGGCATATTCCGCCTGCTTTCAGTGTAGAATTCATTGGTTACTACTTGGACCGAAATCTGCGTGTAACATCTATGAAAAGGCGATTGCAAGAGCTTGTTGATATTAATTCGCAATTACTTAACGAGCAACAAAGGCTAGATAGAAAATACGACGAAGTAATGAAGGATAACGAGGAGCAAATTCGAGTGAATGTAACATTGAAAGAGAAGATAGAGATGTATCATCAAGTGCTTCAGAACAGTGGCTACGGAAAGCCTCTGCCACAAATCACTGACTTGGCGAAACCGAGGATAGCGCCGACTCTAGGTAAGTTATTTACGTGCTACGCGAGACCCGCAGGTGTATCATAATTTTCAATAGGTACAGGCTTAGGTGTACCAACCGCAGCAGCCCTGAAGATGGGGGTCGGATTTCCGTTGCCAGTTGGTAAAGGGATAGAAGGATTACGCGAAGGTAGAGTGTTAAGCAGCCAGGCGCAAGATCAGAACCATAAGGGTGAACTGACGTTGAGGCATCAATGTGGGATATGTAGAAGATCTACGAACCAGCATCTCCTCGCAAAATGTGATACGTGCCATCTTCATTATCATTTATCTTGTCTTAGTCCGCCACTGTCTCGTATGCCTAAGAAAACAAAGCTAATGGGATGGTACGTGCGTTATCGTATTAATCTATTTATCGACATGTTCTCGCGTTTAGATATAAATACGAAGTTCATAAAATACGAAGTAATCCTCGTCTTTATCGTCTTTTTCAAGGCAATGTTCCGAGTGCGATAAAGAGTCATCTGGATCAGAGGTTGAACGCGTCGACACATCGGCTCCGCGTAAATTAAGGCACTGTAAGGATGACTCTAATTTAACATCGACACCCCCGCAAGAAGTGCAAGCGCCCGCAACACCAACCACGCCTAGCACCTCGAAAAATTCTTCCACTAGTCTTAATAGTGTAGCAAATATCACAGCCCCTGACACACCAACAACACCGAAAGTAATTACTATTTTACATTATTGTCTCCTACGGCAGGTGTGTTTATTTCTACCGCATTTCATACTCGTCTCTGCAAACGAATACAGGTGACTATCAAACCAGTCGGACCGCAGCCTCTGTCGTCGACTCCCATTCAGCCCGGGGAACCAGTGTACAATCACCAGCCTATCAATAACGTGACAATAGCAACGAGGGAAGGATCGCCCGAATATATGGTAGCTTCAGCGGATGGTACAGAATCTGTCTCGCAAAGAAGCGCGAAGAAGAGGAGAAGGTTCGTAAAACAGTGCGGTTACGGATGAATATAGACTACAGAAGTTTGTCGCGTGTTATCAGGGAGAAGCACAAAAGGTACACTCCTGATCCAATTACGGGTGTAAAGCAAAGGAAGCGAAAACATAAAAGGAAAAGTCTTGACGTTGAAAATCCGGAAGTACAAAGTCAGCCGGAAGTTCATAGGAGAATAACAATAAAAGTATAATTTCGATATTTTAGTGTAAATTGGTCACATTATCCTCTTTCTTATCGTAATATTTATTCCGTTAAACAGATAAAGCCAATTCCAAGACCGGAGGGCGAGGTAGCATCTGAATCAAGTCCACAGATGTTCATCGCCACGTCTACTAGTACCGAAATCACGTCTCCGCCGCCGCCAAAATTACCACCGCCGCCTGTTCCGCCTTTACTTTCGAATACCGCACCTGTAACGGCAAATGTACCTACCAATAGTACGAGTAATAGGGTATCTACGGGGAATGCAAAGAAGGGGAAAGATACAGACCTTTTAACGCATTGCAATGTCTGTGATATGCCCGGCACCAATCAAAATCTCGTCATGTTAGTTTATATAGATATATTCTCAGTGCCTGCATCTTAAGTTTATTTCCGAATTCATGACCTTATCAATTTTCGCATCTCAGGTGTGATGAATGTAAAAAATGCTACCACTTCACCTGTCTTGATCCGCCAGTTAAAAAATCGCCCAAAAGGAGAGGCTATTCTTGGCATTGTGCAGACTGCGATCCTAGTGTAAGTTGATCATTCTTTATTATCTGGTATTTATTGTAACACTTACCCCCCAAGATATGTTTAAGGTACTTTTTATTTAGTCAAGATAAGGTCAGACAAAGATAAAAAGAAGATAAATTCGGTAATACAGAATGCTAATTTTTCTAAGGAGAGACTAGATTAAAGCGCGATCGATGCGAATACGTGACGAAATATAAAGTACTTTAATGTTAAAGCACATGTAAACCATAAATTCTCTGAATGATCGTAAACGTAGAAAGAGCAATCTTATTAATAACTAGTTGCTAACATTAACTAATTATTTTCAGTAAAAGCTGTGCCCATCTTTATTTATTGAATAATCGAATACAACGTTCGATTTACGAAATATCGAATGGCAATTAGTTATTAATACGAAAAAAAAAAAAAAAATTTAAATCTCACTTTTATAAAAGAAAATGGGAACAATTCTTCATAAAAGATGGATAATACACCTACACTTCATATAATTTTGAAGCAGGCCAAAGTAACAAATTAGGCTAAAACTTATTTATGGATACTTTTATCTTTGATCTAAAATTGTCACTAGGATAATATATATTGAAGTTAAATCAAACTCAATAAAAGAAGGAATCTGTAATAGTAAAAATATTTCTTTTATTTCAGGCCTCTGAATCTGAGACTTAATACCAACAATTTTATGTCTGCAGCTATAATTCTACGTTTAAATAAATTAAGGCATTAAATGTCATTATGTTTTTTGTAAAATACACAGAATATAGATAAATCTTTTCCTCCTATTCAAACAAATCTCTTCAAAATACATACAGCAAGTCTCGCTTATAAAGCTTAGAAATATGTTTCATAATTTCGATGTTTCGTCAGCAAACTTCTTCGCACATTATTTCGAATTGGTTGCATTGTTCAGTGTTTTATAATTTCTATATTTTCGCATACATGTATGGCGGTTGTATCAAGAATTCCGGATAGTGTAATCTAATAGTACAAAGGTAAGACGAAATGTTTTCAACAAGATGGAAAAACGTAACCAATTTTTATATTTGCAGGAACCGACAATTTTTATACATTACAATCTCAAAATTTATTTCAGTATTTACAATAAATTGCATTATCTACATTCCACATAAAATGTAACTCAACATTAAACACAAAAAGGTTTAATATTATAATTGTTAACGTGAATAAATCAATCTTTCGTTTAAAGCTTCTTAAAGATTTAAAGTTTCTTGTGCAATAATGTGAAGTGTATATACAGACTGCCAAAAGCAAGCTGGGAAAGATACGTAATTCACGAAAACGCAGTTTTCGTTTTATTCCTACCAGCTATAAAACCATTATAAAAGTCTTGTGCATTCATACATTTGCCACGAAAAATGACTTCCTTTACAGAAATGCAACTTTCGCCTTTACATTTTATAATTAATGCCTCTCTCTTTTTATCATATACCGAGACACCTGAAAGGACACGTTTTTTCTAAAAAAAAAACTCAAACAATTCGTCTGTAATATTTTCGTATATTCTGATATTATCTATAAAATCATATATTTACCTGGAGGTTCTAGTTTAAGGATGGCTGCGACTGGTTCTATATTTTTAACATCACGCAATTTTATTTTTGTATCCTGAAACGTTGCAGTTAACGGATACAGCCCCAAAAGGGCGCGATGCAAGTCGTACACATTTTTCGCAGACATTTCATTCCACTTAATTACAGCTATTTCCGATGTTATCTTCGGCGCTGAAGAATGTAATATAAATTAGCAATACGCGCATTCTTATTTACACTTTCGATTGGGTAAATGCACATTTATACCATATGTCACATTTTCCTCATTTTGAGCTGTTGCAGATTCCACCAACTCTGGTAAATTCTCAAACGTCTCCATCAACAGATTTGCTCCTAGTTTTGCTAATCTACTATACAGTTCCGGCAGTGTTTCATGGTCACCGATATCCGTTTCCTTTTGCAGCACTATTTCCCCTACGTCGAATCTGAAATACCATTGAATCTTCGAATGTTTCAAGAATGCTAGTAACACTGTGTACGAAACGAAATTTCCTGCGTATAAATAACTTTTACTTCTTAGGCATTATTTTCGTTATGGTAATTCCAGTCTGTCGATCTCCATTCATTAATGAATAAATTATTGGCGCTGCTCCTCTCCACCTCGGTAACATACTACCGTGAACATTTAACATGCCCCTGTGGAAGATTAATCGATTAAAATCGTAACAGCCCTTATTTCGAATAAGTCGTTTCGAAAACTCCTTTACGGACAAACCGCTTACAATGGGAATGCTTTTATAACGTTAAGTGGGATCATATGGCCAAACGAAACAACTATCCCGATATGAAACCGGGACAAATTGATTTCCACTGGCCATTCGTTTATAACGATTCCTTTCTTTCTCGCATACTTGATGACTGCGTTCTCTTTTTTCTTCTGCGCAGTAACAACCTCCAATCGCTGCAAAGCTCTGGATTCACTGCATAAAGGACGATGTGTTAAAATAGAGCCAGAAAACTGTTTGACTTAGACTGTAAGAAAGATTCCTTACTACTTATTGTATAAAACTTTCAAGCTTTCCACCGCGAATTCGTCTGTGCCGAAGAATAGTACATTCCACGGACCATTTCTGGGTGAACTGTGCGATTCTCTGGTACCGGTATGATACTGGTTATGTACTGTCGCTTTAACCGTAGACAGTAGCGTTCTGTTGAATTTCTTTAACGTACAGAAAAATGGTGTTATTCTGAGTGCGACGAAGTTGAAATGCACCATACTGGTTATACTGTCATTTAGAAAATCGGGTAATATACATTTCCAAAATATCCATTGCGGAGTTAAAGTTTAAACCAAACACACGGTTATGTTACACATCGATACACACGAGATATTAAATCTCACAGCAAGCTTCTTGAACCTCGGGAACTTACTGCCAGAGGGCTTTATTTGAAATTGAAAAAAATTTTAAAAAATTAAAAATGATGAGGCGCCGATGTAAAAAAAACTGAGAGTCGTAGATTAAATAAGGAACAAAATTATTTTGTACTTTTTAGCGCATTTTTATTTTTTTGAAGTCAGTTTTGGCTATACTTCCGAAAACCGGTCAAACCCGATTGGGCTAAAATTTTGCAAATAGGTTCATGTTGCATAAAAATAACGTTTGCGAGAAGGATTTTTGGCGACTCGAATATTTTTTTTTTACCATTTCAATGTCATTCCCTACCTTACCGACAGAGCGGAGAATCGGATACAACAGTTATTCAATGCATTCTCCTTATTAATCTCCTAAAATCTATAAAACAGAGATTAACTTAGAAAGAGATATCAGCTTGATACTCTGTATTAGTATTGGTTTGGGTTAGATTGGCAGCCGTTACTTCTCCATTCACCTACTTTCAATAAAAGAGAATATTTTATAAAAGTATCTATCTACATATTTCAATTGCGTGTATTTCAGTTAACATGATAATTTGATCTAGGTCCGTGCGAATTTGAAACGGAGATATGTAGTGAGGGAGCTCGAGGCTGTCATCACACCTGTTGAATATGATTATATGTATTTCATATGGCGCTTTCGGGTAGTCGCACTGAGTGCGAATTTCAGCCAATCGGAAGCGAAAAAGTTCATAGTCTTCGCTTCCGATTGACTAAAAGCCGCACTCAGTGCGCCCTAGTGCGACTGCCCGAAAGCGCCAATATATTCTTTCGATTTGCAGCGTTGAATTCGTTCGTAATAATCTGAGCCGCGTTCGCTGTATCTCGCGTGATGTCGCGGATAAGAAGACTCTCCATACGCGGGATTCGTAATTTCGGCGATGAGTCTGAGGAAGCTTCAATTCGATTTTCTCTCCCAATGACGCTTATTCTTGGCCCAAATGGCACCGGGAAAACGACTATTATCGAGGCTCTCAAATACGCCTGTTGCGGCGAATTTCCGCCGAATTCCGACCGGGGAAAGTTCTTTATTCATGATCCAACATTGTCATCCAATTCTGTGGTATAATTTTCTACTATTACTACGTACTTACAGTCATTGTAATTTACCATTTATATCTTGTCATCCTTGTAACTTCCCTGATTGTATTAGAAATTTAAGAAACATTAATGTAGCTAAGCGTCAGCTTATTGGCCACTCTGGTAATATTTTTATTCGCTCAGGTACGAGGTGTCGTAAAAGCACAAATAGTCGACGCCAAGGAGGAGATTTATACGATATGCAGAACAATAGAAGCTAAAAAGACAAAAGTACAAGTTTCATTCAAAACTCTTTGCAATGCCCTCAGCAGAGTAAATAAAGAAACAAAAGAGGTGTGTATGTAGTAACATAGTATTAAATAGGTTTATTTTTTGCCTTACGGCCTTAAAATGAGGTACATGTGTTATGTGTGTAAGTGTTTCTGGAACTTTTTATTCAAGATTATCCTTTCGTTTTGACTTCTTCCTTCATCTTGTTTTTCTTTTCTTCTCCTTTATTTCAAGAACCATATGAATCCATTCCGCTCCTTCTTCTTCTCCCTTTAGTATCCCTCTGATCGTTGAACTTTCTCTTTTCACCTCCTTTAATCCCATTACATACTTTGCACTCTGTCTCTTTTTCTTCCTTCCAGTACTTCGTATGTAGTAACATATATTCGATATGATTTCGGAGGAAACAGTGTTTTTCATACATTATTTTCGACTCCTGGGTGAATTCTTTTTATTCATTCGTACAGGTGGTGTCGATAACCAACCGGTGTGCTAATGCCGATACAGAGCTCGCATTAATAATGGGTGTTTCCAAACCGATTTTGGACTATGTGATATTTTGCCATCAGGAAGATCTCAGTTGGCCGTTTCAAGATGGTAAAAAACTGAAGGAGAAGTTTGATGAAATTTTTGATAGCGTCAAATATAACACAGCTCTCGAGAACATTATGAAGCAGATTAAAGATTTACAGCAGAGAGTACAAATAATAAAAGAACAGAAACGAAGCTGCGAGGTGATCGTCAACGAAGTGGAAGAGATCGAGGCGAAGCTCAAAAATCAGAAAGAACGATTGGAAACTAGCAAAACAAAGATCGCAGACATTAATACGGAATTGGAGCCTATAAATCAAAATATTAGGAAGATAGACCAAATGAACTCAGATTACAAAGATTTGATAGCTAAACAAGGTAATGTTTCCCCGAGTATACATAACGTTCTTTGTAATTAAAGCTTGCATACAAATGTATCTACTTTTTTTTTTATTCCGTTTTAGAAAAGAAAAGAGCAGAATATGATCTTTCCAAAGAGCAATTGAATAGACTGAAAGAGAATATACATGAAATCTTTGAGGGAACGATGGAGGAATTGCTCGCCCAGATTGAGTCGTACGATGAAAAATTGTTGACAAAGACAGATGAAATCAGAGAGGTATTCTATGCTCTTTACCAAAGCAATAAAGAAATTTTAAACGTTGAATTCTGTTTCGTTTTTGAAATATCTAGTTTGAAACAAGATTAAGGGATATAACTAAGGAAGAATCGAAGATATCGAATATGTTAGCTGATGAGAGGGTAACCAGTGGTTCTTTGAAGCAACAAATTAAAGATTACGAAAGAAAAATTATTCATCGTAATGGAATATTGGACGAGGCATTATCGGCCTGCGGTCTCGGGACCGTGGATCCAGATGTTTCTGAAATAGGTTTGCGTCTAAAATCGTGTAAATAAGAATAGATATAAGTTCATAGACATTTATGCAATTAAAATATTCTCGATCCATCAGAAGTGAAAGCTCTTATTACAAGGCTGGAAGAGAAGATGCGCGAGTTAGAGCATAAAGTAGAAGATAATAGAATAAAACGAGAAGGCGAAGAGAAGGAACTTCAAACGGAAGTAGATGTTTTGCGTGATGAATTTTCAAAATTGCAATCGGAGAAGAGCCTGAAAAAAACTGAAGTAGCTGAAACGAGGAATCAGATTAATGAGATAAAGATGGAGACCACGAAGGTTAAATATTTATTTTGTGAAAAATCTAAAGCTTTTACTTATCTAAGTATAATTTGACTTACTTATTTATATACTTCATTCGTAGCTTGCTGCAGCGGCGAATAAGTTAAATTCCATTGAATCGAAACTCCAGGCAGTCAGAAACAAAGTCCAGCAATTGGGTGAATCGATGGATGTAGAGGCCGAAAAGAAAGAAGTTCAAATGAAAATTAAATTACAAGATGAAACAGAAGAACTTTTAAACGCAACTGACGAAGAAATAGCTTTATTGTTGAAAGAAAGTTCGATGCAGGCTGAATTAGAATTACACAAATCTAACTTGACCTTTAAAGAAGAAAAAGTAGAAAAATTGAAACATAAACACGGGGACACAATAATGAACTTGTTAGATATGAAAGAACTATCTCGCATCAGATTAAAAAATAAAATAGATGCAGTTCAGAAAGAATTGGTATTTAAAAGTACAATCGACTGCATAGAAACAGTGTATCTATTTTACTAATTTTATTACCGTCATTTATTGCAGACAAGCCAAATAGAATCAATTACTCGAGAGATTCAAACAGAAGAACATCGCAGCACTACGTTGGAAACAACAATATCGCACGTTGAGCGCGATTTAAAAAATAAAAAGAGGGAAATAGAGTGTATGTTAGGAATTCATACGTTACAGAATCCATCGCTGTTTGTAATTAACGAGAGATTTTTCCTGTTTAGCCGATAAAGCAAAAGTTTCGTCGATTTGCAATTACAAAGACTTCGATGAAGCTCTATTGTTACAATCGAAAAAAGTGAAAGATCTCGAAGACAAACGGGGGATATATGCGCATCAAGATATTGCTTATAACGACTATATAAAGCAACTGAAAGAACCAGATCCCTGTTGCCCCTTATGTCACAGAGGCTTCGATACGCGCAAAACTGTTGCGAATTTATTGGCGGAAATGAAAGCAGAAATGGAAGGTCATCCGATTCGCTTGAAGGAATGTGAAACGGAACTAAAGATGCAGCGAGAGAAATATGATAAGATGTTGGAATTAAAGCCGGTAGCTGATAAAATAACGCATACGGAAGAAATGGATTTGGACAAATTGATGTAAATTATCGATTACATTTTGCACCTTCATTTATCCTTTCTGTCGCCAATTGTACAATAATTTGGGTAACTGTTCTTAGGAATGATTTAGAGAAGTCTAAAAACAGATTGGCAAAGTCACGCATGTCTATAGGGGAATTGAAAGAAATGAAATCCACTCCTGAAAGCAAATTAACGATGTGCAAGGACATTATGGGGGATATTATATTATGGGACACACACATCAATGAAATCTCAGAACTTGAACAAAAGATTGATAATCTCAAAACTCGCATGAGCTTCGCAGGTATCCTAAAGAAATTAATTTTTTGCGGTTGCGGATAATATTTGTAATTACATATTTCGTGCTCGCAGGAATTAAGGGAGATCGTAGCCTGGAAGAAGCTCAAGCTCGAAGAGAAGAATTGAAGACGTTTTTAAAAAATACCCGTAGCAATATTGAAAATATGCAGTCTGCGATAAATGTTCAGAATGAGAAAATGCATAATGCGCGGGAGGAACAGAATGCACTGCACGAGGAACAGCTGAAAATATGCTCGGACGTACAAAAATTAAAACAGTTGAGAGAGAAGCTAGAAGAATTGTATTCAAAAGAAATTGCTGTTGGAAAGGTGGTAAAGGAGTTAAGTGAAAAAGCGATTACCGCAGAAGACGAGTTACGTTTAGGAATTGATAAATTAGCGAAAAAGAAGGTGCGTACATATCTGTTATATAGTAAATTATATAAGTAGTCTCGCTAAATTCAGAATACAAAATTTGAAGTGTGATCGTACTTTTGTTTAGAAACATAATTGGGAGCAACAGGAGACCGAGAGAAAATCATTAACGGAGGGAACTAGACGCTTATCTGAGTTACAAAAGGTACAAGGTGATGTTGATGCGTTTGTGCATCGTAAAGTCCCCGCGGTTTTGGAGCGTTCCGAGATGAAGATAAAGAATCATCAATGTTCAATCGACGAACTTATGCGTGAAAAGAGCGATATCGAAGCTACGATAAATAACACGAAGGAAGAAATCGTTCGCCAAGGAGTGCGGAAGAGGGAATTGTCCGACAACGTTATGTATCGAAAAACTCTTGAATCTACTAAAGCCTTACAACAAGAATGTTCAAGTTTAAAAGAAAAGCTGAGCACAGTAAATTATGCCCAACTAATGGATGAATTGAAGAATTCTCAGACTCGACAGCAATCCTTGCTCCGTCAGGTGAATGATGCCAGTAGATTAACTAATACGGTCATCGGAAAATTTGTGAAATAGAAATTTTAATGTCATGTACGTTGGTTTTTAGAAAAACGTGGCCATAGGTAACCAAGAAGAACTAGAAAGGGTGGTGAAACAGTATACTCAAGATTTAACTAAAGACGTTTACAGGCAATCTCGCAAAAATTTCAAGCGCAAGTGCATCGAATTCAAGGTGATGTGTTTAAAACAATTTATGTTACTACAGCTTATTCTTTACATTTCTGATGTCAATTTATGCCCAAATCAGGTAACCGAAGAAGCCATATTGAATTTAAGAGCTTATAGTAAAGCATTAGATATTGCTATGATAAAATACCACGAAGAACGTATGACAACGGTTAATAAAATCCTAAAGAAAATGTGGAAGTACGTCTATACTGGAACAGACACAACGTCTATAGAAATTCGCACCAGCGCTACTGATGGCGTAGGATCTGCAAGAAGAACGTATAACTACAAAGTAGTCCAAACAAAGCATGGCCATGAAATCGATATGAAAGGTCGCTGCAGTGCTGGCCAAAGAGTAATATTTATTTCATCAAGAAATAGTGCCGTCGAGAACAATCGGTTCAGTAATTCATGGACATATCGTTCCAGGTTTTAGCGTCGATAATTATAAGACTCGCTTTAGCGGAAACCTTTTGCAAAGATTGCGGAATCCTCGCGCTGGATGAACCAACGACAAACTTGGACCAAGAGAATGCCGATAGTTTAGCGAAAGCATTGGCTACGTATGTCCTGTTTTCATTTAATAATCATGATCGTTATAGTTAAAAATTTTCATGCTGCTTATTTATATGTTAAAGGGTTGTGAAATTACGGTCACGGAGTCAAAAGAGCTTTCAGTTAATCGTCATTAGCCACGATGAAAAATTTTTGTTCAAACTGGCCGATCTAAGTAACAATAGAGGCATTTATGAACTTTATCGTAAAACGAAGTATGTACATGTGCGATAAATATGTTTATACGAATATTGTTTTACTTCTGTTGTATGATTCTACATAATGTATATGTGTATTCTGTAGCGGATACACGGCAATTAGACATTATCAACCGAAGTATGGAAATGAAATTCAGATAAACCTTGTGAAGGAGGAAATATCATCCGCTGAAGAGGTCGATGAAAAGTCAGAGAAGCCACAAGATAAATTGCAACCGGAGGCGAGCTCGCATCAAAAGTCGTCTAACGAGAGTGCGTCTCAAAAGAGACGTATGCCCGATACTGAGAACGAGGATAGTCCTGAAAATAAGTCACGAAAAAAGAAATTTATTTTCGGCGCATAACTCATTCACTCGTTATTTACCGAAGAGTGACCCAAAAATCGTGTGGTCAAAATTGAAGAGGCCATGTTAAAAGTCCTTCATTTTCAAGATACGCATATAGTATACGTACTTGTGAGTTTCATTTCCACTGCGAATTGTTTAAATGCAAGTACCTTTTATTTAAATAGTCCTTACAGTTTTATACTTATATTAGTATATTTGTAGTTGGACTCTAAACTTTTACCATTCATGTCTCGAAAACGAACATTTAAACTGTATATGGAATTTACAAATTTCCACAAACAAGCAAAAAAGGTTTAATCTAACTAAAGCGTTGAAGAATTGTTCTGCTGATTAAAATGTTTATAAATACCATATGTTTCTACCAACATGTATGTAAAAATAAAAGCAAAGCTTTAATAAGAACGTTCTCTAAAGTCGTATTTCATAATTCGAACGCGTACCTTTGTTCGTTACTAGATATATCTTTCAAATATTGCCGCCTTTTAATCGAAGATGTATATGTCGAGTATTGAATCGATCTCGACAATCGAGTTTTTATCGTACTCGGTCGATAAAGGTGGCGAAGAACAGGTGACGACATCGTTGTCATACTCGTGATTTCATAACACGCCATTTTCTTTGTGTGAAGTGCTGGCCCAGAAGAATTTCACTCACTATTTTCTACTCAATTCAAGGTAACGCGAGACACCATTAGTGTTTTATTGTCCGTTCGAACACTGGCCGCGTCTCTCGACGGGCGTCGCGTATGTTTCTTAGGATACTCGTCGAATCCTCCTAGTAAATCTGAATCGTCGCGATCGCGTGTTGACAGGTTTTCAAGCATCGCAGTTAAGCGGATTCTATTTTATCCCCGCACGATCGTATCTGTTATCGTGCTTTCATAGCTTTTTTTTAATCACACTATTGGCCTGCACTATGCTTTCGCGATAATATCGCTCGAGCATCGTAAACGTTAACCGCCAAAATGCGTATTCGAAAGATCTTTGCGCAATGATTTTTTTTTAAGTAACGTAGATACATTGTACATACGTCATTACAAGGGGAGTACTTTTCCTATTCAATGATTCACGAGAAAAGTCATGCATTCGTAGTCATTCCCGATCGTCATTTCCCGTTTGTATCGTCTCGCAGTGTGATTTTCTGTTCGAAGTTACTGGAATTTAACACCATACTTATTTCAAAGTGGAAATTATCTTACGACGGAATATTCGATTTGTAATTTTTTATTTCGCAAGGTATCGCGCTTTTTCTCCTCCTGCAGCGAAAGTCACGTTTTGTATTTAGTTCGCCAGCGTAATTCGTGCGGAATGTATACTTTATTATTTGAACTTTGTTGTTATCTTTAATGCATGCACATGTAGTATACACAAGATTGATTGCAGAGGCTATCTGTGATTCATAGCTATAGCATTTTGGTATCCTCTATCTATTTTTCCTCCTTCCATGTAAATAAAGTGCATTCTATGTAAACAGCGCGACCTATTAACAAGATTCCTGGGAAATAAAAGTTGCTTTCATTTTTAGTTAGCAATGGCTTCTCGTAAGAAAGTATTGCTTAAGGTTATTATCCTTGGAGACTCGGGAGTTGGAAAAACATCGCTGATGAACCAATATGTAAACAAGAAGTTTAGCAATCAGTACAAAGCTACCATTGGAGCAGATTTTCTTACCAAAGAAGTTATGGTAGACGATAGGATAGTTACTATGCAGGTAAATATGTATTCGTTTATAAAAGCGCTAGCTGTAACAGTTCTGTTCGACTTTGATTAATTCGTACGTCGCTTTCTCCCAATTTCGGAGTAGATCTGGGATACGGCGGGCCAAGAAAGGTTTCAATCCCTAGGTGTTGCTTTCTACAGAGGTGCCGACTGCTGTGTACTCGTGTTCGACGTGTCTGCGCCAACTAGCTTTAAATCCTTAGACTCATGGAGGGATGAATTTTTGATCCAAGCTTCTCCCCGGGATCCAGACAACTTTCCGTTCGTTGTACTTGGGAACAAAGTTGACTTGGAATCCAAACCGGTAAGAGGGTTTCTCGAATATTTCACGCGTGAATGCGTTGGCACGCCTTTCCGATTGAATATCATTCTGTGCTCTTCTTTGCTGATAACGTAACGCGTTGCAGGCCTATAGCAAGAGAGCGCAGCAATGGTGTCAGTCTAAAAACAATATCCCATACTTCGAAACCAGTGCTAAAGAAGCTATCAACGTCGAGCAAGCCTTCCAGACGATAGCGAAGAACGCTCTGACCCAGGAAAGCGAAGTGAGTCGCGTACGATCGCTTCCACGTATGTAGAATTTTCAAGCTTATTTCCATCTGGTTAATATTAACGCGCTATTGTTCCAGGTGGAATTGTATAACGAATTCCCGGACCAAATTAAGTTAACCAACGACCAAAGAAACAATGGCAAGGGTGACTCTTGTGCCTGCTAGGTCTTGGAGAGATGATAACTTTGGACAAGCACATAGATGTACAGGTCAGATCGTACATTCGCGTACCTGCGCATTTCGAAAAATACTACGTCCAGCTCGGAAGTCCCAAACCGCGCGCCTCGGTCCCCTTAGGTTTCGTTTAAGGTAATTCAATGTATGTACACCACTGGATAATTGCCGCCGGAATTACACGGAACAGCGAACGGCAACGCTGTGCACGATAATTCGCGACGCGACTGGGTTCGAATAGTACAATTCAAATATTTCACTCGCCGAGGCGCAGTCCGTTTGGCTTTCTCGCGCTAGTGACTATGTTGTATTTTTTATCGTGTGTTTGTGCTGTAACTTGACTCTCCAATAGTTGGCCTTTGGCTGGTCGAGCAATACGTTCAACACATTATTTCTGAACATTGTAATGCTCTCTTAGTGGGTACGGCGAACAGTATGAACTGCCCTTTTCAATTGCATCTTTACGACTCGTCGTTGATGTCCTTCGTCGTGGGGTGATACTATGTTGTTTCCGAACCACATAGGCGAAACTGGTTATGTGAGGAGGAATATTCACCGGGTCGGGAACACAACCTAGCGTAACAATTAGATCATCGCAAAAGAGTTTGCTCATGATTCATTAAGTACAATCGCATTTACGGAGGAGCTCTAGAGATAAATTAAGATTTGTGGGTAGACACGTTTTGGCCATCCCTCGGCTGCTGTTTCCTCGTCGAATGAAATCGAAATTCCTTCACGGTTCAGTGTGATCGATAAAGTAAGAGACAATTTTACGGAACGAGATTTTTGTCAAATTCGTAGTATGTACATTTATTCAACTACCTCTGAGTTTCTTTACCGATTCGAACCTTGCCGATCGTCATACCGCCGGAGATCTACCTGGCTTTCCAAAAACCGTCTACATCGATCGCGTATGTTTGGAGAACTGTGAATTCGTTTCTCCTGTTTCTACTATCAGAAGGCTAGTGCGTTTTTCAAGAAGTTGCTTTTATTTAAAAACATACGGTAGTTGAATAATTTGTTGCTCTCGATGCGCCCACAATACTTGCGCGTTAGTATTTCCACGTATCCTTAAATTCCTCCCAGAAGTAAGAGTCGCGAGCCGCGCTGCATAGCTTTCCGAACGTTTCAGTTCTAGAGGATAGATCGGAATACAATTAACGTTGACAGAAGATTGTTCAGAAAGACGTTCTTGTATTAGACATATCATGCAATGTGGAGTGACTATTTTTTTAAAGTTATAAATGCTTGTCGATTTGCTTTAGCGCGACGGCATGTATTGTTAGAAGTGGAATTTTTCATTTTGCCCGAGAATGTAATTCGAAATTTCTAATAGTTTGTACTGTTTCTTTTTTTATATATATATATATATATATATATATATATTTCCTTGCACTATGATCGATGCGACCATTCGAACGAATAAATTTACGTAGCAGATCGGAGAAAATAATATTATTAAATTGGTATGGAAATTATGCGACGCGGCACCGACGATTACGTTCACATTTAAAATTATAATTTTAGATCTAAGCTATGATCTTGGAAAAGTGTAGAGCAAAACAATTACGTGAGCTGAATTGATACATACATACCTATAAGATTTCTTATGAAAATGGTTAGCATGTGTAACATATGCGTACACGCATGATCGCGCCGAGCCTTCGACGCTGTAACGCGCGTTTATCATATATGTTCGCGTATATACGTAAATATTGTATATGTATATAAATGATAATCACGATGATTATAGTTATAATTATTAATATAATTTTATCAAAATATGTTAACGATAGATACTATAAATATTATCATTATCGCTGCTGCTGTCGCCGCCGCTGCTATAAAACTACTATTGCTACTCTTAGGTTTAAGTGAACTAAAACAAAAAAAAAAATAACAAGGTGAAATACATTTATTGCAGACAAATGACGAGGTGGTCGAATTAATTCGCAGATGTGCCCGTGTCACGGATAATTATCGCCTGACCTGAAAACGCAAAAAAAAAAATATATACGAGACCATCATTAATCCCCTATTGTGGTTCGATGTCTATATTGTTAACGAGATGAGTGTCTGTTAAGATAGCTAGTAAATATAGCAACCCTGTACGAAGTAGCGTGTAAGATTTAAAAATATAACTGAATAGCACCAATTTAGCAAATGTGAAAGATAATAGAACACTAGCTCTTTCCAAGTAAAAAGAAAAAAAGGTAGCCCGCAAATGCAAGCATAGGTATTATTCGAGAGTTTCGATGTGTTGTTACGTTCCAACCCGATGTAAATTTGAACATTTACTCTCGTACGAATGTGAGAAGAAGTATTCGTCTTTACGCGAAGCTACTTTATCGCCTTTTTTAAACTGACTACATATTTATTTCAATGGAATCTAAACAATATATATGATAAACGTATGTATACACACATATGAGTATACTATGCGAATGTTGAACTAAGGGTATCTACGAGTAGATTATAAAATGCGTATAGAATATTTTATATTAATGTCATGTATGATATCACGGCCTTTGTTAAGTTTTAAACAAATTTTTACGATTGATGACAAATACACGTGCGCGCGCGCGCACTACACATACACCTTTATAGAGAATAAATTACGTTCGTTTACAGATAATATATAAAACGAATTAGGGACATTTCTATGATTGGTAATTATGCAAAAAAGAAGCGTCTTTTGTTTTTCTGCTCTTCAAATACAATAGGAGTTTGCATAATCAGGCATATTAAAGATCTCGGAATTATTACAAGTGCGGCAAAGTAGGTGTATCGGGAACATATAAATTCTAGGACGTGCAAAAATCTTCGAACATTAGAGGCGGAGTTTCTCTAATTCATATTCACAGTTATTTTAAAGGACACGTAAATTTACGGATAAATTTCATGAAAAGCATCACCTAAGATGAAATCGATTTATCCGCGATATATATTTCAGTAACTAATTTGGACCATCTTTAATGAGTTTAATTTGTTTCGTAAATTACATGTGTAAATACATAGTAGCTTAGTGCATTTACAGTGTACACGATGTAACATGTATGTTCCCCAATACAGTTTGTTTTAAATTATTGTTTCTTTACCTTAGTTTCTCTGTTCTATCATAAAATACTTTTCAACATGAAAATCATGCGAATAATAGCTCAATTTATTCTATCCTCATTCAGCTTCCATTGAATACTATACATATGTTATGCAAAGCCACATATGCTCCCGATGAATCTATAGAATATATGTATACAGTATACAGGGTGTCTCCTGCATTAAGATTTTAATTATCTTCATTGTTCTTAAAGGCAACAAAATATTGAAGACTGTGGATGATCTTGAATACACATAAGCAATTATTTCGTGTTAACGATAGCTCCTGTGTTTGGGTAATGAGAAGCTTTATTTTAAACTACTGACCAGGCACGGATTTCGGTATAGGCTGCAGCCTAGGGCGACAAATTTGGGGAGTGGGAAATTTTGTGGAACATCTAATTCTGGGGAGCGGCAAATTTAGGAGAGCGGTAAATTTTGGGGAGTGGCAAATTTTCAGCGAAAGAAATTGGAAGAAGATTTGAATACAATGGCTTGACACATCTATAAAAACCATTTACTTCTTTCACGTAGCGAATTAGCAATGACTCATACGTGAGTTGCCATATATTGAATTAATTTTGAAATTGTCTCGACTCTTTCAAATTAAAATATTTGACGACAATTCGCGGAAAGGGCAGCAGACGCTTGCTAGCCTAAGCGTGCCAAATCTTCAAGCCGCCCCTGCTACTAACCAATTCTGTAGTCTGCTTAAAGTATTTAATTTTGTGTCACACGCTCGGAGGTGACTTAAAACACAGACGAGGTACCTAAATACTTGGACGATTGTGTTGCATTAGTTCCCAGAGTTACCGTTCTTAAAAATGGAGGACGCGTGAAAACTTCTAATTTTTCACGAAGTCGGTATTTCAGTTCGTGTGACGCGAACTCCCATAAGAAGTAAAGCCTGTTCTAGAACTCGTCTGTGGTGACACGTTATGTTATACCTTCTGTTAATAACAGCTGCATCGATTGCGGATTAACCAGACCGGGCGTGCCCGTAACTATTTATCCACCACGTTTTTACCGTTACTTACAAATTATTCCGGTAGAGAGATCTACAGTTGGATGTAAAAGTGGGGCCGTGAATCGTGCAGTTCGTAAGCACGCACCTACCGCGTTCCATAGATCCATTCGTAGTGGTATAGTTTGTTTCGAAACGAGTGCGGTGTTATTTTCGCTGTTACATGTTCATGCGTTCCATTTCGATAAAACCAACAGATTTGAGGTTTTCGTTGCGAGGTGTATCGTGGACAGAATAATTACAGTTCGTGCGGACGAAGTAGGAGAAGGATACCGAAAGAAATCGTACGTATAGATCGGCCTGTCAAGGCACAGGTAGGATTCGCACATCCCATACATATATAGCTACATGAAAACTACGGTTACACATTGGTCGTGCGTAACAACATCGCAAAAATGCAGCACAACCATGAACGTTGTAGAAAAGGTACACTCGGCAGGGACGAAAACGTAGGAGAATAATCAGAGCTACGATAACAGTATTTTAATAGCACACTAAGTGACGCCTTTCCCGCTATTTCGTGCTAACGCAAAAAGAAGGACAGAGTCCAGGTCACGATTATTTTTGTCCCTAATTCATTGTCTATCGAAACACGCATGGGAATAAAAACGAGATTTGTCGTTGTGAGTTGCAAAAGCTTTTCTATTCAACGCCCACCGACCATGATATATGCTTCTTATTGGACCAACAACGTTTAAGCAGACCGCTGCAATATACAATCCATAAAATACCGTCCTCTTACAAAAACATACTCCCATGTTTACCACATTTCACGCTTTCTTAATGAGCCTCATCGTATTACATCCCCATCGCATCTCATCTGTTCTTACTGCTCGCAGTTTGTTCTGGAATTGTTTTTTGCCGCGATAACGCGTTGCCCCAATCGAATCCACCGCCCACATGCGTAAATGCACGCATAAGTGACGTGTATTCATGCATATGCACGCAGATGCATTCTCTCCGTGCATCACACGCGTTCTTCCTCATCCTGGCCAGATAGAAAGCCTTGTCATTCTCTATTTTCGGTCCAGATGACTTCACGCCATAATATTAAGTAGCTCCTTCAACGCCACGCCGGGACATGACATAATTTTCGTTTCTGCTAGATCCTGCATTCATCAAATACTACGCGATCGTCCGATCTTACGTGTCTGACGTGAGGCGAGCCCGTCGACGCCTTTTGCGCCTGCACGATAGCTCGCAATCGATCCGCCGGGCATTTTGCTCTTCCTTGCATTCGTCACCTTAGACTTAGATCGTAGGTTTTTCATCTGCTCCTCGAAGGCCGAGCGTTCGCATAATAAAATTACACCAACCGTCCGGAGATCTCGTCAAGTAAATAGATACTATTGTTTAAGAGACGTTACGTGCCTCTGATTTACCCGGCGTTCAACGGAATCGTTAAACAGCGTCATGTAATGTGAAGGTTTCAGTGACCAAAGACGATGGACCAAGGATTTCCAGGACAGTATGCCACCACGACGGTGACGACCACGACCACTACCACCCAACCGAACATTCGTTTCGATGCCTCGTACACGAGGACAGTGCCTGGAATGCTGAAAATTGCACAAGTGGTAAGTTCGTTTACGCCCGTTGTCACGCGATACTGTTTCCCTCCTACGCCAATGGATGTTTCACTAAATCGAAGAATACTGGTATCGTATTTCGTGATTAATGTAAATCATTGGTGAATTTTCACGAACACGTTCGTAGAGTCGGGATGGTAGTGAGCAAGGAATACGTATACATATTATTCATTATCTCCCAGTTATCGCGCTAATCATACAAAATTCTCTGTCAAAAGCAGAACGTCTGATTATATTTACGACCGTCAAACACGCGAGAATAAATATTCCGGGCGAAAGTTTGGATGATTCCTTTTCACGCGAATTTCTTGCGGGGCTAATTGTTTTCGAACGTTATTTGTTTGGAGATTAGTTAAGGTTAACGTTGTACACGGTAAATCATTGGAGAGAAAGAGAGAGCGCGATCTGTGCGTCGTATGCTGTCTCTCTCTCTCATACAGGCTTGATACGCATGAGCGCGGGAAACTTTAAGCCCCGTTTTCACGTCTGCGATACTCGATGCAAAACGTGCAAAAATTCTTGACGATATTCTGTTTTTCGTGGAGTCCCTCGTGTAAATACATTTTTAGAGCAATAAATCAGAGAACGCAAAGCAGATTGCATTGCAGCGTCAGTTTATCTCAATAGCTTCAAATTAATTCGTACGAGGCACGATGCTTGTTTTATTAACATTAAAGAAGTTTGAATTTCTTTTATTACTGTTAATAATAGTCGTTGACATTGTTGCAGGTTTTAAATCTCTTGGGATTTATATGCATCACAGTGTCGAGGCAGAGCAACTCTAGCCGTGGAGGATGGTTCAACACGGTGGCCATGGCTGGTTTTTGGTTCACAGGAATATTACTAGTTTTCTACCTGTTCCATATCGTTGAGAAGTTCTCAAAAATTCCTTGGCTAAAAGTTGTAAGTTGAAGCAACCATCGGTTCTCGTCTCGCGCATAATTTCCTAGAACTTAATATCACCTAAGTGAAAGTTCGTTAAATAACGTATTACGTGGCATTATTTATATTCTTATTTGCAGGAGTTCATATTCTGCGCGATCTGGACAGCGTTTTACTTGCTCGCTGCCTCCCTCGCAGCAGATTATGCCAAAGTCGACGAAGCTTTTGGAGCAGCAGCGGTGAGTTTCGTGCGGCACATTTATCTGGGGAAGAAAAGTTATCTGGACAATCTGGTTTTACCAATTAAGTAATCCATTTACTTCCCTTAAGCTTAAGGGAGGGTTCTGCCTTGTGGGACCGAAAAAGTAGGGGATATTTGCGAATTTCTTATAAAAAAACCTGTTGAATGGATTTATTTGAAATTTGGCAAGTTGTTTCATTGTACTTTTAAGTATTATTACAAATTTTTATAAGGCTATACAGAAAAAATTTGCGTGCGTACAGCGTTGATTGCAGAACGTTGAAAAAAAGAAAACAGCTCGTGCTGGCGTTGAAGTAAAGTGTCCTATGGTTTATCTGAAACAGAAGAAGGAAAGGGGATTCTTAATCTGCATGAACATGGCTATCTATGGAACTAGAACAATTCAGAAAAATGAAAAATTGTTAAAATGGCAGGCTTTTGAAAAGAAAGTTCGAATTTCGTCCAAAAATCCTAGTTCAACTAGGATTATGGCTGTATCTGTTATCGTTCTTTTTTTATTTAAATAATTCCTTGCGATCTTTGGACGAAATTCGAACTTTCTTTTCAAAACGCTGCCATTTTAACAATTTTTCACATTTCTGAATTGTTCCCTTTTGAAAGAATCCCTTTTCCTTCTTGTGTTTCAGATAAACCATAGGACACTTTCCTTCAACGCTAGTACGAGTCGTTTTTTTTTCAACGTTCTGCAATCGGCGCTCTACACACGCACATTGTTTTTGTATAGCCTCATAAAAATTTGTAATAATACTTAAAAGTACAATCAAACAACTTGCTAAATTTCAAATGAATCCGTTCAACAGTTTTTGTATAAAAAATTCGCAAATATCACCTACTTTTTCGGTCCTACAAGGCAGAGCCCACCCTTAATATTTAAAAAATGATTACGTCGTTCAATTATCCAAACCACGACCAGATACATTTTCTACAAAATCAATATCCCAATACTACTGTGATTTTTATTTATATGTACGCCCGTGTGTTCTCTCCTAGTTCTTCGGATTCTGTGCCATGGTAGTTTACGGTTACGACGCTTGGCTGAAGTTTCGCGCAGCGAAGAGCGGTGCTTTAGCGCAGGGTCAGCACACCCCTAAGCAAACGTCGACGGTGACGAGTCCCGCGTACTAGCTTTAATGCGAGCAGAAGATAGTCAGTTAGATCACGTAAATGGACCACTTTCCAATACATATCGTTGCTTCTACGCGTTCAATTTATTCCGATCGATCTTGCGCGTGTTTCCGTACGATTGGTTCTGTCGTTTGAGCGTAAGAGACCTCGGTTGAGAATAGGGCACAACGGATTTGTCAGTATCATTGACTTCGCTACGTTTATTTAAACACGTATGTATTCGCGTACATACCCTAAGTGTGATTTCACTTAAGCACGATATATATTCGATAATCATGTGTTTTGTACTATAAGGAGACGATATACATATAACATGCGCCTATTTTTGAATCTTTCATCGTATATGTACATGTCACTACATATACGTATATATTAATTCATCGTATTGTTGTACATTACGTCCCCCGAGTTTTTAACGTCCGTTGTTACTGAAAGAATATTTTTGGACAGGCAACATATACATATATTTGTATACATGTATAAGAAATATACGTTTAATCAGTATTGTGTTCATGGTATAGAGCCGTTGATATTCGATAGTTGTACTCGTTTTATATTTAATTTTGTACGACAGCAACTCGATCGCCGATTGCGGCGACAGGTTTGGGCGGGTAATTACATATCTGAGTTCACTTTGCGATTACGCCCGTTGAGCAGAGAAGATTGATGAAGCAAGCAATAACGAATCAGATTGCCTTTAAATGCATTTCCATCGCAACTAAGTTATTTAAATAACGTCGTTATTATGCGTAGTATTAGAAGCTAGCGATAAGGATAACTTGTTATAATTTATCAATTATCAATGATGTTACGCAACGTATTACATGTGTCTTGTTGTTTTTATTCGATCGACCCCGTACAGGCACCTACATTCATATGTACACGATACAGATATTACCAGCTAACCTAACCTAGTTGAAACTTCCGAGACAACAGAAATCGGAGAACAGAATTGTGAGAAAGCTTCGCGACTCCGCTACATCGCTATCTAACGAGACGAGCTATGAATTATTATTTTCCTCGATCTGACGATTTTCTCTTGGGAAAGTTTAGCGAAATAATTCATTCGACAAGCAGAAGCTAATCTAACTCTTGCTAGAAAGTTGTGACTTTTCGTTTAGTGGTGTAATTAAATAATTTTATGAGTATTATAGTTCGAGTATTAATTAGGGGTAAAGTTTCACTCGGATACTATGTTAAGTTTTAATACTAAGGCGAGGCCTGCGAGCTTGCTTCTTCCCCATTGAGGAGAGGTCTATTGTTTTACCATCGGGAAGCACTAGTTTGTTCTCTTGGTAATCTACGAAACCGTTTTCTTCCTCTTCTTCTCGCTGCTCCTCGTCGCATTTGATCCCAGTTTCGTAAGTGTACTCTCTGCGAATACCATCGGGATCGATGTACCCGTATTTACCCCTCGTTATGCAGTCGATGCCAATTAATTCTTCTTTGTAGGATCCATCGTCGTTTTCGAAACCCCAGGTGATCGAACCGTCTGCGTTGTCGTTGCGATATCGCCTGATGATCTGTTCCGGAACAATATGTTTAAGTACACTGGGTTTATGCATAATAGTGCCATTGGTATATTTCAATGACAAAATGATTGGCTAAAACGATAGACTTTGAAGAAAACATTTGGGCCCTAATGGATTAAGAAGATATATTTCATTTGCTCTAATAATTATTAGAATCTTATTTACGTTCACTGATGCATTTTCTTTTCAAGTCAATGCTGTTGATTTTTAGTTCTATTTATGTGCCATATATGTCAGATCAACTCTCTCTCTTAATGTTACGTAACTGTTACAAGTTGCATGTTCTACTTTTAAGTGACTAATAAATCAGAATAAAGGAGATAATGGTAGAAATCGCTTCCTGGTTAGACGAAGATTTTTTAATTTTGTATTCACTATTCAGTATGCAGTGGTAGAGGAGTGACGGACTTCTGGATGTCGTTTTGTATTAGTTATTAAATAGTTTCATCAAAAGTTAGTCAGTCGAGGCATTGAAGTTACGTTAGCATCGTTATGCAGTACTAGTATCATGTTCCGCTAACTCAAGTTAAGATGGAGATCTCAAGATCCCGAACTTTAGCTCAGATGAAGTTCTCAAGATTCCCGACTTAAGCTCATGTGGGGATCTTAAGATCCTCAACATCAGCTAAGACGAAAATCACAAGCTCCCCAGCTTAAGTTTAGATGAAGATCTCAGGATCTCCAACTTAAGTTCCGATTAAGATCTCAAGCTCCCCAGCTTAAGTTCAGCTGGAGACGCAGGGGTACCAAACTTAAACTCAGACGAAGACCCCAATACAACTTCCATCCAAACAAATTCTTCAAGATCCTTACGAAGTCTTTAAGACCCGCAACTTCAACTTATATGAAAATCCCCCAAGACTCCTATCTCAACTCCAAACAAATTCCTCAAAACTTCCCCAATTCAAATTCAATTAAGCCATCCAGAATAACTCTCAACCCCTATAGACCCCTAAGACCATGCCTCTCCTATTATAAAACACTAATATAAACCCACCTGTGCAACAGGCTTCTTCCCACGACTGTTATAAGTTTGCGACTGTTTGACTGGTTTCGGAGGTGGCTTCGCCTGTTGCTTGAACGGTTCCTCTATCGGTTTCCTGGGTTTGTTGGGTTTCACTGCCGGACGGTACTGGACAGGTGGCGGGGGTGGCGTTGCCGCTGCAGCTCCTCTGCCCGTTGGCGATGGTAGCTGCTGAAGGGGCCGATATTGCACAGGGGCTGGCTGAGCGGACGGTGGGCCTCCTAGACCCGACGTCCTCGGGCCACCGAAATTCGGCAAGCCGCGCGGTATGTTCTCCTCGCTGTCCTCCAGACTATCCTGTTGCTCGTCGCTCAACTCGATATCGTCGCCCTGGCTATCGTGGTCTCGCGTTCCCTCGCGGTTTCGTATTTCATCATCTTGCTCCTCGTTCACAGGTTTAATCGATTGTGGCAGGGCTGGGGCTGACGCTAGCCCGGTGGGTAAATTCGGTCGCAGCGGTTTAAGTGGTGAAAACGATCCCGGACCGGTTGCCAGGGAGTCCTCTGCACCCTTCGGTCTGATAGCGTGCAACAACATTGATGGATGAGTAACGCGAAGAGTAATCACGCCCCATCAAGCGAGCATTCTATTCTATCAGTATTCCTATACATTTCGGTGGACGAAGCTTCTGGGGATCTATAATACCTGAAGGAAACTGGACGTCGAATTCGTTGATTCACGAACGCAGCTTGAGTCGTCACCGCTGGTCGAGCCGATGGTAATCTCTGGAGCCTAGCCGATCGTATGGGGATCGGCAGTCCTCTTTGCGGCAAACCGCCGAGGTCTGCATCCTGATGAAACTGGGCCGAGACCAACGCAGTCAGGCACGCCAACAACTACAACAAAGCGTTTGTTCGCCCTGTTTAGAGTCAGCTTGATGGTTTCTCAGCAGAACTTCGCTTTCGCTTAAAACCTAGGGTTGCATGGGGTGCAAGTTCGATAAGGGATACCATTGTCGTAGGCAAGGTGGGGCAGGAATGGATGCTTGATCCTCTCCCCCAGGGATAGGAAGAAAATAATAAATTAGACGTTCGTCCAAAATTAGATTAATTAATTACAAAATAAAAATGAATTAAATTGTGATGTAACTCTGTATTTGGTCTATCTAATTATACGTAAGATGCAATAACAAAATTTGTTTCGCTATTTATTGCCCCTCCCTGAAATAAAATCCTGGCCACCCCCCTCAATGGCTAAAAATTTAGGCTCTTCTTCAACCGCATATTCTGAAGTAATAAATGAATACAGAGATAATTTTTCTTTTAATTTTTAAACGTCATTTCGTTGACTTTAATCCACAAAAAGAAAATTTTAAATATTGTACACAGGAAAAAAGTTAGAAACATAAATGTGAGAGCGTGTACGCGGTGCCCCGTCTGATGGTCAACACGATTCCGGACAGGTGAATTACCTAAAGCACAAAGTGTAGGCATTTTTATAATTTGTAACACAGACCCCATCTTGTGTCGGAAGCAAAATTTTGATAAACAAATTAATACAATTTTTATGTTGATGCATATGATTTTATCCTTCTTTGTAGGAAAAATATTTTTATCTTTTTTTTTAAAAATTATATTGAAAATGTGCTCCCGACACATTCTGGGGAATAGTTTCCTGCAGCTCCCTGTAAATTTTCATTCAAATCGTTGGAGCTTTTTCGAGATTTGATGTTCTGGCAAATCGCGTTTAAAGTCATCTCGTACATTTTTTACTGTAACTCCTTCAATTTTTGGAATTTCGGGGCCCGGTTGCGCTTAAAATACGTAGAAAAGACGTAGCTAGCGAAACGTCCTAAACAACAATTTTCGAGAACTTTCAGGGTAAACTACCCCCTTAAATCAACTGCATTCAGAAATTACGAAAACCGAATTTCTTCCGTATATACTTTCATGTATCCATATTCAAGCTACAATTATTACCGACGCATCCAGACCACTCGACGTTCATCCCAAGTAAAAATAAAGCATTAACAAGTGTCCCCTTCCACCCCCTTCAACGCAGCCGGCCGCGGAAGCGTTCTCTACGAAATTATCTAGCGCATCGGTCGGCCGCCTGGATGATCGTGAAAGTGAACGGTATTCCGCGTATAATTGCCCCGAGCACCAGCGTCCTTCTACTTATTAACAGGTTCCCTCATTCGCCTCGTTGTCGCGCTGGACTTAAATGTCAGCCGCCCGGGATTAGTTACGTGCGCCGGCTCGGTTAGAATCATAGCGCGTCGCGGCGGACGCGTGAACGCGGGGATGTCGTGGTATCGGTATCGGATCGCTTTCCCTTTTCCACGTGATTCGACGAATCTCCCGTGTACGCGCAACACGCGACGTGCCGAGGCGCGGAGGCTAATCAGCGACGCGTGGAAGGTGCATACGCTTGCTCAGAAACGCGTAAACCAGATTCCCGGACCGGTAACACCTCGATACCGGAGAACCAGTCAACCCTCCGCAGGAAACCTGTTACGTCGCAGATCGAGCGAGCAGAAACTCGCGAAATAAGAACAATCGAATACGCGATCGCAGCAATGAACGGCCGATTCGACAGCCACAGCTAATCCGCCCGGTAACGTTGTACCGAACGCGACGCTCGCACTCGCGATTTCCTCCTGCAATTTTCGTTACGCAAGGATATGAAATACCGGTCCCCGTAGCTGTTAACGTGGCCCCTGCCCTCCCCGCGAGAATTATAGCGAATTATCTAACAGGAAAGAAACGGAGGAGATAAGGGGACCAGCGTGGCCGAGGAGGGGTTGGGGGTGGGACTTCGATCTTCCTGTTTCTGGCGAGCGTGGTGGCTGAAATATTTGCGTGTCGGTTGTCTTGAACCTTCGTGGTCACACCTTATAATCACAAATTAGCCGCACGGGCCATGGGGTTCACTGCAACCCCGCGTTACTTTTAATTTACCATTTTCGTGTTTTCGAATTTTTTAAATTTTCAGTCACAATTGAATCTACGATCGTGCTCTAATAGTATTTTGTAGCCGAAACAAATAGTTGCTGAAACAGCGATTCTGTTGGTTAAAATTCGCCGAATCTTTAATTTTTAATGTCAAGGTCGAAAAATTTACAGAAATATGGGTAAAGAAAAATAGAATTGTCTGTGGCGCGATAGATCCCGCGTGGCCACGAAGGGTTAAGGAAATTTGAAACGCTGAGATTGATAAGTGGCCGCCATATTTTCCCCGCCGGTTTCTGCAGCCCGCAGGAATGCAGTCCGGAGAAGAGGGGGGAGGAGACTGGCGAACGCAGGCGGTCGCGAATTTTGCTTCTTAACAGGGGGGGGGGGGGCTGCACTTCGTTCCGAGTCGAAGCACGCGCGGATATTTATAGGGAATACGGCTGAAAATCTAAATCGACTTTCTTACGGGGGAGGGGCCACTTTCACTCGCGTCTGCCGCGCCGATTTTTCGTCCTCCGTGCCCGAAGATCGCCGGGAATGCGTTCAAGATCTCGCCACAATTCCTCTCTCCCCTCCGGCGGCTGCCTGCTCTCTTTTTTCTACCTTTTTTTCCCTCCTTCTCTTTCACTTACTCGCCTTCGACCGTTCATTCACTTCCCTCGTACTTTCACTTTCCTCCCCTCGCGATCGGCCCTCGCCCCGATTCATCGCCCGGCTCTTACGATGCCCGGCACGTTTTCGAAAACGAATACGTGAGATACTTCTCGCGCGGCCCCGCCGGACCTCTGCGCCGCTCACGGCCGAAAACGTTTCCGTTTTAATTGCGGGCCCGAGATCTCTCGTTTCGATCTACTCGAAGCTGCCGACGTGACGAAACGCCGAAGTTGATAAAGGGAAGTATGCCAGTGGGTGTTACGCAATGTCCACGGATAACAAAGTAACCGGTTGAGACTGAAAACGTACGCGGGTGGACGCTGGTAGGGTTGATGGAAAGGAATGTCAAGTATAAAGGAAACTCTATATGTAAGTCGATACACTTTTTGCATTTCGTCTAAAAAACTCGTCTCTCCTACTCGAACTGTTCCCCCCTCTCCTCCTTTCCCTTCGCGAAGCTTTCATGCAAATAGGCTGTCGTAAAAACAGAGCAAACTTGGACTGCTAAGATACCATTAAAATAAGAATGTTTGATTAAAGCTGGAAATGAAACGGGCCGAAGAATGTCACTCTGCATCCGGCTTTAAGGATCTATTAAAGTCGTACGCTTTGGAGAACGCTTCAAATAAAGAGTTCTTATTCTTCTAAATTCTACTCCAAGTTCCGAATTCTATATTACAGTATTTCCATTGACACGAACAACATTTTCCGACATTTTTTTTTTAACTTTGGCACCTACAGTGTTTTCCAGAAGTATACTTTGATGCCAGAGATTTTCACTTTATACTCTCAGAGTCCTTAAAAAAAAAGGAAAGTAGAGGGTGATCTATAAAGATGTATGGCTATAAAAACGTCACTCTGCGTGCTTACAGAGGACGAGGCAAGATGGAACCGAGTTGCGCAGGGCGTTCCCGTTCGAGTAGCACAATGATTTTCGAACCTATCTATCGCGCTCCACTTTCCAACCTTTTATCATTCTAATCGGCGAGACAGCATAGCTCGGATCACCGGGTCTCTTTAGAATTCTCCGGCACCTCACCTGTCTCGACGTTTCTTAATCACACCACGGTCCATTGAGTACCTGCTTATAGCCGTCACCCGCCCTACAAAAGCCCCCGACCGTACGCAAAGCCCTGCGTTGAATATTTCCAAGCAAGCCTGACAGATGCGTTTACCTGGCCGAGAACCATTTCCCCTTGTTTCTCTTTTTAATTTTGAAAAAACGCCTGCGTCAGTGGCAGAAAACCCCGGACAGGTGGGTGACGTTAAGGGGTCGCGGAGGGAGTGGAGGGGGAAGCGGGAGATGTAGCGGGTTAATGCCGCGGGATAATGGCCTTTAATGGGTTCGCCAGAAACGAGAAGAATAGAGACGGAATGCTTTTGGGGTACTCACGATCACCGCGACGCGCATGGCCGTGTCCCGTGTCGCAAATGGTGGTGACGCTGGGTGTGGTGCCGGCGCGTTTATGCCTCACACTACCGCGAACGACTCCCCGTCTCCGTGTTCTTATACCTATATCCCCGTTTAAATTCCTATGGTACGAGCAGCACGCAGGCCAACTTTCCATCGGTCAGCAGGAATTGTGTTCCCCGCGCGAGCACGAGACCCGCGAAACGATTCGGCCGGTACGCGGATTCTTTGTACCCGCGGCGGCCGCCAATTTCATTGGTATCCCGGTGCTGGACGGTCCATCCTTCTCGACTCCTCATCCTCAACCAGCCCGAGCCGGGCTTCAACGGGGCTGGAACCGCCTGTAGCTATGGCGTAGCGCTGTATCGCAATGCCACCGTTGTGTAGTGTCGGTGGTACCGGTGTTGAATAGTAGATGCGGCGTGGTACTGTACCTGGAAGAGATAGAGGGAGTTCCAAAGTTCACAGGTTTTGGAAGAAGGGGTTTGATACTTCTGGGTATGGCGGATTTGGGGATTTGTGGCGACTCTAGGGTAACAAGACTATTTAAGGGAAATGTCAATAAATATTTTAATTTGAAAGAGTCGAGGTAATTTTAAAATTAATTCAATATGACAACTCACGTATGAATTAGTGCTAATTTGTTAGATGAAGGAAAAGTGAATTGTTTTTAAAGTTGGCTCAAGACTCTGTGTTTAAACATTTTGAAATTTCCTTCGCCCAAAATTTGTCGCTACCCCAAATTTTCCCCTTCCCAAAATTTGCCCCCTTTAGTTTATTTGTAAATCCCCCTCTGTTTTGGGGAGGAGTTAATGTTATTAAAGCTGTAAACAGGTATTTAATAATAATAATAATATTTGAAGGTATTAGTGTCGTACTGTATTAGTACCAGCAGACTGTAGTTTCAATATTGTTATTGTGGTAGAGCACTAATAAGGGCGGAGGTCTACCTAGAACGTTCAAAACAACATGATTCTTTGGGAATTTTTTCTAGAAAAACTGATAAACTTTTATTATTAAACATCAGGGTATTGGAAAGAGTACATCTTACGGATATTTCAGTATTTTTTGCGGTAAAAAGTATTCAAAGGTTTGTGAGTTATAGGCGATGCCCGAGACGTCCTTTTTTCAGACGCTTTGAGGTGACAATCGTAGCTCGGCACAGCATCATCCAAAATTGAAAATTCAATTTTTTTAGATAATATAAGAAATTATCTAGGCGCTATCGGACCCGATTTTGGAAAATTATTTTGAGACAAAATGACGGCTGTGCAAAATTAAAGCATCGATATTTGGCAAAAAAATCGCTCTTTTCAAATGAAAACAAATCTAGGCAAAAAAAAGGAAAAGCTCCAAATCGCGCTTAGATTTTTAACTCTAAAATAAGCCTGCAACGCCTCGAGTAAATCGGTTCGTTAATTTTTTAGTTATTACTTTGAGGATAACGCGTTTAAAGTTTTGGGCCGAGTGCCACACCGAGGAACACCTACCCACTTACACGCGTATAACTTTGTCAATTCTGTTCGGATTAACTTGAAACTTTCAGGGAATATTTCAAGATGTTGTACTTCAAGAAAATAGAAAAATAAAAGAATCGATTATTCGAATATTTCGAGGTAAGCCTCCCTCGTAATACTAACACTGTATTTTATTGGTAGCGGAGGTGATCGGTACGTCATCCGACCTGTTGGATGCAATCGCGTGTTGTTTATACATCCAAATTACGTGATCGCGTGTGTTCACAGAGACTGGTCCTAATTGTGCAGTTGCAGTGGTTAGACTCGTAGCAGACGTAGTAGTAAAAGTAGACACATCACTATCGTTTATCGAGAGTTACCTAAGTAGGCATTACATCTACCCCGCTTCCTGCAAGTGCCAGAGCAGTTCACATTTTCCCGAACCCGTGAAGCCGTTGGGACTGTGAATATTGTTGGACTAACGATCGAGCGTTAATTACAACTTGGAGAACGTTACGGTGAATAAAACGATGATTGTAATTCTCAGGAATTCTCAGTTAATGGACCCAGAGGGCAGTGGCGGATTTAAGGAAAAAGGCCCAGGTGGCAATCGTTCTGAGGGGCCCACTTTTTACAGAAAATGAAGAGGTAGTTTACTAAAAACTTACTAGCAAAAAAATATAGTGTTTGGATAAAATCATAATTTTTTTTTTAAGATGTGCAGGGGCCCAGGCCCACAGATGCTCATCGACTGGCCCAGCGTTGCCGATGTAATTGATGTATACTTTTCTCTTGTCAAAAGTAAGAAGCTCAGTGAAATGAAATTTTCACAGCAGTCGAGCCACTCAATCACCTCCTCGATCTTAACCGAGTCATATTCATAATGTTAATTAACATTGGTCGTGGAAAGGAAAGTCTTCTCCGCCGTTAGATATTCCCTGGCCGAAGAGCAGCAATATTCCTCGCACTTTCTTTCGCCGAAGGAGACTGTTCATGGCTACTTATCGTTAGAGGAACTTCTGCGGGGAGACAGTTGCTGCGGGCTTGAATCCAAGGTCAGTGTCGGGGCCCAAGCTGACTATACACTAATCCACGTGATATAATGGCGATATATAATACGTGTGGGCCTTATCGCTACACGGCTAGGTATAATTTACTGTACATCGAACTTCTACGCCTGGATACACATTTCCCGGAATAATAATTCCCAGATTCAGCGAACAGTTGGGCCTTAAGTGCGCTGTACCTCGAAAATCATCTTCTACAGTGCCGTGTTCAATATGGAGAACGTTGAAGAAGATCCCTGTTCAATCTACAGAGCCAGATCTTGCGCCAGCATTTCGAAAATCATTTATCTCCGCTTATTTATTAACTTGTGTTATAAAATGATTGTGGTACCCGTTTAAATAGTTCAGTCATTGAGGCTACGACGTCACCGTGAATAAACTGCAGCCCGTTGGGAGAAACGTAGGTGTTATCTAGTTCTTGACTGTTTGAAAAATGTGAATTTCATATTTTCCCGCCGTCGCGTTGTACAAGCAACTGCCCGTAAATCGCTGATGGACTCGTAAACTATCCACGCACACTAAATGCAAATGTTACCAGAACATTCTCGCAGCATCTGAAACCAGTTCTCTCTTCGCGTCTGGTTCGTACATCGTAATACGAGGCGCATTTCGTTTTTCGTTCCTCTTTTCTTTTTAGTCCTCAAGGTCGGCGTATACATTTCCTCTGATTCCTAACAGGGGGTTTATCAACCCGAAGGTAATCAGGAATTATTAACAGAAAATGTAGCATTCCTCGCCTAGAATACTTCATCCTACACCCTCCTAGAGGATATCGTAAAAGAAACTACATTAACCCAGTAGCCCCGACAGCTGCGGAATTCTTAAGATCCTCAGAATTATAACGCGAACCGCGAATTAAATCCGTCTCAAGCTTCATCTGCCGTCCGGAATATTCCAAGTTCAGCAAACAGTCCGGGCCCTACTCTCGGCTTCGCTTTACCCCCGCGAGGAATGTGTCCGGCCGCCGCTTCGTTCAGGAATGCCGCGAGTTAGAACCCTTGAAGTCGAATCAGGTACGTTGGTCAGCAGGTCTGGGTAGAGACGCGGGAAAGAAACAGGTAGATAGGTGGATAGGTAGGTGGGTAGGTAGGTAGGTAGGTGGGTAGGTAGGTAGGTTGGTAGGTAGGTATGTAGGTAGGTAGGTAGGTAGGTTGGTAGGTAGGTAGGTGGTGCAGCGGAGCAAGAGCTCTCGCGGGAGGCAAGTCGAGTCGAACCGGCAAGCCAGACGGATCATTTTGTGGAGGCTGAAACCCCCCATGAAACCGGTTCTTCCTTTGCGCGCGCTTCTCTTCTTCTCTTCTTCTTTCCTTTCCCTTTTTTCTTCCCTGCAAAGACGTATAGTCGACGTGTAACCATCGGCTGGTACTACTGCCGCGCATACTCGCTCGTTACACGGGTTGTATACGTGCAGGACGCACACGAGCGGCAGTATACGGCATGGCCGAAGGACACGCGGCACGTTATTTCGATATATCGCCAATGTTGCATGCTGCCCTCGCGTGATTTTGTAGCACCGAGGTATTTTAGTAACCATTCCGCATTTAACAGAAGACACACTCACTTTGTATTAAGAATAAGTGTCTTCCTTCTTGGTATACTTCGGTAGAAATGGTACTTAATGAGCATTGATCCAGGTTCCGTAATTAATTGCCTGTGATTCCATAGATGGCAGTTCAATAGTTTAGAATATTCCCAGCGCTGTATGATCGAATGGTAGTCGATTTTCAATATGGCGTAATGTCTCCAGTATTGTCAAACTGCTTCTCGTTCCCTCGTATAAATCGTCGCGACTTAGCCTGGTACTCCATCTCCCTGTATCATCGACATATCTAAACTTTCCCCGCCGTGCCATCTTCAGACTCGTACCTCAACGAATCCGGTGATTGATGGTGCATCAGAATATGCATCTACTAGCCAGCATTCCAACAGTCGATTAAAACCACAGATCGAGTTAATTTTCGATTTTATAAATAGAATAAACGAGACGTGTCGATCTATCCGTTTCATGGGTATTGACCATTATTGTCTAAATAGCAGAAGCGTGGCTCTCCAACAAGTTTCTCTACGTTGCCGTAGAAAATGCTTCGGGAAAGAAGCTCGGCTATCTGCGATGGGGAAGGATGGATGTTGGTTTCGAGGCTTTCGAGCGAGGGGGCTCGATGAACGTGACGATGGCAGCGTCATCAAGCGTCTAGGAGACCGGCCGATTGAACACGGGCCGCGATCGTGCCGATTCCTCTGATTGGCCGAGAGACCCGGCGTTACTCACGGCGCAAGAAGACTCTTTGTCTGTTTTTCGTTCGGCCGACCAGCCGGCAACCGGCCGAGCGCAACTTATACGTGCAGTCGGAGGTCCTTCAGCCGTCGCGCCGGCTGCAATTATTACGCTCGCTTTCGAATTCGATCCCGGGCCCCGTTCCTATCCGTCGCGCTCCTTCCAGCCGTGCTACAGCCCGTCGTTGGCCGCGCTGCAACGCGCCACGACCACGAAAGAGAACCACGGGCCGTGCCGGCGAATCGGTGGGTGTGCTTTTGTAAAGTTTCGCCGGCGAGGATATCGGAGAAACGTCAACGGTGACTCGGCCCCATCGAAGGTAAGGTACAACTAAATAAATGTCCACGCTATTCAAGCTATCCCTGGTTTATTGAAAGCCACCGTGATACGAAGATCTAGTAGAACGCGGATTAAAAAGTCGAGTTACGAACAGTTCGGTTATTCTGTTTTAAGATCGCGGTTAAAAATTGATATTGGAATTTTTTGCTTCTTACTTCGTCGCGAGAGTGGAAACGCTTGGAAAGAATACGGAGTAGGCGGAACCAGTTTTGGATCGAGCTACCCGGTACATGGGGCGGTTGTATTCTCCCGCGGATCCCGACTTCTTCCGACGACCTTCAGCGTGGTATCGTTAAATCGTCGAAGAGCATTGGCCGTGACCGCCTCGGACACCGCGAGCAAGCTTCCCAGAAAAATTCTAGTCCACTGGACACCGCAGATACGGGGAACAGTGAACGATATAAGCACGCCGCGCTCGTCGTAAGAAGCGTTTATTTATATTCGACGTTTTTCTGTTTAAACGAGTTCTTAATCGAGTCGAGGATCTTTCGGCGTGCAGGAACCTCGTGCGGAGGGAAGAGTCGAGCGAGAACCCGAAGACGCAAAGTTCCTTGAAACGCTAGACGTTCCTGTATTTGTGTGCGCGCGTGTGTGTATGTGCTTGAGCCGCGGACACCGCTTCGGTCAAGGTCGTAGTCTGCAAGTTAATTCTCTTTTTGCACGTTCTCTTTCCTCCCGACTGTACACGGTGTCTCGAAGAGCAGGCAGCTCGTGTCTGCCCGTGCGGATACAATTTCGAACGGCTACTGTGAATAAAGGAAATTATTCAATAATAATATTCATTCAATTACGATACGAACCAATAAAAGACTTATCGGTTTTTAACAAGAGAAATCGCGGTCAATATCATTTTGCCCGCTATCGGTGAGCTTAATTGTAAAGGTCTGTATTTAATTTATCCCTATAATATTTTAACGACGATTTTCGCCGTTGAATCTTCAAGAACGAATTTTTAAACGGAATACTGTGTCGAGGATTGGTAACTCCACCACCGTTGGCGGACTCTAATGGCCAATGGGGTACGAGTTTCCTTCCCTCGGCGCGAAATGCAACTGTAACATGAAAAACCTCGGCAATGTAATTAATTCAGTTTTTATGACAGACTAATAGGTTCACTGAGGACGTACCAGTGTTAAGGTTTAGGTGTATTACATACGCGTAAGTATTTCAGTAAGTATATCGATCCTTAATAACCTGTTTAATACCGTAATAATTGATTTTAGTAATTTAAACCCGATTACTTGAAAGTGTAATTCGAAATATGTAGTTTCGATACACATCGATTTGAATCCGATGGGTTTTTGAATGTGGCGCCACCTATGTGGCAAGTGAAAAACTAATAAATGTATCCGCAGGTATATTAGCTTCCGTAGGTAAATGTTTAAAATAAATTTACAATTACGAATTCTTCAACTATATAGATTTTCTGCGCTCTATTTTAAACAGTGGTACAGATAAAGATCTATGGCGTTCCTAGATGACTCAGGTCGAAGTGGGCGGAACGGAGACTGCTTGTGTATCAGAACGTACGTATTATAGTAAATTCTGTCGTGAATATAAGGAGCTTCTCAGATATCATTCCATTGTTTAACCGTATTTTCTATTCTGTCGAAGATATAATTAATTGTTGGTAGCCATCTGACGACACATTCGAGAAGCGTCGCGGCCGTTTAGATCCATCTTGATCCCAGCGATCGCGTCTCATTGTCAGTAGCGATCCAGTAGCGTCGTTAGTTGCGTTATTTGTCAGCGAATGTCTGGTCTGCCGTTTGCAGACGTCTGACAGCATGGATAATGTTTTTATATCGTTGTTGCTGTTTGTTACGCTAGTAAACTTCGGATATTGCACGCACAGAACTGTGAGTAATAATATTTCGCTGTCGCAGCGTTAATAGTAATAACAGGGTTCTATTAATTCAGTAATTTAGAACAATGTCCTTTGACGTAAAAAACAAAGGTCGGGTGTACAGTGATTCATCGTGATTATTCTATCTCGCATCCGTGGTCCATTTTACAAATTATTATGACGATATCTCGGGACCGCTGGTTGAATAACAATTCGATGGTAATTGGGAGCAGCGCGTTAGTTAATGAGGAACCCGAGATCCCCATGACCCATTTATTAATTAACGTGGGAACTTTAATCGAACCGCTCGTAACGATACAACGCACGGAAATTTAATCGCGGGATGTCGATTAATTATAACGACCGCGTGAATATCTGAAATAAAAAAAAAAAAAAAACCTGCATGATAATTAGGGTTGCGAATTATAATGTTATTCCATTTAAATGCACAATTGTAAACAATATATTTACATTTTTTTATATAAAAGAATTTGCCTGGCACTAGTTACGATCATGGGTGAATCCTGAGTGTGGCGATTTATGTAAAGACAATTTAACGACAGTATATTTAAGAGCTGACGGTCCCAACGACACGTTGCATTACCTGTGGGACTTTCGCGGCAATCCGTCCATATTATTAGCTCTCACTTCGCCATCTGCATTTCTTCAAATAGCTTGGCCAGACTTCCTCGAAAGGAGAAACAATTCGATAACATTTTCAGAGGCACCTGCATATACCTTCGGGGTAGCTCTAAACAAGGTCAGCATACGCATGAAATCATAATTTTCTCTGTCTTAATAAAATCACTTTGATTTCCAGATTATAGAATTTAACGATGTAAACGACACCGCATTAATAAACATCGCCAATGTCGTGAATACCGATATTCTGCACCCAATGTTTTTCCAATGGGAGCGCAAGGCTCCGTTGCGGAATAGCGACTTTGTCTCCTTGGACATGGAAGGCAGCTCTTATAACGATACTCCGATGAATATTAGTAGACAAGGGACTGTAAAGATTTCCGTAAGGTTTCCACGACACGTATGCAACGAGCAGTTCATCGATCTGAGTAATTTTTGAGTTTCATGTTTCCAGCTGAGAGGATTCTGCTCCCTCGATCATTCGGATGTTATGCCGCAGATGCTGCACACTGAGAATTCCACTCAGGTTGATATTACTTTTGACAATATGCAAACGAATAAAAGCTTCTCCCATAGTAGATTCGCTATCGAGTTGCTAGTAGTAGGCGAGGGAAACCCGAGTATACCTATGTTTGTCAATCCTAGGAAAAGTATAGACGACGAGCACACTCCTGGTATATTCGAGGTAATATTTACCGTGCAATCTTTCCTCTGCCTGCCCTTAGTTAAACACGCGGCGTTATATAATAATTATTGCTTCAGGTTGTCGAAGTTAGAACGCCTCCTTATAAAAGCATGGACAACTTTAGAACCGAGGGAGCTTATTTACAGTGGATGCCGATATCTTATACAAGTCTGTCTCGCGATGTAACAAATTGGACAGAGATAATGCAGTATCCACCGTTGAAAGTAGCTAATCACACAAGCGCTGTTAAAGACTCCATGCTGTATTGTTATTACGGAGATAAGGTTAACGATCTGCTTACGCAAAGAATTATTGTGTCGTTGGGAATGAAAGGGGACGGCTTTTATAAGAGGACATACTACTCTACATGGTATCCTCATTTTCATTTCTACTCTCCTCATTTCATTGTATTCCAGAGCAAATCGAGTAACGTTGATATCATTTTCAGGACCTTTTTAATCGGCTACGGCACACCACCCAACGAACAGTTTTCCTACTTGGTGATTATGATTATATCGATCGGCGTCGGTCTTCCACTGATTATTCTGATGGCAAGTGGTATATATGTTTGTATACGCAACATGCCTCGAAAACATAGCGAGACTTATTTGAGCCAATGATGACCTAGTAGCTTGTATAAACGATTCTATCTGCGCGGTCTTTGATAGAGATCCGAGCACGCTTAGTTGCATTTCCGATACCACCGTTAAACTTTACAAAGAGATTTTTCCTATATTTATACATAGCACGTATATATATTTTTTACACAGTTTTGCAAGTTAATTCACAAACTGACTAGAAGTATATGTCGACGCGATGCATAAACAACTGTTCTGTACAAATTTATACACCAATCGTTAATAAATTGAAAATGAACGATCGTATGTCTTTTATATCGGGTGAATGATACTAAAGCGCAATGCCGTTAAAGTTGTACAGCCTATCGCTTATTACGCTGATCGAAGCTTAGTAGACTGTGACTGCAACGGAAGGAAGATCGAGTAGCTAATCGATTAACCAGCCAGGGATTTCTTAATGAATATTAACTGAGATGCACATTAAGTGTTAGTGTTTATAAATGTATATCGTTTTATTATCACCAACGAATATGAAATAAAAACATGTAGCAATAGTTGTCCTAAATTAGTTCTTATTTCGCAAATCTAACCATACCCATAATGCACTGTACGATTTACCGTGACACTCATCGCAATTCGATAGTAGTTACTCATTTAATTCTATTTTCAACGACGATGGATTTTAACAGTAGATTTTAAAGCACTTGATAGAACCGAAAATGAGGTGTGATAATAAAATGAAGCTTCCGTTCTAAATAAACTTCTACCACTTAGACCGAGGGCTCGAGCCCGAATCATCGAACGCAGATGGTTTTAATGTCGAGCCGCCAGATGGCGTAGGAAAAGTAGCTTAAAAGCGCCAAAATTCAAATATCTTGAAAGAAAAGGATGTTTAAATACTTTCTTAATATTTTCTGGAACTGTTTTCTTTATTTCTTTTATTTACGATGAATAAACTTTATTTGAACAAAAAGAAGTTTAAATAAAGCTGATGTGAAAATTAAAATTAGCATTTAAACACGACAATGATAAACTGCTTCCTCTTGTAGGTAGACTAAACAGTTTTATAAAATAAAAAGACTTAGAAGATACTAGAGACATTGTCAAATTCACCAAAAGCTTCTAATTCTTCTTCGGTATCATTTTCTTTTTTATAAGTATTATAAATACTATCGGATTTAAAATTAGAAATTGGAGTAGGATAGACCTATCAAACAACGCATTATTCTGTCACCGGTTTGGGGGTCCTAGGTTCCACCAAAGTATTGCAACTCAAAGAAATTCTTATATTCAACTAAAATATTTGACAATCGACAGCCATCGGCTCGGTGGTCCTCACCGATTACCAGGTCTCACCACGAGGAGGTTGCTGCTCTTGGAGACCCGTAGAGAGATAGATGGAATCAAAGTTCCGTCGATCTCCCTGTACACGAAACCCTTAGCCTACGAAACCAAAGAGATGGATGGAAACAAAGTTCCATCGATCCTTTCGGTTTAGATATCGAATTTAGGGAACTGCCAAGCAATCACTCGATTGAAATAAATTCGGCAAAGAAGGAAAGACTACGGGTGAGCATGGAAGGAGTATTGGGTGGCGCAGTTCCTCAGTATAAATTATTATTAACTATGATCGATACAACTCGAGTATTAAGCAATTAGTAACATTTGGCCTTGGATTTGCAAATGATTTTCTACGCCGAATGAATTCTCTTCTATGCTCAATGTTTAATCGTTCAATAAATGAATGTTAATGCTTATACATATCACATAGTATTATTTATAATGCATAAATACATTTTAGTCGAAGTTGGTGTAAATGAATAGTTGGAGGAATATTTGGAGAAATATGATTGACATACTTGTTTCTCCCCCTTAGTTACTAACATCGACGAAGTATTCAGTTTCTGAAAAAGTCTTCTAGGTAACGGGAGATTCCGTGGAATCCTGTTAAAAGGCCTCCCACATGGTCCAGTAATCGATGAAATTGATGCACGAATTGAGAAATTACGAAATAATATGCACTACGACATGCAAAATTTTATTTCACAAAGCGGGTTTGAAAAGTAACGCGATTTGCAGTTGCATCCATGCACCCCGCGCCACTCATGCATCATGCAACTTTCTGCGAGGCTTCTAAGAATTAGATTTTACTGTAAATTTCAATGTCGGCGGTAAACTACTACTCGGGGCAAATAGTATCCAATTATTATTACTACACTAGAATGATTAAACAGTGCATTAGAAATTTGCGGGAATGTCAGTAACAGTAATTTTTAATACTTTTCGGCGTACGATACGTGAAAGTGTTCTACTGCACGCAAAGCATTAATAAAAAATGTCATCTTGCAATTTATTGCTTACACGGGCTTTGAAGAAATGCCATTTTTGAGCTCCACAGGTAGCGCCTTGATTCCCGAAATGGATTTTCGGAGAAAAATCAGCGTGACTCGTTGACAAGCCGAGCCAAAGCATAGCGTAGCGAAAGTCTGCCTTCTATGTCCAACTCTCTCGCTCTAAACAAGTCACACGTATACAAGCCCTCACGCACCTTTCCGCATTTCAACAGATTTCAGAGTAGTTGCCGAGTTGGTCCTCAAATTATGGCTCGGTAACAGACTTTGGGCGGCGACACAACATCCGTAAGGTGATAGGTCTATCCTATACCTCGTCTGTGGTTCATAGTCTTACCGACACGTGTTCTTATGCCAGCCTGAATTTACCTATACCTCGCCTGTGCCGACGCTACCCTCACCGAAAATGGTAGGAATCTCTCGCGCCCGTAACGTCACTGGTAACCCAGCAGGTGCAGATCGTCAGCAGGCTGGCCGACACAGATGGGGTAGCTCTCCGAAAGTCTTGCGGGGCGTGCTCGTCAGAGGCGGATGTTTTCAGGCGGGGGTAGCGCGGGTGGCCGGTGTGATACCGTGTTTCTCGCTATCACGGGGGCGGCGGGCGAGGTGGTGTCAGTGGAAGGGTAGAATTTCATTGATCCGTCCGTGGTACGGAAGCACGGGGCTTGCGAATTTACGAATCCTGCCCGCGCTATCGACCTGTCACCATTTACGATTAAGCCGAATTACACCTCCGCCGAATTCCTCTCCCTTACATCGCACGCCGGTACCAACGATCATTACAGCGGCCGGATATTCGAGGGACATAAAGGGAATGCCAGGGGGGCGAGTTTGAACGAATGTCGAGCGTGAAAGGAGTGCATGCCGCAGCCGTGATTGGCCGAGTACGGATTCGTAGTTGCGACAGTCTCTCGCGCAGGGGTAGCCGAGCACACGCGGGGAGAGGGCGGGGGAGGGGTAGGGGTAGGGGTGGGCTCTCGTATAGGGTAGCGAGCGGTGCGGTCACGGTGGGGCGCCTCGAAGCTAGTTCCAGTTGAGTCCGCTGCGCGAGATTGGCGCGTGGCGGTGCAATAACGTCCGCGTCGGGGGTTGTCTAATCGCGACAGTCCACGGGAGAAGCTTTTTCTGCCGCTGGGGGACGAAAGAACGGAGAACGAAAGAGGGAAGAAACGTGCGCCGCCAGACGCAGAGTGATCCCTGGGACAGTGAGAACGGGGGGAGGACTGGTGAAAAAAAAAAAGTGTGAATCTCCGTGGCCCGGGGGGCAGGCTTGGGGGGTGGATTTAGAAGGATCGGCCAGGGGGAGAAGTGCGGAGAGAGAAAACGTCGAGAGGCCGAAAGGGTGAGTGCTAGTGGCGATCAAGAAGTGAGTGGGCCAGCGGGAGGGGGGCGGGGGGGCATCCGAGAAAGAGTGAGAAAGTGCTAGATGGTGGTGGGAGACAGTGAGAGAAACAGAGCGAGCGGGAGGGCGAGGGTGGGGTGAAAGGAGAGAGAGAGAGAGCGAGAGAGAGAGAGAGCGAGACAGTTAGAGAGGGAGAGAAGGAGAGAGAGAGAGAGAGCGAGAGAGAGAGAGGGAGAGAGAGGTCGGCGTAGAGTCGGGACGGAGACGGAGGACGTGTGTGTGTGCGCGCGCGCGCGTGTATGTGCCAGGAGGGTGCCGACAGGGGGAAGGAAGTGGAAAAGGACCCGGTCGGGTCGGGAACGTAAAGAGGCACGAAGAACGGAAGGAAGGCAAGGAAAGACGGGAAGGATCGCGTGTACAGTGGGGCAAAATCAGCAATACGGGGGCTGACGGCGGCACGAGAGGGCACAGAACGCGTCGGGTCTGTCCCCCAGAAACGGACCGTCGCGCGCAACGCGATCAATTTTCGTTGCGACGCGGGCGGCGAGACTGGAAGGAAAGGAAGAAATGACGACTGCAGCGAGATACCGATAACCGGCCGGATAATGTTGTCGCAGAGCAAGTTTTACGCTCTCTTTATCCACTACACGTTTGTGTAGCGCGACACGGGGCGGGTCCTTGCCGCTGCGGTGAAGAAAGAGAGAAAGAAAGAGCGAGAGAGGGAGAGAGGGAGGGAGAGAGAGAGAGAGAGAGCGCGAGAGAGCGAGAAAGAAAGTGAGAGAGAGAGAGGAAGGCAGAGGAAGTTGGGACGAGAACTTGGCGGAGGAGCGAGAGGATAGGACAAAGGACGAGGAACACGAAGGGAGGGAACAGGGGAGAAGAATTTGTCGGTGAGGATTCTTTGGAACGGACACCGAAGCACATCCGGGGGCCAGCTTTACCCTGTCGTCGGTTTGTTGGTACATGGAAGAGGGAAGAGGGAAGAGGATAGGGAAAGAGAGACAGAAGGACAGAGAGTTTTGCCCGTGGTACGGTGTTAAAGTTTACAAGTGTCGTTGCTTGGTAGTGTGCTAACCCTTGCCGAGGCTGAGCAAGCAAGGCCCGCGGAGGTATCTCAGAACCCGCCCCTCCTCGACGTCGCAGTGCCTCTTCACCATATCGCTACGTCCTTCTTCTTTTCGTTCGAACCGCGACTATTCGACGCTACCAGGAGAAACTCCTCGACCGTAAGTGCAACTTCTATACCATATCTCCGTCTATATTACAGCGCGTCGCCTACCCTGTGTGCCTCTATACGGGCGCGCGTGTGTGTGTGTTTGGACGTGTATACGTGACAGGCATCGATCAGCTCGACGGTTACACGCTAGTGGAAAAAGAGGTCTGATCCGTGAACACACGGTGTCGGGCCGACCGTTGATTTTACTACTTCGACCGCGTGCGCTACCCCCAGAAGGCGCTAATGGCGCCCCTCGCTCGCAGATCCCTCGTTTCATAATCGTGTTGTTCCCGAGGTTTCGATCGGTCCGATCGGAAACGAGAGAATCGACGAAGGAACTCTTTCATTATCTATACCCGTTCACGGTGACGTAAAGCGTTCCGGCGGCGAATCAATCACCGTGACAATGGTAATGATGCAGTTTCGATCGAGTCGGAAGGATAGCCGGAATCGAATCTGTAAGGTGACGCACACACGCACGCACACGTACACGGGCCGACATATATATCTGGTTATAGCGTGACGCGCGACTGCTGGTTCCATTCTCGATATATCGATCGATAGCCGCCTCCGGTCAGGGATCAGTCGGTGGTTCATTCGCGATAACGATAAGCGCTCTTCTTCTTCTTCTTCTTCCTCTTCCTCTTCTTCTTCAACCTATTCGCCATCCTCTCGTCTCGCGCCCACTTCTCCAGATTGGCCCGCACGTGAAATAAGGATTTCCCTTCGCGTCCCTCGCGAAGGTCGTACTCGTAGCGCTCGTGACAGAGCGACGGTGGTTGTATCGTGCTCCTCCGTATGCTCGTATGCCTGCCCTGTATTCCTGTGTGTCTCGTGATGACCTTCCTCCGCGCGAAAATTGCCGGTCAATACGACGTGCACGATCCGCTTAAGAGTCGTGCGATGGTATCGATCACCGACTAAACTCGTGCACCACGACGTTTCGCAGGGACTTTCTTTTCGCCCACAAGGAAATACGCGTGGGCACGGTATGCACCTGATTCCAGGTGTATCCGATTCGATTGCCTCGCGATCGATTGATTTCGGTGGTCGTTGCTGGCCCCGTCGAGCAACCTCGTCTCGCTTTGACTCGTCGAACAGATGTCTTAAGTCGTCCTGAGTTTAATGCTTCACTTTCCAAAAAATGGTAACACCACCGAGGGTTGCAATGATGATTGGTAATTACGTGGCGAATGTGTGCATTTGACCATTTTGAGTGTTTCAAATATTTGAATAGGAATACGTCGGAATCGAAATTTTTAGGCTCCTTCTGTTTTAACGGTTTCGAGTGGTTGATGGGTTAATTTGACGTGATTAAGTGGTCAGTTCTTGGGACGATGTCTTTGCTGCGTTTAAAATTTGACGAACTATTTTCCTCGATAAATAAAAGATCGATACCGCAGCCGTGTAATGTCAAAGGTCGTATCAAAGCTACATTGTCTGTGGTAAAAGGAAGCGCATTTTCCCCGACCATTCTGTCCGAGAAAAGCTTGACGTCAAAGTCGATTCCTTCGACATCGCTTAAACGCCACTGCCATTAATACACAGTGCACACGATATTTAATTCCGCTAGGAGTGTCTCGTAAGCTTTACTTGTTGGCATTTCACATGCAACAGTTTCGTGCATCGTGTCATTTGATCGGTTTCGTAAACGTGGCATTTAATGGGAATCCAGTTGGATCAGAAAATTGTTTGCATACCCTCGGCGAAAATTGTGATTTTAAATTGAGCAATCTTCGAGAATTGCAATAACAGAGCTTGCAGAGCATTTCTGAAGATTTATAATTCCATTGTATTTAGCCTCGAAGAATGATTTTTTCAAAACTTTCAGTTTTTAATAATCGCGATTTTCAAAGGTTTCAGTCGGAGAATTTTTCATTTTCAGTAACTGTAGTGTCAGACTTCGCAATCCTCGAGAATTGCAGTATTAAAGTTTTGCACAATTCTCAAGAATTGTAATTTTAGAGCTTGTAGTACGGGATAGTTGCACTTTTCGAATTTACAGTGTTCAATAATGGTAATTGTAGATTTCACGATCCCTATTAGCTGCTTTGTTTCGGGATTTACGAACCTCGAGGGTTACAATTTTTAGAGCCTATTTCAGTTTTCGAGAGTTGTGGTACATCGGAGCTTGCAAGCTTTAAAATCGAACCGTTCAAAGTGGAGAGTCAGAGATAACGTGGTATCATCCCTCGTAAGAGGTCTCCGTCTTTTTGATTTTGAATACGCCATGGTAATAAACGGCACGGCAAAAACGCGCGCGCATATCAGACACGGGGAGGGTGGAAGAAGGGTCGGAGGGGGTTGGAGGAGATTTTGCAGGGCAAACGATGGGCGAGCGAATGCAACAGGTGCGATATGGTTCGCGCGACGTTCTGAACGCCAGTGCTCAGAAAGGAGTACGAGTGCATCGAGTTTCCGTCGATTTTATTATATTTCGCCCTTCTTAGCATATTTTATGGCACTCTATTATCTTTCTCCCAACTACTCGAACAGTAGAATATCATTGCTTATGCGGGAAATTGAAATCGAGAGAGGAAGAAGCTGATTTGAAAGTAATATGAGTCGACCAGAGCCGGACACAAAATTAGTTCCACTTCGGTGAAAAGCAATTCTGTGCTCACAACTGTTTTTATTTGCTTCACTGTTAAGCTAAATCATATTGGCAAAATAGAAAATATTTGGTTGTAGAGCAAGTGCGAATGAATAATAATATAACATTCCTTAAGTGCTATACAAACGTTTTAGTATCAAACAAGGAAGTTGAATAATTAAATTTAAGTTAAAAATACTTGGCTGACCTTATAAAATACTATCTATACTACTCCTTTATTTAATACACCTAATCGCATACAATGCCGAAAGATTTCCAAAGTTCTTCAATAATTTATTTCTAGTTCTTCAATCATTATTAACTAGCCTGTTAAACTATGTCCAACAGCATTTCTAAATTTCGTCTGCATTACGATTTAATACACATCGCATTTCACCTTGAATTTCTAGAATAATTTCTTGAATTATTAATTTACCCCAGACCTTGGTATCGTCCTAATATTAGATCCTCGATAGGGATGAACTCCGCGGAGAGAGGCTACGAGACTTTCGACGGGGAAGGGCGATGAAATACAAGTACGGAAAATAAAGAGTTCAAGGTCCCATCCATTGATGGAGAACAGTTGATCGTGGTCACATCTGGCGCGGGGTTGTCTTCCTCAGCGCAACGACAATGTAGACCGTCATAGAAGTCAGGCGTTAGGGCGAGCAGGCAAGCAGGCAGGCAGGCAAACGGACAATCGATCGATTGTCCTCGCAAGAACGCATGGCCCTGTTCTCTGCGCTATACTTTAGCCTCAGATATACTTTGTCTTTTGTGGGTCGTGTCATTGCAGCTGATTCCGTGAGAGCAACAATTTCTATTGTGTACTCAATGCTGTTATTTTGATATCGCACAGCACGCTACAACCGACTTCTTCCTACCTCCGTTGTTCTAGATTCTCGATTCTTCGTCACACTATTATACCACGAAAGCGACGCGCGATTAAAACGCGCATTGTCTAACGTTCTGAATCAATTGCATAACTGTTCGTAAATGTCGGAAAGCAGTCGGTGAGCTGTCTAAGATTGAATCGTAACAGACAACGTCTTCACTCCCGAGCAAAGACAGCCGGTACCTGTAGCTCGGGGAATTAATGATAATAAGCCTTTAATACGATTATCCGAAACATCAGGCACACCCAACACAGGCAGCCACTACTGCTATCCTCCACGGGCGGAGCTCAGTAACTTTCTACTACTGCGGCCGACCAGGCACCGTCCTCTACTACTTCCTCCGCCTATTCCCAAGCAATACCACTCGAACACTTTACATATCCCCGTATAAACGTGCTCCTCCATGCCCGTTAAGCGGCTAACACGGCTCTTTATACCACAGACACGAGGATTATTGGTGGACTCGAAGAATTCATATCTGCAAGCTACTTCCACCGAGGCTAGTAAAGTCTCTTAGCGCGTTACTGCCACCACTACAGTCCCATTATCTTCACCATTGACTGGAACTCGTTACGCTAAAGACAGAGCACACACCTACCACACGTCCAGGTGCGTTTTTAAACTCCTCCCATGGGATTCTCGCTGGCCGATCGAAGTCGGATGACCTACATCCGATTCGATTACCGATCCCCTCAATCGCTCCGTCGCGTATCGTCGCGACGGATCAAGAGGAGTCGCATAACACGTCCCGATGCAAAAACAGACGGTCCTCCCCCCCCAACTATCCCCGTTCCCCCGTTTTTTCGCCGTTTTCAAGCCTTGGCATTGGTGGACGTTAGCAAAGGGGGGCGATCGCGGATGGTGGTGGTAACGACGGTGCGGCGACGGTGTAGCGTCAGCGGTCGTCGTCATGACAACGTTTTTCCGCAACGTACCCGGCCTGGTTCGTGACGTCACGCGACGTCGGCAGCGGTGTCGGCGTCGGGTCGCTGCTGTGCCACGCCACGGACGCGGAGAAAAGGGGTTTTCCGTGGACGACGCTGGCCACCGACGGCGCCACCGTGCGCCCGACGCTTCGCCAAGATGGCAGCCTTGCAATTACAGGGAATGCAGTGGGCCACCGCGAATACGGGATATCCCTCCACCACCGCGGGGCCCCTGATACCATCGCATTCGCGAAACTCCAATCTAGGAGGGGATGATTTTTCACTAAGCGGCACGCGTGTGCTTTGAATTGACGGGAGGTGAATAAATCTGGCATCGAATCTGGGAAGCTTGATCCTATTATGCAAGCATGCCCTGTTTGTTCGTAATTTCGAAATGGTAATATTGGTGGAATAGGGGTAGAAGGATAGCTCGGTGTTCATTTTACAGGGGAACGGAGGCTCGAAGGTTTCGCATTGTTCCGCGGCAAATCGCCCGTTCGTTTCGTACCACTGGCAGCTGTATGCATTTGGGTCTGTATTGATCCGTAAATCGGACTTTCGAAAAGACCATTGGAACGTCTTCCCTCGATAGCCCTGTGCCGCTCGAGCGCCGACTGAACGGTGCCTCGGGCTGGCCGTAATAAGTAGCGCAAGTTCGATAATGTAGCAGCGCCCGCTCTGGATACAGCTGGCACACGTTCGTGCATATCCGTTTTCACGCAGCCGTCGAATCATCCGTTACCATTAATCGCGGCGCAACCGGATCACCGTGCGAGCGGCTCCTCAACGGTGTTCGGCCGGGAGGCACGGTGATTCCAGGGCGCCCTGGTAAATCCGGGACGCCAGCAAGAAACGAGCAGTATTACTCTCTTCAGCGGAGAGGGCTCTTGTAACGTCGAATGCTTTTGTTGATATCCCGATGAAGGCTAATTTACCATAGACGTACCTGACCCCGTTTCACTCCAGCCTGCGTGTTGGCAGAGTGCCGTTTTTATTGTAGTCATTTATCCGCAGGACCAGAGCTGCAATAGGCAATTAAATCGAGCCCATTCCGCGCCGCTGAATTATGTGCCTCCATAACATTGGTCGCGCTGTGCCGTCGGGTGTAACCGATTTACAGCGCTCCGATGATTCCGGGTTACGGGGAACCCACCGTCGCCGCGAATACCCGAGCGAACCTTGGCGACAAGCGGAGCCGATCGAATCCTCGGCTTCCCTTCGAACAGGTTATCCACTGTTCTCCTCCGTTCTGCGAATGAAAGGCGTGCGAGGCGGGCGCCGGGGCGCGCTGGTGCTCCCATCGGTGTCGCAATTAGCCCGTCGTTGTAATCGAATTAAAAGGATAGAATGGCCCCTGGCGCATCGGTCGCCTCGCCGACCGCTCCGCAAATTAGCTCGGCCGCCTTCGCTCCTGCTAACCGGACGGGTTACCACCGGCTCGGCCGATCCTCCGTACACCCGCTCCCGCTGCCGATCAACCCTTCACTCTTACTTTTCCTGCTTTTGCGTATGGGCGCGAGGGGCGCGCGCGCGCTTCCCGCCGTTGGCGCCGCGACGACGACACCGATGCATAAGCGCGTGACCGAGTTCCGGCGGAATATGATCGACCGCGCGAAACTCGGTCAAAGACCACCGACACCCTTTTCCTCGAGCCAGCCGCCTATATCGCATGCTCCGTGTAAATTTTTGTTGTCGTGAATATGCGTGAGCACGCCCGCCACTCTTCCGCGGGCGACAAAACTCGAGAGATCGTTTCTCGCTCCAACCACGAAGGATATTCGAGGCCGAAAAGCGCCGGGTCTCTAACGCTGCTATAATCCCGCCATTGTTCTTCGAAAACAGGCGAAAGAAAAGCTTGTTTCGGTTGTTCCCATTGTCGAACGTCGGCGGAGTATAATCGAAACAGAGACGGTCTTTTCTCGGGGCTAGGATTTTCGTGTTCGTTTATTGTAAATGATAATTGCGTTTCGGTAATTTCCGTGGAGTTTTGGATTCGATTTTGAATATAGTTTCTTTTCGATCGGGTTCGCGACTGTGTGTACGTAGATGATTGGTGATCGTTGGGGTAACGCTTGCTTCTTTTTACACGAAGATTTTTCGCTCCTGTTGTAGATAAGTATCGATCGACTCGAGAATCGGACTATGTTATTTCGGATAACGGATTGATCGCACCCGTCGCTTCATTCACACGTGAGTATGTGGACGTTGGAGTATTTTAATAAGTGCGTTATACTTGGCCGGCGAAATGTGCCCCCAATCGGATTATTGAAGGGTACCAGTAACGATAACTGGGCGCATGGAAAGGTGAAGTATACAAATAGCGAGGAATATGTATGAAAAGATAGTAAGCTGGGATATAATACTCAGCTTGCTCCCCATCGAGGTTACACCACTGCTCAGTGATAAAGAATCAGTGGGCGACCTGGATAGCTCAGTTTGTAGAACAATTGCCGGCAAATGAAGGATGCGGATTAAAATACCGATTTAGCAAATCAGATCAGCTGATTCTTTGTCCCCCCGGCATTCTAATATTCGTACATTCATGGAAGATGCGCTCCTATTTTCTAGTCAATAGCGAACAATAGAATACCCACCAAATGTTCGTTTCACTCGATGTGTGAGTATAGAGGCCGTTAAAATAGCATGTAGCATTTCAGTAGCGAGGTATTTCGGTGTTAAGACTCTTTAACGTTGCACGAACTATACATATAACGAACTTCTGGTGTTCAAAGTGCGTTACTTATTTCGACGTTCAAAGTAGTAATTGAAGAGTCGTCAGTTCATCGGCTGACGAACTCACAGTTTTAAATTCAGCTCCGAGGTTTGGGAATGAAACGATAACAAATTCAAAACGGCCACTCAAAATCGAAGCTAAAGAAGAAAATGCCCCCGCAGTGACGTCTGTCACATCCACTTGTCACTTTTAACACCAGAAGCTGCAAAACAACATCCCCCCCCCCGAACAACCGACACTCCCCCGTCGCTAACAAGTCACCACTCTGCCATTGAACTGAACCCATTCTGAACCACGGCAGGTCGGACATGAAAAATCTTTGTTCGCGTTGGACGGTCCCCGACATAGCACGCACTGCCGCAGCGCGTTCGTCATTTCTCGTCGCCATTTCGTCGGAACGAGATTCAGGTAGCAGCAGCAGCAGCAGCAGCAGTATCAGCGAGAGACGCAGCACTAGCATTGAAAGCAGAGGAAGCAACGTTAGAAGTAGCGGTAGTGGCAGCGGTACAGGGTGTGCCACAGTCAGAGGCAGCTGTTCTGCGAGCGAGCGCGTCACGGCGATCGACAAGAAGAGGGAAAAGAGGGGCATCGGCAGATCGGCAGTCGGCGTGCTGCACGAGGCGCACTTATCCGTCCGATCGTACGTAACGGCGTCGTCAATTCGCATCGACGGCACGACGCGTCCCGAATCGACGCCCAGGCACCGGCCTCTAGCCGGCAATTCGCGCGGTTCCCAGCACCGGTCTCGTCCTCGCAAGCCGCAGCCGCAGCCACCGCAGCAGCCACTCTATTACCCCGCCGCATCGTGGGACACGCGCACATTACACTTCAGGAACTGTTAGCACCGATCAAAAGTGAGTAGATCCCATCCTCCATCCATCCGGACACTCCTGCAGAGGGCTGGCTGGTAAATTGAAGTTGCGCGCCGGGCATGTTCTTAGGTCCCCGAGTCTCTGCCACTAGCTCGGAGATGAGATACCGTACAAAGCGACGAGGATCTATCCAACAGTGGAGTAGCTTTCATTTGTTGAATTGGGTCTCGTTAGGCGCAACGAAAATTTATTCTCCTCGTCTTCCTTTGCAGAGACGTCGAGGCGCGTTTTTTTGGGAGATCGCGACGGGACTTCGAGGTGTAGAATGGTTATTCAATAACCTCGAGGGTTCGGAGGATCTTTTCTGCTGGGTATAGTGGAGTTTCTTAGTATAGATACCCAGGAGAAAAATAGACATTGGGTTACTTGTTGGTTAGAAGAAGGATATACACTGGCGTTCATCAGTATTAGGAAATAAATATTTGTGGAGATCGTTGCAACTTTATTGAAGAGCTCTGAGAAATTTTATTTAATATTTATTACCTTATTTGGTATTTTAAATTTAAAGCGGTGGAGAGTATTCAATCTGATACTTATGAATGACAGTGTATTTATTTTTCAGTCGAATAAAAATTCAATTTTGCGAGGGGTTGGATTAAAACTACTTGTGACGACGCTTATCATCATATTAAATTCTTTCGCTCATAGATGTTATCCCTCCCTCTCACTGTTTACAGCAAAGTCTCCCCGATAAGCGCTCACCTTACTTCAAGCAGCAGGCTCTCAAAGACATTTATAGATCCAGTTCGATCCAACTGGAGCTTTCCCTCCTCCCACTTGTCTTCGACTTGAGCATCTGACCATTCCCGAAATCTGTTCTGTTTCCTCGTTGAAAATATTTAATCGCAACCAAGATCCCTTCCCCTGGCGTCTCTAATCTCACTGTACCGCGGTTTTAAAGTGTGCCGTTTCTCGTTGTCCAGGAAGGTGGCTCAGCTGTGTGCAGCTTAGACAATGTCCGAAGATTCTGACTCTGTATCAGAGGAAGAAAGAAGTTTGTTCCGTCCGTTCACGCGGGAGTCCCGGGCAGCGATCGAGGCTCGCATTGCCGAAGAACATGCCAAGCAGAAGGAGCTCGAGAAGAAGAGAGCGGAAGGCGAGGTAAGGACGCGATTCCATTCGCTTATCCAATCAGCGTAGAACAGCCGAGCATCGATTCCGAGGAATCGTTGCTGGCGCGCCCCTAGGAACAGACTTTTATTTATAATCTGAATTTGGAAACCGACTCTTTTCGTTGTTCCGTTTCTTTTCTGTGTGGTCTAATCGCCTGGAGTTCGGGTCCCCGTGCATTTCAAGGGTAAAGGAAACTTCTAGCGCTTAACCTTCGTTAATTTTTCAATTTTAAAAGCTAGAGCATCTAGTGTATCGAAGTGGCGCATTGTAAAATTAACGAAGAGGTCCTTTTCGCTGCACGTGGATCGTCCCCGTCGATTATTAGCACACTCTTCTTTAGCATCCACTCAACATCCCAATGTAACCAAATGTCCTCTCAACGAATGCCCACGTATGCGCACACCAGAACGACAAGCGTGACCATCGACGCTGTAACGCGAGCGAGAGAGTTTCTCCTCGACACATTGCCAGAGAGTAAATTTAATTGTCCCCGTCCCTCCCCATCGATCTCCGATCTACGTGAATTCCGCGCGCGGTCCACGCGATCGGTGAAGTGTAGTTCCAAGAAGGCAGCCACGATCGTTGTACGTGACGTGCTCATTTAACATCGATGTACAGGTTGTTCTACTTTGCAGATCTATATAGCGAGCCCTCGAACGTACAAGCATCGCTCTTAAAGTGCGTTACAAACTTTTTTTTCTCCCCTCCCCTCACGGATCAACACTTGTGCTCGAGAGCCGATCGATGGTTCTCCATGGAACGTCTTTTCATTCAATCTCTCGTTCCTCGTTTGAACCGAGAGATTTCTTAAGCGCACCGGGTTGGTTGGATTTGAACGATCCGGATATCCGTGTTCGCGGGAGAGATCGATCGGTCTCAAGTACAATTTACCCACGGTTGTTGTCCGTGACGCTCGATGGACGTTCACTGTTACTACATCTCTATCTCGTAAATATATTTCTATTTTTTCTCTATCTCTCTGTCCTATCTATATTGTTTTGTTTTTGCGTAGCTGCAGTGCCGTTTTTTGCGAGATCTGTTTCTTCATGTTCACTAACCATATACATATATCTATTATTATACAATATTTGTACGTACAAGCTGCGGTGTTTCTACCCCTATCCCTTCTTGTAAACAACCGATTGTCGCCTATACCCGTCGCGTTGATTGTTTGCTTGATCTACTGCTAACCGTAGTTGGAAATACATGCCTATCCTATTGACGACTTTTGTCTCTGCGTCTACACCTCTCTCTCCCTATGTGCGTGTATAGAACACCACTGTCGTCGAATAATGTATTGTATTTGTGTTTTACCAAAGATGTGTTCGCGCGTACGAGCTCGATGTCTGCAGTGTCACTATTTGTGCCTGTTTCTATACGTACATACATTATCGCTGTGTCGTAGTCCCCCTCTCTCTTTCTCTCTTTCCCCCTGTGTTCTTTGCTGTATAGTAGACACCCACCCTCTGACTGTATTACTTCAATACTCACACTGGTCACTTTAGAATAATTGTCCTATATGGATGGCGTTCATTTAATTCCGTTACGAATACTGCTTTCGTAAATGTATTACAGGATTACTTGGATTACAGAGTTTCTTTTCTAAGTTTCTAAATTTTAAGTTGTAAATTCCTGACCTCCCAAGTTTCCCATGCTCCTAAGATTTTAAGTTTCTAAGTTTCTAAGTTCTCAAGTTTCCCAAATTCCTAAGTTTTTATGTTTCTAAGTTCCTAAGATTTTATGTTTCTAATTTCCTAAGTTTTTAAATTTCCAAGTTTCTAAGTTTCTAAGTTACTAAGTTCCCAAGTTCCCAAGTTCCTAAGTTTCTAAGTTCCTAAGTTCTAAAGTTTCTAAGTTCCTAAGTGCCCAAGTTCCTAGGTTTTTATGTTTCTAAGTTCCTCAGTTTTTAAATTTCCAAGTTCCTAAGTTCCTAAGTTTCTAAGTTTCTAAGTCCCTAAGTTCTAAAGTTTCTAAGTTCCTGAGTGCCCAAGTCTCTAAGTTTTTATGTTTCTAAGTCCCTAAGTTTTTAAATTTCCAAGTTTCTAAGTTTCTAACTTCCTGAGTTCCTAAGTTTCCAAAACCCTAAGTTTCTAAGTCCCCAAGTTCCCAAGTTTCTAAGTTTTAATGAAATTGTAGGATTGATACATACTGGGTAATTTATTACTCCGAAAATTTTGAAAAATATCTGAATTAAGTATATGAAGTTCCAAGGTAATGACACACCTTTGATGCTTGACCGAAATGAGAAAGCAAAGCACGATATCTCAGGCGATATTATGGTTACAAGATGCGTCTGACCATATACTGACCCCTTTCCCTTTCACTCTCTCTTCCTCGCTTCCCATTATGCTTGCTGCAACCATACTTCGTTACAACCTTCCCTAACTTCTCACGTGTACATTACCTTGGAAATTATTTCGTCTGCAAGTTTCTTAGACTAATATCTTCAGACTTAATTACCAGCATTTCCACAATCCAAAAATAAGGAACATTCACGCCAAGTATTTGTAACGGAATTATTGAAGTGAAAGATCCAGCATGTAACTTTAATTCTTCTCCATTGTTATGCCATCAAATCATATAGATAGATATATCCCCTCGTCTATAATATTAGAAAGGAAAAAGAATTGAAAATTCATACTTTTACATTTCCAAATCTATCAACCCTTCAATACAGCACTGAGAATGTAAATTATTTATCGCACAACTTCATTCAGCATCCACGAACGAAAGTCTGTGAATTGGTATCAGAGATTTCACGTTCGGGCAGGATACGCGTCCTACATTTCAATCCAATCACGGATTCGATATTAATTAATAGAGTCTCTTTTCACTATCCCCTTCATACAGCCATCCAGAACAAGATCAGAGGAGGGAAAGAGAGAGAGTCGAGATGGTATCAATTGACACGCTTCGATATCTTCCTCCTTCTTTCCCCCTTAGCTTGCCTGATCCCGCGGTCCTCTCGCTTTAACGTTCTCCGTATCGTTCTACGACCAGATATTTAACATATATAACGTTATATGTACATACATACCTAGATAGAACGTATACAAATATCTACATATATGTATATACATATGTATTTCTGTTTCGTGCCCCTACTATGTAACTTCCCTCCTTTTCCTCCGCCCCACTCTGCCACTCTATCATCTCTAGCGCCTCTATATCTCTGAAGCTTCTCCAATCGATCCCCGATCCCTCCTCCGTATTACGTACATCACCCTGCCTTACTGTTTTTCTCTTTGACTGCCTGTATTAGCGAGCCTCCTGTCTGACTCACTTGCCCAAACTCTTCCAGCCCTCCTTCTAACAACCGTCCGATCAACCGCCACCCGCGAACCCCTTATTCTGTGTGTTGTTTCTGTGTGTAACGAATGTTTCTCCGTTTCTCCAATTTCAGACGGGTTTTGGACGGAAGAAAAAGAAAAAAGAAGTAAGACGTTGCGTCACGCTAAGTAATACCACTCTCTGTCTCTCTATCATCCAACTTTCTTACCTTTATCATGATGATATGCACACACACACACACACATATACATACACAAACACGCCCCCGTATGCATACAAGCTCGCGCGCGCACATAGCCACGCGTAGAGGCTCGTCACATATATCATTTGCAAACTACGATCGATCCGAACAGATCGCACGTTCGTCTCCCGATACCCGATAAGAGTGTAACACGTTCCGACGCGAGACACGTAATTTCTGCGGTGCACTATCGATTCCTATATTTCTCTGTGTCGATACACCTCGCCCAGAACATTATTAATCGTGCGTAACGGGCGATTAAGTTCCCCGACCACTGCTGAAAGACTCCTGTACGTGTCCTGCTTCTTTGTATTAGTACTCACTTTGCTGTTCGTTTGGGTCTCTACGTCTGCGTGTACGGACGCCTGTCACGGTGGAGGCGATTGGTCGGAGGTTTATTCGGGAATCACTGGCGATGGGGGAAGATGCGGAGAGGTTGGTGTGTAAAGAGGATTTTAGATTGAATAAGTTTACTGGTGGCTTTATAAAGTCTCAGGTTACCAGTGGTGGAAATATGTGTAGGTTCGTAGTTACAGTGACTTGTAGTCAGAAATTCATTTAGATACTAATAGCCGGTTACTATATTAACTCTTCGTCAAAATGACCCAAAATTTGACTTCCAGGTAAAATATTTTTGTAGTAGTAATTTCATGTGTCCTCTGCAAGGTAGAGACGCTTCCCGAGTGGCGGGGAATTTTATTTATTAAATTCTTTAATTATTTCATAAAAGTAGCATATCTTAAGAGTATAACCACAGATTTCTAGCTAAATATATTAAAAATTAAAAAAAGGTACGATTTTTTTAAGCAAAGAACTTTTCCTACACACTCTTTTACTCTCAAAATTTGTTTTAAACTTAATAATATTGTAACTGTGAATTTTCAACGATGAACACGCATTCTACATTGTTCAAACTTCATATCAGAATTTTTGGCACTTAATTTAACGTATGGTTTTTAAACAGCAGTTGATTGAAAATTGGCTTGGGTTGAGAATCGACGCAGAAAAGAGGGTTAATTTCACTATTCTTCAATTTCACTATTTCCTATCAAGTACATATCAGAATTACATAATTGGAAAACTATTCTCTTGAAATTCTTTCCACCCCTTCTCTTGCAGCACCCCCTGAAAACGACCAATATCGTGACATCACCAGTGACTCCTCAGACCCCTCGAATCAATCTCATCCACCGTGGGCGTCCACGCGTCAAACATCCCCCGTTCGGTCTAAATCGTATCGACCCGTTCGCGCGTCTATAATCGCTCCCCAAAGCAATTGCTTCTTATCGCATATACCGCGTGCAGAATCGTTGGATCCCGGCGCTATTCACAAGACGAGATTCCGTCGAATCGATGAGAATCTCTATCGAGGATACATCGTGGTTACTCGCGCACACGAAAACACACACATACACGCCGTATGTCTGTCACGCTGACGTTACACACCAGCCACCCACGTACAGTAGAATGTACATGTAATTGCGCGCTTGGCTGTGCTCCGCTCCACACGTACACGCTCTGTCTGAAGCGTCTTGACGTCTTAGCGAACAATGCAAACGAGCACCCCGCCTGCGCCTCCTCGACTATATCCGAGCGTTCGCTTGTATCTCGAATTCACAGAACGCGCGGCCGTGCTCCCACGTCCCGCTGGATTAAATGCTTTTGTTTTACTGGCACGGAGAGGTAAATATCTCAATCCCGATGACACTTGAATTAATCTCACCTGATCGGGTGGGATCGAATCGACTGGTGACCGGCTCGAAACCAAGCGGATTCGCTCTCATCCGTGCCCAAGGCACGCCAACAACCGTACACACGCATTCGGGCTTGGCTGCTTCTATTTTGGCAAACGTTGCGCACACCGGCGCACAGTACTTGAAAGTAAACGCGTCGGGACTGTGGCAGCTCGAGTTACTTCTTCCGGCGGAGTTTGTGAGAAGTACAGTCGTTGAAGTTCGATGAACGCAATTCGTTCGTATAATACCGTAAAATGGATAACATTGGCAGTACGGGGTAATATTGACAGCTGAGTAGCATGTTTTAAAGGAGGAAAAGGATAAAAATTTGATGCATTTTCACACTTGTAGTACAATCATAAACGATGCGACGATATAATAAAATACCTAAAGCAAATTTAAAAAGTTAGTTGAAGCAAAGAAATAGAAAAATATAAAAGCGAGTGCATCGAACATAAAAGAAAACAAATAATTTAAGTGTGAAAGTAAGTTCGGATTGGTAAAACTTTAGCTGTTAGTGCTATTTGAGGCATCGAGAGCGAAAAACGGACTACCCCACATTTTTTGCGAAATTAAGTTAGTAGCAATAGGCTGTACTAATCATATAAAATAGGAAAAATTAATTTTTCTCAACGCGCGTTAGTTCATTTTTGCACTCAATTCTTCATTGATATGATGTTCCAATTTTACCTCTGTTACTCCGTAACATCGACAACTAATTAACATTTATAAAAGAAGAAAAAGGACAAAAATTGTATGCATTTTGACACTCGTAGTACAATCACAAAAGATGCTACAACAGGATACTTAAAGCAAATGCAAAACTATTAATTTTATATTATATACGAAAATATTTCAAAAACATGTCAATGTTCCCCACTTTGCGGTACCAATACCTCTCAATTGCTGAATATTTTATACTCCTCCCCATGAATCTGGCTTATCTTTCAATATCCATACTTCCCCAACAGCATCCCCATTCTTTGTCCAGAAACACTGAGCACTCGCCACCTCCAGTGCCTCTTCTAAAGACACTTCCTACCCCCGTTCCCCCCCCTTGCTCCGCAATGTCGCAAGAAGCAAGCCTCCCGTAAAACCTGCAACAGTTCCGCAGACAATGAAACGAAGTGTTCCGAATGCTCGCCGTATCCGCGAAATCTCGGAGCACGTTGGCAGAAGCAAAGTAATTGTTGCCCGATCCAAACGGTCGGCGGTCGGAGCCGCGAGGCGAAAGGGTATCTCTTGTCACCGAAGATAATCCAGCCTTAGAGCTGCGCATTCGATGAAAGGGCCCAGGCGCGCCGCTAACGACGAGCAAATTCAACAAACTCCGCCGTCCGGCCGGAACAATGGAAGTAACGTAGAGAAAACTGCACGGTCCGGCTTCCATTTTGTCAAGTACTGTGTACGTCTCGCGTAGAGAGCCTCGCAGCCGCCTGGAAACGCTTGTATAGATCGTATGCCCGTATCTGCAGCAATGCTTGCCGCTGGAATCCATTGTGTACGATATACGCGCATATATATATACGCAACAACACATGCCTTCTTCTTCTCTCATTTTTTTTTCTCTTTTTCTATTCATTAATTATGCGACCCCCGGTAGCAGCAGAAGCAGCGGGAATTTGCAACGCGATTCGCAATGGCGCGGCCCCGCTCTCCCGGGATCGGTATTGATTTATCGCGGCGCGGTACGCGTCGCAATACAGTATTGGGCGAAAAACGATAGTCCCGTGGGCATCGAGGGGTATCGATCGCGAGATATTTCATTCGCGAAGCTCCTTTGCCGCTCCTCGTTGCATAATGCAGGGCTGGTTCGATGCGCCGCGTTCCGGTGTCGTTGCGAGTCGCATTCCTTTTAAATAATCGGCTCGGGTGTCTAGGGGGGTAGGGCGATGAAGATTCGGCACTGCCAACGGTACGATCCCGCAATTTGTACGAAATGTTGCACGTGGGCGAAGCATCCGTCGACCGCGAGACGCGAAGGAGAGAGAAGGGTTCGGATCGAGGATGACGAACGCGTCTTGCTGCACCCGTGCATCCTCCGCTCTGGCCGTGAAAGCTCGCCTGAATATTCATCGACAGACACTACTCGCTTGTGTAAATTAGATCTAGGTAGACTTTGCGTATACGAGAACCCTTAGTACATATGTAGATGGTTATTAGAGGCGTAGGAGGTTCGTGTATGTGCATCCAGCCGAGATGACGATCTTATCTCTTAGAGCCTTTAAAACGCTTCTAGATCGTACAGGTAGCTTGGACGACTGTCGCGTCGGATCGATGCTCTCGGGAACCGAGAGCAATCTTTTCATTTCCGACCACTCTCGAGGAACTGTACAGTTTCTCGAGCCTTCGATAAAATTAATGAACAACGTGGTCGAATCTGTTTTGTACCACGGCATACTGGTCGTGGTAGGAGTTTCGTTGGAAACATATAATCCAGCATAATTGAGGAACTTGCAGCAAGAGGGGTGTAGCTCCATTTTTTACCGTTTTTGAGTCTTGACGTGTAATATACGTAAAAAAATTCTATATCGTTTGGGGCACGTTTGATGCGAATTCAAGAATAAATGAGCGATTTATAGTAAATAAATAAAAATACAAATATTAGTATTAATATTAGAAATATTAATGTTAGAAATATTAATGTTTGGAATATTAATATCGGAAATATTAATGTTTGGAATATTAATATTAGAAATATTAATGTTGGGAATATTAATATTAGAAATATTAATGTTAGAAATATTAATGTTAAAAATATTAATGCTAGAAATATTAATATTAGCAATATTAATATTAGAAATATTAATCTTAGAAATATTAATGTTAATAGAAATAATATTTATATTACTAATATTTTAATAACTAATATTTCTAATATATCTAATATTTTTAATATCTCTAATATTTTTTAATATTTCTAATATTAATATTTCTAAAATTAATATTTCTAATATTTCTAAAATTAATATTTCTAATATTTCTAATATTAATATTTCTAATATTTCTAATATTTCTAATATTTCTAATATTTCTAATATTTCTAATATTAATATTTCTAACATTTCTAATATTAATATTTCTAATATTTCTAATATTAATATTTCTAATTTTTCTAATATTTCTAATATTAATATTTCTAATTTTTCTAATATTTCTAATATTAATATTTCTAATATTAATATTTCTAATATTAATATTTCTAATATTTCTAATATTTCTAATACTTCTAATATTCTATTTTTATTATAGAATCTTTTTTCGCCCAAATAGAAATAAAAGCTTCTAAACTCAATAACAACTACTTATTCTGTAAAAATATATATTTTTCAATTAGTGTTATCTTCTTAATCTTAAGTCAAAGCACTAACTTTATAAACAGTTTTTTCTAATTTACCCCATTTTGTAAATATGTAACGGCACCTCTCTCGCTACAAGATCCTCAATTACACGCTGCATAATCGAATAATTAAAAGGGGTATACTTTTGTTTTGTTCTCTCTATTTCACTCTTTCCTTTTTCTTCCAACATTATCGATTCGATCGTCAGTGCGGAAGAAACTAGTCGATGGACACGGGAAGCAAGTGCGGGGGGGGGGGTGGTAGCGGGCTTCGAGTTTCAAATACATAATGACACTCGGGAGAATGATTCGTGTGAGAGGGAGCGGAAAACGAGCGGATCACGTTGGACCTTGCTCAGGTTCGTATGTTCACGACCCGCTTTTAGCACCAATCTCGTACTGTACACACGTATATAGACCGCCTTCTATACGACTAGCCGCCATAGCTGCTTTTCAGACTAGACACGGAATAGATGCTCCCGATGCTTCCGAGGTAGGGAAAGGAAAAAAGGAAATGGGAAGAAAATGTGGGGCAACGTCGGTGTGTGCCCATCGGTAATGTACACGCGCGAAATGGAAACGTTGCTGCGGTATCACTCGCGAGTGCTCGACCTCTGTGTACTTCCTGTTTCGCTGTCGCGAAAATTGCATAGCTATGCAATCAACCCGTTGTTGACCATCGGGGTGAAACTGCAGAGGGGATCAATAAAATGTGCTCGCGATTGATTTTACCGCGACGGCAACGGCATACCTTCCGATATATACGACTCGATCCCTTCGACGCTGAGATCCGACCGCGAACCGCATTCACCGTGCGTAACACCCCCCGATCGTATACCGCAACCGTGCCAGCGGAACGCCCCGCGGGCGTGCGACGCACGCGTGCCCGCCGATCGTCGGAACACGTGTCGGGGTTCTCAGAGCTCGAAGGGTTCAGCGTCCTACGCTAGCGATCAGCGGAACTATGGCCCTCCTGAAGCTCGGGACGTTGTTTTCTTTTTTTTTTTTGCCACGCAATGGAAGCGATAAAACGGAAACGGCGCGTAGAAGCTCGTCTAGAAGCGGGTTAATGAATAAATCGGTGCACACATAGAGGACATGAATTACGAGAGACACTTTTCTTTTATTTAACGACTTAGTGCATCCCCGATCGACGATCGTGTATATAACAGTTTCTTGGGAATGTTTATTCGACACTTTTTCGTTTCAACCACTCGGCGGATCGTTACTTCTCTTCGCTCTTTTAGTTCCTCGTTTATCTCTGGCGAGATAGCCGCGTACGAGACACGTGATAACGAGCCGTTGTTATCTTGTACATAATTAGCAGCACGTTTGGAAACGGTAACGATGATTCGATGGATCATTGATACATGGAGGGCTGTGTATCTAGATTTTTCTCTGTAAGAGTCGAGGGTGACTTACGAGCTTTTCCATTCACAGGTACGGTATGACGACGAGGACGAGGACGAGGGTCCTCAGCCGGATCCGATGTTCGAGCAAGGAGCACCGATCCCGGTCCGACTGCACAACGAATTTCCACCCGAGTTGGCCTCCACACCTCTCGAGGATATCGACACTTTCTATAATAACCAAAGGGTATTTCTATTTACGTTTCTTCCCAACGATAAAGAATATTACGCGCGTAAGCTGCTCCATCGTGGGTGTCGGGCGACGATTGTTTAAATTTTAAAAGAACTAAACTTGTACTCAGGATCCGCCACCTACTGTCTCAAGAATATTCATAATTTCTGTCAGAACAATTGATTAAAATTCAAGCGCACAATCGTTAACCCGTTACTGCATGTAACAAGTATATAAATATTCACATCACAGTCTTACTATATTATTATTTCTATTTTTCAATTTGATAATCCATGTGATAAAGGGTTAAAGTTTCACTACGAACGGCCTCGTGCGCGGGGTGTGTCATTTAATATATATCCTCAGAGATGGGGGAAATTTTTATCTAAATAAATTTCGTATACCGAATAAAAGTTAAAAAAATTATTTGTCATGCGTCGCATGAATTTGACCGGGGTTAACTTTATTCCACGAACAAAGTCTCGTTGAATAAGAAATGAACTTTATTCGTCAAATAATCTAAAGTTAAACTAACTTTCACTTGATTCCGTTATTTAAATAACTTTTTATTTGGTTAATGCCCAACTCTATATCTGACAGACCTCGTGCACGCGAAGATCTTGATTCTCTCTTAACACTATCTATGTATTCTGTTGTTTCCTGGCAGACCTTCGTCGTCATTAGCAAGGGAAAGGACATATTCAGGTTCTCATCGACAGACGCGATGTGGATCCTCGACCCGTTCAACCCGATACGACGCGTGGCCATTTACATATTGGTTCACCCACTCTTCTCCCTCTTCATTATCACTACAATATTGGTTAACTGCATACTCATGATCATGCCCACTACGCCCACCATCGAGTCTACGGAGTGAGTATCGTTGGTCTTTCTGCCCGCGAGCATTCTATAAAAAAAAAAAAAGAAGAACGAGCACCGAAATGGCGAGGATATATCAATAAAAACCCCGGTGCTCGCCGTTTCCCGCCTATCCCCTCTATTATATCTATATCTCTCCCCTCCCCTCGGCGTCTTTAATTCTACACACACGTGGGGCGCGGGTGCGAGCATCGCTCCGAGGAGGGAGCCTCGAGCCGGCGGCTCGATTCCCGACGAGCGCAGCTTCATCGAGCCTCGCGAGAGCAGATATTAATCTGGGGCGAATAAAGATCGATACTCGCACTCGCCGGTCCAAAAGTTCAGGGTAAAAGGTCGGATCCGCGTGGTCCTCGAGCGGATGGAGGCGAATCGATAAAAAGAACGTGTACGAACGGGCGGCCTGTGCTTTAATCGAGAATTCCTCCGTCAAGCAACTGAATTGTTTAAACGAACGACGATACCCCCGAACGATATACGGCGCTGCCGTTTCCCGAACACTGCGATCCGAAATATCAGTAGAGCTCGGGTCATCCAGTCAGACAAGGGAGTGTACATTCTACGACAAATTTTCTTATTATCTGTCACTCGATACGTACGATGTCTATATTCTCGCTTGCTCTGCAGTGACTGTGAATCAACGTAGCTTAGCGTGCTTACGAGCCTAAGCCGGAGATGTGTTGCCAGAGAATTTGCTAATCCACGTATCCCGTATCTCGTTCAAAGCGGTTTCGATTTGCGTCTGACAGGTGGGGTGGGGGGGGAGGGCGAGGAACCATCGAAAGCTTACGGCGAGTACACGTTGTAAAGAATAGATATTTTCAAGCAATGTTCTACGTGTTATAGCTCTGATATATGAGTAGAGACTGTGATAAATTGTATTCCGTTGGTAAGTTTTGTCCTAGTCTCTCTAGAGGTAGCGTAGACGTGACGCGATCTGTGCGAATAATAACGCGCTGCCACTTTCCTCCGTGCCATCTTTCTTTCTTTCTAGTTTCTCTTAACTCGGTCGCGTGCCGGCGAGAGAGAGCAATCAATTGTTCGCAAGGGTCGTGCTCGATATAGCTGACTTGACTGCGGCAGTAAATTATCTGCAAATAAATTAGACACCGATAGCGATCGGACATTGCCGTCTAGCTTGGCTCCAGCGACATCGCTCAATTAGAAGGATAAACGCCTTAATGTATTTTTTAGCAGCAACGGATAGTCGGACAGCAAGAATATGTTAAAATTGCTATTTCAATGAGCTGTTATACTTCCTTTCAATATCCGATATGTATGATGTCAGTTGCACCTCGACCAGCCTTAGAAAAATTTCCCCCCTCGTCCTATTAGGAAATCTGTAAGAATTCAGCCTCAACACGCGGATAATTATCGTTTATCCTTCTTTTCAAGCGAGCGCCTCGCCGAAGAGGCGAAAACTGCGCGGTAGTTCGTAGGGAAACGTTCGCGAGCGCGCGCGCGCTCAAGTTAAAACGCATTTAAAAGCTGAGGTGGTGTGTTTGTTGTTTTCAGAGTGATATTTACGGGCATCTACACATTTGAGTCCGCCGTTAAGGTGATGGCGAGGGGTTTCATTCTGCAGCCTTTTACCTATCTTAGAGATGCATGGAATTGGCTCGACTTCGTAGTTATAGCTTTAGCGTGAGTAGTTAAAAACTTATTCTTTAATAAAAAAAAAAGAGAGAGAACGAAACCGCACGGTGCGGGCGAAAGAGAACGAAAACGAAACGACGGTACCACTGTGTTCGATTAACGGTAGAGTACAGCGTGTGTCGAGGGAGGATAGTGATATGCAATCGGGAAGAGCGCACACCTGTGCGCGCGATCTTTCCCGTAACGATAATCGTTACTCTCGTAGAGCATTGAAAAAGCTGACGATACAGAATCGCATAAATTAGTTGAATTCTTTAGTTGGACCGTGGAGGGTTAATTTTAAAGGAAAGGAGTGTCGATGTAGCAGCGTCCTCCTTACGTCGATAAGTCCGTAATTGCACAGTGATACGGACACACGATTCACCATAGATCGTCCCGGGTAATAATCGACCTGTTGCTCGTACAGTTGAGTCAAGAATAATTATCGTTAAATCGATATGTCGTGCGGTGGTAAGATCCGTTGAGTCCCATGAAAGCGTGAGTTCATTGTTCCCGTGAGTTACTGTTTTGAAATGGCCATTACGGTTAGAGACTCGATTTAAATTTCAATGGAACTAAAAGCTGTCGGAATAAAGAGACACGATTCACGCTCGGTTCAGGGGAATCATCGACGAATCTACCTAAGTCTGTAATTAATTAATCTGACTGCGCTCGACCCGATGGCTGGATAAAAACGATGAAGGGTGCCTTTTCTGTACTCTCGAGGGTAGATTCGTAATTAAGATGACGATCTTAGCCGCAGCGCGATGTACATTAGCGATTTATTAAACGATCTCGTCCACCTCCGTTAACAACCGGTCCGCCGCGAAGAAGCGTTTAATCCACGTGAACGCTAATTTAGCATCAAGTTAGATTATTTTCAGATTATGACAGTAGACTTCGCTAGATACCTTGAGTAACGCTATATAATATATATATAAATATAATATTCTATAATGATTTCTGTAGCACCGATATTATTACTTCAATTCTTTCTATTCTCATTTCACGAACACGATTGACAGTGTTACACGTATACCTACACGCACAGGCACACGTACACGCGCATACACGTATAGTTACACGAACATTGTAATAGGTACACATATAAATATATATGAAATTAGTTCATTTAGATAGGGATAGAGATACTTATTATGTCTAGTGAACCTCGAGTCGAAGAGTATTTTTCTTGTCATCGTAATGTTGATTAGCCTAGCATACATACATATATTACGTCGACACGACGAATTCACTATTATTATTAATTGTTGTAGCTTAGAACATATATATCTTATATATATATATATCTTCTATATATAACATATATTACGTAATTGTTGATAGATGGTCAATAATATGGTGTGTTTATTCGGCGTAACGAGTACTCGAATTAAGGCTCGGCATCACGAGAATTATTCCAGTTAATTTGCTTAATGTCGAGTCACGTGGAAAAGGAATACAAGTAAGGGCTCTTTTGGACGAAAAATATAATACCTGGTGACTGACTATTGTGTCTCGCAGTCGTGATAAAGTCACCTTTGCATTTCTCGTTTTCTTATTTAGAAAAAAAAAAACACTTTGGAATGAAGAGGGGGGCGAACATAAAAGTATTCTGTGACATCAGAATGACAGTACCTACTGATACAATTTGTAATGAATTTTGAATGTTCCTTTTCTCATAAAGGAACTCTAGAATTTAAAATCTGTTTCTGTCAGTTTTCACTTTCTTTGGGTAGAGGAATGCCCTTTTGCATTCTTTTGTAAATAGAAATGTAATAACATGACATAACGAGCCAAAAGCGAAAGGAAAAGTATTCGTTGTCAGCAGAGTTTGGCATTATTCGAGTACACTTTTATTCGGAATAAAAAGTTATTCTCGAATAACTTCATTTTATTCGAAATTTTTATTCCAGAAAAAATTTTATTCGAGTAACTCTGGTTGTCGGCCAGCAATCTCCCAGTCTGAAAGAGCCTTTCGCGACCCATTGTTAAATAGTTCGAAGATCCCGAGGATCCTTAACGTTCGAAGGGAGGAGCAGTATCGATACGCCGATTCCCGTGATACCGTGACATGAAAACATCCATCGTGCATGCAGTAATAGCTATATATCTTAAACTACACGCAGTTCGAGCAGTCTTTTGGTAGGCAATTAGGAACCGTAGTAGCGAGTAATTAACCGTTTGAGTACAAATTGATTACCCCCTTTCAACTATCTTTTCTCTAACGTTTTGTTTTTTTGTTTGTATCACTGTAATGTGTGTGATGTTCGGGTGTATTGCAGTTATGTGACGATGGGCATAGATCTAGGCAACCTTGCCGCTCTCAGGACATTTCGAGTCCTCCGAGCCTTGAAGACTGTCGCTATTGTACCAGGTATGCTTAGTGAAATAGAATTGGTCGTAGAACGCAGTGAATAGAGGTCTCATAGACACCACTTGTCGCGGTCGCTGTACACATTCTATCGCATCCATCACGATAATCAGCCTGTTCTGTCTTCGATCTCGACCACCTGTTTCTTTCTTCCGTTACAGCCATCTCATTTATCATCCGCCCGTCTGCATCATATCTCCGATCATCCATCAAACGAATCATTCATCGAACTTACCATTAACGTCGATCAACGTTCACGCACTCGATCACCTCCCCGCCTCCGCTCCCACCCCGTTGCTACCGATCGGTCCCTCGCAACATCCCCCCCAACCACCCATTCGTTTCTTCGTCCCGTTCATCGTGCCTCTACTGTGGTCGCACCCTTCGTCCACCCCCCTCCCCCACCTCTCAACGGTCACAGCCCGTCACGGCCCGTCAGAAAGTCGACTCTGGAATTGCCGGTACTGAGCTCCACTGTCCTGTTCTCTCGTTGTCTAGGTCTGAAAACCATTGTCGGCGCTGTGATAGAATCCGTGAAGAACCTGCGCGATGTGATAATCCTGACGATGTTCTCTCTTTCCGTCTTTGCGCTGATGGGCCTCCAGATTTACATGGGGGTGCTCACGCAAAAGTGTATAAAAAACTTTCCCGAGGACGGCTCCTGGGGTAACTTCACCGCTGATAACTGGGAGCGATTCGTTAGTAACGAAAGTACGTACGCCTGGCTGCTATCCCCTCGCAGAAGGTTTCAGCCAATAAGGTCCAGAGCTCGAGGGTGTATTTGGGGGTGCTCGGCGATCATTCGTTTTTAAATTATCCGTTGTCGCACAACCCTCTGGGTTCTGGGCCTCTTATCTTGGAGCATCCTGTAGTTAACCCTTCCTCTAATTTATGCGCATCTCGTTAAGGAGTTTAAGTAATACCCATTTACTGTTTCGCCCAGCTAATTGGTACGTGGACGAGGCGAAAAACATGCCCCTGTGTGGAAATTCATCTGGAGCTGGGTAATTGGAGACCGTTTAATAATTCTGTATTTATATGGTAGAGGGTTGCCCTGTGTTTTTAAAGAGCGTGATTTTTTTGGCGAACGCAGGCAGTGCCTTCCTGGGTACACGTGTCTACAAGGGTACGGCGATAATCCGAATTACGGTTACACGAGCTTCGACACCTTCGGCTGGGCCTTGCTCTCCGCTTTCCGCCTCATGACGCAGGATTACTGGGAGAATCTCTATCAGCTGGTTCTGAGGTCGGCCGGCCCATGGCACATGTTGTTCTTCATCGTCATCATTTTTCTCGGCTCGTTTTATCTCGTCAACTTGATCCTCGCCATTGTCGCCATGTCGTACGACGAACTGCAGAAGAAGGCGGAGGAGGAGGAAGCTGCCGAAGAGGAAGCCATAAGGGTAGAGTAGCCTTTCAAAATTCTATCAAACTCCTCTTGATTAACAGCATTTTCTAATTATACGTGAATTACAAGATTATGCGAGACGGCATCACAATCCTTGGAAGTGTGATGTCCTTGTTTCCTAAAATTTACCACTCTAAATCACTTTGCACGGAATAATCCTGAGAACTAGAACAAGCTGCAGCTCTGATCCAAGTGAAGCTACCAAATCTGAGTTTCCAGTCGTCTGAAAAGATTTAAAGAGAGCAGTGTACAACTGAGAAGAAGAGCTACAGCTTGTTCTAGGTGTACAGTCAGGACAGAAATCCTTTAGCCACTCAGGAACCCATCCCCAACACGCCCTTTAGCTACTCCCACTCCCGCATCTCTTCGCGCTAAGCTCCTCCCACGTAGACCCTCGCCTGTGAGGCTAGAAATTTCCCCGTTTGCCTGTTTCCACTTGGAATAACTACTACAAACATTAATTCTCCCGGCTCGAATCTGGACAGGAAGCCGAGGAAGCCGCCCTGGCGAAGGAGAACAAGCTCGCCGCCCAGGCAGCCGCGAAGGAGGCCGCAGCGCAAGCGGCCGCCGGGCACATCGTCAAGTCCCCGTCGGACTTCTCCTGCCACAGCTACGAGCTGTTCGTCGGCCAGGAGAAAGGGAACGACGACAACAACAAGGAGAGGATGAGCGTGCGGTCGATCGAGTCTGTCAGCGAGCATCGCGTGAAGCAGATCAACAATCACACCGCCACCACTAAAGTACGGAAAGTCAGCGCCGTGAGTATCCGCCTGGCGATCTAGCGTTCTCGATTTCTCTCCACCTTTAACGTAACCACCGTAACTAATCTTCCTCTTCATCGAGCCTGCCGCCCCCCCCCCCCCCCGTAACCCCCAGACCTCGCTTCCACGAGAGCAGTTCACGCGAGGCTGTTCTTGATCTCGACTCGACTCGTCGGCGAATCAAGCGTGTCGATCCGGACGTAACGGTAGTACGTTATCGTGCGGGTAAGCGACGTAGAGAAGGGCTGACAGAGCTCCGCAAGGATACGCGGGGCTCTGGCGGGCGTCCTGAGAACGATCAGGACGGTGGACGATTGCTCGAGGACTGGTTTAAGCCTGGGATGGTAGTCGAGGGTGTGCAGTAAGCAGGAGGGGATGGTCGTTGAGGACCGGTACCAGTGTTCCCTCGAATACGTGACTATCGCGCGTGATTCCCATAAGGAAACGCTCCGCGCAGGTGTGACTAGTACGGAAGTAGCTGCTCGGTATACTTCGACGAGTCGAGCCCCTCCGTAAAGTCTGTTGCTCTGTAGCATGCTTGCCCTGTTTACTGTATCGATTGCTCCTGCGATAACTTTTCATACCGCGTTAGGAGGCTTTTAAACGTCTTGGTTTTTTTTATTTTCATTTAATCCCTTGGCAATCCCAGTCTCGAATTCCGCGCGCGCAACGTGTCCGAATGTATCCTCGACGCCGACGCCGCAATTACTCACGGGCTCGTTTACTGTCTTGCATGCGGACGCATGTGTTGTGTAGTAGAGAAAGGAGATACGAATCGTCGGATCGCGAACTTTCAGGGTGCAATTACGATTCTGATTCGCGGATCGTAGGCTACAGAATGAGACAAATATTCGGCTTCGGTACGAAGTTTAACGAAGCTTGTCGCTGTGGAAGAGATTGCCGTGAAGTCGAAGGGACAGTTGAGACTTCCACTGCACCTTGTGGTGTTCATTCAGTGTGGCCTGTCATCTTTGTGCAGTTAAAACTGGTGGCAGTCCTTTGAATGCAAGCTTTGTTCACTTGGGAAGTGGCATTGAAAGTTTCGCGATGCAGTTCGCGCGGTATGATGTGTGTGGGGATGCGATATGATTGATCTCTACTACTGGGATCGTATATTATAGACTCTGCAACTGTGTGGTATTGATATTGAACAGTACTGGCATTGTGTATTGCTAGAGCTGTTACTGATGACTATATTACTGAACTATAGAGGCATTAGAGCCAAATACTGGAACTAGAGAGAACTAGAAGAAATGTTAAAATTGTAGGGTAGATGCACCATTTGTCGCCACTTTAAGGTATTGTACTAGTTTTGGCCACTTCTTAAAAAATATAATATTTTTTGTGTTAGCAATAAATGTGACCTTATATTTCTAGCGGTATACTAAACAAAATATTTATGACGTGAATTTCTCCACATATTAATGATCTGCAAGCAATTTAAAATTAAGATAATTGCGCACAAACTATACATCTACCCTACACTGTATATCGTGGAATATTCACATTGTGAAATATACTAGTAGCTATAACGAAAATATTTATACCTTTTTAACTACTTTATTTATTTAATTTTTTTTAACTATTTGCGAGACTTCTCGAGTCGCAAGCACGTCTTAGCATTTGTTATCGTATCCCCACCATTAACAATGAAACTTTTACGCCATCCGCGATCGGCAAATTCATATGCACCAACCCAATATTAAGATACTAACACAAAGCAGTGGGTAAAAGAAAGTTTAAAATATGAACGGTAACAGAAATAAAATAATTCCATTGGAAAGAATTAATATTTAAAAATTTCTACCCCATAGAGGGAGGACGAATATAATTCACAAAGGCATATAAAACTATGTGTTTCAAGAATTCTTCTGACCACCATTACACCTGCACTTTATTTGTCAGTGCATCCTCAGACTATAAAAGAACCGAATTAAAACTGCAAACCCTTTGAGATCCAGAAATGCCAAAGTTTTAACTGCAAAAGCTCATTTGGAAAGGCAGCTTCGAGGCCTCAAACGTCCCACCGATCTTCGTGTCTCCCGCTCTGCCGTTCTCCCACACTACCAACTCCGAATCTCTCCCACTTGAATCCGCGTCTCGCCGAGCCGTACCATCTCTGCGCGTAACATGTTGTGCTCTATCACTTCTCTGTGTATTGTAACGCTTTGCTAGTGTATTACTCGTATCTGAACGTATCCGTATCGAGTGCCTCGTTGGTGTACACATTAGACAACGTTACGAGCCGTTTTGGTAGGAGATGTCTTTTTCTTGTTTTTCCCTGAAGGTCTCTCGCGCCGCTAATGGCCAGTTTACTTATGCCTACCAGGAAAGCCTGCGGAAGGTATGTGTGTCACGACGCGTCTCGTCACCGGCGACCGTACGTACCAAAATTAGCTGTACAGGATCACCACCCGTGATCCCCAGAATCATGTCGCCAGACGTTATCATGCGTTTACATCGGATCAAGTAGCGTAACAGTTCGGACCGATATCAAGCATCTCCGGCGATTTCTGTACCCGAGAGCTACACCAATCGTTGCCATTGCCCTCGACGGCGCGTAGCAATGTAGACTCATCGGTCGCATCGATTCACAACCCATCCATCGGGCATCACAATCTTCTAACACCATCTGGGAAGCGATAGACCATAGGGATCGTGCACACCCTCGTGTTCACCGTTCCAACGGGCTTCACGAGGCGAGCAGACGTTCCCTCCCCCGGTTCACGCCATCTCTGATACCGCCCCATGGCCCCGCCGTTAGAGATAGGGACAGATCGAGTCACTTCACCAGGCCTGTGCGCTCTCGCGCCACTGTTCAGTAGAGACACCCTTCACGGGATGCCCGTTTCTCGAGGTACAGAGAGACACCGCTGTCCCCCGTGACGCGTCCCATATATAAATCTCTCTCTCTCTCTCTCTCTCTCTCTCTCCCCCCTGGCACCCCTCTTTTCACGTCTACAAGAGAACAGTGAGGGAGAAAAGCGGTGGTCCGCTCTCTTCTAATTACAGGCGAGCCTTAGTCTGCCCGGCTCACCGTTCAATCTACGTCGAAGCAGCCGCGGCAGCCACCAATTCACCATAAGGAACGGCCGCAGCCGTTTCGTCGCGCCACCGGGAGGGGACCGGAAGCCGCTGGTGCTCTCGACGTACTTGGACGCCCAGGAACACCTGCCCTACGCCGACGACTCTAACGCTGTGACGCCGATGTCCGAGGAGAACGGCACCATAGTAGTGTCCGGTTACTATGCGAACCTCGGCTCCAGGCACTCGTCGTACACGTCGCACGCCTCGAGGTTCTCGTACACATCGCACGGCGACCTGATAGGCGGCATCGCGAACGCGGGGAAACCGATGACGAAGGAGAGCCAGCTGAGAATCCGATCGGTCAGGCCCCCCTCCGTCAATGGGCATTTCACGGATTCCAATCAGAAGTACCATTTTGTGAGTACAGTGGCAGACGCTCGGGAAGACGCGAGGGGTGGTCTGGTGATTATTTTCTGGATCGGTGGTAACTGGCTTCGATGCGGATCGTTGCGCGCGAGGCTCCGTCGTCGCGGGTAGAAGTCTCTTTTCAGACGATCACAGGTTGGTCGTTCGAAGTTGCTGGAGTTGCTAGTCCGCTGACGGGGGATCACTGTACTGGTTTGAACAGTTAGCGCGGATCTCTGAGGTGGCGATAATCACTGTATCACCCTGCGTGTTTATAAAAATTGTTCGCGGATGAGTAAAGAATTACACGCTACGATTTGACGCCAGGAGGGCGACCTGGAGGATCCCATGGGCAAGGCGAAGCAACAAGACAATCCGTTTATAGAGCCTTCTCAATCACACACCGCGGTCGATATGAAAGGTAACGTCACAAGCAACGATTCTTTACAGTCAGATAGTAACTGATAGCTAAGTAACACGTGACCCATCTTTCAGACGTGATGGTGCTGAACGACATCATAGAGCAAGCCGCGGGACGTCGTAACAGAACACCGGAGCAAGGAGGTAATGTCACGGGGCCATTCCCATTTTACTCGCCGTTATTACAGTTTCTATCACCCTTATCACAGATGTGTATCTCTTGTGTGATGAGCATCCTACCATTCGATGTACACCGTTCTTCAAATTACTCGTATCTCTATTTTCTTCCCTTCTCTCTATCTTCCTCTATCGATTACTAAATACTGACGAGTCTCGTCTGACCGCCTTCTGTACATAGCAGTCTGACTCCTATCTATTCTCTTCCTCAATTCAAGCTCAATCCCGTCGACGAATACAGCGACGTTCGCGCGTAAACGTCCACTCAGTGTCTCATGAATTATCGATAACTCGACGAGTCATAGAACCTAGCCCCTTCATATCGAAACGCCTCGCGGTACGTACTTCGATTATTCCTCACTAACAAGACGGCGAACGAGACGGCGACGGGTGAGATCGGATTGTCGAGCGCGAATTTACTCCCCTTGCCCCGCGACACACGATCCACTCATTATGTTCGTGAAAACGAGTAAATGGCATGAATAATTGCAGCTGCGTAATGCCCTCGAACTGGCTGGATGGATAACGAACAGTTTACAGTAGTTACTTTTGGGGGAAACAGAGTTTGTTCCCTACGTGCCACTGACACAGATTAATGTCACCCCGCTGGCGGCTGCACGATGGTATCCCGGACGCTTCGTGCCTGGATTACGTTCACACGTCCTCGTAAACCGCAGCGAGCAATCGGTTCTAATTTTCGTTTTCGACGTCAGTCTTTTTTGCCGGCGGCACCTCGCTTCGCGCTGCACAGTCGGCGAGTAGGCTTCGTCACGATGCTTACATCGTTAGGGACATCGTTCTACGTCGCGGTCATCCTCGACGCTCTAGACACCGCAATTAGGGCTTTGTAAATGACAATTAGACGTCAAGTACGCACGCAAACATCGTCGCACATCGACCGCTTCGAACGTGAAAGTTTTCGTTGCTCCAGCACCTAGCGTAGCGACGTATCGAAGGAAACGTCCCTTATTTCGCGAGCTCCTTATAAATATCCCCATCCTCTCAGCCGAGTATACGGAGTTTCCCAGAGTCTTCTTTGATCACCGCCACTTTTCTCACAAAGTTACCCTATGTTTCATTGCAACACACCCGTAGCGTCACCTGTTTGCTGAGTTTAGCTTGTTTAGTACCCTGGCGTAGCTTCCGGGCTTGCTGCTTGCATCTCGTAAATGTGGTGACTCACAGAGTGGCTTGTGGGTTTTTTTTTTTTGGAAAATTGTTAAGGGGTTGGAGAACTTCTCTTTTTTTTTTGGAAGTTTCGAACTGATTATTAGAGGACACATTTTTAGAGAACAGCAATTTTGAATCACTATTTTATCTTCCATTCTTTAAGGAGACCCATACGATTTCTTGTATTTCTAAGTATTAATTCGTCACGTTGGAGAGTCTTGAAAGATCTGTGAATCGCTGCACGTAATCGCATTCGCATGGCTCGTTGCACTGTAGAATGCTGGAAGGTTCTTTTTCTTTATAGTTTGCTGTCACTGCCTGTTTTCGTGTGTGCTTATATCTAATCTGTGGTCTATGAAGTAAAGTAAATGCAATAAGACAGAGACATGATTAAAATTAAAGAAACAAGCTTGATGAACGAGAAAAACCTCTTTCCCCAAAAAGAGTGGTGCCAAACATAATGACTAACACGCGTTACAGTTTCCACCCATTACTTTCCGACAGATGACGACGAAGAAGGTCCCAGGTTCAAGGATAAACTATTGGCCGCGGTGTTGCGTTGCATCGATATCTTCTGCGTGTGGGACTGCTGCTGGTTGTGGCTTGAAATTCAAAAATACGTGTCATTATTGGTGTTCGATCCGTTCGTAGAGCTTTTCATCACCCTTTGTATCGTTGTCAACACCCTCTTCATGGCGCTGGATCACCACGACATGGACAAGGACATGGAACGCGTGCTCAAAACGGGAAACTACGTGAGTGAACGATTTCTCCCAATCTTCCTTGCCCCTACTCCTAATACTTCCGGTTCACTTTCTAATTAACATTGCGTTAATGCATACTCGCTTGAACTACAGTTCTTCACGGCGACATTCGGCATCGAGGCGACATTCAAGCTGGTCGCGATGAGTCCAAAGTATTACTTTCAAGAGGGCTGGAACATTTTCGACTTCATCATCGTCGCTCTGTCTCTTCTGGAGTTGGGCTTGGAGGGCGTGCAAGGTCTCTCCGTGTTACGTTCTTTCAGATTGGTGAGTTCTTCCCATTCCGATCTTCTCTTATCGCTTAACAAACAATTGTTGCCTTAACGCGGTGAGATTTTCCTCTTAAACAATTTCTTGACGACAGACGCTTATGCCCAGGCAAAGAGTGGAGACACTTCGTATTTTATTCCAGCGCGGAGTGGATATTTCCTGTCTGAATCTTATCGACGATTCTTCCATTCACAGCTGAGAGTGTTCAAATTGGCGAAATCGTGGCCCACGTTGAATCTGCTGATCTCCATCATGGGCAGGACCGTGGGCGCCTTGGGTAACCTGACGTTCGTCTTGTGCATCATCATCTTCATCTTCGCCGTGATGGGCATGCAGCTGTTCGGCAAGAACTACACGGACAACGTCGATCGGTTCCCCGACGGCGATCTACCCAGATGGAACTTCACCGACTTCATGCACTCGTTCATGATAGTTTTCCGTGTGCTGTGCGGAGAATGGATCGAGTCTATGTGGGACTGTATGCTCGTGGGCGATGTCTCTTGCATACCGTTCTTCCTGGCGACGGTCGTCATTGGTAACCTGGTCGTAAGTATGCGAGATGGGGCTCGAGACACTGAAACATGGTGTGCTTGTCTGTTTCCTTAACGAGATAACGGTGGACCCGCCAACCTCGATTCTCAACTGGTGGCGGTGAACCTGGGGAGTGTTCACCAGCTAAGTAGCGATGACGGTAGCTTTTCAATTTTAATTCTATGGCGAAGGGTGGAGAAGAGGGGAATTGAAGTTTTCTTAAACGCATTGGGGATTTCTTAAACACTTCACTGGGGATTGTGAAAAGTTTCACTCAGGAATTTATAACCTTAGCCCCCTCTATTCGTCACATTCCTTTTTAATTTCGTTTTTTTTTTATTGAAATTCAACTTCTTGGAACCTACTAAAATTTTTGGACTTGAATTATTCCACCCCGTCCATGAATTTCACATCATTTCACTCGACCAGTTGAGGATAAAGGGTAGCAAGGGAGCCACAGAAAAACCGGCTCCATCGTGTCTCTGAATAAAACAGGTGCTGAATCTCTTCTTGGCGTTGTTGCTGAGCAACTTCGGCTCGTCTAATCTGTCGGCGCCAAGCGCTGACAACGACACGAACAAGATCACGGAGGCGATCGATCGGATAGCACGTTTCGTTAAGTGGATCAAGCGAAACGTCCTTTATCTTGCTAAAATGATGCGAGCCAAATTCACCAATCAGATATCCGATCAGGCGCCAGGTGAGGGACCGTCCAACAGTTGGAAAGAAGGTTTATATCCAATCAGATCGCTTGCTGTGTGCGCTGTGTAGTTCGTGGCACTGTTTTTCATTTCTGCTTTAATCACGATTTTTTAAACAGACGATCTTTTTCCGTTCTCGTTTGATTTCGGTGCCAGTCGACGATCGATATCTAGATGATTATTGAAAACGACGAGGGGGGAGGCTGCGAGATAAGAAAAACAGCATACAAAGCGCGAATAGCGACTTAGCAAGCTAGATCTTGTTTGTATCCATAGGAATTACTATAGTTTAATGTTCGATACGTGTACATGCACTTTTATTCGGCTTTATTTTCTTCTTGACACGCGTTGACTGGCATGCTCGAGTTTTTACGCAAACTTTTTGATCGGTTTGCTATTTTTCCGTCGAGTACCATTTTTGTCTGTGGCCGAAGGCCTGGGGGAGGGTTGGGGGGTGAGATTAACGGACAGAGGGAGGGGGTGGACACGCAGATTAATTTTTTGCTTCGCTGATTAGCCTGGCAGTTATACGTTGCTTTATTATTTTGACGTTGGAGAAAGATGATCGTTTCGTCTATCGATGAACAGGATACATTGCGTCGGTATTGTCGAGTAATTTTGGGAGTAGACCGTCGTGCTTCGCGTGGCACACGTGGATTCGCGTTGAATGATTTTGTAAATTACTTGGGGGATCGATGGTGAAAATGGAAAGCAAAATTTTCAACTTTAATTGTGCAGATTGCAAAATGCTTGCATTGAGAATTTATCCTTGGACTTCTCGATTACACTCAGAATTTCATAAATTAAGTATCGGTAGATGTGACATAAATAAATTATATTGTGAAACATTTGTTTCCAATTTTCTAAGACTATTTCATTAAAATTTATATAGAAACTGAAATACAACGCGATCCATTGTGTATCGCGTATGAAATTAATTGCACAGGACGATTCTTATTGCACAACAATATTTCAGGGGATAAATCTGGACCACGAATTGAGCAAAAAAATTATGAACCTTTATTCTCCTAGTAAACGCAATTTGTCGTACACCCACCCACTAATTTAACAGGAATATAATAAAGTCGATAAAATAACCAAATTAAGTGATGGACGAGAAACAGAGAAGTACCTGAATACATAATTATTTACTTCGTGTCATTACTATTTAAAATAATACATAATAAAATTAAATATAACAAGTAACGAGTATCAAAATAAAAAATAGCTGATAATAAATAACATCGATGTGGTGAGGATAGCTTCTTACAACATTGAACGTCCAATTGATTTTGTGCTGGCTATAATAATAAGATTGAATTAAACCACGTAACTTTCTTCAACTCTTAATATCTCAAACGTCCCACATTCATAAAACACACCTCTTCTCTGGTGCTCTAGATTATCCCCTGAACCGTTGACGATCGATTAAGAATCGTCCAAGTACTTACTAACGTCGTTGACTAACACTGCAGTCGAGCTACTTACGAAATATTGCATGAAGAATAGATAAAAGTTCCATAGGTGACGAGGATTATCAGCAACGGTCAGTTTCCTCGATTCTTTCTTCTTGTTTGAGCAACGGGATGGAGGGCTGTTGCGGGACGTTCGCACACTCGGTCGGTACCGATGAAACGTATCGTTTACGTACGACGTATCGTACTCGAGTCTAAATCTTGGCGGCGGTTATTTTGATAAGGGCCGGTTAGAGATTTTGCGTGACTGTGCAGATGGAATTGACCGCGACGGGGACCTAGATCTTGGAGATGCCGAGCTCGACGCGTATAGAGATAAAAAGAGTGCCAAGGAGTTTAACCAGCTCGAGGTTGCTATCGGGGATGGAATGGAATTCACTATTCATGGTAAGCGCGCCGTGGTGTTCGTGGATGAAATTCCTCCGTCGGCGTTAAAAGAATGAAACATGAGATAGATTTGTATTTTCGCGAAGGAGATCTAAAGAATAAATTGAAGAAGGGCAAACTGTGCATGAACAACAGCAAGGTCATCGGGAATTCGATAAACCATCGTGACTATAGGCTGGACCACGATTACATTAATCAAAACGAGGATGATACCATCAGGTTAGTCGTCTATCTCGTCTGTGTCGATAGATATTGGAGATTCACATTCACCTTTGGTTGTTCCATTGGCAGCAACAAATCGTACGGCAGCCATAAGAACAGGGCGTTCAAGGATGAAAGTCACAAGGGTAGTATAGATTCGTTGGATGGGGAGGAGAAGAAGGATGCTAGCAAGGAGGACCTTGAACAAGAAGAAGGTACGTGATGTTGCTCACAAATAATTAAATTAGTTTCTCTGTTAATATTCTCCGTGCCCCTCTTGACACCCCTTCGAGATTATTATTAAATATAAACTAGTGTATCGTTTAAAAAACTTGGAAATAATAATTTACTGCCCGAACCAAAACAAATTTCTATCAATATTTTGTAACGAAGAATGCCTAAAATCCAAAAATCACAGAGTTCTCTAGAATGTATCCTAAAATATCTTCCCTAATTGCTGCATTCGCAGTCCTTGAACTAATTGAAATTTCAATTAAAATTTAAGTGTAAACTAAACAGAGTCTAGCGAATGCAGTGAAATTGAACTATTAACAACACAATTGTACATTTCCTCAAGATCTTGGAGAAGAGGGCGAGGAGGGTGAGGGCGTTTTAGACGACGGCATTATCCAAGCAGACGAGGACCCAATCGAGTCCGATTATCCGGCTGATTGTTGCCCGGAGAATTGTTACAAAAAATTCCCGTTTCTGGCCGGCGACGACGACGCTCCGTTTTGGCAGGGTTGGGCGAACTTGAGACTGAAGACCTTCCAACTAATCGAGAACAAGTATTTTGAGACTGCCGTCATTTTGATGATTCTTTTGAGTAGTATGGCTCTCGTGAGTATAATCCAAACGCCTCGACGCGACCCTCCAGCTAATCTGCATAAATACAAGGAGGCGTAATGCTTGTCCAGGCCTTGGAAGACGTGCATCTTCAAGCGCGACCCATTCTGCAAGACATCTTGTATTACATGGACCGAATCTTCACTGTGATTTTCTTCCTGGAAATGTTGATCAAATGGTTGGCCCTCGGCTTCAAAAAGTACTTCACGAACGCTTGGTGCTGGCTTGATTTCATCATCGTCATGGTAAGTCGCACAGATCCGACGAGGCCCGGTAACACCCATCCTATTTCCACAATCCAGGTGCGTGCAATCTCTTGTTTAAACCAGAGCCACTGCCGCGAATCTGGTTTACAAGACGCGTCTGAAGATTCTAAAAGGAACGCCACTAAAGCTACCGTTACACATTTCGATTTTCAATAAATAGAATAAAGGATAAACGACGGATTGCACACACGTGGAATCTTCTGATATCTGTGGCGACATTTATGAACGTATCTCCTAATGTTTCTAACGTTACTTAATTACCTGGATACTTATACTACAGCCGATCTTCGTCTCCTCTCCTAAAACTTACAGTACGTTCAAAGAAATCCTTCTGCGACTTTGCACGAGACACGGAACCGGCTAAAGTAGAACGCGTGGACATAGAATTCACTGAAAAGTGCATGTACAGGCGGAGCAAAATTAGGTGGCCGTTCAGAAACACTCCAAAGAACCTACCCCCACTAATCTAACATAATAGGGTAACTCGGGGAGAGATGACTCACTTTTTTTTTTAAAACCGTAAATTACGTAATTTACACCGTAAATTTAGTGGTTGTTTAAAGGACAAAAATTAACGTGATCGAGCCATCTCACCCGGAATTACCCTGTAAAATAATATAGAAATAAAAATCATCCGTGGATTGATTTTTAGCGAAGTGGACACATCGTCCACTTGATATTCCTCCGCCTGTAATCGACTTTAGTAACCGGGGCCTCGTGTAACTGGTCGCAGAGTTTAATCGAAAAGTTGCCCCGATACTTGTCTCGTTCTTCCTCCCCCCCCTACCCCTCTCCTACTCCCGATTGCTCGAAGTCTGTTCGCAAAAGTGGGGGCTCAGCGCGGGGAACTCGCAGCGGATTACTCTAATGCAATCGTCCACGTCTAACTATTTAATACCGACGAGAAAGAGTGTCGCGCCCGATCTGACCAATGTTTGATGATGATGATAGCTGTCACTGATCAACTTGGGCGCAATCTGGGCCGGCGCTGCCGACATCCCGGCCTTCCGTTCCATGAGAACACTGAGGGCCTTGAGGCCTTTGCGAGCGGTGTCACGATGGGAGGGCATGAGAGTAAGTCATCGGTCGACGAGAAATAAGAAAATAAAAACAAAAAGTCAAGTCTGGTCCGGCGATGCGGCGACCTATTAGGATAGGCCTAGGATCTAAGGATCGCGCAAATCTGACGGAGCAACTGGTTTCAATTCTCACTTGCCGGTTAAACGGGCGAATATCTCTGATATCCCTGAGGATCATTTCCAACGAGTTCACGTAGATCCGTCAAATTTGCCGCGAATCTTCGGCTCCCCGAAGCCGTCGCGCGAACGAGAGGGACCTGAACGCGAAAACGGAGCAATAGAGAACCGAGGGGAATGTTGAAAGAACGGTGAAAGAGAGAAAGTCACGCTGCAATGATGATTTCTAGCCGTTACTACCGTGTGCTGAAGGTACACTGGCGTTTCTACTTGGTGTCTGCACTGATATTATTAATCGGAGTTTTTTGTCGTACTGGCTATTGTCTATGTACGCCTTTCCTGACAGTCTTTTGGCACAGTGATCGTTGTGCAAAGTACCGTGTATCCATATATATGTATATACTATACATATATAATATTACATGCTTTGTGTGTAATGTATGAATTTCCTTGTGTGTACTACGTACGTTTACGCGTATATATATATATATTGTAACATGTTTAACAGGATCCTGATTGTTAACATCGCGACGCACGATGTCATTTTATCTGAACACCCTGTTCGAGATCATTGCCGAGTCACTTGCCGATGTCACTTCATCGCTCATTGAGACGTACGTGTTATATAAATTAGGTTCTCTCGTTATACAGTAACTTCGTTTATTTCGCAGAGTTTAGCGGAAAGATTCGCAACGCAAGGTTCGTCCATTGATCCGAGTGGGGTGTGGAATAATCAGCCCAACTGTCTTGAAAAGATTAATCGATTTAGAATACACGAAAGTGACTATTCGCAATTCAGATGTTCTGTAGTTGCATCGTGCGCGGCGATCGCAAGTATGACGAACATTTTCATCTGTTTCAGGATGGAGCCGATTTGATCATGCTCGTAATCGATAATAATTCTTGTCGAGCCGTACATTGCTCTCTGCCTTGTCGACTGTCAGGTGCTCGTATGCGTATAATTAACCCGCCGCCTGTTTACACTACACGATGATCCTGAAAGTTTGCGCAAAAAAAAATCGGCTACCTTGAGGAGAAAATCGCTGTCTATCATATTTGTCCCGAAGGACAATTTTCTATTAAACTTGAAAACTAAGAAGTTTATATAGGTGTACAGGTGTGACGAGTAATAGTGACGTGACAAGCCCACCAAATGATTTATTACACACTATCTGTCGAACCTCTGATCTAATCATTGTCGTGCAGAGAAATTCGAGTTGTTAAGCTCTATTTCTTCGAGGAGGGATTGGTGGAGGCTTCACTACTGCTCGCTATACCTATATGCTGTGAGCTATAAATGCAATTTCTCTACGGTATTAAGCTCCACTCTATATAACGGTGATTATACGCAGACAGGCATCGAGTTCTGTACATTTTTGTTCACTGTTAACCGCTACGTGTGCCATTGTACCTGGTTTTCTATCTATGTCCTTCGACCCCCAAACCCCCCCCCGCCCACCCGCCCCTGCTCTGGATATTTGTTGTGACGTATTGAGAAATCGTGTATTATACACTGTACAAACGGGAATCTGAGCTCTCCACAGATACGGGACAGTCGGCTGTGTGTGCGTGTGTGATCCGCTTGGGTACGAGATCCTCGATCCACTCGATCAGGACTTCGCGAACACGAAGTGACACATCGACGGTCAATCTCTATCCCCCTCGCTCCCCCTTTTCTATTCTATATATCTCTCTCTCTCTCTCTCTCTCTCTCTCTCTTTCTCTCTCTCTCTCTCTCTCTCTCTCTCTCTCTCTCTCTCTCTTTATCTGTATCTGCCTGTCTCTCTATCCCTACTCGCTACCCTCCAGTTGGAACAGAACGACGACGATCGTTCCCTTTTACTTTCATTCTTCTCCTACTTTCTCTTTACTTTCGTACGTAGCCTGGGTCTACCTGTTGCTGTGATTCGCTCTCGTTTCTCGCTCGCAGGTGTCACTCATTAACTTCGTAGCGTCGCTCTGTGGCGCTGGCGGGATCCAAGCCTTCAAAACAATGAGGACCCTAAGGGCCCTAAGGCCACTCAGGGCGATGTCTAGAATGCAGGGGATGCGGGTATGTAGCCCACAGTCTCAGCAGACCTTGCCGATTACTCTGTTTAGCCCCGTCGGATCGGATTTATTCTATTTAGAGTACAATCTTTAGTGGTCCGTCTCCCCTCTTCTTTTCCTTTCTTTCTTTTCATTCGTTTGAACGAATCGACGGCCATGGTTGGGCATACGTTGCTTCGGGCGGCGCGCCGATTTATCGCGGACAGCGGATCAAGGGACGGTCCCTTGTCCGAGAAACAAACAAATCGGAGAGTTGCGAGGTGACGTTTGAAAATGGCAATTCACGGGAATGTAGTGTCCACGGTTTGAACCGACTTCTCGGGGCGAGGAATCCTCGGTCTTTTTCGGCTGCTTTACGGATGAAATCGCGCACGATGTGTAATCATAGTAAGCAGTAAATTAAAAGAGTCAATGATAAGAATCAAACGATTAGTGATAAATTAATCAGCTTCCTATTGATTAAGTAAGATGTTCACTACGCAATGCCCAACTTTGTCGACGATCTTCGGTTCGTTCGCCAACTTGAATTTCAATTTTCTCGGTGCCGTCGAGAATAAAATTATCTTGCTAAAGGGACATTGAAGTCCGTTGAGTGTCTTATCGAACATTTTATTTTCCGTACGACGAGGTGAAATTACCATTGAAGAACGTCGCTCGAAGGAATTTGCTGAATTCGAAATACTTCCGGAGCATTTTACCAAATTCCCAATTAAGAGAAACTTAAGCGGCGGCACCGTTTTCCTTTTTCCGTCGCGAGACTCGACAAAGAGGCCGATAGAAATTTCGTAAAACCGGAGACGAACGTTCTCTGTTATACTCTAATAAATCTGATGTAATCGATGGAGAGAATCCTTTGTATGATATGTATTTTTTTCAAAAGTGACTTGCTTACGAAGCGGGAAAGCATAATTCGAAGAAGTGGAATGTGTTCTCGGCCTCGCGGTGTCGGAGGCTCGACAGAAATGTCCTTTTTGCACGTGAACATGCGTAGGGCGATCGCGAGAATGCACTTGAGCTTAAAATTGCGAATGTTTAAACGGCACGTAGACTTTTGTTCCTCGTGAACGAATATTTATGGTGAAATACATTGCACTTTCTAGTGGATAAGGTAAATGGCCCCATTGCAGTGAATCCAATCCTTGGAAAGCACGGATTTTTTTAACGATACGTAGGAATAATTGAGGTGAAACATGGAGTACGATGAACGTCGGCCTTCTTAGTATAGCAACTACCTACTTGAACTAATTAGCAACAGTTTTATGTCCCCGTTCATTCATTTGGCAATTGAACATTTCTTGTTGGTCTTGTTAAGTTAGTTTACGGGTCGATAGACTTTCGATATCAACGATCTTGGACAATGTATATTTACCTCTTATTGGATTCTGTCTGCCTTTGCGTCAATGAACAATGTTGCGATCTTGTAGTTCATTGAGACTTTCGTTTTGTCCCCTTTTACTGAATACGTGGGAGTGTAAATTGAGGAGCTACGTGGGTCAATGTTTCTGAAATTAAGGGAGATATGGAGTTTTCGTGGTTTGGGGCAGAGATGGGCAAAATATTTTTTTAAATAAAAATTTTGAATAACGAATAAAAGTTAAACAAGTCATTCGTCGAATAAGAAAATTAACTCTATTCGTCAAACAATCTAAAGTTGAAGTAACTTTTATTTGATTCGTTATTTAAATAATTGTTTATTTAGTTAATGCTCAACTCTGATTTAGGGATTGCCTTCGAAGAGCTCATTCTTCTCGGGGTGGAAACATGTAATTGACTTAAAGATCATCTTCATGTTTTCCAGCAGCAGTACATGCTTGTAAACACCTACGTTTGCGACCCCTCTTTCCACGATCAAAATGACCGTACACAGTCAAGATTCTACCAAGATTAAGAAGAATAATGAAAGGGAAATGGGTAATGTTGAATTCTTCTTGAGAAAAGGAAACAGACAACGCTTTCAGATAAAGAATTTTCGATGTTACAGTAAAAAATCTATTGAATTTAATATTGATATTAAAGTAGTCCATTCACCAGTGATGCAAATGCAATAGAATTTAAAATGTACCGTTAGAGAGACACCCATGTCACGCAGCATTGGTTTATGTCTGACCATATACTAACCACTTCTACTTGCTAATTCTACTTCGAGCAAGAATCAGTCCATGAAAATGGCCAAAGCAAATATCTTCTCCCAAATCTTTACAATTCTAACTGTGCAGGGTCCCCAAGAGACGCAAACGTAGGTATTTAATTAAATTACATCCACCCAGAGGACATCCCCTGCGAAATCAAGCACTCCATAAAAAAAACAATCTCCATATCCCCCTTAGTATCACTTACAATTAATACCACCCAGTAAGACTCTGAATTTTACACCCCACATCCATTGTTATACTTCCAATGGAAAGATAAGAACAATTGGCCAACAGTTTTTCTTATCATCCTCATATCTGTACAGTAATGTATCTCTACTCTAATTTCTCATATCCCCCCCTCCCCCTTATATTAATTTCCTCACATCTACTGTACCATTCGTGAACCACATAATATACACTATTTACTAGACAATTTATACCAGATCGAAGTCAGGCCTAGCAGTGCCTCGCCTTTACACTACTCTTCACAAGATAATCCGTACATGGTGTAACATAGGCGATATTAGAACAAAGGGGACACAGTCGCTAATGGGAACATTTACCTGATTAGTGTATCTATATAATTTCTCCAAAATTACGTGCCATTTACTCTTAGAATACTGCCAAGATACATACAAACGCTAGCCCACCGACACACATCGTGACCCACATACATGCCAGTGAAATAATTAAATCAGAGTGAAATTCGGGCAAGTTCGATATATCTCATATTACAGACTCGAGTGATACCACATAGAAAGAGCCGCGATACAAGGTCGCTGAGATACTGGGCGTAGAGTCACTGTCATGCCCACGCCCTGACACTGATCTTACCCAATCTTATATTAGTCTCGAAGCTGCCACCTCTCTTCAGCATCCGTAGACGTGCTTCGACTCTGTGTTTTCGTTTCGAGTTCAGCTGCATGGAGAATCGTCGCCTGTTTCCGTTGTAGCTGGCACCGCTGTAATTGTTTTACCCGCCACAGAGACTTCCGTATCGATGTGCGCTTAGGCTGGCATGCAGCTTGCCTCTTTCGTTCCTCCTTTATTTTCTTCGCATGCGATTCGACTGCACGACTAGCGATCACGTACCACGTCACATCGATCAACGATCAGGCAAACTTAACAATACTTTCTTCCCATTGATATTGATTTACAACTCGTTGCGTTATGTACGATCGAAATTTGTGAAGAACGCAAAGGCAGTGTCTTATTATTTTCTTTCATTTCTTTACTTCTGTTTTTCTCTCAATGAGATTTCTTGCCTCTGTGTGATGGCACATCTGTTCAGAAATCGAGCAAGGAGTAAGTATGAGAAATCCGCCTCGGTTTATCGTTTGATCGAAAAGGAAGGGTCGAGTGTTTTTTACACCGTAAGTCGGGGGAGTGATTCGCCAAGCGGTCTACTTAAGTTTTCTACTTTTTTTCGATTTGGCCACAGGGCCGTGATACGCCGCGAGGAAGAAAGTGGGAATGCAGGCGGCATCACGATTTATTAGATTTAGTTGGCGAACGATTAGATGTGCCACGTCTTCAAAAGGGATTCTCATATTTATCGATCTTTCTGTAATCATGAAACTCTTCATTTAAATATCATATTACGGTAGAAGCTGCTACTGAAAAGTAATAATTAATTCCCATTGAAGACGCACAACTGGTTCTCAATTTCGGAAAATGCACAAAAGCTACACCTGCATAAGTTGGAAGTAATACTTTGTTTAACATATAGTGCTAAGAGGGGGCAGGGGGCCTTCGTTCACAGACAGCACTGGACATCACTCAAATCTTTCACGATTCTTAATGAAAAAGCAACGTTCATTCCCCTGCCCTCGTGCTTTCGTAGTCGAGTTGAGCTTTGCTCTAGATTGTTTTATAAATTAAACCTCGATAGATACACGAGCGCACATTTTTATTGCAACGGTAATCCGACGTTCCCAATTTCTTCTCGCGGCCTTTCGTTCCTTTATTTCCTCGCGAACGATCGAAATTAATTAAATTGCACATACGATAATGCGTACACACTGCGTAGTCGCATATAGACGCATACTATAGGCGCATATAAACGCATAACTAGACGCATAGAGGAACAGAATCTTTTCACCAGCGTGGAAAATGTTCGTTACGATTGTCAACGATTCCCTTTTGCCCTTTAGGTAGTCGTCAACGCTTTGGTTCAAGCCATTCCATCCATTTTCAACGTGTTACTGGTGTGTCTTATTTTCTGGCTGATATTCGCCATCATGGGTGTGCAACTTTTCGCCGGCAAATACTACAAGGTATTCTGTAATTAACTACAATATATGAAACAACCTGGGGATCTAATTCCTGAACAGTTCAGAAGAGATTGAATTAAATTTCGGGATAATTATTTATCAATGGAATATTTATCCTATGAAGAAAAGTTTAGATTAAAGTTATTACCCCAGTTATAGAAGCTTCTTGATATTTTAAATGAATACGCAATTTGAGTTTTACATCTATAAGAAATACATTTGAGCAAATTTTACTGGGAACAGTGTTTAAAATAATCTGTGTATTAAGTGTGTACAGTGTCTAGTAAGATGATAATCCATTGTGAAATTTATGGGGTAGAATTAGAGAGCAACGAGAAGTAAGTGGAATAGGTTCGTCTTTAGTCAGACACTTGAAATATATCTTTCCGCAACTTCCTAACGTGTGTTATTTTAAAGATTGTTTCAACTGAAAGTTATCTGTACCGATAAGGATTTTAGAAACATAAACCGGTCGCTCCAATTTCATTTTACGAATTTGGAATGCAATATAGGAAATTCGTCGATCTCTGTTTCTTTCAGAAGAGCTTAAAAGTTTTCAATTCCTCCCTGTCAAATTACGTCGATTTCTCTATTCATTCATCATTGAAACCTGCCCTCTCGTAGATCCACTGCCTTAAATCAAATTCTTTATTAATCCAACAATCTCTAAATGCTGTGACAGTGCGTCGACACGAACAAAACTACCCTGAGCTTCGAGATAATTCCCGATCGGAACGCCTGTATAGCCGAGAACTACACGTGGGAGAATTCACCGATGAATTTCGACCACGTAGGGAAAGCCTACCTATGCTTGTTCCAAGTGGCCACGTTCAAAGGATGGATCCAGATCATGAACGACGCCATCGATTCCAGGGAAGTGAGTATACCAAATAGCGCCCAGCACTCCCGCATTCGCAGGGTATGCGCCGCACTGCCGCCTCCTCTGTCTATTTTCCGCAGCTCAACAAGCAGCCAATCCGCGAGACGAACATCTACATGTACTTCTATTTTGTATTCTTCATTATATTCGGATCGTTTTTTACCCTTAATCTGTTCATTGGTGTGATCATCGACAACTTCAACGAGCAGAAGAAAAAGGCCGGCGGTTCCCTCGAGATGTTCATGACGGAGGATCAGAAGAAGTATTACAACGCCATGAAGAAGATGGGCAGCAAAAAGCCCCTCAAGGCTATACCGCGGCCGAGAGTAAGTACGGCCGATTCTCTGGTACAGTTTCTTTAGATCGAACGCTCTAACCACCCCGTCTTTCGTGTTTCTGTCCCCAGTGGAGGCCCCAGGGGATAGTGTTCGAAATAGTGACGGACAAAAAGTTCGATATGATAATCATGTTGTTCATCGGGCTGAACATGCTGACGATGACGTTGGACCATTATCAACAGACCCAGACGTTCAGCGACGTTCTAGACTATCTGAACATGATATTCATTGTGATATTCACCAGCGAGTGTCTCATGAAGATCTTCGCCCTGCGCTACCACTATTTCAAGGAGCCGTGGAACCTCTTTGATTTTGTTGTTGTTATATTGTCAATATTAGGTAATGTAATGTAATGGCTCGGTCAGTCGTATGGCACAAGTGAAACTGGCGAGACGTTGATCGCAAATGGAGCCTGTTTGCTTTTCTGCCACCATCGACATCATTATTCTACATCTCGATTAGAAACATAGTAGTCGACCCGGAACGATAGGCATGCCTTTTATTCAGCTCTCTCTCTCTCACACGCATTTTATACTGCACGCAGAACTGCATTTACTCCGTTTGAGAGAAAAAGCGGACAGGCTCGATGTTTCACGTGTGCCGCAACGACTGGTCAGCGTCATTACGTTACGTAGCCTTACATTGATGTTGTTGTCTTGATCCCTTCTACCCTCCTCCCCCCATCGATCCACCCTCCCACAGGAATGTGAACGTGTTCCCATCGTGGAATCGTCAAATACAACATTATCTTAACCATCCTCGGCTTTCCTCGTCTATCGCGCCCGATTGCGTAAAGAGTATTAGAATCTAATGGTATAATGTTGTATGTGACTGGATTCACGTATCCGAATCGATGTGCGAACGGTAATTAGAGAAAGAATCGGGGTAAGAGCGGGTCTGTATCATGAAGACTTTGACTGCACAGAAGTTCGTAGTGTTTTTATAGTGAACTCATCATTTCTTTTTTTTCTATTTTTATACCTTCGAATGCCTAACAAGCAAGATTCATCTCTCCTTGTACAGCACCGCTGCGTGATAGAACGAGTGATCGAGCTTTCATCGAACCCCTGAACCCACATCCACCAGCAATCACAGTGCATGCTTCTCCTTATTTACAAAATTCATAGAAAGAAACTAGAGGACGCATGTCTCCCTTTTTATTCGTGGATCGTGTCTCAAACCATGCATCAGAAATTTAACACTTTTCTTTCTGTTAGAGAATTCATTGAGAATAAGAAACGAGGGTGTACTGGTAGTTGTGTAACGGGTAGAAGAATCCTCGTTGTTATTCGTTAGTGCAAACTTTTTGGATAATCGTAGGATAGGTACCTCGCTTACAAACGAATCTAGAATGCACCGCTCCTTTTAGATTCTATTTCTAACGAACGTATCAAGCTCTAGAGTACCGGCAATAATTTTTAGATACTCAATATTCCTGCAAGTATCACCTTCCTGTGACGGAATCAGTCTGCATGACGATTAGACGAAACGTCCACTAACGTAGAGAGCACCGTGAAACGAAATGGCACAAAACCTTTCCTCTCTGATCATTATCGTGGAATAGAATTGAAACTGAGTATTACTCCGGCGGCGTTAACACTGTGCTTCTGTTCCGTTTAGGTCTGGTTCTCAGTGACATTATCGAAAAGTATTTCGTCTCGCCGACGTTGCTTCGTGTAGTAAGAGTGGCGAAAGTCGGTCGTGTGCTCCGTCTCGTGAAAGGTGCCAAGGGCATTCGAACTCTACTCTTCGCCTTGGCGATGTCGTTGCCAGCCCTCTTCAATATCTGCCTGTTACTGTTTCTGGTCATGTTCATCTTCGCGATCTTCGGCATGTCTTTCTTCATGCACGTCAAGGACAAGAGTGGGCTGGACGACGTGTACAATTTCAAGACGTTTGGACAGTCGATGATACTGCTATTCCAGGTAAAAAGATATATTTGCACAGTGGCGATCCGTGAAATAAGGGCTTGCTGCGGAGGGTCTTGCAGGGTTTTTACTGGAAAGCTTTGGAACCATGATCAGTGACGTGCTACTTTAATTTCTGAAGTGTATTTAGAGTTAACGCCCCCGACCCATATTCGCAAAAGGGGGAAATTCCACGCCTCATTAATCAGTGGCGCACTCTGGATTTAACCTTGGGGAGAGCCGAGTTGAAGGGATAAAAATATTCTTAATGCAAATTCAATAAAATTCAATAGGGGATTATAGAAAGTTATTTATAAAATGAAATCAAGTTTTTTTCTTTTTTACAAAGCTCTTGAAATACTTCAGACGTGGTTACATTAATCTCCTTTCTTCTTTTTCTTTGTGGGGTGCCAGGGCACCTTGGTCGCCTCTGGGTGCGCCACTGCCATTAATGCAAATTGTAAACTAAAGCTGTACAGGATTCTCTGCAGCCACTTACAAGGGACTTCAGTCAACTGTTACACGTCGATGTTGACGAAGTTTACGTAAATTATAGTTCTCGAAAAAAATATTTCACGTGGTCGAATTAGTTATAAAAAGATACATCTATTCTATAGTGCATAATTTCCGAGATATTGGAGCAAAAGTGTCTTTCACCCCCAACTTTGGGGGCCGACTTCACCCCTACATAAAGAAAATACGTGTGAAATATATTTTTTACCTAAACCTGATCAGAATCAGAGTGTAATAGTTGCCTAATGTTTATTAAGTATGTTTATTAATGTTGCCTGATGTTTATTAAGATGTCAACGTCTGCCGGTTGGGACGGTGTATTGGACGGCATAATAAACGAGGAGGACTGTCAGGAGCCGAACAACGAGATAGGATACCCGGGTAACTGCGGCTCCTCCACCATCGGCATCGCCTACCTCCTCTCCTACCTAGTGATCAGCTTCCTGATCGTCATCAACATGTACATCGCGGTGATCCTGGAGAATTACTCGCAGGCGACCGAGGACGTGCAGGAGGGCCTGACGGACGACGATTACGACATGTACTACGAGATCTGGCAGCAGTTCGACCCGGACGGGACCCAGTACATCAGATACGACCAGCTGTCCGACTTCCTGGACGTGCTGGAGCCGCCGTTGCAGATACACAAGCCGAACAAGTACAAGATCGTCTCCATGGACATACCCATCTGCAAAGGGGACCTAATGTTCTGCGTGGACATACTGGACGCACTTACGAAGGACTTCTTCGCCCGGAAGGGGAACCCGATCGAGGAGACCGCCGAGATCGAGGTGCAGACGCGCCCGGGCGAGACCGGCTACGAGCCAGTCTCCTCCACCCTGTGGCGGCAGCGCGAGGAGTATTGCGCGAGGCTGATCCAGAACGCCTGGAGGAAGCACAAGCAGCAACGGCAGGGCGGGCACAGCGAGGAGAGCGACGACGCGGACACGGACCCGCGCGTCAGGCAGACCGCGGTCCTGGTAGAGAGCGACGGCTTCGTTACAAAGAACGGCCACCGGGTGGTGATCCACAGTCGATCGCCGAGCGCCACCTCGAGGACCGCGGACGTCTGATCGGCGTACGTCAACGTCACCAGCAAAACCGCCGCCACCCCGTCGTTTAGCCTAGCGTCGCCGTAGCCACCGACGCGACCGCCCCGTCCGTGCGACGATCGCTCCGCCGCAGCATCGCCGACCACGGCGACGACGACGACGACCTAGACGACCTAGACGCGTCGATCTCGCTACCGACAGCCGCGCCTGCCACTCTCCCCCGCGTAAGAAAAATCGGCAGGAGCGGGCGGAGGAGGATGGAGCAACGGCCCCCGCACGGACCTCGTGCTCGCGCGAGCAAGCAGGCGAGCGAGCGCGCGCGCGCTCTCTCCATCGACAGCCTTATAGTTGTATAAAAATACATTCCTCCAACGAGTTGCCTTTACAATCGACTCTAAACGCCACGATCGTTGGGAGACACGTCGTTAGTTCGAACGAGCGAGGACGGAGAGATGGCGGAGCTTGCCGAAGAGGGTGTCCGACCTTGCGTAATCCGCTCGTCGGCTGAGCTCGGCCGCGGCAGCAGGGCCGCACCCCCTAGATGGAATCAATGTGAAACGGGAACGGATCGGACGCGGGGAACGATAAGGATAGAGCACACGAAGAGGAATCGAGGGGGCGCACGCTGAACTAGCTTCGGGGCGCGTAGGACGATCGGTGTGCGTAGACCTGGCGTACGACGTACGCCCGGGCCAGCCGGGACGCAACCTTCGAGCCGACTTCCCCTACCCCAAATCAGGGCTCGAAGGCTGCCGTTGGCCACGATCGGAGATCCCTGCCCTCGATGGACTTCGTCACGCGATCCTTGACGCCTCGAATCGTAACGATCGACGATCCGCGCTGGCTGCGCTGGCTGCACGATACCCGGGAACGCGACGGAACGGAATCATGTTCACGGGACGACGAGGACTGACGGCCACGACGAGGACGGTGACGACGACGAGGAGGACGACAATGAAACGAAGAGCCCCGTCGAACGGCGAGACAGTAAAACGCGCCGCATCCCACGAAATCAGCGATCGTTTCATCCCTAATACAGTATAGGCCGGTTACGTAAATTCTATCCGCGATATTGGATTTTTTACATGGTTTTATCAGCGGTCCGCCAACTCGCTGAAAAGAAGAAAAAGAAAATAAATAAAAAATATATATAAAAAAAATAAATGATGTTAATTCGCTGCGACGGTCGATGTTCGCGGGTGAACATTTGTTATATTCGATCGATCCCGGTAAACACGCCGCGGTGTGTGTCGGAGTTCGGAACTAAACTTGGATCCGAGGAGGATAGAGAAGAGAAACGACGGAACGACGGAGAAAGACATTGACGAAAATAAAAAGAGGGGAGAGAAGAAAAAAAGAAAATAAACACGCTGATCATAACTGATGATAATAGTGAGGATGATCATAGGATGATTAAGGTAATGATTATAATTGACGACGATGGGTGGTGAAGAAGAATGTTACAAGTGAAAGACTCACTCGTGAAATGTACGCGTAGTTACTACATTCGCTCGGCTTGAAAAAAAAATTTTCGCCCGATACGGTGCGCGGCTTTGTTTTATCTGGCTCCCTCCCTCTCTGCCCCTCGCCGCCGCCGCCGCCGCTTCGAGCCTCGACCGCGCGGTCATCGGGGCGCTGATCATTTGATATTCCACGTTTTACAAAGAATCTGGCATTTTTTACGATCGTATCGCCTGTGCACGAATATTGTACTCAGAGAAGAGGAATCCGACGGCGATAAGTGGGTGGCACGAATTGGCAGATCCGTTGTCCAACGTAATTACCGTTTACACCCCCCCGATCGACGAGATCCGATTCTTTTTCTCTCCGCGGTCCTTCAGGAGGGCGATCTTCGTCCACGTCTCTTTACGTTTATTTCTCGCGTTAGTTTGTATTCGAATTTCGCGGGTAGTCGAGGAATGGTCACGTCTGCCAGGCTGCAAGGAGCAGCCACTTCGAAGTGAACTGTTCCTCCCCTATCGCGGCCAGTTCGTTCGGTTTCCCGTGTACTCGTTTCTCTAGCTGTTCACGAAATTCCTCGAAAGTATACGAGAATGAACCAACGCCGATGTAACGCCGCGAAAGTGTAACAGGATTATTGCCAAAAGGGACGGAGAGGGTGGTAGCGAATACGAATCTCGCAGTCATCATCAGCTAGGTAATTACACATTTGCAAAACTTTAACACAGACACACAGTCTTACACGACGTAGTAAACGCGCTTCGGAATAAATGAATATACACGATAGTGTAATGTTAATCGAGTAATTGTAACCGACAGCCGTGCGCCCGTAAACCCGTCTCGCGGATAAGCGAATCAACGAACGACACGGCGGCGAGCAAGGGGATCGGCACAACTACCCCAGCCGTGTTCTGGCGACACGGGCGTCCTGTGGGAGACACCTCGACCAAATTACATTGCCAATCGAGCATTTAAGGCGAGCTGTTCGAATATAATCCATTGGAATCGTAACGCGAACGTTGTTTTCCTCAGAGAAATTACCGAAATTCAAAAGTCATCCACGGACGAGGCGGTTGCGTCGCCCGACTTCCCCGGCTGAATCGCGGATGCCAAAAACGGAACGTTAAGTTTTCGACGAGAAATGTTCGTTAAGATTTTAAAGCGTTACCAACTTGATGTTCGTTTGGCTTGAAATATTTATTATATTGTTTCTGTTGAGTCGCCGGGCGGTTACACGTCTCTCGGAGATTTTCTACGAGCAAAAACCAAAGGGGAGCCGCTTCGTGATAGAAGGCAGCCGATTTCGAACGGGTTTACGCGCTGAACGTCGCGAAGAATCGCGCGGCTGATTGCATCGGAAGAAGCGTGTCGAACGATATTCTTTCCGTGGCCATACCCTCAGCGCGCGGTTCTGCCGCGAGTCGATATAAACCTCAGCGCGCGACATATGTAGACCTAAGTGGCGGTCACGTACCTGCGTGCATCAGCTCGCTAAATGGGGTGGACACGAAAATTCGACGTTCTCTTATTTAAGATTCCAAGTTCCAAGAAACACGGATATATATTTCTGAATCGTAGAAAATAGATCGGCGGCAATGCAGTCGCGAGGCGTGACGATAGAAACGAGAAAGGGAAGGATAAATAATAAATTGAACAGTAGTTGTTTTCCGCGCGAGCGAAGAATTCGCGCAAGTTTAAATTTGAGCGCGCACGTAAGTACTTGACCGCCGCGCTAGGTGGCGCGATGTCAGTGTGGAGACGCGCATCGAAACGTCGATGCACGGGGATGCGAGTGTCGCGTGGTTTTATTTCCCCATTAACGCGATTCCCCACGTGTATCTCTCTACATATATATAACGTGTGTATATATATATATATTGCATACACGTAGGCGATCACGCGAGTGAACGTTTTCCCGACGAACTCGCGCGACGAATGTGTCGACAGCGAAGTGCACAGGGACGAAACCAAAGGAGAATGCGTGAATGTTCAGTTGTGTGTGGATGCGTGTGCGTGTGCGTTAACGCGGACTGCGCGATCGTTATTTTTCTACGTTTACATCCGCGATCCTGAAGGAGAGAGAAAGAGAGAGAGAGAGAGAGAGAGAAAGGAAGAAAGAAAGAAAGAAAGAGAGAGAAAGAGAGAGAGAGAGAGAGAGAAAGAGAGGGAGAGATTGAAAATGAGGATCGAAAAGGTAAAGAGATAGTGATCGGCAGTGTAATTGACACAATGGCCGGGAGCAGATGTGTGGCGGTAGTGTCGACGTAAACACGGTAACAAACGAACGTAGCAGGGATCGTTCTCGCTGGTCGAAAACGGGCGTAAAGTGGAAAGAAGCTCGCAGCTCGCTCGAAGGATTGTTTGTGAAAGACGTGGCAGGTAGACGGGAGACAATGACGTGGGACGACGGTTACGGACGATCACGTGAACCAGCAACGTGTTTTGCTTGCCAGGCGTTGTGGCCGGAGAGCGGTGGAAGGGATAACCCGCGTGGTAGACGGGCGACGGAGACAGGCGAGAAGCAGACCGGCTAAGAAACAAAGAAATATAAAAGATGTTCATTATTTTAAGCTACGAAGGCTCAAAGGAGATGAGGATCATTGTAAATTATCTCGTACAAAATAATTCCACACACTATCGGTGTCGAGTCCGCTTTGTCAAGTATTTTAGAGAAGCCTGTCCGAATATTAATGTCCTCGTACCTTTTCTACGTATATTATAAATTGCATTTCACGATTCTCGTCGCGGGCCATTCGACGATCCCCATTCGTGGGGCTACGCTTGCAACGTTAACGCGCGTGCGCGCGGGCTGCGTCCTCGCGACTCGTTCGTTCGCAAGGGGTCGCCGTTCTTCGTTTCTACCGAGAGGATACCCGGCGCTCTCTCTTGAACGGCTTTGACTAAATCGGAGCGCGACACCCCGCCCCTTCGGGATCACGGTATCCGCGCGATCGGTTTCGTCGCGGTCGCAACCTATCGTCGATCCTCCGCAGCGACAGCGGAGCGAGAAGATCGTCAAGCCTAAACGAGCAGAGTCAAGGAGGAGCTACGAGACCCGCGGAGCGTTTGTTCGGTTTCTTTCTGGGGGCGCGTTGCTTCTAACGTCGCTTCGCAAAGAGGTCGGGACGATCGCGGGCGGTAACTCGCGACGGAGCATTGGGACGCGCAGAGACTCCCCCCCCCCCCCTGCCTGTACGCAACGGAAACGTGACGGACGGCGACGATGACGGAACGAAACGAATCGAGGCACGAGATCGATCGACGACGATTCATCCAACGATCGTCGGTCCTTCTTCTATCGAAGTACGACGTATCTGATGGTCCGTCCGGCTCACTCTCTAATTACTCCGATACCCCCTCTCGCCCCCTTTCTTGAGTTTCGACCCTCTACACCGTGCTCTGTAATATGTGCAAATAATTCGATAATAATCAAATGTGGTTTGTACGCATATAATATACACATATATATTTTCGATACTACTTTGTCGAATGGGCAACCGCGAACTTCTAGAAAGCAATAAAAGAAAATACACGAGAGAACGAGAGAGAGAGAGAGAGAGAGAGAGAGAGAGAGAGAAAGAACGAGAGAGAGAGAGAGAGAGAAAGAGAGAGAGAGAGAGAGAGAGAGAAAGTGACACAGAATGAACGCGCGACCGTTAATGGCGCAAACAGGGCGTGACGAATTGAACGAGATTCGAATTGTGTGCGCGTGCGCAGAAAGTGTCCCGTAACACACTGGCCTCTTTAACGATAGTAGATACAGATCTTTCGGATCGCGTAGGAATCGTTCTTCCCCTGAGAGGCGCGCCAAATGAACATCGTTTCTCCTTCTTCTACGTCTTCTTCTTCCTCTTCTTCTTCTTCTTCTTCTTCTACTTCTTCTACCTTCTTTTACCGCCGCTATTCTCTTTCAGTTTTCCGCAACCCATATTCATCTCGAACACGGCACTGCTCGATTCGCCGTGGCCAAGTGTCGGATTGAATCGCAACTTCCCCGGTCTTCAATCGTTGCCTATCGATCGTCGATAGGCATATAACATTTGGTTCCGCCGAATCGGCAGTCGGTACGAAAGGAAAAGCGCGAGGAGAGGCCGAGTGGACACGCGTCTCGAAGGGTTGAAACGCGGGAACGATTAAAAGGAAACCGTTCGCTCCGATCGGTCAAAATTGCTACGATCACGAGAGGGAACGAGGGGGAGGGGGGTGGACGAGTATGCGTGGTGTGCTTCATTGACTTTTTTTCGTTCGTTTTACCGAAACGTACATTTAAATACCAGCTTTTGCGCGACGACGGCTGTAAGATATTAAAGAAACAAAAAAAAATATATATATATATATATACATACATACATTATAGGGCTTTCCTTCGTTAAGCGAGGTAAGGCGAGGTTTAAACGTACTTTCTCCGTGGACGATACTGCCGTTACGCATTGTATAAATGAGAAAATGAAACTAAGTTAACTAATCGTAAATGCACGAAAATTTTCTTAAACGGATAGCGAACAAAACAAAAGGGCTTTGTAGTGTCTCGAAACTCTCGAAACTCCATTAACCTAACGTCGTCAGATAATAAATAACGATGAAGTACATAAAAGCAAAAAAAAAATAAATAAATAATAATAATGATAACGAAACAAAAGATCCTAGAGCTGGGCTAAAAACAGAAAGCTAAAAAAAAGTAATCGAGTAAAGTGTCAAGCTGCGGAGCCTGTCGGCCAGTATAATGAACAAGCAACTGCCATGGGTCAACAAGCTAGATAGACGAAATGTGCTAAGAAAACAAAAAAAATCCAATTTTAACGAGCTAGCTGTCGAAAACATTACGCGCGAAGGATCGTCCATTCAAATGCGTGCTCCGTGCGTGCTCGCGCGCCTGCGTGCATGCGTGCGCGAACGTCCGCCGGCGTAGCGCGCACGCGCAGGCGTGTATCACGTATGCGCGCGGGCAAGTGAAGGGAGAGGCATCGAGACAGCGTGACTGTGAGAGAATGAAAGGATGAGAGAGAGAGAGAGAGCGAGAGAGAAACATAGAGTGCGCGCGCGAGTGAGAGGGAGAGAGAGAAAGGAAGAAGCGAGAGAGAGAGAGAGAGAGTGAGGGAGAGAAAGGGAGAATGTAGAAGAGCTCCTCCGTTGAATGACATTCATTACTATTAAACAGAATAAAGAAAATAAAAAAAATATGGATTATTTGCACAATATTATAAATAATTACTATGTTTACTACGATTATTAAATTAAAGAGCAAATAATAAAAGGGATGAAAAACTGTTGTTAAATAATTAATACGAAAGAGGGGATGAGCGAGAAACAATACAAAAACGATTTAACCGAAGACCGAATAGAGAGAGAGAGAGAGAGAGATAATCGGGCTTCAACTGAAACGGAACAGAAATGATAGTAGAAGGAAAAAACTGAAGTGAGGAAGTGACACGAGGGATATGATGATGATGATGATTATGATGACGATGATCAAGACGAATGAAGGATGGAGGAGGAAACGATTCGTTTGTTATCGATTAGTTAACGATCATCCTTACATTACATTATTGTAATTATATAAAGTAAACGATTATTACCGTAATAGTTACAATTAACAAGTTGTTACCGCTTTGTTATACATAATATAATTAATATACTAAGATTAAAAAAAAATGAAAAAAAAAAGAAAGAAAAGTAAGCGAATGCATCGTTGATTCGTCCTTTACTTATGTAGATACTAAATACGATCGACTCTATATTGTTTTCAATGTCTTCACCGTATTCCTTCGTTTGCTACCCGATTTCGTTTCGTTGTCGAATGATTCGGTTTTGTCGGCTTACCTCGCCCGGCCACAATATACACACGTTTTACAGAGATATTTTCAATAAACGAAAAAGCTTAACACTCACACGGTTGTTGTACTTGCTATCATTCGATCCTACATCACGGAATTGCCATTACTTGTACAAACTACAACTTCCAACGAGAATGGTTCTCACGGGTAGTAACATTCGAAACTTCCCCATGTAAGTCGTGTCCCTCTTACGAAAATCCATTTCGTTAATTGCCCTACTAATTTCGTTGATTTCCGCCTACTATACATTATTAATATTAATACCACACAACAGTGATACTTATAATTTTTTATTCACGGTTACATTCGTTCTCGCGCCGAAAATATACAAAGGATAATCGTAAGAGTCAATCATCGATTTTGCCTATAGAGTTTTTTCCCCGTATACAGGAAAGGTACGTTCTGGAATTAATGTTGAAAGCGGCTTTCTCCTTGCTGCTCCACGAGATACGTGTGTATACATCATGCTGTGTCTTTGGTTCATCCGTATATGGCACTCGAACCGGAATGATGCAGCACGAATACCTAATTTCGAAATAATAACACGATCTTCCCGCTGAACCTTTTAGCACTTTTCGCAACACCCAATATCGGGGCATTCCTGAGACATACATAATAAATATTCCCAGAGAGATTGTAGCTGTACAATTCAAAAAACTCTTCGTTCTCGATATTGCCTATATTAAGCGCTGCTAAGGAGTCTCCCCCTTTCCATCGTATTATCAGAAACAATAATAATAAAAAGAAGCTGAAAGAGCCGCTTTCATAAGTTCCGCGCGTACTTCCGATGCCAGCCGAGTAATGGCGACGTCCCACCTCGCGGATCTAAGATATCGTCCGAGGCTCTAACTCTACAAACGATGCCATCACCGTTCACGTTCTCAAGCAGACGGAACCTCTTCTAAATGAACGTGTTCGTACCATTTATGTATACATACACGCGTTCGTAGCGCGTAAAGAGGCGCGTGCACGATTTACTGTGCGTGATTCTGCGCGACAGATTGGGGGGATCTGGTAATGGGTGGGGTCTGGACGATGAATCCCTTCTCTCCCCGTATCTGATTCGAGTCAGTTTCGTGTTAGTCCAGCGCGATATCGTTGTGTGCTCGACGCGAAACGCTGGTACGCCGACGTTCGCGTAATGGCAGCGCTAAATAAGCGCTAAAGTAGACATCAGTAGCACCGACGTCCCGAGGCCCCTCGACGTCCTACGCTGCTTTCCAAATATAATTCGATTCCCTGCTCGTAACGACGCGCAGTCACTCCGGTTCTGCGCGATTCTCATGCCAGTGAAATCCACGACACGGACTTTTACAGTATCATCTGTCAAGATAACCAGTGCAACAGACGGATTGCGAAAGCCCTTATTAAAGAGGCGTGGAGATCTTATCAGCGTTATCGGTACATATTGCGCCCGCGATGTACTGACCTCAGTCCATAGCTTCGCAGCTTTTCATTCGCGCGAACGATTCGCGTGAATGATTGACACCCGTGAGTCACGTAAAACTTTTGGCAAATGTGCAGAGAATTCGTCCTTCGCCTATTACATGTCTCCGAATCGTTGAGCCCAACGTCTGCGCGGAGGTTAGCAGAGAATATTACACTGCATGTTTATACGCGTTGCACGCGATCGTATATAATTGTTTGTAATGGAATGTCCCGTTTCAAGGTGTTCGCAGTGTAAACATATCGTTTGAACGGAATCGAGGCTACCAATCGTCGTTCGACCAAAATGTAATCTGTCTAGTGGCGATTGTTGCAAAGCTATTTGCATCGATATATTCCTAAATATCTCCTGCATTTATATATATGCAGTATTCGTAAGTAAAAGCAGTCTGATAGCGTGTGATAATAATCACGTGAATGATATTACTGTAAAATATAGTGTAATTTATAATATTAATAAATCCTTTCAGGTATTTTAATATTTAAATAGAACAATTATTCCTAATGGAGAAGCGGAGTATCAGCGGGAAGGACATCCTGAGAATGGATGGTCTGTTACCGCCGACTCGACGGTTGCCAGTCTGTGACGCGGTCACTTCGTCGGGCAAGAAGAAAGATAAGAAGTGGTCGATTGGTGGGATTTTGAAGCGTATATCCTCGATACGGGATTATGAGAGTTCCTCGAACGACGAAGAAATGGTGTACTGCACCAGGCAACCCAGACCTCGTTCGGTGCTCAATAGAAAGTCGCAGAATGTGGTCTTGCGTCCAGTGGAGAAGAGTTCGAATAAACATTTGAACAAGAACAGTTTGACTAACGACGCTACAGCGAACATCGTGGACACGTCGAATTTACAGAAGGACTCCACGCACTCTCGCAGCAGCGATGGATCGCTGGATGGGCCGAGTAAAAAGGCACGGAAGAGTAAATTGAAAGCTCGAATAGAAGCGAAGAGAGACCAGATTTGTGCGGATAGTAGTTCGGACGAAGGTTCGCGTAAATCTTGTAACTCGCTGACAAGATATCAGACTGAGAATATGCAGAAGAATAGTTCCTGTAATAGAAAGAGTCGTGCTGCGCGCACGGAACGTTATATAAAGCGTTTATCAAGGGACGAGGGTCACAGATTTCCAGAGAATCTGAACAATATAGCTAATAAACGCAGCAGCGTTGACTTTACGGAGGGAAACCAGTCCTTCGATGCGGGTGTAAGTGAATCATTTCAACCTCCGATGCAACCACAGCGTTTCATTACTCCGTCGAACAGTTACACCTTTCCGGTGCAAAGGTCCATTGAGAATCTACGACAGGCATCTGTGCCAACGTCCAGCTGTCAGACACAGTCGTCTACTGACCTCACGAAGTATCCGGCCAAACGATATATTACAGATTTGAACCAAAATAACACATATGCGAAACCAAATAATTTGCGGAAAGACAACCGTTATGTGAATCACGAGGAAAATAATTATTTTTCAAATTCGCCTGTAACGGGCGCTAACTATGCGAGAGCTTACGATCATGTGAGAAATAATCAGTCGGTGCATCAAAGTTCCTCTCCGCCAGAACCACCGCCCAGGGATCCGCGCTGTAGAGTTTTCTCCTACGGCTGTAATTCCTTTCCGTTCAATGGGAAGTATCGAGTAACAAAGTACGACGATGCTCCGCGCACGAAAATTGACGATATTCGTGAAGCCCCGAGAGACGGCTTGAAGGGCTTGCGTTCGTACGAGTCAAATAACGAGATCAGTTGGTGCGGCTCCACTAAACAGTGCCCGCGGCGTCCGTTGTCCTTAACAGTATCCCCAACGCAATTATGTAACTTATCGAAGTGTACGAACAATAAACACAAGTCAACTGGCAGGCACGTGGACGAGCCTGCCTCTCACGAAACTGAAGCAATGCGATGTCGCAGAAGAAACGATCGCAACGATCAGCTCAATTCGAGTTTCAACGATTTCGGTGTTAAAGCGCGCGGACATCAAACGTCGCTAACCGATACACAAAAGATACAGAATAATCTTTCGCCTACTTACAACGGATCGTTAGACTCTTCCTATGCAAAGTTGCCTTCAAAACAGATCGCCAAGGAGCATCCACAGAATTCAACGAACAACACGCTTTCGATAAGCGCAAAAACCGAGAGAAAGGAAGAGAAAGAGATAAAAACAAGCGAGCAAGAGGCATTAGAAAGGAGAAGGAGTTCTAAGAACCTGGAAGAAGCGCTTTCCGAGTTAGAAGCGATATACAATAGCCTGAGCCTTGGGGACGAAGATCTGCTGGATCGGGCGGAACGACGCAGCATGGAAGAGTTCAGTCTACGACGCGGTAGAAGCAACGACACCGTTGGGTTCACCTCGGTGGATTCGCCTGATAGATCGAAAGACGACATGGCTTACAGGAGGATGCACCCGAAGGAGAGGCCTACATCTTTGTCGGAAGTGGTAGGTCAATCAGCGCTGTCTAATATCAGTTACTTGATGGCCTCGCCCATCTTGTCGCGGAAAGACGCGGCTAACAGTTACCCGTACGCCCCGAATTGCCCGGTGCGTCGCGACGAGCCGGACGTGACACGCGACGACGTCGTTTATCGGAGCATTCATCACGCTAACAACACGTTAAAAGTGGCCGATCCACAACCACCGTTCGGGATACCATTGGGGCCAGTGACGTCCGCCACGGATAGCGATTATCTGCACACAACGCCGATCAAGCCGGATCATCCTCGTTCGTCGTACATACCGCAGTGCGAGCCTGACATTGTTACAGACGACTTGGCCTATCGAACCCTGCGGAAGGATGCCAACACGGCGAGGAATGCCGTCGAAAGCAGAAGCGCCGTTGCGAAAGATCAGGAGGCTACGTCCGCCACGAAGAAACGACCGGTCAGATCTCTGTCCGCTAACCTATACGGTTTGATAGATCACGATCGTATCCATCTTCGAAGGGAGCCCAGCCTTCAGGAGATAAAGGACGAGATGAGCGAGCCAGTGGTCGATATTACATCGTTGCCAGTGCGATCCGATTATTTCAGGCGGGTCGTGAGCGACGGCGAGCTGTCCGATTACGATACTCGATGGCGTGCCGAGAGCTCGTTGAAGAACAGCAGAACTGATATAAACGGCAATCATCCGGTCTCGAATGTCCACCGGAAGAAGCTCCGCGTTTACGTCTCACCGTCGACGAAAGTGCAGAGCTTGGAGCAGAAGAAAGAGGACGGCACGGTAGCCCGAAGCTCTACGCCGCCGAACGACATACTGTCCAAAGCTCTGAGCAATGAATTTTGGCAGGATTGCTTGCAGCCGAGATCCAACGAGTCGTCCAAGAAGGACACAGAATCGGATTTCACTACGTACAGCCGTTTGTGCCAAGATTTAGTTAATTTGATAGATGGGCAAAACGATGCGGAAGCGGGACCGATCGAAGGAACGGTGGACGTTCATTTAGATCAATCTATAAATATAGATAGCTCGAATGATAGTGAAAAACCGGACGGTTCCTCGGTTTTACGTATCCAGACGCTAGGTAGTCATTATTCTATGCGCGATGAGGAGGATCGCGAGCGAGCCACGGGTAAGGAGGACGTGGAAAGACTGACGGAATCAATTGTTAATCCTGAGAAGGAGGATCCTGAGAAGACTGACGATAGCGCGTTCGACTTCTATCTGCGTGTCGCGGACGAGAATGTTAAACTAATTGCGGAGGCGTTCAGCAGCGTGGCGGATCGCTTACGCGATAGTCGTTTAAGCCAGAAGAATTCGCTGACGTCGTGCCGTTCTGAAATAGAAACCGATAGCACTCCGCCCGGCACCAGCACTCGTAGCTCCCTCGCTTACAGTCACGACGACGTAAACGACAACCTGTCTAGCTCGTCAAAGGCCACCGACATATTGGATACAGTTCCTAAAGAACCGCTGAGCGTAGATTGGTGCCAGAAGGGGATTGAACAGCAAGAAGCAAAGGATCAATTGAATATCGATCCACAACTCGATCTGTCCAGAGCCGTGCATGATTTACAGTTAGCAGCGGCTAGCTTATGCGGACACGAGAAGGAAATTGAACAGCTAGAGGCATTATTAAAGAGAGATACAAGCGATAATGTTCCTTGCGCTACTAACATTTCCATTACAGAGGAGAGGCCCTTGTTAGCCGCTGAAAACGGCTCCATGTTTAGCAACGGAGAAAAGGAATTAGAATGTGGCCAAGAAGATGTTGCCGTAGAATTCACAGATATTAAGTTGCTGAGCGATGAGCATGACCCAGATAGCGAAGGTGAGAGTATAGAATGCGAGGATGTTTGCGAACTGTACGAAACCGGCATCGCTCGTTCGACTGGAATGCGTTTTTCGTATGTCACTAACCTCATAACCGTAATGATAACTACATACTCGATGGTTTTGCTGGCTTGTTTTCTTGCACTGCTTTTAGCGACCGTAGCAGCATCATGACCGGCCCATTAACGGCAGCGTTTTCATGCATTTTGTGATCGGAAGGTTTGACAGGAGGCAGCGTTAATATTCTGAGGCTATTATTATTTGAATCATGTTACTAATGTCGTAGGTTCCCCGGCACTTGAGCATTCGTGACGTGAACCGTTCTATGCGAGTGCGTAACTAACCGATACACGACGTCGTTGAGCGACATGTGAGGGCAGGGCAGTCGAATTTGAGTAAGATCAAGTCTCTATGGACTGTTTTCGGGAGGAATGATTTGTTCTTGTTGTTATCCTTGTTAATGTTGTTGGTTTTAATAAAGTTTAAATATTAACTAGGTACGCACATTGTTTTCTTGTGACAAGTGATCATTGGTATGACGCAGTGAGCCTGGAGAAATTTGGGCATTCGATTATTTGTCCGATCAAGGCCGCGATAATAGTTTTTCATAGTTCCTAGTTGTTTATACGTCTTCTAATCAAAATCATAAATCTTGAATGTTATTCCCGATTCTTGGGAATATTATGAAATAAATTGATCCCTTTGGGCCGTTAATTCCATTTAATAATTAGGTAATTAAGTGTTTCAGCGATGAATTGTAATTTAATGGGAATGTGGTGTATCCGTATTCGTTGTCTCGTTAGTAATTCATGCCAACGCACTGATTACGTCTACATTATTCTTCCGATTATAGTTCTCGGTATTTCACGAAATATCTGCGTATAGACTCGGTGTTTTACGAGATATGATAGGATTACAAACGAGCTGTTTCTGTTATTCTTGTGACTTCGTAAAAAAATCAGTGGCTTTAACGCGCACTCTACATTTAAGAACGGTAACTAAGAAGTACTTCAACTCGATCACCGGAGTCGGGTAAGTTAGTAATGAATAAATAATATTCAAACCGCTAGGAGGATTGCGATCGAATTCCCTTCGAAATCAATAACCATCGGCTTCGTCGTCAGAAATGTGATATAATGTGAATCGTCTCTGCTATAACAAATCTGTAGTGACACGAACTCCTATAAGATGATTCGGTCCTCAAATTATAGATCGGTAACATAGATTGGGTGGTGTTTCGTCGATGCGGAATTAGAATTCCTACCACGCGTAGCGTTCCAATCTGTTTCTTGGTTTCACCGGTAACGTTGCATGTGGCACAAAAATGGTAATGGGGTCCTAGGACCCCACAAATCGGTGGCAGAAAAATGCATTGGTTGACAGATCTACCCAAACCTCGTCTGTAATGATAATAGTGATCTAGATGACTATACCTTATCTGTAATGATAGCATTTCCCACCTTATTTAGTTTCAATTCTAACCGCTAGTGGGATTCCAATAGAAATCCACTTTAAATCGATAACGTCGCATGCGACACGAAAATACTAAGGAAGCCCTAGACACGGCGTAATAGACCCGTGGTCCCCCAATCCGTGTAATAAAAATTTGATTTAAAAATCTTGCGTTGGATGTAAGATCTATTCTTCACCTGATCTGTGATAAGATCTATTCTATTGTACTTTCAGTCGTTTAGTTCCATCTACTTTTTTAATTTATTAATTGCTTTTATCTAGATCTAGGACATGCTCTTCAATAATGTATAGCAACCATCGACGTCACTTCTCCCACCGCTCAGCTTTTCATTTTCTTCATGACCCCTATCTGCATTCCTCCACTTTCTGTCTCCTAACATTTCTATCGAATAGAGAATTCTTCGACCCATAAATATCCGTACATAAATCAAAACCAGATTCTCCTATTCTAAACAAAACTTTCACTTTTATAAACTACTGGCTCATAAACGCCAGCAAATTCCTATCTGCAAGCAAAGTTGTGCACGAACTTTTATCCCAGCAATTATACTTCGCTGCATCCACACCTGAATATTCCTATACGTCAATAGGGAAAGAAATCAAGCTATCGTCGTTTAAAGGTGTCAGCAGACAGAAGATACAGGGAGTATCAACAAGATAGGAGACTACACAGCAAATATACTGATTTTTCTTCCGATTCGTTACAACACAGCGACTCGGAGTGGCGTAAGTGGGGACTCACTCTCACTGTTCACCGTCTCAGCTGCCTTCGCCTCTCTCGTTTCGGTTTTGAAACGCTCGAGACCGCGAGTTCGTTTCTCCCGCTGGTGAACCTTGCGGCCAGGACTCGATCGACGGAAGAAGGTACAAAGTGGACGTTTGAAAATCGCAGTGTCCCCAGCGGATCCAGGATGTCGATCGAATTCGAGAACATGGAGAATTCCTTCAGGAACCTCACCTGCAACCACTACTACGTGCCCTCCGCGATAGAGCACATAGAAAGTAAGTTCCCTTATCTATTACCAAAGCCCTATTCGCTTCCAATCTCTCTAATACCAGATCCGCTCTTCATTCCGATTACGATTGATCCCTGAACGACGCGACGATCAATCACCGCCGAAGTAATTAGTGTGACCAGTCTCGGTGCTCCGCACTCGTTACAGATTTTCTGGGAGAAATAATTCCGTTTCGTTGAATCAATGAATCGAGACCACTGTTTGCAAAAGAAAGCCAACGGCTATATATACTCGAAGAACGTGTTTACTGTTACAACGGTTACGTATCAACGTTACTGTCACCGTCGGTAGAAAGTAAGCTAGGGAACCATGGCGTTCTTACGGCTTCGTTAAGCGAGGTTTTCTGTAAAATTTCTGTGAAAAAAACCACTTGTCCTCCGCTACTCAGCTTCCAGAAATAGATACGTGTCGTTGTTATAGTCCTGGACTATGAGTTTAACACTAAACCTACCGGTACTTTATAGACACCTATTCCTAGCGTAACCGGTCGAGCGACTGGCTAGGAAATAAATTGCGAGACGGACGAAAGGAACAAAAGTTAATGCTGAATTTTGAATGGAATTTTAAAACCGGTCACTTCGTCGCGCGTGGTAGGTTTAGTGTTCAATAATTGAGAATCTCTGTTCCTTTACTATTTCCCGAGCGAATAATGGCCCCCGCGGATCTGGGACGCATCGTGCGATGCAATTAAAGCTGTTTCCTTCGGCTGTGGTCGGTTAGCCAGGCATTGTCATCAAGTGGGTTTGATCAACGCGTGTGATACCTACTCTCCTCCGCGATCAACGAAGCATGCGCGGGGGAGAGGACGCGCGGTGAAAGTCTCGCTTGACGCCCGTAAGCCGTACGATTCGGTATTTAACTAGAACCGCGTCGAGCTTCCACGAAAAGGATCGTTGCGCAACTCGAAAGTAATAATCGCCCGCTTCCACACTTTTCCTGGGAAAGGAGGGATACAATTACTCGCGCTGCGGGTTCGCAAAGCTCGACGATTACAGCGTGCAACGGGGAATCGAGAATCTGATTGAAGGAGAATTTCTGGAGTGATATAACGGCGGGGGAAAAATAAGGAAATTGAAGTTTCACGTTGAATGGAAATTCTGGTTAGCCTCGTATGATGGCCCCTTGAAATTGTATTTGCATTGAGGATAGGCTTGAACGCGGTAGCCAGGGCTTTCACCCGTGGAAAAAAGTAAGAGGTACAGCTAACATAGAATAAATGAATGTACCTAATCGGGCGGCGACCAGTGAAATTGTCGAATTAAACGCTCTTTTTCTTCGCGCTGCGTGTTTAGCTGAAATTTTGCAAGGGGCTACGCGCGAGGGGCGACACCTCCCGCGCGCATAAATGAGTCAGCTCTGCTGGGGAATCAATTTCTTTACGAGGGTGAATTTTATCCTTGGGAAACGTTCCACGAGGCGATATTAATTTGCAACGCGAAGTAGGCGAGGGCGATTGCAGTGGAAAGAAAAGTGCCTGGCGCGATCCTGGCTTCACTTTATACTTGTAACACAAAACGCTTAGATCTGTCTAATCGGCGATGTTAATTGGGAGGCAATGATCGAACAATCGCAGTTGCAGGAACGATGAACTGCATTTTTTGTATGGCTTTGTGGCCGCGCGTTTCTCTAACGCTAACTTTCCCAATCCACGTGACGCAAGAAGCCAGCCATTAAAATGCTTTCGTAACGGAAGTAAGCGATCCAGCGTGCAGTACAGATCGAGGCTGACCTACGACACGGGTATCAGTTTTTCCCTACCTTTATCTTTCGAAAACACATTAATCAACCTGTGTTTGTAGCGACAATTGTACTACCGAGTTTTATGAATCGATTTCGAGACATTCGTCTTTATTTTTCACCTTTAATCTCGCCATTAATCACTGCTTTCGTAATGATTCGCCCTCGAGAGTAAATAATGCGCGTATTACAATAATTAGTATTCGCTTCCTCTGAGTGAAAATTCCTGCTAGGGTCATCAAACTTTTTATAGATACCGTAAACAATTCTACCAAAAGAAGACTATAGATAGACTGAATTGTGGTTGGTGTTTCTGATTTCTCGGCATTTTTCATTTCTCGAGAAAAGAAATTTTACTTTGTATTTCTTGAGAATTCTCGAGAAATTTATTGATAATCTTAATATATAAAGCAGAAAGCTTCTATATCTTTGTATGTTTGTCTGTGGCCTAAAAACTTTCAAACGATAAATTCTGGAATCACGAAAGGTGCATCGGTTCATTATGCCTAACTAATCCAGATGAATGTGACTATTTCCACAAAACAAAACTGAAAAGAAATTTTTTTATCAAATCAAAACCCAAGTTTTGGGCGAAGCCGAGTAGTAAAGCTATAGTAGCATATATTCTTAAATTCAGTTAGATTTTGTTGCAAGTGAATATTTAAATAATCAATTTCTTAAGATAAAGAAACACATCCTATGTAATAAAAATATTTTATTTAAATAAATGAAGAATTAGAATAAACATAGGTAAAAGTAGTAAGAACTTGATTATGCTCCTATGATTAGATAAATTTAATTGATCTTGAAGGTAAAATTCTTCTCCTGTATAAGATTTCTCTACTTAATCGCAAAAATCCCGACGAAATCTTCTATTTTTACTCCACAAATTTTATATGACATTTCGTGAGAAATCAAAAACGTTCCGTTCCCTCGAGAATTTCTCAAGAAGAAGCCCTAATTGTGGTAAAAACTTTTTACAGGTTTGGGCGCTTTCGGCATAGGTTTACTGTCTTCCGGCGCGATCCTCTCCACTCTGACATTATACTTCGCCGTGGACGCCTGCTACAACATCTTCCACCAGAAAGAATCAAGGATGTACAAGACCAACAGCATCGCGATCCTCTCGGTGTACCCGGTCGCCAGCGTGTGCAGCCTCACGGCGATTGGGATACCAAGGTAAACCGCGAAGGCGAAATAATCGAGGCAGGAAGTCCGCGTGTCGTAAAATTCTCCTGTTCCTTTGCAAAAACCACGGTGCATTAATCACTCGTGATGCAGATCGCCCGTAGACCTTCGTTTTTCATACGATCACGGCGAACGAGGCCTCAAGGTTCCGCGGCAAGGCGAATTACCCCGCTCGTGTTACAAGTCCCAGGTAAATGTTAAAACGGTTCGAAAAAACCGACACGGCGTCGGGCAAAAATCGGCGACGTAGCTAGCAGGCCCGAATGTCCACTTAAGGGGGGCAGAAGAAAATCGGAAACGCGATCGAATGTCACGCCGAGGGTCGAAACAAAGGGGACAGCCGGTTCGAGACAGTTTCTAACGACGATGAAAATAGACCCGCGCGACTAATGATCCTGATTTCCCCGAGATAATCCCAGCCCCTGGACCGTCTCACACCTGCGCGGTTGATCTCGAAAATTTGATCGGGTCCAGCGATAAGAAAGGGGACGATGGGACGGTGACACGAGAATTCCATCGCCGCGAAAGTCTATTGATATTTCCAACGTGTGCCCGGAGCGCTGCTTTCCATTGGCCAGTTAAAAAACAAAAAGGGGAACAGAATTTGAATGTTCGATTTAAATATTCTCGACACGAGGCGACCCAGGTCTATGTTCTTCTATCGTTGCCCAGTGGTACTTACGCATACGGGCGATGGAAAAAATTCCACATGTACCCCGAAGCTCGGAGAATTCTAATTTTTACAAATTTTCTGCTTCGTAGGATCCATTACCATACTGACCTTTCCCTTCGTCATTTCCAGGACCCAGTTGCTGTCGGAGGCTGTGACTCAAATCTTCCTCACGATATCCCTGTACCGGCTCTATCTGTTGCTCGTCTACATCGGCCGCAAAAGGGTCACGAAGTCGCCGCCATTAATGCTGAAAGTCGGCCCCTGTTGCTGCTGGCCCTGTCTGCCCTTTCCAACTCTCGAAATGACCGACGCCAATTTGTCCTGGCTCCGGCTGGTGGTCCTGCAGCTTCCCATTGTCCAGGTTACCTCTTACTTTCTGCGCTGGGATTTTAACTCTCTGCCATCCTCTTCACGTAGAAAGTGTTTCTTTAGGAAACCGTGTGCATTGATAGGAGGGAGCTTTTCTTCTTTTTTTTAAATTCTTCTTCGGACGCTGCGCAGCAATATTGACAGGGATGTTTCTCATTGACTTCAGGGAGTGACTTATTGTATATTCCTCTTCATGGCGATCGAGGAACCGATCCTCGCTACGCAATATGGTGTCTGCCTCCAACCGACCTCGGTGGCTAGCATACTTCTCGGAATATACGGGCTGACCATTACCGTGAAGAGTCTTCAAGAATTCGCTCCAGGTAAAAATCGTGTATGCTTAATTAAGAGGAAGCATCCCCCTCCCGTATAATCTGTTCCTGTTATCTCTGACACACGAAATCATTCAAAGTAAAACTAGCTGGGAAGTAATTTCACTAATACGATCAAAATTCGTCCGACGATTATTAAAGACTTCCAATTTCCTACTGTGGGAAACGGACCACCGACCCACGATCTTTCAAAAATCGAGAAAGCCAGTAATTCGAGCTGCAGAGGAAAGCAGGAACAGAGGCCGCCTTGCCAGTGAAACGTTAGCAATTATCCAGGACCACACAAGTGACGCGCGACAGGAAGCAATTTCCAGGGTCCTGGAAAGCCCCCATTGTCCCGTGCCCAATAGCGTTAATGGATATACACACGGTTTTCTGACCCCCGGTCATTTCCATAGAAGCGAAACTCCACCGCAGGGCCACGGTGTCCCAGATGGTTCTGCTGTTCTCGAAGCTGCAGGCGTTCATTGTGAAGAGTCTGCCGCAGACGGGCCTCTTCCCGTGCAATCCGCCAATTACGCCGCAGATCTATGCGAACGGTAATCCTCCACGTACTTCTCAGCTTCAAAAGAATCGTAGAATAACGGCCGAAGGTCGAGCCACGAATCTCAAGGCACGTGGCCGCGGCGCCTCGATACTATTTTAATAAGAAACTATTGTTGACATACTGCATAGCAAACAGTAGCCTGATTTCCCGATAACCTTACCGTTATCATTCGTCAACTCTTTCTAGTTTTCGCGAGTGAATTCAAAGTGCTTTCCGTCGACGTGCTTCAAGGCTCGTGGACGTATATGATAATGTCTTACGTCGACGACTGTTATCGAACAGAGTAGATCACCTGACGCAGAACTCTTCTGTCACATATTCTCTGGCGATTCAAATTTCGGCATCGTAACGTTGAAGTTACAAGAACCACTGTTTCTTGAAATGTTCCCAGCGACAAGTAGCGAGAGTAACGCGTCAGGTTCTACTCCCATAACAGTTCCACTCGCGGCGGAGATAGAGGAACAAAGCGCTGACACTTTTCTTCCGTCCGAATTTCAGTTACCTACAATGCCCTGATGCTAATCGAGATGCTGCTGCTCTGCTACGCCGCCAGGTACGTTTATTACGTCGAGCTTGAAAGGGAGGAGCCCGCGACGACCGAGACGACAGATCGGTTGAAAGACAAGACCACGGAGCAGGCCAGCCCGGCGAATAACAACGAGGCCGATAGGCAACCAACCGCTGCCAGTGCGTGAGATGATTCTCGTCTCTAGCTTCTGCCACCTAACTTTCCTCCTCGTTCGCTGAATCGCCGCGAACCGAATCGCACGTTCTCGAAAGAATCCCCTGGCTTCGACCTCGTACCGCAGTGTCACGTGAAATCTGCGCTTGCTGCAAGAATGGTAGCTTCTGCGGAGGAGTCGTAGTCGTTGCGAGTCCAAAAATAAGTACTCTAAATGCGAGGAACGAGCGTAGCCGCGCGTGTGATCGTCCCAGAGCTCTTGCCTACTTGTAAATTGGAAATCCTTCGGCAAAGAACTGATTAGGGAATAGTGGAAGGCTTTGGTACTTAAACGCGAGTGACCAAGGTGCGTTGAATACTGGCACGTTGTTAGACGAAGAGTAAGTAATGTGTGCGCTCCCATAACGCGGGAAGTTGTTAAGGTAATTAATAAAACTAAACTGTGTTCAATCGCGCGTTGGAATTATTTGTCATCCGTGTCGTATAGTAATCCGATTCTCGAAGGAGATATCGAATCCGGACGAATCCTGCAGCTCTCAGAGAAAAGAAAGGCGAGAGGAACTTCGGGTGATCCATCTTACGCAACGACCATTTGCGAATCACGATGTGGCTGTTTCAAATGGGTGTTCGTTCGAATTGAGTCTCTTCGAGGGTCGGGGTGAAGAGAGCGGAGCTTGAGGAAAGGATTGCCACCTGTCGCCAGAAGTTAACTGCAATCTCCACTTCATCTTCGACTTCTTCGCGGCTGAGCGTGACGAGGGCTGGTGAACGAGGCCCACCGTGGTCGCGCCTCCGCGCATCGAAGTCTCGCGCCGAAGCAGCAGGAACTGTTGGAGCTATGAGAATAACCGTGCGCGTCGCCGCCGTGGATTTAGCAGCCGTCACGACGCGTCACCGCGGCGGAAGCGCCGGCCAAGTGACTTGCAGCTTGAGCACTCTTACGAAACGGAAAGGAGGCTGGATAGCCGCTCGAGCACTTGGATGAGAGCGAAGAGGCACTTCTGCTAACGCGATGCTCGCTCTCGAAGCGGATCGTTAAGGAAAAGTGCGCCCTTGCTTGCCAACGAAACGCTTCGCGGACGTCCTGTGACGAGCAATTATCTTCACGGCTTAATCGTCTTAAAATAATGGACCCTAGAGTAAAGCACTACTCCTCTGTCCAACTACGTCCTTCGGACCTTCTTTCTGCCTTCTTCCAACTCATGAATCGTTCGCGTTCTTCTCCAACATTCGCGCTAAGAATGAGGACAAGAAATTTACCAAGTAGTATAGAGCCTGAAACGTTTAGAGCTTCAGAGTCCCACTGTCCTGCTTCGATACGATCCTCGTCCCCCTGTTTATGAACACTTTATTGTCCGCTTCAGTATGCAATCGATGGAAGATGTTGACACACGTGCAGCTGGATGGAATTCCTCGCCAGGATGCAGAGGAGACCGGTAGCCAGCCTGCGCGGTCGCGTTAAGTCAGAAAATCAACATTAAAACGGAGGGTCGTGCATGGCGGGTGTCCTTAAAAAGCCGTTTACGAGGCCAATGAATTCTTTGACGCAGATGTCCGGGCCGACGGAGCCGATAGCCAGGCTCGAATAGCTCCGCGAGGTGCATGACTTCACCTTTTCAACGCTAGCGGAAAAAAAACCGCGGCACGGTTCCGTGGATTTCTCGAGGCAAATCGCTCGGGGCGTCCGAGAAAAGCGAGTCGATGGCTAAAGAAAAAAAACGGACCCGTGGAATCCCTTCTTTCAAGGCTTGCACTTAGATGGAACTGGCAGTGTAGAAATGTAAAATCGGATGGCAGAAGCTTGAGGCTCTTGGTTACATTCACTGATCATTCATTCGTAAGAAAGATATTCACGCGAAGCCAGGCCTGAAGCTAGAAGAAGTCGGGTACGAAGGTTGATTAATCGAGCAGACTTCGGGTTTGATTAATGCCCAACATTGAAGCGGACTAAAACAGCTGAAATTGTAGGCTGAAAATAAAACCGGTCGACTGCGACAGCGGAGGAGAAACAAACCCTGAAATTCGAAGATGCCTACCCTTGAATACGTCTCCGCGGAGCGACGACGTCGGGAAGAATTATCACCGACGGCCATCAGGAAGTGTTCCCTTACATCCAAGGCGGCGCGTCGATTTTTCACGTTCCACGTTCCCACCTCCGACGATCGATTGTCACCAGGGTGTTCCTCGACGAAGTCTGCCGCGGTCAGAGGGAGCGATATTAATATTCCGATAACGTGTCTGGATGTATGAAGTGTCTTTGTTTCGCTGGTCTCCGGGGGCGGAAGATGAACGTCCTCGAGATAAGACTTTCCACGAAGACGCTTCCCCCTCCTGCTTTATTATTCCTCCTGGTCCCCGTAGTTTCTGTCGCTGCGCCTGACCTTGCATCTATTACTACAGAACGTGCCGCGTTTCACGATGCAGCGCGCGTAAAGTGAAAAGAGCCGCGTTTTCGCTCGGTGAATCGTAACGGGGCGCGATCCACTTAGCATTCATGAGTTCGACAGAACCGTTTCTGCTCCCGATAAGACGATAAAAGCAGGGAGCTCTTGGAAAGATTTCCCTGGCAGCTGGTACGAAAGGTCCTTACCACCCTGCTTAAGCCTGAAATCCTCTTAGGCGCCCTTCGTGGAGCCTCGAACACGCGTCTGATTTAATTAAGACGGTAGACGTCGCTGGTGACTCGACCCCTCCGGACGTGTCCGCGACGTTTCATCTCTGGCTGGATCAACAGGGGTCGAAGATTCGTCTGCGCTCGTCCAGCTGATGGTCGCTTAAGGGGGGGCTTCAAACGACGAGCGAAAAAAGAAGTAGAAATTTTATATTAATAATTATAGATTAATTGATCCTAAGATCAGTTTAAAAAAACAACAACACCCACGAATTTTCATATGAATCTGCGCTTATCGACTGGGGATTCCCCCTGGATTCGGATTGTAGATTGATGTTGCCTCGGAAGGGATGCGCTACTTGCTAAAAGTCTCCGCCGCTTTCAGATGCCCTTCTGGTACAACGAGGATTTAACCAGAAGGCTGTCGACGAAAGGAACGAAGCAGCGGCGAAACGAAATGATCGAGACGGGTCAGACCAGACGTAATCGCGATTTCCATCCACGAATCCTCCTCTTGTCGAGCGGCCCGCTCGACCATAGAGCAAGAGGACACCGTCAGCGGTTATCTGAGCGCAAAGGGAATGTTACACGGCGGTCCAAAACGTATACCGCGTGCCCTCTCATTTTTTCAGCGATTCCAGCCTCCACCCGTCTACCTGCAACCTGGCCCACCGAACCCTACGAAACTCCCTCCATCCCTCTCTGTCCTCCCATCCGCCGTCCCAGCTTCGTTCTCCTTTCTTCCTTCTCCTTTCATCGCCGACCCTTTTCCTCGGGACCGTGATCACGATCGAGCCACGAACGTGTAATAGATTTAACAGTTTCTCTCGGCCCCGCTGCCTCCAGGATCGGTTTAAGGGGTGAGAAAAAAATCTATTCGGCACTGGCACGCAGCCACGATTGTGTGAAACGCGGCCTACACTTTGTGACGGAGGGGCGGCGTTCACGGTCGTTACGTCGATTTTCTTCTTGCGCACGGAACGGTGTGCTTTTTCGTGGTCCGTCGAGCGTTCGTTATTTTATTACGCCGCCACGCGGTCTTCGTGGGGACCGGTTACCTGGTCTACCAAAGGTGTGCCTCGTTAGTGGAAACGACAGATTTCTTTGAACCCCGTAAATACTGCAAATGCTGTGCAGGCTGTTCCCTTGAAACCGCGTGGCGCGAGACAGTGGGAGCTTCGACAACGACTATCGACATGTTTAACCGGCATGAAGGATGAAGTCTAAATGATAAGGTAGACGTTGCCTTTTTGCTTTCAAATCAAGAGGCTGTTCTAGTTGGCGGGAGATGAAGGGATTACCCTTAAGCACCGGACATTAAGGGGGTAATTTGGGAATCGCGGTGCCTCGTAATTCCCAAATTGTTGATTGGTAATCATCGGCGGAGCTAATTAAGGCACCGGCCTCGGATCCAACGGTCCAAATTGTTTTCTATCCCCCTCCGCCCCACCCTGGCCCGACTCGATAGCCTTCAGGCTTTTTTAACATCCGGGGGACGGGTGAAGAAGCGACTCGGCTAGATGCATAGGGACCTAATGAGCCAGCTCGCCGTGCTCTTAACATAATTATCTTTATGATTTACAGTAAACGCTGACTAGTTAGCGGCGACTTTTTCGTCGCCGAAGTCGCGCGCAATTTACGATCTCCTAAAGAGTTTTACGAGTCGATCCGGGCTGCGCGAAATAACAAGGTATTACTGAAACACTGGCTAATTAGCTAGTAAGCCAAATTTTTTGCGCGCAGCAACGAGAATAATCGCTTAGATTTAGAGCCGATGAAAACCACGGGTCTCAAAGGAAAATACCGAACTCATTGCCAGGGAAAGTCTATTATTCGAGATCCTAATTTCTTAAATCCACGGAGTCTTTTCAATTCTTCTACGAAAGCTCCAAGCAATCCGACAGGTCCAATTTAACGAGCCGAGCAGCAACAATGGAGCATTGTTTGTCGAGATTGTAAGGCCCATTCGGAAAGGAACCCAAAAATCATCACGAAGAAAACCGTTTGTTTTCTTTCCACCGTCTCGCCGACTTTAGCGCCCCGCAGGCCCTAAAACTCCCATAAACACTTGCAATAAAAGTGCCTTCGCTACGATGAGAAAAGAAGAGCCTCCACTTCGAGGCACTACCTAGAAAATCTCGAAAAATCCGACTCCCTCGAGATTGCCGCGACGCGATCACTTTAATGGCCCCCGGTGGCTGCCGGGAGACGAAAAAGTTGTCGCATGCAGCCACTTGGGCGAAGAACTCGACCTCTCTTTGGGCCCCCGACAGGCACTCGAGTCAAGGGGCCGCGATAAATTTTCCTATCGCTTCCTCCTCGAAGAATCAGCTGCTGGAAACTCGACGGAAACCGCGGCGAAATTATCCAGATCCCCGAGAGCAGCGCGTGGCCATCTGCTTCGAGCATCCGCGGCCGAGAAATTGGAAAACGCTTTTCGGGACCGCCGACATATGGCACGCGGCCCGGAATTTATTTCGAGGAGAAAACAAGAGAAGAAGGCGCGCTCGCATCTCCTGAAAACGCTGCATAGGTACTCGGAAACCCGGAATCCCTGTTTCCACTTGCCAGGAAAAAAATTCATCGCACGAGGAATATGGTCTATAGAAGCACTGGGAGGCTGGAGTGCTATCCATCATCCGTGGCGATAGTTTCGAAGCGTGGAGCCTACGAGCGAGTAATCGATCATGGCAGGCGAGAGCTCCGAGGGGAGTGACAAAGCCTCAGGATCTTTGAAGTCCCTCGCATCAGATTGTTGCCGTGCATGCGCGATAAATGAAAAGCAAACACGGTACCTACTGGATGAATTTGCCGAGGAAGAAGGTCCTGTTGCGGGCTAAGGATAAATTAATGATTAACGCGCATGGGAGCTCGGGAAATGTTCCCGGTGCCTCGGATTTCTTCGTCGACCGAGGAATCGAAGAAAAGCAGAAAGCCAGACGCCCCGCGCGTCTCTGGCACCGGGAGGAGATTGAAAGGAGCAGATCACCGGCGATCTATCATCCGAAAGGGAGCAGAAGCGTCGGCGCGAGTCAAAGTGACCGTGAATTTTCGCCATTCGGCCTGTTGGCCCGCTCCTCGCCGGGCCCATTCTACCACGCGACCATATGGTCGCCGACGGCGAGAGCCCATTATTTTCTAAAGGCCAGTTCGGCAGAAAAATGGAAGGCTGCCCGGGGGGGAGCGGGGGTAAGTCGGCCCGCCACAAAATTGCCCGAAAATTGGCCCTCGCTCCGGCCCCGCTTCATCTTTTACCCGGATAATTTCATAATTTTAATTTGAATTTCAATGCAATGCTCGCGCCCTGCCAGTCACGAGGTGGACCGCTCCTCTGTGCCCGGCGAATTAACCCTTCAAGCACGAGTTGCGTGCCTCTCCTCAAGCCATCGCCAGTCCACTCCGGGGCAACCGTTCATGCGAACGTGATGGCGTGTGATCGAGATCCAGATCGAGATAATTATTATTTTGGTACTGTTGCTGGACCCTGGATATTACTCGGCGTTGGCAACAAGCTTGCAGAGCAGATGCCGGTGATTCTCGTCGAGCACCGTTTCGGGGCCCATTTATAATTCTTTCCATTATCTTGCCCAGAGAGAAATAAACCGATAGGACCGTCGGACTATTAGATATGTAAGAATGCAAAAGGTAAAGGTACTCGATCGAATCTCGATCCCCACAGCCGTCGCCCTCCCCCTGGTCTATTTAACTCCCTCTCCGTCCTCTTCCCTCCGTCCGCTTCCCTCCATCGTCTCTATAAAATATGCTAAACGCCCGCGGAGGGCCGGCGCCCCCACAGAGCCCTCTGCCAACGCTGTTATTTACGAATTATGAATGTTGTAAGACAGAGCATAATGATCGCGACCAGGCCCGGCCAATTTTCGCCGCTTTAAGCACCGTATCCTTAATGCGGCTCCGACCGCCTCGCCGCGGCCCGAGCTTCGACTCGCCCTATGAATTCTTAGGATCGATCGTCACTCGCCCCTGAAAACGAGTCCCTCGCGTTTCGGATGAAGGATCGCGGCTGAAATTAATTCCTCGCCAGAAACAATCTGCGGATCGGGCTCCGAGAAGAGCATCCTCGCATCCTTGCCACTCCGAAGGCCTGCGTCTCTTCCTTGCAAGCAGCGTGCGAGGGGCACCGATGGCTAATGAATTTGTACGCGAATAATGATATGGGAGAGGAGAGATACGCGTGAAATTATAGAGATCGCCGAAGCGCCGACCAATGAATCGAATCGTATCGCTGGCACTTGCCTCGTCATTTTCGCTGCCATTCAAAGGGCTCGTCGGTTCGGCCGCTTTTCATATAGATTTTCTGGCCGTGTACCGGGCCGGTGTGGCCCCGGTGATTACGGGAAAAAACCGGCGAGCGTCCCTTAATACGCCGAGCAGTCCCGGTGCAATCAGGACCGTGATTCCAGCCACGTGGTTTTTGCAAGCTTTCGAGTGCTTTTTACGGCCTCCCTCTCGGCGAGGGTCTCTCTCCCTCTCTCTCTCTCTCTCTCTCTCTCTCTCTCTCTCGCGCGCGCGCTCTTTCCTTTCGTCGGCAATTACCAGGCCACGGCGAACACGCGGATTGCGGTTGGTTCCGGTGCGACGCGAGCGAGAACGACCGCCGAGGCCCATTGAAACGGGGCGAACGGGCCGAACACGCGTGAAACCGCGTGCATGCGAGATTATCGGACGATATTCTCTCCGTGGGCCATTGTGTCCGGCAAAAAAGCGACCGCTGGAGCACCGAGGTGCATCGGCAAAAAGGAATTAATGGCGGCGGAAGGGGAACGCCGCGCAGCCTGATGGGAGTTGCAGTTTTGGCACCGTTCCGTGCCGTGAAATCTCCACGGGCGAGATTTGGGCGAACGGGGATCGGCGGGCACGAAGATTGAGGGTCTGAAGGAATTGCGAAAATATCAACGTTGCAATGAAAGGGACTCTGTTCTCTGTACAGAAACAGTGGTCGCAGCTTTGCCTCTGGTCCGCCACGGGAAATCTTCATCGTTTGCAACCGAATGTCCCAGAATCTTGAGAAGACCCACGGGGAACGGACACTGCAGGAGACCTGGGAAACGTGAAGGCTGCGGTACGGCTGGAAGGGCCGAGGGGGTGTCACTTCGCAACAAATACCTTCCCAGGGTGAGGCTGCGAAAAGTGGTGGTCGGAGGGCAGCTTTCACCCCGACCGAAAGTCAGCCGCAGTAAATTAGGTAATTGCTACCGTTCGGTTGACGAGGGAAACCGCGGGGGCCCAGCTTTCACCCAGCCTTCGCGCAAACCGAGGCAGAACCGTGAGGAAGCCTTGAAACGAGGATTCGTTTGATTTACAAGGAGGCAAGAGGGTCGTGGAATCGGCGGGGCCATCGGTGGCGCCGTTCTCGCGCCCCCTAAATCAGCCCCGAAAAAATTCCGATTCTAGGCTACTGGCGTCGTAAAACCGAGCGACAACCTCGGCTCTCCGCGTGATTTACGAAGGGCGCGGGTGGAAGAAATTTTCGCCCGTGCCGGCCGAGGGCGTTTCGGGCCCCTTAATTGCTCGGATAGCGCGCTCGCTCGCGCGTGCTTTTCAGTGGCTGCCTCTCGAGAAACGATGGGAAGGGTGGCGTCGTTAATTTGACGGAAGGGAGAGCGAGGAATTGATACGTGTGTGGGGTGTCGACGGGGCAGACACATCCATTTCTAAAATAATCTGTCGCTTTCCAGTCTCCCAAATCCCTTTCTCAATCCTCTATAGTACTCGCGGGGAATAGACGCCGCCGGACCGTAACGATAAATCTGGAAACTCCGTAGAATCGCAAAGTAAGGGTCCCTGATAAGGAAGCGTGACGAACGCAAGTACTTAAGTCGAAGGCTGCGGAAACACAATATTTGATTACTCGATTAAAACGCAGGACCAAGGGGCAGCCATAAGAAAAGGAGGACTCTGTCACCGAAATCTCGAAGACGCGGGAGTCATAAAGCTAACCCAATGTCCCAAGCGGTCAGATAGGACGGTCCAGCGGTCGGGCGGTTATAAATTCCGGTTTGGAGAATTTGTCAGGGTAACGTATTGGCGGATACCTAGCCCCCGGAGAGGCGAGGTGGATGGCTAAGTGCTCAATAGCGATTCGGGGTTCCTCTGGTTACCACCTGTCCTCCCGGGGGACGAGTCCCAAGGAATCTCTCCTTCCTCCTCTTACTCCGCTGGCTCCGCGACAGGGCAGCCTTCGACTAATGCCTATCCCCGACAATGAGAATTTGTCGACGGCGCATTTGACGCGAAAGATGGCTTTCAAAGCCGCCAGGCTCCGGACGCCAGTGGCTGCGGAACAGCGGGGCGACCTGAATTTTCCGCTTTGTCGCGTGCGTTAGACCGGCGGAACGATCTCCAGGGGATCGTAAAGAACGGAAAGGTGCGACGCGAGGTGTTCCTTCGGGGTAATTCAAGGCAATTTCGCGGTAGGATGGAAATTGGGCGAAGCTTCACGCTGTCAGATTCGAGAGAAGGCCTGGAGACTTGGCCCAGTTTTTCTGTATCTGATCAATCCGTACCTGGCGCAGGTCTTTCGCGAAAGGAAAATGTGGAATAGAAACGAAGTGGAACGCTATTCGATATTAGCAGGAATGACACTGGTGTCGTCGAATGTGAACTGGTTTTAGTAATCGTTTTAAGGGGGTAGGTTACCCTCGATAGCCCTGAAACAGGCCTTTTTTCAAACGCAAATTGCAAAGTGATAAATAACAGTAGAGAGAACGTTTTCTTTTCTAGTTTTAATCGTTGTTCTATGAGCTTCGACACAAAAAAAGAAAAGTCTAAATATCTCTATGTAGATAAAAGTTGTGAGTAAAAACGTAAAGGTGTGTACGCGGTACATTAAATGTGTAAAATCATAAAATCTCGAAAACCGATTTGGATGAAAATTTGATGAGAGATGCAGAAAACTATTCCTTACGATGTGTCGGCGGCAGATTTTCGAGATAAATTTATAAAAAAAAGATAAAGTATATTTTTTATACAAGAAATCTATAGAATCGTATTTTTCAACATAAAAATTGTATTATTTGTTTTGTTTTGCGAAAATTGCTCCCGACACATCGTAGAGAATGTTTTTCTGCATCTCTCATTAAATTTTCATCCAAATCGTTAGGAGCGGTTTTCGAGATTTTGGTGCAGGCCATTGCGTTTTTACTCACAACTTTTATATAGAGATATTTAGACTTTTCTTTTTTGTGCTAAAGCTCGTAGAATAACGATTAAAAGTAAAAAAAGAGAACGTTCTCTCTACTGTTATTTATCACTTTAGAATTTGCGTTTGAAAAAGGACTTGTTTTAGGACTATCGAGGGTAACCTACCCCCTTAAATACTAGCTGCAGATTTTGGAGAGAGGATCGCGAAGGGTCGGTACACGCTGGAATAATATTTGAGAAAAATGGACGTATGCGGGGATTAGGGGCAAGCTAGCCGAGCGAAACGAAGCGCAATATTGTTCCAGGACAGATAAGTTGAAGGGTCAGCTTCGCGCCCCGACGTTTCACAATCCGATCGGCAAACATCTTTTGTTATGCACCACGCTCTCTGTAGCCTCATCCATCGCGTTCGCACCTCGAAATACCATTGTAAACTTTGAGCGAGCCGTCTATTTAAAAATCTTGCCGAACGCTTCCCATCCAGTTCCACCCAATGGTGATGCGACAAAATCGAAATCGTCGGTATCGCGAGTTCGACAAAAATCTCACCAAATCTCTTTCTCTTTGAAAGAGTAGCTAAAAGGACTCGGGAGACCGATTCACGCAACCCGCAGACCTAAAACTATTGTTACACCTCCCGTTCATATTTTTTTTTTCTTCCTTAAGAAAAGCGCCTTTTCACGAAACTCGACGACAGACACGCGGAGGAGATCTGAGCGTCGATGATCGATGGCCGACGAATGCGCGGCCACGTAGCCGATTCGAATTCCCCGCGAGGATTAAACGACGCCAGTTCGTGCTCGAGCGGGATGAACGCAATCTGACGGAAAATCGAGACTCACGTAATCCTCGGTCGTTGGGGATTATGGTCGATAAACAATGCTCACGAGGCAACGCGGCCGCGGGAACACGAGAACGGATCGTGCGAGAGATGTTAACGGATGATAGTTTGGCTGGTTGGAAAAGAGGACCGGCGGAGGAGCGAGAGGCGAAGGGAAGGAATGCAGGAAGAGACGGTCAGGGATTACGGGTCCTAGGAAAGCATCTAACACCTATGGGCGTCGAGAGAACGTCCCCGATGGGCATTTCTTTCGGGGCCGGACAGTTTGTGCGTCAAACAAGAGGGTCCACCTTCGAACAGACGCGGACAATGGCCACGTTTGCGCGAGAATCCTGGAAATATGTTTCCGTTTCCGTGTTATTGTGGGCGCAACGCGACGGGGAAATATTTACTCGGGCCTGCGGGTGGATGGGAACGGGGGGTTGAAGTTCATTTGCGCGGCTGCCTGGCCGGGAAACTTTTGTATCTTCGGGGGGGAGGATCCGGGGAATGATAATACGGTGAAGCATAATGTGGGAAAGCGGTGTAATTGCCTGAAATGTTTTCCCTCGACGGGTAATCATTTTCGTCCGAACCATAAACTTCTGACGTTTCCATTACGCGGTACAATGAGACAGCCGAGCCAACGGGAAGATCGATTCCATCGTCTGGAACGTGCAGAGAAATGCCCCGGACGGGCGGGAATAGAAAAACAGCGATGCTCGTGCGGGAGGAAGATTCCCTCGGGATTCATCCCCGATCTGTCGCGGTGTGAAAGCTTCAAATGAATTCCTGGAATCACGCGCGACGCGTGCCGGACGCGTTTACCATGGACGACGGTAGTTGGGATAAATATTTGACTCGAGGGAAGGGTGGATGTAGCCGGACGCCTGCGTCAGACAGTCGGATTAAACTTTTTGCCCAACATTCAACGAAACGCCATGGAAAAAAGGGAATTTCTAAAGATCGCCTTTCCTTCGAATCCGGAGGATGATCATTAAACTCGTACAAGAATTCCAGAATTTCTATTCCCTTTTAACCAATAATTCACCATCTTAATCTATAAAGCAAAAAGCTTCTATATATTTGTGCGTTTGTTGCGTTGCCGAAAAAACTTTTGAACGATAAAGTCTGGGATCACGAAATTGAGAAATAATTTTCTTTATTAAAGCAGAATCTAAATTCGAGTAGTAAAGCTAGCTCTACATATTCCTCCATGATCTTCCGTCTACGTGCTTCGCTCGAAACGATTTACAAGCGAGCAAGGCTCCATCGAGGCAGCGCGAAGATGTCGGCGGCGTTTCGTTAAAAGCAACTTCACGATCGGCCGATTGTCCCTGGCAGCCGTTCAGTGGAATAGTAGAATAGTAAAATCCTCGGCGTCGCGCTGCGCCGTGATCGGCTGTGTCCAGGTGCGAGAAAAGCCCGCGGCACAATAAAATGTCACTCTCCATTGAGGGAGCGGGGATCCGAGCGCCACCCCTAAACGCTGCCTAGATGAATGCTTCCTCTCCACCTCTATTCGCGGGCCCTTTTCTATTGCCAGCGGGCACAAACGAGAGGAGCGCCCGGAGCAGCGCGTTTCACAGGGCGAGGGATGCAACTCGGCCCGTTTAACGTCACCGTATATTTCACCCTACAATCGGCCTGCCAGACAAATACCCTTATTTGTACACATCCTGTGCATTGTGAGCCGCGTGTATCGCGCGCTCGCGCGGGGCACCCAGGGAGCACGGACGACTTCCGGCGAATACGTTCCACCTCCTCCTCCTCCTCCACCTTCTTTCTTCCACTACCTTCTGCCTTCCTACATCCCTCTCTCTTCCACCGCTTCTTTATCGGTCGAACCCGCGCCCCCACCTCCCACGCCCCTTCATTCTCGCGTTCCACTTCTGCTTCTTTTATTTTCGCCGCGGCGGAGGTGGGTGGGTGGGTCGAGATCGTGTACCTGCCGGATGAAAACCATATTGGATCGTGCTTCGAGACCTTTGATAATGCGTATCCCTCGGATCGCGATCATCCGACACCGATTCTCCTGCCTCTCCTCCCCCGCCAGGCTACGCTTCGACCTTCCTCCTCTCCTCTCCGCCGTCCACCTCGAAGATGGACAGGTCCAGGAGAAACGATGCCGCCCTGCGAATGCTGTCCCGGGCGGATGCTAACTAATTGCGGCCAAATTTTCCCTGGTCACCCCTCCGACCATTTCGGGAAAGGCCTTTCACCCGCTGGTTACGTCGACTGATTATCTGCTTTCTACTTCCTCTCGACCAGGGGGAGGTTCTTCGTTTGCTGAGATTCTCCTTGGGGGATTATCGATGCCCGGAAGCGTATTCTAATAGCGATCTTTTTCGAAGCACCGTGCTTCATTGGAGAATGTTTGGTTGTATAGAATTTCATGGGTGCCACAGTTGGAAGTCTCTTCGCTTTACAGCGGATCTTCTTGCTTTCTCGAAATTCTGAACAATGATTATTGAAAGTGTATGGTACCACAGAGCTGTTCAGCCTGTATCATAAAAACAACAACCAATTCCGTCGGTCCCCTAAAAATTCACCGAGCGAACCCTCCTTTAGTCACAAAGGGAGCGTAATTGAAATTTCTCTGCGGCGAAATTACGTTTTAACGATTTCCTTCGGTGGCGAGTTCAAAGGAGGCCACCGATGAACAGTCGATTCTTGTATTTTCCTCGGAAATTACGGAGAATCCGAAGGAGAGCCGTGCATCGTTCCGTCACAAAGCCACGCGATTTCACGATCGACGAAATTTAATTTGTCCCGCGAGCAGTCAATCTCGAGCCAATCATCCCCTCCTTCGATCTTCTTACAGCGAGTCGTAAAGGTGGCATCTACTAAGATGGCGTTCTAGACCATATGCCGGGGACCATACGGCACGTGGATAATTATAGTGAAACAGTACGCGGTTGTAATGCGAGGGTGGCTCACCGCCGAGATAATATTCGCGACGACAGATTGTGTGCAGAGCATACCGAGAAAATTGAGGCCAACGTTAATCGCGCGGTGAATTTTCGAGGGGGCGGGGCTCAATAATTCTGCAGCACCGCCATCGAAATTTCCGAATTTCCTATTACACATATCGAGAATTAAGCAGAAACATAACTTCTCAATATTTATCAAACAGAATCACAAATAATCCCGAGGAATTATTATTTCTTTAACGACTTTGAAAAGGCTGTTACACCCTTTCAGACTCTGCGAAGCTACTCGGTTCGCTTAATTTTGACCAGCAACCGCGTCGTGTTATACCGCATGAAAAGCAAACCCCCAGAGAAAGGGCAAGCTGGCAGGATTGGCCAATCGTTTCGGCGAAACGAGCGAAATCCCAACTCTTCCCGTAGTTTGGCCTATTTCTCCGGGAGGGAAATAATTCGGGCAGAAGGACGGCGATGCAGCGTGGTCGACCATATGCCGAGGGACGGCTCCAGCCCACGGATAATTACAAGGGATGCTGCGCTGCCTTTAGGGGGTAGGGGCGAGCTGAAATGCAATGGTGGGGGCGCCTGGCTACATAAGGAACGTGCCGACCTACGAAGGGTCGCAGTCGGCTCGAAATTTCGGAGGTACAGGAACGCGCGTCCCTGCTCCTCGCCCTCTAGACACGCGCACTCGCTTCCACACGGCACTGTCCATGCAAATGAGTAATCGGTTCGCTCCAACTACCCGCACCGTTCCAGTGTATTATCCAAGAAACGACAGTGATCGGTCGGAAGAAGTGTACGAGTGAGTGTTTACACGTCGTCGAGAAAGTAAAGGTGCGATTTATTATCGGACATGGAGATAACGTGGTTGCTGTTTTTCGCCTGGTGCGTCGCGCTGGTCGAGAGTTTCGATCTCGGACCGATCATCAGGCTCGCCCAGTGTAGATCGCAGTGCCTAAGGAAGCATACGATCGATGGGATTTGCGATTCGTACTTGGGACATCAGCAAACTACTTGCAGCATGGTGAGCAGGGCCTTGCTTTTCTAATTACCAGGATCTCGGAAATGTTGCCCTAGAAAGTTCGACAATGATGCCTCTCAGAGTTTCCTTAATTCTTCAGACAGCAATTGATTATTATCCTGTATTTTTAGTACCGAATGGTCGACATTTCCAAGAGCACTATGCCTAAAATATTCCCCCACGAAGCACTCTTGCCTAAGAAAAAAAAAAATACTCCTCTGGATCCCCGGTGCTCGGACTCGCTTGGAAACCCACACAGTTTACTATTCCCGCGCGTCTTGAGCGCAGCGTTCCCATTTTCCCTCCACGGTGTCCTCCCCCACGGAACGAGAACCGGCTGGGACTCGCGAGGAGCCTCGGTTCGCCCGGCCTGCACCCAACGCGACACTTCTAACTTTAACACGACCCTCTTCCCCGGTCACCCGCAGTCCCCCGAGACGCGCAACGGCACGTCCCAGGCGCAGGAATTCGCTGCCTGAGGAGGTAAACACTCTGGATTCTGGATCTCCTCGGCGTCAGAGCAAACAATCGACGGATCCCTCGCGGCCCGGGAAACATCCTCGGGATAGGAATAGCTGGGCAGCGTGTCGCGTAGGCGACGACTCGATCGTCTGGAAATTTGATATAGGAGCGTCCCGGCGACTCCGGCGACGATAAATCTCCTCCGTCGGTTTTATGGGGCGCCGTGGACAATCACGGTGGTCCCCCTCCACCCCTGACACCCCGGCCAACCCTCTAGGAGAGACACGTCGCAGATGGACAGATGGGAATCACGATTAACTCACGCACGACGCGATCGGCGTGCGCGTGTGCACGCGGGGCGTTGCTCATTTGGTGTGTACAGAGGGGGGTGTCCATTAATTTCGGGGGAATCGATGGCATCTTGCACGCACACCCACGGGAGGCCAGGGGGTGGCGTGCGCGTGAATGCGGCCGGGCGTGCACGCGCCCCGCGTGGATTATCATCGGGGCTGAATCGAGGAGTCCACGAGGGGCGGATGATCCATTGAAATTTATGTCGAGGAAAGGAGAGACTCCTCCAAGAGTCGGTTTCCACGGGACACATTAGAATAACGATTCTCCGAGGAGGCGGACGCGCGGAGGTGGCTTAACGAAGGGAACCCCCCTCGGAGAGAACGTCGGAGTTACGCCCGGATAACGACGATTATTCCGGCGCGGGGAATGTCCGCCGCGCTCGCTCACAGTCGCCCTCTTCAGCGACGGTAATCGTCTCGTTAAGCCAATGAACCGTGAAACGTCGCTTCCTTCGATTCAACCTCAACGACCTGCCATCTTTACGAAGCCTCGGGTATTTGCTTCGATTAGCCGGCGCGTCGTCCTGTTTTAGCCGGGTCGCGAAATTAGGCTCGCGAGAAAGTAGCGGGGTCGTTGGTCGCGTGTTCAGTCGCGATCGTTTCTGCGATCCTGATTACGGGATCGCGTGCTGTGGACTTCCGTGGCGCCGATCGCTCCATCAAATTTCATCGAGTGCGACGATGATCGCGCCCGTTATCGAGTTACGATCGACGGAGGGTCGTAAAGATTGCCTCCCCTCGTCCGGGAGAATCAATGACCAGGCGGTCGTAAAGTGAAATAAACGGGTTGAAAGGGAGTTCTCTGGGGGGCTGCCGGTTCGTCGGGGTGGCGGTGTGCATTAGATCATCGTCGTCGTGGTCTTTTATTTCTAGAATGTAGGCTACTCAAAGGAAATTCGTCATCAACGCTGAAATTCCTACGCTGGGTACAAGATTCGTTATTTTCTGGAACGACGGAGATAGAGCGGTGCCTCTTCTCATCCCGTTTACGCGACCAGGCGAAAAAGCGACGGAAACCGGGGAGCAGAAACAGGGGGAATTATCGCGAAGCTGTTAGACGATGATGTTGCTTTTTTGGAGGCGTCATTAGCACGAAAGAGGGGACCCACGGCGTTTCTACGAAGCAGCTTAGACGGAACACGCCGCGCTGAAGGATAATCGGGTGGGCAGGGGGCGGAGAGGGGGTCTCTAAGGGAAGGGAAGAAAAAAAGAATCTGGAAACAGGGCTCCACGAGAGACGGTACCCCAATAAATATGAAGACAACAACAACGACGGTGCCTGTTATGCCTGAAACAGGTTGGAGCTAATTCGGCCCCCATCTTCTCCCTTCTTCTCTCTCTCTCTCTCTCTCTCTCTCTCTCTCTCTCTCTCTCTTTCTCTCTCCCGTGGCCGTTCCTCTTTTTTCTTCTCTTCCCGTGCCTCACCCTTTTCCTCCGCCTCCCGGTCCTCTCCATAGCCGCTTAAATCGCTCGATTCAACGGTCCAGAGCCGATGGTGGTTCTTATTCTCCCTTTCCTTCTTCGCGTTCCTTGGCCCGCGCGCTTCCCTCTTCATCCCCCTCGGTCCCGGTGCCGTCCTCCTTTTTACTCGTGTGTCCCGTGCGTGCAAGAGCTTTTTGTTCAACGCTCGAAACCTCCCCCTGCCATGCTCGCTCCGTTCTTTCATGTGCGTTCTTTTTTTCCTTGCCGTGTTACAGTGCTGGCAGTACTGCGAGGCCCTCGAGAACCGGTGGGAGAAGACGAGGACCATTTGCGAGGGCGACCAGTATCTACGTGTAAGTAAATTTACCGGTGAAACGGCCTTTTGGTTTTCGGCTCGCTGCTGGCAAGGCATTCCCAAGCTTTTCGCTGAGCTTCTTCGCGGAACGGGCACGAGATTCGCGATGTCAGAGAAAAAATAATAGGCCAGATTTGCCGCCCTTTCCGCGAAATCTCATCAAGTAATTTCATTTAAAAGAGTCGGGAGAATTTCAAAATTAATTCAATACGGCAATTCACGTATGAGTTATTGCTAATTCGCTACATGAAAAAGAAGTGAATTGTTTTTAAAGTTGTCTCAAGCCTCTGTGTTCAAACCTTTCCCAATTTGTTTCGCTGAAAATTTGTCACTCCCCAAAATTTGCACGCCTCCAAATTTGCTGCCCTAAGCTGCAGCCTACTTAGCCTATATATAAATCCACTCTCAGTTAGGAGCTCAGATAGAATTAGCAACATTTTTTATATTTGCACCTGCAAGCGCGTTTTGAGACTCAAATAAACTGAATCCTCTCGGATTTCTGATCCCTCCCGGTTCAGGTAGGCCGAGTTAACCTCGTGTTCGATCCACCGTATCGAACAGGCGGAAAATTGGAATCGATCAAGCGAAATCCCTTAACTTCGAAAACTTCAAAGCGCAGGGAAGAAAGCGAGAGGGGGTAATCGTTGAACGCCGAGGCCGGGAAGAAAGGCCCCACGATAAAGGGAGGTCCCCGACACAGAGACCCCGAGACCAGGGAAAAATCCTTAGAAACGACTACCTGTCGATTCTTACGGAAGGTCGAGCCGCTTTGCCGCGGAACGTTAAAGTTTAAACTCACTGTGTATCGACCCACCGGAGATAGGAATCTTTCTCAAATATTTGGGGAGCGACTGACTACCAGATTACGGTGAATGTTTAGATTGAAGCTCTTGCAACGTCCCTTCGGGGTCTCTAGGACTACGATTCCTGCAGGATAACAGAACGTCTCTTTTAGGAGGATCGTTAATTATTGCGCGTCTCTAGTGTGCCATTCGAAGGGAAGATGCTAAAGACAGATAATTCGCTGCCCGAATTTTGAGTACCCTCTATTCAGAGACGAAGGAAAGAGAAGATTGCATTAAGGTGGAATTCCACTGAGTCAATTTTTTGGCAATACACAACATCGTCGCATCTTTTTTTCGCACGCGACACGTGCAATCACCCTTGTCACGTGACGTGTTGCCTTAAGTTGCTCCAGTAGAGTGGCCCTTATTTTCAACATCCGGTTTCTTTTACTCTCACCCCCTAATATGGTTCCATTTCATACAAAAATAGTCCCTGAAAAAGATTATTGAAATCGGATAACAGGAAAGGGTGCCGACCAGGCCTTAAAATTTAGAATTCATCAATGCTTTTACGCTATCTAAAAAATGGTTGGAAGCACGAAAAAATATATATACAGTAATTGTAGAAAATTGAACGCTCTTTTAGTATTATTTGAACAAAATTTCGATAGGGCTAACCATTTTTGAAATTTCTATTAAATCCAAACGATTCTAAATTTATTCTATTTCTAAAATTTAAGGTACAAACAAGGGTCACTTTATTGCTCCAGTGGAATCGCGCCTTTAAAAACCTTCCTGTATCTCTTCACCCAAAACGACGCTGACCTCAATATTATTTTCCAGTGTCCAGCGTGTGAGACCGCCTGCACGTACCGCAAGACAAGGGTGGAGGAAGAGTACCTTCCGTCCATACTGCCTGCACCGAAGAAAGCGCCGATCAGGCTGGACAAGTTCGACGTGGCAGTGGAAATGAGGAAGCTGTACAAGCAGTGGCGAGTGGCTGGCTACTACCCCGGCCAGCGGACACCGAATCTCAAGCCAGACACGTGGATCATCGTCGCAATGGAAGACGGCGTGAAGCACTACAGCTGGGAGGAATGGGTGCCAACGTTAGAGTCGTTGAAAGCAGGTCTCCTGTACGAAGCTACGGTGTCCTGGAAGGACGTGCATACGCAGTTGCAGAAGCAAAGGGCCCTGGAGCAGGTTAGGTTCAACAACCGAGTGAGACAGTTCTTCCTTGAGAAGTACGGCGAGAAAGTGCTGGCAGAGTGGAGGAATCAAGAGGAGTCTCCAATCTCCGACGAGATATTCCGAAGGTTCTTCTTCAGGAGAAAGGACGATCGCTCCGACGACTTACTGGCATCGGGCAACGCTCCCTCCACCAGTAACGCTTACAACGAAGGCATGGACAAGGACCAAGCTGGGAGCAAGGAGTCGTACGTGGTCTCCTGGGAGCCGGAAGCTGGGGGGCTGATGGGTAATCAAGAGGCGGACTCGAACTCCGCTCAGATCTCCTTGCTCCCTGGCACCAAGTACCTCGTCAGGATCACCTCGAACGACGGACCTGGTAGCTTCCCCATCGAAGTCGACACTAGGCCGAACAACGTCCAGGTGAAGAGGATGGAGAAGATCCTGGGGCATCTCTACCCGTGGGACATCCTCGCTGGCAGCGCCGCCGCCGCTGTTTTAGTAGCCGTCGTTGCTTTCACGAGCGTCTGCAGGAAGAAGAAGGGAATCGAGATCGAAGAGGTTTGAAGCGCGACGAGCCGGTTCGATGCAGTCGTCGATGACAATGACAAAACTCAGGGATACGTTTGGTCCAAAGCGGCGAACACTTCTGGTGGATTGAGGGTAACGAGAAGGGAGGATCGATTTCGGCTGGATTGTTGCCACCATTCGTGTACGAACAATTGAATCTATCGGTTGGAAGTGCTGCTTCTCTGGATCGCATTTATTTTAAGAGCACCCGGAGTCCTCGCGCTTGAAACTGTAAATTTCATTGTCTGAGTAGGTGTAAGGTAAAGTAATTTAATTGGCATTGTCGAAATTAAGCGAGCTGCGAGAGCGGATAATTTAGGTGCGGTGTAAAGTAGTTTTTAGAGGCTGCGAGATGAGAAATAGAAGGAAAACGGTGGCAACTTTGAGAACGGAGGATGTTGGAATGGGAGCGGAGCCGGGCGGAAGACACGTACAAAGAGACGTCGCGCGAGATTCTAAGTAATAGACGCGTCACTCTTCGAAGCAGTAAATGTACAGATCCTTGGACGATATTTTTGTACGCAGTAGGAGTATGAACTAACTTCTTGCTCAACGCGCAACGAACAGACTGTAAATGAGTTCCTATCACCGTGAAAGAAGAACCACGCCGAACATGGCGCGAAACCACTGTATTTATTTGTAAATAGTATCACCGAAGCTTGTACATAGTCTTTAAACTATAAATAAATCACCTCTACTAGCACCAGTTGTTGTTAAATATAAAAAAAAAAGTATTCACCTTACAGGACTCTACTTACAGGAAACCACGCAAGCTGTGCACCCGGAATCTTCTATTTACATCCAATTTTCCTCACCACTGCAATGGATTCTCCTATTTTCTGCTATTTGTGAATCTTAGGCACCTTGCTTTTAATCCTGCTGGTTACCAGAACTGTAAATCCCTTCTTTGTCGACGATCCTTGCCCGCGAGAAAAAAATCTGAATGACGAGGGTCCCCTGGACTTTTCATTGAACTTGGAAAGGGTCTGACGACTGTCTTCCCATGTCGAATGGACTTACGACAGATTCTAGGGGCTTGAATGTTTCCAACGAATCTTTCGGACGCACAGAAGAGGAGGGTTTCCTCGAATGCATGCGGGAAAGGTTCCCGTTACAAAGAAGTCGCAGGATGCAAACAAATCTTTCAGGGAATCCAACTGGTCGACGTTAGCTATTCAAATCACTCGGCGACATTCTACGAAAGAAGTACCCAAAGAACCATACCGATCTTTGCCGTTAGACAAGAAAGTGCTCCAATAAGATTCCCCCTGAATAAAAAGTGACGCGATACGTCGGTGAGAACTGTTACTCGATGAAAAAAGAAAGCTGCAGAGCTCTGCGACCAAAACGGCCCAGGGACACCATTCGAATTCTGGGGCAGAGGATGCTTACGTATCCTCCCGAGAAAGTTCCAGGAACGTCCATTTCCTTTCCATGGTCGCGGCGAACGCTCCGCCGCCGATCCGAGGGGAATGCCACCTCTTTGGGTACTCCGCCAGGTGCATTGAACTTTCCCGGGGGAATAATAAACTCGTCGTGAGTCGACAAAAAGTCAGCGGGCCATGTAGCAGGCCGCATGCACGCGTTCACACGCGTGCACGCCTCGCCCACCAACACCGTCGCGATGAAAAAGTGTGCCGTGACCTCGAACAAGGTCCCGTTATCCAAGACTTCGCCTTGGACGCGGTCGTCCTCAGTCTTGACTCGGTAGTCAAGCAAAGATGATACTGCTGCTCGCTTGTCTCAGCCTCCTGATCGGTCCTGGTGAACTGGGCACACTGAGCGATGGCCCTTCCGTCGGCGTCACGGCTGTCCTCGGCCTTAGCGCCCTGCCTTTTGGATTCGCAGCTGGACCCAGGTACCGTCGCCAATCGATTACTAAAGTCGCTGTCTCTGCTCGCTTTTCGGGGCTCCGCGATGCTGTAGATTCATTTCGGATGAAATCGTTGACCTGAGGGCTTACATTACCCTTGGCAGATTGGGAAATAGGGTCATTTTTATGATTTTTTTTTCATATAAAGAAACGTCATATTTCAAAATCGAGATATACACCTTGTTGTGTAGAAATTAAGCTGTAGTTTCTTCAAAAAGAAATTTGATATGTTAAGAAATGGCCCCATAGCAGACCCTTTCGTTCCAAGGCCCCCTCGTAGTTGCAGCATTTGCGGTATCAAAAATATCTCGGAGATTAGTGGATCGATTTGAATAAAATTTTGCACGAATGTTCTGAAGACCATAATCTAGTATTTGCCGCGTCGATTTTATGATTAGTATCGTGTTTTTTTTTATTAACATAAGAAAATGAAAATTTAAGTCGGAAATCACATGCTTGAGTTTGAGTAGCTGCCATTGTTAAAAAAATATATTTTTTCAAAATCGACACTGAGAAGTACTAGATTATAGTCTTAAGAATATTCGTGTACAATTTTATTCGCATCGGTCAAGTAATCTCTGAGTTATTTTTGGTACTGCAAATACTGTAACTGTGAAGAGGCCTTTGGAGAAGGGGCTGCAATGGCACCATTTCTTAAGGCATCAGATTTCTTTTTGAAGGGAATACAGCTTAATTTATACACAACAAGGTGTATATCTTGTTTTTTAAATATAACGTTTCTTAATATGAAAAAAAAATTATAAAACTGTCCCTATTTTCGGACCTGCCAAGGGTATGTAACCCCAGTATTACGTATTTTGGAGATTGAGACATGTTACTCGAAATTCTGATCCACTTCTGTCTAGAATCAAATCTCAATTCCATTCGTGATTCGCGTAGCAATCTTATTACTTTAGATAATTACACTGGTACGTGTTCTGGACTTTAATGAAGGTTTGGTAAATCGATAGCCGTGGAGTGAATTGAGAAATGTAATTAAAGGAAAGTGTACAGAATATGTCAGGGTTCAGATTACTTGGGGCCCCTTTGTGGAGTCGCACGAGCCACGCTGCCCAATTATGCTTCTTTCTATTACTCTACATACTTGCCAATCAACCGAAACCTGTTCCAATTACTTTGATTAAATATCTTGCGAACACGTAGCAGTCTTTTACTTCATCCTACTGCAATAACGACTGTACCAGAACCGTGGAAATCGCGATTCCTCGATCAGAGATAATTGAAGTGTACACCGTGCATTCTCTATTTAGGTACGTGCCCAAATGGAAGAAACAGGCGTGCGAGATACCAGCCTCCCAGCATCCGAACTCCCACTACGTCTGCGACGAGGCCGGCGAAGTAAAGTGCTTGCCAGGTAAAGAGCAAAAGGACGAATGTGATCCTGGACGTGGCAGGAGGAAAGCACAATAAGATGACTAACGACACGGACGTTCCCCTGTGTATACCTCATGTTTCTTTCTTTCGGCCAGGATGGACGGGCGATTTGTGCGACGTGCCAATCTGTCGGAAGGGGTGCGACCCTCTTCAGGGTTACTGCCGTCGACCCGGTGAATGTCGCTGCAAATTGGGCTTCTATGGCGAGCTGTGCGACAAGTGCGTCGCTTTGCCAGGATGTCAGCACGGCAGGTAACGTCTCATCCTTCTCTCTCTCTTTTTTATAACACACTCGAACGGGCTGACAGAACGAACAAAAGGTATCGCGTACCAAGTCGTCCTTACTGATTGATCAACGAGCCAATCAACCCTGGCGCTTATCCGTGGCCCCATCGAAGCCTTCGAAATAAATCGCCACCCGTGGAAACCGCCGTCCACTTCCGACTGGGTTAAAGTGTCTTCAGAAATAAAATCCTCCAGAAGTGATAATGTTTCAATCGCCGGTGATACTGTTACCAATAAGCTGGCCGCCGCTGTCAAGTCTCGCGCTAACAAGCCACTTGTGGTTCGCTTATTGCCGAGGAAAAACATTATCCAAGACAGACCGTGAATCGAACACCGATTTCACCTTGGCCAGTGGCGAGCCTAATTTCCCGTGTAACGCGAAACGTTCCTTCCCGTTTGCTCTCACCGTGAACGTCTATCAACGACCAGTAATTCCATCCCGAGATTTTCACTTTCAGCTGTAACGTGAGCTTCGAGTGCTCCTGCGATCCTGGGTGGAAAGGCATGTTCTGCTCGGAGCCGATCTGCGCCTCCGATTGCCTGTCCAGCCAGGGGTACTGCGAGAAGCCCGGCGAGTGCAGGTGAAACGCGTGATTGAAGAGTAATAGGCGGTTAGCAGTGGCGATAGCAGCGAAACGGAGCAATGAGACTACCTGTTTATTAGACTCTTGTTCCATTAACGCTCGTAGCTGGCAATTTAGGGCGTGCAGAGGAACTTGTTAGACGTTAAAATAGTAGTAAACGAGGATTGCCAGACTTATGAGTTCTGTCCCGCAGGTGTCGACTAGGTTGGCAGGGTCAGAAGTGCAAGCAGTGCGCCGTGCTGCCAGGATGCATGCATGGAACTTGTCAGGGCCCACTGGAGTGCCGTTGCGAGCCCGGCTGGACTGGACTTCTCTGTCAGACGCGTAAGTCTCTTCCCCTGGATTCCTGAGTTTCGATATACTTTTGAAATTACTCTTTTAAAATCGGTACAAGCGATTTTAAAAAAGTTATTCTGCCTTAAATGGCGTGGCAGTAACTCTTGCGACTCACTGTGTACGAAAGGTGTTTGATTCGAATTTTTCTTTTCCCTGTTTAGCGATTTGCTCGCAGGGATGCAGCAGGGAACACGGCGGATGTCGTCGGCCAGCGACGTGTAGGTGTCGCGTGGGCTGGACAGGTCCAAATTGCACAGAGTGTGTCTCGTATCCTGGATGCGTTCACGGGTCCTGCAAGCGACCATGGGAGTGTCGCTGCGAGCCTGGATGGGCCGGCGATCTCTGCAACGAGAAGCTGACTTACTGCGACGAGCATCCGAGTATCTGTCGCAACAACGCGACTTGCATTAGCATGACGCAGGAAGATGGCAATTATAGGTAGGTAAAGCAGGCTAGGTAAAAATCTACAGCTTTGGTCCTGGTGCAATAGAAGCATAATTAAATTAATAAATCGCTGTTGGAGTCGTGTGCTCATTCAATGATCCTCGATTGCAGGTGCATCTGTCCACTCGGCTACATGGGCCGTCAATGTCAGATTAAAACGATGGTTCCTTCGACGGAGCTGATACCACCGGTGCCTGAAGCAACTGACTCAGAAACGACACCACATATGGTTTCCATGAAACTGAACACGACGCAGGACTCTCAGAATCTGGACGATAAAGAGGAAGACAATGTCAGAGAGGAGGAGCCGACGGTCGAACCTCTCGGACCGATCGTTATCACTGACCCACCGTCCACCATCGACCCCGCTGCAACTGTAGGGAAATGGCCCACTGAGCCACCTACGGAGCCACCAGTCGTAGAAAGGGACGACGAAAACGAGACATGAAACAAGGGATCGGATCGAGCCTGTTCCTTGACTGCCGGTTATTCTATTTATTTATTTATTTTAATTATAACACTTGTATTCCCCAACGATTACGCGTAACGGGTGGATGCGACGAGGATCCTTATCCTCGTAGTTAAGCGAGATGTGGGACGAGCGATGCTGTAGGAGTGATCTCGCAAGACACCTACGAAATCTTTAATAAATACACAGATGTTCGATTAATTTATGAACCCCGGTGGATGATTGCGTACTTTTACTTCGTCGAGTATTCAGATCGCAACGAGTCGATTTGAAGTTCGAAAGGATTAACGTGAAAGCGAATGCTTCGCGGACTTTTAAGGAATCGAATTGGGAGGCAGGCCTTTCAGTTACCAGCAAGCATTTGTTTCGTACAAACGGGCGAGATCGATCGCGTTTCCAGCCGCGCGCCTGGGATTTTCGAGAAAGCGGCCGTCCTGCTACCTCGATGCCAATTATTGCTCCCGGTGGCTAGGTACGACGTAAATGGTACGTACTTAAGGTACCTCTGGAACACCGTACTCCCAGAGATATATAAAACGCGGGCGAACATTCTCGCGGAACGTTACGCTCGAACGAGCACGTATTCGATGTTACACGATGCATACTGCACTGCCTCCGCGTGTCGTTTTCCATCGATTCACGCACACACACAACCATCCACTGCCCACGTAATCGACCGTCCACGTCTCGTGCTTGATTACGTAACGCGCATTTTTAACCCCGAAGCGTGCGTCACTCCGATATCGGCGCTTGGGTAACCCTTAAAGAACCAATATTTTTTCCAAGCAGCTTCGGACGTTACGTAAACCAAGCTCTGGAGTTTTCAATACTAAGGTGGCTGTGCGCCCTGGAAGAATCGATTGACTAACGATTAAATCACTCGGGGCTCAGTTAGTTCTGTACAAGTACACAAAAGCGGATGATAGTGCATTAACCAAGAGTAACTCGGTTTTTCTTCTCGATTTCCATGGAGCGCGTCAATTTATGTATCTGAATCAATCGCACGAGTAACAACGTATGAAGATTGCCTCACGTGAATTACAGATTAACATTCGTTTACGTTTTGCTCGAGTGCATCGAGGATCGAGGCCTGTCGACGATGAACGACTTAATCTCAATTAAGGTTGTGCTTTAATTACAGCTGCATCGCCTTCCATCGCGCAGCAAAACTCGACTGTTTGCAAAGCTGAATAATAAACTCGAGAAGTCTACTTAAATTGTGTCATCAGAATCACCCTCCTCAACGCCACCCAGTCAGAACTGCAGATGCCCGTGTTCCAAGTAACTTGGAAAGGGGATGAAAAGAGGTGAGGGTGGTTCCCAGCCTTGCAATTCGGATTACGACCTCGTTACAGAGCTTCGAGTCATTTACATGCCAAGCACGCTTGTCCATTTATACATAGAGTATTATGGTACATTCTGTCGACCGGTTTTCGCGAGTGCAGGCACACTATCGATGGATGTGTAACGCGTTCGATAGGCTCACTTCCTCCTTTGACAACGATTGGTCTCTGGATTTCGCGGGCTTTGTTTCCGGTTCCGTGTTCTTTACCTCGAGAAACGCCACTACGCGATCGTAACATTCGTAACACGCGACATATATTTATTTCGCCATTATTTCCTTGTGCATTGATCGGCTTTATCTGACAGAAAGAAAATGCCGAAGGAAAATGTCAGGAAACTGCTTTTATCGTAACAAAGTTGGATCCTTAAATTTAGTCGCAATTTCCTTTAAAGCTCGAAAGTGAGAGTTAGAGACTTAATGGATAGATGATTATTTTTTTTTTCACACGCTAAATGTTATTTTCCCCCGATTTCTTTCACAGACCAACCACCACGCTCGCAAGCATTATCATACTCTAACGTTATTACTGCTTCAAACCCGTCTGACCTAGATTTCACGTCGAACACCGCCTAGTCTGTGATCTAACTTTTTACTGGAATATGCATACGGACGCAACGCAGTCGTGTCGCGGAACACGAATTTACTGCTCTGTGATTTACATACAAGCGTCCGAATACGTCCGGCGCAAGTTTGAGCGCGGATAAACGATAATTTAAGGATTCAGGTGAAGTGGCGCGCTGAAGGAGAGCCTCCTGCGATGTAATTGCTCATTGTGACACTTCTTTGCTCGACGTTCGTCACTGGACAGTTTCTAGAGCATTATCGTTACGCAAATACGCGATTTAATTCCAGTTCACGTACACGTCATATGGAAAATTGTGAATGCGTTCTTGTGACACGTAAAGGTACCATTATTCTCCTTTCGGGGATATTTAGGATTGGATATAATTAACCTCCATCGAAGACAATTGTATAATTCCTTCGGTTGGTGTGGATAAATTGAAGACTAAATTAGAGATCGTTTAAGAACAGGATACGAACTTTAGATTAGTTATCAGTTCGAGGAGCAAGTAGTCGTAACAAATATTATGCAAGCTGTAGGATGACTCTTTCATTTCAAATTTGACCAAATCTGCTTTCCACCCACTCTCATCCCCTCTGTGAAAATTCCTTCAGAAACCTTGCAGAATTTTCTAGTTCAGATCAGTATCAGATTCAGGGCAAGGTCGATCCAAGTCCAGCTCTGTTTTGGTTCAAGAACAACTCTAAATTATTCCACTTTTGCGACTCAGCTCCAAAATGGCAAGTGCGAAGCATCAAAGTTCATACTTGAAGACTTGTCTAATATTCCACGACTTACCCTTTCTGAATTTTCAAAGCTGATTACGGGCACTGGTAAAAAATGAGCAGGCTCCCTTCGCGGGTCATTTAATGGAATGATAGGAGCAGTTTTGAAAAAGGCGTAAATCGTCGAACGATGACGACGCAGAGGGACGTTCTTAGAGGGACGATTATCAGAGCATGCTAAAAGACAGGCCGATCTCTGGACGTGCTTCATTAGCCGCGATCAAAGAAGGATCGTACCTGCAATCCGACTGGATGCTGAGTCAGTCGTAAAATTAGTGGACGTTAACGAACGACGGTCGCCCGTAAAACTATCCGAAAACCTAAGTGGACTGATGCTGCAATCAACCTTTCAACCCTCTTCCACATGGACGAGCTTGAGTGGACGATTCCATCGTCCCGAGCTTGAATATACTCGCCTGAAAAACGGCCCTCCGCTGATTTCTATTCATTGCGTTATTTTTGTATTTTTAATTAAGGTTACATAGAGCATCCAGGGATTGCGAAAGGGAAACTCTGGTCATCAAGGTATCCGTCTTTACCATTAAAATATACAAGTCGAAAATTCCAATTAGCTCGATCGCTAGCGGAAAATGATTAACATATGATGAAACCAGCCGCGGAGAAAGGGAAATTAAATGTATTCCGCGAACGTGTGAAATTCCACGAAACATGAAATTGCTACATAGCCGCGAGTTATGTGTCTGTTCTATGGTATCGCAAGTAATCGAACGATTTTAAATTTGAAACTTTTAATACAATTTCCAACGCAATCGGATCTCGGACCGCGTAATTAGATTCGAAGGAATTATCGTGGTATTTGTTCGACTCCATTTCCTGCTTTCTAGAAACAACATTTTCCCTTATTGATTTGTATTTGTACGTTTACACGAAGGTAGTGTAAGCTCTAGCAATACTGTGGGTTTCACGTTGAACTCTAGATTAGCAATAGATTACGTGAAATTTTTTTTTCTCAAAATATCCACGCATTTCTAGATTTGGAGGTATGGGCCTGCGAGGCCGAACGTGTGCAATGGTGTAATTTTAATTTATTTACGTGTGCACCGTAGGCTTATAAAAATTGTAATTGAAATAGTGGAAAACAACTGTTATTAGTAAACCATCTAGTTACCGATACAGAGGATCGAGTAAATCAACACCGTGGATCAGTGAGCTGCTTTTAGAGCGAAACGACCCAGATCCAGTGTACACCAGTCTTTGCGCGTTACACCAGAAAACGAGAAACACGCGCAACACGATATGAAAAGTCATCAAGCCTTCCTCGTAGCGCTATCTACCTTCAAATCTAAACTTTACCACAAACCCACACCTAGGTGGAACGCTGGCTCAGCCTTACGGGTCAACGGAACAAAGCACTTGGCCGAGCAGGAGTTCGACAAAAAGGTACCGCGCGTGCTTCGACTTCCTACAATCCACCGAACATAGCAAATCCAACTTTGCATGCATCAACACCTACGCTCAGGTGAAATGTTCGACGTTGACTACAGAAGCTCCTGCCTAAGTCTCGCTGAACCACCAAGGAAGAATTCACAATGCAAAAGTTTCCAGAGGAATGCGCAGACAGTGGGTGGTTGAAACTTCCAACATAGTGAAAAACGAGTTTCTCAAGTGGACCCGTGGAATTTTCAATCGAGAAGAAAACTCCTCGCCCGGGTCAAATAAGAATCGCCGAGAATCCAGGGCGATTCGCAGCGCGGGGCTTGCAGCTGGAACGGAGAACAGGAAAAGCCGCGAGATCGTTGGGACGGAAGGGAGGGGCCGTGACGATTTCCCTTTCAATCGGTCGGCTCGCCCTTCGCCGTTCGCGCGATCAGAGAATTCCAGATCCGCAATTGCGCGCACGTTAGGCCAGTGGCGGCTGGCACCGAGGCGGCCGACTTGCAATGAAAATCGACCGGTTCCAGGCGGTGTCGAAGAAACGTTGCAGCCGGAAGGGAAAGGGCGAGCTTCCCCTTTCTGGAGCCGCTGCTCGGGGGGTCCAGGTTCAAACGTCCCGGTAAATAGAGGGCATCCGTTGAACGATCAAAGCGCAGCGTGTAATTACGTCCCGAGAGACCCGTGTAGGTGTGCGTGTACACCGGGGAACGTTCGGTTTCGCTGCTTACGTACGGCTGAATTTTAAGTTTCACCTCGACCCGCTGTTTTACGCGCGCCGGCGACTGCTCTTGCGATATTGCTCTGGAATGGCGAATATTATAATGATCGCTGGCCAGGGAAACCAGATCGCACTAAGATGCTGTTTACGAACACAAGGGACAGAGTTACGTGGAACGATTAATCTCTGTGAGTTCTAGTTAAGAGGGGAATCCTATTCTTTCGACTAAAAAGATAGCAAAATTTAGGAATTATTTTTTAAGAAACTAGCGCTCCGATTCATCTGAAATTTGGACCATGTTTTGATGCATCTTTGAGGAAGCTGCAGTTTTTTTTTTATTAATTTCTAACCATAAACATAGTAGTTATGCATGTTCAACAATCACGCCGCGCAAAATTCACCGGCCGTTACTGTGCATTATATTTATCTACCAGGTAATCTGAAACAGAAAAATGAAACGGCGTTTTATTTTATACATATGTAGCTTGACATTGGTGAACCAGCAAAAAACAAAAAAATTATTGAGCAGGGTGGAGAGTTTTCTAACTGAAAGGTCTGAACCTTTAATTTTTGCAATCCAATTTCGCGCCGATTTTTCTATGTAGCGAAAGAAGTATAAAACTTAGCGGTATCCTGGTTCATCAAATTGAAGCTACATATGTACAAATTAGAACACCATTTCATTTTTCTGTTTCAGATTACCTGGAAGGTAAATACTATGCACATCAGTGGACGACGAGTTTTGCGCCGCGTGATGCATAACTCCTATATTTATTATTAAAAACGAATAAAAAAACTTCAACTTCTTCAAGGATGCATAAAATCATGTTCCAAATTTCAGGTGAATCGAAATGTTAGTTTCTTAAAAAATATTTCCTAAATTTTGCTATGTTTTTAGCCCATAAAATAGGATTCCCGTCTTCAACGCTGTTGGATCGGGATGACCGAGGAGGAAGTACTCTGTTCGCCGCCAGTAAAGACAAAGCGAGATCCAGTATCGGTCGGCCCTTCTAATCGCGCATTTGACCCCAAACGACGGACAATCTGCGGATCTTGGTTTCCCATTGTCGGCGCGGGTCGTAGAACTAGTACCGTAATGGGTCTTACGTAATCCCGGAGCGGCTATCGGGTCCAAGAATCTGCGTTATGCAGTTGCCTCCAGACCCGCAATCCATAATGTACATCGCGTATACATGCACCGATACGCTCGGATGTAATGCACTTTGGTAAGCGGCACGATTGCGTTTACCGCCAAGGTCGGCCGAGGAAAACGCATCCGCGTATCGTGCGTGAGAATCGATCGTAGGCGATTATCTACCACTCTTCCTTTCTTTTTTTTAAAAGAATCGTGGATGTGTATCCACCTTGTCCGAGGGAATGCTTGGCTGGGGTACCGAGTGGTGGAGAACTGCGCGAGCCTTGGGATTCTTTTAAACACTACATCGTTTTCGATGGAGATTGAAACAGTTGAGTTAATCATGCGACAGGATTAATAATACGCGGGTGATTGCAATAAAAAGAAAATTTTCTTAAAGCTAGATAGTTTACGCTGGGATTAGCCCTAATTTAAAGGAGAGAAATTGAGAATTGAAAAAATTAAAGCGTTTGAAAGAAAAAGTGACTTTTCTATTTAAATAAATTCACTTTATATCGACGAAAATAGTGTTATTAATAAAAACTAAAATTAAAATTTTAGCTTCCGTCTCAGAGTAAACTATTTATCTTTAATTTTTTTTTCTTCTTTTCGCAATCAGGTGACTGTGAGCGGTGCTACACATCACGACAACGGGAATTACATTGTCGAAAAGGTTAACAAGATTCCACGATCATTAACGAATAAGAAGAATGGCCATAAAAAAATAATCTGCAATTTTAAAGATGCCTCCTCATATCCCAAAAGAGTTTAACAATAGTATTTTAAGAAAAAATTCATAAATGTCAGCTTCTTTTGGAGCCGTTACACGAGAATCCCCTTTTAAGGCAGAACTGGGGTATTCGTCACAAATTCGCGGCAATACGTCAAATTTCACGAGCACAGACGCAAGAACACGCCGAGGCTGCGCAATCGTACGTAATGAACGACCCACTGATTTCCCTTTTGATTTATCACTCAACAGTCTCCACGTGGATACGCGGGATTCTAGTAATTACGTAAGAAATCCTCAACAACCCTGCGCAAAATAATTCCAACTATTCCGAAGCGAGCTACCGCGGTATCGAACGATATTCATCGCGAGACGTTACGCCAGGAATGAAAATATCGACGAATCTCGTATTAGAAATTCCGGCGCGTAAATATTCCTAAAACTTGAATCGGTGTGAATTTTTCCGTATTCTCGTGCCAACGTTGCGTCACTGCGTGGCGAATCAACGCAACCGAACCTCGATTTCGATTTTCCCTCGTCTTGACGGACTCCACGTACATATTTTCCAATCGCGGAGAACCGAGATCTTGATCCAAGCCCGTTCGACTTCAATTGAGGGCTCCCATGCAATAAGGGGACTAGCGCTCGAAAATAAGAAAAAGTATTGTCCAAACGCTAAGAAATATTGGAAAATTAAATGTTGTTAAACTGTATTTTATAAAATATAGTGTTGTACAGCTTGTCACGAAACATAATTTTTCTATTTACAGTTTTTTTTATCAAATAATTAGTATTCGAGATAAAAATTATAAAAATAAAAGAAATTCTTCGACTAAAGTCGAATATCTTTTTCAACATAAATTGCAAACTTGAGTAAATATTAACGGATCGTTATGAGACTTGAAACATAAAACTCAGAAAACTCTAGCGAAGTCGTAAAATGTATGCACAAAACCCTTATGTTAAAAAATGTAATAATATTTCATTAAAAAGTAACACTGGACATAACCCATGTTTTTCAATTTTCGCCGTTCAAAAAAATTTCCTTCTTGGGAAACAAAACAAAATTGCAAACCGAAATTTGGCTTCTCGCGAAAACGCACAAAGTTGCAAACCGGGATTTTATTTCTCGAACACCCCAATTTCATTTGCAACAATGTTGAAAAATTTAGGCCTTTGCAACTTTGTTGCGTTTTCGCGGGGCGTTCAATAGCTTACCTGAATACTTACCACATAGTGCACGATCGCAAGGTAAGTAACTAGTTTTGAATCATGAATGGTAAATTTTCCTTCGTGGGAAACAAAACAAAATTGCAAACCGAAATTTGGCTTCTCGCGAAAACGCACAAAGTTGCAAACCGGGATTTTATTTCTCGAACACCCCAATTTCATTTGCAACAATGTTGAAAATTTTAGGCCTTTGCAACTTTGTTGCGTTTTCGCGGGGCGTTCAATAGCTTACCTGAATACTTACCACATAGTGCACGATCGCAAGGTAAGTAACTAGTTTTGAATCATGAATGGTGAATTTTCCTTCTTGGGAAACGAAACAAAGTTGCAAACGGCAATTCGGCTTCTCGCGAAAACGCACAAAGTTGCAAACCGGGATTTTATTTCTCGAACACCCCGATTTCATTTGCAACAATGTTGAAAATTTTAGGCCTTTGCAACTTTGTTGCCTTTTCGCGGGGCGTTCAATAGCTTACCTGAATACTTACCACATAGTGCACGATCGCAAGGTAAGTAACAAGTTCTGAATCATAAAGGGTGAATTTTCCTTCGTGGGGAACGAAACAAAGTTGCAAACGGAAATTTGGCTTCCCGCGAAAACGCACAAAGTTGCAAACCGGGATTTTATTTCTCGAACACCCCAATTTCATTTGCAACAATGTTGAAAATTTTAGGCCTTTGCAACTTTGTTACGTTTTCGCGGGGCGTTCAATAGCTTACCTGAATACTTACCACATAGTGCACGATCGCAAGGTAAGTAACTAGTTTTGAATCATGAATGGTGAATTTTCCTTCTTGGGAAACGAAACAAAGTTGCAAACGGCAATTCGGCTTCTCGCGAAAACGCACAAAGTTGCAAACCGGGATTTTATTTCTCGAACACCCCGATTTCATTTGCAACAATGTTGAAAATTTTAGGCCTTTGCAACTTTGTTGCCTTTTCGCGGGGCGTTCAATAGCTTACCTGAATACTTACCACATAGTGCACGATCGCAAGGTAAGTAACAAGTTCTGAATCATAAAGGGTGAATTTTCCTTCGTGGGGAACGAAACAAAGTTGCAAACGGAAATTTGGCTTCCCGCGAAAACGCACAAAGTTGCAAACCGGGATTTTATTTCTCTAACACCCCAATTTAATTTGCAACAATACTGAAAATTTTAGGCCTTTGTAACTTTGTTGCCTTTTCGCGGGGCGTTCAATAGCTTACCTGAATACTTTCCTTCTCGAGGAAAGAAAAAAAGGTGTTGACCGAACTATTATTCTCTCTTCGATGAAGCAAGTCGCTGTTTCGAAAGGGGAGGAAGCAGTTTCGCCTTCTGAATTTTTTGTTTAGGTCTTCAAGGATCTTTATCGAAAGGCTCGAGGCAAAAACGAAAGAAGAGGTGTGAAATGTCAGCCAGAGGTGGCCGGTGTTTTTCAGTTGGAACGAAACACGTCAATGGCACTTCTTAGAACACGTTTTTTCCAATACTGGATCTGCGACAGCCGAGCCGCAACAACTGCGTGAAGTGGACGTATATGAAATAACTTTCCCCCTCGTTGCACCTCTAAATTCCTTCCTCCTTTCCACAGATATCTGCCATACATTGTCAGGGCTGGCAACAAAGCCGCCGTACAATCCGTTTCATAACAGCCAGCAGCCCGCGAAATTGCATACCGCCCACCCTCGCGCTGTATGATTACCGTGTTATTGATTTTAACGGGCGAACGCCGTGCAATTTACTGCTAAATCTCTTCGATTCATCAAGCCTGGTAACGACTACGCACCTCCGCGGCCTGTTATCCGATAGACAGCGCCCCATATCACCTCCATTGCTTCAGCCACCCGATTACTTTACACCCCCAAGCACCGAACCAACGGATTACGTTTGCATCGGCCGGCTCGGCCGGCGCGCTCTCGCCATAAATCTTCGTCAGGGGAACGCGATGGCGTTCGAACGATGCATTCCCCAGCTCGCCGCGTCGAAGTAACAGGCTTCCTGAGACAGTTTGCCGCGCTCCAGACAACGTTTATCCGGTGATTGCGGATGCCTGGTCGCACGGCCCGCGTGCGTGCACTCCGGCAGGTCCGTGTGCGCCGGCACACGAGCTGGCCGCAACGATTAATGTGCACGGTCGCTTCTGTTGCTCGGCCTGCCGCTGCATACCCTTCACCGGATTCCGATCGGATGCAGTTCGTGCGGGATATCGTTCCGTGGGATCACGATCGTTTTGTCGAGATATATCGCGGCCAATAATGATCTGAAAAGGAAAAAGAACGTAATTGGCTTCCGTCGAACGGAGCGTCCCTGTGCCACGGCCGCTGGGGCCATTGTCGGTTTACGCAGGGCCAGTGTCGAATAACTAGCCAAGGTAGAAGCACGACTTTGGTTACCGAGGATGTTGAAGAATGACATGAAGCTAGAGGAGGAATGTCTATGAAATATACGGAGACGTTTTCATTTAACGCGACACAGGGCGTACGAACAGAACTCGCGGCACTGCATCGAGTATTCAGGTTACTGTCCGCCAAGATAATGCTCGACCCACATTCGGCTTATCGGAGGTCAGGAACATGAATATGAATGCTACGCTCTGATATATGCGTTGCGCGCGTTCCTTCGGCATACCACGGTAGACGTTCGAAATTATAAGCTCACTGTCGCCACTCTTATCATTCGCGACCATTCGTTAAGCTCGCTGCACACCTGCTCCGAGTTAATCGGGCGAAAAGAAACCGATGTCTGAGAATTCAACCCCGCGGAGATTAAATGCAGCACAGTTCGAACCGAGACGAATACGTTTTCGATTTGGAGTAGTTGGGGGAAGAATGGTGGGTTTCGAGATGTGCTTGGTTTTCTTTCGACCAAGTGTGCAGCGAGTCTTATCACCGCTATCGAAACGATCTAAACTGGTACGATTTAGAACTCTAGCCGCCCACTTGTTACTAGTATATCCGTGGCAGAAATGCGGTACAAGTAGCTGTAGTCCTCCCCGAAGATTGCTTCCGTTCATATTCGTCGGAGTGCAACGACCCGAAATTTCCAACATTTACGGTGACGTTCCTTTTACCGAGGGTAATCTTCGTGGCCATTTGCGAGCGATTCGCTTATTATTAATTATACAGTCATATATTCCGCGAGCCAGTTTCGTTCCTATCGCCACCCACCATCGACGATTTCACAGGCGTATCCATGTTTGTGCGAGGGAATCGAACGGAAACATCGTTAGAAGCGGCTCGCTGCGGTTGCACAAGCGACACCTTATTTGAATATCGAGCGAGATAGATGCTCGTAAAGATCTGTCTCCTCGGGTGATCAAACGAAACGACAGGCGAGCTGCGAGACCCGTGAAATTCAAACGAGACCCCGAACTTCCGTGTTACACGCACGAAAGCCTGAAGCGAGAAACGCGTATTGAAAGAAACGCGTCGCTGTATCAATCTTGACCTGCGCAGGCGGGCACCAGCGCGCAACAATCGAGGGGATATTTCCACACTGATGCAATTACTGCGTCGATCACTGATAACTATCTCCATCACAGCCGAAGAATAAATAGATTCGAAAGTTATTTCCAGATACAGTCTTCACCTATCAAGCATAATCGATCCTCAACGCCTTCGCTGCTCGTTAAACTCTGAACAGAGCTGTTGAACTCACGAAACGACTCCCAGTCGAGGCTGTTACACAATCTCGGCGCTGGTAACCAGGCCCCGGGACCCCGGGATCGCCGGTTCCCGTCTTGGGGGCGTGCTCCTGGGGTGAAAAACAGCCACGGAGGCAGAGCCCTGGGGGGGAACGTGGGACGAGGTAGATCATTAGGCTGGTTAATGATTTTAATCTCGACGTGGAGGAATAACCGAGCAGGTGTGACCAATCTACTTGCATATAACGTGTCGCCTTGCATGCCAGTGGTAATTAGCCTGCGTTGGATTCGGATCGCTGAGAAGCTGATGAAAACTGGCAACGGATAACCGTGGACGATGAAAGCGCGAGGCATGCAAGCTCGGCTCTATTGTGCATTGCCCTCGGAATATTTAACGGCGCGGCTTCGTTTAAGGAAGGTGTCGACGTGCATCGCGGTAGCATTGATCTTGGCCATCTACCCATCCGGTCTAGAGATTTATCATCTTTCCCCGTCGATCGCCACGTGTCCCCGGGGCAATTCAAGCTCGTGTCAGCCAGCTAGACAGGAATTACTAGCGGCTCGAAACGCCCGCGGCGCCTCTTCGCGGCTCGCGCAACTAATCTTCATGGTCTGTGACCTACCGCAAGAAGTTCTCTGCCATGGCCGTGTGGAATTAACGCATGCCACGCTCGCAAGTTAGCCTTGCTATTGTTCCGTCTAGCAGGCGACTCCGTCGACAGGTTTCAACTTATAAGCAGACTATGGACGCTGATAAAAGTCGCGCGCCGGCTGATCGATCGTCCGCGGTCGATATCCGCGCTGTTTCGCTTCTAACAGTGCAATGATCTATGCGTAACGTAAGCGGGACAAGGGACTTTGGCGACAAAGTGAAGCACAATACACGGGAAAGATTAAAGACTGTCGCGGCGATGCGAAGAGAAAAGATTATAAACAATTGATTCTCATGGAGCAGCGATCAATTAATTGATTATTATTAATTTCTTCGCTTCGCCAAATGCGCGACGACCTTAAGTGTTGCATCACTCTGCATAGACTGTGCAACTGCATAATTGCGGCGCCGCGAGTTATCCACGTGAATCTTGATCAAGGGCGTGCCCCGTTAACGCGTTGATAAGGACCAGGTACAAGTCATTACCTCGAGAGTAATGGGCGATAATATCTACGCGGCGGATTTTTTTTCTAATTCCTTGCAGTCTCGCTCAATCCCTGGGGACCTATGAGTAATATTCTGGATCCGCTTCGCGGGCACACCGCGCCCTATCTATAAATACCTTGTCCGAATGTTCCGGCGATCTATTGAAATGGGTGTGTACGCTTCCAGTGAAATTTCTCACGTATCCTGTACCAGGTACCCTGCTGCATCGACACCTGGTCACGCCAACGTCGTCGCTCGCGAATTCCCATTGTGCGGGGAATTGCTTCTTTCCACTGTTCGCGCTGAAAATTCACCGGTAACAGAAATCCCGAGGCGAGCGAGCTCGCGAGCGTCCACCGTTTAAAAGGGTACGGTGGCGGGACACGCGTGGGTGGTTCTCCTGAAAAAGGCACCGAATTCACGGAACAATTACTACCCAGGTATTACTCACCGGCTAGTTTTCGTTCGCCAATTTTTTCGACTTTCACTGGTTGGAACCAGTTCCATGGAATTCTTGAAACCTGTCCGATTTGACAAAGTGCTACCCTACCGCAGTGACGTGTTTGTCACGTGGGTGTTACCTTTGGTCCCCTTGGTTCCGCTCGCATAATCCTCCGATAGAGGAACTGTCCGCCGAGATGTTCCGTTTGCGAAGATTCTTTTGGGAATGATAGGCGTGGGAAGCATTGAGCGAAAGATTGAAGGGAAAGAATAAGGAGGACCAGGTGCTATTTTGGTACCCCGGATACGCGTGCGCGTAATAAACGACCGAGAAGGCCCAGTCCAGTCTTGCACTGGCATGTTACTTCGTCTTACGTAACGCGGATCTTGATAGCCACGCGGCACAGTTACAGTTTTCACCGAGCGTACCGCTGGCAGAAAGTGAGAGCTGCAAAAGGATCAACAGGAATTCGTCCTTTTATTCTCCAAGTCGCCTGTCGCCTTCCTGAATCATATTCTGAGCCTCCTTACTCTGCGATGCTTCCCACGCCCCTCCGCATTCGTCAAACACTGTTTTAAACCTCTTAAAGCTGACGGGATCTTCGCTTCATCGGTGAGATAGATTCCTCAGAGATCGTGCAACTAATCACACTAATCAGCGAATAATCAGAGGCACAAACATCTCGAATGACACACCTCGCGCATCGAAAGGGGTGACGTTCGCCTATGCTCGACCTGTGACACCGATATAATCATTACGATCGTTAATACCAATTACAAAACAGGTTACGCGGAATTGAAAGCACAACGCGCGCGAAATGACACCACCAAGGAAACCGGAGGCTGATCTGCTCCGTGCAATTAAACAAACCCGTGCGTTTCATAGAATGCGAGCTGCCGGGGATTATAGGCGACAGTAAAAGTATACATTTTCCTTGTCAGGTTGGATATCAGGTATCCTGAGAGTCGCGTAATGCAAATATTACCGATAAACTCTGAAACTAATGCAACCGCGTGAAACGATACTCAGAGCCGCCAAAGTAGCCGCCTCATTAACCGAGGATGAATATTAATAACCCGAATAAGGGATACAACCTCGACGTCCCTGCATGGTCAATCTATCGATTCCCGATTGAAAATTAGGGACTTTCACCTGGGAAGTACGGACTTGCAGCGGAAAACCCAGGACTTGCGATTCTGCATTATTCCACCTCGCGATCTATGCAGATATCTTAGAAGATACTGTCAGTGAACACGAGTTCTCTAGATCTAAATCCAAGTAGTCCATATTCATCTACAACTAATTCGCGGGGCCCCCTTTTATTTGTTACAATTTACACCCCGCTATTAGCATACACGCGTATATCGCGCCTGACGGATGGGAAACCCCGTTCCACTTGGTTGGCCGAACGATACGATCTTTTCTACTCGAAACCACATGTAGGAGAAGTTGGAGGCACGACTCGAGGGAGGCCAATAAGACTGACGTCAACGTAACTCGTTCGATATTGAAACCTCAAACCCGTTTTACAGATCGATCGGTGTATATACCACGCTCGCGCTTGAACACTCAAAATGGAAGCATAGCGAAACGTGCTTTCGCGATTGCGCGTGAAACTGACGTTGGGAACGGTGACTTCGGAACACTCCGTGTTGCATGACAGTGGGCACTAATTATAATCGTAATATGCAATAAGTTCAGAGTAATTAACCGCGAGTAACGTGCGTACCAGTGTACGCGGGACAATTTCGTAATGAGGAACATCAGGAACTCGGGATCAGTTTCTACAGATTTAATAAATTAGTTGAATGCTTAATGCGCTGGACGACGCAGAACTCCCGCGAGATAACTTAGCCGATCGAAATGGAATGCATGTGGTAATTAAATGACGTTAAGAGCAGCAACGAAGCGAGACTATTGCGCAAACTCGAGCTGCGGAGTCGTTAAACGTTTCGGAATATGCGTATACCGAATATTTCCCTAGCCGTAAGTAGTCTTCTGATGAAATGAAGATCCTTTAAGAACCGATGAACTCGTGACTGACGGAGTCTGCGATTGAAAACATCGAGGGACTGTCGTCTGCATTCCGAGTTCCACGATCTGTTGCCAGTTATTGTTTGAAGCATGGATTATAGATTGATGCAAGGGAACAGCGGGACGCGAGTAAAGTGTAATGATGGAAAGGTGCACGGCGAGGATAAAAAGTGCGTCCTCGGGAAATGAGCAAAAACCGAGGGAGCAAATGGAGGCGATTATTATACGTACGACGTGCCGGAGAACGTTTTAGATTGACAGAACGAGTAGTAATCGGCTGCGATTTGCGTTTCATTCACGCCGAAGGGATCGCTTGTGAAAGAACGATCTGCGGCGCAGATAGACGAGATCGCGACCGATAGCACCTCGAGCCACCCGTTTCGTTCTTAATCAACCGGGCAGGTGTTCGAAACTCTATATTACGTCACGCTTTCTAAGGTTCGAGTCGCTAATGACGGGGTCTATTTTTTTCCCCCTCTCCCACCCGTTTCCAAACACCCCATCGTGACGTGCAAAATAATTACCAGGCTGTGACGGTGGGACTGTTGGCTCGCGGCTCCAATGAGCACTCAAACGAACGTTTCGGTAATAAAATTGTCGTGTCTCGACGCCAATTACGATCACCGAATAAGACTGAACGCGCACTGCGGTCATAAAATACGGAGCATGCCTGAAATGGTAACAAGTTATTCAGTGTCTGGGTGTGAGGCAGGTCAGGGATCAAGCTGAGTCACACGAGCGTTAAACACGTTTTATAATTGAGGAACTTGATGACTTGTGGAAGCTGCTGGAAGTCGTTGAGTTTCTGCCGAAAGGAAGTAGCATTGACACCAAAGTATTGTAATTGATACTGGCATTTTGATTCATTCAAAATTGACAGATCAATCCACACCCCTGATTATCAGATTACTTACAACTGCGATTGATCTAGTCAGTTCGCGACATTTTAACGATCGATTAGTCAGTATCTTTTTAAGCTAGCAGGATTAATGTGCCCCGGGGTATAACGGGCGTATGATTAATAATCATGTTCGATCACTGGCAATGTTTCATTTAGGATTTAAAGGGTGTACGACACTTAGCCCGCAGGGAAACGGGAGATTATAAATCCCACTTTGCTGTAACCATGAAATATTATAGCGCTGAGTATATCGCATAGATCGTGAGTCGGTTTCGTAACTTTTCACCAAAGAATCGCATTAAACGGTGGACCGTTAATCAATTCTTTATAAGACAGACCATTGAATCACGCGTAACTGTTCTTACGCAGGTATCACTGTTTGCGATCAGGAAGTACTTTGATTTCTATACTTTTACAAAGCTCGAAAAGATAATAGTCACGGGTGAACGTTCGCCATGTGATCTACCGCACGTGTACTCGTAATTACTACTGCTCATAGCTAGACATGTGTGAAAGAAGTGTCCCTAAGCAATCCTAAATAAAACGAAGCAGCAACGTTGATATTCGCACAAATCAAACACAATCACATGGGAATTGAAATTATCTGCAAAGGATTTCTACTAGACTGTGATCATTATTGCGTTACTAAATCGACCGATCGCAGACTCGCAGCGAGGAATCACCGAGGTGCAGTTTCTTCCAAGTAGTAACAGCGTATCATTTAGCAAACGGAACGCCCCACCGTTCAGTTATCTCCTTTAACGAATCTGGAGGCGTCGTTTATTAAGTAAATTAACATTACAAATCCATCTCTGTTCCCCAATTCCATACACTATGAACACCAGCAAAGTCTCGCCAAGGTTATAGACGAAAATTGAGATCGGCCTAGCCCACGGAAAGCGGCTACACGACTGGAAAATCGTCTGGTGATTGAAAGAAACGAAATCAGGAAATGTCTCTGCCCGCACGTAAAAATTTCCGAGCGCAAAATTCTCCCGCTTTCCCGACCCGTCGACTTTTACGCGTTATTTCATTCACTCGTGTTGCATAATTATTTCGCGATAATTTCCTACACGTGCCTCCGACTGTGCCCGATAAATTACAACACCAATTACGGCTGTTCAATTAGCTCTCCTCTCGCGGTTTATCAACAGAGGATTCTTCCGACCAAACGCATCCGATGACTTACAATAAAATTCGTATTCGATACGAGTGCAGGTGAGGGCCAATTTCACAGCAATTACAAGTGTCTTTTTTTCTCAGTCACTGTTAACGATCGAAGCCAAAATCCCCGTTGGAAGATTCTCCTGACAGAGTTTACTTATGTCGATTAAAGGAGAAGAAGAAAGATCCGTCGTTCACCGTGCGTATAAATAATAATCGTCGCAAGATACGAATAGGACTTGACAGCGCCGCGATCTGCGCCGCAGAAGGGCTCGCGTGGAAGTCTCACGATCCCGCGTTTCCTCTCGAAATGCCGGCGAGGAGGAGTTGTCGTGCCTCCTCGTTAGTCCCGCAGCTCGGTCGAAAATGCACGCGCGCATATATGTGTATCTGCATAAAGTGCCAGCGCTCTATTTACTAGCCCCGGCAGCGCGCACGTTTGCCGTGTTATACAACCTATCCTGCACATTATGTATTATAATGTGTAACGGTATGCGGCTGTATCGTGGGTAAATAGTGTGTGGTAGGTGTGGCGATAGAGCACCGTACGGCCATTGGCTTTCGATTGGCGGGGTGCACGCGCGAAATGAAAGTGAATTCCCTATATAAAGGGTGGTTTTCCTCCAATGCGACAGAACCAATTTAATTTACCAGACAAGACGCACTAGCCAAAGTATTAGCCAGTCGGTCAACCATGAGGGCCCTGGTACGTCTAACATAAGTCTCGCGTCGGTCGCAGTAAACAGCTTCTCTCTCTCTCTCTCTCTCTCTCTTGTGATACCGAGAACTATCAGTGATTTATCGATCTACGAAAATCGTCGGGATTCGTTTCAATCGTATCGACAGTTTGCTTTTTTTTCTGTGAACGTTCGGTGGAGATGCGCAATTGAAGTTGTCCCTTCGAGTTGCTTCCAACTTCGAATTTAATTTGAACTACGTTGAAACAAGTCGAATCCACGGGAACAGTTCTCGACCGAGTATCAAAACTATCTTCAGAGGTCTATGATTTCTCGTTTAAGGTATGTTTGATGCTGATCTCCGCGGCGTTCGCCGGCGACGAAAAGGCGGTCCAGAAACGTGGCCTGCTGGGTTTGGGTTTGGGAGGCTGGAATGGTGGCTATGATGATGGCCTCCTCGGTGGCCAGCTTGGTGGTGGCTTCGGACACGGCAAAATTGCAGTTGCAGTCGCCGACAGGCCTGTCGCCGTTCCAGTCGGGATTCCACAACCATACCCTGTCCCCGTGGACCGACCAGTTGCCGTGAAGGTGAGAAATCGTATACGCGAAGTTCCTTGATAGTCTACTCAAGTCTCCTGACTCTGAACTTTTCTCATAATCTTCTGGAGCATAGAGATTAAAGCGCAGCTTCGATGCCATTTGATTTTCGTCGGTTACCAGGAAATTTGATTCTCTTCCAGGTACCAGTCGCGGTTCCCCACCCAGTGCCGGTCCCGATTGCGGTCCCAGTTCCCAAGCCATACCCAGTGATCCAAACCCAAACCATCACGGTCCCCGTCGAAAAGCCCGTCCCCATCTCGGTTCCAGTCAAGGTGCCAGTGCCGGTGCCTGCCCCATACCCCGTCCAGGTGAGTCAAAACGATCGATACTCTCGATTGCCTACGTAATTCCGTTAATTAACCGTGTGCCACTGTTTGATTGCAACCACGATACCGGCTACCGTAGTCGTGGCAGAGACTCTCTCGTGGTTTCTGTTCTTCTTCGTGGCGTCTGTCCTCATTGTTAGTCGCGTCGACAACGGTGGCTGAATTGCCGTTTTAAGTTTAGCTTGAGAAGTTATCTTCGAAGTAGCAAGCAGGATGGAATATAGATTCGCAAAATATTTCACCGCTCTGTTCGCGCTTGCAGGTACCGGTCCCTCATGCAGTTCCAGTCGAGGTCCCCAGGCCCGTTCCAGTCGCAGTTCCACAGCCGATCCTCGTTAAACAGTCGGTTCCCGTTCTCGTTAAGGAACATGGTCTCAGTCTCGGACACGGTGCTGGTATTGGACTTGGCGGTCTTAGTGTTGGTCTTGGACACGGTCTCGGTCTGGGACACGGTCTCTACTAGATAAATTTTTTCTCTCCCCTCCCCCAAAACCTGCCACCACCCTCGTCATTCGCCCAACCGCCCCACCCCGACGTCGCGGAAGACATCGTGACGAGCGCTGTACCAAAACACTTTCTCCTTCCACCGTAGCAATTACGATTCATGCAATAAATCGATTTTATAAATGTTTTTTTATACATCAGTCTCACATTTTATTCGCCGATCGCCTTATCCCTGTTTACGCGGCCGAAACCGTCGACACCGAAACGCGGCGGAGCTAATTGCCTCCTTATCAATCGCTCCACCTCTCCCATCGAGAACGATCATTATCGTCATTGAATATGCACGATGCAGTCATGTATTAAAACACATTTTACGATCGTGTCGCAACGTCGTGCTCTCGAAGGATTATCGGAGCGCTCGAATTACACCGACCAGTTACCTTTCCGATCCTTTTTCCGTCGCATTAATGCCGGCCGCCGCAAAGAAAAAAAAAAACGTTCGAATCGATGCGTGATTCCTTGAAAGCGGCGCTGCTCTAGCTTTATAAATTCATGCGTGACGAGGTTGACGCAACGGGGTCCTTCTAGGATAACGTCGAAGGCGCGAATGCCGATCGTAAAAACGTTAAACGTGCCGCGGTGGAAAACGGCGCGGCGTCCCGACGGCATGGAATATCCGCGGTATTAATTACGTGCGAACGAAGCGTTTCGACACTTCCTCGCGCGACAAGCCATTACTATACTTTTGCCCAGCGCTATCTGATCCCTCATTGTGTAGAAACTACCCACGAGGGCCCCGGCGTTCCCGCCTCGGAGCCTTGGCTGCGATTTCGCGCGATCTGGGAACCTCCCCGATCATCGTTTTTTCCTCTCCTCTTTTCAGGCATCTCACGGCGCGCGGGTAGAATGCAGGTCGCCGCGCGCACTTTCCTCCGACTTTTCACTTATCTTCGTTTACACGCGCAGGGCTTCGCCGCGAACGAAACGGTTGCGGAGAGGATTTTCCGGGAAAGGGACTCGCTAACGAAGCGCATGCAAGCCTTTTCACTAGATCGTTCCCGGTGATCTCGAGTTTCAGGGAAGATAACGCAATGTACACTTCTTTGTGTTTCGTATCTCTATGGAAATATTAGCGTGGTTATGAAATTATAGAAAACGTATTGGTGGCCAAGTGTTTATCTGCAGAGTGGCATCTTAGGAATCGGGAGTCGAGAGTTTTCCACTGCAAGTCCTCGCTTCGAAGCGGCAAGTCCTATATTCCGACACCCGAAAAAGTCATCGTCAGGCGAGGGCGAGTTCTCCGAGGCTCGACCGCATCTTCGACTTTGTACCACGCATCTTGCACTGTGCCATTCATCTCCGTTCACTTCTGATGAATGTATACAACCGGCTATTAATTTTTAGAAAGTACCATGCACTGCCTATCGTTACCTGCAACGTACCACATTCCGATCATATTACAGGATCTGCTAATTAACGTCATCCTTAATCGCCGACCTTGCCACTGTGTCTGTATAGAAACTCGCTATGGGTACAGAAATAACAGCCGACAGGAACTATTTCGTACACCTCTAATCCTCGCGATCCAACCTACCGTCGACAGGGTAAATAAAGATGTCAGGCACAGAATTAATCGATCCATTTGCAAATTATTTGAAAGTTAGAAACCGAGGAACATCGTGGCTGGACCAATCGAGGCACACCGGTTGACGAAACCTGCGAAGCGGTTACACGACGACGATCGATGAAAGCATAGGCCAGCCGGCACTCAGCTCTCTTCTACATGCTAGATTATTTAACGAGCCAAGTGAAAAACGAGCGACTTACTGTCGCCGAGAGGCCGAAAGATTATACGACACTCCTCTTTCTTTTTTTTTCAACGTCAGACGCGTGAATAACCGCGCAATTATGTAAGGGCCATCCGAGGCGTACGTTTCTGAAAGTAATGTAACGATAAAAACGAGTTTCTTTCACGTAACTTATATCGCGATCCGTGAATTTCAGGTCAAATTCCATTCGTCGGGTTAATTTCGCGCGGGTTTGCTTGCTCGCGACAGGGGATCGCGTTCGGCTGCGTGGGAAGGATCTAGTGTTTTCGCGGAAATAATGAAATAACAAACTGATCGGCCTCTACGAATTCATTAAGCGTGATCTATTCGATTTTTATGTAAATACAGTTGCAGCTGAAACAGGCCTCCGGAATAATTGATTTCGACAAATTTCTACCATTTGTCTTCCGCTCCCCCGTGCAGTTTATATTCCCAGAAACAATTAAATAATTTATAACGTGGCACGACCGCTACACCATAAATCACCCCGGATTCATTCAACCTCGCAATTTTCTCGAATGCAAGTTCCCCGCAACGGTTGCCTCGCCAAAGTGTTAATAGATTCATTCGAAAAGTAACAGTGAAACGCTTCGACTCTATCGATGCTTGTCGCGTTGCGAAACGCTAGGGGACATCATTTCCTAGCCAGATGCTGCCGCCTAATTCGACATTCACGGAAGAATAACGATCCTCGAGCGCGTGGTTTCTCTCGCCAGCCGAGAAGTGACAAAATGTGAAAACAGTCAGACGTTGACGAAATCGAGAGTAATATCCATACGTGGGATTACCACACAAATATCGCCAAGGTAACTTCCACGCGGACCTCGAAACAAGTATCTCGATCGAAATGAAATTTATTCGCTCGAATTCCAGTTTAAAAAACAACCGTGACTGGCGTCCCGGCGGAAAACATCAGCGGTCGCTTAACCGCCGAAAAGGGAATTCGATGAAAACTTGGGCTCGACTTGAAAATAAAATTAGCTCGTCGACTGTTTACGTGTTCCGGAATTTCACGTCGGTTGCCCAATCGAACCTCTTCGAGTAGTCTCCAGTGTCGCGATCGAACGATATCGACATCGACCACGGAACAAAGGTCCGACTTTCTTTCGGCTGTTCACGCCGGCGAAGTGAAACCCGACGGCGCCGTTTCGGCCTGCAGTATCGATCAATGGCTTGATTTTCATGACAATAAACGGCCAGGACAATGTCGCTGATCGGTACGATAGGGGGAGGCAACGCAATTCGTACGTGAAATCCTGCCACGTATCTGCACGCGACGAGACAATCGCTGGTTACAAGCGACAGGGGAACGCGTGCAACAGTTCCGAGCATTTCCAGCGGAGCAAATTGCTTCCCTTTTCACGCGCACGGCGTCTAATAGGCACGTAAACACGGCTGATCGATACCGCACCTGCAACATAATAACATCGTTTAACCGTCGCGCAGTGGACTTTGAGTGTCGCAAGTCCGCGCACGAAAGCTGCAAGTCCTTAGTTTTCCATCGCGGCACCGTAGTTCGAGGTTCAAAGTCCCTAGTTTTCTATCGCAGACATGCACTTTCAAATATCTTCTGTCATTTTGGCAACGCCTCCTCGGGCGTTACTCGGTTCGCAAAGGTAACAGCGACCGCCGGCACCCCACCCCGCCTAGGTAAACGCAACTGCGACGCGGGATCCTCGTCGATTTCGTTGCACCGCGGCGCGGTTGCGCAGTCGCGAAGAACGGGCCCATCGCGAGGCGCGCAACAAACGGGCCGCGGAGGTTCGCGCGTCGGAAAGGGAGGGAAAAGGACAAAGCCAGTTTCCGGTGTCGAAACCAGCCGCGGAGACGATTTATGCAACGTACTACGCGCGTACTCCGTGCCAGCGGTTTCTGCGCGGCTACGTTACTCCAGGGATCGTGCTTCTTTCCGATCCAGTCCCGTCGATTAGGCGAAAGCAGTCGGGGATACGAGCGAGAGGCCCCACTGCGCGGAGTGGTAAATGGGCGGCGACGTCCACGAAGGACAGGTGAATTCGAAAGCATCGCGCTCACCGAGAAGGAAAAAAAATATGTACCACCTTATGGAGGGCCCCAAGGTTGCGCCAAGTTCAGAACGACGCCCATGGCTGAACTTGAGCAGCCAGTTTACCTTCTCTCCCTTTCGCGGCTCCGCATGCCCGCGAAGATTGCTCTCATATGCGCGCATTTTTTTTTCCACCTCGGTGAAGGTACCCTCGGATCACGGCTGCACGCAAGAAACAAGTCACGCGCAACTGGACGGTTAATGTTGCTCCGGGCGCTGGCGACCTTGTAACACTAAACATTATCTACGCGAAGCTTCCAAGGGGTCAGGAGAATTAGTTTATCCCGATCAATGTAATGAATCATCGATGTGAACCGCGCAGAACAACAATCGACTTAATAAGAACAAGGTGAACCGGAGGGACTTGATGTTCAGAATCTAATCGACTCATCCCGGCTGGAATGCCGGGCGTCCTGCTCCCCCGCCTCAAACAAAGCAGACGGGGGTCCTTCTGCATAAATTCGGAACAAAGAAACACCCCTTTCTCCCCCCTCGCCCGCGCTGTTCCACGTTCGTTAGGCTGCTTCGCCTATTCCAATATCGCAAACCAGTATCCCTAACAGGAGAATCCTTCAGCGTTATTCGAAATGTCTGACGCAAAATGTGAAACTCATGCTGTTAGCAGGCAACTATTAATTATAAGGACTCGCGGTGCTGTTGAAGCAGGTTGAGAGTTCAAGGTCAGTCAGAAGAGTCCTTTTACACGTTGCATCGAAATTGCAGTGAATTTCTAATTGAATACTCGATATTCGATAAGCTGCGAATCCGGGATGAGAATTTAACTGAGACTTTTCTCTCCTGAAATAAAAATCTCAGCGACTATTTAAGAAAGGGATTAGTCGCGAGAGATGAGATTTTGGAAAATATATCCTGAAACTTCTCTCGTGAGGGTCTAGTTTCGTGGCAAAATTAGAATTTGTCTATTAGTGGAAATAAATCGTGAAATAATTGTCTCGTGAGATTAAAGCCTCGTTTAGACACTTTAATCTCTTCGAGCCACTCGTTCGATTGATTTTGGAATTAATTGTACAGTAGTCCAAGTAACTTTTGTTTTATAACCTATTCCAGGAAGTCCGATGGATATTTAACGCGCTGGTATAAAAAAATGCGCTGTAAAAGCGATATTATAAACCGACACAGGAGACTCCGGTTAAAACATTTTTTTCATCGGCTATAAGCAAACGTTTTCGAGTATCCTCATTTAAATGACGCGACATGGCTGGGTTTATTAAAAGCAGTCCACACTGTTATAATGAGTCGAATGCCAGAAGAGCGATTTAAAAAAAAGGAACTCGTTAAACTGCTTCACATCAGATACAAACACTTGGACGCGCTAAAACCGCTTTTTTCGAAATAAGAGGAAACAATCGACGTACATGGGCGATATTTTCGACCGTTGGCGTTGAAACGCCTATCTCGGAATTTTAAATATTCGTTTTTTAAAGCACCGGACTACTTGTTTTACTCCTTTCACCGAAAGATCACGGCCCACGACATTCAGCTGCCATGGCCATTGAAGGGTTTTGTAAACAGGAGCAGTGATTGGGATAGAGTCCCAGAACTGTTAGAATTCCCATCCCCGCGAACAATTTAAATTCCGCGAAGAAAAAGCCTGAAACCTATGCCAATTTTAATGGATTCAGAGAAATGCTTGACGTGCCACGGTTTTTCACTCGGGACAGGTGTTCAATTAACGAGCGAAGTTACGTGGAACCGCAAGAAATTCGTGGACTTTATGTAACACCAGGCTGCCGTCCCAAAGGGAAAGATGAAAGCCTTTCAAGCGACACATACACGCGAAACTTGACAAAAGAAAAATTTCTCCGCTTCACGAAAGCGTAAGCTACATTATCCTTATCCGCGTTCCTTTCCCACGAAGCCCGAAGCAGCCTCGGAAAAGAGAAACACCCGATTTCCCAAGCATCTCCCAGCTCGCAGACAGCAAGCGAGTAGCAGTAGGAAGAAAGAATGAACCCGCCGGAATACTTGAACAGCGATCTCTGATCGTTGACGTCACCAGGCCGTTCGACACCACCCGAACGATCCATCAGCGAGTGCACCGCGGTGAGACAGCACCCTGACGCAGCCGAGTGGATGACTAGCAGCGGACTGGTAACCAAAGACGCAAAGTATTAATCAAAGGAGAGGGGGACATAATTTATCTTTCGCAAGAAAAAAAGAGCGAGAAGAGCCTTTGCCTTGGTTCGCTTTTCGGGGAGTCCGGCTCGCTCCCCCACGCCCAATTTCTTTTCACCGTTTCTGTGGGCCCGCCAACTGCCCACCACCACCGGCCTGTTCAAGGGTTCGTCTCACCGTATAAAAGCAGAGGATCTTCTTGGTATCCCATCAGTCGCACAACCACCGACGAACCAAGTCCGATAGCACAGCACCATGAACGCCAAGGTGAGCACTAGAACTTCTGCGACAGCCCAGACGGTCCCCGGGATCTGTCTCTGCTGTGGACCACCGCCGGCAAACATTGCGAAATGGTTTAGACACCCTCTAGAACCGCCTACACATTCAGTGCCTGCTGTCTGCGACGAAATATAACCACTTCGCGCGGTTTACTCGGCAAATTTCTATAAAAGTGGCGTAATTAGACGTGTTTGACGGATCGGAGGAGAGGAGTACCTACTAACCACCCGTTGTCATCGCGAAGTGCAGTCTTGCCCGACTGAGATCGGTTCGTGAAATAGCCTGCGGGCCTTCAAGTGCTACTTCCTTCGTTTCAGCTCTTCATTGTCCTCGCCCTCGTGGCGCTAGCCCTCGCAGAGGAGATCAAGCCCGAGGCACCGACGGCAGAGACGAAAAAGGACAAACGAGGACTCCTTGGGCTAGGGTACGGGCTGGATTCTGGCTACTCGGGCCTGTCCGGCTACTCGGGCCTGTCTGGTTACTCGGGTCTGTCCGGCTACTCGGGCGTGTCCGGCTACTCCGGCCTGTCCGGCTACTCCGGCCTGCCAGCAGTTGGACTCCGCCATGGTGTGTCGACTGTCGTGACCAAGGAAGTGGCCGTTCCCGTACCACACCCCGTCGCTGTCCCCGTGGAGAGACATGTTCCCGTCGCCGTTAAGGTAAAATCCCCCTTTTGTTCGGACCCAGTCGTGCGCAAGGGCGACGAACGTAAGTGGAATATACGGGTTGAGCGTGTAAAAGTGAACGAAGCACTCGGAGGCTTAAGTAGCGGGCGAAATTCTGTCACCGAGGCGCGAAATCGGGAATGACATAATCATTCGGGACACCGCTTTGAATGTAGGTTGTTGGACCAATTCCCATTCAGTTTGAAATTCGATACGCTACTAGTATGGTAATGAAGGCGATCGGCTCGTGGAAACGAAGACCTCCAGCTTCCAATCACGCTCTGTTTATCGCGCGATTAGTACTCGACGCCTTCGTCGTCGGAAACGCTAATTAACGTCTCGATGCGAACGAGTGCGTGGATTTCGTAACCTGGGAATATTGCGAATCCCACACTTGCGCGTTAGATTCCTTAGAAGGCACGCCGAGCCGCGCGAACTTATCAATTTTAACAAAGTTATCGAATCTACTTCTGACCATCAAATAGGACGGTGCAGGATCGCAAAGCGCGAAGAGTGAAAGGATTCTAAAGACGCGCTTGTTAATTTCGGTAGAATGCTCAAGGTTTTATCTAACCGTTAGTTTGTGGTGTTCCCCAGGTGCCAGTAGCTGTCCCGGTCGACCGCCCCTACCCCGTGCACGTCCCCAAGCCCTACCCAGTCGAGGTGACCAGGCACGTCCCGGTCGCAGTCGACAGGCCAGTCCCCTACCCCGTCAGCGTTCCAGTCAAGGTCCCAGTGCCAGCTCCGTACGCCGTCAAGGTACCCCAGCCCGTCGCCGTCCCGTACGTCAAGCACATCCCGTACCCAGTCGCGCAGCCGGTCGTCGTTGAGAAGCAATACAACGGCTGGAACAACGGCTGGAACAACGGCTACTCTTCATGGTAAACAACGCATCTGTCTGTGAACATCGGGGAGCCAGCTTCGACACGCCACCAGCGAATCGACTGCTGCATCCTGCAAACCGACGCGGAAAGTTACTCGCGGGCGATACATCCCGGGATCGAGTGGAGGAGCTAAACTCGAGCGCGAGTCTCGAGCGTTCCTGAACTTCAGCTGCTAACGCGTCTACTGGAGCCGCCAGTTCCCGCAGCTCGTGTCTCGCCCCGAATCTCAGTTCACGTCCAGTGACTCGAAGATTGGCTCCCCCCCAGCTGAAGGGCGGCCGATTAACGCCCCCCCTCGCTCGTCGGTGATCCTCGAAAACGTCCCTTCCCACGAAAGTCCAGCAAATTCCATGGCGCGTCTCGCTTCGGCGACATTAGGCACAATTTTCTACCATGGAGCTTGTTTGTCAATCGCCCGTTCTATTTTTGTTTTTTTTTACGTAACTTGACGCGCGTCTCGTATCATTAAAATAAAGGTCACTCTTTTCGTACGAAAGCTGGTTGTCCTTTACTCGCCTTGAAACGATTTAAAAAGGAGCTCGCCCGGTGCCCGGTACTGGAGCATTGTTGCGAAAACGGTCACCTTGACATCATTTTATTCGCCGATCTGTCAAGTTCTCTGGCGCGCGAGACTCGCGGGGGGGTTCCGAACTCGGAGCACGGCGGAATTGCGGAATGTTTGGAGGATAGACGATTTTATCTGCTTAAGAGTGGGCGGATTCGAGAGAATACTATGAGCTGGCGACGCGTGGATCTTGGTGGGAGGAGATTGGGCAGTCGCTCGAGGATTCTCGTAATAATCGAGAGCGAAATTCGAGGATGGGGCGGGGATGAAGCGCGCGAGTGATTGGAATGATCATTAAACGAGTGAAGGGTGCAATTTACCGCTCGCGATTAACGAAATTTGCATGGGCCGCGCGGCCTACCAAATTAAGCGGACGAATTGCGCGAGCATTTTATTCCGATCGCGATATATCAGGTGCCTCGTTACCGGGGCAAAGGGGAAAGCAGCGCTGGAACAATGCGAAGGGGAAGAAAACAATCGACTTCTACAGCCGAGTCGGTCGCCTTCGGCTGACTTGCTATCACGTTATACCACTGCGACGTAATTTACAAAACGCGCACCGTTAAGGAAAATTTCGGTTCCGCGGCGAACTTGATCCACGTATCGCAATTACAATTTCGATTTCTCTTCGTCATTGATCCAACAGCCAACGTCCCACTACCAAGACAGCCGGTCGACAGCTTTCGATCGACTTCCATAAAGCAAGGGACGGGGACCGATTCCCTCGGTAATCCTGTCCGCTCGACCAGCGGCCGTTATAAATTGCTTACCGCTCCAGAAGAAGGTGGGGGCGTTCTCCGCTGGTTTGCCGCGCGGAAGGGAACTCGGAAGCGGCTTCTACCGTCGGAAATGGATCACGCGGAGACATTGAATCGCGCGCATGACTCGTGAAGCCGCGACAAGACAGGCTTTCCAATTCATTGGAGCATGACCGATCGCTTTGATCGGACCACAGAATCTGTCCGCTCCTATTATCCATTCGGACCTACTCGAATCTAGGGAGCGCGGGGACTGCGGTCAGGCTTCCCAGAGTTTACAAACGAGTACGTATCAGGTTTTATTAGAAAAAACATATCGAAAGGTAACAGGAAGCAACAAGAACAATGGGGCAAACAGAAACTTAACGAGGCAGACCGGTCGAGTGCGCCGTGCGCACGATGCGACCACGGTCCGCTCAATGATGCGCGGTGTAGTCTGGTTGAGAAGGCTGGAAGTGGCCGTGCCCAACAGCTTGCTGGTCGTATCCGCCGCCGTGGCCGTGCTCGTTCACCGTGTAGGAGCTGTAGCTCTCGGACTCGTGGCCGATGTGATCGCCAGCCGATTCGTAGCCGCCGCCACCGCCGCCTCCACCCTCGGACTCGCTGTGCGCCTGGTAAGGTATCGGGTGTGGTACCGGGTAGAAGACTGGCCTGGTAAGAGCCACTGGCTGGGGAACAGGAATCGGCTGAGGCACCGGCACTGCCTTAGGCACCAGCAAGGGTACCTGCTGCTGGATCTCGATCGGGATCGGCTTCGACACCTCGATCGGCACTGTTTCCTGGACTTTCACTAGCTTCGTGTACGGGATAGCGATCGGATGGTTCACAGGCACCGGTACGGGTATGTGGTGCGGTACCTATTCGAGGAGAAAGGTATTTCTAGATCAGCCTGCAGCGGGGCGGATCGTGGCTCTCGGTCTACGCGGTCCACGGAGAAATGGAACCAGTCGCTTTGCGGTCTGGGAGAAAGGGGTGGACGCGGTTCACTGCCAGTCGGCTACTCGAACGAGCGCCGCAACGAGTCTCGAGGAGTTCCAGCCGATCTGGGCTTCTCGTTTCAATGGTTTTCGCGCGGGGTCTGATTAGTTTCCAGTAGACTCTATGAATTCTGTGCGAGATAGCGGAGGAGATTAGCTACGGGATACAGTACGTACCTTGACTGGATACGGGACTGGAACCTTGACGACGGCGGTCTTCGTGACCTTGATGATTTTGGTCGGTATCTCCTTCAGATGGACCGATTGCGAGATGAGCTTCGGCTCACTGCCGAAACCGTGGCCTTCCAGGGAGAAATGGGAGGCCCTCGCAGCGGCCACGGCCAGCACGAACAGAAACTGCAAAGTTGCAATCACGATTGAAGGTTACTGAACTCCGCTGAACCCGATCTGGTTAAAGATCCTCCTATTCGGACCGGGTCGAAGCACGAGAAGAAAGGGAAAGTTTCGATGCCTCTACTTTAAAATACGACTCGAAGCTATTTAAGATCCTCGAGGTTTTGGTAGAAAGTTGCTGTCTACCTTCCTTCAGAACCGTGAATAGGAGCGACAGGAGTGATATCAGCTTTCAATCCAAAATCTTTTCAGCACGATGCGGAGCCTCGAATATCGATAATCTACGGCTATCGGTGGCAGCAATGGCTCCGTCGAAATACTTTCCCCAAATAGAGCATAGATCGTTTTCCTCGCACGGCGCTCTTTAACGGTCACTTTTGAGAATTCACGGCCCAGCTCGACGCCGGGACCCGAGGAAAGGGTGACAATGACAAACTACACTTCGGCTCGAGCCCTTCGATTCACTTGAGGCACACCTTCACAAGAGTCCCAGCGACGGGAAAGCAAATGAAAGGAATGGGGAATGGAATCCGTCCATCGCAGTCACGGCTCTTCTGGGTTCCCCTCTCGAAACAAGCGTCCGTGAACTCTCGTGGACGTGGATGGTGGAACTTACTAATCGAGACATCGTCATCCGGTAGCCAGGTATTAGCAGATATATTAGTAGCTTCCGATGGGACGAGTCACACTGACAATTGCAGTACCGGCAGTCGCTTATATACGAGGACCTTCACCGTCACCGATTCACGAAGAAAGCACTCTCTTTCCGACTGGCTTGCGTTCTCCAATCTTGTCTCCGCTTCTCCCCTTTTTTCCCCCTTGCTCTTCTCGCGCCAGTGGAAGTTCGACGACCGCCAACGCGTCCTATTTCTGTCGAGAGGTTTCACGTTCGGTTTCAAGTGCAATCCACGCCGATACCGCTCCGCCGGGCTCATCTTCCTCCGGGTGAACTCGAGCGGAGACAACGCTCCTGTTTCGTAACAAATCTCGCCGCGCAGCATCCCTCTGTCCGATCGCGGCACGCGTTTCTGTCGATCTCAACGGAGGGGCGAGTTCTCTGAATGAACTGGATGCACGTAGTTTGTTTCCTCTTCTCCTGTGTCACAGCTCCACGTTCCGGTATTAAGTAGCAGCGTCAGCTTTGAATAATCACAGGAGTTTCGATCTCTTGAATCGTTCGATTGCAAGTAGCCTACGCGAGACACACGACCTTGGGCAATTCGATAGCTTCGCGGTCTTTGCAATTCTTTAAGGCGACACCCCGTTGTGAGAGGGATTACAGATTCTCGAAGAGGCAGAGGATGAAATTTACAGCGGGAATTCAATTGCGAACGGCTAAGTGAACAGGAGCTGGTATCATTTATGGATGATACTCTGTCATCTTGCACCCGTGAGATCACATTGGACACGCTTTCACCGATAATTGTATCGCCTGTGTCTCAATCTTTACCGGCTGGATTTAATACATCGAGGGGCAAGAAGTTGCTCGTTGGAAAGGTTTAACTTGCGAATCCACGACGAGCAGAAATCTCAGCAACAGCTGAATGCTAATAATGGAAATAGTCGCGAGAGATGAGATTTTCGAATATATATATCATGCATCTTGTCCGATTGGAATCTAGCTTCAAGAATACCAATGATAAACTAATTAAAAGGTAATAAAGTAATCGAAAAATTGTCTCGTGAGGTTAAAGTATCGTGTGACAATTTCATTGATTTAATTGTACGATTGAATGCTAATGCCAACGTAGTTAACAAGAAAACCAGCGAAGGCCCACGAGTAAATTGCAGGAATGATTATTGAAAACCCTCCTCCCAGCGAACACGCGTCCAATCGACGTTCCTTAAATCTTCAATTACGAAGGAAGCCACGTTGCAGGAAGTAACGCTTCCTACGCCTTCTCGCGGTACGATTTCCTGTTATAAAAATGGAGAGAGTAATCGGCACGCATTTCAGCGAGACGATTCACGGCCGAGGTAGGGAACGGTGAAAGGATTACCGCTCAGAGACTGAAAGAACGTCCAAAGTAAGGGGACTAATCTGGATCATCTGGTTCTTTCTCTGCTCGCTAGCACGCTCGTTCGCGTGGACTCGCGCGAGGAAACAGCTCGCTGTCGCTGACTCCGCAGACAGCTATTGCCACATTATAGAATCAATGGGATCGTGCTCTATCGCCTCATATTTCGGTGAAGCGGAACCAGTTAGATCATCCTCGAAACGCGCCAGGTTTTGTATAATCCATTTCCACGAAGCTCCTTAGCGTTCGCCCGGTTCTTAGCACTCTCTCGTTTCTCACGTTGCGACGAGATCGATTCCGGAAAAGGTGGGCTCGATTATCCGCGGCATGGGTGTGCCGTTTAAGTAAGCGCGATGGGGAACGTTTGACCTCCGACTCGAGTGTAAAGGTAGCGAGTTTAATCGGTGACGGTGAAACGGTCCTATCGTAAGGGCGGCAGAAACCGGTTCTGCAGAAAAGCAAAAGTGAAACATTAAAATCATCGTTCGACTAGCCCTCTTTCTCCTCTCACTTTCGATGAAAGCTGCCAATCCCGCGCCAAAAACCGGCGCGGATTGATCTCTCCCACGGAACACTAGCAAAAGTGACTCGACGTTGTTCCCTCCGGAACGAATCGATCGACCATGCCCTCTCTATTTAAACGTTCGACGGCAAAGAAACATCGCAATTGCTCCGGAGGATTAAAATTTTCAAGGGAATTCGATCGCGCCACGTTGCTATTGCTTGTCAGGAATAAGAATTCTGCTCCCCTCGCTGCAAGCCTGCTCTTTTAACACTATTTCCTTGCTTTTGCGCGAGACAAAGGATCGATAAACATCTGCGGTAAAAGCAGCGCGTATCGGTTTTGTTGGTTTTGCAGGAGAAAGGCAGAAAACGGCAAAAGGTACAAATCGATGAGGAACGGGGCGAAAGATTGCGCCGTGAGAGGAATGGCCCTCAAGTTTAACGCAAAACTTGATTCCCATAATTGTGTGCGGCCACGTTCACTTCTCGCTGAGAAATATAATACAGTTGTCCGTTCTTTAGCCACTCGAATGATTAAGTTACCCAACTGCAGCCCGTGACGTCAGACATCCTTATCGCCGGCGATACATATTTCATAAGGAAGGAGTGTCTTCTTGGCGTGGATGTCGAGGAAGCGTTGTAGGCGTTGCTAAATATTTAAGAGCAGAAACATCGGAATCTTTGACGAGAAACAAGCCATCAATTATGTCATGAATTCGATATCGAAAGGGAGACAAAGTTGCACAGTCTTCCAGCCTCCCACTGTGAAGATCTTTGTGAAATATTTATCTCTAAATCGGATGAGAAACATTCAGAAAATAGCCATGCAGCGAGCAGTCTGGTAACGCGGAGTTTGCTGAATAAAATCCTCTGAATCGTTCCAGTGAAATGTGCACCGATTTGCGTGAGAGATAATAAAGATAATTAGACCACGAGCTAGGACCCTTTCCTTCCGCAACTCGCTGGTCGAGCGGTTCTTACAACTCCTGTCCATGTAAGCACACAAAATATAATATAATATCGAGGCCTCCGTCTGTTAATAGAACACTCGATCTTTCCACCGTTGCGTTTGCATTTAATTCGATTCGTGGAGATGATTAAATAGCTATGGAGACGAGTAGTAGCTATGTGAATTAAACACAGTAAACTATGATCCTCTGCGGCCCCTACTTGCTGGCAAACTTTTACTTGGCTGTCCGAGGTGAAATCTACGCGCAGGCTACACTCCAGATCCTGAACACACGATCGCCTTCCACTTTTTATTAACAGATAGAGCCACTATACTCGATAGAGTTCGGAGCTTGAATTTAAACTGAAATGTCCTGAAGCATGTACCCTTTGTGGATCATGGAGGATTTTTGGTGCTTCTACAGATACGTGGAGCGCACAAATGAATTTATTTTTCTATATTTTAGATTCTTGAAGTATTTATTTATTCTCTAATTTTATTCTAACAGTGCGGTTTGTGTAAATTGCGTTGATACGCGATTTTCCATGCGAGTTCTTTCTACTTGTTTAAACGAAATGGAAGATGCAGCTGTTTTAAATAACAATTGCATCAGGTCCCACGATTTCTCAAGCCGCCCATTCCCACCGAGATCTTCGTTATGTAATTAATGCAAGATCAGTGTTTTCGAGCAGCCAGCTTCATTCATCATGAGCGTAGAAACGAGCATACCAGATACGATAAAAAGGTTGCGAGTTTCGATGGCGTGGAATCTTCGGTGGTCAAGGCTGCAAATCCAACCTAATATGTGCGAGAAAAAGATTCATGGATGTTGGTGATCTTAAGCGAACGAGCCATGATAAATGTCATTAAAATGTCCTATCTCCAAAATGAGAAGGAAGAATGTTTATCGGAGGAATGCTATCTCAAAGAATAAACGGAGAACTAATCAAATCTCACGTCGCAATAAAAGCATTCAGTTCTTACATGAAAACCATCCCATTTTTTAACTCGCGAAGAAGTTTATTCCATAACCTTCGCGTAATAGCATTTTATTGTTATCGCGTGTTTTCGAAACCGACGACATAGCTAAATTTATTATGGTTGCCATACTTTCTCTTCCCCTGCGACCGTGGCGATCGTATCGATAGAATGCTTGTTAAAAAAAGTCGACCAACGTAGGCGTGCAGATTCTGGTGATTTACGCAAGTAAATACTTCCAGCCGGTCTATCCGCGAATTTGAAAACTGGAAGGTAGTTTTTGCGCCCGAAATCTCAGAAGAAACTGTACCGAATCATGCAAAATGGCCCCGAGTTCTCGCACGGCCAGAAATAACCATCGAGCATATCACGATCAATCCAGACACTTACATCGTCAGCTTCTCTCGCAAACTAATTTTATTCTTACCAAAAGTAACCGCGACTCGCTGGAATTCGGGGCTCCGAGAACCTAGTTCTTTAAATTGGTTCGTCGGATCCACAGATTGTAATATAATTACCCGACGAACGGCTATTTGTTATAGGCCAAGGATGAAAGACTCATAATGCATATTCATTTACAATTTAAATCTCCCAAGGAATCGTTTTTAGCGCGGCAGGTGGAACTGCATAAATACTACACAAACATTTGTAATGTCACCTTGCGGAACGACACCGAAAGCTAAACCTGCCAATCTTTTGTGCAATTTTCTTCGTGTCGTTCTAGGAATGCGAAAGAAAATTACAAAACCAGGTGTCACTTAACCATGAGAATAAAGAATCTCTAATACGACACTCGATTTAAGCTTCTAGCGTGGATGAAACACAAAGTCCACTTACAGTTTCTTTAACCGAAAAGCTTTACATAGTCGTGACGCGAGGTGGTTATCAGGAAGTGAAGCAACACTCGTGGCTGTCATTGAACTCGGTTCGATTTAACTGTCTGCCCGAAGGAATCGCATTTTAACCACAGAAAGTACTTGAACCCCTTTAGATACGCTCCATTAAACCGAACAGAATTCCGACGTTCATTATCCGAATCTTTTAAACGCTTCTTCTGCTCGCGACGAGGACCGTTAATGGGCGTGCTCGCGCCCAAGGGACCAAAATAAGGGACAGAGAGAGAGAGAAAGAGTGAGTGGAGAAGAGGAGAGAACGGTTTTGCATAAATCATCCTTGTTCCCATGGGTGCTGCTTAAATATCGAGAGTAAAAGGTGGGGAAGAACAAGAGGAAGAGGGACGGAGGGGGCCACCAATACCGAAACGAAGGATGGAATTCTGTTTTCTTCGGAGCGTGTCACAGACAGGCGAGGCACCAATACCAGCCGAGGGCTTATTCAGAAAATATTTCGTTCCCCGTGAATCTCGGCGGCGCAGGCCTTCAAGAGGAGTCAATTAAAAAATCTAGTTCTACCAATGCCAACGGATTGCGAAATCAGCTGGAGGGAGCATCGGCCAAGTATAAAAGGTGGAAATATCTTTGGGATGATACTCAACTCCTCATCCATACACCATACGGCTAACATGAGGCTCCTGCTCATCACTCTGGTAAGGATCCTCCTGTATCATCCCTTCGACCTTTCTGACGGCGCGATAACATCGCCTAAAATCTAAATCGTATATTCTACGCTCGTTTCTATTGGTTACAGATCTCTTAATACACTCTTGTCCAACTCTTAATTCTATGGCGTGGAAGCCTGAAGGGTCGGGGGTTGCAAACGGTTCCATTTAATTTCCAACATCCACCTTCGTGTTTAACCACTTTTTAGAATCTCTTCAGATCAAGTGCGCATGTCTTCTTTGTCCGCACTTGCAAGACACTGTGGACGGCTATAAATTTGCCGAGCAAAGTCACCGCGTGCTTCTCCTTTTGCCCAACACCTTCAGAATTCACCTTCGAGCTGCTAATGTCTTCGTCGAATTGAATTCATAAACAGAAAAAACTCGATCTTCCCTGAACATACATTACATTGCCTTTTAGTCGTAAAACCCACCTTGGAAAACATGTTCGCGTCAGGCTTCACAATCCTGTGATTCGAAAAATATTTCAGACCTGCTTGTCAGCTTGCCTGGCTCTGCCTCATGAAAGGCAGGCGAGGGGGATTCTGCCAGGAGATCCGCGCTATGGAACCGACTACCATCAACACCATCATCATCATCCGGAGACCGTGGTAGAGGCCGCGAAATCCATCGGTTACTCTTACAACATCCCAGACGCACCGATTACGTTGCCACAGTTCAACTATGGGCCGCCTGGCTATCAACCAGGCTTCCCTTTGAACAATGACTACTTGTCACCGATCGTTGATACCGCCAGATACTCCCTCCCGGTCTCCACTTATGGAGCAGCAGATTACGCTCACGTAATTATGATAAGCATTGCTTTTCACGGATGAATGATCGTTACATATCGGAGGACTGAGGCACCTGCCTGAAGTGACTATTAATGGAGAAACTACTATTGTGTTTTTACATAGATTCCTCAACTGACCAAGACAGTCGTAGGACCGAGCGCCCTGGGTGTGAAGACGATCTCGAGCCCCGTGGCTCCACTTCCGCTGCAAAATATTAAGGTTTGCCTACTATGTAACGTGATTCATCGCTTGATCAAATCGTCATGTATGATTGTCTAACGAACTATGGTTATTCTATGATGCAGACGGTCACTGTTTCACCACCAGCCACCTCTTATGGAACTCCCGTAGTCGACGTCCTTAGAGTAAGCTAAATTGTAACCAACGCGTTCTAGCGACTGCTAAAACAGAGAGTCAGAATTTGGTTAATAATTTTTCAGACCTCCTTCGGAACAGGCAGCCACCACGCGCTGAAGACACTCCAGACCGCGCCTGCGACCCGAGGTAAGAATCATTTTGTCTTTTTATTGAACCTCGCGAGACGTGTCTGCGAAATGTTTGGATTACGAAAGAATGTCGTTACATCTCCGATAGTGTGACAAATAGGAATGTATCTCGAATGTTGGATAATTTATGCACCGACAGTTCTCCGCGCAGCTGCTGTGAAAACAAATCGTGCTATTTTAAGAGGTTTCTCTCGTTCTGTATAGTGACTTGATAAAGGTCAAGATTGTCTACGCCGAATGTTAACGTGGCGGGGGTTTTAATAAAATTCTTTATCTCCACCTTGTCTTACAGTTACATTGAAGGACGTGCCTTCGTTCACAGCCACCGCGACGAAGAGCGTAATTGGCAATAATCTGGTCAGCGAGGGCTTACCAGGTTTCCACTCCCTCCTTGAAGGGATCAATCTTCCCAGTTACAACATCGGCTCTTATGCGCCCTCTACCTACGCGAGCTACCAGCCAGTCATTCAATCGTCTATTCCTGCAGGATTCAGCGGACTTGGATTGAAATCCGTGCATGTAGATGCACCTCTAACCTCGGTCGGAGTCGCCAAGAGCATTCCGACTACCTATCCACTGCCGCAAGCCGTTGAACTACCAAGAGCCACCCTCCATGCTCCCCACTCGCTCACGCATCTCGTCCAACGCACGCAGCCGCTGCACACACTACAGTCCGTGCAGCCTCTGCCAACTGTGCACTCTGTGCAACCTCTGCCAACTGTGCACTCTGTGCCAACAGTGTACCCCGTGCCAACTGTACACTCCGTGCCAACTGTACATACCCTGCCAGCTATAAAGTCTGTGAAGACCGTGACGCCGTTGCCCACTGTGCACTCAGTGAAGACAGTATCACCACTGCCATCGTTACCATCCGTACACTCCCTTGAGGCAGTAACACCTCTGCCACACTTGCCCTCTGCGCATTCCTACGAGGCAGTGACACCTCTGCCACAATTGCACTCGGCGCATTCCTACGAGGCAGTGACACCTCTGCCACACTTGCCCTCTGCGCATTCCTACGAGGCAGTGACACCTCTGCCACACTTGCCCTCTGCGCATTCCTACGAGGCAGTGACACCTCTGCCACAATTGCACTCTGCGCATTCCTACGAGGCAGTGACACCTCTGCCACAATTGCACTCTGCCCATTCTTACGAGGCAGTGACACCTCTGCCACAATTGCACTCTGGCCATTCCTTCGAGGCAGTAACACCTGTGCCAGATTTGTCCTCTGTTCACTCCGTGAGTACAGTATCGCCACTGCCGCACCACGCCTCTCTACACTCCGTGGACACAGTGTCGCATCTGCCGTTGGAACCAGCCCACCACCTAGACACCGTGCACCCTTCGCATTCCGTGGAGATTCTGCCACCAGTGGAGTCCCTGGAACATGGGCACTCTGTGCACGATATAGTCCACAGCAAAACAAACAACTTGTTCCAGAGGGGCCCGATAACTGACTTCATCCAGACCGTCAGCCAGAACTTGCCCTCGTTCCCTTCGTTACCCTCGTTACCCTCGTTACCCTCCTTCCCTTCTCTGCCAGGTTTCCCAGTACAGTCGTCAACCGTGTCCCCAGCGAAGCTTGCCGGTCCCCTGAACCTCCACGTGTCCGATAGCATCAGCAGAGACTCCATCACCGTCGACAACCCGTTGCTGCGCCCCGACAGCCTGCTGGACACTTCCATCGAGCAACACATCACCCCTTCCAACGGGTACATTCAACCGACAGACATCAACGGCGGATACATTTACTAAGAACGCGTTCCAAGGACTATTCGCAAGGGTTCGACGAGGTAGCCCGGGTAGATATCTGCTTCCGAAAGGAACAGACGTTGCTGCGAGGATGAAGTTTGAAGAAAGTGAAATGGTTCTCAGCTTGGACACTCAAGTCGATTTTCAGATCGTTAACTTTTTCTAAATGAAGTAGTCTGTAACTATAGTAAGTTATAGTTTTGTAACTGCGCGTTGTACACGAATCTGATAAGGTTATTCGATAGCAGAGAATACCTAGCGCTGGTATTGATGTAGAACAAAAGCGGGCACATTTTGTAAGTAAATAAAATTCTTTTATTACAAACATTGGACCACTCCGTCACAATCCTGCCAGTGTTCAACAATATCCGTTGCACTTCAACGTATCAGCCGTAGGTGTTGTTGCGCGTGTTGATACGATGAAATTATAATACAAACAAAACCGCTGTATGCTTAAGGGGGGAGGCCTACCTAGAAATTTTCGAAAAATTGACTCCTCGATTTTTATATTCTTTTCAAGTACAACATCTTGAAAATATTCCCTGAAACTGTCAAGTTAATCCGACGAAAATTGAGAAATTTATACGCGTGTAAGTTGGTAGGTGTTCCTCGGTGTAGTGCTCGGACCCAAAACCTAAAACGCGTATTCTACAAAGTCATGTTTTCAAGGTCGATGAGACACGTAACTCAAAAATTAATGAACCGATTTATCGAGGCTTTGCAGGCTCATTTTAGGGTTAAAAATCTAAGCGCCATCGGGAGCTTTTCCCTTTTCTCCAGATTTTTTCACACTCGAAGATCGAGCAATTTTTTTGCCAAATATCGATGCTTATAACTCACAAATCTTTCAATACTTTTTACCACAAAAATTTTAAAATCACCGTAAGACGTACTCTTTCCAATAGAGTAATGTTTAATAATAAAAGTTTATCGATTTTTCTAGAAAAAATTCCCAAAAAGGTATGTTGTTTTGACCGTTTAGGCAGGCCTCCCCGCTAAGGGGGAAAATACAATCTCGATAAACAGTATGAACTTTAAAAGAGGCTATCGAGCTTTGTTAACCGAAATATCCTATCGTTACCATAGATGACACTTGTTCGGAGGATTCATGTTCGACCCCGCGGGACATTTCCAAGCCTCGCTGAATTCCTTGGAGTTCCTCAAAACTCCCAGAAGCCTCACATGCCCGGGGCAATGGGAATCTTCCAGTATCCATTTCAAAGCCTTCGGTGTGTACGATTCGCACCACAGCTGAAATCAATTAAATTAAAGCGTTCGGTTATTACACAGCGCAAACAACGAGCAGCAAACGTGACAATTGCTTTAACTTTCATGGACGAGCAGAAAACGAAACATCGATCAACGATACATAAATCAATAATCGATTGCCCGCGTAATTCACGAAGAAATTTAGCAACGCCATAAATCCGACGGCTCGCGAGTCGCTCGCAAAATCACACTGTGAAATTACCATCTCCGATATTCATAACTGGTTGCTTAATATATACCGACATTTATTTAAAAAGATCCCACCTGCCTGACTAAATTTAAAAATTGCATCACTCCTACTTTGAGTCGTATAAATCCACTCCTACAAACATCTGTCTAAGTGTACCGAATGCACAAAGAAATCGTCGACGGAAATCAGAATTTCGAAAGGGAATACAATATCGTCGATGAAATCGGAAACACCGAAACTCCATCAACTGGGGGTTCGGGATTGAGTAATCGCTGGAGATGCACGGGACCAGTGCCTTACGTGTGCGAAACCGAGGAACACCAGCTGCTCGTGAGTGAGATGAGTGAATCCAGGAAGCAAGGGCTCTTCACCGTGCCTGGCCTTCCATCTTTCGTAAGCGATGACAGCCTCCCTGAGGCCCCCATTATCGGCTATGTTTTCGCCCAGCGTTCGTTCCCCATCGATGTAATCGTCTACCTATTCAGACATACTCCCGATTAACCGGTCGGCATCCGTGTAAACCAAGATAAGTGATGGTTCCGGCGAAGTGAGCCTGGCAAGCTCGAGCTTTCGTGGTACTTGACCAGACAAGAGATGAAGCTGTTACAACGACAGCAACGATAAGGAGAGCGATTTTCTGTAAAACTCTCTTGCTATCAAGATTAGATAATCTAATTTCGATAGCAATCAATCGCGAAGTGTAAATAATCTAAGGTGGACTTCCATTGTGGTAACGCAAAGCAACTAGGCAGAATAATGATTGCATGTGTCGCATTCGAAAAGAAAAAGATGCGACGATGTTGCCTCAGCGACTTTTAAATGGATTCACTTTCCTCGACTTCGTAGTAAGCGTTGTAATGTTCTATGAAACACTCGGTCTTCTCCGTGTACTCGAAGATAGTCTCGTTGGTCCACCATTGCCTCACGTTCCCGTTGCTGTCGTAGTGCCTGCCACTGTTATCGAATCCATGTGTCAACTCGTGACCCAGAACAGTGCCGATGGCCCCGTAATTGAGAGCCCTGAAATCGAGAAACTGTTATAGGTTCACGGAAACTTGCTAGGTAAACTGATTTCGATCTTACTCGAGACCCAGCTCGTAAAACGGGAATTGGAGGATTCCAGCTGGTATAGCTGCATGCGTGTTAGAAAATCAATGAGCAAACCGTTTAGTACTTATTGAACACTTAAATCGAGGAAGTGATTGTTTCCTGTAACTGTTCATCGAAATTCCTACGTACTTATATGATTGTACTGGTACGTATGAAACGCATTCACATCTGTCGGGTCGGTCGCCCAGCTGAATAAAGAAACAATAATCAAGCGGGAAATATTCCTGTACGCATACCGCGGCATTTATTACAAAACCTGCAACTCACAACGACAAGTTGTCGTAATTAATCTCGTGGATGTACTCCAGCTCAGAGACAGACATCAAACGAACGATTTGAATCATGTTGTTCAAGTACTCGGACTCCGCGAGGTCTATCTGAAAGCACGCGAGTTCATTCCTATTCGTCAATGATACATTTAAAAGCACGATAATTGAGGTCGACGAAGTGTCCCTTACGCCCTCGTAATACTCGTTAAGTATATCCTGGTCGAATAGCCAGTCGGGGAAGCCAATCTGCGACTCCATCTTCCTATTCTTCTCCAAGGTCGCAGTTTTTGTCTGCCCGTCCATCCAGTCGGTGCGTGAAACCAGCGAGGCGAAAGCTTCTTTTATGTCGTCCAGCATCTCGAACACCTTCTTGCCCTTGTCTTCTTGGAATGAAGGCTCAACGAACAGCCAGGAGACGGCCATTCCTAAATTACGAGAGAGCATCGAGTTTCGCAACGAAATCCCCAGCGACACCGTGTGCCTGGACTCGGTGCAACCTTGATCTTTAAACGGTCGTATGATCGAAAGGAAAACATCACTAACCCATCAGCTCGTTAACAGTAGAAGCGCAGAGCAGGGACTTGGACTCGCCGATCTCCACGCTGGTCAATTTTTTGATGTAGCTCGACCAAATCTTCTTCAGACTCTCGGTGGAATGAGGCACAACGATGTCGACTATCACCCACCAGATATAAGTCTCTGAAACACGAAGCTAGAATTGTGGATTACCGAGGGGAATGGGAGCCACTGGCTTCGCTTATTCACCCGAGTTCACCTAATTCGGTTTCTTCGCTTTCAGCCAAGAAAAAGGCAATGTCCTTCAAATACTCCAGGTCAGCAATCAGCACTTTGTCCTTGCCATTCAGGTCCAGAGTGTCGATATCCTTGAAGACCGACTCGATGAACGGTCGCCAGAGTGGTTTAGGCGTGAGGGACGCGTTTGCTTCCGTCACGAATTGGTCGGTGAGCTTCTGAAGATCGTCCACCGACATGTAGTCCAAGTCACTTGGCGCCTCGTTCCATATGCTCTGATTGCTCTCCAGATGGGACATCTTCGGGAATTTAAGATTTATAATCGGCCAACTACTGCCACCAGATTTCTCCAACGAGCCCCGTTAGCCGCAGGCATCACTTACGAAATAAAAAGTGCCGGTCAGTGCGAAAAGATTATCGACGACTTCCTCTAGCTCTTCCTCGTCGGGGAACGGGGTCTCCAGGCTTAAGGAGCAAGCGTCGAGGGTTCCATTGTTGAGGATCTGCTTAATGACGTCGCTCATGAACGTCGTTTCTGCCATCATCAACTCGATCATACGCATGTCGTCCGACTCGTCCTCCAGCTTCCTGAACCTCGACCTTATCGCGTGCAAACGTCTCTCCAGCTCCTTGTTACTGATAAATTAAAGGAACGCCCATTGAACGTAAGATAGTACAAAAGCAGGATCTAAGATTATACCTGGGCAGTGGGCTGCTCGTGATTGGTGTGTCAAGGACCATGATGTTGTTGCTGGTGTTCCGTGGATCGGGCATAACATCGAAGCCGAAGAAAATGTCCCTTCCCAGAACTTTCTTCACCCTCGCCATCTGCTCGACGTAACCATTAGTCTTGTTGGTAAATGCCGCAGGAATCACAGGCAGATTTAGATCTTCCAATAATTCGAACAGGGGTGTCAGTCCCAAATCGTCCACCGCGTCTGAAGCAACGACACCGAATGTCAGCTCTGATTGCTTTGAGCTTCAGCGACCAGGCAACGATCCTAATTAATCGACACTGAGCGGGTGGCAAGTTTTGAGTACATAGAGGAAACTGGTTAAGAAAACGCCAACTTACGCACGTCCATGCAGCTGTCGTACAATATCTTAGCCTGCTTCACCGCCCACGGCGCGTTGCTGTTGGTCACATTTTCTTTCAGGAGCTCCCTGATCTTCCTGAACACTCGCTCTCTGCGTTCCTCGAACCAGGAGTTCGTCAAACTGGTGTCTGGTATCGGGTGCTCGTCTGACCATTTCCCGCAGACGTATCTAGAAAGGTACAGGTTCGTTGGTGGAGAAGCGAGGATAGGTTCGGCGGATATCGCGCGATTTGCATGCGCGACAAGGCAGAGTACGTGTGCTCCTCGCAGCGATAAGGAAATAATCGTGCTGCCACTGTGATTACAACGAAAGCCCAGGTGTTCACTGATCAAACACACAGTTAGCGACTTTGCGACGTGCTATAGACACGGGGTGCTCGATCGATCCGCGGGAAAGATGTACTCACTGATAAAAATCGTCGCAGGGATCTACAGACGTGTTCATAGACCCTTTCAAACTAGCAGCTAGACGAACAGAAGTTTCGTAGAAGGTCTTAACGGTACACGGGCAAGCTTAATTAGACTTAGCAAAACGTTAACCCTTTACTCACCTATGCGAACGCAGCTCTCAGTTTCGCAGAGCTTCATCTGTTTGCTGGTCAGGTCTGCGGAAAGAAATAGATTTCATTCTTCGCGTGGCTTCGATCAAGCGACTGAAGCTTTACGCTTTCTCTGCTGCAAGCGGTAGTAATAATGGTAATTGACGAAGAATACGCAGAGGTACTCACACAATATAGAAAGTACCAGAGTCACTATGAAGAAGGCAACAGTGAGGACAATCAGGATTATCACGAGCATATTCGGTCTCCGTCTCTTGAAGCTAAAAACGGGATATGTAGTTTCAATTAGGAAATTGCTAGTTGGATACACTTCTAGTACTAGTATTCCATGATCTTACTAGGCGTGTCTGGATCTTACAGGCACCAGGTTCGCGTGGCTGCCGATCGTGTAAATCGACTGTGCCTCATCTTCTGTGAAAAAGAAAGGAAACAACATCCTGCGCGGTACATTGGCAAAATCGAAGGATGGTAAGGTGTATCATCCCTAGTAACGAAACAATCATCCTTCATTGCTATCTAATTTATTCTCCAACCTCCTGCATCTCCTTGGCTGACTCTAAACGAGCCTACTCTACTAGCAAGCTTGGTCTGAAGCATTAAGCCGGGGATCCACCTGGAAGCAAAGCTATGCTGAGTTTTAAAAAAATAGCTTCGATATATCCTTATGGAACCGTTTCCACCAGAAGCTAAGCTAAGCTGTGCAAAATCCAGACTTAGCATAGTGTAGCATAGCATAGCTTCCAGGTGGATCCCTCGCTTTAACTTCCAGGTGAAACCCCGGCTTTTAGAAGAAACAAGTGGAACACAAATGCGTATACCAAGGTTTTTACACTATATGACTCTGTGTAGCAAACTTCCTCGAAGCTTCAATCAGTGTAACTTCAAAGTCTGAAGCGCGACGCGACCACGAGCACATCAAGTTACAGCGGAGGAGTTGCGTAAAGTCGTAGAGATTCGAGGGTGGAGTAGCTACGCGATATCAGGAAGCAGTGAGTGAAAAGTGTACAGGGAGATTCTGGAGCCACACCCGTCGAAGAGATGCGACTTGGTACCCCCTGGTGAGGACAACCCCTGGCAGTTCCTCGCCGAATTTTATGGTTTTCGACCCTATCGAAGGGGTTGAAGTGCCTATTAAGAAGTAAAAAATCTTAGAGTCCCTCATTTCTCATCAGATCTTTGCGAAAACGACGCCAATTGATTCCTTACCGGGTACCAGGTCGCATCTCTTTGACGGGCGTAGCTCCAGAATCACCCTGTATAAATATACTCACTGCGCTCGTTCATGCTGAATGGCCCACTGACCGGATCGAACTGACGACACTGAACAACCTCGAGGGACAACGCCGGCTATCCATACGTTCACATTTTCCTGGTCCCTGCCAGTGGTTCTCGTTACTTCGAACCGCTCGTCAATTTTCACCTGTTCCCCGTCGTTACGTTCACCCCAGCCGCGTGTGTCGCCCCCCCCCCCCCCCTCCCATTAGAAGAATAACGCCTCTATGCGAGCATCTACGCTCGGTTATACCTTCGTGAAGTTTTAATAAACTTCTACCAGCCACTTGCTATAGAGCCCGCGAACATCTCGCGTTTAGATTCTATGCAACACAAACCGTCTTCCTAATTAACGGTGGTATAACGTGGTTACGTACCGTTCCATGAACGTGAACTTGAAGTAAAGGCGACGGGATTTCTAGGTGAACGATAGTAGAGGCTTCATTCGGATACCGGGAATCGAAGCGAGTTAAGTAGACGGGGGAAAAAAGTGTCGATAGAACGGATTAGCGGACGAGAAAGAAGCTGATTTAATTGCGCTTCGAGCCTTGGGGTGAAAGTATGAACTTTCATTTAAAAGGTTAAAAGAAACCGTAAAGATTGTTCAGGATAGTCGGGCAAATCGACCTTCGTCGTAAATTGACGTACCAAGACTTTATCATTAAAACATGCACTTCCTTGAAAGCCGTGATCGATATCGTTGTCGTTCATGCTTTCAAGAGTTTCCAAGTTTCCGCTTCACGTTCCGGAAACAATACTCGAAATTAGTGTGCAGGTTGCGACGTAGAACCTATTCGGCGGCGTTACATGGAACTGAATCAGAAACGGAGTTGCGTTTACGTAAATAGAATTTCGCAGAAGGCTAGTTACCCGCGCCGTGTTCGCGCAATTGCAATTTGTTCTTTAAAGAAAACACCGGAATGTGGTTACATTTAAATATCTTCGATAAAATTTCATAATGCTGCTTATTATATCAGTCTAATAACTTCTTTACTTCTGCCTCGTGTACGTTGCATTAATAAGAGAAAGTGGAGGGCAGTGAAAGCAATTAATTATTCCATAAAGTGGCCGGCTATCTTTTCTAACATTTACCTAGGTGCTGGATAAAACAAATTAGGTTTCCCATGATCGATTATAACGCGCAGAACGCAGCTACAGCGATCGATATTCTTATCGTGCGAATAGCTGGCAGAGTAAATAACATAATCGATGTCTCGTGCGGAAGTGACATTGTGCCATTAAATGTCAGACTCGTTGACGTCACTTCGTGCCGTTGAACCCTGCGCGAAACGTCCTAAATTAAACAGAAGCGTCCTATGAAAATTGATCGATACCTTATAATCGATTATTAAGAAACTTGGCTTCTTCTGCTCGCATTTTCAAATCACAGATTCGTTCACTTTCAAATTGGCCGCAGGCAGCGAATTCGCGAGCACTCTTTCGGTCTTTCAAGCAGCGTTTGCAATTGGAGGGCATCCAGGTGGTTAGCGAAGAAATCGTTGGCAAGATTTCCACTGAATCGTAATGACGCAGAACGCCGGAGGGAATCGCCGGAGGCGATCTGTCCGAGCACTGCAACTCTCCGCAACGTTTCCCCTCTCGATTTCATGCCCCGGATTGAACGGCACCTGACACACCCGTTTATTATAATCAGCTTTTCAGGGAAGTCGCCGCGTGACCGAGGGAGACGTTCCCCGGGCCGGCGATCTTTCAAATGCGAATCAACAGTGCGCGATAATCCATCGATGAATGCACGAGCAGCAACTGGACATGAAAATCGGACAATAGAATTTCTCCAACGGACTGCTCGCGTTAATTGGTTCTGCGTGCTGAATTGCGTAAGGATCATTGAAATTCACGCTTAATGTAATTAGACGCGCGCTCTGCCCTTCCGTAATGTTCGAAGCGTTTTGTCCGCGCTCTCTCCGCCGGGTAAAACGACCAGCAAGAACTTCCCGCATAATTTATTATGCGAGAATACGAGTGTCAAGTTGATTATGCAACCAAGTGAAATGCAAGGTAGAACAGTAATTGATGTATCTCATATAAGAAACGTGCCATCAGGCAATCGCCGAGCGATTATATCGTTTATCGATTTTTGTACAATAAAATTCTTGCCCGCGTTCGAAACGAAGACTGATAGGAATCGATTGGAAGGCAATTGAATTAAATTCATCATATGATACGCGATGCAGACTAATCCAAATGCTTAAGTGATTTCGTCGTATCCCAAACTGACTCATTGCGCGGTTCCACGATCGTTTTCCTTGTCTTTTTTCCTATGATATCCGTGTCAGACGATTTACGAATCATACCGCTTTCTCGTTGCACAATTCTTACGACGTAACCTTCTCAGCGTTCCTTTTTTTTCAAACAACTGCAGCCGTAAAGATGGTTGCAAAATGGAAACTTCGTTAATGCTACGTAGTAAGACTGATGGCATAATCCTGACTGCTTCCGCGAGGCTTGCGCGTTCAACGAAGAGATGTGAAGGAAGGTAATTCAGGGAAACTCACGTTCCATCAAGTGTTCCAAGTTCGAATTAGGAGGAGCTTTTTTAAATCCACAGATTTCTCGAGTGTCTGCGGAAGTTTTCTCCATTTCAGGCTCGGCACCTTTGGACACTTGGAGTGGTGGCTGCACGATAGTCTTCCAAGTATATAAATTTCCAAATTCTGTGCGAGCTAAAGCTTTTGTGGGGAAAAAGCGAATCGATGTGTTTTTCTCCCAACGCGAAGCTCTGTGAAAACGATGGCAGGGGTTGAACGTTTCTGTTTGCGCCATCGGTTACCCTGGCGACATTGGATTGATTCGTATCGTAGGACTTCCGTTTTGCACGCGCTTGGGAGTGTATGCGAGTGCTTGTCAATTTTCACAGACAGTGGCAATATGAGGAAACAGAAGAGGAACTTTGATGACCTAGAAATCGCTAAGTCCAAGTAACGCTTTAAGGGGTAATGACACTGTAGAGTCCGGAAAAGTAGCTTGATTTTGAGGTCTTTTATTGTACATACCTTCAAGTAAGATGACAATTTTTTTAAAATTTTTTTAATACAAAATGGTGGGGTGTCACAGCTCAACAGAAGAAGCTTCTTCTGAAAAATAGTGTTCCACGGTCGGAAAAATTCCTCCTACAATTTTTAACCTAGAACAAAAAACCAAAAATTTTTCAGCTCCGTATAAGATTATCTCGGGAAGTACACGAGGAAATTAAAAAATACTGCTTTTTGTAAGAATGGCGAGTGATTGATCAAAACGTTTCATTTTGAGGTGAAAAGTGACGTGAAAAATTGTTGAAACGTTTTGTTCAATTACGCACCATTCTTACAAAAAGCAGTATTTTTTAATTTCCTCATATACTTCCCGCGATAACCTTATCTGGAAGTAAAAAATTTTTGGTTCTTTATTTTAGGTAAAAAATTGTAGGAGAAATCTTTCCAGCCGCGGAACACTGTTTTCCAGAAGACGCTTCTTTTGCTAAGCTGTGGCGCCGCCATTTAGTGTTAAAAAACTTTAAAAAAAAATTTCATCATACTTCAAGGTATGTACAATAAAGGCCCCCAAACGGATTTTGTATTCCACCACTATACTCGCATAAAAAATTCTCAAAATCAGGCTGCTTTTCAGAGCTCTACCGTGGCATCACCCCTCAAGTAGATTTTCAACGAACGTCTACCTTAATCTACGATCAACGGAAACCGTCCAGAGAAGCGAGGGACGAGAGAAAATAATCACACCTTCTTTGTTTATCACAAGACATAAAAATTAACTTTTATTAGAAAATAAATAAAAGTGTTGTTGCAGAAGTAATGGTAGCGGGAGGGGTAGTAGGCGGAAAGAAGGAAAGAGAATATACAATGGAGGCTCCGATGTCGTGGTGTCCTCTTCGACGTCACATGCCGCACAAGAATTTCAACGTGTAACCAAAGGGTTTGGCTGGGGTTCTACGAAGTGGGATAGAGGGGTGGTGAGATTGTAAAGAAGTCGCTGCGCCCTCGCGAGGGTGTATCGCATGTAGCTGCTCTATTAAGAACAAAAGAACATAAGTAGACATTTTGTTTTTAAAAAAAAAAAGGGAGAGAGAGAGATTGGCTGCCTGGTCTGAGGTCTTTGGGTGGTCCAGAACGCTCGCCGATCCCGAGGCTGTCGATGTTGACGATCTTCAGACTCCTCGAGACTTCGCGCCCTTCGTCTAACGCTCCTTTTAGCTGGATAATACTGATTTGCCCTTCCGACTCTCCCTTCCCCGGGCGAATTCCGTTTGACGAAGCAGAGGTCCACGCTCCCACGGGGGACGAAGGACACGAGGCCTGGCCGAGCTGCCACCTGACGACGCGGACGCTTTAAAGGTGTATATCGTCTCGGGCTTCTTTCCCGCCGAGAGAATTTCGATGATTGGCCGTGGTTATCGTTGTGTATCGTAAGGCGTCGCTACGTGAAGCACCTCGGGACGGCTCGCCCAGGATGGATCACCCTGGACCAGCGTGTTCAGATGGTGCCGCGCGGAACCTTAATCCCAGGGTTGGTGGACGGGAGCCTTGACCACCTTCAGCACCGGCTCCACGTACTCCTCGACGGCGATCAGATGGGGCTTGACGATGGCAGGGCTGTGGTACGGTATTCTGTTCACCTGGCTATGGACCTTGATGTTCAAGGGCTGGGGATGCAGGGGCGGGATCGGCTGCTGCTGGGGGACCTGGATCGCGTGCACCACTTGCGGAGCGTGTACCTAGAGGAATCATTTGAAACGTCAGTATCGAATCGTTCCGCGAAACTCGGGGTGCGATGTAGAAAAGGGAACTTCGTGAATGTGTCTCTATGGATGATAATTATTCACTTGTTGTCCGTGACTTTTACGCGCTGTTTACGTGAAACTTACAGTGGCCACTTTCACGCGATTATGTGCCCTGTTGAGAGGCTATGGTATCGGTTTCTTTACCCGATCATGTTTCCTATAGAAAGTTCCTCGTTCGGTAGGGAAATGGTGTCGGCGCTGGAAGCGGCAGGCTACGAATGGCTCAAGGGACACCGTAACCGATTTCTAAATTGATTAAGCGATACTGTGGGAAACGTGGAAATCGTTGTATAAGAAGCGAGAACTGGAGCGACTCGTTACGGGACTTAATTGCGCGAGGGATCCGAGTGGCTGGCAGGCTACTCGGCCGCGGTTTCGTCAGTAGGTTCGTAGGTCCTCGAACTGATCAGGGATTTAATTAGACGATGATTAAGGTTCGATTCCGTCCCCTGGAAAGTTACGTTGCGCGACTGGTGACCAGCGGTCTGCGTTACACGAACCATTAATCATGGGAAATGAGGAGGTAGCTGTGACGCGGTAGTTAGGCAAATCACCGGCGGTGGACAATAACGATGACGGAAGACGGCAGCCTGGATGATCGATTTAGAAAGAAACTTTTAGGAACGCGGAACAGAGTGTCTTCGGTGAGGCTGATCGGAAACTCTCAGCTTTCTACCATTCTAGTGCAACCCGCTCTGAGAGTCCGAAGCTATCAGGAGCGGAATATTAGAATTGCTGGGCAGCCCGCTGCCCGTCGCTGGCAAGTAGGTAGCCCGCGACGCTACGGTGTTAGAGACTTGGTGTACCAAGAGAGATGAAGGAAGATCGATGACGTTATCTGTCGTTACCTGATGGAATCGCCCCTCGCATCGTGTTTGTCATTACCTGAGGCACTGCCACCTTCACGTACGAAGGTTGTGCAGCGACCTTCACGTACGAAGGTGCTTGCCAAGGAGCAGGTGCTTGCCAAGGTGCAGCTGCCTGCCAAGGTTCAGGCGCTGGCCACGGTTGCGAAACCTAAGCGTTTGAAAATCACCATTTCGTATTCAGTGCGATCGGATTTCTCGGGGGTCCCGAGCTAGATAACTTTGGTTACGTTTTGGTTACTGGCCGCCGAGTGTGTCCAGTCACTCGGTTTGTCGAGGAACGAAGAGAACAGCGAGAGACCAAGATTGTTCCGGAGGATCGAACGATGAACCATGAAGAAGAGATAGAACGTTAGACGATTATGAAGAGAATATCGAAGGGTCTCCCTTCTCGTCGAATTCCCTGCAGCCCAAGCTCTGTCGGCTGAGACTTGGGCGTCGAATAGTCGCCACCGAATTAATGAGTAATTAATCGAAGAACAGAGAACGTCGCCACCAGCAGTTTGTTAATAGATTAGGGAGCCGAGCAAGTCGGAGCTACTGCGGCAGGTAGCCCGCAGTACTGCTTCGACAATGTTACTCCGACGCTAGGCTCCCAAAGGCAGAGAACTTGGAAGTTCTCGAGGTGTTGCGAGAAAAGATGATAACGGCTGTCGGAGGAGCGTGGCGCGAGACGCGACGAAACAATTCGCGCTTGTAATGTTTCGAGGCAGCGCTAGAGGCAGACTTCCGTTACGCCGAATGTAGGAAATTATTAGAAGGTTGTTACGCAACATGCAATGGTTAAACTGAAATTTTCTAATGGTAATAGAAACGGCATGGAAGACTACGCGTAGCCTCGCGATTTACCGGAGATCGCAATCGAGCCACGGAATATTCAAAGACCCGCGCTTTTCACTTACCGGCGCAGCCCATGGGATCACTCCGGGGTAGGCACTGGCGGCGGCCACCATGGCGAACAGAACAATCTGCAATTGCACAAAGACAATTTACCAATTCCCCCATAACCTATCGAAACTAATAAAGGCACTCCAGAGCACCCACTGCCTCGAGCAATCTCAAACTAATCAACGACTATAATGCTCCTCAGGATTCCCTTAGTACCAGAAAATAAATAAAAGATAAGGAAAATATAGCCACCGTTTCGAAAATATTCTTTATTAAAAGCTTCCCTCTCGGAGAGCAAGTCTGAGACCTACGGTCTCGTGACTAAGCCTGAAGCTCAACAGCGAACGACTAACAGGTTGGAGACTTACGACGAACTTCATTGTAGGCGATTTTTCTTGTGCTGTACACGGGAAAACACTACGTATCTGAGGGGCGACGCAGTATGCTTTTATAGCGGTGCCCTGCCCAGGCCCAGGGAGCCAAGATGAGGCGGGGGCACAACGATTGCATTGCATACGGACCCCTTTCACCAATAGCGTTCGACCCTTTCGGACCCCTTATTCGGCGCTCGGCTGACCGCAGAGAACAGTTCCACTTCCGGCAACCGCGACGGCACCCTCGAAAAACGAAAATCCTGGCCCGTGAGACCTCTTCGCCTAGGAATAAACGATCGTCACAGATTGACCTGGTTCCATTGCCACTGCATAGAACTCGCGGCTCGTCGATCCAGAAAAACGTCGAGAGATTACAGCGGTCGAAAGATTCATCGACGATTCCGCGTGTGTACCTTTCGCTTGAATAATTACTTCGTTACTATCTGGTGCTCTGTTTTTTTTCTATCAGTTAATTAGAGAATATTATCCTACGCGTTTGACTCGAAAAGACCGTTGCATAAGCTGGGTAAAAAATTGATCGGCCTTCCTGCGTAGTTTCTACGCCTGCGCGGTGAAGGGGATATTCATAAAGGGGAAGATAATATTTGTCCGCGATTAGTCCGCATCATGGCAAGCCAGCTTTTCTCTCGGCGTCATTGTTTCCCTCGCGTCCGTTCAATTACAATCTGGCCGTCGATCATCCCGGCGCAGCAATAAGAAACGAATTGCACAACGGAAAATGAAGCGCGACTTCCGGCTGTATTGACGTAACGCGTATCGCAGCGATGTTTCGCCGAGTATTTTGTGAAATTTCCCGGCGAGATCTTGCCTTTTCCACTGCATGGTAATTTTCCCGACCCCGTTCGCCTTCGTTCCGACGTGCTCCGTTACCTTCCTCGACCATGCCCCCTTGTCTTCGACATCTATCATTGCTACTCGCGATCGTGATCTACCGTAATTGACCCTGCTCTTCCGATCGAATCTCTCTTCGATCGGCGTCCCCCGGTTGCGCAACCTTCGCTAAAATCCAATTGCTCTCGGCAAGAAATCCTTAGCAACGCGCCGCCGCCAGCTAAAACGTATCACCGCGAGCGGCAAAAAAAGCCACCGAGGTGCCCTACAGTTTTATTGTTCCCCGTTCGCAGCGAGCATTGTGCCAACGTGAAATTAGAACGTACCGCGTTTTTCTCGGACGCCACCACGGTGGATTTAATTCGGCCAGGAAAAAAGGGCATCGAATCGCTCCGTTCCCCGACCCGGGCAGATAGGAATCACTCGGTCACCATAATTCCGTCCCATACGCATCTTAATGGAAGGACATGGCGCAAAAGCGCGCTGTCGCAACGTTTCGCGGCGCGTGGAATAATCGGTGGAAAAGGGAAATTGATCTCGCGGGCTGATTACGTTAGTTTGAAAGGAAGTTGTAGCACGAATTCTATCCAGAGAGCTATCGAAATCATATTTAGAAGAACGGTCCTAGCGCGTAAATGTATTCCGGATTTAATCTTGGAAGGAGAGGAGTTGAAGGGATAAGAATGTTTGTATTATAATACAAATTCAATAAAATTCATTAGGTGATTAGAAAAATTTATTTGAACAATAAAATCAAATAAAATTCTTTTCTTTTTACAAAGCCCCTTCTTTGAGGGCTGACGTGCCCCCCCCCCCCCCCCCCCTCTGGGTGCTCCATTGCTTGGGAGAATATCCTTCCAACGCGGAGTCTCGTTAAAAGAAATATTATGCAACCGCCAGGGGAAAAGAGTTTCTATGTGACCAACGCGGGTGCATTTCAGTTAGAATTTTCATCTCTCCCACCCTATTTAGATCAATTATCCAGCGGGTCTCGCTAATAGGCAGGGCTTTACGACTCGCCAATTTCGTAAGCGCTGTAAACGCTAGATCGATGTAACCTAACGAGCCGACGCGCTGCGAGCGGTAAATGCAGCTAATTCTGGGCCGTGGGTTTGCATTGTTCAGATTCGCATAAAGCCGGCTGCATCTTTAATTAGTAGCTTTGCGCTACGTTAGAATCAACCGGTCCGCGATCGATTGATCCTTCGATAACCGTGCTCCTGAAAACCGCTACGAAGAAGTGTTAAAGCAGCGGCAAATCGGATAAAAGGATTTCGCGGAATCAATTCGCGCCACTTGTTACGCAAGAGATTTTTGTCGCGTCGGCGATTACGACGGTGCTATCGACGTCTACTCTCGAGACAGAAAGTAGAAACAGATTCTGGTTTAAGAGGATGAAATAACGTCTTCGGCTCGTCGAAAAACTCGCCCCTAAGGACAGCCACGCTCTCCTACGTGATCTTCAGAGACGAAGGTTGCTGCGATTCGCGAAGTTTCCACCTTGGCACGGTTTCCCTAAGGCGACTTTTCCCGCTACCTTTGGCCTGCTAGATCTCCTTTTCCAGAGAACCTGCCCGCCCTTTACATGGGCGTGCAGGTTGGCCAATCTTCGCAACGCCAGGGAAACGCTTTGACCCGCTGGTCCGCCAGCGGTTCAAACAAAACGCCACGCGTCCCCAGCGATTATATTTCAGAAGTGATTATCTAACGGTAAAGCGAGCATTCGCTTTTTAGGAGGAGGAAAGTTTTTTTTTCAGGAAAAAGCCAGACGGAATGGTTCGATCTGTACGGCAATTATTGCGTTTCCCGCGGAGTAATAATAGCATTCCTCTGTGTTTCGCAGGGAACAAGTCATGTCTTCATTAGGAGTGATTCAGGTTTCTCGGGCCTTAATTAACAGTGACTCAGATCGGTGTGAAAATTAAATCCGACTGTTCGATCCACTGTTAATCGTGGAATTACAATGATCAACCAGTAAATGGCCAGGACCTGATTTTCTTAGGTGGGCAAAGATAAACTGAGGTAGAACTGCTATAAATTGCTTAAATTGGTCAACATTTAGGCATTATAAGAATGAATTTTTATTCTATTTGAGAATACGTTCGTTTCATTCGCAATTCTCATTCGAGATTATGGGAATAAAGATTTAATTCGAACGATGCCCGACTCTGAATTAGACCTAGCGACAGTTGACTAGCGTAAGTACACCTTGTTAGTCGGACGATTTACTACGCAATCCGTGTTTCAGCAACACCTGTTACAGATGCTGCGTTTTTACCATTCCATGTTGGGCCCGGGTTCCCAGGGACCCACCTTTGTTTCCGCGAATGGCAGGGAAATCGACGGGACTTTTCGTGCGAATCTCCCCGGATCTCCTCCTCCGGGCCTTCTCCGGGTGCGCTCCGTTTTTTTGTTTCCTTTTCAAACTGATTAGCAAATTATGCGGGAATGGCCGACTGCCTTGCCAGTCGCCACACGGTGCTTTGCGCAATCCCGGCCTGTTGCGCTCGTTGTTTCTGGACGCGAACCGCGCAGAGACGGAAAGACAACCCCGCGCGGATCACGGCGGGCTCGCGGGAGTGCTTGCAAAATCTCGAAAGTCCAGCAATCCGGGTTGTCCGTTTTAACAGCGCTCTGCCACGGCCTGGATTAAAAATGTAACTTTCGTCCGCGGGTTTACGCTTCCGTGGCGATCATTTTGCAAGCGCGGCAGTCCATCTAATGGCACCTCCTCTCTCTCTCTCTCTCTCTCTCTCCCGATTTTAGGCAATTAACTCGGTAATATCGTGGAATTCTTTCCTGATTGCGCATCGTAGCTTCCGAATATAATTTACAGTTGAGTAATAAAGAGACGCCGGCCTCTGTTCGGTTGAAAAGCGATTGTAATCTTCGCTGGAGCATGAAATCGTAATTTAATTTCACGTACGATCGTGCCCCACATCAATCACGATATTCTACCAAGAATTATGCCGATTCCGGTAATAAACTGCGCGTTCAATGGTCCGAAACATCGCTGCCTTCCATGTCCTGCAATGACGCACTCGGGATTTAATTTTCTTTTTACGAAGCTCTGGAATTAATTCAGTCGTGGTTACATTAATACCCTTTTCCCTTTTTCTTTTAGGGGTGCCAGGACCCTTTAACCCCCCTCTGGGTGCGCCACCGATGACCTGATCCCACCCGAGGCGCGAGTTAAGTATCCCACTGATGCATATGAAATCTCTATTTAATCGAGGAAGCACGTTTAAAATTATCTATCTCGTGCCATTCGTGAGCGGGCAGAGTGACGTAAAAAATTAATCTGCTGCCGACGCAATTTGATTTGAATTCAGTCCAATCGCTTGCTAATGAGCCGAGATAGCGTAACACGATTGCCAGCGCGATTACCATTCATTAGTGGTTCTCCTTATACAGAGTCTTCCAGAATCGTGAAATCTTTCAGAAGCCCGCTCTTGCCCATCGAAACTACTTGTCAGAGATCCGCGGGCCAGTTCCGAATGCGCGATCATCGAAAAGACATACAGCGTTGCGTCAAAGCGCGCGTTCGAAAGAAATTCACGCTCGGCCGAGCGAGCAGAAACTCGAAACGCGCCGGGAGTTTCCCATGGGCGAAGAGAAAAATGATCCAACTTCGTGATTACCGTCTAATTTAACTCTGCCCCGTCGAGGAAGCTCCGCGTTCAACGGATTGGGTAATCGGCTCGCTCGGATAAAATCGCTCGGCTGGCGCGCCTCAGAGCCACGGAGAGAATTAAGGCGAGAACAGAAGGCACGGACGGTCATCCAGATCAGATCTGGCGAATAGGGAACGAGCCCGCGAGTGCTTATCAATCTTCGCTGTTTAACCTGGGACTTGTAAAACAGATACCCCACCGTCGCGCCCTAGTTCCTCCTGCCAATCGTAGAATTTTCGAGCTATTCTCTTCCGCGAGTTTGATCGCTCGCTCTTCGTGCGTTCAATTATGTAGAAATTGCTCGGTGTAGCGGCGATCGTCAAGGTTCCTTGCTGGACTATCCGAGGAAACGGTTCCCTCCCTTTCTAAGGTGGTACTTGAAGGGAAAATTGAAGTTGCGGGTGAACGCATATCAAGCTCGAGGAGTAAACATTGTAACCGTTACGCGTACCACTCGTTTCTGTTGCCACTTATACCGCGTTCTATAATTATTAATGCTAATAAACCAATGCAGAGGACGTTTATTTAACGACGGGACCGTATGGTCGCTTAAATTACCTGCGCGCTTTTCCTCCGGTGGGACGCGGATATTATAGAAAGGCCGTGAGCAACTGGGCGTACCGATCACGAGCGAAAAAATCGCAATCAAGTATCCCCGAAGCGATGCGAATCGAAGCTGTCAACACCCCCTGCGCGGGAAAGTGTCAGCTCTATCGCGAGGCGGCTGGCGAAACCTCTGATTACTGCAAAATCTGACCACGCTCCGATCATCTATGAATAACGCAATTACACGGAGCGGCGGTGCTCGAGTTTTTACCCCGCATTAGGTTCTCACAGATCACCGGGAAAGATGAATCATACCGTGGTGCAGCGAAGTCACTCGCACCCCCGGAGCCGTGAAATAACAATTATCCCGGGACTTCTTTGCCCGAAGTGAACGCTTCTGAATTCCCCAGCAATAATTGGGTAGGGGTCTGGCGAAACTGTGCGCCGATTTATCGCCCCTCAATACTTTCAATCAGCGTTCTAGCAGATTTGCATGTTACGTTAAAGCGTGCAAGCGCGTAAATCACTTAAATCCTATCCTCATTTATCGCATAGAAATCGATCTGCATGGGTGAAAACGAGCAGCTGTAACGAGCAATTAAGTGGCTGCAAATCGGCAAGGGAACCTGATGTAAATAAACTTTCATGCATTTTAAACCTGTTGCATTTAGCTGCGTCTTAAGCGTAGGAGTCCATGAAATCTACTATGTGCAAAGCTACTTTCATTCATCTCGACGTTTTTTAGACGGTTTCGTCGAGGCGCGGCCCCTCGACGATGGCAATTTGCTTCGCAGGATGATCATTATGTCGTAAATCGTCCTGGCACGATCCATACGCGACGCTGGGAGCACTTCGAAGGATCGTGAGGCTAAACGTCCCAGCCAGGCCGTTTCCAATACATTCCTCGTGCAGTTCTCTGCCCGGCGGGTTGCTGAATTTGTCCTCGCGAACCTAGATCGTGCCCGATCGACGAACGGCAGAATGTGATTTCTTGTTCCTCCGGCGGTCGCGTTTCTTGACGTTCGCCAACTGGACATTGCCGAGGGGGGTAACGTAACGGGTGACCTGGCAATCAGAATCACCTGCTGGGGCTTTTGCCTGCCTCCGAACGACAAGGCTCCGTCGTTTCATTTTGAACGGGTACAGAAGACAGTGGAATCACCAGGGGTTGCAAAGAAATCGACGAAGGTGAAGAAAGTAGCAGCAGGAAGGACTCGCGTTAAGCAAATTTTCGAAATTTCAATACGTCAATTCCACGTTTAAAAGATCAGAGACAGATTTGGAAATTTGGCGAGCATAGGATGACAAGCGTCTGCCGCCCCTTTCGTGAAATATCATCAAATATGTTAATGTGAACGAGTCGGGCAATTTTAGAATTAATTAAATATGATATCTCACATATGAGTTATTGCTAATTTACTAGATGGGAAAGAATTGAATTGTTTTTGAAGCTGTCTTAAGGGGTCCTTAAGGGGGATCAAAAACCAAAAGAAGTCGAAAATTGACAAAATTGTAGAACTTAGGAAAAGAAGTACGATTTTGTAGGAAATTTTTTAATCTATTTATGGAACATTGAAGAGGGTGTATGTTTAAAGGCAAGTCGATTGGTTGAGTAGTTTTCTCTATAAATTTTTTTCGTATCTTCAAAAGTTAAATATTATGCCCTAAAAAAGTTCAAAATGATTTGCTTCGTAATTTCTCCAGAAAAGATGCCCAAAAATCGGCTATGTTTCAGCGTTGCCTAAGGTATAGTCCTCCCTTAAGTTAAGGCGTAAGACATTTTAGGGGAGAAGGGGTCACGAATTTCTTACGCTTTCTTACAAGGGGGAAGAGGGAGTCAAGTAATATTTTTTTAACCTAATTTTCAATATAAAAATAGCCTAAAAAACAATGTTTCGTCGCTCACACGAAACCGAGTTAAATGAATTATATAAACCTTTAAAAGAATTATAATAACTAAAAAAAACGCAATTCAAAAATATCACACAATTTTAAAATATATTAAAAATATGATTAAGAAAAAATCTTTGAAAATAGCTTCATTTTTCGGCCGATTAAAGTAGAATGACCCCTTGACAGCCCCCAAGCCTCTGTGTTAAAACATTTTCCATTTTCATTCCCCAAAATTAATTGCCCTAGGCCTACTCACCTTATATCCAAATCCACCCCTGTAAAGGACATACAGTGGTTTCGAATTAAAGAAGACAAAATAAAAGGAATTCTCGCTCCTGCGCGATGGTAACAGAAACAACATTGCCTTCTAACTACAAGTATTGTGAATTAAACCAGCCCGAAGTTTTTTCCAGACCGCTACCCGCCACGAATCAAATTTGCGAAACCTGGCGTGTATCAGCGACATAAAAAAAAATAGCATCGTTAGCCAGCGACTTGCAACATTACGGAGCGCGGTTCGGGGAATAGCAAAATGCGATTCCTAATTCTTCTGCATTCCTGGCCGCTGGCACTGAACGGTGCCTCAGGGACCACGTACCGGGTGATTCGACAGTTGGTCGCAGGTGTCCTGCTAAAGATCGAGTGCAGAAGAGAGCATTGAAATCATAGAAGCTTCTCCATCGAGACTACGCGATGGCAAATGATCCAGATCACCCCCTAAATGATGGAAAGCTGGCCCCCGAGAGGGAAACATAATCGAATTGAACGTAGACGACACCTGGCCACCGCGAAATTAAGCTCGGCGCGTAGATTCTGATCGTTCACCGCGAGCCAACTGCTCCAGATTCGCGGTCCCAAGGATGGCGATTGCAACAAACCCGCGGTGGATGCCCCAGGGCAGCACGGATTCCCATATCTGCGAGCACCATGCACGCCAACGAGCTTAGAAAGTAAAGTTCCAGGCGACGGGGCTACGCCTTCGGCTGCTGGCCGCTTAATTATTTAATTATATAGCAGCCACGGTGGCGGGAACCGGGTTGCGGAACAGGGGAGTCCGAGCCACCCCTCTTGCACAGCCAGATCGAACCTCCACCCTCTACTCTCCTCCGGAGACGATCATTGTTTACGACTTAGAAGGGTGCTTCCGAATGGAGAACGATCCGCCTGATTAATCTTTCGACCTAATCTCAAAACCACCTAAGCGGTGGCATCGGTGAACGACGTGAATCCACAGAATGATGTTATTAGCAGAAAGGTAGAGGTCAAGTTGATCTCGTCACTTCCCGCTCATCCCCGCGGCAATTTATTAATTGAAGGAGCCTGCGGTCAGCTGCTAGGAGGGACGAGGGACATTGGAGGAACTGGTACACGGCATTATCTCATCTGGTCGCAGCAGAGCCCCGGGCAATGACTTTGAGAGCGACAAATATGGAAAGGACGCGTCTTGCGAGCTTCAGCGCGCGACATAGTTGGGCGAATGGCATTCCTGTACGATGCCGTTCACTCCGAGCTATCAGCGCTCATTGTTACCGCCGTTTGGACTGGAAACTAAATAGCCAGGCCCGCCGCGCATAAACGTTTCCCTTGATTTACGGTCGGCACCGTTCTCCGAAGTCTCTCCTCCGATAACGCTACGCCCGCTGCCTCCAGGCGGCCCCCGAAGCGACGCCTCGGCCGTTTCAAGCCGATGCGCCTGGCTCGGAGCTGACGGTCGCGTCGGACACCTCTGTGCGTGATGATAAACCAGCCAGAACCGGATGGCTCGACGTGCTGGAGTACCCGAAGCCTTTTTTACTCCTGATCATAATTTCCCAGCGACCGCGTTACGAAATGACGATAAAGCGGTGCCGCGTAAGGTGAAGATCTGCACGCGATCCTAATCAAGATTCGCGCGCGCGGCCAGCGTAATGCGCGGGCTCGAGCAGAATACCCCTCCCCCCCCCCTTTTTCCGCGGAAACTCGTCCATCAAGCGACCACGAAATCTATCGAGCGTGTTCCGGCAGGGGCCCACCGAGCGCGCACGCTGAATTACGAATGGTGATGACGCTGCGCGCAACCACTTTCATCGCGAAAGCGTGGCGATCGGTATAGAAAAGTGTATTACATCCCGGAAGAAAATCTACGCGCCGGTTACCGCAACAGGGAATCGGTTGCCTCGTAAAATCTTGCATTAAACAGTTCGTAACTAAATTGCATCGCTCCGGCTCGCGGCCGAAAGCGTGTACGGTTTCTCTCCCCTTTGTGAAACGGGAAATCTCTCCTCTGCCACGCAATTCGGACAGCGATATCGAAATATGTGCACCGTTTCCTTAGCAACTTTCTGCCGATTCACCTGCGCAAGTCCAAGTTTCTTCTATTCAGTGGCGAGCTCGGGGTTTAATCTTGAGGGGGAGCCGAGTCGAACGAATAAACATATTTTCAATGCAAATTCATTTAAATTTGTTAGGGGAGAATAAAAATTTACAGTTTTAGTTTTCATATCTTTTTACACAGCCCCTTCTTTGGGGGGTGCCAGGACCCCTTGGCACCTCTCCGGGTGCGTCACTGCTTCTGTTCTATAGAATTTAGTAGATATTATTAGTTGTGGAAGTTGTACACAGCGGAAGAATTGAAGAGACTCTAAGCTCTTTGAGAATTCCCACGATTAGTTTCAAGTTCAATTTGATTACGATAAAAGTGTAGCATCTTGATTGAACCTGGATGTCTGCTAGGCGAGTTATGCAATGCAGAGTCCAACGGCGGAACGGATACCGGTCTCTATGACAATGCGTTTTTTCAGAACACCAATTATTTTTAGAAAGGAGCCATAATACGCTTAATAACATCTGTGGCTGAGAAGTTTTATGCCACGGAATCCGGCAGCGCTTACAAGACTTCGAGAAAACGCCCTCGACCGGCCAATGCTGAACTTACGCATGATTTATCGTCATTCCTGGAGATCACTATCGATCCGCGAAGAAATGCCACCAAACCGAGCGAAAGAATTTTTGCCACAATGTTGAGAGCTACGCCGCTCGCTAATTAAACTGTTCAGCCACCCATTTTTTCCTTCGAAGGCCTACGATTTCATTAAAATCGTGGCTGATCTATTATCGCCATTCTAATCGAATTTGTATCGTAATTTTGAACCACACTACGGCAAAGTGCCTTTAAAGAATTACGCCGTGCAGAAAAAAGACGCGAGACTTCTTTGTTTCACAGTAAAATTTTGAAGAGCCCTTGTGGAAATCGCTGTAACTGCGCAAACATCAAATTCTATACTACAGTATTACCGTTGGCAGGTAGAACATTTTCTGATATTTTTCTTTTTAATTTTGCCACTCACAGTGTTTTCTACGACTCTTCAATTATTTCACTCTAATTTGACACGTATAAAATTACAATTACACCAGCAACAGCAATAAAGGATTATCTTCTATTTACTTAACTGCTGCAATGTCGAGAAAAACGTTTGCATGCTGTTTGTTTAGGTTAGAAACGCGTGCGCGTGTCGACTAGGCATCGGTCCGTTGATTTATTCCGTTGAATTAAACATTAATCGCTTAAAATTACACCACGATAATCCCAGACATGCAACAATTTAACGCTTGTCTGTGCCAAATATCCTACGGAAAATCTAAAAAGAAACTTCTGCCTTCTGTTGTAACTTCCTCCCGTTTTAAAACGACTATTGTCCTCGCGTAGAATACGCGTCGCCCTCTAAAGGTGCGTTTAAACCAAACGAACGAATGCTCGTTCGCCCCACACATCGACAAAATTCAAGTAAAAAGTTGCAAGTGAAGATTGCCGTTTACACTAAATGAGCACGAATTTTGTCGATGCGTGGGGCGAACGAGTATTCGTTCGTTTGTTCTAAACGCAGCTTTATGGAAACATTGATTTCCCAACGATCCCTTCAGCTACATCCTTCCAGAGAATTTGACAATCAGCTATTAGCTAATAATATATTTCGTAGATTCCGCAGTAGGGTGCGCTGGAATAGCTTATTTCACCGCAAATGGCCGCTACATTAAAAAAAACAATATCAACTGCGGGCTAAAGTATCGTATTTCATATTCTCGTGTAAGTTCGACGTTTCTGCACATCCGAGCGTGAAAAATTAGCGGCATGTTGTTTCTAGACAGTAATGAAGCTCGCCAGGATGAGGTACGTCGAAAGCATTATTCACTTTAAGCTGCCGTAAACAGTGCGCTCTCCTAATTCCAGGTTACACTGTTTGTCCCTATGACATATTTTTTGCATTTTCAAGAACATTCTTCTATGTTCTGGCCACCGCGACAAAGTTTCCCCTAAAGGCACTTAAGAGTACGCGCAGCGTTCGGTATCATGTACCCTCCTTTCACGCTTTTTACACAGCACACAAACGTTTTGCAGGAAAGCGCCAGTGAAAATGTTTCTGACGATTATCCGAGGATACCTATCTCTATGGATGAGCCAAAGGAGTGGACTTACACAATGCGGAGACATATGCAGGTATATTACACATATATAATTAATAAATAAACTCTGGAATCAGAGCCTGAAGGACTACGATTTTATACAAGGAATCAACTAACTGTGGGTGGTTTTCGCAGTCGCTCCTCAAGCTTCAGATCATCTTAAGCGTTAGGCATTCTTTATTAGTCTACTAAGGTCGGATTCAGATATATTGGCCGGTCGATTCATTTTCGCGAACAGCAATCAAGGAGAAATCAGCCACCGTCGTCTGACGATCGTGAATTTGTCAGTTCGAGTTGCGTGGCACAGGAAGGGTATTGTGGAGTAACGCTGTGTGGCTCCACTTGAACCTGGCTGTTTGGCTGTTATTTATTCTTAGCGTAATCAATTTTGTGTTGGTTATGAAGCTGTGCGTTGACCGATACTAGATGAAGCTATCGAGAAAAAATCAATTGTTCTGACCAATAAAACTCTTGAATTTTTCCTGAACTAACGCACACCTATTCTGATGTATGTATTTCTACGTTAAGAACTCGGTTTGGCCTGCACGTCGGGAGCTTGGCACTGTCCCCACCACTTCTGACTCACTCTTGTTCTGCGAAGGCGAGAGCAAGATGAAACAAGAGAGAGTCAGAAAACATTGAGAAAAGGAGCACCGACGCAGGCAAGCAATATGGTGGGAGAATACCCCTCATGAAACTCACCAGCCAAAATATTTGAATTCGACCTTAGTAAACTAGTGCTCAAGGTGACCTTAACCTTAACGATGTATCGGACGTACAATATTAGACAAATGTATATGAAATTTGAAATACTTGAATATCTACGCCTTACGCATTGTAAATCTAGATGTAAGAAACTCGAACGACAGTTGGAGTCTTATTTTTACTCCTAGGAAGGTATCTTTCACTTCGCAAATGCTTTCTGAAGCATTATTTGCTAAACTTTTGGCAGTGAAAATGCCCCGAATTCACAATTTTCTCAAGTTATAATTTATTTCTTTAAAACGGTGTAGTGAAAACAATTGAAACTCTGCAGATATTTTCATCTACCCATATACTACACGTAAAAAAAAATTGAAAACATTGGTACCATTTCTTCAACATTTTTTCAGCAGTCTTAACTGTCAAGATTGTCTGTTTCCATAAGACTAAGTGTAATATGAGTGAAAATTAAAATCGTTATAGCTCAGCTACCGTTTAGTGAATTCGTTTAAAATTTTTGCAGCACATCAGGAAGATTAGAAAGAACAATCTTAAAAATTTTCATTAACTTGGTACCATTTTGAAGATAGGTCCAGTACATTCTTCAGAAGCGACTGTGAATACCGCCCTGTAACTCTATAACAAATGGAAATAAACACTTCTGTGAATATTACTTTAACACGTCGCCTGAGGGTTTACTGTATTTATTATACCAATTAGGTGCACATATGTCTTTTAAATTAATAATTATCTTCCATCAGGAGGTCGTACCTGGATTATATCTCGGCCCGTACAGTGCAGCTATTCGGTCGAAGCTACAATGCCTACTGGAGCACGGCATAACTCACATAGTCTGCGTTAGACACCACACAGAAGCAAATTTTATAAAGCCCAACTTTCCTGACAAATTCCAGTACATAATATTAAAACTTCTACTAATAAGAGCCTGGATAAAATGATAGCCGATATCCATAACGCGTTCGCTTAACGTTTGCCAGACACCGCTGATGATCATTTTATCCGGGTCTCCCGGTGCACCTCTCTCGCAATTCCTCTTGATAAATCGTATTGCAGGTACCTCGTCTTGGACATCGCCGACACTGTGACGGAAAACATTATCCACCACTTTCAGCAAGTTAAAGCGTTTATCGACGAGGGTTTGAGCTCCGGGGGCCAAGTTTTGGTTCACAGTAACGCCGGGATATCGAGATCCGCGGCATTGGTCTTGGCGTATGTTATGGAAACATATGGGCTCTCGCAAACGTACATTTCTATTTTACGAAAAGCAGTGAAATGTTTGCAGGAGCGGCCGCTGTACTGAAACGTAACGTCTTCTTTCAGGCGCGCGTACGCAATGGTGCACCAGAAAAGGTTCTGTATAAATCCTAATGAAGGCTTCATGGCACAGTTGAGGGAGTACGAGCCTATCTACCAAGCGCAGAAGATACTGAGGAACGGGCAACAGAGTTCGGTGAGACAGCGGAGTAAAAGAACCATACATCAAATGGACGCTGAACGAGTGGAAGATAGGTGCGACGAAATGGACAGTTGATGTTAATTGTGAGGATGTCGAAGCTACCAAAAGACTTATTCCTAGATTAGACGAAGCCAGGCCCGAATTAAGAGTTTTGGGGCCCGGGGCTATCAAACCTTCGAGGCCCCCCCGTGTTTGATTTTTGGGGCCCAGGGCTATCAAACCTTCGAGGCCCCTCGTGGTTGAACAGCGGGTGGGGGGTGGGTGTGAGCTAATCGCTTAGAACGGGGCCCTCCCCTGAAGGTGGAGCCCCCCCTAGCCCCCCCTTTAATCCGGGCCTGGACGAAGCGACGTAGACTTGACAAAGAAGTAGCATGCTATGTATTGTCATGTCCTGAGGAATACCTAAGCATACAGGCATATTGTGAAATCAAACATTAACTGTTAATACGATAAGTGACGATCGAAGATTCTATTGCAACGCGACCTTACGCGTAGTAGTTAAACCAATTGTTTACCCAGACGAGCAAGGCATAACTTTCGAGGTTCCATCTGAATTCCAGACTACAGTAATCAATAAATTGTAAACGACTCTTAAAACATACGCCAGCATAGATACTAATGATACCTTTTATTTATTGAGCATTTAAGTTGTTTATAACTTGTTATACACTTGCAAACGAAATATAAATAATATTTTTAAGTCCTTCATTATTTACTGTCACAGAATAATATCCCGCATCTATTTCTGCCAGTATGCTAACTTCCAGGCAATACGCGAACTAAATCAAACAAGCTACAAAAAAAAAACTCTAATAATAAGTTTTGTATTTATTTCATACGCGCTTGCATTTTTTATGCAATACATAGCTTCTCGAAGGTAACATAATGAATTGGATTAATCGGATAGTTATACAATTCTTGCTGGGAGCAGCACGCAAATTATGTTCTCGCCCTTTTCATCCACGAGTTGCCATTTCACGGTGACGGAAAGCTGCAATTTAATCGAGAATTATGAACGTAACTTCGATAACTGATGTATAACTCAAAGTACCTTCGGGTAAGATTTCAGCACTGGTAACGTGGTGTGATAATTATATGGTCCACCCTGAGTTAGAGGACACGTGAGCCCTGATTCAGAGTTTGCACAGGCATTTGCGCCTGGTAATGGGAAAGGTATAGGAATATCCATTATAACGCCGTGCACAATTGCAACGACTGATGAGACATCTTTATCTGTAACAACAAACATCCTTTACCTTTCACCTGCTCCACATTCAAAATTATACAGTGGCGGATTTAGGGACAAAGGCCCAAGTGGCAAACGTTCTGAGGGGCCCTTTTTCGGGAAAATGAAGAGGTAGAAAGTTTATTAAAAACGGGGGGGATATAGTGTTTGGATAAAGTTATAATTTTTTTTCTAAGCTGGGGCTCTGTTGGCAGGGACCCAGATGGCAACTGCTCATCGGCCGCTTGTTAAATCCGCCACTTCTACATGTTTTGTAGAAGTATACTCACCAGTTGTAAAATCTATCTCGATCGATGCATTTGTATTTCGCACCAAATCGCAAACAGATTTGCTCATATCACATCCTTTCAAAGTTACCGATGTAAACTTTCCGACCTTCGAGCCTGTGTAAGAAGAAGACAAATGTGTTGTACGGATTACTCGGTTTAATAACATTCGTAAGAAATTGTGCGACTACTAACGTGCCGAATCATTGTCTTAACCGGGTATTTGTAAATAATAGCCTACTGTAAAGGCATGTAATTTGCTGAACGTTTCATTACTGTAGATAAACATACTGTTCTCTTCTCGAATATCGTACAATTTTGATTTCGAAGATATCGACGCGCTCGCGATTCGACTGTAAAGGGAAGAAACCGTACCAAGAACGGTCCTTATTACGTAACAGAATTTTCACATCTGTGCGAGAAGGAATAATTAGTGTCGTGACTTTGAATTTTCTTTCGCGGAAATTTGCCTCCATCATTGTTCCAACCACATACCATTACATGGATTATACACTGTTTGATCGATAATTAAGTACCATTTTATTCGTGCCGGTCGCATGAATGGAGAAATGATGAAGTCAACGTATTGTACATATGCTTGACCTCGAGGAATTAACCTTAACGCAATGAATAATAAAAAACGAACGAACATGATTGCCCGAATAAGATTATGGCTACGCCCATGGATTGGTATATACAAATTCGAACAAGTGACGTAGTTGTTAAAATTTCATTAGTCCTCAGGATCGGGGCAATCAGAGAGGAGGAGAGAAGCGATTCAGAGGAATATATTTCGAGAATCACTTGCTACGAATTCTTGAATGCACGAACTGCGTGCGGTTTTAACAATATTATAATTTACAATTTTATTGCTAGTGCTATAACTCTCACTAAAATGATATTGCCTATGAAATGATATTCGAATACAACGCGGACATCGTGCCGACGAACTTCGAAAATGAATTTTGATATTAATAAAAACATTCATTGTCAAGATTCCTCCTATCGTAAACAATTTTTTATCTTCTGAAAGCTATGCAAATGGACTCCACATTCTTGCAGCATAAAACGCAGAGCGAAGCTGCTTATCACTAACGTTCACTGTCGATTATTCAAATATAACGTATCTAAAGTACGCGTTTCCCCTTAATGAAAACAACTTGCAACGTTTTTTTTAGAATATACCATAATATAATGAATATACAAAAACGAAGAGAACAGGTAAGAGTGCAGAATTTAACAATCATATTTAATTCGTTCGAGTATTTATTACGATATGGATCTCACTCCAAGTTAAGAAAATGGCACGTATATTTGAAGGGGACAGACGTATTATGACTTAATCTCACAATTTAAAATGATCCTACGCCGTAAAAGGTCTCCCGCTGCGAACATCGAAATCCGAACTTACCGCAATCGGTGATCTCGACCGCTCGGCATGTCGGTGATCCACATAAACTCAGAAAACAGAACACGAGAATCGCAGCGATCGTCGAACGCATCTTGTACGGCCGGTGTCCACGCAGCTATTAAACCTGCACGCAGCTCTGTATCGAAATAAACATCGGTCGGCCAGTTTCGGTATTACCCCGTGTCGCTATAACGCCGTTTCTAAATTACAACGTACCACGACACATACCAAATTACAGTAGCATCGTCAACTTCCTTCGAGTGTGTCGCTGCTGTTGTAACGAGACACGGCGTTCGCGCACGACCACGCTATAATTTATATATCAGCGTCGGAGCATGGTTAACTCGAATAACATATTTACATAAAGGTTGTTAACCACAAAGAAAAATATAGCTCCTCAATTCTGTACTCGATGGAGAATACTGTTTTATCAAGCGAAGGAAAAATAGAAAGAAAGAGACTCGAATGAAAGGTAGTTCGTAAAGCGAACAGTGTGATCGACAACGAGTCAAACTGGCAACAACTTGTTAATTACCGTCATTTCTCATTTACAGAGAAGTGCGATAGCATGGATAACGCTATTTGCTTCGCTGTTATCGAGTCTGTACTATAACCATTGACGTTTCAAATTAAAAATTAAATTACACTGACAGATGGCTCATTTAAAAATGATGGATCTGCATATTTATGCAGCACGTCGCTAACGCAGCAATTTTTCATCACGACCTAAATACGCTTGAGAATTCAAGGTCTGACGAAATAAAGTTGAAATTTTCGACTGCGATGTCTGGTTTGAAAGTAGAGGAGGAAGCTTACCACGAAGTTCTAAAGAACAGTGTTGTGGAAAATATTTAAATATGTTTGAAAAATTGGTGGTCATTAAACAGCACCGACGAAGTAGACCTCGTTTGTGATGTTGGTATTACCACGATCGGTATATTCAAAGTAGGGCATCGACGAATGGTCTGTGGCACAGACGAGGTATATTCTATACCTTGTCTGTGTCTGTGGTGTTACCACCCAAACTGTGTTACCGACCCATAATTTGGGGGCTGAATTTAGTGGCCAAGCTACAAATTGCAAGATGACATTGTGTTTTAGTACTTTACGTGTAATAAAAAACTCAATTAACATTTTCAGGTGTCGTACGCCGAAAAATATTGAAAATTGACGCCTAGAATCGCAGTGGTCCGAGCGACTCTTGTGCGCCTTTATAATACATGGAATGCGATGCAGCAAACACTGCTTTGAAAAATGTTTAATAACTACATATTTCTACGTAATATATACAGCAATGGCGTAACTGATGCTTGTCGAGGATCTTTACTTTCGAATGCAACTCAAAAAGTGCATAAAATTAGATACGAAAGGCGAATAAATTACTTATTTAATAGAAGAGTGAATGTGAATAATGACCCAGGGAATTGGATAATCGAAATAATATATAATATATACCTATCGGACAATCAATGAATTATCCACTTTCTAAAATTAATTTATATACGTTCAAAGTAGCATCAAAATTTATAGGCCTTTGATTACTTGCTTATGCGATACTAGCTTTACTACTCGACTTCGCCCGAAGTTTAGATTCTTATTTTATAGAAAGTTTCTTATTTTTTTTATGAAAATAGTCACATTCGTCTGAATTATTTAGGCATAACGAGCTGGAACACGTTTCGTGACCCCAGAGTTTACCGTTCGAAAATTTCTAGGCGACAGACAAACACACAAACACTTCCTGCTTTATATTATATTAAGACATGTGATTATTTTGTCTCTAATTAAGTATTCTCAAACGTGTAAACGCGAAATATAGTATCATCGTTAGTAACTTACTTACCTTTCACATTAAATTAGAGGGTAGTCATAACAAAAATAACTGAAATCATTTATAAGTCGTACGAAAAAATATATATACATATCTACTCATTCGACGGTGTACCTATCTTCAAACAACACCACTGATTGGGATCAATGTAGTCTATTCTCTGCGATTCTGCTAAAGAACCTTGAAGCGGTAAATGCCAGCAATTAGTCTGCTTCTGAACACCATGTAATATACCATGTAACTGATTCATGTTCACTAGTTTCCTTATATTAGGTTTGTATATAAATTGTCGCGATATTTGCCACCTCTTGAAAAGAACGCGCAGCTCGACATCGTTCAGAGCAAATTTATGCTGGCGCATGAAATCTTCAGACACGATTCTTGTATTGTATCCACTTGTCAGTGCAGCGTACAGCATAAATAAATCATCTTTCGACCTAAAATATTCGGATGATACGATCGAATACCAAATGTAACACATAATTAACGCATCGTGGATCGATCCGAGACTCACATATCATTTACATAGAAAAACTTTGCTTTCGACGATAGATTTTGCCTGTCCACCAGTTTCGACACATGTCTCCGTGCAATAACAAGCACCTTTTTCTTCGTTTGTTTGTAATACTCGAGAAGCTTGTCCATCTGCAAAATATCAAAGTTATCCGGAGAAGTAAATAATTAGCCGGAACGTGGGAAAGTAAAAGAGCAGCTACTCCTAGAACTACTTACAGAATCATAATTTAGAAAAGACTTCGATTTGAGAAGGATATTCAGTCCATCGACAATCACGTCGTACGGCCCTGTTCTGTCGATAAAGTCAATAAAGACGATTAGCTCGCGCGGATGAGTTACCTCGTAACCCTTTCCGACAAATAATTTCGTCTTTATGGTCTCGGCTAAATATTCGAACTCCTCTAGAGTTAAATCTTTCTCCAACAGCTTCTGATTGCACGTCAGACACGTCGAGCTGCGTAAAAATTACGAGTATAAGAACGCATTAGTAAAAATGATATCCGTCGAGAGTCTACGCAAACGAACTCGCGAATTTTACTTACAATGTCACAGTTGTCGATCTCGCATCCCAACCGAGCTTGTTGCAAGCCTTCATATACTCGTCCATGACGTCCGGACGCGGTTTAATACCGTACTGCGCCCACGAGTTAAACAACCTCTCTATCTTCTCGTTAAACGTACGCGGGTCTCTCAGGCAATAGTTCAAGTAGCTTATATACACGTAACTCAGAGGACCAGCGGCCCGTTTACAGCAAGTAATTAAATATTCGTACGCGAGCTCCTTGTCTCCGTGCTCCAGTAAATAATGAATCAGCGCGCTGTATCCGTGAAGAAGAAACGCTTGCTCGTTGGCTTCGAAGCGCTTTATAATTTCGATGCTCTCCTTCCATTCGCCTATCACGCATAAACCTGTGACGCACGAATTGGCAGTGAAATAATCGAACGCCGGAAATTTCTCTTTGACTTCGTTGTACAAGCTTAAGATGTGAGCTTTCTCTTCCTCCGTAATCGGAGTTCGCTTTCCTTCGTAGAGCTTTAAGTATTTCCCGATGGTTACTATACTGGGTTTATAATTGCTACGCTCCAAAAATCTGTAATACGATATTCCTGCGTCAACGTGCTCGTTGATATGGCATATGTCGATGACCATTGAATCTGTGATCGACGGGGTAAGGTTTCCTAGGCTTATCAGACTTTTCCTAATATCGTCCCATTTGTCGTCCGCCGAATCGGGCCTGGCGAATACGTCTGCGTACTTCGTTTTACAAGTGTCTAGAATAGCGTTGAACGCCACCTCGTGCTTCTCGTGCTGGAATGCTCTTAGCTGCACCCTCGAAATGTGCGTACAGAGCGATCGTACTTGAGGTAAGGGTAGAGATGTGAGCTTTTTAAGCAGTGCCATTGAAATGAATTTAAGTGTTTTATGGAAGGAAAGGACATGTGCGATCAATTGAGATAATTAGCTACACGCATGGAGCACTTGTTTATCTCGAAGAAGCATAGGAATGGTGACTCTATTTCTGTCTGATCACATGTATCTTTTAATGCGCTGATAAATTGTTTTACTCTTGTTTAAGTATCGTCGCATTCCAACCTTAATTAAATTTCGGTAACTGTATATACGAAAGTATCCGCGTTTCCACGATCAACTGCCAACTCGCAGTAAGTTCGCGCGATTTAACATATTCAAGGGATTTTATTTCGTAGATGATAGCGTTATTATATTACAAATTGTTCTCGGCGGCAATCTCAACTTATGTAGCAGACGATTGCCCACGTGCGATCGAAGCATAGGCATAGACTAACAATACGAAAACATTCGGTCTTATGTAGCGTTCATATTTTCAACAAACATAGTAGCAATAATTAAGAGAAATTCGATAAGGATCTGTTCGCAAACTTCTGTAGTTTTGCTTGGTTTCTTAAACCGAAAATGGATGAGAAAGACAAGCGTTTAACATTACATTTTAAATAGTCGACGCCAATGCTGTCGGACTACGATAATACTATTTACAGTCATTAACGTGTTGTTGGCATAGGAGACTTTATTTCTGTCGTGATACATCGGGTTCGAGATGTGCTAGGAACTATTCCTTATTCCAACGTTTCTTCGTACTTTCGACGAATCTTGTGTCATTCATTATGAATAATCAATTTATTAGAAAAACAGATGTTTCGAAGCACAGCCTCCTTGTTCTCTCAGTTTAAATCGAATATCATGAGAGAACCATTACTACAATGATGGTAATACATTTGCCCCGCAAATTTCGCTTGATCGCGAATTGGAGGAAATGCAGTCGATCAAGATTCTTGGAGCTGGAAATTCAAGATTTTCCAACTACTGTCGCCCGCTCGTTGTAACGGCACTGCACTTTGACTCGCGATGACAAGCGGTTCTGAGCAGACTTATAAAGGGAACTGATAAAACCAGATATCGTTCAGTCTCGATCCTTGTCCGATCGTGCGTCCCAGTTTTTTCCGCGAACCGCGCGCCCGGTCCAGCGTGTCGCGAGGCTGTCAATCGGGCCAGAAACTGGCCGACCTGGGCAACATACAGTGCAGAGAAGTTTAGAGGGGGAGAGCTTTTCAACAAGTGGCTGGACGATACGGAATTACCGTCGAGGTAAGCCAATGAACCGCTCTGAGTCCGTCGAACGCGATCGGAATGCTTCAACGACAAATGAACGTTGAAGGGAAACTTAAAGCGAAAGGTGTATTTCCTCGATGGCCTCTTTGCCAGTGACCATCAACCGGAAGTCACGTGAGAGGCGCCAGTTTAAACACCGCGACTTTCCCTCCGAGCATTAATTCGTGCTTGACAGAATGATTGCCCGAGCTATGGATGATTTGTGCGGATGAATGTACCGATGGAATGATAATACGCGGCGTGATCCAGCAGAGAGTCTCAAATAATTTCGATGCGGCGCTATTTCTTACGTTTAAATACAAATATACCTAAATGCGGCGCGCGAATGGCAGCGGTCAGATTTTTCAAAATAAATTAATCAAGTTTCCTGGTATTTGCTCTGTTTCTTTCAGGGGTCGAATGAAACTGTTCACTTTTATAAATAAAAATTATCTATCGAACTTTTAACTTTTTTAGAAAATAAAAGTTTCTTATTTACACAAAAATGTGTGGAATAGAAGCTTCAGTTAATACACTGCATTTTATAACAGTTCTCTCGGAACAGAAAGGATAATAGTCATAAAATTATAGATATTTCACAATTCATTGGAAATTTTAACAGTTTCGTTTGACCGACTTTATTTTACCATAAGACCATGACCGTGAAGCGACTTAAAACATGCGCTATTGGAGGCGATAGTGGGATTGAAAAGTACATTGCCAAAGTTGCGAGTGCTTCGTGAAATTATAAATATTCTTACTAGTCCTTGAAACTGGAAGTTCAAGGGCTCTCGATATAACTACCTTCGAACTTGTGTCACTTCGGTCTATAAGTGACGATTGACACTCGAGAAGTTGCTATCAATGCCCTCAATGATAACAACTTAATGAAGTTATTTGCTTGGGGTTTCATTGTCGCTTATCTCTCTGCCCACGAACGAATGCATTTGTCTTCTTTGCACGTATATCAAAGCGGCGCTTCAACAGTTACGGCATAACTACAGAGAGATATATAGATACACCGTGCTGTATATATGCTAATAGTTGTAAATCGTCTTCCGAGAATATTGACAAATGCGCGCTTCGTATTACTAATAGCATTACAGTCGTTGAAAAACATTGGAACAGATCAGCTCTCGTGGAAAGAATTTTTATCACCGTAGATTACCCTGTAGATTATAATGTATCACAGTGTGCTAGTGTCTCTGTACGTGTGCTGCCAAGTGTACGAACAACTAAGCGATAGGCGTTATCGAATGAACTTCTAGTTGAACGCTCTACGGGATTTAAGTATGTCGCTCAAAACTGCGAAATGTATAATAAATAAAATAGGAATTCGCCGGGATCGTTATTGGCACGCAAAGTTTACGCGTGCAAGACAAAGAGATGCAAGACAGGGTGAAAGAGAGGGGGGGGGGGGGATCAACTAATAAAGAGAGGTTCCAAAGTGTCCGTCTCCGATTGCTTTGGCTTTTGGATATGTTTTAGAGGATCGAAAAATAAGATATAAGTGTATTTTTATAGCGGCCTGTTTTCATATTTAGGGGGTGAAACTACCCGTCAAAGTTATAAGATTTTCAAGTGTCTGTCCCCGATTGCTTTGGTTTTTGGATATGTTTTAGAGGGCCGAAAAATAAGAAATACGCGTCTTTTAATTTTGACTTGTTTTCGTGTTTAGGGGGTGAAACTACCCGTCAAAGTTATAAGATTTTCAAGTGTCCGTCCCCGATTCCTTTGGTTTTTGGATATGTTTTAGAGGGCCGAAAAATAAGAAATACGTGTCTTTTAATTTTGGCCTGTTTTCGTGTTTAGGGGTTGAAACCATCCCTCAAAGTTCATAAGGGGTACAAAATTGTGTCGAATAAAACTTGATATAAATTTCATTTGCATTATAACTTGCTGTATGGATGATGTTCTTGTCGCCAGTCAGCGTTAACAGGAGGTAAACTCCCCCAAGAGGTGGTTCACCTCTCATTCTCAGTAGCGATGGGAGTTTACAAAACCACTGACGTATCATCCTAAAATAATTGGTGTCTAAGGTGTTTCACGAAATTTATGAAGTTTTATTCAACACAATTTTGTACCCCTTATAAACTTTGAGGGGTGGTTTCACCCCCTAAATATGAAAACGGGTCACTATAAAAAAAAGCACGTAGATCTTAGTTTTCGGTCCTCTGAAACATATCCAAAAAGCAAAGCAATCGGAGGCGAACACCTGGGAACCTCTCCTTGTAAGAACGATTAAAAACTACTTCTAGATAACTTACCTTATCCTGCCCAGCCAACAGATTATACAGCAGGCTCAAAAGCTTTGCGCCCTTTTTCAGAATCTCACCTGTTCGGGTGACCAACCGACTCTGCGTAGAGGCTCTGCCCCACGGGCGACGTGTCAATGGAGAATTACACGTCGGACTCGAGTGACTCGGATTCCAGCACCAAGACACTGGACCTGTCCTATCTGATGCTCGACACTCAACTGCTCAGTGACCATTTCATCGGCGCGAAGTATCCAAAGCGCGTGGAAACGTTGCTGCTCCACCAGAACCGGCTGAGCAGCATCCCGCCCAGCATCGTCAAGTTCACGAACTTGAATTCGTTGGATATATCGAACTGCGGCTTGAGTCGGCTGCCAGACTTCCTCGGGGACTGTCCCCTGTCCTGCCTAGTTGCCAAGCACAACAACCTGTCGAACGACTCTCTGCCAAAGAGCTTCGAGAACCTGCCGGGCCTCCGCGAGCTGAATCTAAGCGGTAACAGGCTGACGGACTTTCCCGAGCAGGTCCTCGAGCTGGCGGAGCTCAAGTACCTCTACCTGGGCGGCAATCACATCGACGAGATCAGCAAGGATGTCTGGAAGCTGCAAAGGTATTCCTGCACTTCTCTTCGAACACCTTCGCCTCCCTTTCCGGAGTCGACGAAGCTATGAGGTCTGTTTCTCTAACGATACATGTTTGAGTTTCGTGGCTCGTTCCAGGCTGCACGTGCTGTGGATGGGAGGGAACAGACTGACGGAAGTGCCGTCGACGTTGGGCCAATTGAAGACGCTGCAGGCCCTGGCTCTCTGCGACAACATGTTGGAAAGCTTGCCCAGCTCCATAGCGAACCTGACCAACTTGAAGTCGTTGCTGCTTCACAAGAACAGACTGAGGACCCTGCCGACCGAGATCATCACGTTGAAGTGCCTGACCGAGGTATCCGAACAGTTCCCCGCGGGAACCTCCGTTCGAATTTTCAGCCAGGGCAATGACATCTCTCTCGCTCCTCTTTCAGCTATCTCTGAGGGACAATCCACTGGTGGTCAGGTTCGTCTCGGACATGACGCACAATCCCCCGTCCCTGCTGGAGCTGGCCGCCAGAGTGATAAAGACCAACGACATTCGCTACGGCGAGGAAAGTATACCGAGGAACCTGGTGGAGTATCTGAACAGCGGCCACCATTGCGTCAATCCGAAGTGCAAAGGTCAGCCTCTAGTCCCGTTCAAAGTTCAAGCTCCATTCAGTAACACCGAGAAACGAGCGCGCAAAGATTACGCCACTCCCGACAACGCTGCACCAGCTAACTGCACTTTCTCCCACGCAGGTGTGTTCTTCAACAACAGAGTGGAGCACGTGAAGTTCGTGGACTTCTGCGGCAAGTACCGTTTGCCATTGCTGCAGTACCTTTGTAGCAGGAAATGCATAGAGTCTAGGGACGGCGACGAAGTGGTGAGCGGCGCGATGATCAGAAAGGTCCTCCTCGGTTGACGGTGCTGGGCGTCAACGAAGATATCGCGAATCCTGCTTGACGGAGCTGATCTTTGAGGATTTCTGTGCCCGTGGCCAGAGGAGCATCGATTCCACGCGGAAAGCGCCCAGCCCGCAAGCGATCTCCCCTGTGAATCTAACAGGAAATAACGGAAGGCTCTTCCAAGAAAAAGAGACATGACTCGCGTTCGGAAGCCTGGATCATTGAATCCTCAAAGATCTAGCGCGGAAAGTACCTCCACACTGCCGTTCGAGATGCGTCACCGGCTCCGCTGCACGGGAGCAGACAATGGCGCGAGATAACGAGCCCGTATATTTACCCTGTACATTTAATACAAAAGAGAAGAGGCAGAGAATAAATAAACGTTTCCAGCGAGTTCAATCGCACGCGCGCACTTATCCCTTGCCCGCGTCCCTCGCGCCACGGCGAGCGGGGCGGGCGCGAATGAAATCGCACTCCGTTAACATTATCGTTTTATTGTTAAATAAACCACAAAAATGTACAATAATAGTATTATCATATAGAGCCCCGCAGAACCGGGAGCCGTTCGGATCCTCGCTTAAACACATATCCATTGATATTCTACATTTACCATTATCGACTATGCGTGACCGTGTGAAACTAAACACATCCGAGAAAGTGAAACGTAGCGAAACGAACGATACAAGGGATTATCCATCGTCGTGTCTCATCGTAGCCGTTTAGATATTTATAGAACATCGTTAATTATTTGAATAATCGGTGACAATCGATAAACATAGCAATTGTAATAAGAGTTCGCTACCATATTTTTTTTTCTTCTTTTCTTTTATAATCGCATATAGTGTCGCCGCGGTGTGTAATTACCTATACATACATATACATATTCATATATATGCGCTCTGTATTTATACATTACATACATATATATGCGTGTGTACATGCCTCGCATTGCTTCTCTCGGCCCCTCCCTTTGATCCTCCCCAATCCCTCCGACCGTAGATCTCAAGACGCGTCCGAGGGCGTGTTTCCTCGTTCGCGCAAATCAGGCATTCCTCTTCAACTCGCTCGCAACGCATCCACACGCGCGCACGTGCACACAGAAGGAAACCTTCGTCGTATTCTCTCCTCTCCGCGGCCCTCGTCGGGCCCGTCGTTACCGTATCTCATAGGCGCGCGTTCGCGGCAGCGCGCCAACGCTACCCTCCGTTCGCCGCGGACTTCCCTCCTGTCGCCCTTCTTTAAAATCTCTTCTTTTCTTTTAACTGCGCCGTAAATATCTTCTTTATGTATTACTATGTATATTAACACAATTTTCCCTAGTATCATACAGCCGCGCGTAACGGCGGCCCCCTCGGTACGGCGTGTGCATGCTCGGCGAGCGACGATGCCCGGCGATTAATCGACGGCGTCGCGGACGTTCCGTGTAACGCGCGTTAGAAACGAAGCTGGCTCGTCGAGTGTCCGCGATACGGCAGCCACGGCTGACGTGCCATAGACAGTTTCGGCAACGTCATTCTGTTAAGTAACCGTACGACCTGTGGCTTAAGTTAGGGTTGCGGGGCGATCCTCGATTCACAGTGGACCCAGCAGGGCCGCGGTCAGCTGTCGTCGCGCGGACGAGCGACCGTGATCAGCACGCTTGGATCGGAGGATTATAGTCGATATACAGATCTAGGAAGGCGACTTCTACGGTCGACGATTAAGATACATGTTGGCCGATAAACTTAAGTAAACCGTTTACAGCGAGGGGGACTATAACCCAGCGGATTACCTCGGACGACCATAGCCGACGCGGGACGTTACAAGAGCGAACTAATAGGCAGCTACAGACGGACTCTAGAGTATGGTCGATGGCTGGAGCTTGAGGCGAAGCGCCCAAGGTCTGTCGACCATACCCGATTCGCGGGCTTACGGTAAACGACTATAGTCCAAGGCCGTACCGAGAGGGGCAACCACCTGCTCCACGGGACGATGGGCGTGGGTCCGATCGGTGTCGTTACACTACTATGATCTCCCTTCGCGTTACGAGTGGCACCGCCCGCCACTTCCTATCCGTCCACTTGCTTCTCGTCCTTCTCTTCCTCATCCCTCAGCTTCGCATCGGCCGCGTCCTCTTGCCTAGACTCCTGGTTCGCGCCTGTGCTTAGCACACTGCCACCTCTCTCGCATTCTTTTACCGTGCTTTCTCGCGGGTCTGAACCAAGAAAAGGAAACCTCTGATTGAGATCGATGCGCACACCGGGGAGGAGTAGGAGATCGTGTGGAATGATCGGGCGGCTGGTTCATCCGATTTCAATGCGGCTCCGACTGTGATCAACGCCGCGGCGACGATTGCGAACGCGCCGGATCGGCCCGCGACGATATCACACTTGGGGGAGAATCGGAGAACGGATGCGCCAACGTGCCAACGGGGGATGGTCTCTCTACGATGAAACAGAGTTTTCTTTTCTTTTTTTTTTTCTCACGGCGAGAGTGCGCCGGCGATCGCTGCCTTCGATGCTGAGGACAAGTGGGTGCTTATGAGAGGGTAGGTACACATAGCGTGGCTCTGTTCGTTCTCGCCCCAATCGAATCTGGCCACTGTCGAACGCTCCAAGGGAAACCGCGGTAAGCTTCGATTTCTGTCCAACGGACTGCCGGAGGAGAACTTCTGAAGAGGATGCCCTAGTAATTCGCCTAAGCAATCGATTGTTACAAAGCGCGGTGGAGTTGCCGGGATGAGGAAAGAACGAAGGATGATAGTTGGGGGGGGGGGGGGGGCGATCGCGCCAGGGACAGCGTGTGCGCCCTGAACTGTGTCGGTGCCTCTGGTTTGTGCGGTGACCGGAAGTCTAGAAATCACGGTTACACCCGCCGCTGTTTCGCACGCGAAATTAAACCCTGGCCCAGCACTTTCGGCTCGCCGAAAATCCGTCCCCGACGTGACTATCTATGCCTTAGGAAAATAGTAGAGGTGCCTTAAGATATTGGTCGTCCGCGACGTTGCTCTCCGACGTTCCGTAGATTCAACGTCTCACCGTGCGCGCCGCCGAGGCGCGCGTAAACACGACAAAGTAGTACGGACAGAATCGCTAGTGGTGCAAAAGTAAAAAGCTTATAAAAGTTCGATCGTTTTGTCGTAGCGTCTGTTTCGAGATATCTCGAAGAACTTGTCCGTTCGCCCTTCGCCTATACCCGGGCGCCGTTCCCTGCGCTCGCAAACGCTTTCGTTCGGCTATATCGAAAAAGTGTTACGCTTAAACGGTCTATTCTGTTCCATCGCTCTCTATGTACATGTACAGTTCTCGTTATAGAAGCCGAGAAGGGATGCGTGCTGATCAAGTCTAGAGCCTGCGACCCGACTTCGCAGGATGGATGAAAGTGAGCGCGGAACGTCTAAGATCAGCTATCGTAGGTTCTAGAATCAAGTGTCAGAAGTTCTGCAATCGAAGCGCTCGCCCACCTTCTCCCCTCGCACGTGTCTCGTAAAAAAAAAAAAAAAAACAATCGAATGCCTCGCTGTGTTACCGAAGTAACACAAGTGCCTCCTTGAAAAAAACGCGCAAGACGGGAAAAGTCGCGTTTATCAAAATCGGAGAGTCTCGCTAGTCGATCTTCCGATCAACCCATTAACGACTACACCATCGTTTCACTGACAAACCAATGTACTATAATAAAAAGAGAAAGCTCTCGATACTTTCCTGTTGCTCTTAGCTCAAAGTGTAAAAGAAAAAGACTGTTAATATTCCTCTGTATTTCCTGCTAAGCGTTCTCTTATAGGCAGTATAATTTTGATAAACTCTGCTCGAGTTTCTGCGTTAATGGGTTAATCGTTTGCAGGAATGAGGAGAAGCGTGTATCAAAACCGACGCTTTTTTTAAATTGACTCGTATCAGTAAACGAACGTCGACCAAACGTGGAACGTCCTCCGCTTTTTCGATTGGATATAGTGCTTTTCTCGGTAAAGGTGAAAGGTTTTGGTGCTCGAGATCGCTTAATTAATTTTCCGCGAGTATTCCTCTCGTCACGCGATAACTTCACCCTTCCGTTTCACCGATCCGCGTCTTCCAAATTCATTCGGTTCCTTTCGGGCGATCTCGAGCAGCCAAAACTTTCCGCCTCTACTGTAATCTCTCCTCCTTTAATTCGTAATTAGATGAAAATGGTGAAATGTCGATATACTCGAAGTGTTCGAAACTAACGGATACGCGACGGTATCGTACGAGCACCGATATCGGCGAAGATCCTCAATCAAGATCCACATCGTTCACCTATTACTTTAAACTGGAATTAAAGCGTGAGAATCCATTGCCTACGTGAAACGATAGGACTCGATTAGCAGAAACGTAGGGCGCGTGACGAAAGTAAAAGCGAGATTATTTAACGAGTATACAAAGAGAGTATCGATACGTTACACACGTGTAAAATGTGAATCTTATTTTAATACGAAATTTTATTGCGTGTAAACGACCCTCAGTCATTTCTATCTTACACATGTTAGAAAAGAGTACGGCTCTTTCAATCAATCCAGAAGAGCACAGCGAACCTTTTTACTTGAATTCTCGTTTGTCGACGAATTTCGTATTAAATTAATCACTCTTATAGTTTACAAAAAAAAAACAAAGACATACGCGGTCACATTAGAAATATCGTGATATAATCCGCAACGAAACGATGTTACAAATATGTGTATAATAATTCTTGTATATCAGACATCTGACGGTATAGTTCTGCGATGCCGAGAACCGAAAGCAATGGAAATTAAAATTACGATAACAATGGGCTACAATTGACGACAATTCGAGCGCTTGCTTCCTTCATGTACACAGATCTCGGACATACACGGGGCTGGCATTGCTCTCGCCGCGATCGCGTTCAAAATCTACCGCGAACGAACCGATATAACGTGTATATCCTAGGGTTTCTCTCGTAGTAGCGAACGGTTTATGGTCCATCGTCTCCGAATTGCCGTAAAACCGGCAGAAAAAGTGGCCTTTATTTTATCAGCGAAAGATTAACAGCTGTTAAGAGAAATCTGTAGTGACTCTGACGAATTCTCTGTTCCGCGTGGAAGCTGCGGTTTTAAACCAGCTCCTAGATTCTGTGTTTGATATTGACCGATTGTCCGACATACAAAGGTGACACTGAGACGCGTCACGTTCTTCAGACCCCGCAAGTGGCCGTCGTCGTAAACTATTAGCCGGCAAACGCAAAACTGACTGGCGGCTTAATTAATAAAGAAAGCCCCTCTACGCGATCTCGCGCGATCGCCGGGCGGCGCCTGATTAAATACCCTTTTTGCGATTCGAACGTATATACATATGCACACACACGCATACATATATGCATATATATACATATTAAATTAGTTTATTAATCTTTCTTTACACAATTATTACATTTTATTTACTAGATGCATCGAGAGGGTGCGGCACGACGTAATCAAGGTAAAAAGAAAAGAATTGGTGGTTCCTCGCGATGGTAACACGGTGATGAAATAGTGTGTCAGGCAAACGACGAGTATAGTGTGTTCAAAGAATTCAACTTTTTTTTCCTTCCCTTCTCTAATCAATTTTCCTTTTCTTTTCTTTACAACAGCAGCACTGTTATTCATTAATCGCTATTATTAAAATTAATCTGCATATATTTATATATATATGTAATTTAATTTTATATATATATATATATTTATTTATATATATATAGACTTTCAATATTTTACACGGGCTCTTCCCCACTTGGTATTCACTATATTATTCTGTAGGTGTGAGTTTGTGGTCGAGTTAGCGTTCAAGCTTCGGAAGAGTGGAAAGAAAATTTAAAAATGAAAAGAACAAAAGGAAATGATGGAATTAATACACTGTAACTAGCGTGCGATCTAGTCGATGGGCCAGTGACCGTGCATTGAATTCCTCGCACGACGATTCCTCATCGTTATCTTCTCACTTTTTACTGTAAATGATTACCATTCTGTTTTTATTCGTTATATATGTTAATTTGCGACTATACACACAGATTTGGCCTATAACTCGTGTCTCGAACCGCCCAAAATGATTTCCCAAGCACGTTTCAATGTACAAAAATTGCTGAGTGAATTATACAATCACTACTAATCAGTGTCTCCGCCGTTTAGGGCGTCGAATACGATGGAGTCACGTGAAGACAAGATGAGAAAGATTAAACCAAACTAAATCGATGAATTTATTTTTATTAATAATAATAGTTACGATAAATAACCAACAATCTATGCTTCGATTCAAGCCGTTCGATTCAAAAACTCCGTTATGTACTTTATAGTCATTTTCTGTATTTTTCCCCTTCTTTCGTATAGCTTCACAGCTAGATTCGTGACCTCTTCTGCTTTGTATCTGAATCTAGCGAAATTCCTATCGGCCTGGAAATTCGAAAGAACCGCTATGTAATATAGTTTGGACATTCACGTTTCTTAACCAACCGCTCCCGAATGTACAGGTATTTTATTCGTTTGCGACGCGGATGATGACACATCAAGCCAGCTGTACGAGTTGCACGAGTACATAAATAATTTAAATCTACAGAATTACCTTTTGATCACAAGTCAAACTATACACTTACGTTCGTATCGGAGTACCTCTAAGCGTTATCAACAGCTCGCCTGATGGCTCCACTAAAGTGATCCGTCTCATTCGACTGCGGACGATAAAAAAAAAAGGAAGAAAAAGAAAGAAGGCTTGAAAATAAGTAACACGTTTATGCGGTAAACGCGTTGGTTAGTGCCGGGAAATGCTTCGCGACCGATAACTGAGCATACTCGGTTTCCATTTCGTAAAAAAAAAACGGAACGACGATTTGTGTAGGTTGCCAGAGCGTGAGGATCGAATTCGCCCAAAACCGTATGAAAAATTACACGAGCACGCAGGAAAAGAAATCGTAAATTTCACGTGATTTTCTTCCTTCGTATCTTTTTTTTTTGTTCACTTTCTTATTTCTCAGTAATGAGGTACATTACCAAGAACGGTTAACTGTTTAAAACTTAATTTACATCATCAACATTCATAAAACTCTAAAACGAATGCTAAGATCTCTCACTCTCTTGCCTTGAACCTTTCTCTCCTGTTCCACTCACACTCTCCCTTTCTCTCCCTCCCTTCCTCACCGCCTGTCGTTCTCTTTTCCCATCAGTTTCCGTTTCCTTCAAACGCTCGTCCTTTCCCTAAATCAAAAAAGGAACTGAATCGGTTCGACATGCTTTTCTTTTTCATCGGCAGCCTTCATTCTGTGTTCTCTTGCGACGCAATGATATGTTAGATGTGTGGCTAAATCGCACATGTCCCGAAGGCCCAGCAGCACGGGGTGTTTGTCAACTCACGATCATGTACAAACGCGCCTGTACATTTGTCAGTGTACACTGTCCGATCTCGAGATCCACGTTTCCCAGGGGGAAAAAAAACCGTGGGTTTGCACGCAAGCCCGACTAACTGTAACGGAGAAGGTTGCAGGTTGTTCCAGAGCTACAAGTAAATAGAAACTTAACGGATCGGTGGACCCGAGGCAATAGGCCCTTAAATCACCCGCCCCCCGAGATAGTTCCTTGCCAATAAACCAACAGTCTTCTCTCCAAGCCGTACCACTTCGACCTCCCTTACTTTCAGCACTCCGATTAAATTCTATTTGGCTGAAAAACAGAGAAATAGATAAACGAACGTTCGCTTCTTCCTCTCCCTTCCCAGAGCTCTACCGATCCGTCGAACTGGTGCCCCAGAGCTCTGAAACATCCCGCACGATCGAGTATCCGAAGACCCCCTCCCCCGTGTACGACTGGCACTTCGGACATACAGCATGCATATATTGTTATGGTGATGCGCACAAAAAGGATCCCTTCGCGGAGTGACGCGTGTACAAATGTTTGTATCGTTAAACGCAGACGACAGTATCTTAAAAACGTTCCGTTTAACGCCGCCGAACAGTTCGCGTGGTAAACGTTGGCTTAAAAATAAAAGAAATCGCTCCGCTAAGTTGCGTAGAGGTTCGTCGCGAGGGGTGAAAAAATGTTTTTTGTATTTTTGTTTTTATGTTTGTTTGATAACCCGAGTCTAGAAAAAAAGGTTTACGGTATTGACGCGTAACGGTCCCGTAAACGGTTTCGGTAAGAACAGGCGCCAGCCGATAGCAGCGTGAATAGAAATTTGCGGCGACTGCGAATCGCCGGGGCACGACCGAATAGGCACGGACGAATACCGCAGTCTCTTCGCCGGTCGTCATGCCCCGGCAATAGAAGCTTTCCGTCGCCATCACCCCTTTTCTTTCTTCCTCCCTTCCTTTCAATCTAAACAGGCTCTTCCCTAGTCGTGCTGGTGTGTAATACCCGCAGCGTGTCCCGTGTCGCGAAAATTCATCTTACGATAAATGGAGATTGTGCACGCAAATACTCGTGTGTGTACGTGTCGTCCCTTTCCGTATAGGCGTAGAAGTGTGTACGTGTGTAGTTGGAAAACCTGTACGTGTACGTGCTCGCGTGTTCAACCGAGACCTTTCTGCGTGCAGACGCGACATGCACGCACCGGTGACGATGCTCGTTAGAATCCTCGGACACAATAAAAAAGAAAAAAAAAAAAGGAAAAAAAAAGAAGAATCTTTCTACACTGGATGTTCCACCTACAGGTTATTTCGCTCGGGACGAAACACGGACCAGTATGATAATAATAATAATTGATAATTAATAATAATAATCGTCATCTTATCGTTCGCGTGTACGCACGGTGGAAACGCAAGGTTTTTCAGTCTTGGCGAGTGAAACGTCTTGCGAGCCGAGAGTGTAGCGATCATTTTCTCCCTCGATTCCCTTTTTCTTTTCCCAATCGGCACCCATCAAGCTGGTTTCGCCAGTGTTTTTCTTCCATTTTTTTTTGCGTATTTTTTTGTAATAAAATGACGACGCAAGCGACGTTAACGCGCTACTAGACATTATAGATTACACATTTTTCAACTAGAAAACTTCGCTTGTTTTTGTTTTTTCTTTATAGCAATTATCGTTTAAAGAGGTTACGGGCCAGTTTCCTATAATATATATACATTGAATTCAAGTTGGCAATATAGTGGCAATCAAGCGCTCGCACGCCACTGAGTCGTGTCCTTTTCTTTTTTTTTTTTTTTTAGCTAAACCCGTTATTAATGTGGGAGGGGAGGAATCATTCTTGGTTTCCCGTGTTCAAGCGAACAAAGCTGAAAGACCACCCCGTATCGCCATTGCGTTGAGTTCAATTTACAACGGGGGAGAGTGGGTGGTGGGGGTTGCTGGGTGGTATGGTGAGGGGTTCTCTGGATGGGACATCCTCCTCAGAAGGTCGGTTGTTCTCTCTTTCTCTCGCACTCTCTCTCTCTCTCTCTCTCTCTCTCTCTCTCTCTCTCTCTCCCTCTCTCTCATCATTATTCGCCACCGTTAAAAGGCTAGCTCTAACGTGTGAATTCTCAGTTTATATGTTTGTAACTCGATTAAAAAATAAAGCAGCTTAAGCCATATTCGATTGGCTGGGGTCTGTATTCTGTGTAGTGGAGGGTGTGTTGGTGTTGACGTTATTATCACTAGAGTTACCGCTAGCCCCTGCGGCGGCACTCGTGGCTTCCGATTGGCCTCCAGGATTCTCCGAGGTCTGCATGTATTTCGGTATTAGGATCGAGTTCAGAGTCGGCTGAATTCGCAGCTCTTGCTCTGTGAAGTCGAACAACGGCGGCAGCTCGCGGCCGGTCGGTAGTCGCGCCCCTTCTTCCCGCAGCTCGCTGAAGAACGAATGGGCGCACGCCTGCAGCGGTGTCATCCGTAACGACGGCGTGTACTCCAGCAGCCGGGCAACGAGATCCATCGCTTCCAGGGGTGTACGTGCCCTGAACACCTGCAACAATCGCGGAGACGCGCACTAGTCAGTTCTCGCGCGTTCGGCCCGGCACGCTCGTCCACGTTTTGGCTAAAGAGAAACTAGCAACTCGCACGGCAGTCCTGTGAGAAAGCGATTAAGAGAAAAAAAACAATAGCCGACACCTTCTGTTCAGGCTCGCTCAAGTTCGTACGATCAATTGTGTCGCGCGTCATACGGGGCATTGGAAGAGATTTCCAGGTGGCGGACGTTTCTCGGGGACATGCAGCACTCGTTAAAAGCAAACGTGTTCCATTGGCTTTGTCAATGATTCTTGGGGACCAACGGCAGAATAATTCTCTACGGTACACGGTCGTTTCGAGTACCATTCTAATAATACAAGATAAAAGTTCGTTCGTCTCGGTGAGCAGTAAGCTACTATAGCCTGATTTTCGAGAGTTGAGACCTGAGACGGGTTCCTGGACGGAGCGTGGTTTAAGGAGGAACCAATGGTACCATTGGTCTCAGGTCTCAACTCTCGAAAATCAGGCTATAATGTCTGAGCCCAATCGTTTCGAACACCCTGTACTTGGTGGGCTGAACTAAGTTCCTAGGAATTAATAAAGCGCGCTGGCCTGTTGAAATCAGTACTGTGGTTAAAGGTTGTCTCTGTCGGGGAACGATGAAAGTGCTCGAGCAAATGGTAATTTGCGAGTGATAAGCCTAATGATCATGGCGTGTGAAAAGAAATTCTTGATCCGCGAGTCGATTGGTTTGGAGACGAGAGATAGAGAAAAACGTTTTCTGTAACAGGGAAAGACGGAATGTTACTCGTCGACAAGGGCGAGGACTTATTCAACTATGCTGTATCAGTGGTATGAGGTGTGGAATTCTCAAACTACTACGCTGTTAACGTTTGTCGACAAAGGTCTGGCAAAGAAGTCACTCATCTGTATGTTCTACTTCGTTAATAAAGGATCTTTATATAAATAGAAACAGACATCTGCGGAGGATAATCAACGCCCGTGGCAGGAACTCCACCATCAAGATCCAATTGATGCACAAAAATGTACGGAAACAAAAAGAAAAGATAAATAATGGAATAATAAACTCGGGTATCGGGTGAACACAACTCAGGCAACCTTATATCACTCTTACTCGTTGCGACAGTGAATCGACACGTTTGCGTACACACGTTTAGACTTCAATTACCACCAGAAAATTAGAGTAAGCGATACGTCGACAATTTAAGTAATCGCGAAGATACAACTCGACGAATTCCAGGCTTTAAACGTTAGAGAATACGAAGAATGACGACGCGAGACAAAGAAGAGAAAATAAAAAAAAAGACAGATAAGATGGATACTACGTGATTTCGAGAAAGGAGCATATCGAATGATTCGTGTATGATGAACGATCGAATTCTTTTATTGTGGTTGGCGATCCTCTGTTCGACGGGTCGATTGGCGATAAATTCACGTATCCTATAGATAACCGTTTCGATGTCGAGAAGATTGGTTAAACGCTGGTTAGTGGAATGGGCCGGAGAGAAAGAAGGGATATTTGCCAGCCGTTTGTGTGTGTATACGTAATTAAACAGTGTCGTTGAACAGGGGACCACTTACTCTAATCTTTCGGTGCTCCGCGGAACACTTTAGTCCACTCATTCGCTGAAGCATAAACTGTAACCACGAGTACATACATGTGTTGATGAGTGTGACATAACGACAGGTGTAGCGAGACCGTTCAATTAGAAGGAACGAGACTCTGCCAGAACCTTACCCCTTTTAACCCATTCGTTCGCCTCTCTCTCTCTCGTTTCTTTCTCTCGCTCTCACTCTCACTCCCATGCAATTAACGTTACGACGCAACCCTGCCACTCGGCTTTCAAGACACGGCTGTTCCCCGTCACGGGAACGACGACAGAACGTGTGATAACGAGAGACGAGTTATCAAAAAATCGGAAATATACACGGAGTATCGTTCGGAGTGCCTGGCCGTGTGGTGTCTGCACACCGTGCGTAATTAATGTCACACGATCTCGACCAACGGTTAAAGAGAAGAGGAACGATCGAATAATAATCGTGGGAATTTACCTTCTGCCAAGGATGCGACTTAATCTGTGGGAATTTGAATTCGGTATAGTTGGGGTTCATCTCACGAATCTGATCGCGCGTCGGTGTACCGAGGACCTTGATGATCTCTACCAGCTGATCTACACCGCTGTCGCCGGGGAATATCGGTTGGCCGAGCAGCAGCTCCGCCAGTACGCAGCCTGCGCTCCACACGTCTGCGGGTGTAACGGAATTTCTTCATTATACAATGTAAGTTTCACCTGCGCCATACGCTTGGAAACGTACCAATTTTCGTAGTGTAGTCAATAGCACCAAAGATCAGCTCGGGGGCGCGATAGTAACGGCTGCATATGTAAGACACGTTCGGTTCCCCTTTCACCAGATGCTTGGCAGAGCCGAAGTCGCATAGCTTCAGGACGCCGGTCTCCGGGTCCAGCAGCAAGTTCTGCGGCTTAATGTCCCTGTGACAAATCCCCAGGGAATGTATGTACGCCAGCGAACGAAACAGTTGATACATGTACAGCTGGAACAACAGGAACACCCGATTAACGCTCACCTATCCTGCGATCATCCCCCATCGTTTCACCGTGTGGCGGCGCGGTACTCGAGCAAAATCAACCAAAACCCCCCCGTTAAATGTCAGAGATTACGGTCGAAGGGAGGACAGCCCCATAGCAGCGTCCACTGGTCAATTTGATTTTGCCCCCTCGACCCCGCCGTCGGAAAGTTTTGCGGAACGCTGCGCACAGTGAAACGGCGAATCGGCGCTAGCCAAATTTCGTAGGAACGTACCTTGATGAAACAGATCGGTATCGTCTGCTTGCTTTTGCTATAATGTCGAGCGATTTTGTACACAGTTTCCGGTATGTATTCCAGGACTAGATTCAGATAAACCTCGTCCTTCTAAAAGAAATTTCCAAACGAATGATTATTAACGGAGCAGCGCACTCGCTCGCGATTGGTGTGTCGTCTCAAAGGCACAGTCACGTCGGGGTGCAGAATAACTTCTATAGCTCGGCCTGGACCGCTACGAAACAGGATTAGTATGAATTGCTTTTTACTTGGCGATTCACGCGTGGGGGGTACCTTTGAATCGCAAACACACACTGCCCGAGAAGATCGTCTTCTACAACTAGCGAAGCTGCGTTAGCTACTAGATCGATATTTTAATGTTCTACATGATATCGTTCCATCGCTGTGATCATGAAAACCGATGTTACATTCTTTTTTTTCTCTTTTTTTGGTTATTGTTCCTCTATATGTGTGTAAGAAGCAGAACTGCCTAGATTCTCTTAAAAGGACTGTCTCAAACTACTGGGTACGCTTTTAACTTACGTCCACATGAAAAACTGGATTAGTTGCGTTTAAGATGTTCTACAAAATAACACAATGCCGCATGCATTAAACTAATACGAATACTCAGAAGTAACTTATAAACGTAATTCATTGTAAAGAGATTTTCGTGTCCGTGTCCCTCGCGAGGGGTGCAAATTTTCCTACGAATAGAAGAAGAGGGGAAGAGAAAACAAAAAGGAAAAATAAAGGTAGTTGCCTTGCGAAACGCTCTCTGAACGAAGACTCTTGTGTAAGCTTACTGAATGTCTTGAATTTTTGTGATGGATTCGAAAGGGTATCGATTCTGCGTTAGCAAATTCTGTTTCTTTATGTAGAATCACTCCCTCGATAGTAGCAGCGGTAGTTATTCAACGCTCTGTATAATTGTATATCGAGCGATGATATTTTAAACTAGAGTGCACGAACTGTTGACGGTATTTCGATCGGTCGGTGTTTTCGACAAGATAAAATTGTATAGTTACCTTATCACCACTAGAGTAGAAGAAATATTTTAGCTTGACGATGTTGCAGTGCTCTAGGCGGCGCATGATTTGTAATTCTCTGTTCTATAAATAACAGAGACATGCGATTAATAAACGTGGCTGCTTCCCCTGTCAATATTTATTCAGGTTTCATTATCTATCATCGGAATCGCTGCACATATATCCCTATTGAGAATTTTAAGATTATCGTTCCTCAAATATACTAATCGAACAACGTGGATCTAACTCGAGCCGATAATCCCGCGCGATCTGCTGAACGCGCGATACACTCCCCCTCGAGTGTAAACGGGAGGCGTTACTGTCAATTAAAAATAAAGTGGTGCCCGGTGATTAAAATACAGGGAACGAGAATCGATCGGGGCAATTCCCTCCGGCTTTCAGGAATTAAGATTGAAAATACGATCTCGAGGTGCAGCAGTCGGAAATATGGGCGCGAATTCCTTCATTTACGACCACTCCGCTTCCCAGGAGTTTAATCGCGCAATCTTATCACGCGTATTTGTTAACCTTTTCGCTGCTGTGACTACCTATAAATAACACGGGAGCTCTCGAGAGGTTTTTCAATGCCGTGCCTTGCGTCCTATATGTTCTGAATGTTGCACAAATCCATCGAGACATTTATTCGTCGAAACGGTAATATCTGCAAGATCCCTTTAAGAATGATCAATCATCCGAGAGAATTAATTCGCGAGACAATTTACTAAACCAACGACCCGTGGAAGTAACCCTTAGAATTTCAAGTCTCAGCAGCGAAAGGGGCGAGACAATGAGATTGTGATCTCGCGTAATTCCTTACCTTAAATCGCTTGTCTTGGAGGACCTTCTTGATGGCAACCATCTCCCCCGTATCACAGAGTTTGGCTTGATATACGACGCCGAAGCTGCCATTACCGATCACCCTCGTGTCTGTGTAGGCGACTTCTTGGGGGCGGTCTGGACCAGCACCAGGGGTAGCCACCACGGTCGTCACTTTGCTGCCATCCTTGCCTGCATTGTACATCGCACCACCCATAGAAACAATCGAAAACCACAACGCTACAGTACAGCTAAAGTAACGGGAGGAGGGGAGCAAAATAATTCTACGCCGGGTTCAAAAAGAGCTACTTATTCTCAAGCCTAAAGAAGCCTCGTTAAGTGGTTTGAAAGGAGCACAGAGAAAGCCCTGATGCGGTGTTAGCTGTTACAAAAGCATTCTTTACTTCCTCCCAGCGGCGATGCTTTCTTAACAAGTCCCTGTATTTGTCCGGCATGTTACGTCGCACGAATGATTCAAGTTGCCAGCAATTTGGCACCCAATTAGACGGCCCAAACCTGCACCCGAAGTTCTCGTTCGTTTATCAACGGAAACATGTTCGACGGAGGATCGAGAGCAGCGGCTTGCGAAGTCGCTTGCAAATTCTATTGCCAGCAGCTCGAGCATGGATACGAGAGGGATAACCTTGATAAGATGCAACGACGGATAATACGAGGCCCGCGTTTACAGACCGGTTTTCTCATTGAACCGTGGCTGAAAATAACCTCGCGCCATATATTTCACGCCTCTAATAATCCGCGGGGCAGGCCGCAACCGTGAACGAAATCGAAAATTTCGCGGGACGACTGACAGAGAGGAGGAAACGCGTGGCTGGGCCCAGGGGCTCTTCGATTTTTACCATCGTCGGGGCGAGCAGAGCCGGCGATAACGTTCCACTTGGACCATGCTGTACTCTCTGACATTTCGTTAACATTTTTCTTCGAATAACCTTCTCCCCTTTATCGTTAGTTTATCTTCTTACTTGAAGAGGATCTTCGAGAAGCCGCGTGAACGTCGCGACGGGGGCCCGCCAAGGTTTTGTTTCTAATCGACTTTAATCAGGGATCGATGGTACAATTTCCAGCGAAATGATAAGGGGGCTTCAAGTTGTATGTAGTCCCGAGACCGTAGAAACACGCGCGGTATAAAACCCTGGAATTACACCGTTTCCTAGAACGCACGTTCTCTAATCTTTCAGCAAAGCTTTTCTATTGTTTCAACAACTCTCAAGTGTCTTCCGCCGAGCAATATTGCGTAACAATGCTCCACGTGCGTTCGGGAAACCGTTACACGTTAAACAACCTCCAAATGGACTGTTCTATCCGTGAGAAATGGCGGAACGAGTCGTCAAACTGGAGATCATCTTCTCCCCAGTTTTCTCTTACGTAAATGATGTTAAAGGGAATGTTTTCGCTACGCGACTCGGTGTTATTTTACGTTAGAGAGCATCGCGAGGCCAGCGCCGATTGCACGGCAATCGAACACTATCGACCACGCTCTACGAGTGCTTATAAATATTTTAATAGTCGCGGGGAAGTTGGTTAGTGGGATCTTCGCAGAAAGGCGACTTTGAGGCACTGGCTTTCAGTCAACTTCGCAAAACCCCGTCTATTCTCGAGAATAATAATTCCAAATCGAGCCCTCTATACCGGAGGGACCACAGTGGAATTCGTTTCAGATCTATGACAATCTGTGTAATTAATAGCGCACAGCGACTTCGAGGTGGCAAAGAACGACCGTATGCTGGAGATGAAGATCGAAGATCTCTTAAACAAATTTGAATTTCTTTTCATTCTCCTTTTTTTTCTCCGTCCAGCGTCGGCCGCTGCGACGCTGCTGACGTACGAAAAAATAAATTTACGCGCATCGTTGCGCATAACAAAAATAAATATAAATAACCAGGAATAAATGTCAGCGGTCGCGTGTTACTTCTCGATGAATGGTTCTTCCCTCGCCCAGGCGACATGTGTTTCTAACCTTTTCCGGTTAAATGGCACAGGTTTTATATAATACATCAAAAAAGTGAGGGATCATATGCTCGCTTATGCCTATCATTACGGAATTCGCAGAAAAATTGCGAGCCTGCGATATTCGGCCGATGTGCCTAAAACGATTGAAAGGAAAACAAGCCGCGGTGACTTTTAGTTCCCAGACAGATGGTACGTTCACGAGTTCAAACACTTTCCCTGGAGGGGGAGTAGAAAAACTAGAATGCAAGATGTGGTGATTTGCGATTCTCAGGGAGGCTAGAAATAGCCCAGATCCGCCAACGATCCAGCAATGAAACTCCTGATTCGTAAGCTAATCTGACGACATTCATGCGGATCGAGATCGCCGTAATTATTAAGTAATCATTTCTCAATGATCCTTTAACGAGACTAGAATATACTGCAACCAGAGATATTCGAATCCCACATCTGAGTTCTACAATCATTTCTCAACCAGAGTACCAAACTGTGCCACTTGTTAACGAGCTCGGTTCCCTTCGAACTTCGCTTCCCGGTTTCTCAGTGATCGCTCCCTAACGGGCAACAGTTGGGCGCCCAAAAAACAGGGCCCATTTCCACGACCAGATGCAGGACTTACGTTTCTTGTTCCCCAGTCGTCGCAAGAACTTGCAGAACTTTTTGTACGCAGTGTTAGCGTCTTTGCTCCTCAGCTCCATCGCGCTCTTCGCCCTTTCATTCTTCTGCTGTCCAGACGGGCAGAATTTCGGATAACGCCACTGTTGGCAGGGCTCCGACCAGTCCAAGGCAGTGGCTGGTGCCATGTCGATGCACTGTCAAAATTCACGAACTCGAAGAATGTACCGAATGTCACCACGAATGGTCCTCTCATCAGTCGGTTCAGTGTACCGTCGCTACAGCGAGGAGACCCTGTATCCCATCGCGAGTTTACAAATATTCCAAACGATGCCTAGTATTTGGAAAGTCGTCAATGATTAACACGGATACCGTGTCGAGGAGCACGGCTTTAAAGTGTCTCGAAGTTTGCTTGTCGTCACAGTTTCGTTGAATGTGGGAACGAGTCCTTCGCTCATCTTTCGCCTGGAAGACTATCTAGGATCGGCAGACGGTTATAGCTATTCACTAGGAGCACCGCGATTGCTATCGAGCGCACACTAGTTCCCACGTGCCACGAATTACTAACTCGCGGCTAGTTGATTCGATCACTTCGAGATCCGGCAGTTTAAGAGTGGCTTTGGAGAATCGAGCACGGTAGTTCGTGGTGCTGTTTATTCCTTGGCAGCAGCGGAGGTTTAAGGGTTGAGATCAATCACAGTTGCGCTGAGTAATATGTAAAGCTTGAGCTCACAGTTCTGGAGCAAGGATCCAGGAGTTCAAGCTCCGCTTTACACGATTTAATACTGCATTAATACTAGTTGTACTGTCCTTCGAGAACTTCAGTTCCCCGGGACGTTCAGGTTCGAGCACTTCGCAACGGGTAGAAGTCTCTCGTCCAGCAGTTCAGGCTTCCTACAGGTCCAGATAGACTTCACGAATACCTGACAGCACCGGGAGCAGTGTGAATCCCAGTTTCAGAATCCTGGGGCCACTACTTACAGCTTTCCTCCTCGATTAAGAAGTGCGCGATTCAAGTCCCACGATCATAGTCGAGTGAAAAGACTGCAGATGGCTCCTACCAAGGCCTCTTCTCTTCGCCACAACACTCCAAATCCTCTCAAACTTCCCGTGGACTCCGACAACACCTGCTGCCACGCTAAAGTAATTCACAATCCTAAGCCCGGCACGCTTCTTCTCGTCATCGCCCGAACATCTGCTCCTCCTGAACGCTACCTGAACCCCAGCTTGAGGATCCTCCACCAAGAAACGTGGACACTCGGAGCACCTGCCCCCATCGATCGGGGAGCTAATATTTCCCGATGCCGTCCGCTTCCTTCGCCGGGAACGAGGTAGAGAAGAAGCTAGTCGTACGAAGCAACGGCGATCGCGTGACCAGCCTCTGCGTTTCCAGGTTGGCGAAACAACCGCCGGTTTACACACGGGAATCACGCGATAGCCTCAGCAGCCGCCGCACCGATTGATCGTGCCTCTTCGGGCTGCGTGTGTCGCCGGGACCATCGCGTTCTTCGCGCAGCTACCACGACAGAGACGTTCTGGTACCGCGGCGTCTCGGCACGCGACTAAACCGAACGCGCCGCCAATCGCCATTACCCGCGGAAGAATCAGCTTCAAAGAGGGGGAGGGGGGGGGGGAGAACGAGAGGAGGGATGATGCCTGAAAAGAGGAGGAGGGGAGTATCGCGAATGTTAGCGGCGAAAACGAGCAAGCGGCGAACCCACCGCTTTTCATCCAACTTCCCCGAGCTACCTTGGCAAGAGTTTCGACGGAGGACATTGAGCTTGCAACGCTATTTTCTCTGATTCTCGTCTCCCTTTCCCACCGTATTTTTCCCTTCACTTCCGACTGCTACCGAACGTCGGGTGGCCTGAAATTCCGGCCGTCCGTGACGCGAACCTCGCTAAGCTTCGTCGAAGTTACTCATCCAGCTCTTTCGAACGTCTGAAAATTTTCGAATATGCAGACGCATGGAAGTACGCAGAAATTGCGAGGCATTCCTGAAGCCTGAAGCGCGACGACGGTGCCAGTTGGCGTTGTTAAGTAGAAGAAAAAGCTGAGGTATCTTGGAATACAGTAGAGTCGGTTATTGAAGAGTATCGGCGAGCTTGGATCGGGCAGGGAGGAATATCTCATTTGCTCGCAGCAATAAAGTCTTTACGAGACCGCGCGACACGAGCGGATTATTCATGATAATATCTATTTATAGTTGATTGTCTGCCGTCAATAAAGGACATTGCGTCGGATCAAGCAGAACGTGCCAGTTTTACGAAGCAGAATTTCACGGCGAGCCAGCAGGTTTTGTGAGACGCGGCTGGCTAACCGTTCCCCGAGTACTCCGGGAAAGGATATCGCCGCGGAAACGTCGGGGTCTCGCGCTCCGATCGCGATACCGGGCCATTTAAATGGGACGGCGGGGCTACTATTAATAGAACGATCGGGGAATTAAAAATCTTGCCCGAGGTGAAGTCGCGGATAAAGCCGAGCGAGCGAGCGCGGTCCCCGAAATAATTATGGCTTCTGGACCTTCGACTGATTGTGCACGGCTCGTGCGCAGTTCGATAACACGGCCCCCTCCAGGTTCCCTTCGCTTCGAATTTTCGTCAACTCAAAGTCGAATCGATCGCTAACTCTTGAATACAACCATACTTCTTCCCTCTTCCTTAGCTTCGTGAAACCATCCGCTTCTCGCGAAACAACGGGGCACCGACGAGCAATCGAATTTTCAAAGAGTTCTCCGCGCTCGAACAGCCCGAGTGCCATTTTCCAGCGACACCGAAAGACTCGCTGAAATCGTATTTGAACGGCCAGTTAGAGCAACCGCTATATTTAGCTGTAATAACGAGATAACAGAGTCCCGTCGCGCCACACGATCCACACACGTGAGACTACACACGGTGCAAATACCGTGACGTCTTTAAAGAAAAGAAATAAAAAATACGGGGATAGATGCGGGTAGCGAGGTGAACTGTGTTTTCCCGGTGGAATATGTCGCGCACGCGCGCTTTCGGCCACGGGGGGAACGCGAGAAACCGAAAAACGATGGAGCGTCTTAGTGGGAATGGGATGCGAGTGGAACAGATTTTCGATATTTTTCAGCCGTTGGTCGATCGTGCGTGCTAATTTTCAACCGCTTTCGGTGCTCGTTTCCTTTTCGTTGGTGGTGAATCAGGCTTTGTGGTTCGGGCTACGATGAGATTTCGAATGCCCGCAACTCGGAGCTAGAGGAGACAGAGCCGGCCGTTTGGAGCTGCTGTTAATTAACGGGGAAGCCGCGTGAATCCCTAACGGGATAGCAAGTATTCCTCGAAAACCAATTTGGAATCCTGTGAACCACGCTAATGGATGATCTACATATCAGAGGCACCTGGAGGACCATAAATACGGCCACGAGCTGCTCGTAAATTTCACGTTCCAGCGATCACCGCTAGCGAAACCCTACTACTACTGTTTCCCAGCGTCGATACACTTGCGAGGCATGAATCTTTTCGAAGGTAAAATTCATCTTGCGAAACCCTGTTATGTAACTCGAAGGGGACATTGTTTAAACCTTCGCGCTCCAAGTGTTTAAATCGAAGTTGTATATTTGTATTATTAAACATTGTAAACGTGGAAGCATTCGTGGCTTTCTGGCGTTGAATGAATTATTAATTCTGGAATTACTGTAGCCTATTCTTTCCTGTTCCAAAGCTCTCCGTTTAATTATTAGGCAACAGATCTCTGTTCGATTGGTGGCTGAATAAGTCGGCGTGCAAATAGTTGAATTCGAGGAAATCGAGTGGAACGTGTGGATAATTCGGAGACTTCGTATCGATCGAATAGCCAAAGCATCGAGTAGCTACTATCTATCGTTACGTGTTTCGAGCACGTTGCCGATCAATTTCAATAGGCAACTGATGATCCCGCGTTCATCGGCAGATTTGGTTATCAATTACTGTTATAGATACGAAATGCTCGAGTGACAGAAGTGCCCGTCAATAATTGCACCGTTTTGTGGGACACTGTACCGTGAAACGGGCGTTATCGTCGGCCAATACTATCTAAACCGAATAAATGAATAATGGAACGCTGTCTAGTGGATTTAAACGCCGCGCCACGTAACCACCGGCAGCTTCCCGTTGCACGTGAAAATGCAGAAAATAGAGCCGAGGAAAGAATTCTTTGTAGCGTGACGACTGGCCGGCGTTCCGGTTAAAAAGAATTTCTAGTAACGATATTAATTTAACGTGTGAAGTATGACTTCCCACTTCGAATCTTGGAAGCGATGTTCGTTTAACGGTGTTTTAAAAGAAGCCACGGTTGTCAGATATTTATGCGTTGCATTAAAAGCCTCTTCTGCGATATCGTTCGAGGGATCAAGGAGCGCGAGCTTTATTTTCCTCTTAGTCGGCGGAATTGAGTTATTTTCGAAATTCTTTGAAATCGCGGCAAGTTATTAGGTAATAACAGGCTCGAGATAACACCTCTTGTTATTAACGACCGTTTTCTGGGCTTTCCTGGGAGATTGCGAAACAGAGCTTCGTGGAACTAAAAACTCCTCCGCTCCGATTCGAACCTCTCATTCATCCAAGAATGATGATTCAGAAGAAGATGGATATATCGAAGACGATATCCAGAATACTCCCTACGGAGAATTTGTATGCTTTGAGAAATATTTTAATAATCCTCCAATGCGAGTCAGTGAAATTCTGAAGGCGTAAACATCCAGTTCGATCGCCGAATGTTGCGACAGGTTTGATAGAATCTTCGTCATCATCGACACTGGCAAATCATCGAGTGCACGATACACCGTCCCGCCTGCTCGCAACGAATCTTTCAGGCTATTCACTTCGATAACGGAATCTCCTTTCATACAAACAATTTGAAGTGCTGTAGAAAAAGAGTAGCTAATAAGCTACTGTAACTCAGCGTGTCCGATACAAAGGATTCGCGCGGAGGCCGTGAACTTTTCATCTCCTTTACTCCTGCTCGCCACCTGTTTCCGAGGGTTCGCCCTTGCGCTCGCTGGCCGGCCGACGCGCAGACGTGTTTTCCCTCCACGGGTCCCTCGAAGAATGCCAAACACGCGCACCATCCTCTGCACGCGCTCACCACGAAGAAGCTCACAATTGAGTTATGACCAGGCCGCGCAGCTGATCGCCCATATAAATAGATCGGCCGTACATTGAACGGTTATTCTCGTTGTGCTGATACACTTCGACCGGCCGAGGACGCATAATACCATCTGACGCAAGTCCCCTTAACGATCGCCCGTTTATCTGCCCCCTTTTTTTTCCAATTTCCAAACGAGTGCGAACCGTCGCGAACGCTTCCCACGAGGCATTGGCGGTTCGATCGGTTCCGTATTCTGGCGCGGACCTGACACTGCGGAGCCGACCGCCACTTCGAGACCACCTGCTATAATCTTCATTTTCAAACACAGCTGCGATCGATGTTTACAGCCGTTCCAGACTGAACACAGTTTCCCGCTGGAATTCCTACGTAGCTTCAGATCCCTCGCGGAATATCCAAGGACACGATCGCCGGTTCGTAGCAAAAGCCTCTATCAGCACTTATCTCGAGGACAGGATCCCCGTTCGATCTAGACGGAGTGGAACGTGCGCCGGTGTACGCGGGGCCAATCCTCTCGGAGAGCCGTTCACCGAGGCTCTGAACTCGCGGTTTGAACGCACTCAAGGACGCCGCGGGATCTCCTCAAAAGTCCCAGCAGCCGTAGCCCGGCGAGTTTCCGCGGCCCGGGCCGATGGAGCCGGAGTTCCTTGGCTTTCTCGCAGGCTCCGAGTAACGGAAAAAGAGGCTAGCCGGAGGGGCGTAGTTTTAGGGCAGAGGCGAGTTCGTTCACACTAATCTAGATTGGGGATAATGTCGTCATCGGGCGCAGGTTGGTACGCCTCTGGCTGGCTTCCAGGTCTCTTCTGTGGAACAAGAAAGAGGCGCAGAGAGAGGCCAGACAGCCGGCTCAAAGGGTACTACTCCTGGTAATTAATCGACGTTCGGATCAAGGTACAAATTGACCGGTGGCTGCAAGAAGCTGCGACGTTTTTGCAACGGGGTGTCTCCACCCCGCGCGCGACACTCTGTCTTCTCCCTGCCGACGCGCCGGGGAAAGTGGACAAAAGGACGCCGACGTGGAAGCGCGGCCGTCTCTGGCACAAAGAGTCCTCGTGCTCCACTTGCTAATCGCTAATGAATCCTCGCCGCGAACGGCCAGCCAAAGCGTTGCGCAGGCGAGCAGGCCTTAATGAATCGGCGATAGACGCCTTTGCGGGCGTATAAAGTCGCTCGTTCTTCGTCGATACCTTGTTCCTTGCACCCTTCGCGCGTGAACAGTCGATATCCGTTGGATAGGTCAAACGGGGGGTGGTGCTGGTTTCCAACGCTTCTGCACAAAGAGTTGGCAAGATCTATGCTATGGGAAGACTTCGAGGCCAGTGGAGGCCTTCAGGGGTTATGCCTACCTGCGAGGTCTGAAAACGCAAGTATTTTCGGCATTTTTGGGGGAGAAACTTGAAGACTTTTTTAAACGAACATTTATGTATTCGAAAGTGTACATCTTATACTACTTGTAGTAATTATTCCAATGGCAAATATAAATAAATAAAAGAAATATCTTTATCGTTTGCGGTGACCACTCTAAGTTTGACTTGATTTATCCGAAATGAAAAATTCGAAGGAATCTAGTTAGTATATTGAATTTATTTGTCCTTAGTCGCTCAGTAACCCGAAATATTAATTTGCTACAAAATAGCGGCTGTTCAAATTAAAATATCGATTTAAGAATCGCTCATTTTTCATCTGTAAAATAGAAACTACGCAACGGGAATGAAAAAGCCACGATTAAGCCCAAGATTTTTATACGTAGAGTAAGCCTACAAAAGCTGAATTCATTCGATGCAGCGGTTCTCGAGATATTTTCGTCACCGATTCTGAAAATGTAGTTTCGAGAAAAACGCGTTTAAGTAAGGTTTACGTCCTCCAGGACATGCCTATACTAAAACACGCACAAGCTCCGTCAATTTTGGTCGGATCAAATTGAAACTTTCGCACAATACTTTTGAGATGTTTCACTTTACGAAAATGTCAAAACCCGAAATCTATTTCTCCGAATTTTGCAGGTACGTAGACGTAATCTCTTAAGGTAGGTATTCTTATACGCGACTAGACCCAACGTCGTGAATTCCAAAGTCGATTTTCTCGTAAATGAGGCGCAATATCAAAAAATCTTATTCCTTCTTCTCGACTAATTAACTTGTTATAAGTCGAAAAGCAACAGTAACTTTTTTCGATATCGCGCTTTATTATCGAGAAAAACGACTTTGAAATTCTCGACGCCGCGCCCAGACGCGTGTAGGAAAAGGTGGCTTTAAAGAGCCGAGGATCAGCTGCTACGTGCGTCGCGCCGAGCCGCGAGGATGACTCGGTAGCCTCACGGTATTTCTGGTTTAGGAGGATCGAGTAGGGACCTCGAGGAGCATCCTCGCGAAATGTCGCGAGAAAGAAGCGTGCCTCGTTTGACGGTGGCCGAAGCTACCCGGCTTTTAAGGGGAACCGGCGAGTCACCGGGCAAATTAAGATCCTCGGGCGCGTGCAGCGGTAACGAGCATACAAAAAGTTCCGTTTCAATCTTGTCCCTCGGTTCTGTTACGCCGCCGCTGGCCGGGAGATGCCTCGAGGATACGTGTTTAATAATAGGCTATTACAGGCAAGAGTAAAGCGAAATTACGGTGTTTCCATGTAATCAATAACTCGCGCACTCTCCCAGGGTCAGGCGGCGAGAGCGCGGCTTGCCGCAGCCGCTTCGTACATCCTCTGCACGAACGATCTTACTCTATGGGAGCTTCTCCGTATTAACATAGATTGCTGCGGTGACGTCGAACGTGACTTGGCGATTCCGTCCGCTCGTGGGACAAGCATTTGTATCGATATCGTCCGCTGGCGACTGTAATGGCCGACGCGGTTTCTCCAGGGGCGTAGGGAAGAAAATCGCAGGGAACGGAATCGCCGAATCGATTCAGAAATCTGCGACATCCAGAGAATTCACTGTGGACCCTGTGGACCGGGGAAAGTGTTTATCGAGGGACCGGGTAACACGGCGAACCCGAATGACTGATACCCAGGGGCGACAAGATTATTTCTATTAGAGCACTGGGTTATCTGTAGTAGCTACGCTACTGTGATATAACAGTTCCTGTGAACAGTGGCTAGACGGAAGATACATCAGTGGCAGAGGAAAGTATTTCTGTGTCAATTCTAAGCATGGATGTCCGGAGGGGAGTGCAAAAGGGGCAGTTGCCCCCCTGGGTTTTCAGAAAAAAATTGCTTATTTTTCAAAACCGATCTTTGTTAAGTTTATACCGAAGAAGAGAATATTTTTAAATTTCTGTGTTAAATTTTTAATTAAATTGGCATTATCAAATGAGTTACAAAAGCAGGAGAGGTTTTTTTTTATCATCGTCCCAAAGTTGCCTCCTCCTCCCGGAAAAAAGTCTGCGGACTCCCTCGATTCTAAGTGCTCTGGGATCCGCAGTGTGACACCAGGAAACAGAGGCTACCTGAGCGTCGATCATAAAAATTCTGGGCCACTAATCGGAAGCACCGTGCGCCCAGAGTTTCCGGCAACAAAGAGCAGCTTCTGAGAAGAAGCGAGTGCTTGTTTGAGCACTGAACTCGCTCGCTCGCCACAATACGACCGGCAAGGAGCACAAGCTACCGTGGGCACCGATCAAGCAAAATATTTGTCGGAAGTTGAAGCCCGCGGTTGCCGGAGGGGATAACTCTCCGGCGAGGAAATATTTGGTAGACCAAACGGCGTCGCGTACGCGCGGTCCGAAGACCCGTCCCTCGGATCGGGAACACGCTCCACTGCGACGTCGAGGGGCTTAGCTCATCGGGCAGAAACGAGGTGCATATGAAATCGAGGCTCGATCCGATCCGCGGCCCCGCGCCGTGCATTCCGTGGCCGAGCAGGCACGGGTACACGCTGCATTAAAATTCGTGGATGCTTTCGGGCACGGTGAACGGAAGCTCGCGTCAACGGAAGATACCTTGACGCAAGATGCACCGATCGGGCGGCCGATCTACGTGACTCCGGCGACTTTCGTAACGCTCCTCGGTCGCCCACGGCGTGCGCGGCAACGCGCGGAAAGTAGCGATATCGTCGGTGAACTTGCAGCTCGTTACGTAACGCAACGAATTCCTTCGTCCTTAATCACTGGGCGCGTCGACAAAGAACAGGGAGATTCCCCGTAGCCCAAAGCTACGTGCTGGGCGATTAGAACGCTCGAAATCTGGCATGACGAGGCAGACGAGCGATTCCCGGGGGGGTCTGGGTGACTCTGCGGCGCGCGGGATATCGTTGGAAGATCCCCAAAGCCGGAGCATGCGTCTCGTCTCCGCGCTACTTAGATACGAATTTCTTTGGGCCACTCTCCGGGCGAACCTTGCCGACTGGCTCTATGAATAGACCTATAAATCTCCGAGTTATGACGAAAATATTTCGCTATTTTTACGCTTCCGAAGAATCTCCGCCGTTGATACGTGGACGTCGGCCGCGGAGTAAGCAGGCAGATAAGATAGACAATGTTGAATATTATCGTTGGGCAGATAAGGTTTCTTAAATTTTCGACCGACGCACACAGCGGTGACTGGCGATTCTGAAAAACGATCTGGCACCTCGACTCTTCTAGAACGCGAGGTGAGATTCGTTCTTTCTGGAAACAAAGCGGCTGGCAACCTAGCCCTTTCATCTCTACCCAGAAGAATACGTTCTCGTAAAATGTTAGTCGTTCCGGGGGAAGAATAATTCTAACGAAGATGAGTAGGGGAGACCGGGGTAAAACGAACCTCGGGGTAAAATGAACTTTCTTCGTTTATTCTTTAATAACAGAATATATTTACAAATTTTTGAGACGTAATAAATGTGCGTAACATCGCACTGATAATTATGCACATTTATTACGTCCCCAAAATTTGTAAATATATTCTATTATTAAAGAATAAATTAAGAAAGCTCAGTTTACCCCGGTCTCCCCTAATCAAGTTTCTCCGTTTTAAAATTAAGAAACGATACGCGACGCGCTATCCTTCTCCCGTAAACATCAGTTTATCTCAAAGAGAAGGTTCTTTAACCCTGAGAGCGCAAAGCGACGGAGTGCGTTCTACCGGTCAATCGCTTTGCTCGGATCGGAGCAGTCGAAACACGCCGATCGGTCTGCTTTAAACACACAGAATCTCATATTCGCACGAGACATCAATGATTCATAAAACAGTCGATCCCAGCCGCCAGCCACTCGCCTCGAAGAGCTCCTCGCGCGCGTCAAAGGCAGAGAAACGGAGGAACACACCATCGTTCCTTGGAGGTTTCAGCCACCGCCATATGGTTCCACGCTGTAAAGCCAGCCGAGGGACCGTCGATTCGTTAGAGAATTGGCAGGGGATCCTCCGGGCGCAGTGACGTCACCCATACGAAGAATTATTGCTCTCGCCTTCGGCTGAGAACGTCAGAGAGGTGACGTCGCCGAATTTAGCAGCTTTTGATCAGCGTCCAAGCGAGAGGCTCGTCACGGACGACGGGCATTTTTCACGGATCCCGGAGATTTATAAATGTACCGGACAGGTTGCCAAGGGACGTGTCCCCTTGGCTTTGCACCGACCGATGACTCGCGCGGACACTGCAACCACCGGTCAAGCGGAATTTCCGACGAAATTTCAGTAAATTTACATATCAGCCGGGAGCAGCTTCAATCGTGCAGAAATGAAGTTTGAGATCGGTTTAACTCGAGGGGGGAAGTGATTGAAAGTACTGCAGAAGACGGGAAGTTGCATCGAGATCTGGTTGGTGGAAGTTTGCGGAGCGGATTAGACTTTAGTGGAGCAGAGAAATCGCCGCTTTATGATTTATTCTTTCTCTGGGTCGCGCGGTCGGCCGACGGAAGAAGAGATCGGCAAAAATCGCGATAACGCCATAACTATTAATAGAACGAACCAGTTGTTTTCCCCGCGGCTATGTCCGCGAAAATAGCTCGCGTACCATTCGAAATCCCGCGCGACGTCCAGCACGACCGCGAATACTTGTCATTCGGAGTTGCATCGCGACCTATCCAATTCGCTCGCTCGCCTCCAAAAGCGGTCGAAATAGCTCTCGAGCCCCGACCCTTTCGAGCAAATGTTTGCTACATTCTCGACTGGATGATTGTCCCGCAGCACCGTCAAGATTGAACACAGGCGAGTGAAATCTTCGTCTCGCTCAACAGATTTCTCGATCAGCCACGAATCTGGCTCGGAGGAGTTTATTTGCTGACACGAGTCGTGGGTTTTGCGAAAAAGCCCGCGGGGCAGGTGCCAAAATAAATTTTTCGAAGCTGGGTCAGGGCTGCGAGTGTATTTTCTCGTTACGTACGTGTTTGATAAATCGAACCTCGGGGAACGCAAATAATGGGACGAAGGAGCGTGGTCTTGCTACGCGTGTCTATGTCTCATCACACTTTTTCTTGGGGAAATAGAGCGTGACGCGATTTAACCCTCGACTATTTCGCTCTGTTAAAGAACACCGACCGGACATTGCGTTTCTCGTATAAATATCACCGCTTCGCGCTTGATTCCCATTTCCCCCGAAAGAAACCTCCGCAAGTGCTTGAAATTTTTGGCCGAAAGATCGCCTTTTGCGACATCCGAATCTAAACCAAAACCTTCAACCCTGCTCCGACTTTCGTCTCACCCTTGATCCCCTTTGTCATCCAGCTTAACGTGCGTCGGGGATCGAACGCGGCAGAAATAAACTGAAAGTAGTGGAGTCTACTTTACCGACGAAGCGATCCATTGATCGCAAGCCAGGAGACGGAAGGAAGCCTCAGTTCGTGCGATCAGCGACAGAGATCGCTATCTTACGGCGCGCTAATTGTCAGACGTACAATAGAGTATGTTAATTGCGATAACCACGAGAACAGTCACGTGCCGGCTGGCGTACGACGAAACGGGAGGGCCATTCACCGGAGAATTAGCGGGCGAACGCGGCTCTTTCCTTTTCGTACGCGTGGAATAGTTTCGTTAATATGCAACAGGTCTAACAACGCGGGTTCACCGATCGCCAGCCGCGATAGGGCAACTTAACGGCGCATTTCGGCGGAGCAGATTTTAATTATTCCTCGTTATCGCGGTACCAGCTGCGCCAGATCAAACAGCCCGGCGCAGGCTCGGCCCCGTCCGCTGCTTTTTATCCGATACTTTAAATGAAAAGATTACCGTGGCCCGATAGGGGGATTCGTATAATTTCGCAGCGTTATCGCGCGCTATCGCCGTGCTTGCTCGGATCCCCGGCGATCACGTGTCACGTGGACACGTTTCGATCCTCCGTGACGAGTCGAGTGGTTGGCCGGTGACGTTAGTGTCCGAGGTTCGCGAGCCCGGCCGATGCCCTTCGCGGGGATCCAGTGGCACGGTGAATTCGCGAGGTTCGCGGCCAATCCGGCTGACCGACGCCGAGAAGTTATCTCTTTCAGAGAGTTCGCCGGCCTCGTGTCTGAATCGACCTGACGGCACAAAGCGTCTAGACGTCTCCAGGCGGGCACGTTCGCTTCGAGTGCCCGCGCGATATTGCCGATACACATCGGCTCAACAAAGAAACAGCCATCCGTGTTTTCTCTTTATTCGCGCGGCGATCAGCTGACTCGGTATCTCGCCAGAAACAATCTGGATCGATCTATCCCCGGCTATCTCTTCAAACGTATTACAGACTTTTCCGTCTCGCCCGCTATCGGGCGCGTTCGAGGGAACTCGGTGGAGATATACCGAGAACCGGAGTTGCGGGGAAACTGGACTGGTAGCGCGCGAGCCATTCCGGTATCCATGAATAGTTGAAGAGTGTCTGGAAAGTATGTAAAGCGGAGAAGTTGTAGCCGAAGAGTCGTCTCGTGAAAACCTTCGACCAAGGGTCAACGTGTGCTCGCATAGCCGCAAGTATCAATCAATACTCGACTGCTCTTTTCTTCCGCGTAGGATCGCTAGGTTTCTTGTCGTGCCAGCCAGTGTAAAACACTCTGCTTTGAAATGAATCGCGGTGCAAGCTGCGTAAGCCTCGCATCGCGAACGATGAAATGAAAGGAAACTTGGGGGAAGGTAGGACTCGAACGTCAACGAGTAGAAGCTAGATGGACGAGCAATAATTATGGGCGAGCTGCAATTCATCGCCCAGGTGTAGTTAATTTTGTGTTACTTGCAGGGTGGCCCGATAAATTTGCGAGTTACGAGGAGTAACGCACGCCGAGGACGCGTGGATGCACGTTCCTTCTTGAGAATTATTTCTCGAGAAATTTTATAATTGCTTATTTTGTATTTCTCGGGAATCTTAAGTCGAGGGAAATTATTATAAATCTCATTTATTTTCGGAAAAGAATTTTTAGTTAGTTTAAATTGTGTATTAGTATCGAGTAGTTAATCGCGAACGTATAAACACATCTACGGTTTATAATAAATCTTATTAGTAACAGTAGAACCTATATAAATTACAATAGAAAATTGAGTTTCTTGTGGCTATTAAAAAAGAGATATCGAAAAGAAGAGACGAAATTATTGTATCTCTTAGAAAATTTTTGCATAGGTATTCCAGAATCTCCTCAAAAAGATTCACAAGACGCGTTTTTTTATTTAATGTCCAAGACAGATATGTGTGTAACGGCAAGACAAATTTTAAGTAGCTTGATTTTGCGGAAAATATAACAGTAACCACGTTTCTCCGGAAAATACTGAAAACTTACGGATTCTTAAAATGAATAATTAGCATTAAGAAAACGATTAGAGTTAGTTTTTACAGAGAGCCTCCAAGAATTTAGTATCAACCAAGAAGAAGATAAATTTCGGACTTTAACAAAGGAATTTTTCATATTTTTCAGTCCACTGGAAGGACACCCAATTTACCATAACTTTTAGATGTGCTATATACGATCAAATTAACATCCACTCAAAACGAAATCAAGTTTTCTACAGCTACAGATTTTATCACAGAAAAAAAAAGATTAAAAAGTATTTTAAAACAAAAAAGTAATGTTTAGCTTTGCACAAATTTTGTATTAAATCAATAAATTTATCAATTTTATTTAATATCTGTTTTTTCATTTATAAAAATTTTGTGCAAATTAGGCAGTAATGAACAATTAGTTAAAGTTTCCTTGTGTTTTTGATAAATATTATCAACATTGCCCCCTAAAAAAATAAATTTTGTAATGTTTATTTCAATTTCTCGAGAACTCTCTAGAATTCTCCAGAAGTATGATCCGACTTTTGATTTCTCGAGGAAAAAAAATATTGAAAAATCAGGAAAACAATTAGTTAAAGTTTCCTAATGTTTTTGATAAATATTATCAACATTGCCCCCTAAAAAAATAAATTTTGTAATATTTATTTCAATTTCTCTAGAACTCTCAAGAATTCTCCAGAAGTATGATCCGACTTTTGATTTCTCGAGGAAAAAAAATATTGAAAAATCAGGAAAACAATTAGTTAAAGTTTCCTTATGTTTTTGATAAATATTATCAACATTGCCCCCTAAAAAAATAAATTTTGTAATATTTATTTCAATTTCTCGAGAACTCGCCAGAATTCTCCAGAAGTATGATCCGACTTTTGATTTCTCGAGGAACAAAAAATATCGAAAACTCAGTAACACTGCGTGAGACCAGTGTGTCAGCACTCGATCGACGTTTTTCCGTCCACTACATGACGGACCTTCGAGCTGGGTAACACCCGAGCTTCTAGTAATCCCTGGAATCCTTATATGTGGTGTCCTCGCATAACGAGGGTCGAGGCTCGCCTTCCTAGCCGCCCGAGGAGCACACGAGCCGCGAAGAAGGTGGGCAGAAAACGAACATAAGCAAACGAATACTCTCAAGCACGTCGGGTACGTATAAGCGTTCTCCCAATCGATACTACATTCTCATTGGTCGGTGCAATTGGATTCTGAGATTTCCATTGACTTTTATATTCCGAGCGATTCAATGGAACACGTGGAGCATCGTCGCGCGAGGTGTAGCCGAAGAGATTCCTGAGACGCGGTGACCCGCGGCTCGATGAAATTTCGAGGATCGTGGCAGAAGAAACTGCGACGATCTTCTGATAATCGGTTGAACCCTTGCAAGACCAGTTTCGTATTCAACTAAAACGTGTGGTCCCTCGGGCGGAGGCTGTGCATTAGCGGATTGCCATCGAGCCGATTATTGGCTGGGGCTTTCGGATAGGAACGGAGTCGTAAGCGGGGCCAATTCGGAATCATTGGACGGTTAGCTCCGCGAATGCTGGGGCATCGCAGCTGCGTTCCCTCATAATAGTGGACGTTTCATGAATGGAGAAAGGTGAACCGCGTGGTTCACCAAGGACGGCCCCCGTCGCAGCGGAATGAGAGTGACGTGTCGGGAGGCAAAACGCGGAACAGCTGATCCCTCCTCGACAATGACAGGTCAATGAAACGCGGGCCAGATGTTCCGTAACTGTTCCCGCGGAGAGTGTACCGCGCCGTGTTCTCGCGTAGAGGAAAGTAGCACGCGACTTGGCCACGCGCTCCGGCCGAGCAGAACGGACACACGTACACGGAGATGACGGCGACGGATATCGCCGCGAAGACGCTGGATACTTTCGTCCGCTGGTACGTCTATTTTCCGACGCTGTTTAGAGCCTTTGACGACACGTGCTCGACATCTGGATGCACCGCAATCGCGGTAACCTTCTTAAAATAGAGGAGATTCCTGAGGACCCCGTCCGCGACGAGGGAGGAGACCTGGTCCCATGTTGGGCAAGAGAAATTAGAATCCCGGCGACCGCTGGGCTCTTCGATCTCCTCTCCGTTCCACCGAGTTGCTGAAAGTTTAGAGGCAGAGATCCGCGTAACCCGAGCGTGATAATTGCTCGTTTCGAGAGAAGAGGCTCCTACAGAGTCTCTGTTATACGCCAGGATCGGCCCCGTTCGTTTCAATCGAAACCGTAATCGATGGCTTCCAATCCCGAAAGCCTTTACCCGCCCGGACTCGCTTCATAGACCCGTGCTAGCCGGCGACAGACGAAAAGCCACCCCGTTATCGATTGCCCTCGAAAAAAGGAAAGAAGGGGCGCGACATGAAATTCCTCGGCGCGGTTCCGCCTGCTCTGCTTTACTAACCGAGAATCGGAGTTATTTCGACGCAGAGGGCGCCAGCTGACGCAGGAAAGTGGCGCCGCTTTCAAAGGCCAATCGCTTTGAACGAGGCATCGATACCGTGGGCGCAACGTTCTGCCACGGGGGAATCGATCAGCCGCTCCCTTCTTAGGCTTCGGTTGCCGATTCCCTTTCAATCGCCGACAATGGAACAATCGATTTCACCCGGCTGACCGAGATCTTAATAGAGATCTTCAGCCAACGATCCGGCCGAGAGTTAGAAGTTAGAGATACGACCCGGCTTTCGGTTTCCAAGATCCGCTTCCCCAGCGATTATTCCGATAGCAACGATCAACTCTGACCTTGGCAGAGTTACCGCCGAGGACAGCATCCCGGCACCTACTGTCAGAAATAGAAGACCAAGTGCACGGAACAATAGTTTTCGCGCTGCAACCGCCGCTGGAAACTTCCGTTGCCACGGCCAAATCAAATTCTGCGGCCTGTCGGCTGCCCCGGCCCCGTTCCCGGGGAAATTGATCGCGGAACTTTAATGGCGGCCATTTAGAGCGTAATGCGATCGAGATCGCGGCCCGTGATTTTCTGCAAATCAGTTAGATCGAGCACGCCTCGCGTTTCCACGAACTTGGGCAACTTTAAAGGGAGCGCGTCTTGGGTCTTTTGTGGAAGGACGGTTTTCGTTGGAACCCTTGGGTTTCTTAAGAATAGTGCGCTTAATTGTGTTATCCAGCTTGATGTAGCTGTATTACCTAATTTTACTCCGCTGGGGGCATCTCGGGAAGAGATCGTCGATTGGTTTAGGCCACTCGTGCCACGTATTTTCTACAGGAGAGTGTTTGAAGGGAGAGTGAATGATTCATTAGAGGAACCGACGGTTAGAAGCAGCTCGAGGGAGTAGGAATTGATGGAAAGTCCTCTGCTGGCGAGCCGAGAGGGCACCGCCACACCTAATTTACATCACGGCTAGAATTTGCGTAGGAGTACTCCTCCTTTCAAGCCCCAGCTAGCCTGATCCCTATTTGGGAATAATGATCCCGTGACCAGTCGATTCCTGACACCGATTACTTTGTGACTTCTTTAAGCAACGTCCTCGGAGAACGGCATTAAACGCGAAAGTGGCTCTGATTGCTGGTGCTTCTGTGCTAATGGAAGATGCGAGCGGTAATGCACCACTCGTATACCTAATTTGCTTGGTTAACGTCCTGTCGTGTTAGGGGAAATCAATTTTTCATAAAACGCCCTTCGGTGCCTCGTTCCACGGAGTTTCCAACAGTCGCGAGACTGGCGTACACGCGATAAAAGAGCGCGAACGTGAGGGATCGAACGGAGTCGCGCGGGAGCACCTTGGCGGTTAATATCGCCGAGCGATACTAACGAGAGGCAAACAGCGCTGTGTGCTCGGCAAACAGAGGATTTTTCATTCGAAAGGGAAGACGCATCGAAGCCGTCGGTGATTGCCGAGAACTTCCACTTGAAGCATCGATGAAACAACGAATAAAACAGTTGCCGAATGGGGACGAACGTGCCGAAACCGCGGACTCGATCGAGCGAGCCGGGGAACGGAACAACGGTGGGTCCCTTTTGTACCTAATTCATGGCATCGATCCGAAATGATGGACGGAACACCTTTCTTCCACCGTCGACAGCGAGAACAGTGGCGTCGAAGAATAACTCCGACGAGCAGACACGTACAGGGTGTGAAAAAGGTGCTGTACAAAGCTTCAAAATCAATTTCCTTTGCCAAATGCGACATGAGATTTCTACTCCAAAGGGCCTAGCACAGTAAGCAGAGGGAAACGGCCCCAACACCAAATTTTGTCATTTATGCTTGTTGAAATAATGCTGTTTGCATGAAAAACTACTAGGAGTAATCTCAGACCTGTAACCCCTCCCGTAAGGGTGATTTAGGGACAACAACCCCAAACTTTATGATTTTTTCTCTCGGAAACTACTTGAGATATTTGAATGCGACAAGTTGCAAATATTAGGTACTTACTAACTCTACTAAATCTATTTTTTTCACAATTTTGGAGTGATGATTAAGCGTAGAAATAAAGGAATCAATTATTTGAGGGTAGTTTTAGTAAACAACCCCTTGAGTGACAGCAACGAAAAAAATCATGAGTAACGCCCCACTACTTAGCTATTATCCATATTTTTTTCGTTGGTGTCACTCAAGGGGTTGTTTACAAAAACTACCCTCCAATAATTGATTCCTTTATTTCTACCCTTAATCATCACTCCAAAATTGTGAAAAAAATAGATTTAGTAGAGATAGTAAGTACCTAATATTTGCAACTTGTCGCATTCAAATATCTCAAGTAGTTTCCGAGAGAAAAAATCATAAAGTTTGGGGTTGTTGTCCCTATATCACCCTTACGGGAGGGGTTACAGGTCTGCAATTACTCCTAGTAGTTTTTCATGCAAAGAGCATTATTTTAACAAGCACAAATGATAGAATTGGTGCTGGGGGCCGTTTCCCTATGCTTACTCTGCTAGGCCCTTTTCTCCACTCGACGAGAGTCTAAGTAGCCCAAATAAACACTTCCCTCCCCTCGGGTTTCACTTTCGAAACAACTCCGCGCGGTCTAACCCCAGAAACTCCAAGGCAGCTTTATGAAAAGGCGGCTCGACCAGCTTTCGCGACTTACGGCACCTGAAACTTTCCCACCCTCCCAGCGTACTACCCCGCGAGGAATGAAAAGAACCCTTCGACCTCGGAATTCCAAAATCGAGGGGAATCTCACCGCAAATCCTTTCGACGAGTCGCGGAGCCAGAAGCCCGCGACCACTGTTCCGCCTCCGAGCCCGCACAGGGCAAAGAGCGGAGAGTCAGTGTCACGCTGACGAACCCGTCCCTTTATCGCGGCGGGCCATTATCAGCCTCGGCCATCCTTTGTCCGCCGTCTGCCCCGCCGCTTTGCTCGCTGGCGTTTCCGGGGTCAGGCGGGCGGCTCTCCTCGCTTCCCTCGGAGCGCAGCTTTTCCGCGGGAGTTCCTCGAGTGCAGCCACGTTCGCGGGAAAAGAAAAAGGCAAGGTGTGCCAGGCGGAAGGGTGGCGAGGAGAGAAACGGCAAGAGTCAACGAGCCCGTCTCTCGTCGGCGATCTTAACGCAACCATCTGACCTTGCGGCCAGAAAAACAAGCCGCGATCCGTCCGCCGAGCTTGGCCTGCCACCAGAACTCGCGTTATTAATTTACGAAAATACGCGGATGAGTCGCGTTCATTATCTCCGAGGGGCGGGGCGAGAGTACCTGCTCCACTTGCGCCGCGAAGGACTAAAGTGACAGCTTGCCGATGGAGTTCCCAGAGCCCTTTTCGAGATCCACGGCGATACCGAGGCTGGGTGTATCGAATTTCGGGAGGGAAAAAAGTCGATCTCGCTCTCGAGACTCGATAACGCTCGGCTCGCACCTGGACGGATGAACTTGCTGGCTCGAGGCATAGGTGGCAGAAAATACATCGTTTCCATCGATCGTAAACGCTTCCCTCCCCCTTAGGACTATCGCCTGACGGGCTTCTCTGGCGTCTGTGACCAAGTGTTTATCAACTGGTTAATTAGTTTATCAAGTGCAGTGACGATCGCGCGTAAAAGTGTGTTATATAACGCGCACGGCATTCGCAGCCGGGCAGATAAAAACGATTTCTTGTGCGCGCACGCCAGTTAAACGCTGGATGATTGTCCCTCCTCGCGGCAGGGGGAATCCGATCGCGATTACGTGATATTTGCATAGGCGAACGCTGCCGTTTTGCAACATTCGCGTAGACCGCGTAACTCCGGGGCGCGTTTTAATTAACGCTAAGGAGGCCCGAGCGAATCGAACGAGACGAATGTTGGAGCCAAGTTAACGGCGCATGGCCTCCCCAATTCGGAACGCGTCCGTGGAACTTTTCGGCATTAAGGGGTTGCGCTGAGTCAGGAGGCCAGAAAAGGTGATTTTTTCCTCAGAAACTGTAAAGCTTTATTGGAAAAACTTTATTTTTGTTTGAAAGGTGGTACATTTAGCTATTTCTCCGAATTTCGGCGTTGAAAAATATTGATTAATTACAAAGTTATTTACAATCACACCTAGATGCGCACTATTGTTTAGAAGTGGATTATTTATAATCGAAAATTAAACAAAATTTAGTTAATATATTAAATTATCTAGTCCTTGGACGAAGGATTTTTCTTCCTGTCGCAATATTTTCTTTTTTTAATGAACTAAAATCAAGTGGGATTGTGGCCGAAAATCGACCCTTCACGTTTGAACATTTGCCATTTTGTCGTAAATGAATATTTCGAAAAACCCTTCGTCCAAGGAGCTAGATAATTAAATATATTAACTCAATCTTTTTTAAATTCTCGATTTTAGATAACCGCGGTCACCGCAAACCCCTCTTTCGAACAGGACACCTAAGAGACTGTAAATAACTTTGTTATTAATAAATATTTCTCAACGCCAAAATTCAGAGACACAGCTAAATTTACTACTTTTTAAACAAAAAAAGTTTTCTTGAATACAGTTGTACAGATTCTGAGAAAAAAATTCCCAAAAATCACGACTCTTTCGGCCTCCTCATTAAGCGTCACCCCTTAAATCTACATCGAAGATAACACAAATCCAGAACACCTGATCAACCGCCAAAGAATCTCCACAAATTAACGAACACCCAGAGTGTCCACCACGGATGGTCCGTTAGCTGCAACTAAGCAACGCCCAGAGAATAAAGCTCGAAGAAAGCGCGAGCAAGGAGAGTGCATAAATACCGGCTGGAAGCTGCAGTTAACGAAGTAAAACGACCACGGTTTGACACTGCGAACCGTTGGTGTCGAGTGTACGCACACTCCCGCTTAATACCTGCATAAATAATAGGCTGGCTCGCGGTCAGAACTGACCAAAGGCACGGAAACGTTGGAGACGTTCGTGAAACCGTATCCGAAATAAATCTGAGCCCTCGAGAATCGGAGCCTCGAAAGTAATGCCAAGTCCGTTGGTCGCGGGAGACGCCATGTGCGGTTCGGATAAGCCACGGTGATAAGGGAAACGTGAGCGACGCCGGAATCGCGGCGATGCATACTCATGCGCCGCGGGTACGTGGGCCAGCGGATAAATGCCGGTGTGATGGGGAAAAAGTTCGATAGAGGTACGCGATCGTGTGTGGTGTAACGCGATGAGTTTAAAAATACGGCTCCCCGCGCGAGTTATAACTTGGGGTGGCTATTTAAAGACGCCTGTGCACCGGCGCCTGTTTTTAATCTCTGAGAGGGCAGGGCCCTTGCGAAGTACGCGGATTTAGTCGAGGAAACTGGAGAAAATCGTTCGGGGGGGAGTTGGGCCTTTAGAGTTTCGTCGAGAAACGTCGGCGGGCGGAGCGGAGGACCTCTCGAGTCTGTTTGTAAAACAGAATCCGCTGTGCGCGAGGAATACGGTATCAGAGTGCCGCGTCTAGTAGACTCCGTGGGGCCATTTATTTCCCATCTCGGCGACAAAGAAGTTCCTTTTCCCCGCGTATAAGGATGATCCACGTTTTCAGGCTGAACGAAAGAGATCCCCGGTTACCAGAGAGCAATCCACGCGACGTCGTCTCGATTTCTTGTATGAAACATCTCGATCGCGGCCACGTTGCCGGGCGACGAACGATGCCCGCCGATACCGCGGAAATGGCAGAGCAAATATCGCTGCCAGCTGATCCGCCGGCGAGGAATGTCGCTTATCGATCGCTTCGAAAAATACGACGATCTTGTTTCCCCCGATGGTCTCGGCGCAAACACCGTTTCGGTGCCGCGAACGCTCTTTTCAGCCACGCTCGTTATCCATTTAATCCCTCCATTTCCATGGACGATCGAAGCTCGAAGCGATGCACGCCGCGATCGGCGGGACGGAAGGGCGGGCGTTCAAAGGGACTCGGAGTAAAACAACGCGGTTCAATCAACATCGAGATAATCGAGTTATCTGCCCCGTTCCTAGGCAGAGCGCACGCTTCGCCGAAACGCCAGAAGATTCCGGCTTTGGATAAAAATCGCGCTAACGATATCGCAACGATCCCCCCCCCCCCCTCCTCCTCGCTTCGGATCGTTCGCGTTATTTTATCACCGGCAAAATGCGATGGCCTTGGAGCCGAGGAAAACCGATATAAACGCGTTTGCAACCATTCGACCGCTATTGCGACTCGGCGTTTGCAAAACTTCGGGAAGAGTCGCGTAACGCTGCGCTCTCGTCCGTCGGATTAAACTTTGAACCGAATCGGCTCTACTTAATACGTACACCAGTGGGAGCGTGATTTAATACGCGGCCTCGGCGCGTCTCGATACCCGCGGAGTTCAAATGGTAATATTACCGAAAATTCGTAGCCCCTTTGGAAGATTGATCGTTAAGTGAGAGTTGCCTCGAAGTTCAGACCGCGGCTCTTTGTCCCGACGTTTCAGGAAATGGTAGATTTTTCAGGGTTATCGGTACGGTTCTACGTAGCGGTTCAGAGGACAACGGTGCTATACAAATTTTCGGCGACTCCGGTAACGAATATTCTCGCGGCGCATTACGCGAGTCTGCGGGTCCGCTTGTTCGTTCCGCGTAACGAGTTGGCAGAGGAGCTACGGAATTTTGGCGATGCGGGAGATTCGGCGACCCTCCCTCCGAATTAAGGAAGTCACCCTGGAACAGATGAGAAAGTTTCGAGGCCACGGTCTAGCGAGAAATCCGAGGCCGCGGCGGCTCCGAGCATCTTTCCGCGCAGCTTTTCAGCTCGGTTCATACGCGAGCGCAGTATTTGCGAAAGAAAAGCGAAGCTGGAAGTGGTCGCCGAGACCGGCGGGCAATTAGTTTGCAATTTAAAAGCTATTACCCGGGCTAATTGGGCTTTAACGGCCAGAATCTTCACTCGGTCAGCGCGAACGAAACGTTCGATCCCGTCGCCGCCGCGAAACGACGAATAGTCTGAGAAGTCGAAGCTGGTTACTGGCAGGTAGGGGTGGACAAAACGATATTCGAATAATAGCAAAGTAATGGCGCGAGGGGCACGAGCGACCGAGGAAAGAAGAACAGAGAAAAAAAACCAGGAGAAGCCTGCAGAAACGTGGCAGTGGAATGGTCGAGGTGCAGCGCAAATTGCTGCTTCAAAACCTAGCCCCGAGGCTGCGTTTCCGCGTACGCGACGCAAGAACGTCGTTAAAACGCTCCTTCGATGCGAGGTTCCTTTGAAGAGGGCAGGTGGGGTTTTCAAGGGCAGCTTTACGATTTCGATATGCCTCGCCTATGCTATAAAGCGACCGAATCACAGCCTCCTATTATCGTACTCATTTGTCGAGTGATCAGCGGAACGAGAGAACGGCCATCTCGCCGTGGAGGATGAACTTAATTCGGGGTCAGCGGAACCCCGCCGTAAGGATAATCGATCCTCCGCCCGGCGAAGAGGAACGGTAACCGGCATTGTCTCCGTTCTGCCTGGCAACCGCGAGATATCGATACGCGGGATTACTTCATCGGCCATCACGCGCGATTATTTATAAATCCGACGGGTTATTCTCGTCGAGCAACGCTCCCCGCGAACTTAACGACGCGGTTATCGATTCCGCCACCAAACTTAATCGCCACTTAACGACCCCGAATACTCGCCTGGGACCCTAAATTCCTCGCCAATCTCCCCTTTCACGGCATTCCCTCCAAATTGCAAACGTTAATAAAAGATAAAAACGAAGTCGCGCAACGGCGCAACTGGCACCGCGAGGAAAACTCCAGTCCCGGGGATTCGCGTGTCGCGAGCGAACGGTTTTAATATCATGGGGGCATATTGACCCAGATCGTGACACGTGAGCAGGTAACGTGATCGACGTTTTTGCTACGCAAACAGCCGGCGAAGCTCCGGCCCCGACCGTCTGGCCGTCGGAAGGGACGGGTGATAAGCGACGACGCTGAGCGGCCGAGTTCACTAGGCTTTTCAAAAAGTTGTTGAATAATATACAGGGTGTGCCTTGGAACTGGGTCGGTCCGGTGCCAACGAAACCCCCGCGGGGGAGGAGGGCGAACGTTGCGAGGCAACGCTCGATCAATCGCAAGCCCCCTCGGATGCATCGTACTCAACGTGTCCCACCGTCTTCGATGATCGCGGAGATTCCAGGGATCGTACGCTGTGATTTCATCCTGCCTCGTGGAGCGGAGATCGAGGCGGTGGCCCGTCTCAAGGTCTTCGTGGCGGGATGGAGCCGGAGATCGACCGGGGCCGCGTTTCGTGTTGCGACACCGGGGAAAGGGAGCCGCGGGGCAGCGGTGGGTACCGTTGATTTAAAAAATTCATACCCCTCGGCGGGGCTGCGGGCGCATCAGCTCGAAATGATCGCGTGGCAGATTCATGGCTAGCGCGAGGCTCGGCGCGCCCGCTCGAGGGAAACTGGGTCAATATCCTTCCTGGGCGTCGCATTGACACGCGTCGCTCGCGCGGGTCCGCGCGACAAAAGCGGGATTAACCGAGGAATAATTCGACGCCGCCCTTACCGTGACCGGCCGCCGCCAGTGGACCGGTAAACTCTCTGGCCGCCGTTACCCACGCGGGCCTTTAACGATAACTTTTAAATTAGCCACGACCCGGCACCGTGCTCTTCCGCGATGTCATCGCGTGCACGGCGAAAATAGTGTCATCGGCAGCGTGTTAATCGAACACTATCTTTAGAAAAACTACGCCTGCGCTCCGGGGCCCTCGGATCGCGCGCCCATGCAGGTAGGCATGTCGAAGAGTCACGCTCCAAAATCATTCCTAAAACTCCGGGATGATCCGCGGGCCCTAGAAATTCGAATATTTAAGAAGCGCGGTGAAAACGGGCATCTCCGTTAAATTAAAGTCACTCGTGGAATTTCTCCCTCGGCCAGGCCGGTATCCCCTGGCTCGCGCGAGGACTGTTTTATTCACGAGAAATTTGCCACGCCAGAAAACGGCGAAGAATAATTGACGCAGTCCGGGCCGCGGGACCATCCCACAGGATCCATTCGCCAAGCCACTGTGCCCCGCTGTACAATTCCAATAGGATCCCCGACGCGAAAAACGATTTCACGATCGAACCCGGCCAGACAAATAATTCATACTCGCGAAACTCAATTATTCCATGGTTAAATCTTTGGCTCGTCTACTAACAAACACCTTCGATATTATAATCGCAGTCTTCTACCTCATTCTTATTCCCCGCGCAGTTCTCCATCCCCTAATATAATCTAACACCGACGCAAGTAGAATCGCAGAAATTTAATTGATCAGGCTTCGATTGAGGGAAATCGAGCGACGTCGCTGAATCAGCCTCGCATTTCCGGCGAACTCCAAGAAAGCCGGTTCAAGGTAATCCGGGCCAGCGGCGTGACATAACAGGCATTATCAACGAGCAGCATTATCAATTCCCCGATCCGTGTATCCGTAAAGAACTACACGCGCCTCGATAACAATCATCCGCCTTGGGCGATTCATTTGTGCAATTATGCAAATTGATTAGATAACGGCGCGCCGTACTGGGGAAAGATCGAAGCTTAATCCTGTTCGCGGGTTTAATACCGTAATGCCGCGCGGAGGCGATGAATCTGAACGCTGGCATAGGAATTTACGGGCGAGGGAAGAGTCGAAAACGGTGAATCGAGCGTCGCCGTAGAATTCGTCGTAGGCGTTGCACGCGCGGATCGAAGGCCCGCCAAAAAATGCGGCCGAGCATCGGGCAGGTGATATCGATATAAAAAACGACGGCCGATCGACAGAGACACGAAGGCTCTTTATTTCGGGCGTACCGATACACGCGCCAGGCAGGAATTACACTCTCGACCGTCGCTTCTTCGAGTGCGCGACATTGAACAATAGCGGGGCCAGGCGCATGAATCGCCGAAACCGGCGATAAGGACGTTAATAACGTTCGCGTATGCACAGTGTATCCCAGCGTGTCCTTCGCCAGCGCTCGATATTGGCTTTGCGCATCGATAACGCCGGGCGGCAAATATTTTTCCCCAAGGAATGTGTTTTCCGCGTCGCATAAACCTGTCCTCGTCTCGGGACGTTGAGGTGGACGGCACCGTTTTATAATCGCTTCAAAACAAGCATTTTTTTCTTTCACAGCCACGAGTATCGCGGAGTGCGAATTATCGAGAACAATGGCCTTGTCGGTAATCGGTATAAATTCATGAATTTATTCCGCCGATATTAAACGCAGTGACTCGAGGCAACGCGTGGCACTTATTTCGATGGTTTTGCAAATTTCCAATGCTCGTAACGACGAGCCCGAATCCCTTCTCGTCGTGGAGTCGGAAATTTTACAAGCACTGTGCTAGTTGGCAACGCAGCAAGGATCCCCGAATTTTGTTCCTTTCTGGCGTCGTCGATTCGTTTACCGCGCCCCGAGAATGGAGGAGGTATATATACCTGAAATTCGAAAGGGACTCGAAGGGCGTATCCCAAATTTCAGGCAGATGATACCCTCGATTGTGCACCGCCATGATAGAAAGCCGAGGGAACACGTTCCTCGAGAATAGAACCGCTCGCTGGATGCACTCTAGCGTGCACGTCGAAATGAACGTTAACCGTTAATCACTTTAGAGTCTACGGTGACTTTTCGCTTCGAGTGCAGATAAAAACACGAGGATAACGCACCGGGAACCTCGATCTTTGCGCTCAAAGGACAAAGAGACGCGAACTGTGCACACAGCTACCTATCAGTAATGTTGACTCGTTATCAGAGATTTTATAAACAGTAGCTTCCAATGACGGTGAAGTTTGCTTTTCTTATAAGGGAACACGTCCGAATTGAATTTCTGATAATAGAATCCTTTATCTTACTTGGGAAGTGAGTTTAAAAGTCTGCGAGAGTAATGCATCCCATGCAGAGACTCGTAACATCATCTAATACGATAGTGAATATTAAATTGAACCAGAACTGTGTCTAGTATTTTAGCGAAATCAATTTCCATGGGGTAGCATTGCGCTACTTTTTGCTCTACAATCTTAGAATACATAGGAATCGAGGTACGCGTGATAATTTCTATGTCTGGACAAAAATCTAGCCCACGCGCCATCTTACACTTTGCGTTAATAATAGTATTACGTCCCAAAGTTCCTATGTCCCCAGAAATAACTTGTTCTTCCTCTCCTTTCAGAGACTATTCTCTGACAAAGCAGCATTGTTTAACGAAGCATGTTTAATTGCCGACAGAAAGAAATAATTCTGCGTCCAAGCTGAATTTCTCCTGCATCGAACTACACGGCTACGTGTACTCTATAAAGTTTTAATTGACGGTACCGTATTGTGCATTCACCGATACTTTAGAGGTAGTCGATGGTGCTTCATTCGCAAGTACCTTATTGTATAAATTTCAGCAACGCAGGAATAAATGGTTCGCGAACCAAATAACCTGCTACTTCAGATGAAACGCAGGGAGAGATACTTCACTGCTCAGGAGTCTCGCTCGGCTCGATTCGAAATACTAACCCATTACCCATAATAAATTTGCAACGCGCTTTGTCGAAGGATACTATGAAAATGAACAAGTCGCAGGGGCAAGACACCGCTGCGAGGCGCAAAATTTCCATGGAAAGTGGAATCGACGATCGATCAGAAAAATCCTACAAGTCCTACGCGAAATTCATAATCATGCAACTAACACAGATAACGCGGCATGCCAAAATTGGATTAAGGTTAGGTCTGTCGAGCAAATGTCACTCCTCGCTTTCTCACTCTGTACTCCAAGTTATTCATGCAATAGTTCGGGGCATACTACACGATTAAAACGTCTAGCTTGTTAAGGTTATCTGTCGTTATAGCGGTATCGGCCGAATAAAATGTTTACAGTAATATTCACTGTCATTCTGGTGCACAATGATCATTCGATGCCCCCAGTGGGCCGAGCAACTCGGCACGTACGATCACCGATACGAGAACGTTCAGCCCTTTCGGTGTCGAGGTTCGCGCGCACTTCACTGGTTAAACCGTGTGACAGAGTGGTGAGAGCACTGAAAGGGCTGGATAGGGTAGGGTGTAACGGCGATTACTGGCAGAAAGAAACGAGCGACACCGCGTTCCCGTGGCGGACGGCGTCCACGGGCACCGTGCTCGTGTTCTCCGAGCGTCGTGGGGGACGAGAAAGGAGAGGCGCGGGCACCCGCGGCACGCGTATCGCGTAAACATCGAATTCAGCAGAGACCCGCTAAAACGGCGAGATTCCCGAAGGTAGGTAGGTAGGTAGGTAGGTGGATGGTATCCAGCAAGCAGTAGGCAGCATCGGGTAAAAAGAATCCCCCCTACCCTGTTCGTCGGGCACCCGCTCCATCGCCTTCCCAAGAGTAACCCAGGCACTCGGCACGCAGACGCACAGCTCTGCATTCGGAGACGGACAGGCGAACGGAGCGAGGTGCGAGAGAAAGAGCGGGGCAGGAGGGGCGCGGAGGGAGATCCTGGGAGGAAGGGAGGGCCGAAGGCGCGAGGAGAGAGGCGAGGTGCGGGCAGAGGATAGGGGATAGAGGAAGGGGGTGGGGGGAGAAGCCCCGAGAGCCGAGTAAAAGCTACGCTGGCTAGAGGTTAAGGCATGTCCTACGGTACTCACTGCTGATCTTCATGCCTCCCAGGGGCGGATTCGCGGGCAGCTTGTTGCCCTCGGCGAAGGAGGTGGTCCTCGGTCGGCCGCTCATCCTGAAATCTTCTTCACCGGCTCCTCGACCTCCACCTCCACCACCACCACCACCCGACACCGAGGTCTGGAGTGTGCCGCTTCTGCTTCTGCTTCCGCTGGCCGCCGCCTCGGCTGGCCGTGCCACTTCCTCCTCCTCCTCCTCTTCGCGACCGCTTCACGCGAAGATGGCCAGCAGCGCGTCCTCGTCGTTTTCGTTGCGGCTGTCGTCGTCGTCGTCGTCACCACCTCGGACATAAATGACAGCACGAACGATAATCACATCGCACGCACGCATACACGTCCGCACGCGTCGGTTCTTTCTATATTACGCCACGGCCGTGCTCGATCGACGGGGGGGACACGAGATGGGAGAGAAAGAGAGCGAGACAGAACTACGGCGGCTGGAAGAAAGGGAGGCAGACGGACGGATGGATCGGTGAGAGAGAAAGAGACGGGGCGGGGGTAAGGGCGGGAGGGAGCAGGATGGTTAGAGGGGAGGGAAGAGCAACGAGCGAGCAAAGCGCGCGCAAGATCGAGAAAGAGGATATTACAGAACGGAGAATCGTGGAGGATGGCGAATAACGATATGGAGGACGACGGTTGGATCGGCGAGTTATGGAGCACGGGGATCAGGAAGGAACACGGCGGACGCGATAATGTTTCCGCACTTTCGCGACACTTGTTCAGAGTACACTCTGCTCCGGCTGACGATGGTGGTCGGCGGCGATGGTAGCGACTCTCGCGATCAACGTCCGTTTCACGATGGAACAGCCGCGCACCCGGGTTATGTTCACTCCGTTCGCGCACAAGCACTTTCGCGCGATCGGGCAGCCTCGTATGGCCTGGCGATATATAATTTATGATATATACCAATTCGTGCGAGATGCTCTTTTGTTAGTTGCGACTAAACGATGCCCACCGGCGGCCACGGTTACCGCGCCGGTGGCGTCCGGCTACGCGAAAATTGACACAATTTAGGCGACGATTGTTCGTATTGGTCGCTACTGTCAGGGAGTATTGCGGATTGAGAAGCGCGGTTCTACTACCTAATAGCCTGACGAGGGCGCGGAGTGTTGCGAACAGCTACGCCGCGAGGGGAGGCGGGAGTCGACGTTTTCGGAACGGTTCGTAGCGCTCGCCAGTGGAGGCACACCGCCGCAGCCGCACTTGGTAGCTTTCCTATATAGCGCTATTCCACGACAATCCGGCTGACGGGTCGGATTTCTTCGTGGCTGTCGACTTATGTGCCTCACCGTGGCTTCTAGTGGGATCGAAAGCAGAAAGAATCTTTCCTTCCCCGACAACGCCTCCGACGGTTGCCGTTGTTGCACCGTTGTTACTCCTGGCGCACCAACCACTCGCGGTTTCCAGTTCTCTTCCTCCACTCGTCTTCTCTTTTTCGGTCTAACGGCGTAGTCGCTCGCTATCTTTGTCCGCCTTTCTCTCTCTCTCCCTCTCCGCCTCGCTGCCTCTATCCCTCGTTCTCGCTCTCTCGCCTCTTCTTCCTTTCTTTCTCTCCCACCGTCGTCGTCTCCTCTCACTCTTGCAGCCCGTACTTTCGGCGGGTGCGGGGGAAGCGCTACCGCCTCACCTCCACCACTGCCGCTCTTTCCCACTCGTTCTGTCTCTGTTGGTATAGCACGAATCTCGTCACTGCTCCTCACTCTTCCTCGCGCTTCTCGACTTCTCAGGCCCGACGTTGTCGACTTGCCAGGCTTGTGCACAACATTTTGCCGCGACGGGCGTTGGGCCACGCAGATGAACGGTCGAGGACCGTGCCTGACGCGGACGTGGACGTCCCCGTCGTCGTCCTCGTCGTCGTCGTCGTCCGTGTCGTTGTTGCTCGAGGGGAGGTCGTCGTCGCCGTCGTTGTTCACCTCTTGCTTTCGACGACCATGAAAACCACTATGCAATTTCAACGGCGCCTCGCACCTGGCGCAGGAGCTGGGGATAAAGGCGCGAGCTCGATTCACGCGACAAAATCAAGCCTCCACGATCAACGACGACTTCTCTTCCTCGTCGAGCACGGGAACACCACACCAGCTACGAATTTTTCGAAGCCTCCTCAGACATTGACCCGTTCGGGCGAGATCGGGCCACTCGAGTGTCGGCGGACATTGCCGAAAGTGACGTCAGCAACACCCCGCCCTGCCCCTTGCCATGTGAACGATCGTATGGCAAGTGCGTTGGCGCCACGATCGCCTAACGCACCTCCATCTTGCGGCAGCTTTCTACACGTATCGAGTCGAGCGCGAAATTTAACAGTGCTTTGTCTGCTCTTCGCATAAAATTACAATCAATGTATTAAGAAATAAGAAATAATTCCAGTGTATCTATTATAATATTCGTTAAAGCAATTGATATTGCGATTTCTTTAATGCAATTTAAAATATACGCTATAGGCAAAGTTCAGTAAATGAAACCATTTTGCTGTGGTACGCTTTAAAAAATCCCTCAGAATAAACTTGAATAACTTTATTCACTCGTCTTACTATTTAACTGACGCGTGTATTATTATCTTTGTAATGGTTTTGTATCAAGTTTAGATATCTATTTCAATTACCAATGAAATAGTTTATTTTAATCTTAGTATACAATAAATATTGTCAATACAGTCACATCATTTAATCAATTACGAATCTTTCAAGTTAAACTTGAGTTATTAATTTTAACAGAGCCATGGAGAAAATACATTGCAATCGATGTGAATGTTTCGAAATTCAATTTGAAATTGGCGCGCATCAGTTACAACATCGCCAACTCCAACGCCGCCTAGAATTTCTCATTCTGCGCATCCGAACTTTGAAAAACGCGGGCAAACGATTCTCTGTTAATTACACTTTGCACGTTAATAAAAGCAAGAGCAGCTTTGGATTTATCAGTGAACGCGTAGGCAGCTTGTATTTTTCACGAATTATAGTCTTACAGTAAAAAATAAAGTGCACTCGAACGTGCGTCTATCAAACGTATTTATTCTCATTGTCATTCTTCCTCTTCCGATAGATACTAGACAATGAAACTGAATTTTACGTGCGCAACACATGACAGCAAGCTTCTCGACGATGATATTCATATTTCACGTCATTGCATTCAATCATCTCTTTCCATTCCTCAAACTTCTATTCTCACTAAAACATCCATTTTGTCTATTTATGAGAAGTACAAAAAACCTCTCAAATAATTATTTCACTCTACCCTCTAAACCCAAAAAAAACATCGAGACTTTCGTAATTACGCTGACGCGCATTCTCTCGCAACCCTCTCCATTCTGCAAGCCAAATTCATTAGCACTTTCATTACATAAATCGCAGCACATTCAGCGATCGTTAAACGCGAGACCAGCGGCACAGACCAGGTATAGAATAGACCTTTCACTCTTTTGTCTTCCGTGTCACTCGATTTTGGGGCTCTAGAGCCCCATTACCATTTCCGTGTCGCATCCAACGTTAACGACTAAGCATGAAATAAAAGTGCAGCGCTATAAGCGGTAGGAATGAAAGTTATAATAGCGGTAAGAATTTATATACAGGGTGACCCGATGTCAAATTAATACAGCATTTTTAAAAGGGAAATAAATTTCTTCATTTCTTTATTAATCAGCAGATTCATACAACGGGGAAGCATTGTAAAACTTCGCTTACGATGTAACGAATCTCTGCTATCTTATAATTCCCTAATAAATTATTTGCGGACATGGGTTTATATAACTTTTTCAACTTTTTCAATTTTTTCAATTTTTTTCAACTGTATACCCGGCATACTCTGTGTACAGAGATACACTTTCATTTATCATTTTGAACACTTCCTATAATAACTAATTAAAAAATGATTAATCAATTATGGTAATCTTATGATGTGTCTCGTATCAAGTAGTAGAGTAGTGGTGGACCCATGCCTACATATACGTGTAACTCTACACAATCAAATCGTTCCGAAATCTTTAACAATTTTTCCTGACCAAAGCGTTCCTTTGCGTCATATGGCTTCTTTCAAACATTATCCCTTTTCAACGCGCAGAATACGTTGATGTAAAAAAAATTGGTAAATTTGTCGAAAAGCTACCTATTCACCGATTTCAATGACCTTCACATATGATGTCAATGTCGTCATTCTGAACGACATTTCCCTTTAAACTTTTTGACAGTCGGCCTCAGTTTCGGAGATATTAATAAAAAACTTTCGGCATAATATATTGAAAGCTACCTCCACACCGATATCAATGACCTTGACATATGTTATCAAAAACATATGAAAAACTTTTGGCGTAATATATTGAAATCTGTTTCATACCCGACGATATTAATATTGGTGGGGGGCTAGATTAGGGTGGGGTACGCGTAAAGCATGGTAGCGAACCGATGTATGTGTTAAACTCGGTAATTCTAGTGTTAAGTAAGGTTTTTTGCGAATATTTCGTAAACCAAAGCCGACCGCCAAAAAGGTTAAAGGGAAATGTTGTTCAGAATTATGACTTTAACAACGGATGCGAAGGCCATTGAAATCGGTGAGGAGTTTAGAGAAGTTTACAAAAAAATTTAAAATTAATTGTCAATGTTATAAACAATTTCGCGGACAAATTTTTTTACAAATATCCACCGATCCAGAGGTGTAGACCAATAAGTTTTCTACACACTGTACAATGAATGTGGAGAATGAGTAGATAGGTGTCTTCTGTGGGAGCGAGTACTGTTAGAAAGAGTGTCGTGTGACGTGATTTCGGTGTGACTGATTTTTGGGGTGTGTGATTGTGGCAAGAGTGAGTTGTCAGGCAGCGCGCAAAGAATGGTTGAGGGGGTCGCGTCGCGGCAACAATAGTCTGTATAGACGGTCATCACGTAAGTGGTTGGGGAAAACCCAAGTGGTGTAAACGATACTCCTGCAGGTCAAGATACTAAATGTGATTTTCGCTTCTTCTTTGGGAACCATTTCAGCTTCCGACCTTTTGCCTCTCGTCTAACATCTAGACATCGAAAAATAGTTTGAAATGGTTTTAAGAAAAAATGTTTCCAACAAAAGTTGTTTTCTAACGTGGATTACGAAAATAATTGGTTCCACCCCCGCTTTAATTACAAGGAGAGATGAGTGCGAGCCAGTATCAATACAGATTTAAAAGCACAGGATGCATGGAACTCGAGATCAAAGTGTGCGTAATTCTCGATATATTGAGGTATTATTAAAACTTACGCGTGTTACCGTATATAATTAGGTAAAACATAAGCAAAATACGGATATGCTTGATTAAATTTTCATCGTGAGATGGAGGCCATAGGTAATATATATACAGTTAGTAAAAAAAGTATTTGTACACTTTTTAAAATCGCATAACTTTCGTAGAATTGGTCAAAACGACGTGAGTTTTTTTGAGAAGCTAGAGGGATTAGTTTGCTAAATGATGTGATTCGTCGTGGACACGTTGCTTTGGATCAAAACGGCGATAAGGGATATCGTAATGCGAGACCTAGTAACTGAGAAAGGAGCAACCGTTTGGGAAATATGGCACCAAGATTGCTATTGGAGTCTTTTTTTTTTTTTTAATATTATTGGAGAAATAAAATGTAATTGTAGGAGAAATATTTAGAATCGAATCTGGACAGATAGAATAGATATTAACGAAGATAGAAGATCGCAGCCAATCGGCTCGTATTACTTGTCATGTAATTAATAATTGTATTACAATGTTAGTTGTGATACGATTAGTAATTATACTTCAAATAATACAGATTGCCCAGGTCTCACCGCGTGGAGGCGCTGCGAGTGGAGACCCGCCCTAACCGCGGCCCATCCGCCCTCCTTTTATGCAAAATTTTATTTTCATTTCCATAGATCCCCCTGATGCACGGTTGCAAAACGATCCTCTATCGCTCCACAAGCGGGCAACAGAAGGATTCCTTCTGTAAAAAACTACCGCGATGAGCTAAACAGAATTTAAAACATTTCTTTGTTTTTTCATTTCAAATTTTAAGAATTTTCTGGTATATTTCTACCATTATAATTATTCACTAATAGGGAATGAAACAAAGAAAAAAGGGGGTAAATTTGTGGGAAATTATTAGAGAAAACACTGGTAATGATATATCATTATAAGGTATGTTATATGATATATCATTATTTAGCAAAATGTTTTCCTCCCTTTTTCTTTGTTTAATTCATAATTAGTGAATAATTATCATTTCCTATTCATTAATAGGAAATATGCCAGTGCATATTTGCTATGTCTACTTAAATACTAATAATTCCTAACTATACGAGCGCTCGTATTTAGTAATTGCTACTTATATTTAGTTAAACACTGCAGTGTTCATCTATTTCCTTAAAAACTACTTATTCTATGTGGCCACTAAACGTCTTACCTAACCATATACATATATACTTAAATTTAAATAATGGGCTGCCTAATAAAAATCTGAAATTGTCGTGTGTTTCTTACTTCCCTCGATGGACCCACGATGTTACCTAAAACATTCTCAAAAGTATTAATAAAAATTCCTTGAGGCTTCGTTTCTCAAGGATGATGAACCTGAAATCCTATTTTTGCAATATTCTTCACACATAATACTCTGCAACAGAAACTTTCTCAATGGATTAGCACCTACGGTCTATTTCGATTAAGTAATGTAATTTCAACAGATATAGTCCTTTCATTGAATCACTATTGCCCAACTATTGAAATATCATATTTGAAGCTACAGTCTAAAACTCAATATGGAATATCGATTCGGTATTAAAATGAAAGAAAAGATTAAAAATACTGCTTCATTTGTCAGCAAACGAAGTAGGCAATCAAAACTTTGGTAATTCATGAAAAAGAAGCTACTAATGATATGACATTTCATTCCGAAGCAATTGATATTCATAATATTAAGCACATTCGGTGCTTTGTTACATCAACTTAATAATTTCCTTCTAGTTTTTCATTAATTGGCAGCTTCAAAGTTCATGTATCAATGACTCGAAAATCAATCATAATATACAATAGGTAATCAAAAACATTTATGCAAATGTTGAAGGTTGGAATAATTGAACTTTACTGCACAGTAATGGAAATTACTTTCATACAGAAAGTAGCAACAACGAGCACGCGTTAAAATTGAAAATTTACTATCAATATAAAGCGCCGAATTGCATTTACCTACTTTTTCAGTGCAAATTTCGTTTTAACATCATCAAATTAAACAACAATCGCGGCTGAATTTTGATCAATGCAAAGGAATATTGAAAATGTATAAAAATAAAAAACTACAGTTCTTATCAACCTGAAAATAAATACAACGATTGACGAAGTTACTATGCAAACATCAGCAACGCTAATGAGGAATAGCTACTCCTACTTGTCAAATACACTAATTAGAACTTTAATTGAACGGAGGTGTGTCAGAAGTCTGCAATTTCCATTAGAAATAATGAATCACACCTTTCATCGCCATTCTTTCAAGTCACAGAATAAATTTTTCCAAATGCTATTCCATGAAAATTGGAACATCAAATTTAAAAATATTCTAACAAAAACAGAAAACATTTGTCTGCAAGATATGAATATACTTCTGAAACAATATTTCCAGTGACAAACACTCGATTCAAGGATGGGGATGTGGTGGTAGGAGAAGGAGGGTGGTACAGCCACTCAGGGCTGCTAGAAAATATGATCAGTAGCCAGAAGGGCAGCTGATCATTATCCACTCATTAATGCAAGAAAACCGTGAGTGGACCGTTTCTTTTTTACGCAACGCTAACTTATTACAGACTAAAATCAACTCCCGAGCATAGTCACTAGGACTTTGGGCTACTCGCAGCACTAATTTCTCAAAAAACTTCAAAATTCCCGGATGGTGCTTCATTACTGAAAATGCTACTATACTCGATACAAATACCGAATAACAAACGAAAAAGCTCCGAAGCAACTACACTACTCTAACAAATATAAAAAGCTACCGAGAACCACCACGTGGGTGGTTTCATTTTTCGCAACACTAATAAAAATTCAGTGCACCTGTGCCTCGCAATACGCAACTCTAACTTTAATTCGTTGCAGCCTTCCTGAAGGCTGTGTAGAGTCCCATGTGCAGCAAAGCCAGCTGCTTGGGACTCCTTTTTCCCAGGAACATGTCTTCGGACATGTCCCAGGACAGCTTCGGGGCATTGGGGGTTGGGGAGTCGCAACTCTAATTACAAACGCGATCAGTCATCATCGCAACACTAACTCAAAAAAATATTAAGAATCAAACTAGGACGATTAATTAAAACTACTCGGGGTTATTCCACGCGAAATCGGACACTTTTCGAATGTTGCTGAAATTTGAATATGTTGTAGTGTTTAGTGATATTTAAATGTACCTCAAAGGATTTAGCAAAATATTGAAAAATTTCGATTTTACAGCTGTTTGAAGTTAAGTGCTAACTTTTTTCAATACATTATGGCTATGGAAGTAGTAAACGGATGAAGATGAGCTTTCCAGTGTTTATAGAGAAGCCATTGAAGTTTCAAGAAAAAATTATTTCAGTTTAAAAAAATAAAAATTTGAACCATTTTTGTGCAATTATTTTAAACAAATGCAGGTTTTTAACATCGGGCGCGATTTTAAAGATCTGAAAAAGGAGAATATAGTTCTATCCTTCCTCTTGGTGGACAATTTTTCAAAAATATGGAAATTTTAAAATTGGCCCTGTAAAAATTGCCGAAAGTTGACGTTGCTTCAAATCACACCGGCTCTACTGGCTGAGCCTTACGGTACTCGCAGCGGCCAAAAGGCTATATCTGCTATTCTTATACAGTGTTCTCGAATATGGTAAGTATTTGTAAAAAAACTGAAGAAGGAAAACTTTTACTGTTTTTTATACACAACATAATACGGTAACTGAATTTTTGGTATTTACAATATTTTTCTCGAAACGAAGAAGACCCTCAGTTTTTTAAATGGAATGCTATATATTTGATAATCCAATATGAAAGAGACTGTCAAGACAAATTCAAACATATGGTATACTATGAGCTTCAAGGCTACACATGGTTAGGAATGAAATAAATATATCGAACTATCTATCTAGTAGATTGAATTTTATCTTTCATTCCTAACCATGTGTAGCCTTAAAACGTCATAGTATAACATATGGTTAAATTTGTCTTTACAGTCACTTTCTTATTGGATTATCAAATATATAGCATTCTATTGAAAAAAAATGAGAGTTTCCTTCGTTTAGAGGAAAAAAATTTTGTAAATACCAAAAATTGAGTTACCGTATAAAAAACAGTAAAAGTTTTCCTTCTTCAGTTTTTTACAAATACTTAGCATATTCGAGAACACTGTATAAGAATAGCAGATATAGCCTTTTGGCGGCTGCGAGTACCGTAAGGCTCAGCCAGTAGAGCCGGTGTGATTTGAAGCAACGTCAACTTTCGGCAATTTTTACAGGGCCAATTTTAAAATGTCCATATTTTTGAAAAATTGTCCACCAAGAGGAAGGATAGAACTATATTCTCGTTTTTCAGATTTTTAAAATCGCGCCCGATGTTAATAACCTGCATTTGTTTAAAATAATTGCACAAAAATGGTTCAAATTTTTATTTTTTTTAAACTGAAATAATTTTTTCTTGAAACTTCAATGGCTTCTCTATAAACACTGGAAAGCTCATCTTCATCCGTTTACTACTTCCATAGCCATAATGTATTGAAAAAAAGTTAGCACTTAACTTCAAACAGCTGTAAAATCGAAATGTTTCAATATTTTGAAAAATCCTTCGAGGTACGTTTAAATATCACTAAAGACAACAACATATTTAAATTTCAGCAACATCCGAAATGTTACTCCGAAAAGTGTCCGATTTCGCGTGGAATAACCACTCGATCAGTCGCATCGCAACTCTAATAAAAAGAATATCACGAATCAAAAGTAATGCATTGAATGAAACTCTAGTAACTCCAATTCAAAATACAAGAGCAATCTAAAAAATAATCGCGTCTCTTTTTTCGAAACACTACAAGCAACCACGATGGATATTTATTCGCAACGCTATGCTGGAACCAAACGCGGGGCATACTTGATTCGCAACGCTAATTCAAACCGTGATCAACATTTAGTCGCAACACTAACTAGCCCCGTAATATTCTTCGCAACTCTAATTCAGAACGCGGTGTGCTCAATTTCAGGGGAGGGGGTGTCGATGGGTCAGCATATGGCCAACCAAACTACTACTATAGTGCTCGACACTATTTTTCGCCGATCCGTCACGCGAAAAGTTAAAAGAAATTCATGTAAAATAATTAGTGGGTCACCTGATACATACATAGCATTGTTGTAAGTTAACAGTTTTGAGTGAGAAGAAGATGACGTATTGATTGAAATTTAAGAATGAGTAAACAAGTGATTATTCAAAGCGACACATTTTTTTGCCGATAGTTCCCTGTTCAACAGCCGTCTGGAGTGTCTGGACTTGTAACATTCGATACCTCTTTCTTATAGATTCTTGTGCGCTGAATACGAATTCGCAAACCGTTTTACCGCCATCACCCTCAGTTTTTGAGAAATCCGATTTGGCAAAAAATGCAAATTTTCAACTTTGAACATTTTTTCAGTTCAAACAGTAATAATTACTCAATTGGTTGCTGCACCAAATTATTCTATGATCCATCCCGAATACAACGATATAAGTTATTATGGCATTATGAACATTTAAATATGTTTAAATAACGATCCAAGGGAAAAAGACACCTGAAATGCACCAATTTTTCAGATATCTTCCAATTTATTTAAAGAATTAAGGGTCTAGAAGAAAATCTGATGCCTCCACGCGATGCAGCAGATATTTTTCTTCCGAAAACCATCAACAGCAATCGCAAAACACGTTTTGTTTTCAATACAGAAACGAAATGGTTTGGCGAAACGTGCGGTGCCGACTGTTACGCTGAGCGGCAATGGATACCCCCGCCGCCGTCGAGTACCACTGCCTATTTCGTTTCTCTATTGAAAACAAAAGGTGTCTTACGATTGCAGTTGATGAATTCCGGAGGAAAAATGTCTGCTGCATCGCGTGGAGCCGTCAGATTTTCTCGTAGACCCTTAGTTTTTTAAATAAATTTAAAGATATCTGAAAAATTGATGCATTTCGGGTGTCCTTTTCCCTTGGATCGTTGTTTAAACATATTTAAATGTCCATAGTGCCATAATAACTTATATCGTTGTTTTCGGGATGGTTCATAGAACAATTTGGCGGAAGAAACAATTGAGTAACTATTACTGTTTGAACTTAAAAAATTTTCAAAGTTGAAAATTTGCAGTATTTTCAAAATTGAATTTCTCAAAAACTTAGGGTGATGGTGATAAAACGGTTCGCGGATTCGTATTCAGCGCACAAGAATCTATAAGAAACGGGTATTGCATGTTACAAGTCCAGACGCCTATTGAACAGGGAATTATCGGCCAATAAAATGTCGCTTTGAATAGTCACTTGTTTAAGTAATCTTAAATTTGAATCAATACGCCATCTTCTTCTAACTCATAACTGATAATTTACAACAATGCTATCTATGTATCAGATGATACACTATTTACTTTACATGAATTTCTTTTAACTTTTCGCGTGACGAATCGGCGAAAAATAGTATCGAGCACTGTACTACTACAACTACCGGCGAGCATAATGGCAAAGTAATACCTAAGAAGAATGACCCTGCACCCGAAGATGCAGGGCCATTCTTGGTAGCCCACATGATGTGGCCTTATCTCTGGCCGGGCTATCTTCGGCTCATTGGCCACTTCTTGCTTCGGGCGGTCCGCCCTTCTAAAAGCCCGACCGCGACCAGCGACAATGTGCAATGTCTCACTGGCGTCAAGAAGTCGACATAGCGAGGCTAGAAGCGAGGGCATACCCCACTCGCGCTAGTCTGACCGTCGACTTTTCTCACAAATTTCCTGAAAGCAGGTCATCGTGTAAGGGAACATGCGATCAGAGAATACGACGACCTACCCCGGCCCTACCTACTTATATTTAAGTCGCACAATCGTACCAGAAGGTAAGTTACCTATCCTATACGACACCTATATTTAAAAAATGGCAAAACAGTCTCTCAAACACAATCATCGTCAACCCACTCCACGATTCTCAAGCATCGCCACTCGGGTGCAAGCCTACCCTAGAGAGACCGTCCCGGGACGACTCCGTCACCCGAGCTTGGCCACAATCACACTCTAATAAGTACGTACCAGTTTTCACTGAAATCGGCTGACAAAGGCAGTGACCATTGCGTATAAGTATCAGTTACATAGCAATTAATTATTTTCAATTTCAAACAATGGATTACTTGATAATGTGCATTGTACGTATTATGTACATGCATCTATCTTTATTACTTTCTCGTTTTATTATACGAGATTGATTAAGCTTCATATTCCAAGATTATTTACTAGGATGGTCATCGTGTGCAACAAGGAATATGATACGTTGATATAATTATTGCAATGAATAATAATATAATGTTGTAGTTTCGTTAACATGGTCTTTGATGAAAATCTTTCACCGACGCAAATTCCACCGCCTAACCACACAAACACAGGTGGAAAATGCGGCGTGCACGATACACTAACGCAATGCCAGCCGCCGACATGTAATTATTTAGTAACGAAAATCATCGTGCCGCATTGCTTTCACCCACCCAAGTAGCACATGGGCACGTGGATGAGTTAAAAGGCAATGGGTACGGAAAGATATCCTGAAAATCCTCAACTAGAAAGTATGATTAGTCTATATAGTGTCTAGCAAGGTAAGATATTCTTTAATTTTATATTATTAAGCAAAATGGCTCGACTTTCAACTTGTGAATAGTTTAAAGTTTGATAAATAATAAAGGACTCTACTTTAAATCAAGAAAAAGGACTCTACTCGACGTTCAATTAGCGAGAAAAGAGACTCTAAAATTGAATTATTTAAGAATATAACTCTAAATTATGAAGAATTTACTTGAAGAATTTAAAACGGGCGATTCCAGCGTCAAAGTAAATTTCAAGAAACAATAAAGTATGTTCTCATGCTAATTACTTTGAATCTGAAATTTACCCCTCCTCAATTTTCTTCTTGCACATGGAAATTAATTATTCTATTGTATACGCAAACGAGTGACCTTTATAAGAAAGGAATTACACTTTTATGTCTATTATCATCATTTAGACATCAAGTTACTTTTGAATACGTTGTATCAGAAAAATGGAAGAAATAAAAGTCATTATAATCGTCGCAATGACGAAATCGGAGGGCATCCGATTTTTCCACTACATATTAAATAAAAATAATCGTAGCTGTGGAGTCTGAGAGTATCAGAATTCTTCGCTACATAAAAATTAGCATTCAGCCGTATTGATATTCATACCAATACCTTCTGAGCTGCTATGCACCTTTATGTGCATTATTTAATAAATATCTACATCAATGTATCGTGATCAATGGTAAACATTCGCGTTAGGAACCGTTTATCGTGGAAATTATGATTATAATTTGATTCTATTGAAAAGGCGCGGCGTACAAGAAGACCCTAGCCCTCGTCTAATAAATACATACACAGACAAAATGTAACAATTCACGGGCATGGTTACCGTACCCGCGGTCATTATGCTCGCCAAAGCACGTATACAACCGGTCACTCGTGTCGATTCGGACCAAACGTCCTACGACATGATTGAGAGACCAGAGGAACCATAATGCATGCGCACTCACATTTCGCTGTGCCCCGGTGACGGAGACGCCAACACCCTCACCACTGCTCAGGAAAAGTCACCAAGCTGCTGAGAAATCATTAGGCTGCTCAGCTGCGTCCAAACTGTAACGAAGGATCAGAACACGATTATAATTTCTTTCTAAAGTTACCATTGTTTGAACTATAATAAAGAACCACGAAACAATTCAAAACTAACGAATTTTTTGTATCATTTAGACACTTTAAGAAAGAAATTAAGTATTAAAAATTAAAATTAACAAAATTCTTTTCTTAAAATGTCTAAACGATAAAAAGTTTCGTTAGTTTCGAATTTCTTGGTGATTGTATTCTAACAATTAATTTTTTAAAATTTTTTCTCTTAAATTTTGAAGAATGAACTCTACTTTAAAGGAATTAAATGAAATACGTAGATACTTACATCTTTCCATTAATATTCTGCGCACAAATCTCCTCTTCAGCTGATGCACTGACTCTAATTTCCGATAACGAGTTTTGTTTTCAAAAGTAACAAAAATAAAGAAATAATAGGCTACCAACGCGCCCCAAAAATCATAATTGGCGAACAAATCTATGAATCTATTCTCGCGATTTGAAAGTTAGAGCCGCGACGCTCGTGAAAGAATATAAATTGCGTGTGAAACACTGACTCTACCCTCTCGTATCCCCAAATTATTAACGACACACTACTATGAGCAACTGTGCTCTTCAAAACGAAAAACTTCGTACGTAATAAACACTGACTCTATTTAACCGCATTGCACGCGGTCACAATCTCTGAAAATAAGTAGGATAGGAGGATGGGGTAGATGTGGTTTCATCGAGTGTTTGTCGCGAGGAAATATTGCTTTTGTTGGAACCAGCCAACGGACTTTCGCTCCTTGTTATTTAGAATACAAGGTGTGATGCGAAAATACAGAATGCTCGCTTGATAGGAGCAGCTTTACATTTCAGTAACACGATATTATCCAGAATATACTACTTCAGAAATAATTATTACATTTAAATGAATCATAGTAGTGGCTTTCGTCATTAAAGTTGCAAGCACGTTCATGTTATTCGAATAATACTTTCAAATAAATCACGATTTTTATAAATGTCCAAAATTCATGGCAAGAATCAAAATTCGTTAATTATTCATGCTTGAATAGCATGTCCTCGATCAACTACGCAGTTTGTATACACAGAGACCAATACTTGCATCCAAAACCGAACGTAAATGCAATTACCACAGCTTCATAGAGATAGATTCTTAAAAATCATTGAAATATCATTGAATTCTACGTAAACGCGACCGAAATGCAATAGAATTCGATCATTCCAATATTTCGTGAACATCTACTGACGCCATTTTGAAAATTTTAAACAAATCTGATTGAAATTATTCAGTTTATCATAATTCAATCTTTTCCCATTTGATCCCGATATTAACCGACTGCAAAGTTACACATTACCCTCACAGCCAACAATGATTCAATAAAATAACGAGAAAAATACGTATACCACACGTATTTCCACTTCCTTTTTGCAAAGAATGACCAGACGCCATCCAAGCACCGTTCAAATTAACCATCAAGTGTCATGGCGTCGCCTGCCCTTTGCTTTTCATTCTCTCCTCAACGTCTGTAATCGAAGGATGCAACAAGTTTGAAACAAAAGCATTAAAACATTCATAAGGCAATTAAACAACAAATAAACTTGAAATATGCACGAAAAGGGATGTAATTGAATACCGAGACACGATATGTGTGCACTAAATGTGCAGAAATATCGGCACGAAAGCAACGAAGGGAATACGCGACGAAAATCTAACGATTTTCTCGCGATATTTAATCAATTTCGGGACGAAAGTGTATTAATAGTAGCAGCAAGTGACGATAGAGAGTAAAGAAGAAGACTAATAATGATTAGAAGTAATTATGTGACGATAGGTAATGTACGCGTACCATTTAAGTACGCGACTATCGAAACGTCTTAACTCAACGATGTCCACGGAACGAATGACCCCCGCGTCCCGCCAATGTACCGCGGCGAATATAGGCTTTGGTGGGGGGAGAGCAGGCAGGCTTCGCGAGGCAATACACGCGTACGTATTTCCGAAGCGTTGGGATATCGGTCTGTTATTGCAGGGCGAGTGACGTAATCGCGGCTCGTGGCCGAGCCGACCGAACAGAGGTGACTTCCAAAGCTAGCATCGTTCAGTCATAACAAAAGCCGTAAAATTGAAATATTACGCGAATATATTTCCTTCGTTTATAAAATATCTAGCATTTGCATACAGGATTGTACTTTAATTAAGCTTGTACAACTTAACACAGGTGGCTTGGTAAGTATATATTCGTAAATTAATTACGTGATATACAGTTTCTTATGGGAAAACGTTTTACAAGCTTCGCGATACATTCAAGAATGTCGCGATACCAATCCCGTGTTACCATCTGTACATAAAATGAATACTCATTCTGTATACATTTGTGTGAGCATAACGAGGCGTTTTTAATTAACACGAGAGCTAATGAAAGCTCCACGGGAAGTACAATGAGTGTCACTCAAAATTGTACACTGTAACCTGTAACGCATGCCAGATTTTCGGTTGAAAAGTATTGTTACCATAGATGTAAGGATGAAGGTTTTTTTTATGAATAAACACACTAACATAATTGTATTCAATATACAATGAGCCACGAAAGTATTCGAACGCTCGCTATTAAAACTGTAAACAATAAAAATATACATGTTACTCTTAAGTTCCAAAAGTAATGTTGTAATTACTATAAGACATAAGTATCGAGATTATATATACCAAATTTGAAATGAATCGGATAATATTTGCAGAAGTTATGAAACCTTTATTGCAAAGATGTACTGAAACAGGGTCACAAAAGTATTCGAACGGCATTAATTATACGCACCTTATTTTATTTTAATATTTATTTAGGCCATCTTTGGCTCCAGTTACGCTTTTCAGACGTTGTCTCATGCTGTGCACTAGTTTTTTAGTTATTTTAGATTCGATAGAATTCCATACTTCTAAAATGTTTTGTTTTAGTACGTCTTTCGAAGTTACGTCGTATTTTTTTAATTCGCTGCCAATGTTCGCTCACAAATATTCGACAATATTAATTTCCAGACTTTATGGGGGTGTATGTAACCCATGCGGTGTATTATGCAATAAACATTCTTGCATAATTTGGCCGTATGCTTGCGGTCATTGTCTTGCTGGAAATCAAAATTTTCCAATAACTCCAATTTAGTTGTACTTTCTTCCAAATTGTTTTTTAAAATATTTAGAAATTTATGTTTATCTAAAATGCCAATCATAAAAACGAGATTACCAGTGTCTGTTGCAACCATACACCCCCTACAGTAATTACTAACCTATTATCAGCTTTTCTCTATATTGGTCAAATAATAGTTGAATGAATTTGAGGAGGATTCTCTATTGATAATGTTACTCTAACCCAGTTTTACTCATTTCACTTTATTCTACCATTAATTATTGTAATTTTAGTAATTATACATTTATTCTTTCTTCATCTAAAAGAATCCAATAGAAACAAATAGAAAGAAATACAAAATTTCATTCTATTTGTACTTTACAGTTCAGAATATTTTAGGTTTCATTGTAATCCTTAGACTTTATTTCTTAATTATTATACAATATTCTTACATTTTAGGAGTGCCTGATAATTTTATTTATGCTAATTCAATATCTACCCCCATCCATATTAAATCTGAACAATTCTTTTTATTTGCCTATTCAATTCTACGTGCAATTTCAAACAAACTGGTAGGAGTAATTGGTCTAATCGTATTAATTTTAATCTTAATAGTTCTACCATTTACCAAGACTTATCATATAATATCAAGAACATTTTATCTCAAAAATCAATTTATATTCCGAGGATATGTTTCATTATTTATCTTACTATCTTGATTTGGAGGGAAACATATCGCGAGTATCCTTACAAAGAATAAGTCAAATTTTTACAACCTTATACTTTTCCTTCTTTCTGATTAATCCTAATATAAATAAATATCGAGATACATTAATCTATAAAATCTAGTTAATGAGTTTGATTAGACATATATTTTGAAAATATAGAATTCTATTTACTTAACCACGGTTGAAAAAATAATTTTAAACCAAAAATAAAAACTAAATAAATTAGAGCATATGAAAGGAATTTGTTTCAACATATATACATATTAATTCACCATATCGGATACGTGGTGTAACACCACGAATTCGGATAACAAAAAAATATGATATAATCGTGCAGCCAAAAATTGAACTCTAGCTAAATAAAAGATTATAAACATCAATGAAATTAAAGATCTTATAAAAATAATACTTAAATACTCAGCTATAAAAATGAATGCAAAGCTACCTCTAATATACTCGGTAACTAAACTAAAAGGCGTTGAATTTAATTCAATTAATAATCCAATTAAAGACATTAAATAAATTGGAATTAAAAATAAAATAAATTTAATATAATTTTGAAATTTATATAAATCCAATAGTGAATAACTTTCAAGTAATAAAATTACAGAAAACATTGTTAAAAATAAACTTACTTCCTAAGAAACTGACTGTGAAATTGATCGAATCGCCCCTAACATTGAATAATTAGAATTTGAAGCCCAACTCCAATCATTACAGGATAAACACATATTCTTAATACTCTCAATAAATATAAAATTCCAATTTTTGTAGAGTATATGTTTAAAAGAAATGATTAAATCAATCAAACTGTCATTGATAATAATAAAATCAATGCAACCCTGAAATAATATAACTATAAATTTACCTTATCGATAAAAAAATGCTTTATTTAATAATTTAATAACATCACTAAAAGGTTGTAATAACCCTGCCACTCCTACCTTCTTTGGTCCCTTTTCATCCTGAATATAACCCAAAATTTTCCGTTCAAATAAAGATAAAAAAGTTATACCAATTATTATTAGCAACAATAAAACAATCATATAAAGTATATTGAAAGAATGTGTAACTAATGAATAAATTACTACCTATAATTTATACACGTATTTTAAATTCTAAATTTAAGGCACTATTCTGCCAAGGAAGTAATTTGTTTATTAATCTTAATATAATAAAAAAAATAATTTATAAATCAAATCCTTTCGTACAAAAATTGACCACCCCCACTTTAAATTACCACCTAACTTTATATTACCTAAAATTCTATTATTTCATTCATCCTCCAATGAACGAGTTTCTAGAATTATTTAGATCAAAATTTTTACTTTATTAATAATTTTCGTGACATGCAACAAATTAGAGAGTTAATTTAACTATATTACTCCCACAAGAAATATAAATGTGCCCACATATTTATAAATATATAAATTATATAATATTGGTGAGTATGTTTTTTGTACAGTAGTAGCAGTTATATTTATGTCTTTGATATATTAGTTTATATAATAAATAATTTATATACATATATATATTATATATATTATTAAATATATCTTTTGTGCGTGTGTGTGTGTGTGTAAATATCTATTAATCAAATTTAAATTATTATCAATAGATTTATGGAATATATCGAACTAAATTAATTATTAATTCGATAAACCCATAAATAATCTATATATTACCAAGTTGGAAAGATTTATTTATAGTTAATGGCATGCAGAAAATAAATTTCGATTTATGTATAAATCATTTATCTTCTTCTTGTTGTGTATTTATTTCCTGATATATAAATGATTTATATATATATTAATACAGATTTACTATATTTACTTAATGGAATATATTATATTACTTCATAGTTTTCATAGGTACACATATTCATGAATATAAACGTATACATATAAATTATTTATTGTATAATAAGTTCATTATTGAATCCCTATCTTTTATATATAAATTATTTATATAATAAATACATTATTATATAAATAATTTATAAAAATTAATAAAAATTTATAATAATTTATCAAAGTAATTACATTTCAACTTGGATGGGAAACAGTCGAGGTCGACGGCGACCTCTACCAATGTGACAATTACAGTGACGCGAAAGATGCGAGCTATCAGTTGGGCTTTATCCGCGAGAGTGATCGGATCGGTGAATATCCGTGAACGTTACGATGGCTATTATTTCCTGATTTCTCGATGCCTACTCGAAAATTTTCCAATGAACATATATAAAATTATTTCTGGCCTCGACGAATCTGACCAGAACGTCAACAACCTCTACCAAAGTAGTCATCTGCCAGTTGAACTTTACCTGGTACAATGATCGGATCTCAGCGAACGCATGAGCATATTATTTCGCGATATCTCGATTCCTGGATTAATTTAACCGATTCCTGGACCATGTGAGAGGTCGCTTAACAAGATTCTACTACAATTCACCCAGTATCTAGAAGACTTCTTGACCCGCTGCTTAGGGACATTGTTCAGACTGTGTTCAACGATCGGTGAGTCGTATATTTTAATTTTTTCAATTTTTCTGCATGCTATTGAACAAATGATTGCTGTAGCGATCACAGTGATTAAGAATACATACTTTGTACTCGCGAACTGTAACATTAACGCGCATGCTTCCAAATGTTTAATACAGACAAAAGCAATAAATAAATTTGTAATTCGAGATTAAAGTTCTAATAATGTGTTTTAAATATTCTAAATTATATTTCTTGAATTTTATAATCAAAGCTTGATGCTTTGAATACGAATTACACTTCTCAAGTTTAATTACATTCGAACCATTAGATTCTCTTAATTAAACGAGAATCGAAAGCATTCATTTATTAAGGATTTTTAATTATATAAGTTGAAGCTCTTTCTCATACAAATAATAATATCTGAGAATGACAGTTAATATTGGTACTACATGGTCACTATGCTCGCTACTTCTACTTTTCTCTCTCCTTACAATATTAAAATCAACCTAGCAATAAGTCTTAGTTTAAGAACTTTAGTCGTAAGACTTTTTCCAAATTTTCAAAAATGCGCAGAGCATTGGTCGAATATGGACCAGAAATATTTCTTAGAAATGGGTCACTTTCGTAGGTACCTCCACGTTGGTGTGCCTGGACTTGGTAACGTATTCCAGTGCATTGCGACCTGCAAAACGTTATCAAGCTAAAGCCTACGATCTAGTTTAAGGGTCCAGATCGAGCCAAACTTACTTATTCGGTGAGCTTGGTTCGGTCTGGATATATATTCAGAAATGCACTTGCGTACTTCGGGCGATAAGCTTCTATGTCCCGTCTCGTTCTTTTTAAATATAAGAGTGCCAAACGCACTCTTCTAGAAATACAATTCGCCTTCGATCACTGATTTCGATTTCGCGCATGGTGTGCTCGCCCTTCATAGGCCTGTGCTGGGTAGAACTTATTACGGCTTAGAATTAGAAAATTTTCCTGACATTCCATGCCATTAGCGCCTGACGGGGCTGCTTTTTTCACATTACAATTCGGAATTATTATGCGCTCAAAGAGGCTGCTGTTCTTCCGGCTTGTGATTAGGCATCGTTAAGCGCCCATAAAGGCTGCCGCTTCTTTTCTCATTAAAATTGAAAAGTATTAGACGCCCAAAGGGGCCACTACTTTTTTCTGTTAATCTTCAGAAACAGTAGGCGCCCCACAGGGCTGCTCGAAATTTTTCTGAATGTCCGAGTTGCGTGGCGATCCATGCGGCTGCCTGGAATTTAAAGGAAATTTTTTGGAACTTGTTTAAATACAAATTGTCTGTTTCAGTAATAGTGTTTGTGATCGCCCGTAATGCGATCGTAGAATCAGTGTTTTTGCGCAAGTAAAACTAGTCGAGAGCCCGGTGCTCTAATAGCCTTTTCACCGCGAAAGTAGAGTCATGCACAAGTCCAACTGGAGCTGCTGGGCTGAAGGCTAAAGGGATGATGAGCTGAGGGGTGCTGAGATGACGGGTGCTGGTCAGAGGGCTGCTGGTCTCAGGGTTGCTGGCCTCAGGGTTGCTGGTCAGAGGTTACGAGTTTGCAGAGATGCAGTACTCTTGATGACAGCGAACGGCAAGTCACTTTACAATTCTTTGAATATTGGTGAATGCAATAGATCGAAATTGTTTCTGTAAAAAACATAGCGTAGCCAGCTCTTTCGATTCTGGCCCTTCCAACACAAATGCGCGACATGCATGGGCCTATTTCACTGGTCGGTATTCCTTTCGGGAACACATATGCAATATTTCGCGAATATGGTCTAGGGCGTATTGGCAGTAGCCTCGTGACGTGGCTCTTTTCTAAACCATATTTACGATATATTGCAGAATGGTGTTAAAACGAATGTTAATTACATGAAATGGGCCCCAAACCGCTGCGCATATGTGTTGGGAATTGCAGAATCCAATGAGCTGACCATACAAGGTACTCGTAGATAGTGACATGCATGTGTCTGTTTTAAAATTATAAAACTAAATCAATACAACAGTTGCTCGCGATTTTTACAATTCCGATTAATAATTCGTAAAATAATTGAATTGATCAAGTCGTGTAGAGTGACCGCGAAAATTTTGAAAAGGTTCGGAGTGGAACCAGACTTCCGAGCAATCTTGCAGTCTAGCAAGATCCTTTGTGATCGCGCATAATGCGGTCGTAGAGTCCCCGATTTTTTCGCATCCATGTACATATTTAGCAGAGCACCGTGGCTCTTACTTAGAGTAGTATTACCGCGAATTTGGAGTCAAATTTTTGCATATCTAAGACATGTCCAGAGCATCGAAGCTCAAGTTGAATTTTCTTCGTGATAGTAGAGTCAATTTTTTGCGCATTCAAAGTTCGTCCAGAGCACCGGTGCTCTAATTGCTTTTTATCGCGGAAGTAGAGTCAAATTTTCGCTTAGCTTCACTTTTCAGCTTAGACTTGCCAAAGAGATTCTTGGCCCTAGAGAAGGCTTAGCTCGTAGGCCCTGGAGAGGGCCAGAAAATTAAATCAGTATAAAAGTTGCTCGCGATTTTTGCCATTCCAATTAATAATTCGTAAAATAATGGTATCGATCGAGTCGAATAGAGTCACCGCGAAAAACTTGGAACGGTTCCAAATAGAATCGGTCTTCCTAGCAATCTTGCAGTCTAGCAAGTTCCTTTGTGATCGCGCGTAATGCGATCGTAGAGTCCCCGTTTTTTTCGCGTTCATCTACATATTTTGCAGAGCACCGCGGCTCTTACTTGGAGTAGAATTACCGCTAATTGGGAGTCAAATTCGTGCGTATATAAGACTTGTCCAGAGCACCGAAGTTCCGGTAGAATTTTCTTTGCGAAAATAGAACCACTTTTTTGCGCATACAAAGTTCGTCCAGAGCACCGGTGCTCTAATTGCTTTTTTATCGCGGATGTAGAGTCAAATTTTCGCTTAACTTCAATTTTCAGCTTAGGCTTACCAAGGAGATCCTAGGCCCTAGAGGGAGCCTAGCTCGTGGGCCCTGGGGGAGGCCACCCCATGGACCCTATAGAGGGCCTAGCGCGTGGGCCCTACAGAGGGCTCAAAGGGGGACCCTAGAGAGGGCCTACCATAGGCCCTAGAGAGGGCCCAAAGCTTGGAAACTAGCGAGGATGACAGGATGGACCATATTCGCCGACCAGTGAGTCATATTCTGTACTTGCATGCGATAGTAGACACGAGTACCTTGTATTCCTGTGTAGTAATATTTGTGCTCGCATTTGGGAAGGGTAAGCATCCTACCTAATTGCACGCAGTGCAGTTTAGTAGGATATGCATCCTACAAAATGCATGCAAAAAGACTTTACCCAACAAGTCCATTCCGAGTGCAAGGAATGTGAAATAATTGAAATGGCGTGTTTAAAATGGGACATTCCACGCGAAATCGGACACTTGTTGCAGTAACGTTTCGGATATTGTTGAAATTTGAATATGATGTAGTCGTAAGTGATATTTAAACGTACCTCAAAGGATTTTGCAATATTTTGAAAAATGTCGATTTTACTGTTTGAAGTTAAGTGCTAAATTTTTTCAATACATTATAGCTATGGAAATAGTAAACGGATAGAGATGAGGTTTACAGTGCTTATTGATAAGACATTGACGTTTTAAGAAAAAAATATTTTAGTTTAAAAAAAGGTTGAACCATTTTTGTGCAATTATTTTAAACAAATGCAGGTTTTTAACACCGGGCGCGATTTTAAAATTCTGAAAAGGGTGAATATAGATTATAGTTCTATCCTTCCCCTTGATGGACAAATTTTCCAAAATATAGACATTTTAAAATTGGGCCTGAAAAAATTGCCGAAAGTTGACGCTGCGTCAAATCTCACCGGTTCGACTGACTGAGCCGTGGGGTACTCGCAGCGGCCAAGCGGCTGTATATGCTATTCTTATACAGTGTTCTCGAATATGTTAAGTATTTGTAAAAAACTGAAGAATGAAAACTTTTACTGTTTTTTAAACACAACATAATACGGTCACTCAATTCTTGGTATTCGCAATATTTTCCTTGAAACAAAGGTGACCCTCAGTTTTTTAAATGGAAATTTGATTATCCAATATGAAAGCGACTGTCAAGACAAATTCAACTATATGGTATACTATGGCCTTCAAGGCTACACATGGTTAGGAATGAAATAAATATATCGAACTATCTATCTAGTAGATTGAATTTTATCTTTTATTCCTAACCATGTGTATGGGAGACCGGGGTAAAGTGAACCTCGGGGTAAAATGAGCATTCTTAATTTATTCTTTAATAACAGTATATATTTACAAATTTTGGAGACGGAATAAATGTGTGTAATATCACAATGATAATTATGCACATTTATTACGCCCCCAAAATTTGTAAATATATAAATTATATAATTGTTTTATATATTTATTAAAGAATAAATTAAGAAAGCTCATTTTACCCCGAGGTTCACTTTACCTCGGTCTCCGTTAGTCTTCAATCCCTTGAAGATCAGAGTATACCATATGGTTGAATTTGTCGTGACAATCGCTCTCATATTGGATAATCAAATATATAGCATTACATTTAAATAACTGAGGGCCACCTTCGTTTCGAGGAAAATATTGCGAACACTAAAAATTGAGTTATAGTATTATGTTGTGTATAAAAAAAAGCAGTAAAAGTTTTCCTTCTTCAGTTTTTACACATGCCTACCATATTCGAGAACACTGTATATTGGACCTTAAATTAAAATCTTTTGAAAAAATACAGTAGCCTTTTCCCTCTAATATTGCAACCAAAGTTCAACGGGTTAATATATTTTCGGCAGATATTCCGGGATTCATTTGAGAGTCGCCGAGGGATTCATGCGTTTAGATTTAAGTAAGAGAATTATAAAGAACTATGTACGTACAGGGAGATAGATGATAATCGGAGGTCTATTTCTCTTTCGCGTCCACGGATTTTTTTTAAATAGTAGACTGAGATTGTCGCTTCTCTCATTGCTTGCAATGCGTGACTCGATGAGTTGATTATAATGGAGGGTGGATGGGATTGGAGTATTTCGTAGCAACCCCTCAATGTGAGACCTGGCGGATTACCCAGTAGTCACTGAATTAGTTTTGTTGCTCTTTTGTCGGTTTCTCATCTCCGATGAGGAGTTAGATTCTATATCTAAACCGGAGGGATCGATGGAACTTTGTTTCCATCCATCTCTTCGGTTTACTAGGCTAAGGGTTTCATGTACAGGGAGATCGACGGAACTTTGATTCCATCTATCTCTCTACGGGTCTCCGAGAACAGCAACCTCCTCGCGGTGAGACCTGGTAATCGGTGAGAACCGAGCCGATAGCTGTGATTGTCAAATATTCTAATTAGATATGAGAATTTCTTTAACTTGCAATACTATGGTAAAATGTAAGAATAAAATATGTAACTTGAAATGTTGTTCGATTTTTCCTACCGGGCCCCAAAACACGAGTATAGTGTTAAAATAGAAGGATAAGTGCAAGTTGGAATATTTCTGCGAGATACTGGAACTGAAGGGATTTTTACAATTTTTAAAGTCCTCTCTGCTTCAGCATCTTGTTAAAATATATTCCTTGGCGAGGTATTCCACGTTACATCATCAAAACATGTCTTCCACAAATAATGTTGTTTTGTGTAAATTTTTATGTTAAATAAATTTGTTTTGCTGTATATAAACCCGAATAGGACAGCAGGTTAAAAGGCGTATGTGTTCTTGTTTTGTTGTGATCCTTTTTTCTCTGTCGTTGAACGGAATACATTTATAAAACGATCGTTAAATTGTTACTGTGACAGAATCATTTGTAAATCACGGGTTTCAAATGATCAAAGTTTTATCCGTGTTGAATTCTAATTCCTACCACGCGTAGCGTCACAATCTTATTTTAGATTGAATCGATAACGTTGGGTGTGACATGAAAATGGTAAGGTTGCTCGCGAGCTCACCGAGCGTGTGACACAAAGTTACGTTGCGTGATGGGTCTATCCTATCACAGACCAGGTATAGAATAGACCTTTCACTCTTTTGTCTTCCGTGTCACTCGATTTTGGGCCTCTAGAGCCCCATTACCATTTCCGTCTAGGATTTCCGAATTTCATTAGTAGATTCACTTTGAAGTAACGGCGGAACTAAGGTGAAAGAAAGGCACTTGTGGTGTACATACTATTGTTTAAATGTTGCGCCGAATAATCGTTCAATTGGTTTATTACACACGCCTCACATGGCATGTTTATACTTTCAAGAGTAAAAAAGCGCTCTTTCACGTTCGTATTTATTGTTTTATTGTATTATTTCCGCATTCATCGGCTGGCTATCCGAAATGAACTGAGCATAGCTTCGAATATGTTTCATAATCAAAGTTGAATATCTCAGAAACAATAAGTTTTAGGATTAATGCACTTTAATACTTTCATGCTCAGAATTCGCTATTCTATTGAATTTGACGATAAAAAATTTGACAGTCCATTTGAAAAAATAAAATTGGCCTCCACATCCAATCTATCCCTGTAAATAAACTAGTTTCACCGTGTTTTGTGTTTCTTACAACGAGACAACTTCTATAAATAATATTTTCGCTTATTGCTTGAAATAATAGATATTTGAGGTGAACCGAGTTAGTGGGACACCCTGTATAACACAGCTTCAATACTTCTCTCGGTGATACCAGCAGCTTTACCTGTGTCAATGCTAGAAATACATTATGTTTCCCGCAACCACCGCTCGAAAATCCGAGAGGGCGCTCGAAAACCAGTGGTTGTTTCAGAATATCGGTACTTCAGAACGGTGACACCGAAGACAAAAGAGTGAAAGGTCTATTCTATACCTGGTCTGTGCCAGCGGCGCATTGTTCCGCTGATGGAAACGAACTTTCAGGCACCGGTTAAGTGGTTCTCTGCATTACCGCGCGTCGGTTTAACGTTGGTATAGCAGGTACCTACCTTGCCCAAAGTTCCCGACAAAATCCGTCAAATCCGTACCGCCATCTAGTGTCAGTTTCTCGTAAGCGCGAGCGCGCAGTGTAGTGTCTCCCCACCCTAGGTCCTTTGGCAGTCACCAAAGCGCGGGCTAAGGTTCAAGTTGCATTTTAGATGCGAGCGAACGCACATCGTTTTCGGTTAGTGGTCATGAACGGAGTTCCGTGAATCCCGAGGACTTCCGCGGAGATAGGATCGAGCTTGTGCCCCGGCTGTGATCCATTGCTGCCCCGGACCCATCCAGCCAGAATCCCGGGTAAGTCAGAGAATCGTCGATCTATCTCACGGGGCCGTAAACCGCGCTGAACCACCGAAAGTGCATCGACTGTCAGCTCCGGGTGAACGGTCACCGCCGCACCTCCGCGCAGTGTCACGTGACGGCGTGCCATCTGAACGCTTCCTGTCGCGCTCATAGAACAAAATTGCCGCACTTTCGTTCGATACGTCATCGCGTTAAAGTCGCACGTGGAGCTGAAACACGGAGGCGAAGCGCATCCGGCATTGAGGTGATTGCTCCGAAGGAGGGCGGCTCGCGCGATTCGAATTAACGTTGACTTTCCTCTGCGGCAACGGAAATTGGAGCAATGACACCCGTAGGAAGCGTTCCGCCAATGTAAGTGCCGTCTCGACCTCGTAACACGCAATACTTAGCCTCGGATATACAGAGATAATTTTTCGAAATTTCTCTGGCCAATGAACCTTAGAATTTCTGCTCTCCTTAACTCAGCCTGTCGACTGTATCCTCCATTTAACCGCGACAGATTTAATTATCCGCGAGGTCCTCGCACGTTACGCGAGGACTGTTGTCGTATAAATTGATAAATTCACGCGCGCTAGTGGGTTGCCTGTTAGCTGGACAGCGAAAGTCACGTATCCGCCGTTAGCTGGCTCCGCTACGCGCGCACAGTGGCCCCTCGTTAAAAAGGATTAATACGAACGATTACGTTATCAAGCGATCGGGGTGTGAAAGGTATTACGGCCGCGAGCAGTGTCGCCGGGAACTTGGGCCCAGTGCTTTATCCGTCCGCGTTATCTCGCCCCGGCCAAATTGTTTTAGCGACGAAAAGTTTGTCGGAAGTTTCGGATGGCGCGTGTTAACTGTACGGGAAGGGCGGGCGAGGGTGAGCTTCGAGGGGGGGGGGGGGATGGAAGTCTGCACAAGACTCGGCCACATTAATACTGCAGAACTGGAAAGTTCGGCGCGGCCGCGGCGAATCGAAAGAAATTAGCGGAACTACCGAGGTCGCGCGCGTATCTCGCTTAACGCGGACGGCCGGGTATATACGCGCGTAACTCTGTGCACTCGCGAGGAATCCGAAATGCTATTCGGCCAGTATAATCCGCGCGAGCATCGGCACTAAATTACCATTCGAATTGATTCGCGTTTCCACGCTGCAACGGGAGTATTACCGCTCGGCCCGCCGATGCCGCGATTTATTTGGAAATCGCAACAATACCGTTTTCATTAAACAGCAGCCGGTTTCGGGCGCGCAGGGCTAGCCGCGCGCATTGTCGCCGGGGCTTCGAGTTGTGCTCTGTGCTTCTAATGTTGATCAATGGCCCCTATTTTACTTTGTCGCGCGGGTCGATATCATTGTGCCGATACTCCTGCGCCGGGCCCTCTAATATGTACATTGGATATTCTTCCATATCCCCGGCATGTGCTCTATGCGCGCGGAAGACTTTTGCTCGAACGTTGGACGAATTCGTCGATGGGGAACTACGGTGCCAGGCGTTTAATCGCGGTGGAATAAAATCGCTGCACGGTAACCGGTGTAGACATTCTGTTGGCTTGTTTAAGCGCGGTTTAAAGGCTCGTTTGCCACGCGACGATTTTATGCAAGCGCTGATTATGAACGGAGCAGTAGCGTTGGTCGCGGCCTCATGCAAATCGCGCGGATTCCTGACGATTCAATTACACGTGTATGCGCGCCGGCCCCGCGGGCCCACGCGCCACCTTTTTTCCTTTCATTTTCCCCTTTAACGCGCATGCATTAAAAACGCCCGTGCACTCGCCTCGCGCGGCGCTAATCTCGTAACGTTCTGAGGCGCGTGTGTTTGCATGAGACCTGGGCGAAAGGCTCGCCCTGCATGCATACTGTAAAAGCGTGGAGGGTGATACACTCCACCGTGATTTCGATTGCTTTTTCTTCCCTCTGCACACGAGGCGCCCGATTACGTCTGATTTTTCGACGCTCCGCCCGCTTTCTCTGCACGAATGCAGTTCCTGAATAATCGCTCCAGGTGTGAACCTGCCCTCGACATGGGTGTTTGAGGAAATAGTTGTTGCTCGATAGATTTAAGGGGATTAGGTAGTCGAAAAATGATTTTTTATTGCATTTTCCGAAAGTACTATATTTTTTTTTAATAAAATACCTCTTGGTTTTTATTGCATTCGATAAATGATTGATTTGGCAGCTGAAAAGGTCCAGCGGCAACGTACAGTGTCTACTTTGCCCGGAGACTTTAAATGTGTTCTTCTCGAATCTTTTTTTCTCTTGGTTTCCCCTAGTTGTGAATGAACGAGGGTTCAGATCGACTTGAAAAAATTACAGGATGTGTAAAACATGTGCCATTTCCCGCCAAACCTCTGATATGGTCCGTAAAAATTCGAGATTTTCATGAAAAAATTAAAAAGTTGCGGATTTTTAGTAGCGCACAAACACGACCGAATTGTTCTTGAAATAATCGCCGTTTTTCGGCCACCGAGTTAATAATTCTGTTTTAATTTTTATTGGTTCACTGGAAACTACGGATGTAACAAACAAGAATCACACCTTGAAAGTGGATAACGTCACTTTTTAAAACCAATATTTACCGAAAATCACAGAAGAATGTTAAAATGTTTACCAGTCAGCACCGCCATTTTTAAAGCACATGTACATTTCATACCAACTTTTTTCAATCTCTATGATAATAAAAAAACATTGAATAAAAGGATACATCTTGGTTTTGCATTCATTTTTTTACAAATATATTAAAAAGAAAGTGATTCTTTCGCGGAAAAAGACTGCCTCAGTTGAACGTCAGGAAAAACAATATTTCTTTCGCGAGGGTTATTGAACCTTGATGTAAATATTTTCCTTTCCTCTTTACTTTCATGGTCACTGTATATAACGAATGAATTTACCGTTAGATATAAAGTAACAACACTTTTAATATTCTTACTTTACTTTATTCTTTGTGTTATTTCATGTTTAGCTTTAAGTCTTAAGCTAATTTTTAGTTTAGTTAATTCTTAACTTGTGTTATGTTTCTTGTTGTCTCTATTCTAGTTTTGTTTATAGTACGCGGTTAGGCTTCTCAACAGTGTTACCACTGCAGCCTCGCCTTTACTGTTATTGTCTATGCCATCTGTAAATATTCAGGTTTCTTCCTTTTCTTTGAGTAATAAAATATGTGTTTTAAGTATTTGGTTGCCTATACTATTTCGAAAGAATCCACAGGTTCAAAATATTCCTTTCTTTATTGTGCTGCCAGCTTTATGTACTATCGTCTTTGTATTCTATCCACTGTTGTGCCGCACATCTCACCGCATCCCTGATATCTTTTTTCGCGGCTATTCCCGCAGCTCTGTCTCGTCATAAAAGAGTTTCTCGCGTATTGCCGCGTCAAATTGCATCAGGATCTCGTCCCCCCGGCCGCGGCCGCACAATGGGAAGACGAGTGCAGGCGGAGACAGTGCGAGCGCGAGAAAGAGGAATTAGTATGGTTGGATGGAGGAGGAAAAACGTGGAACGAGTGGCTTTTCGGGTGACGCGCTTTCCAGCCTCGCATTTTCGCACCCTAACGAGATTTCAACGGCCACTTTAGGGTGTCGCGAAAATCCTTTCAATGGGGCTGAAGCGTATTGTTAGGCAGCGTCTCGCCGTATCTGCGCGCCTCTGCCTGGCGACCGTGGATTCGATTTGTTCCCCTTTATTTCATTCCTCTTCTCCTTTAAATTTCACAGGATCGAGACTCATGGATTCGAGATCACGCTCCTCGGCGTGCCGTCCCGGAAAAACTTTGCAGGCGAATGGAGAATCGATGTTAAACCGTTACCTCGTTCATGAACGAAAGGAACGAAAGATTCATTGCGAGCGTAGATTCGATTTGCTCCTCTCGTCTTCGGCCCCACAGGGTAAAGGCCCGTCGATTTAAGATCAATTTTAGCTCCCCGAGAACCTTGGCGGTTCAATGGGAATCGAATTTAAATCGTTGTCCACGTAATGAACGAACAGGGGTGGTATTGTATTCGATTCCCCCGTCATATCATTTTCTATTCTCTCCCTTATCGATGTGAAACCCTGCCGCGGCTCACCTTTAATTTGTATTCTTCTTTACATCACACTAATCGATTTATCTAAAAAAAAAATTCAGTAAATCCAACGAAGAGATTTTACAGAGCAAAGATTTCTCTTTAATTTCATTTTTCTGGTTTTGTTTTATGATTTTTATTAGCCGAGTTATTCGCGATCAAAGCAAAAAAGGTACTTTTCACTTGCGATCGTAGACAAATTTTCATGAGTGTTTTGGAAAGCCAAAAAAGTTTCCCCTCAGAACTTTTAGTTGACAATTGAAGATTTTTTATTAATCCTATTAAATCCATTGGAAGATGATCCCAAAAATTGACGAAAATCTTTTGAGTATAATAATTTGGTCACCCACTAGATCCCCCAGGATTGTTTCGTAACGCGTAAAGTACCCCGATGGAACACTCCCCTTAATCCCGCGCATAATAGAAACTGATGGTTAAAATCGTCCCGTTAATAACCTAAAAGCGGCAAGATTTATTGGCCCCGAATATTTGAATATTTGAGTGCGCATCGACGTTAAATTGCGATCTGCACCCCGGGACTATAGCCCGAAAGTCTTAGCGTCCCCTACACTTCGTATCAACCCCATCCTCGGGAATGATTCGACGGCCAGCCTTTGAAATCTCTCGGGCATGAGTGTGCACATTTATTTGCGCGCTGAGGGGCCCTTATTCCCTAACGAGGGCGATATCTTCCGCGGCGTACAGCTTCGATCTGTCGGAACTCCGGCTAGGCGAGCAACGGAACACGGTAAATTGGAAAAAGGAAGCTGGCCGCGACCTCTCTCCATCCACCCCCTTTTTTTTAATTGCCCCGTCGAGGATACGCCTAGTGGACACTGTTAATGGAATCCCGAAATAGAGCAGAGCGTAGAAAGATATACCTACGGAACTTTCCCCCCCATAATCATGTCCGACCACGGTGTGTGATCAAATGAACCGTTCCATTCACGTCGATGCCCAGCCCCGGTGCTTCGTTAAAAACTGCCGCTAGTCGAGCATTTTCACCAAGGATATTTCGCAGCGTAGCCCTTGTTTCATTAGGGTGGCTCTTATTTACACGCGCCAAAATTTTTTTTCGTATTTCTTTGTTCCCACTCCCTAATATGGTTCCATTTCACAAAAAAATAGTCGCTGAAAAATATTATTGCAATCGGACAACGGGAAACTGTGCCCACCCGGCTATAAGGGTTCGAAAATTCATCAATGCTTTGAATGTAAAGAGTTTCTCAAAAATGGTAAGCCGTATCGAAATTTTGTTCAAATAATACTTGAAGAGCATTCAATTTTCTACAATTACTGTCTGTATCATTTTTTCGCGCTTCCAACCATTTTGTAGATAATAGCGTTTGAATATAGAGAAATCCGCACCACGCGCGTACCACCTGTATAGCGTGACGTATTGTCTACACGCGCGTGGCGCCGACCTTTGTATATTCAAACGCTATTATCTAAAAAGTGGTTGGAAGCACGAAAACAATGTATATACAATAATTGTAGAGAATTGAAAGCTCTTCAAGTATTGTTTGAACAAAATTTCGATACGGCTTACCATTTTTGAGAAATTCTTTACATTCAAAGCATTGATGAATTTTCGAACCTTTATAGCCGGGTCGGCACACTTTCCCGTTGTCCGATTGTAATAATCATTTTCAGGGACTATTTTTTTATGAAATGGAACCACATTAGGGGGTGAGAGTAAAAAACTCGCGCATTGAAAATAAGGGCCGCACTATTGTTACAGCTAGAAACTCACTGCGCGCGGGAAAATATCTGCACATTTTCGGAGCAACCGCCGTTCCAGGTGTGAATATGGCAGTAAGTTGCGGAGGTATTTTTGTGGCAACCTGCTACCTCGTTGAGTTCAACGATTTTCTCCGTGGCGGTTCCGTTGGTACAGACTCGTGCTACGTGTTACGTACACGTTACACTGTTTACTCTGCCCGAATTTGCACGGTCCTCTGAAAAGTATAAAAATGGAAGCTAGGAAAGAGTCGCTAACCTCTAGATGAGCCGAATAATACATCAAATTTCTGTTGCCCTGCGACAGCGGTGTCTGGCGTTTCATATCGTTCTTCGCCCGTTCCGTACCATCGGAAACTCCATTTACTCGCGCGGAATATTCGAAGGAATCGTTACAAACCTGTCCGTCCTCGTGGCCGGCGAGTAAATCGCGTCTTCTTTGTTTCCTTTGTCGACGGGGAGGAAAGTTGCCCGATGAGAAATTGAACGGGCACGAATAGAGACGGTTGACTGGCAAACCATTCAGCCCGGTATATATTTACGTTTTTCGTACGACCGGCGAGTCGTGCTTCTTTCTTTGGCGACCGGGATGAAGTGATCCGAAAGGGCGAGCGCGGACAGAGCCGACGCTCCGATCGGTTGCAATCATTTTCGGCGAGGCACGCACTGCCATAGATAAATTCATTGAACCGACTGCACACGGGCGCGGCGTGCGCGGGGTCGTTGTTTCCATGACTGACGGATACAACGGCGAATTAATCCCCATGGCAAAGTGCTGCGCACCATAAAACGGAATAATCGCCAGCGACCGATATCCCGAAACGGTCTAACGCTTGTCGATCGGCCGGCTAGCGAGCGAAACGTTAACACGCGTGAATTATAGATTCCATTCTGGGAGCGATATTTCACGCGTCTCCTGAAACGTGATCGGCTGCCTGACCTAGGCCAGCTCGAAGTTAACGCAGCCGAGGCCTGATTCGAAGCTGACCCAGATCCCCGCGGCACCTGGAGAGTAACCTAATCTTAATGCGGCCAAACAACTTCGACCTAGACATAATTTCAAGCCTCCCGATTCCAGTTCACCTAGAATAGAACGCCTCCGAAAATATCGTACCGATCGGTATTCGGGCATCCTTCTCCGCGACTCACTGCTGCCAGGTGCCCATTTCTGTCCAGGTTTTATTTTCATAATCCCAGGGAAATCTGTCGTCTGATTAAAACAAAACAAACGGCGTGCAGAAGTATTTGGGGAGCCATCGACGTTTGGATTCGTTAATTTTTTATTCCCCCCCCCCCCCCGATACGCGGGGCTGCCAGGGTTTATCGCGTTTCGCGAATTCGAGAAGCGGCAGAAATAATGGCCCGCCGTGATCTGATTATCACTGTCCGCGAAATTAGCGTTTCGCGTACCGATAATTCGGCCGTCCGTGGCGGCGCGGAAACATTGGGCTAGATTGTTTAATAAGGGTTTCCTATCGATCGCCAATGCCCGCTCGTTAATCTGACACCGCGAAATTCAACAGCGACTGTTGGGCGTAAATCTGCGGCCCGCATTTGTGATCCTCTGCTACGACTGATTGCGAAAGATCGCGTAGGAATATGCTCTCCTTGACCGGCACCTACAATTATCGATATAATTGCTCCTCCCGTTCCCATTGACTCTCCTATACACCGAATGCCTCGACGTTTAGTCAGAAGTACAGAGAGAACACTGTGCTCTCTCTTCTAAACTCGGAGATACTTGAAAACAGTAGATACCCCTCGCCAGTTTATCCTAACGGCCACAGTAGTTTCGCGTATCGACAAAGTACCTACCAGTTAAGCATACCACACGGAACTTTTCAATATCTTTCTGCCCCCGTACTCTCCGCATCGACGTTCACTCTAAATTTCACCATCCTTTTATTCCGATACTTTCCATTCGCCCCGCAAACCGCACGGAAAACAGTGCGCGAAACGGGCGAAAAAGGAAGGCCGATAAAGTATCGGCCGGAGCTTTTCCAAAGGGGCACCGGTTCGCGAGGAGCGCGTATTATTTCGCTTCTCCCGTTGCCGGAGGCCTTGCAACAAGTACAAAACGCCGGTGGGAAACAAGTGACCGACCATTTTCGATTAAACACCCAACGAAGGTAAAGGGGCCGAGCTCCGGGGCCCAGGGTACATACCCTTTCTTTCGGCCGGGTATATAACTTTGACGTTTCCTAATCCCGTTAAGGCACTGCCCCGACGCGACGGCTTACAATGAGCCGTTTAATGAACGTTTAAATATACAGGCTGCCTCGAGTCCCCGGTGATTAGCATCGAGAACGAATTGGTCGTCTTAATTAGGCTCGCCTTGTCGCCGTTGTCGTACCGGTGACATTTTCATTCTTGCCGTCTCTTTCCCTCGCGTGGTCCCGTGCGAAAGAACCAGGCGCAAAAACCAGCTGGACACGTCGTCCCTTGTCCTCCTCCCTCTCGCCGCCCTCCGTTTCTTTTCCGCCCTCACCTTTGTGTCCTCCCCTCCCGCCCCCCGCCGTTCCACGGCGCCGCTTCGTTTTCTGGAAGCGTCGGCGTCGCGCTCGCCACGGTTAGATCGCGTTCGTATCAATCAAACGGCGACGTGAAAAATGATTTCGACGTCGGGGCACGCGACTCTTTAAACGTTGATTCATACGGCGAGCGGGCCTTGCGAAGGGGTGTGCAGTTGGAAAAGGGGTGGCGGGGCACCGAGGAGCTCGGAAACGGGCGCGGGGGTTCGGATAGAGGTCGATATCGCTAACCAGGGCACGAGCCTCTATCGCGATCTCGCAATTCGGGCCCGTTTCTAGTCGATAGAATAATAATGGCACGGCGGAGACTCGATAATTCCACGGATATCTGTTAAACGCGATGTCCCTGTTTGAGAAACTTAAGTCATTCGACGGATTTATGCGAAAGGCTGGTTCATCCTAGTTTCCGGAGGACCTCGGATGTATTTACGTCGGGCTCTCGATGAAAAATGGATTCGACGATGGGATCCAGTCGCACGCTCCTCGTGGTCTTCTCACCCGAATCCTCTGGAATCTTGTTTCTACGCCGCACTAGCAACAAATGGTCTGGCGAAGTTGTGGCTACACGCGGGGGTAGTTGTCAGGCGGGACGAATGAAAGTAAGGACTCTTAGAAATTCTGCTCCGTGTCAGCTTGCTCGCGCCGAGCTGTGCCGGAGAGATGGAACAGTTACGAGAGACGGCTCCCCGCGTCTTTTTTTATCACCCGGTATATTGATCACGCGGGCTTGGCTCGCGCGACGGAACGCCACTTGCGCTCTTCTCTTCGGGAATTCACGAAATTACACGGTTATTCTCCGGCAGAATTCTGAACGCTCACCAGTCGAACGAGATTCTCGATCAACAATACTTATCCCTCGCTCCGTGCCCGTCTACCTGCGAACTTACCTGAAAATCTCCCGCCTGACTGGTTACCCCATTGTCGATGATGCAGCGCGTACCGAACTTTTTCGTCCGACGCAATCTCGAAATTCCTCGCGAAATTTTGACCCGCCGGAGTCTAGCGAACAGCTAACAAAGAGAGAGAGCCGGGAACTTTTCCACTTCGCCAGCAAGTTCCTCTCGATTCTTATTACCGATCATCGCCCCGCTGGTCTCGCCGTCGACTTGCGCCTTCCACAAACGATCCGAAGTAGAAAACACGATCGCCCATTTCCCGTGAAAATCATCTGCCCCGCGATTACTTTGAAATTCGCCAAATTTCGGCTTCGGAATCTGCAACCGTGGACGATCGTTTCGTCGCGTGTCGCGAGCGAAGTACGCGTTAGAGGATTCACGTTGCAAAGGGCCATCGAGTAAACGAAACTCGTCGCTTTCTTGAAGAATGTTTACCATTATACTCGCATGACACGGTTGAGGCGGGCGGCTTGCGGTTTTGATCGCGTGCCTCCTCGCATTCCACAACTTTTCAGACTTTCAAATCGAGAGTACGAAATGGCAGAGGGGCTTCGATTCAACCTCTGCCTGCCTCCGCGTGAAATCCGTTCCAGTTAGCCCCACCGAACGTGTACACGGATCGGAGATATGCGGCGCGCTCGTATCAACCAATTATATCGCACTTCGGGGCGCGAATTTTACAATGGGAAACGATAACTGCTAATAAACACGGTTTCGCGGGATGAATAATGTACAGGTACGTCTAGAAAACGGCATTTACAATTCAGGCGATTCGAGATTCATGGGGTGGAATAATTCTATACCGAACGTGCCCAATATCGGTCGACGCAGATTTTCCAATCTCTCATCTCCTAAGAAGATTAGGCGGGGCAAAGTACAGAGGGCGGAAATTCCATACCTGGCAACGAGGTTCCACCTGGCTTTGCTCGAAATTTCTGAAAATGGCCCCTTTTTGCGCGGCCCGGACAGGTAGAGGCACAGGCACCGTTCGGTTTATACACCCGACCTCGTAAATCTTCCCTACCTTTCAGAGTTTACACTCCATTGCTGTCTTGGCAGTCGTAAAATTCCTCTGGAACAGGTGTATTCGTGTCTTTGTGGTATTGGGAGTCCCTCTGTGAAAGTCTATACCGAGAATCCTTTCATTTTCGCCTGTAAAAGAAGGGGAGCTTGTCCACTTCCAGCTTCCTCTGAAGATCCATCCACCTTGCACAAATTCCAGTTTCGTTTAAATGAAAATGTAATTAGAGATTCGTCCCTCGTTGCCGGCGAAGAGGAAACTACAGCATTCTTCTGGATCCGCGTGGAAAATATTTTTCCATTCCTTTGCCGCGGCACTTCATTGTGATATTCGTTAAAAGAACCGAGATATTCCCCCTTATTTGAAGAGCTTACGTTGTAGAAATTGGCACGCATCGCGAGCATAATGCAGAATCAAATTGGTCAATCATGATCCTTGCGCAGTCTGCATAATTTACTCTGCGCTCGCTCGATTGGGCCGATTCGATTATTCGTATCACATTGTGCTGGGATGCACATGGTGCATCCGTCAATTGGAAACTAATGTACCACGTTAATGTAACAGGATTCACTCTTGTCCCGTTAATGTATTTGTGTGTAAACGCGCGCGTTTAACGTTAAGGCTGGCGTGGAATTATAGCGAAGTCATCGAGCTGGCAATGTTTCGCTAAATAGAGAAAAAAAAGCCCCGAGCTATCCAGGCGTTAATTATGCGAACTATCGAACATATTAAAATTTCACATTTCCCGCGTGTCCCACAATACGATTCCAGGAATTCTCCCAGGCAAACTCTTGGCAAAAGCGGAACCAGTATAACATTTCGAACAGAAACAGAGCTGTCCGTTACTCGGGAACTAAATTAGACGGGAGGAACGTTCGTACGGACATCCAATGTTATCTTTCCTGCTAAATTCACCTGGACGAAATTATGCTGTGATTTTACGACCGGCCCCCTAAAACTCATCGATACGTTCGTTGCACCGCGAGTCACGATGGTTTTCCAATCTTTCGCCGAGCGTATTGACGCAGTTTGCATCCTCCAGGAGCAATCGTTTCAAACAAATATTATCGTTAAAAAAACATCCAAGGTCTCCACTAAAAACCTACGAAACGAAAGAATCACCCACCAGAAGATGTTCCTGTTCGACGTTTAAAAATCGACCTGTTTAACGGGACGCGCTCAACGTTTCCTTCCCTGACAGTCAGTTAGTCGAGATGATGTATGATAATGAGCCAAGAGTTGGCCGATACGCGGCAAGTTTTACCGGCGAAAAGTGCTGGCCTCGTAAGTAGGCGAATATCGCTGGGAAATTTCAGTTGTCCAACGGGGAGGGGGAACGGGGCTGGAACTTTTACAGTGGTCGTTGAAAATAGCGTGCTACATGTTTCGTTCGCGTAGCAAGTGTCGGGAACTTTAGAATCGATTGCGAAACTGGTGCTCGTTCGCCACTATTTTCGGTCGTAAAGCAGATTCGCAAAATGGGGTGGATAATGGCCCAGACGAACTAAAATATCGTCAGGAAACACATTATTTGTCGAGGGTTAGATCTTGTTGTACCTGTCTGTAAGGTTGGAAATAGTTGATTCATAGACGTAGAATTCGATTGATTGGCAAGTGAATTAGCCGAATAATTAGCATCGATTCGAAATGCTTCACGAGTGTAGCAAACTATTTTTGCCTTCGCTTCCGTTTTTAGCGACATTAAAGTGGTTATCCTTTCCGAAGTGGAAAATACGACGTAACGCACGTTCGTTTCGCGTGGCACGTATCCCGGGGATATTAAAATTAATTATTCAGCGAATGGGGAGCAAAGTTTTCAGGTAATCCAGTGTCGATTAATATTTCAAACGGCGGGAACATTTTTAAATCCGTTACATCGCGTCGCGATTTGCTGCTTCCGCTTTAATAAAACAGTAATTCGCGTGCATTGATTAAACATTCATACGGGATTTGTAGAATAAATTACCGTGGGGAGATTATCGCGGATAAACGTGGACGGTGTTTTTTATCAAAACACAAATTGAAGTGGCGAAGTAGTATTTTAACATCGTCGTGGAATATTCCAAGTCGCCTCACTTATCCTAATATCTTGCAGCTAAGCTACGTAAATCTTTAAAAAAATTCTTGACCTTCGTAGCACGATCGAAGCTTCCACTTTCCATTGATAAACGAACAATTGGCTTGAACCTCCACTTGAAAGGATCGACCAGCGAAAGGATGGAGGTCTCTTCGAGTTGAACGGCTTTGAAAGAGGCGAGTGTCTCTGCGTCGCGAGTTCAGGCCCCATAAAAAGCCCGCCTGCTGTATTTAATAGTCGCGGATGATACTTCGAGAGTCAATCCAGTGGCAAGATCGACCATATGGGCCTGGACTCTTCGGGACATCTGTGTTGGGGCAACAATGGTTTAGTCCAGTGTGCCACGAGTGTTCTCGCGTGCTTGACTTTTGTAACACAGTTACCAGCCACCCTCTGCCCTCCCCCCCAGCTCTCCCCTGTCTTTCACGCGTCTCCCTCTCTCTCTTCCTGCCGGTTCATCGAGCCAGATAGACGTCCCCCGGCTACATAAGTCCCATTTCGGCCCGAATGAATGTTTAATTCGAGCGTCATTGAGGTCTCCCGTGCGCTGTGCGAGCGCGATCGACGCATTAATTCAATTTCACGCTAATTAATGGAGCCACTCCTTCGTTGATTCAATTTGAATACGCTCCTAGAGAGGCTCGCCTGTCCTTCCTTTTTTCCTTTCTTCCTCCGCGCCCACCTCCGCCCATCCCACGGAAGATCCGTTTATTCTGTTTCCTTCTTTCTTTCTTCTTGTTTTTTTTTTACACTTTGCTGCCTTTCTCTCCGCTTTTCCCTCGGCTCCGCCACTGGCCGTCCGATCGATCTCGACCAGTACCACTGGCTCTCTCGAAAGTCGTTTCAGGGATTTTCGAGGACCATCGGCCGAGCGAAAGGCTGTGCAAACGTCTAAGCGACCTCCTGACCGCTGCCTCGTCTCTAGAAATTCACCGTGTATATTCCACCTCCTACGAACTCCTCCGTCTTTTCGTCGCGAGTATTTTGAAGTTACAGTGTGTTCGTGGAGGAATCTCGGGGGCATCGATGCGCCAACTGTCGTTTAATTGGTTCCGCGCTTAAAGTCAATTCCAACCACGATCCAAGCGCTCCCTTCCCCCGACTTTCATATATTCTACAGATTTTACTAATCCCTCATCTTCGTACATTATCCGCTCTCGTCCCCCCCCCCCCCCTCGAGGTTCATTTCGGCTCCATGCATCACGGAATCGCTGTGTCGGAACCGAGTGATTTGCTAGATTAGGGGAACGCCGGGGACTTAGGGTAGCGCTTGACAGGTACAACCGCGACCCCTACGAACCGTGTTTCGTGTATCTTGCTTCGCTAGGGCGACCGTATGCATACGGGGACACCGGGGCGTAGTAATTTTTCCCTGATTGTAGTTTGCATTCTCGTTTGTCACTGTCATCGCCTATTGCCTGCGTTGCGGCCTGGTCATTAAGCTCTCATGACAAGGCTACAAGTAACATCAAATTCCTGATTGAAACGAATTCCTCCACGCACCAAACACAGTGCTACCAATGGAGGCATCCGAGTTTCTCCTTCAGCTACTTTAACCATCTCCACGCGAAGAAGAATTGCATCCAGAATCGCCTCGCGCATGGAACAAAGGGTCCGGGACGACTTAATTCAGCCGGCGATAATTATTACCCCGTCCCCCAGGCAACGTTAACCTCCCCAGTGCATTTCCCCCTGCGATATCGATGTACACTGCATGCAGTGCGTTAAATCCGCCTTAAGGAGCGTGCAATAAGGGCGCTGCGCCGTCTCGATAGAATTTATCGCGGGCCGAAGGAGGTTCGGGGGAGGATGAAAATTCCGTTTTACCCAAGAACGCGGCGCAATTCCATCGCCATAGCTGATTACAAATTCTGCGAAGTTGCCGGTTATGAGGGTCGCGCAGCTTGCAATTTCGGCGTGCGGGAACTTAGGAAAACGCGGAGCCGGTCCCCTCTGGCAGGGGATTAGGCTTCGGTTTTGAGCGCGCCTGGCCGATCGTCGTAACGGACTCGTCTAAATCCAACGCGATACCTCTCCGTTCTCCCCCGTCCGCCTACCATTCTGCCCCGTCCTCCCCGGTCCCCCAGGGGTAGCGGGAATTAAGATAAGCCGAATCTGATTCCGACGTCCCGATGGCGGCCTGCATAATCTTTTCTCCTCCGTCGCGCGAAAGAGTTGTCGGGGCTGGCCTGAGATAGGAGCCGTCTGGCGGCTGTCGCCTTCTCGCATTTCCAATTCCATCTCTCGCGTTTCGCTCGCGACGTCCGGGGCCGTCGCGATGCATCGATATACAAAATACCCGGGGAGCCACGGTTCGCGCGTCCCCCTTTTCAACGGGAGTCTTATTCCCTTGCTATCCGTAGACAACGGGCGAACCTTTCTCGGGGCCAGAGAATCGAATTATACAAGCGGCGCGGGGACGCGGCGATCCCTCTTGCAAGTATAACCCGATATTCGAGATTCCTCGGATTTTCAGGGCCCGCCTTCCCGTGGCTGGTATTCTGCTACGCTGAGCGGCGCGACCTCTGTTCTTCTAGTATCGAATTCTTCGAGGTTAGGTGCATTATTCCGAAGTATACTTCCTGATTATCGTAATTGCGCAAGTCAGACGACGGGGAAGGTTGGGAGGAGTGAGGTGTAGGGTAGACCGGGGGCGGTAGTAACATTTTGAATCTGGAATACGACTACGCAACAACTGTCACAGTTAGGAGAAAAGTTCTTATACGGAAATAAAAAAAAAACACAAAGTGATATCACTTTGTGTTTTTTTTTTGATATTCTATAAATACAGTCGAAATTCTAATTTCTTTGCTTATACGGAAATGTTACTTACTTATCGGAAATTATTGAGGTTAATGTTATTATTCGGGTTATTAATAAAAAATGGGAAGCGGAGAAAGTGTTACAACCGTCCTCGACCCTTGCATGGAGTCGATAGTAGCACAAATTTAACTTTGCAAAATTAAAATATTTATTGATTTGAATTGTTACAGTAAATGAAAGAGGGGAAAATTTATAAGCGATTACGCGGTGTCGCAATTCTGGCAGAAATAGAAAACGTTTTGGCTGGTGCATTCTTCATGTGATCAATCAGTACATTGCACCCATTTTTCATTTGGTTTGCTTGTGCTGTGCTATACGATTCCGCGCAAACAAGACAATATTATTCATCTTCTTTGTCACTATTCGGTTCTGTCGCGGTACAACCAGCCTCGACTGGCGATGTTACAATCGCCTCCGACCAGGCTTTTGAATCTAAATTATACATTTTGGTTTATGAGACACTTGAAAGTAACAAGTAACGATCAGTGTTACTCTAAAAATGGCAAAATTAAATATTAAAAAAAAAGAAGAAAAAACTACTTGCAAAGGGAGTATTTATTTGGAGTATTTATATTACAATTTTAAAACAGCAAGAAAAAGTTACTTTAGGAAATCGACATGTTATTTTCTTCATTATATGTGTATATTATGTATCTATATACCCGAAATTTGTGTTAATACCTATCATATGTTTTGAGATAATTAACGTGTTACAATCACTCCCCTGTTACTATCCCCCTCGGTCTATCCTACTTCATTATCAGTATATGTAGCTCCGCGTGTCTCATTTTGAGGGAAGAAGATACCCATGGAGGGATTTTAATCAACGTCGATTTATCTCCCCAAATATCGTCTTCTGTCCCTACCCGTTGCACATACTCACGTTGCACGAGAATTTCGCGACTCCATCCGTTAGGAAAATTATTTCGAGACACATGTAACGGGCCTCGTCGGAACGCGGACGCGGTTCCGTGTTTGTAATGGCAATCGCGTGCCCAGCACGGAATCATTCCGCGATATCGAAACGCGGACAAATGTGCACGGCGGAAATAATGCGTCCCTGTTGACCGATCGATTGCACCGGGGCTCGATCGATCAGCCAGCCAGAGGGCAAGCGAAATAATTAATAATAATCGTTAATCGGCCGTCGAAAATTCGTATTTCTTTCGTTCCCGACTAGTCAGCCCGTCGTTCGCCTGATGGCCAATGGATAGTCCAACATGCAAGTTAATCGCGGAACTCGATGAACAAACGCGACGAGCTTCCATTGTTCGTGTTTCATTTATCTCCCACTTTCCTCGATTACAACGACACGCTTATTATCCGAGGAAACGCGAAGGAGCTGCCTTCGAATTTATTGCGATCACGTTCGGAATAATTCGATCGGGGGTCTCGAAATGCATAGATCTCGCGACGTACGCTTTAAATGTATACGAGGTGTCGCGGGATCCTAGGTGCACGGCGAAAATTTCCCAAGGAACACGCGCCCGTCATAAAAGTGCAGATGCGCGCGAGCGTAGGGATAGGCAATCGTACGTGAGAGAAGTAAAAAAAAAGGCGCCGCCGGGCAGAGTGTCTTGGCGGGACATATATTTTCAGACGCCAAACGGCCCCGGCGCGTGATTCTGTTCGGCGCGTCAGACGCGACAGTTTTATTCGTCAAATCCGAATGAAACGTCCCCTCCCCCCCTCGAACGAAAATCTCCGTCCTCGATCACGCTTTTTGCTGCCCCGTTGAACGGCCAGGATGTCGCGAGCCGTGCGACACCTGACTTGCCGGGCAATGAAAAATATTCGTCGCCGTTCCCCGTTGATTTACGCGCGGCGAGAAGCAAGACTCGCGGAGCTCTTTACGGCTGACATTTCTTAGATATTCCAGGGGTCCGGTGGATTGTAAACAAATCCTGTCGCGTCCGGGGTTATCTTTAATTAATCCACGAGCCAGACTATCGCAATGGTAATAGCTTCTCGTTGTTCTTCGTTTAGTGTTGGTGAACGGTCGGGAATGGGATAATCGAAGGCGGTGATCAAAGGAGTCGCGATTCCTCTATCCTTCCTCGCGGTACGAGCCTTATCGCGGCAGGCTGGCCCCCTTTATCCATTTATTCATCTATTCATCCGTCTACTTGTCGCGTCTCATCGCGTCGGGCGAGCCAGCAGGGAGGGCATGAAAAATACATCGCCGAGGCATGCTCAAGTGCTCGATAATTCTGCGGCGGGCGAGGTAGCCGGGGCAACTAACGCGAGCCCCATGGATGTACAGTAATAATCTTTTCGAGAGGCGGCCGTGGCTACGCAGAAGCGCGGAGGACAGGCGCGGCGCGATCCGAAATGCGCGTGTATGCACGCGGTAATCCCGTAAGAGGCGGGCACAGCAAGCCCTTGGAGTAGCTCGAAACCACTACGCGGGCTTACCCGCGGACGTTCGGGATTTCTCCTGCCGATCGCGTACGAAAGTACGTTCCCGGTTTTCAAGCTAGCTCGCCCTTTCGTATTCACCCGTGCCCGCGATCCCATCGTTATCGGTTTATCGCGTATTTCGGCTCGATAATCGCCGGTGAAATCAGATTTTCCTAGGGCCCTCGGGTTCGACGTTGGAACGAAGGAAGCAGGGACACTCTGAGCCGATCCGCCCGAATTTTCGGCTGCCCTCGAGCTTTCGTTACTTCAATTCACGCGGCTGGGCGCATTCTGCTTTTGGGTACCGACATTGATTAGTCGAATTGGGAATATTTCAACCACATTCGTTATGGGATTTGAAAGATCAGAATCAGTCTGAAGCATTCCACGGTGCCCACGCTTCTGGTTTAATGAAATCCCGGGCGAACGGATGTGATTCAGTTGTTTTTCAGCACCTAGGTTTTCCGAGATCGACGAACGGATTAAACACGGAGTTACTGATATTCTTTTATGAAACGGAGCTGGATGTCGGATCGCGCCAGTTCAGAGACGCTTGGCGTTTCACAGTGGGCTAAACCATGCTTCGAATGCGAAAAGAAATAAAAGACAAAGGTCTTCGAATATTACTTTTGGATGTTTATTAGGGCTGTATAGACCTTAGAGTATTGGAAATTATAAAGCATTTTAAGAAATGGCAATCGGGAGACACGTGGGAACCAGATATGTTACCGTATGCCCTCGGCTTCGGCTACGCGTTCTCTTAAAACGTCTTCAATCTTTAGTGGTGTACATTCCTAAATTGCAAGCATTTCCCATTTTTTTTTTATTTTTCTGTGATGGCTTGTGTATCTCCAGGTATGTAACTTCAAAATTTGTTGAAGTTCTTCCGATACTTTCTGTCAGCAAATATTCTAACTTTATCGAAGTGTGTTTGCATGTATTGTGCTCTTCGTATATAATAACACATACATTTAAGAAATTATTGGTACAAAAAGAATTTGCATACTTGTGCATTTTCTGGAGTTACGAAACTTTTTGTATTTCGTGAAAAGGAAGAGATTCCTGCAAAGATATGCTGGATTTATTACACTTACCAAACAATTATACAACAATGGAATAATATCAACAAAAACTAATTCTCGCAGTTATATGTAGCAATAAAAATAAAATTAAAGTTAAAACTCTTTTTTGCAAATAAACCAAATTACAATTATATATCTTTGTTTTTTTTTGTCCTCCTAATATCGTGTACATATCCGTCATTCAAATACAATAGATCACTTAATCAGTAACACTGCTACAGGTATAATAATATTTCTTTCGCGATCGAAGCCTGGTTTAGCCTGTGCGCTCGGGGCCCGCGACCCACGGAGCCGGAAATCGTTCGGATCCTACGAATTCGGCCGCATAAGTTAAGGAACTCGGGGCATAATCTGATGTAGCGGCACCGGTAATTCTGTAGAGTGGCTGGATGCGGAGAAGATGTTGCGTCCGATCGATCGTGACGGAAGAGCAGCGAGTTTCGCGCGCGCCGAGCTCTAACGCCAACTTGAATCCCTGTTTCCTATGGGTCCAATAGAATTTCAGGTTTACCTCGGTCTCGAAGCTTCCCCTCCCAGCCCCGGTGAAACTTTAATTCGCCGAGTCAGGCTCGAGTTTCCTTTGTACGGGGCCCGGCAGAGGCGATCCGAGGCGACACCGTCGCCTTTGTCGTCCCATGAAAAAAAGCACGAGGACGAAACGACGGGACTCGGGCGTCGCCCCCCGAAATCTCGCGTGCCGTGCGATCCGCGCAACTTTCCCGTGTATGCTCATGAGAACGAATCCAAGTACCGCCACCCCCCCGCTGGTGTACGGATCAACTTGGAGTCCCGCTGACCGTGGAGTTTTTCCGGTTATTTGCATGCGACATGCACCGCCCGCTGGAAATTGATCTACCGCCTGCACCTATGAAGCTTCCTTTTAACCTCGGATACTTCATGGAACCTGAGTTCTCGGAGAATCGGAAGAATTGGGAACCTGGCGGCGAGGGTCTATTCTTGATAGTTTTAGAGTTACGGCTTGTAACATAATTAGTTAAAAAGAATTCTGCATCGTTCGGTGCGCGGTTGATGGAAAGCCGAGAACAAATGAGCGATTCATTGCAAATAAATAAAAATAGAAATATTCAATTTTGTATGGCTAAAAGTAGAATTAAAATCTTAGCAACTAAATAACTACTGCTTATTGTGTAAAAATATATATTTTTTAATTATTGTCCTCTTCTTAATGTTGAGTCAAAGTTATAATTTTGTAAACAGTTTTTTCTAATTCACTCAGAGATGGTAAAGCTGAAGCTGCACTCTTGCTTAAGATCCTAAATTTCCGCTGGATTTTACTTGGTAATCGAAAAATTCTGTGCCAAGGGTAGTCGAAGGAACAGAGGCCCTAAGGGTTGAAAATTATAGCGCAGTAGGGTATGGAGAGTCTCGGGTGTGTAGTTTTCGGGCATCGATGTATAATAGGCTTGTGCAGATAGAATTTTTGCGCGGGACAGGGTGAAGTCGAAAGACTTGGGTGGTTTAAGGCGGTCGAAGAAACGGCGGCGGCCAATTTCCCCGTTAAAAGTTCTCACGTCCCGCGGAGCGCTCGGATGCACGTCGTTAGAGCCGCCTTAAGCGTGTAAAATACGGCCTCGAGCGGAATAAATCGGCGCAAAAGCGTGGCAAATCAATTCCGTCCGCGTTTGCCGGCTCCTCCGCTGTCAGAGGTACAAACTGCTGGGGTATTTAAGCGCATGCTACCCGGCACGGCCACCCCTGTTCGGCGCGGGTTACATTATTCAAAAGTATCGGCGCAATGCAGACTACGTAAGGGGCTTGAATTATGCACGATTTATTAGCCTTAGGAGAGACTACTCCCTCGTAGTGATTCGTGCCTGTGTACACAGTGTGTCTCAATTATATTAGCTTCCGTGGAAAATTGATACGCCCCTTCTTGCTCCTACGTTCCATCCACCTCGTTAATGTCACATCTCTTCCTCCTTCGTACGACAATCCGTAATCTGATTTTTCTCCCGGCAGCTGGCTGGGTATCGTTGGAACGAACGGCCCGTTAAAATTCTTCGCGGCGCAGATAGATCGCCAATGTGATAGACGTTTCACTCGTCTAATTCCAGGTTGTTGATGAACCGATACGAAGTAACAAGAGGATAAGTGGAGGACGTAGAATGGTAACCGGTGTTTTAATCCAGCCGTTCGCTAAGTAAATAAGCGCAATCGTTCGAGCACCGATGCCCGTTCTCGGGCAGGCTATTTCAGCGAATAACAAAGGAATAAAAAGTACGAAAACGTAGGATTGCATGATGGGACAGCGAACGCATGGTCATCGAACCCTGAAGTGACCTCCTTTGCGTGCCATTCGTGCAGTTGCGGAGAGGTATAATCATACAGAATGCAGAATGTTCGCTTTGTCCTCCCATAAAGCTATTCACGGGCGGACGACTAGTCAAAGATTAACAAAAAAAAGAAAAAAAAAGGGAGGAAGGGAATAAAGTAACTAATCTTCTCCGAGGAACCTAACCAACCGCAGGAGACAGTGGGTATGTACGAGGGATCTTTCCAGTAGAGGAAACGGCCACCTTTCATTGGTCACGTAAAATCCTTCGAACGGAGGAAAGTGTAAATTTTTCATGATTCCCCCTGTCTTTGATCTTCGCCGCGGACCAATCAGTTCGAAGGGAATTCCTTCTGAAACTCACTCCAGCCTCGAAGTCCGATCCGCGTTCACTATTTGTAATTCAACGCTTTGTCGGAATTCATACATACACTCCGAACTTTGAAGCCTCGTAGACCTTTCGCTCTACCGAAACGAAATTCTATGCATAACGGGGAAGAGAACTCGATATAAATCCTTGTTCACCGAAGCTCATATTTGTTCCCGCGTCTCTTATTACGAATAACATTGGTGGAAAGATAGCCAGAGTGTGCTAGCATCGATACGCAAATAATGGATGCCGCTGCGAATCGGAAAGCCGCAGTAAATCCGAATATCGACATCGGCCGCGCGAGCCTCGGATCTACGAATTTTTATCGCCGGCGAAATTGGTCGGGAGCGACCCGACCGGTGCCTTATCACCTCGCGCTCCACGGATCTTAACTATACGATTTTTCTCCCCTTCGCGCGCCCACGCGTAACTCACCCCCGCCGCTGTAACCACCTCCAATTACACTCAGACATCCTCCACTCACGATTCAGCAGAATCTCTATAACGATCTCCACGCCCGCCACGCGTATTTCTCGCGAAGGCTCAACGGAAGGTGGATCCGAGGCGACCGGTCCCGAAATCGATCAGAATCCAGAGAGATAACCGCGGCGCGAAAGCGCAGAAAATAGGAAGCCAGTCGATCGCTGGTAGGAAATAGCTGAAACCGCAGGTAGGGTAAGCAGGCCAGTAGCTGGACGGGGCCCAGTGGATGGACGAATCGTTGGTTAATCGGTAATATCGAAAGAATCAGAGTTTCAATCTATATTATTGTTTCTTTATTTTGTAGAAAAAACATTTGAGTTTTATAAAACACTAACGTATTTATCGAGAAGTTTTCAATGCGGGACAATCCCACACGATCCGGGACGTCTGGCCACTTTAGGTTAAACATAACCTCACTTTATTTGCGGCCTGGGCCCATAACCTGTTGCACCGTTTTCTGGCAACCAAGACTCCATACGTTTTTAGTTTCGCTGAAATAAACTATATTTTAACAGAAAATAACTTAATCCAGGTACCTACTGTAGCTAATAAGTCTTTTACTCGTTTTGCCAGACACCCGTCTATCTATTGGGGCTATGAGTAGAATTTTCATCATTTTATCCTTAAATACATTAATTTTTTTACTTGCAGTTATTTCTTCCTTTAAATTTGTACATTTTTACGTGCAAAGCTTTTGATTTTCTTTTTTAATACAACAGATACTTCTAAGAAACACCTTGCCGTAAACTTCGGAATCAGCTAAACCCGCTAAACTGTCCATCTACTGGCAGAGATGGGCAAACAATTATTTGAAATAAAAATTTCGTACAGAAATATTTATTTCAAATAATTTTTTGCCCATCTCTGCCTACTGGCCTGCCTACCCTAGTCGAGCACCTAAACAACCGTCAGAGAGAAATCCCAGCGAGCGAAGACCGCCGCGAGCACGTCGCATGCATCCTAGCCAGCCTCTCAGTCTTCTCGTCCCTCCTCTGCGGCGAGGGGGTGAAGAAAAAACACGTAGGCACCGAAATCCAGGCGAAACGCGACTCCCTCGGCGCCCTCTCCCTTCTCTGGCAGGCTTGTAACGGATGGCGCGGGCGCGTAATAAAATCGAAATTTGCCTGCGCGCCGCTGATGCTGCCAGGGTTAGACGCGGCGTAGGGGGTGGAGGGGGGGGGGAAAAAAGCGGGAAACAGAGGGACGAGAAGAGGAGGCGCGTAGGGTGTCGCCGAACCAGCCACGGCTTTGTCCGAGAGCAAGTCGCGTGTCGACCGTGCCGTCTGCGACTATACTTCATAGCCTCGCGTCGCATGCAAGTTTAATCTTGTGGAAGTAACGCAAATGCAGTACCCACACACCGCCACGCGGCCCAGGCCCGGCTGAATAATGCATTTATGTATGTGTCCGCGGATACGCGATGGCCAGCGCGAATCCCTCGCGTGGGCACAGTTCGCCAGCTCAGCCGTGCTCGAGTGGGCCAGCGCGGGCCAGCGGGAGCTAGCGCGGGGCAACCTTCGAGGACTCGATCGCGTCACCCTCGCCGCCCATTCGACGTAACTCCACAGATTAGATGAGCATTTTGTCTATTTTCTCTTCCACTCGCGTGCTTACGGCGGTGGCTAATTGCGCGGGGATGATCGGCCGGTGGTCGATGGCCGCGTGACTTGGATGGGCTTTTGCCGATGGGTCTTGTGCGATGCTTCTTGTTTGGGGCAGTCCTCCTTTTTGTTGAATGGAAAGGAGAGGAGCGTGGAGGGAGTTTTCACCTGGGTTAAAGTCTGGCTTCAGGAGGTAATTATGTGGGGATTGAAATCCTTTGGAGAGATTCAGCCGTTAGTCGCCGGTAGTCGTATGGAAGCTGCAAGGGGCTGGACTCTTTTCAACGCCGCCAAGTGAAGAGATATCTGCCACGATTTTTGCAAAACGACCTGCTAAAGTTGATAAAAGATGCGCTTCTGAATATCAACGGTCGTACATGCTGGCTCGTCGCAGCACTTTCTTCTCGCAGCTTGCACATCCTTAAGTGACGTCTTTCGAGGATGATGGATGGCCCTTGGTTCCATATCTTAACTTACCCGGTATTTCGACTCGAATCTCCTGGATTTTTTACTCCGTCGCTGGGAAATTCTGGAATGAATTGCGGCTTACTCACGGTGCATTTGATGGGAGCTTCGAGTACTTACTCGTGTGCGCTCCGGCGAGCATTCGTGTGAACGATTCGATCACATATTTTAATCGGACAGCTTTTGAAAGCCTTTAGGGACGTTTCACTTGTGGTGCGTTGTAGTTGCATCTCCATAAATGCTGGTGTGTGATTCTACAAAATTTGTGCGCGGTCCTTTGTGGAAATTTCGCTTTGAAAAATTAAAGAGCAGCTTCGAAGGGGCAATTAGACTCTGATAGGTACATGTAGGGTCTGAAAATAGAACAAGGAGCTTCAGAAAGCCTTTCCAATTAACGTACAAGCACAGTTTATTTTTAAATCCTCGTGCCTTTAATCTCGTAAACGTATTCGCAGTTTTTTTCCTAAAAAACGATTACACTGTGACGTCTGGTTACACCTTTATAAACATCCTAAATAACCCAGAGAGTATTTTGCTGGGGATTCGCGAGAGTCAAAGCGACACTTTGTTATGCAAAGCAGTTACCTCTCCATTTTCCGTCCCCCTTTGTCCACATCTTGCGAACCACGCGAGCAACCGTCGATTCGAGGAAAATGGGAACGAATAACAGAGGGGACTGTGTTACACTGAACTTCGATTGAATTTTTATTTCTGTAATCTTTTTTCATCTAGACACGGAAACAATATGTTTCTGCCTGTTGCAATTACTTTAAGCAAATATCAATCTTGTAGGGGCAGAAAATATTTTGGAACGGTTCATTTCTATTTGAAAGGATCAAAGATTTCACGTAAGATTTGAATTGGTTTAGGAGACTCTGAAGCCACCACCTGGCTGTCCGGGTTTTCGAAGTAAGTTCCGGCGTGAAAGCTATTGAAAGGTGTTTCTCAAGATGCTAAGTCTGAAAGACCACTCTACGGTGACGAGGAACGATGGAGCCTCCGGTGATTTATCGTCCTGGTCTCGAGGATATTATAGCTGGACGCGTGGGTTCATATATAAATTGTTCTTCGAAAATATCTCGGGTAACGCGAGGAACTTTTTTAATCTCTGCGGGCCTCGTCTTACAAAGGGGCAGCTGGACCAGCTTGAAAGTTGGCCTTTACTAATGAAATAACCCTCGAAACTCTATCCTTGGCGAGGCGCCCGACTTTTGCAATTAATATTATTGCGCGCTACTTAGCCGCGCGGTAAGACTTCGCTAATTCGTTGGATATCTTTTATCAAGGCTCCGCGGGAACTTTCTATTTGTATAACCGTAGAAAAGGGGAAACCCTCGAACCTTTTACGGTTACTCCCCGAAACTGTACAAAATTATATGATAAATTCGTAGCCGTTTCAAATGCTACGTAGCTGCAATAATCACCGTTAAATGTCACGTCGTCCATGCGCTTACTGTTCCAACATCCCCACATTTGCAAGAACGTCGAGCGACGTTCGGGAGTCTGCCCGGCGAAACTTTAAAAAACACTCTGCCACGGTAATCCACGGAAAGTGAACAACGCGGCCACGATTCAATAACGCAACTTCGGGGGACCTCCCCGTCCAGCGAAACTTGGTCCCCGCCCTCGCACTTTCACCCCCTCGTATTCTGCCCTATCGCCCTCCACTTCTCACTGGTACCTACGTTTTAAACCTAAGGGTGAATCATCCTCGCGATGCTCACTTCCCCCCCCTGCGCAGGAAAGTTCCTCCGCCCCGAGGACCCGAGCCCGTCGTGTGCCTTATATTCGTCGGGGTAACCCGATAACTCGATAACCCCCGGCCTTATCCGCGAGGCTGGCGAGTAAATTTAAGGGCTCGCTTAAAATTCTACGCCTCCCGCGGGTGTTAAGGCGCCGCGGAGATCTCTCCTCGATGGATCCCCGGCAACCGCGGCCCTTTAGTTACCCCGAGGTGGCGAATAAACGATTCGTATAAACAGCGGAAGCGATTCCACGCTCCTTCGAGCTTCGAGGAGCCCTCCCCGGGCGTCTAGTGTGGAATACGGGAAATAATGGCCCCCGACGGTCGCCGGCCGGATCGCGAAGAACGGGATTGACTTGGGAGAACGCAGCTATTTACAGGACAATCTGATACAAGCTTTTTTACGAGGCCCCGTGACGAGGGATTTCGCTAAAATTGATATCCGCGCGCTGATAGAATCGAATTATAGCGCGCGGAAAGTTTCGACTGACGGAAATAGTTCGGCGCGGTTTCAGTGGCGGGACGGGGACTGATTGAAATTCGTCGGAGAGGATACACGGTCCCAGGCGGTTAATTAAGTTTGAATCGTCGGGAGGCGGACTGCGTATCTCGGCGATAGCGTGCCGTGATATTTCTTGCTACGCTGATTCGAGCTTGAAGAACAAATTTACACGCGGCTCGCTTTACAGGGGATCGTTGGGTACGTTTTAAGGAAACAAAAGTGGGTTCAAAGAAAGGGGAGTGGACGGAAGAATTCCCATCAAACTCCTCGATAATTTCAATCACGCAGGAACATCGAAGTGCACCGTTCCCATCGGGGCTGGAGGAGGCCATCTCGTAGCGTCATCTGAATCGCTGAAAATATTCGAGACAGCGTTTAAATAGACCGATAACGAAATTAACTCCTCGAAACGAGGATCGTCGAGCCTCGAAATGATTTCATTAAACGCCAGTCGCGCATACTGGACCTCTTACTCGGCGCAAGCACCAGAGCCAGAGGGGTTGGAAAGAAGGGCTAATAATAATTATTATTATTATTATTATTATTATTATTTTAATCAAAAATACTATAATTAAAAATACTATCGCTCATCTATCCCAGCCTAGCGAGTGCCACGTACCTGAATCGAGAACGAAGATATAGTGTGCAAGATACTATAAAACTTTCATCCTCCATTGTCACGAAGAATTCCCATATTTCAGCTTGACCCATCATTTAGAGCCCCGCACGTCTAATCACGCGCCACCCAGAAGATTCCATGGTTCCGTCGCTGCCACTGGATGACTACACAGTGTCGACCCTTTTAATCCACGAGTACCTCGGCCCCGATCCAGGCCGACGGCGAATAACCGAAGGACCGAGCGGCACGCGCGTGCCTGCGTGCACGAGAAGCACAAGTGCATCCTCGGGCGTTCCGTTCGGCTGCTTATAATTGCGTCTCCGTTACGAGACGAGCGGAAAGAAGCCGTGGACCGGGGGTTCGGATTATTATTGAACGCCTGGGCCGCGTCGCGGGGGCGCTCGGCAAGTGCCAGAATCAATAGATCGCCGGGGCAGGAGGGGAAGGAGCGTAGGAGCTGAAAGGATTTTTGGCACGTGCCGCGTGACGCTGGCAGTTCGCGAAATGGCAATTAACGGGAATTTTTGGCAACATTACGCGGCGCTCCGAATCACTGGTACGACCTCTGGCATGGGTGATTTAATTAAAAGCTCCCGCGTCCGATTCGATTACGCGGAAGCTCCTCGATCGGCGGCCCTTCTGTTCCTCCTGCGTGGCAAGGATCCACGTGTCGCTTTCGAACAATATTTGCCACCCCCTTCTCCCGCCCCTTTGGGATAGGGGTGCCGGCCTGTCTGTTCGATTTAACTTCAGCCTTTGTCTTCCCCAGGTTCCCAGGGCCAGGGAATTGTTCCGCTAATGGTAGCTCTATTTCTGATGCTGATCGATAACATCCATCCCCTTGCAGTGGGGCATTCGGTAACTTCCGGATCTTGAAAGGGAAATTCTTTTCCCGCCTCGCGTGTCCGTTGTCAGCGTAGAGAACTGCAAGCTCACGATCAATGCCCTACTGCGAACCGTGCGATTTACAAGCCTCCCGCGATTCCAGCACCGACCCCGAAAATCGTCGGCGATCTTCCGCACAGCCGGCCCGGCCCCGCTCTTTCATTTCCCGCGTAGCGTTTCTCCAGCCATTTGTCAACGGTACCGACCCTTGTTTCGCGTGACTCCGAAGACGAGCGCGCGACGCGCGATCGTCGCGCTGTCGTTTTAACGATCGTTAAAATTAATGACGCGCGGCAAGGAAGCGAGGGGACGCGTAACGTCCACGCGTCTACCGGGGAAAGGATCCGAACGAGAGGCCTGCAGTCGCTCGAGGAGAGCGCGTCTCCAGCAGGCAACACTCGGTCCAGCTCGGCTCCGGGGCGAATCTAAGGGGTGGAGGACCGTTCGAAAGGTCGCCATAAGTCACCGTCGACGATTCATCGATCGGCTAGGCTGACCCGTGTCGATCCACCTCCCCCCCAGCCGCGCTCATGTATCTTTCCCGGCGATTCCCACTCGTCGATCGTCGCACGCGTCGCCGCCGCCGCTGGGACGCTTTACCCGCCGCGCCGCTTAGCAAGCCGCGCGTGACGGCCGCCGAAAGTTTCCTCTGCACACCGTGCACGCGCGCGCTCGCACAATGGACTCGGGCGTGGAGAAGGGTAGCGTCCTCGTATTATTAGAAGCTAACAAGATGTGAATCGATCGGAGATTGATGACCCAGGCTCGATGCATCACCGCCCTTCCGGCCGACGAATCCTGGAAATCCCTTTCCTGCAGGGTTTGTCCGACAATGAGAGGGGAAGTGGACCGTGACGACTCGATTTTTCGGCCAGCCTCTGGAAACGGGGTAGCTTGCCACTGCGTCACTCACGGATCAGTGGAGATACGTTTGAAGCATCCGCGAGACTGACTTCCTAGTTTCGATTTACTGGTGCGTTTCTGTGAAAGAGATATCAACTGGACTACTAACAAGTAGCTGTCCTAACTTATACAGGGGGAAGGCAACCAGCCCTGGAATAATACAGAGTGAATGAAGGAGCAATGTTCGTAGTTTCTTGGAGAGTAGGTACGAACACTTTACTTATGTCGTTCTATTTCCAAAGTGTTCGTACTTAAACACTTATTTCCTTCTATTTCTTTTTAATTAAATAGAATCAGCCTGATACGTAACGCGTGTCGTTATAGAATATTCGCTTGCTGGTGAACGGATCGCAGATATCCCTCGACAGGTCGATATCGAGTACCGTAAACTGGGGTGACTTTGCCCGCCCGGGGTGACATTGCCCACTTTTCGGAAAGACTTTGTTTTATTTTATTGCGAAGTAAGTAGAACATATGGTGCTTTGTAATCGATAGCAATAATTTCTCCAAGGTCGAACGAAGAAAAATAGCGAATTCAATCATATGGTAATTTTTCAGTCAGAGTAAAAAAGTGGGCAATGTCACCCCGGCGGGTAAAGTCACTCCAGTTTACGGTATAAAGAAAACGTCGCCGAGACAATGGTCAAACGGCTGGCAGCTATGGAAAATCGATTCATCGATAATAGTAATGAAATTTTATGGGAGCGAGCCTATAGTTATCCAGTTGCCGGATGCACCGCGAAAACCTCCCTTCGCGCGATCGTTATCTCGGGCACAGAAGTGGCCTGAGCAAATGACGGCCAAAGGGGCACAACGAATTTTATTGCGGCCCGGTGACAAATGCCTGACGTCATCGCTGGCAAGCAGGAAATAGAAATTAGGTGGCACCCACCCTATGACGAACCGTTCGGTCGTTTCGAACGATGGCAACAACGACGACGCTGGGCCGCGTTAAACTTATTTATCGGAACGGAGTTAGAGTGGTCTTTAGTGTCGCCTCCGGACGAGCATCCGCGTGCTCCTCGCGTCTCACGTGTGAATAAGTCGTACGTGCGCACACTCACGGGGACACCTTTGAGATAGTATTCGTTTCACGGCGAATAAAGTGGATTCTCGATTTATTAGATTGGCCCCCAGCGTTTTCCAGGATGTTATTACCGAGCGATGACGACTGGCCGGTGGATGCTCGGGCTCCTTAAATCTACTTGGTTAGATCGTTTTGGGTACACGTGTCCACGGGGAAAGTTTAAAATGTCTCTATTTTTTACTAGGGTGTAAGTAAACTGAGCGGTGAAAGGGGTTCTATGGATTCGTTGGCAAACCGAGTTATTATTATTCTTCGTCGACATTTTCTTCGAGATTTAAACTTTGAAGATCGGTGCCTAAAAGATCAAGCTACGATATCCAGTGTTAACTTCCATTCAAATTAGTACCAAAGACGAAATATAATGCAAAATAAATCTTAACCCTTTCGCTGTGGATTTCGACTATAGTCCAAGGATTAAAAAAATATTCTCTTGCATTGTAATACTTAGCAATGTTTTCTGAAAAAACTGAAAAACTTTTTTTATTGATGAAAAATTGACACTTTTCAGGAATCGTCCGAAAATTTAAATACGCAGCGATATCGAACAAGGCTATTGGCATTCAGAGTCTATTTTCTCGAAACATCCTGCGGAACAACATGGGTTGCACAATTTTGAGTCATTTTTTAATACGAAGTCTTTCGATACTCAGTGCCATATGTTTCGTAATAAAAAAATCGTTCCTCTCTTCACGTTGCTCTCTCCAACCCCTCGCGTGAACGGTATCGCGCCTCTTTTGTTCCGCCATACGTTTGCTGGCGGGAAAACGTTGGATGATACAACAGTTTGCGGAATAATTTCGAAGTTGATAATACGTTCACCGCCCCCAGCGAGGCGTTCGTTGCAACGTTCGTTCATGGCGAGTCGGAATACAATCACGTTCCTCTGGTCGGATTCCATTGCTCGCCGCGTGCGTTCGCGGGCGGCGTGAAAAGCCGCGATTCTAAACGACACGATTTACCATCTAATTAATATTCATAGACATAATTCGATACGGCGCGCTAACCGAAATTCTCACGCCGCGGGATTCTAACTGGATGGTTTCCAAAACGCTGCCGCGGACTAGCGAACTGAATTATTGTTCCCCGTCTTGGGGCGATTAATTGTTTCGCTCCCTTAAATGAAACGGCGTTACACGCGTGATTTATGGTAAATAACATTTCACGCCCTGATAACTAATGGAACTATTCGAACTTTAAACGAGGCATTGAGAGCAGAGATGCGCTAACCCACGTTTAAAAAAAATTGATTTTTCCTATTTAATACGATTAGTACAGTCTACTGAAATACGTTATTGTTATCTAATCAATTTCGGAAAAAAATCACGGACCGAAAAGTTTAGTTACACTCTAGTCGAAGGGTATTCTAATGAATTATATTAATATCCATTCTAATCGACCTACTTAAAGTTTCCCAAGTCGTGGGGCTGGCTCGCGATAACAATCTTCGGGGTTCGCCTATTTTTCCGGCTGCTCCCTGATTAGTCGATAATTAGCCGGCGTAAAGTTCAATCTAGATGCAAAAGAAGAAAAAGGAGCCGGAAGCCCGCCGGTTCCGCTTGTTCCCCGAACTTCGTCCATAAATTATCGAAACAAAACGAACGTTTTTTTCTCGTTTGATTTCCAGGTGACTGAGCGACTCCACTCGAAGATATTTGCCAGGTGCGAGGACTGAGCGAGGCGAAAGAAACGAAGGCGTCCAGGGACTTTGAGGCGCGGCAGGAATTTCGGTGAGTGTTTATATAAAGTTCATCGTGCCATCGTATAACTGATGGGGCGTGCTCGATGGCGCTGTGATCAGAAATTAATTAGCAGAATGCTTTGGAGCGTTTCATAATGTTAATTAGCGAACGCTCTGCGTGTGTTTGCATAGTTTTCCCTTGATGGGGGTTTATAACGATTGAAGATTAGAAAAGGTATCGTAGTAGGAGCGTGGTAAATTCTCGACACACCTGGAACACAATCGACCCATATTAATCTTCAAAGGACTTTCGCCACAGTGGTTGATAAAATTCAATCGCCATTCCTCGGGATCTCTTTGCCACGAGAACGTTCGAATTCATCGGCGAGCGCCGCGAACGCTCCAATATTCCCGCCACTTTCAAAAGCAAATTCGCTTGGGTGGCACGTTCAACGCTCCGTTTCATCCGTTCGATTGCTCTTCGACTACATCCCAAAGCCATAACTGTGGAGGGACATTTTCCAGTGGCTACGACGATTTCACGACAGACGGGCGACGCGTGCCGCGAGATTGCTCGGCTCCTCTGGCCGATTCTCTCCCGTTATTGTCTCCTAACCGTCCACAGGGAGGAAAACCGTGGCCAATCAAGAGATAGGAATGCGACTGCCCCTCGAAACCATCTGGCGTCCAAGGAAATCTAATTTCTAACCTTTCGCCCAGCTACCCGCGCTAATTTCTCCTTTGTGCCGCAATAAAAATCCGCCGACGTAAAAATCGGGGCCGCCCCTTTCGCCACCACGCCCCCGTGATTTTCCTCTGTTGTCCCGTGGAGTGCACGGGGGTTATTCGATGAATGGGAATGACGATGCTGTGCTACAATCTTCCCTTCAAGCCTTGTAGTTTCGCTCCGCGAAACAACCTCGTCGAGCTTAAAATATAACCCTCCTGTCGCCTCGTCAAGTTCCTCAGAGGCCCGGCGTTCTTTTCACCCCCGTGCAAGCTCCACTCCCTTCAACTCACCTGCCCTGAAAGTCGCGGAATCCGAGACTATCGCTGCCCATTGAGTCGCCCGAAAACGCGCGCCACCCTCGATCGGACTCATTAGAAACTTGAAACCGGCGTGAATCCCAGAACACTTTCCACGCTCGTTCAACATTCTCTCTGGGCGAGTCAAATGCTCGGGGACACGGGTTCGCAACGAAAGCGCTCGGGAAAAACTATGCGGCTTCTCGAGGCTCGTTCGTTGATTGGAAATGTTTGTCTCCTCTCCTCGTCCACCGGCCCTCCGAATGCCTCTCCAGTCCGTCGCGAGAAACTTTCCTCCGCGGTGCTGTTCGATCGCGTCGCAGGAGACCTGGCCAACTCCCGCTTCGGGCTTATTGGAAATTTCTGCTGAAAGGCAACGGAGGTGGAGCGCCGTCGCGGAGGCGAAACCGTGGAACCCGGCGAAAAGATTACGGATGTTCGAACCTATCTGCGCGAGTTCGAACAGCCTGCGGCTTTCCCGGCGCCTCACGCCCCGAACTGACCGCTCGCGTCGTCTTCGAGGCACCCCGCGCCGCCCTCTGCAACCCGGTTTCTCATTTTCTAAGGCGGAGAAAGGCAGTTGTGATCGAGCCACGTACTGCAATCTCTATATTACATTCTCGAGCAATACAGTGCTGGTGGATGGGAAGTTTAAAAGACTCAGACCTAAACCGCGTGGTCCTCAAAGTGTTAACGATCAACCCCTACTTGGCCATTTTCGCTCGCCGCAACCGAGCTCAGAGTTACGTATGTACTCGGAGCTGGAAGGAGGAGCGCGATTCGTTTCCAGCGCCCGCTGCCAAGTTCACGGAACTTTCGATTGCTCTCGGTGGAAAGTGACTTTTCTTTTTCAGGTCGTTTCAGAAGTGACCTTTTTATACAGTAGTAAAGCGTAAGCGGCATTGTCGGGGCCGTTGCCGCGCCCGAATGGCAGCGGACCTTTATTCCTCTGGGATGAACCGAGCGCTCCGGCGTCGAGGCTCGTCAGACGGGCGCGAGCGGTTTCGAAACGCCGGCGGGAAACGTTTTCACGGGCGAAACTTCGCCGACGAGCTTCGCGATGCGCTGGCTTCACGCCCCGGCTAACGAATCGGACCCCTTCGAAGAAGTTCGCAAAACTGCATCTCCATATTCATGACCGCGCCGAATTTTCGGCGCGCTCGTTACTGTGCACGGGAACTGGCGCGGCCCGTTGCACCTGCACGATTTTCATCGGTTGTAAATCAACGAAACAGAGAAAGCCCGGCCGCGATAGCACGAGCTGCTGCTCGCGTAATGAATTATTAGCTACCATCGGATAGTTTTGTTGTTTTTCCCGCTGCCAGTCACCGGGCATGATAAACCGGGACCGCGTTAATGCTCGCCGCCGTCGCGATATCCATTACTTTACTCGACAATTCTCACCGTGTAGGTACGTCGATCTCCTCGACGAGGTAGGGCCTTTTTTCATTTAACGCTGCGAGCTTGGGCGATATTACGGCCTTTGGAAGTGAAATATTACGGACCTTCCTGCTATCAGGAGCTGTATATAATGGAAATTAGCATAAGATCGGCGTTATAGCCGGCGACACTTTCCCCTAATTCTCCACAACATTGGCCCGTGCGCTAATAACGCGTTATAGGGGGTGGCTGTCGCGGCGTCATTAGGGGAAAAATATTGTAATGGGCGATAATAATAATTTAATACCGTAATGGCTGACGGGAACACCTCCACGTGTCATGGTAGTGTTATGACGGGGCTAAAAGCCACTGGGGGTGGGGGGGGGGGGTGGCGTTTACAGGGGGTGCACACTTAGCAAGGTCGCTTAAGGATCCTCGAAGTGCGTTGCAATTCAAATGAGGCACGTGTTATGAACTGGCGAAAGTATTCATAGTGCTTACGTGCTTCGTAGTCGGAGCGAGGGCAACGTTCTACGCAGAGGAGTTACGAAGTCGCGAGATTTTTCTCGTTCGCTGTGTATGTTTCCTTCGCCCGGAGATTATCATTAACGATCGAGCTTTCCACGCTCCTGAGACGGTCGATAGGTATCTTCTGAAACGGTGGAGTAACTCCGCTTTTCCCCCCGGGGAATCACGAGCCCCGACTGTTCGTGAGAAACGATCACAGATAATAGTGTTTTCGAACGAGAGTCGAACAGGGATCAGAAGTCTCCTCGGGGGAGGAGCGCGCGGCTCTTTTTACGCGTGACGGTAAATTATACATTCTGCGGCGATAAAATTATAAAAACTTTACTGCCCTACCTAAATTATTAAAAGTCTCCGCAACAAGTTACGCGGGCAAAATAAAAGTTTCGCTCGAGGGGGCGATGCGGAGTGCTGTCAGACGTAAAACGAGATAAAATAATTCGACCCCCACCCCCTCCCTCCGGCCAGCGGCCGGGACAGTAATGGCTACTAAATTTTACCTTGTACCTCGGGTTTTATTCCTTAACCAGCCGCAAACCCCTTTTATTCCTAAGTATAAACAAGCCCTGACTGGCGTCGTTTCTCTTGTTCCGAAGCGGCCGGCGTTAAGCGCAAAGTCACTTCCTTCGCGGAGGAATTTCATCCCTTATCATTGCGTGCCGAGTCAGGAATGCACGCGGGGGATTTTATGTCGCAAAAGTTTCCACGGGAAAAACCCTGCTCCGCGGCGTATCGCCTCTCCGTCTCCAAAGCAACTGGAATACGATTCCACGTATTAAAGCTACGCCATTTGTTCCCGAAGCATCCCAACCCAATTTGCGAAAATAATCCAAGGCGGAACGGTTTCATCCAGCCTCGCGCGGAATGAAAAATTCCATTAACAGCGCAATTCCGAAATTGTTTGCAGCTCCCGTAAAAGAGAAGCCGGTAGGTTTGTCGTTCGCTCATCCTCCCCTCTCGTCCACCCTTTCATCCCCCCGTCCTGCTGACAACGGGGCGCCCTGACGTACCTGCGGGCCAGAATCCCTCGTGTCCTTACCCCCTTACGCACGCACGAACCTGGCTGACAATCGCACGCGAAGAGGACAAGCATGTTCTCCCTCGGGGGAGAGGAGAACCAGGGAATCCCAGGACTCTGACCTCGGGCCAGAGGAATCGGTCTGTATCGCTGGAATGTTGAGGGATGAATGAAAGGGGTGGATGGGAGGCATGCCTGCCGCGGATACGCGCTGGGTAACGCAAACTTCCACCGATACGGGGGATGAAATTTTGCGAGCACGATACCGTCTAATTTCATCCCGGGATAGAGAAGATTCTCCGTTACGTTCATTTGTATAGGGTAAGTCGGGGAGAGATGGCTCATTTTTTTAAAACCGTAAATTACGTAATTTACACTGTAAATTTAGTGGTTGTTTAAAGGACAAAAATAAACGTGATCGAGCCATCTCGCCCGGAATTATCCTACACAGGAACACTGTGCTTTCCATTTAGAAATGTCTATTTCTCAGACATTTCCATAATCTAGAGAAAGTTGCCCAGGATTAACGCTATACATTTCCTAGATTCTCACCGCTTCGCTTAACAATGCTCCCCGCGACACTCCGCTTCGCACAGCTTTTAAAGAGGCTCGCGGGCGTGAGTCACGCGCCGACTGCCAGCAATCTTATTATTTGTATATTCGATAGACACCGGCCGTCGTTGAGGGTGCACCGGCGGGAGGGTGGCGCGGGGTGGACGGTGTTTGCGCGAGTCGGGGGTCGACGGTGGAAAAAAAAAAGCAATTTGTAGTAACGTGACATGTTCTGAGATCACTTAGCAGAAATTTCGCGAGACGGTTAAATCCCCTCCAGCTTTGGCCCGGTCCACCCCCTTTTTCCTTAATGGACCGCGGGCAGAGGGTGGCGCTGGTTTCAATCCGGGGCAGGGGGACGACTCGGAGTCGACTAATGTCTTTGTCGTGTTGACTGTCGACAAATCGCTCTTTGAAGAGATCACTCGTAGCCCTCCGGGTTCATATCCAGGGGTGCGTCACCACCCCCGCGTACCTTCGCTACTCCGTGCCTGCACCACTCTCGCGATATCGCCCCGAGCCAGCTCTACCGGGGGTCAAAATTTACAGGACCCTCGAAGTGCAATGGTTCCTCCGCGGAGAAATCAATCGAAACTAAGAAAGGGACCTTTTCTCAGACTTGATAGCTTTTCAACGCGATGGCTCCATGGTCGCGGTGCTTTTTGCCAAAAGGATCATCTTTATTCCGGGTTAGACTACGGATTTATAACCGCTTCATGGTGCAGAGGCATAGATCAGAGGGAAGGGGACAGGAAGCGAGTCGGGGCGGCTAAGAGGGAAGATGGGAAGAGGGTATCGAGCACATCCGCCGCGATCCTCGCTGGGAAACGCTCCTCCGCCGAGAAAATCAGCGAAATGCCAGCGGGAGGAATCAGATTTCCTCGAGTTTTTTCTTTGTCCCGGGGTGTTTAAAACCCGTGAAATGGGCCATCCTCCCGGCGCTCGCTGTAAATTCCGGAGCCAGGCCAGGCGATTCCTACCGATCCCGGGGACCGAGCTATTTTGTTTCCGAGATTATTTCGGATAGCCTGGCGTTCAACGTGCGAGAAATAGGGTAATGATTTGTGGCGGAACGAGGAGGGGAGGTTAAATCAGATTCTCGTGATCGCCTACCTGGGAGAATTTCTATTCGACTATTCGCGAATTTAACCCCATTCCGAGCTTAATGAAACAACGATTCCATTCTCCGCGTAATAAAATTCTAATTCTTTCTTTTCACCGTGGTTTATTTTCTGCTCGTAGCAGTCATAAAGCCCGACAGTTCAGATTTCAAGATTATTATCACACGGAGTCCAGTCCTTTGAAAATTAATTTGATCCCTCGTCTGTTGTCCAGTCTATAAGATTCGTGCAACCCTGGCCGTGGTTGCTTATTCTGCGACCGATGCGATCCATTGGTGAACCGTGGAGGATCGATAGCGGCCTCGAAAACAGCCCGTGGCGCGGGGCTAGAAATCGCCCGGCTACGATGAGTATCTCGAGTGATTAACAGTTCTAAGTTGTCAGGAAGAGTGATCGCGGCTGCTCGTATCGCCAGTGCCAACGGAGCCGCGAGGATTACGCGCGTTTCAAACGCGAATAAAGACCACGGACTTGGCGATGATGCGGTGACTCTTATCTCGCCCCGTTCTCGTTTCGAGGAATTGCGTTAAATTGAGCTGTTCGACGATAGAAATCTCTATTTTGGCCGAGCAACTTCAGCTCCGCTCTGCGGTCCCTTGGAAAAATCTTGATTACGCAAGCTGGCCCAGGCTGCCAAGCTAAATTTCGGCAGCTCGCGCCACTTTCCTGCGGGATGAAGTATATACGGTTACGCGATCGTGCGCTTCGAGCAAATTTTCTGGACAGAATCGGTCTCCGGTGACACTTTGGAAAAGTCTCTGCGCAAGAATATCGAAGTATCACTTATGAAATTCATCGTTTCGATAATATTGCTGCGAGCATTGAGTGTATTGAAGTCCACTGCATAATAAAGTACATGATGGCAGACAGCGGTATGCTTTCAAATTATGCGGCCACTGGACAGCAGTCTCAGAGGAGCGTGTATCAGAAATAGGTTCTAATTTCGTCGTTGATTTCGCGATAAGTTAATAAAGGATGCACGGAATTAAACCGATTCGGTTTGGGAACTGAGCACTGTATCATCTTTTGTAATACAATTGCCATTGTTACTGATAAGCGTTCCAGACACTTTAATCGCGAGATGGTTTATTCGTATCCAGAGGTCAGTGCCTGCCGATTTTTGAAGTATTCGAAAGCTTCTGACCGCGGGAGAAGTTTCGAAAGGAAAGCTTCCCCGGGGAAGCAATCAGGTGTGCCACACTGGTCCATCGAAGTCAATAGGAGAAACGTCCAGAAAGGCGATTTATCGTGGATTGTTTCGGGAATACGTTATTTGCATATGTGCGATTCACCGCGAAAAAAACGCACAAGTGACGAATTATTACGTCGTTGGAGCGTGTGCCTGCGGCACTTGGACTTCGATGGGCGAAACTGTTCTTCTTAACTTCGCGTTTAGCCGCGTTCGTTCCTCCCGGAGGTTCCTTAATAGATACAGGATGATCTATTGGTTCGATTAATTTGTTTGCCCTTCGTGGTATTATAGGCCACATTGCAGCAACCAGATATTGCTATCTAAATTAAAATCTGAATCACTTGCACGCCCCGTTTAAGTAGGCTCGTGATTTTCCAAGGATATCAGAGGAAAGCCGCCTGGAGCAATTTGTCCCTTTCGATAGGAAACATTGGCAGTGAAGTGGCACATCTTTAAGAACGGAGTAACGTAATCGCTGAATAGTTACAGGGGGATGCGAGTTTATCGCCCCTGTATTCGCCTGGAATATTAATGTATTATTATTGCAGAAGGAAAATGAAACGATCCTCCGCTGGTAGGTCAGCATTCTCTGTCGCACGCTCTTCGCGGCAGCAATTTTCGCATTTTATACATTGCGTCCACTTTGTCCCATGTGCGCCGGAGGGCCATAAACCATCTCGGTGGATTCACGAACGAGTGCACCACTGCGCTCCACGCAGACAATATTAGACACCTGGTCGAACGTTACAGCGACCTTCTCAACTATTTTAAAGCACCTCGCAAAAACGCTCGTAATCCGAGGAGAAAAATTCAGTACTCGTACTTGGGCATCGAGTGCTACGAAATATAATTCTTTACTACCCCAAAAACGGGCCCGCAAGTTTCCCTGCTTCACAACGAAACATTTTACAAAAGAGAATCGTCAGCTGAGGGAATAATTCTCTTTGCCGGGACAGTGAAATTAAAATACACGATCGTCCGATTAATTACGACCGATACTACTTGCACTGTTGCAATCCGTAGCTGGAGGGTTGAATGCCCGTTCGTTGCCACTGGCGCGACTTTGAACCACGCGGAGCTTCATTCCCATTCAGGTCTTCCACGTTCCTGCAAGATGACGGCGTGGCAAATATAGCCGCGTCGATACGCGTCGGTCTCTAACATCGTTCACCCCTAGCTATTTTTACCGTTTGCAGTTATTTGAAATAAAAGAAACGCTCGCGACAGCCACGCGGCGCGTAAAGTTGCGCATCGCGTGACGGGGGAATTTAGATCGGTTTAAATATGGAATCATCGTACACACCGCGGTGCACCCGCGTATTTATACGTATTTGCACGCTTGCAGGTAATTGCACGTTACGTAAGAGCGCGCGAGCACGGAATTCTCTGTGTACAGAGTATTAAGCAGAGGCAAACTGTGCTCGCAAAGGAGGACCTACCCTCCTGCAACTCACGCACGATCCTCCTGCTTCACATTCGAGTATTTTGCGCTTTACTCGTGTACAGCCTTGTCATTAAAACGTTTGTTTGAAATCCACCCTTCCTTATTAAAATATACAACGACTGTTGCAGCAGGGCTTGATACTGTGTCGCTCACTTTCGCGTGTTCTCTAATTCCGTCTATTCCCGAGCGCAACGGCGCAAATTTAACCGAACGTTCGATCGTTCGAATTTAAATTCCACCCCTTGAAATTCAAGGGTGACTCCGAAGAATTTAACAACAGAAATGTGATCGTTTTAAGCTACCTGCTTATTTTCAAGTAGTGGATATAAATGATTTCCGACTACACTGAACGATTAGCTCGTTAACTCCAGTTAATTTCAAAGTCCAGGGAAACGTTATTGGATACCATTCCGTGTGCAAACCCCGAACTTTTCACGGCCATCTTCTCGCTCGGCGTGCACCGCATGCGAATCCCCGGCCTTTGTGCCGGGGGCTGAAAATTGGGAAAAGGGCCCTTAAAGGTCGCGCGGCGGCACTCGGGAGGGCCATAGGCTTACAGCGCCGACGGCCGCGCATTCGAAAAGGGCACTTAAAGGTCGTCGATATTCCATCGAGCGGCCGTTAAAACGACGTGAAAAATTCACGAGCTGCTCGCGCGATCCGTTTCACGGGCGACCTCCTCCCTCGGCGCGTAACTAGACTGCGTTATGAAAAATGAATGGGTGCCCGATTTAAATATATAAATACGTTCGCCGGGTCCTATATCAGCCGATATATTACGGCGAGCCGGTGCAGGTAAATCTGCACCCCTCGATCCGGACGACCGAGCAGAGTTTCTTCAAGATTCAACCGGCCGTTTACATAATGCGAGGGGTTTTCTTTGAACTCTGCCCTTACCTCTTCGTTTAAACCGCCCCATAGGTTCTCACTCCGCCCCTTAATAAGCCTGCTCTTTCCTAATCGTTCCTCTGCGGTGCATTCGAGTTCACGTCGCATTACGCGAATAAGTATCCTGCTCACAAACAGCCGCTGCAATTCATTCGAGCCGGCCTCGCCGAAGGACACTATCGTCCAGCAGTTTCCAAACTGTTCCTCAAAGATCCCGCCGCGTCCCCGAAGAAAGGAAAGCCGCCCTCTTCCAATGCAGCCCCCGAGTCAAAGTACAAAACACGCTTCGCCCTTAATTACCCAAAGTCGCGTTCGCTAACTTCCCCTAACAGCTTTAAAGGAAACTTCCGACTCGTCCGAGGCACCTCGAGGAATTCTTTTCAACGGCGGGGCAACGAGTCGCGGGAGAAGCGAAGGCGGAGAAAAAGGAACGATCGAGCAAACGCGAGACGCGATCGTCTAGAACCCATCCGCGATTCCCTTCGGAAGCACGAAATTCGCGTTGCCGTGGGCCGACAGCGGAAGCCGATGCAACGATCGACCGCGAGAATTCGAGGTTCCCCGGCCGTCGGGGCTAAGTAGAAATTTAATTACCGTGCCGTACGCCGTCGAATATTATACCTTTACGGGGCGTTTTCGCCCGGGCCCCGCCTAATCCCGCGCGGAGCCGTTCTCGTGTCCCGTCGATGCATAATTAACCGTGCGGTACCGCCGTAAGTCGAAGTTTGTCGCCGGCAAATACTGCGCGGGAATGAACCCCAGACCCTGGATACGTCTGGCCGGGGGTTGGCGCGGCGATCACGGGAGGGTAAAAATCGCCAGCCGTTCCGTCGACATCGGCGAATTATATTTCTGGCCGGCGCTAATTAACACGGTCGCGATGATCGCGGTGCCTCGAGGCTGCGTGACGCGTATCTGCTCGCGTGTCCGGTACGTGACAAACAGAAGGATTATCGTGGCCGATAGGGGGGCCGAACGGTGAAAGGACAATGAAACCATAACTCCTTTTCCGTCCATTAGCCATTAAAGTACGGGGTACGCCCAGTAAAGCGCGGGTTGCTGCCACCCTGGGCTCCGTTTCATTATTCACGATGAAATTCTGCGTCGAGTGCTCCACCTCTCGATAGCTTCGCTTTCCCTATTCAGCGAATTCTTGTCGCGGAACGCTCGATTAATGGGGGGACGTCGATGATGACGGAAAATGTTGTTGTCTCGTTTCAGTATCGTTTGTGATTTTTCTGTTTTCACGCGAATGTGTGTGTGTTTAAGTGGTTAAGGGTGAGGAACGTAAGAGATTATTGCTCTGCAGGAGCGTAGTGCCTACCTACTTTGTCGAATCTACGATATAAATACGCGTGTTTTATATATTTTCTTTATTGCTCCGTGTATAGGGGTATCAGAAATCTTGCGCGGTGTAATTGATCGAATGCTCTTTGCATATTCCCTTATCCCCGCCGTAATGCAGATTTCGCGCATAAAGTATATCGCAGATTAACGGGGGGCGAGTAAATTTATCGCGCGAAAGATACGGGCTTCCGCGGAAGAAAGTAGCATTAAAAACGTTAATTGCCCGCTGGTAAAGGAAGTGATCGGGGCGTCGTTGCAACGCGATGCCATTGATGAATGATAGCAGTGATTCAGGTTTATTGGGTAATCACCCATTACGGATCGCTCGAATAATAATCTCGCCGCGCGAATCCCTTCTACTAATTACGAATGGGACGTGGAACGTGATAACTGATATCTAGCGCGATGTAATTAGTGCCATTGATTGTCGTTAGCCGACCATCGAACTCGAACAAGAGGTCGAGGCTCTCTAAGTAGAATCGGAGGTGGAATCCAATCGTTCGGCGGACAGCTGGGCATTCGGTAATTTTGAACGAACATCGATAGGGAACAAGTTAAAGGTAGAAGCCCCCCTAAACGGCTTATTTTTGTATCCCTTTTTAGGAATTTTTTGCAAGGACACCAATGCGCTAATCCTTTCGCAACTTTAAGGGTACTTTATTGAACATTACAGTAAATAAACAAAATTTTTATAACAGTAACATTATTATAAATATGGAAGAAAAAGAGCAGTATCTGAAACAGAACAATAATTCTTTTTTCAATTTATTAGCCAACTGTAATAATATGAACCGCGAATGTTGTAAAAAATTGCATATTTTAAAAATGGCGGAACTTCTAACCATTGAGTCTGACTTTCGCCAAAATATCGCGCTTTATTTGCTTAAAACAGTGGTTAAAATTAATAACTTGGTTGAACCTCGTGCTTCATATTCCGAGGAATATTATAAACTAAAGGTGTGTCAAATTTGAAGTTTATTGGTCAAATAGTTTTTGAGTTAAAATGCGCGTTAGTCACTCATAATCTCCCGTAATCACTAGAATGGATATTCACCAATAACATCTCTCAAAATCGCACTACACGACAGGAACGTAGATTCGTTTGGAAGCGATGAATTAGCCGCGATAAATAAAAGAGGATCCGTCCTGCGGCTCTGTCGCGAATCATCGAGCAGTTAAGAGTATTAAAAGTTAATTTTCAAAACCGTCGCTCCTCTGTTCGATCGAGATTCGTTAGTTTGGCCAATAAGTCGTGTCGGTTAATCAATCGTGTCGGGTTCGAGTATCTCGTCCATCGCGTAAAAATACATCCCGTCCGTGGCGGCATAACCTCCACGTATCTCATTGTTATTTCAGCAAAAATGCCTTGTATCCGTATTCATCGTTACCTCGGTGTAACCCGGCGCTTCGGCCCGCTCGGCGCGAACTATAAATACCTGTCCGCTACAGAAACGTCGAAGATCAGCGGCTTGAAAAATGATGCCGCAGCGGATTAAGGTTCTCGATGACGCGACTTCCTGTTCGCGGTGCACGGCACAAGCCCCGGGGGCTAATTGATGGGCGGGGTAAATCGTCGTTATCCCGTTTTATTAGCTGTCCCGGAGCGCTGAAAAACAGGGAAGAAAGCGCGGTGAATATCGAGCGACCCGATTCACCGACTCGCGACCTGGTGATTTAACGCGGGCGAGTACGAAGGGCTTAATTTCCGGACGTTCGCTTAACCGAACCCTTTCACCCTCCGCCGTCTACCGTCAGCCAGCCTTCTCTCTCTCTCTCTCTCTCTCTCTTTCTCTCTCTCTCTCTCTCTCTCTCTCTCTCTCTCTCTCTATCCATGGCGTGCCCTCCTCGGATCGCTCGTCGATCGGTATAAATACGGCCAATGAATTAATTGATCCTCGCTTGACCCTTCCATTGTTGTTACCGTGACACGCTAATCGACGATTTAAACATCGATTTAAAGAGGAAGCTGCAGAGGAGTCTTGGAGAGGCGGCGTTTACTTTAATGGGGAAACGACCCTTGAAGATAGGTGCACTTGGGAATTGTTGCTACGTTAAACGTGGCTCGTTAAATGTAGAAGTAAAGGGGTTTCGGAAACATCTGGAATTATATCGAAGGTATCCTCAGCTGGCATAATTTACATATCGATCGTAACCGATCATCTCGTCATTACTGTGTCCCGCGAAAGTCGTAAAAGCCTTCGCTTGGTAAGCGTGCGCAAGCGAAGAGCTTTGACGCCACGTCGGAAACCGCGAAACGGAGAAACAGCGTATTAATGCTTGCCCCGCAGCCCGGCGAAGTTGTTTATTCGTTACAACGAGCATGGCAGGTTAATTACTTCGGCCTGGGTTATTCAAGGGATCGCGGATGAAGTGGATTAGCTTGTGCCTCCTGAAAATTATTGTCGCGCACGCGGCAGAACAGCGTTAGCCGGGCGCCGCCGTCAACGGGTTTGCATCTGAAACTGGTAATTAACTGGCGCGCGGCCTTATCAAACGCTCCTTTCGCGTTTCCTTCGTTGTTCCCGGGCGGATCGCGGCCGCTATTCATCGCGGCAGCGAATCCAAAAACTTGCGGCCGCCCGATACCAGCCGGCGAATCCGCGAATTTCTCCCCCCTCGCCGCTGGGTATTATCTCGCGGATTTCTCTGCCGCCGCGCTTCTAAGCGTAATTACGGAGTAACTTGAACCAGCAGGTCATTTAAGCGCCAGTTAAAATATGTTTATTAACCCCGGCTAAGCGAGGCCACCGTGGAGTCTCGACTCCCGCTATTAAGGCTCCACGGTTTTGCACCCTCGGTGCATCGGGGATACGAGGGCTCCAGGTGCCGTTACACGCTCCAATATCTACTGATAATCAATGATCGCATAGACGGGGCTTAATTAACTAACACTGATATCCAATGAAGGCTCGAAGCACGCGGAACGAGTCCACTCACCGAATCCGACTCGAACGCAGAGGAAGGCTGACGTTCTTCGGCTCCATTGTCCCGGATTTTATTTCCCTCGTACACACCTACCGGCTACCGATGCATTCCGTTTCCGAAATGAGAGAAGCCGTCAACGCTTGACGCGCTGCATCGACTGCCGCAATTTATTCCCGGAGGAACAAGAAGCAGATGCGTCGTTCATGCGTTTCCTCTTCTTTTCACCGTGGCCCCTTCGTCATTCAATCGAACTGGGAAATGAAGCTGTACAACCAAAATGTATGGAACTGCCGCAAGAGTAAACGGTCTCGTGGAATCAGATTTGCCTCAGATAGAATCGAATCTAATCCTCCACGCGGCATTTCGTTCGGAACCGGCGAAAAAACTGGTCCCGCCCCTGTCTGAAACACGGGGCACTTCGGTGGACCACGGAATGAGAGAGGAAAAAATGTGGTCCTCGGGCAACAGCTTGTAACACTTGTCGCGGGACCATCCCCCACGTCGCTCGGAGGTCGTCGACAACCCTTGAAGCGTCGATGGGGTGGCACGGTCGCGGAGAATGGACGCGTAACGCGTAACACGTGTGCTATTGTTCAGATTAACGCTGAGGGGGGTGGGGGGGTGGTGGACGTAACGATTCCGAAGCCGCCCGAGGAAAGATATCTCTGCAAGGGACCGAAGAAAAAGGCGGAAGGCGAGGATGGCGGTGACTGACGCGTATCAAGTTTAACGAAGACGAAGGAGCGTCGAGGCAGGAAGCCAATTTTCGTTAACGTCGGCTGGATCGCCGGGAAACCGGTGGCAATTACGTTTAATTAACCCAAACACGCCGACAACGTGTCGACTGATCGCCCAGTCATCGATATCTCGGCCGATCGACACGATTTTCGGCAGCAACTGGGCAGCTTTTCCTGTTCCATTGGCTCTTCCTCCGGTTAAACGGCAGGGATCGCCTGGCTGCTGGCTCGCGTTTGGTTAAACCGCGGTTATTAAAGCCGTCAGGCCCGCGGCGAGAATATTTATACCGATAGTATAAATCAGAAAAGTAATTAAGGAGCTTCGGTGTTTTATGGCCCGTCCGTACGTCGGCGGCGGCAGTAAACGAACTTTTCAACAAATTTCGTTTTAATTTATTCTTGAAAAGCGCATCGGGAAGTTCTCGGTTGAAGTTCCTTTCCTTCTCGCGGGGCGGCGTGACGAGGGGGAAAAACGGAGGCGGGAAACGGGAAAAATTCTCGTTATTAAGAAGGGAAAATTGGAAATCGGCCGGAGGGGGAAGCGAGGTAATCGATGTAAAATCGGTGATCAGGTGTTAAGAAACCGATGGACCGCCGCGAAGAGGAAAGTCTATTAAGCCCGGAGTAGCTAGTGAAATTGCTGGGACAAGATTTGCAGAAGTGAAAGTTTCCCAGGGAATGGAAACTGATTTTATAATCGACGGAGTTTAAGGTAGAGCTTCGTTCAGTTCCATGTATCAAATGCACAGGGGTCCGTTGAAGACCAGCCGCGCTATTCGAAAATTCACTTGTATTCCTGTTTGTCGCGGAAATATTCCCCCCGGGTTTCCAAGTCGAATTAAACTTTCATAATTCGGCATCGACCCCTGCGGTTGCGCCCAAGTGTTCAAAGATTCATGGCAGCTTTCTACCCCCGGCTCGTCGACGACATGCCTGTCATCGCCCTCAGCGCCAGAAAACGTTCCAGGCGATCACGCAATCGCGATCGACAACGATCGCTCCCGTTTTTTTTCCACGGAAACCCACCGTGTTATTTCGCGTTCGAGCGGCCCCCGCACGCTTCCAGATACCAGCCACGTAATACCTCGCTTTATTCCATCCTCCCTGGATGGGGAACTGGCTGGTCGCCGTTCATGCCTTCGATTAATAACGCGCAGAGGCTGCTGGAAGCTTGCCATTGTTGTTAAGGCGCGTCCGCTAGCACGCGCAAAGGTGTCGCTGCTGCCGGTTCCGCCTGTGCGTTCGAGGGAACGCTCTCTCCGTCAAGTGCAAGATGCACTTGCTCCTCCTCAGCCGCGTCTTTTTTCTCATCTGCTTTCTTCCCAGCGCCACGGAAGCTCCTTGAACGGCGGCCCGTCCATTCGCGAACGCTCCAGGGAGTCATTCCGCGCTGCGGGTAATAACCGATGTTTATTAAATATTTAAATATCACGAACAGCGTCACAAAGGCACGTCACGATCAGGCATCTCGAACCTCGTTCCCATGATTGTTCGTGCCGTTTACAGCGGAGGTTTACCTTTCTTCGCAATTAATTCCTCGCCGGCTGTGTAACTGCCAGCCGGTACCTTCGACGATTCTTCTGCGCCCCGGCATCGATCGGTAGAACGCTTGAGAATTATTTCTCGCGGCTCTGGCTGCGCCAGCACTGTGATTCTTCATGCTCGATGGCCCCGCGACAATCGGATGACGCATCGGCGAATTACGGAATTACGTGTCCCTTCAACTTTCGCGTTTTTTACTCGACCAGCAACCGCTCTTTATCTCCCCCTGTCACCCCTCTACGGGAGTTGAAAAGTTCTCGGAGCGGCGCCATCCCGACCGCGCGAAGTTTCCCTCCGCGCGCCCCTTCTGTCCTCCCGACTGTAGATTATCATTCGTTCTCCCTGGCGCGATAGTTTTCGATCGTAGTTCAACGATTTTCCCCGCGGTGTCTTTCGGTGGGAAAGGAATCGTTGCCCCAAACGATATCTTCGCGCTTCCCGACGTCTGAACTCCGGCCCCGTCCATCCGTCGGGCTTTGAACTCGCCCCGAACTCCGCTGACGGAAAGAAATTCAATTTCCCATCAAGCTCTCGAATTCTCGAGTTCGGAAGACTGGAAGGGGTGCCTGTAAATCTGTCGCGAGCCCAGCCGTCCCGCCCAGTGTTCGGTCAATTGCCTTCTGTCTAAGAAAACTGGCCGTGAAAGGGAGGTCATTTGCCTTGTGAAAAGGGAGATAAGACAGTCCGTAATCTTCGCAGCGCCTCGCTGGTACTAGAAATCAAAGACGCCGAAGGAGACGATCGCGTCTAGCCAGGGAAGGCTAGCCTTTAATGTTTGAGGAGCTGCGGCTCCCGAGATACGCTGCGTTCTCCTGTCTTCGGGGAAAGGCGGGGACACGCGTAGCGTGCATTGCCGCTGAATTATGCAAAAACGTTGATTTCAGGGTACGCAGGAAACTCCTCTCCGGCTGGCGAGGGGCGAGGTTCGCTGGCAGTTGTTTGCCCCGCGCAAACCGCGCTGCTATATTAGTGGACTGTATTGTAATTACACTGTTTCTACCTCAAGTAAATGAGATAGGGCTTGATTGAAATACGAGCATTAAAATTAGATTTCATATGTTCCCTGGACCTCGCTACACCGAAACTGACGAATATTTCTCGGCTCCTTTCGAATTTCCCACTCGACCGTCTGATATTAATTTGTGGAATACATAGATTAACACTTCGTAGAATTTACATTGGTTATCTTCCCTCCAAGAATCCAGTCGATACTTATTCTCCCTATTCAGAATCTTTTCCCAGCTTCCAAATAATCTACACACGCGTTAAGGGGTTAGTCTACTGTAAAATGGTCGAAAAATCGTAATTTTTTACGCTTAAACATTAGTTTGAAATCTCTAGGATGGCGTGCAAGAGGTTTGGAATATAAATAAAGCTCAGTTTTGGAGTTACAGAGACGAACGTCTGCGCGCCGAACGATACTTTTCAAAAAGGTGTACAGGATTTCTCAATTTTCATCGATGCAATTGTGACCAAATTTTGTAGGCATCTCTGTCGCTACATTCTCTAAGCATTAATGGACCAATTTTTGAAAATTCCTTTTCTTACGGGAATCGCAGACGAATCCTCGTGAAAATCGGGATCCTTTTCTTCAACGCGCTGGTATTTAGTGAATTTTCAAAATATTAAAAAACGGGTCCGTTAAAGCTTAGGCGGAACATTATACTTAATAGACAAGTTTTGTTCTTTCCAAATTTAAGTTAGGAGGTGCATCCTTTAAGAAAGACCATCAGTTCGGAGCCACCTCGTGACATACATCTATATATATTTTCTTAATCGTAATAATGGTTTTTAATGCTTCACAATACGCCAAAATCAAGTGCTAAACCGCAATTTAATCGACTGCTTAGTTGCACTACAATTTGCATTAAAAGACTGTCTATTTTTTCGAGCCGTCAAAGTGGTCTACCCTCTTAAGTCGGACAGGAAGGATAGCAAGTAGTACAGGCTCGTGCATAGTCGGCCGCGCTTCTTATACCAACACGAGTGAGACTTGCTCATCTCTGCAGCTCTTCACACGTGTGTTACCTTACAATCATATCGAAGTAGGAGTCGTTCGAATTAATAAAGAGCTTCTACACATTCAGAAAAATTGAAGAAAAATTTAATTCAAACTCCTTTAACAACGCCTCCGTTCATCCATTTATTACAGGCACAAAGGCTTCTTCCCTAACGTAATGAAACATTCTTTACGCCGTCTGATGACGGAGGAAGGTGTGTACGCATTCGTTCGCAGCGGGTCGACGACGTCTAGCGCGTAATAACACGGCGTCGGTCGTCCTGGCGCCGTGTTATCAACCCAGGATTAATCCTGATGAATCGTCGAGATTGCGTATCCACTGTGTGCGCGGCTCCCTCCTCAAATCGAAGCCGAGCCCGGTGCGTAAAAGGAGCATCGGCCACGGTGCACTGCCTTTGGCCGCGCTAATTAATTAAATGGATCCTCAGCTGCAACGCGCGGGATCTGTTGTGAGCCCGGTTTTCTCGGCTCAGAGGATTTCGGACACGACCTGATCCGGACCTCTGAGTGATTATTGCTCACGGTGATGACGTCCTCGTTGTCCGAGCACGCGGCTCCGCTACTCTTTGATCCCAACGTCCTGAATCGTCTTTTGATTTCCCGCCTGGCGTCGCCGACAGCCCATTATTGCTAATTGCTGACGTTCCTTGCCAAACGTTGGCAAACAATTTTCACCGGTGCCTTTGATTCGGCCTGGTCTTCCTAATTGTTCCGATGGGACACTGTCGTACTATCTGAAGTGAAAACAGGGGTACGTAGGTACCAGTGTCTAGCTGGTTCAATTGCGATTAATTTCCACACGGTGGACGCAAACCTTGAGATCCGTGGGCGCGTATACATTCTACAACTGCGCCTTAATTTCACAGATACTTTCCGCTCGACTCGCCGGATACAGCGAACTTTCTAACGAGTGGTTCTCGTCCTTGTTTATCTTTGCGTGCAGAGGCCACGATAAAGCTAGCTTCGTCCCGCAAACACGGATCCGTCCTCATTAACAGTGTCTGACTTATCTCCCTCCGCGCGGCCTTTGCACCACCGTCGAACGCCGGCTAACAGCCCGGCGGAGTAGTGTGTTTGCAGGGAAAATAGTCCGCGGCCCGGTGTGTATTCGGAGAGAAAATATTTTCCGATCGATCAACGGAGCCCCGTCAGCCCCCGGCGAATAACGGAATCGATAGGCTGTTTTAACGACGACCCGGCCAAAGGTGAAACGCTCCTTCAACGGAGCAAATTAGAATCCTCAGGGTGAACGATCGCAGAAACAGAACCGCTCCCGTAATCTCCCCTGGCAAGCGTCGCCGGTTGAGCGGAGCGTTTTGGCCGTGTAACGGCAGCGTTTCGATCGCCTCTCGACCGGCGATACAGTTTCGATCGAATTCTGCCCGCGCCATTCGTAATTAGATAATTGCCCGGAGACACGGGTCGTTCCACCGGGCGACACCGTGTCTTCGCGCTCCCAACCAGAACCTCCCTCGCCGATCAACGGCGGCAAGGCAGTTGCTATCGGAAAATTCAGTGCCCAATATTTTCCCCGGTGGAACCGAATGGATACGACAACATAGTGTCTGTATCCGAGAGGAAAACAACCGTAAATCCGCGGAGGAGGCGGCGGCAAAGCAATCGTAAACGCGGTGTCATGAATTCCGCGGGCCCCCATAAAGGCGCGGAAAATATCTTCGAGTTATTTGAAATCATTCTTTATCGCGCCCTGAGACGCTCGTCGCGCGTCCGACATTCTTGTTTATCGGAGAATCAGGAGCAGCATGATTCCAGATGCTGGAACGCATCACGGGCACCCCCCCTGGAAAACGGGGATTATCGACAGTGGGGAAAAGAGAAACGGTTTAATAACGGCCACTTGATTGCAGCACGACGACTCCTTTCTCTGGCGCGACGATGCACGATGGGTAGTTTCCTTGGTGGAAATTCTTTTGAAGTCGAAACGCTGCGTATACCTCGCGAATAAATTTTAAGGAAGACGGGTAGGGAGCACGAGCTATGCGCATACAAGGAAATACGGGGGACGGTAGCGCGCGATAAGCTGGAGCAGGGATACAGGCCGAGCGGATACGCGAGCAGATAACATTTTAAATGAAAGAGTGGGGCAAAGGGTGATTAAACGTGCGGAGTTCAGGGTGAAGCGAGGAAGAGGAGAAGGAACTACTCGGGGAGCTATCGATGCTATTAGGAGTGAAATGAGACACGTAGTTTAGCGGGAGAGTGGAAGTTTAATCAAACCGAGGGAGCCCGAGCAGATTGGAATCAATAAATAAGAACTATCCCCTCGCGACTGTTTTGAAAGGAAAACCATGGTTCCTCGCAACGTTGCCCGGCATGGAGGCGTCCCGTCACTCCAGTTCCGCATTTCCTTACCTTTATTTCCGATTCGATCACCGGGGAACCGAAGCAACCGATTGAAATAATATGAGAATCTATCCCCGCAGCGTTCTACGTAGCCTCTGCCTCTCTCTCGCGCCCTCTCTCCCTGGCTCTCTTTCTTTCTCCGCGAATTGAAAATCAATTTAGACGCTGTTGATTTTATTTCGCCTCGCCGGTAACGTTCCGCCGCCTCTGCGCTCGCCGCTCCAACTAATTGTCCGTGGCCGATCTCCCGGCAAATACTTTCAATGGAACGCGTTGCATAATACATAGCGCGGCCGGCCGACAAACTGCAGCCATTTCAACGGATGAGGCTGCGTAAACATCGATCGATCTCAGAACGAATTCGAAAGTCAGCGGGAAGCTCGAGGGTTGCGGGGGCGCGGAGGCGGGTGCCTCGGTTAAAGCCGAGCCCGGGGCAACGGCGGACGCTTAATTATCAGCCTTATCGCGTTCTGTCTCTCTGCCCGTGAAACTTACTTGAGATCAACGGCTTCCCGGAGAATCTCGCCCCCGAGTTAATCGCGGCCCGATCTAATTAGTGACGTGACGACGAGGCTGCGTAACCGGGCCGCAGCTCTCGTCGACACCGTCAAACGTTGGTATTTCACTCGCGACCACGAGCACGGCACCGCCGCTGATGCTCGCCAACTCGCAAAGCTCCGAGCAGCCATTTTCACGGGCCCCTTGTTCGCGACAGATGAGCGGAGGATGTCAGGCGATGGCTGGCTGGCGAGGATACGCGACAAACGGACGGGCAAATTGCAAAGTGAAATTTTTCCGCCGTCGCTTTGCTTTTCAGCAAGATCACTTTGTGCTAGGAGTATCGTGGGTTGAATTGTGGCTCGTATAATGGAGAAGTTGCAGATTGTACGTCGGGTTTATGTGCGACGCTATGCTCGAATTTTCACTCCGCTATTCTTCGCGGGCATTCGTTTAAATAATGACGTTGCTTCGGCTAACAAGCGCAGGACGCTTCGGATCGATACGAAAGATGTTGCGAGGGATCTGTACGGAGCGAAACGGGGTCTGGGAGGAACTAGGCTTCGAATAAGTCGAAGCGAACAAGGGGCAAACAATCCGCGGCGGTTAAGAAGCGATTTCGCTGGCCGTAGAGGCTCCGGGGAGGAAGTTATGACGGAACTCCGTGTCTCCGGCATTCACCGCTTGGATTTCTTCTCTATTCACGAGGAAAGAGCATGCAACAAGATATTATTACGCAGCCCGCGCGGAAAGCTTCCAGGGAGACGAACAATTCTGCTCGTCGAACCGTGAATCGGTCGAGATCTACGTAAACCCGAGAACACCGCCGAGATGGATGCCGAAGAGGGGTTGGGATTTTCGCTGAAAAAGGACGCCGCACAATGGCAGCGACGAGAACCGTGTTATTTGCGATGCTGAACTATTTTGCAACGCTCTGCTGGTCGAACCCCTTAAAAGTTACAAAAGAAACGGAATAGTTCTGTCTGTCGTTCCTGATTTAGCAGAACCCCTTGTCGATCTTCTATTTCCGCCAGTGGCCCATTTCCTCTATAAAAGAACGCCGGTACGCATATCGAGGCGCTATCAGAGCCAAGGGGTTTGCAAGAAACTTGGAATATCCATCGAATTTCACAGTACAGTGGAAAGTAATTTATCTCACGATTAATTCTACCTAATTACCCGCGGAGAGAATACTTTCATTTGAAAGGGCAATGATACAAATGGCAAATTGCAAATCGCACCGAAAGTTTTTGCCCCCGTTAATTGGCGGAAAGTTGGCGCCACGCGGAGCGACAGAATTTTTTAGGGAAATGGTTGCGGGCCAGGCTTTACGTAGCTTGCCGCGGGTTCGACGCCGACGTAATGCAAGAGTAATCGACGGTGGCGGGCCAATCTGCGAAACGAGCGCAATTTTATTTTATCGCGCATCATTTGTTATCGCATTGTTGCTTATCCCCATGGCAGGCAGGAACCGCTGCCGCTGGCATCGCGAGGGCCACGTTATGCAGATGCATTCCGTGGGTAACCCGGCCGTTTCCGTTCGACAAATCATAAATCGAAGCCCGACTACGAGCCCGTTGGTTCGCATGAACTGGAAAAAGGCGGACACGAGGAAATAACTTTCGTTCCACGGGGAACGGGAGCGTGGAGCGGGAGCGAAAAAAGGCCGCGTACCAGGCGAAATGGCCAGCCAGGCGAGGGGGTAACCGCCCTCCCTCCCCCCCACGCAAAAAAAAAAGAAGGAATCCCAAAAGTCGTTCGCGAATTTGGGTCTCGTAAACGGCACGCGAAACCGTGCCCGCGTCGTTCCGCCGATATTTTCGGCCCTCGCAGTCTGCCCGGCGCATTGTTCCGAGAGAAATTTACGCGTGTCGATCGTAATTCTCTATCACCCGTGGCGAAAAGCATCTTTCGCCCCCCCCCCCCTAATATTCATGAACGTAACGCGGGCTTTGCTTTATTTCTCCGGGGATTAATGAGCGATTCGAACGACGGGAATGGTATTAAAAGAATCACTTCTGAATAAATTATCTACTTTAATTATGGAATTTTCTTTTCAGGTAGTACCTACCCGCGTATTACCGCGGCTACAGAAGATTTCCATTGGCAAGAGAGGAATTCATTCACTTTTATTCAAGTTTGTTAACCAATCGCATTGGGATTAATCGTTGAAACGGGATGAATTAATTTGATAAAAAAGATTCCACGACATTCGTTCGTTTGCGAGAATATGGGAACGTGGGTAGAAGCAGGCTTCGCTTCGTATTATTCGAAAACGCGTTGATTGCGTTTCAGGGAGGACCCGATTCGACGGCCCGCGCGACAGAGGCATTTTGTATTTCAGAAAAATTTATTCCGCGCGACGACAATTAAACTCGTATTCGCGTGCACGGCGAACAATGGCACTTTCATAATTTTTTTTTTTTTACCAAAGTGGATCAACTTTGATATTATATTTGCGCGGAAGAACGAAAACTCCGGTGCATATTCATTTTAACGTTACCGCGATAGCGGGTGAATTTACAAAGCGCTTCATACGGCGGCGAATTCAGTTCGAACGTTTCCAGGATGATTCTGAACCAGCCACGTCCTCCCATTATACTTTCCGCTCTCCGCGTTTCTCTGGCGAGCGTCCCGAGTCTCCGTAGAAATTCTCGATAAGAAAGTAACCACCTCCTGTAGCGCGTCCCAAGGCAGTTTCAAAAACGAGTCTTTCTTTGGCGCGCGTGAAACACGGGATAGATCGATGGATTTTATCATATCAACGTCTTCGCCCTTTCCTTTGCTACTTCCTTCGAATTGCATTTCTGGAGAAGCTTCCGGTTAGCTGGAAACGTCGAGTCGCTGATGTTTTCTAGAGGGTCGAGAGAATTCCAGCTGCGGCTTAGCACGCGGCTGTTTTGACAGAGAGAATTATGTTCCGGCGGGATCTTGATTCTCGTCCATGAATTCCAACCGCGAGAAGGAGGATCGAATGGTCGAGAGTGGCGCAACAGAGTTCTGGTCGAATTGCGATGCAGAAATTTTATTTAACTTTCTTCGTTTTTACGCGCCACGGCTGGCCCGCCCGGGCTCTTCTCGACTACTTAGAGTTGGGCCGCGCGCCGGCCGATTTATGGTTGGGTAACTCCACTTTCGAGGGAAAGCTCTCTGGCGGGCTCGGACGTCTCGTTGCACTTGATCGAGAAAAACGAAGACCCACGGTGAAATGAAAATATGCTGCCCCTGTTCCGAGCCCTCTGGTCGTCCTTTTTTCCTCCGGTACAGATTTCTCCTCTATTTTTTTCCGTCCCTCCTTGTTTGAAACGGACAGGGAGCTTTAGAAGTTTCAAAAGTGCCCATTGAAAATTGGAGATGAGAGGATCGGTGGAATGATTTAATCGTATCCAACCTTCTGACTTCGCAGCGACTGTTCGATATAATTCTTTATCAATGTCCTTCTCTAAATTCAATTTGATGGACGAGTGTCGATAATTATTGAAGCGTGTAGGTGGTCGTGGTTCCGCTGGTATCGAGCTCAGCTTCTTGGCCCCCTTAGCTTTCCGCAGACTTCGTTCAAACACAAGGACGTACAAGTTCTCGAAGCGAAAGATTCATGGAATCTATCAGCGTAAGTGTGCTGGAATTTACGTAACGGCTGGTATTTTTCATTGGATTTATCCACGTACGTGGGTAGACAAATTCGGGACGGTCCGACCGTTGGATTTTCGGATAAAGTTTCCTTCTTAAAAGTTGCCTCTTTCGCAGCGGCAGGCCCAGGTGGCCAGATCGATACTGTCCACGGTCGACAACGCGGGAGGAGCTAAACAGGATTAACTAGAAAACTCGAGAATTCGAAGGTGCTCGTGTCACGTGCACGCACAGGCGTCGGTAATTAACGCGAGGCGCTAATAAAACTTGGGCAGGAGGCTCGCAGGCTGTGCTTCGAAGTTTCCCAGGGGAGATCGACTCCTCGAATGGCTATTACCTACGGCGTATCATCCCCTCGCCGTCTAGTTAAGAATCCGAAAAGATTCGGGCCACTTACCCCGCTTCCCGGACCGCGTAAACATTTTAACCACCATTCGTCGCCCGAGCACTTTTCACGCTCAGAAGACAGTGGAGAGGGATTAATGAATCTGCCCCGCGGTTTCACGGCCCCATCGGTTTCTATTAATCCCCCGCGTTATCGGAAACGCGTTTATACCAGACCCAACGGTAAACAAGATCGGGAACCGATGAATCGATCGAAAACGCGATCCCTCGAGTGATTTATCGCCTGTCTGTTCCTCGAGGGGCATCCACCCCCGAATCCAACTGCCGTGGATCGCTTCACTGCGGCCTTCCCCCCGCTTAAGAAAAATAGATCTTGCGAATATTAGCGTCGGACAGAAACTCGAAACCTCCCCGTTTAACCCCGCGAAATTTCAAGTAGCCCGCCCTGTGTGACGCGTTCGTGTACTTAGCAGTGGGTGTCTGCCGAAGAATTCGAGGGAGGTTAGCGATCCAGATCTTGGAGAGCACCCCCGTGTTGGAGTGGTTGATAGCCGAGGCGAGGCGACGAGCTCGAAAAATATCCGACGCCGAGCGTAGATGTCTCGCCAGCGAGGAGCTGGAAAATCGAGGACGTTTCTGGGTGAGTGACCCCTTCTCATTTGACATTCAATGGATGGCGCGCGCCATAAAGGGTTGGAATGTCGTGTACTCGAGCGGCGTAAATTACGGCCGGCCGGGAAATTCGTTGTAATTTCCCAGCGTGACGATTAGACGCGTGCTCGGCGAAACACGGGCGAATTCTCGCAGAAGGGATCGTGGTGAATCTCTATTACCCGCCGGAGGGGTGGGTGGGTGCGCGCGAGATAACGCGAGCGTACGCTCGCGACGCGGGCGAAAAGAAGCAGTTGCTGAAAGGATGGCGGCCGGATTTTTTCCCTCCCCCTCCCCGCCGTTGCAATCAGCACGGATGCACGAAATAATCAGCGGAGTAATACGAAGGACGGAGGGATGATTAATTACCGGCCGCGATCCTTGCTACTTAATCCACCTGGCTCGGATAAGTCGCGAAATTAATTACCCGCGTGCGCGGCCATTCCGTGCGTTTCGATTCCACGGTCTTATTGCATATCGGTCGCTCGGAACGGAGGTAATTAAAATCGTAGGGAGTCTACGTTGATTATGCAAGCGTTCGGAGTTAGCCTCGCTAACGTATCTTTATGAATCCCCGACGATGTGCTTGCAATGTGAATTTAAAAACGTCGATTGATTTTACACGCTCCTGCTGAGAGGAGTCGCAGATTCCAGGCGCAAACATGCTGTCGCGCCATCCATGCACGTTGGGAATTCCTGTTTCAAGCTCGCTCATAATTCCGCAACAGACGTTAGGTCGCAAGTAGGCGATTATCGCGAGGTGGCGCGCGACGATACATAAATTACACCCGCTCGTTAGCGAGTATTGTTACTATTTGCTAAATAACCAGCTTCCGGGAGCCTGATGGGGGCTTAACGGAATTTCTAATCGCTTCGTCGCGGTGTAGCTTCGCCTTGTTACGACGCTCTAGCGAGTGGAAGAGTGCCGTTCCCGGCAAAGCCGCGGCGAGATTCACGCGTAAGGGTTGCGTTTACAAGCAACTTTACGCCTCGGATCCCTGGACGATTCTCCATTCTCTTCGGCGCTCCTGTCGTTTAAGAAACTCTTGAGGAACTTTAACGATGCTTCGACGAGCACGAAAGAATTCTGAACGCTGCGCTTCGCGTCCCACCTCCGAGGACCGATCGCAGCTACGGTATTATCTTGCCGGGGCTGAGAGCTCCCTGCAATTAGACACTTATTCCTCTGCCTGGGGGTTAATTAGCGGGTCCAGCTCGTCCACGCGAGCGTCTTTAATATTATCCTTATCAGTGTCTAATTGAATCCATCGCGATTACTCGACGCAAGGAACTCTTGTACCGAGTGCCACTCGATGACAAATCGTCACGCCGCTTCATTAATTTCTTCCACACCCCTACGAACTGTCTCGCAATCTCCTCGAATCTGGCCGACGTTAACAGTGAATATTCAATTCACCGTCTTGTCGACGTCATTACGCGAACACGTGAAAACGCGAATTGACCTTGCAATGGGGGGGGGGGGGAGGGCTCTGATGAATACTCCCCTCCCCTCTTTCCGCTGTAGAGGAAAAACCCTCTCATTCTTTTTTTTCTAACCCGATTACGAGCGTGTTCCCGATCGATCTTCGTCCTAAGTACCCAGCAATGGAGGAGTCATTTCCGTTTTTGCAGTAATTATTCGCGCGGAGGCCGCATTGCTTTTAATTTCAGCCGCGTGTCATTACCGTTCCCTTTGTGCCTAGTGCTTGTTCGCTGCTCGATTGAATTTTTCATAAGACTGTAATAAGAAGCATTACGGGCCCCTCGGCACATAATGCACGCCGTTCTATTAGTTATTCAAAGAAAATATGCAAAATGCCGCCGGGTAATGGCCGCGATTTTTTACAATGCGTAATATTTACGATGCAACTAATGGCCCATTATACGCGTTTCGAGTGCATCGCTTTAGGTACCACGGACTCGGAAACAAAAGCCCCCGGCCGATACATTTTCTTAGCGAGTTTTTTTCGAATTTTTCACCACCAAAGCTGGCCGCATCTGTTACGAATCGAAAGCCTTTCGAGTTTATCGCGGTGGGTCGTTTTTTATAACGTCCACCGTGATTTATGTGCGCATAGACACACGGGGCTATCGACCCAACCTTCGCGCCACTACTGGCCCCCAAAAAACGCCACCGCGATAGGGGCTCGGACGGAGCGGTTTTAAATCTGTCGTTGCGTTCCCCAAACTTTGCCTCTTGCAAATTGAATTGTCTTGCAATTGTACAATGCTTATCCTACAGTTTCCCATACCTTCGGCTGTTTCTGCTTTCCAGTGGCGGTGGATCCGATTCGAGGCCGCCTAGATCGATGCCCCGAGTCCATCCCCGTCATCGTTGCCTCGTATTTCCGCGCTCTAACGCTAGCTAAGGAGAGTGCGCGCGAAGTAGTTAGTCGAGTCGGCGTTGCAGCGTATTTGCGCTAGGCTCGCCATTTGAATCTCATCGCGGATGCAAATTGCCACGACCCCCCCCCCGACAGCGATTGATATGTACATTCCCGGCTGTTATTCGATAAACTGTTTTCCAGCGCGCGATAACAACTCGCCGGCCGAATTTCGGCCCTTTCGCCCGTAATGCCCGCGGCGCACGCAACGCCCGGCCAAAAATCCTCGCGCCCGTAAAAAGCAAATATCAAGGCCCATTCAGGGGCACGAACGTTAGTTTGCGCGGGCCGTTCGTTTGTCACGACGTCCCGTGTATTTGCCTTCCGTACCGGTTATTAATTACCCCCGTCGAGTGGGCCGCGCACAAATATTGGCTAGCACGAAATACGCTCGAAAGTCATTGTACAACTGGCCCGCGACATGGTCGGTTTATCAGTGTTTCTTGCGCTCGCCGAGCTTGAAAAACTTGCCGCAGGACCCTCGACTCCTAACAATTCACCCGCCACTGCTTCCGAGGCATCGCTACTTCGAATTCGAGATTACTATGAGCCAGCACCCTTAGAGGTCTGACAATAGGGCACCGTGAACCGTGTCCTTTGACTCGTGAACCGAAGATCGACGTCTTGCCAGCGTAAATCCGAGGGAGGCGGGACCCTCTCACGGTTCGATGTGCTTTTCGAATGAACATCCCGTGGCTATCGGCTGACGAAGTTAGCGAGAGTGGGTTTCGCAGGGGAGGCGACCCACCTGGCAGCGAGAGATCGTTGTCGGAGGGCTCGAATGATAGGGGGGCCCTCCTCGGCTTGTTTCCCTTGACTCGTTCTCCCGCGAATTTATGCCCGCCGGCAGTTGCCAAAACATCCTCTGTCCAGCCGGGCTGGACGAGCAGTTGGCCCGGCTTACGAGTGCTCGGCGTTCAAGAACCGCTCCAAGACGCTCGAGCAACGGCTCACGCGCACGGAAATAACTTTGGCGAACAATGGAGGGCACGCGAGCGATTCCCCGCGGATGGCTGGCGCGATCAGGCTCTCGCGGCCGGCGACTTCGAGGCATTTTTGGCGGCATAGTTGCGTCTCGAGGGGGGCTGCGATAGCTCGCGCCGACCAAGCATACGCTCGCTCTCGCGAAGACGACGCCGAACGAATTCTTCGATGCATTTCATCAGGAGCGAGGGAACTTCGGGAGTCCCTTGGGTCTCTTCTTCTTCTACCACCTTCTCCTGCACGGTCGCGAAGCTCTAGGTTCTCGGAGGGGGAGGTTATAAGGGGGAGGCCTACCTAGAAATTTTAGAAACATCGATTTCTTGATTTTTATAGTTTCTTGCAAATATTCCCTGAAAGTGTCAAGTTATTTCGACCAAAATTTACAATGTTGTACGCGTGTAAGTAGCTAGGTGTTCCTCGGTGTAACGCTCAGACCCAAAACTTTAAACGTGCTTTTCTGAAAATCATGCTTTCGAGGACGGTAACACATATAATTAAAAAATTAATGAACCGATTTACTTGAGGTTTTGTAGGCTTATTTTAGAGTTAAAGATCTAAGCGCTGTCGGTAGTTTTCTTTTTTTTTTGCCTAGATTCTCTTTCACTCGAAAGTTACTTCGAGCGATTTTTTTCCAAATATCGATGCTTCAACTTTGCACAGCCGCCATTTAGTCTCAAAATAATTTATCCAAAATCGGGTCCGATAGAGGCTAGATAATTTCATATATTACCTGAAAAAAATCGAATTTTCTATTCTGGATGAAAGGACGTCTCGGGCATCGTGTATAACTCACAAATCTCTCGATACTTTTTACCACAAAAATACTGAAATATCCGTAAGATGTACTCTTTCGAATACACTAGTGTTTAATAGTAAAAGTTTATTCGTTTTTCTAGAAAAAATTCCTAAAGAAGCATGTTGTTTTGACTGTTGTAGGTAGGCCCCCTCCCTTAATCTCAAGAGGCTTCTTCGTACATTTTGCTTTCAATAATCTGGAATAAACTGGCGCGACTGGTCTCCTCGAAATCATTGAGTACACGGCAATGCCTATTATCTTCCATTATTTGTATTCTCCCCTAGAAATGTATTCCGAGATAAACTCGGAATTGCAGCGGGAATTACGAGACGCCGCGAGAGATCAGATTTATGGCGCACATATTCCATTAATTCCCGAATAATACCGACTCCGCGAGCGTGATGGTCGTCCGCGACACCTGTTTCTGCAAGTAATTCAGGGGACAGGTGGCGGACATTCGTGTCCCTTTTATAAACGAGGAGGGCCAGAGGGGCGAGGGCTGCGATGTTGAATAGAGCTGCAACTCCACCCACCTGTTCCACCGGTCAACAAACTCGTTTCCGCGGTCCCGAAGTCGTTCTGCCGCGGATTTCAGCGCGAGCTAAACGCGCCACCAAGCCACAATCGAAGGATTAAAGGGTACTCCTTTGCGTCCGCGGAGGCCCCGCCGCAGAGACAACCAGCACCGTTACTTTGTGCAATCGCAGATCAACAAGTGGGTCCTGGGCTGTTTGTAATTCAACGTTTCCCCTTCGTTCCCACTTTCGAAATTGATTTCAGCCCGTTCGACAGGGTCCCTCGCTGGCCAGGCGTCAATGAAGACGTAGCGTCCGATGGCCAAGCGTAAGATGTCGGCGACGAGTCTTTTAAAACTTGCCGGTTCATCTGGAACTTGTTCCGCCAACGAGGAAACGATGCTCAAGAGTTTCACTCGGCTAGCTTTCTGCTGGGAATGTTACAAACTCTGGGGTCCCCTTTCCTTCTTTTTGTCAGTGCTAAATTGCACGTAGTAGCCACTTCGTCATAATCTATCTCCCAGCCGCAGCTTCGATATTGTACGATCGACAGCGCGCCTGTTTCCTCTCTGTCTTCTAGTTTCCGCGAGGTATCTTACAGGCCTGCTGTACGGCGACTGGGGAGGGGATATTTAAAGAGTGATTGATAAGAAGAGTGCCTCGATTTAATAGGAAACCTATCGAGGGATCCTCCAGAATAACCCACTCACATCGACACAATATTTCTTTTTCTTTTTTCGTCTTTATTTCACCAAAATTTGAACACAGAATGGTGAAAAGGCGAGGCTCAGCTAAAGCTGTTATATTAGGTCTAGCCTTGTAAAAGCGTTACAGGCCAAGCGCATACTTGAATAAACTAAAACGAAGACTAGAGACAAAACAAAACTAAACTAAAGTGACTTTTCTCCTAAACAGGTCGAAGAATATTCCACCCAAACAATGTGCAACGATTCTAAAATCATTTTCTCAAAATAGGAAGCTCCCGCCTTTTCGGGACTCTCTCTCACCGCGTATCGAGCACCCTGGGCACCAAAGTTGGTGGAGCAGAAGTTAACAGGAATATAGTTGCCGAACGTAGGGACCCCATGCTTCCGATTTATCCTTTGAGGGTGTTCCCGCCGTTTCCACGGTATGGTTGCAATTTCGAACTTGAAGTCTTGCACGTCCGACGCGGCGGTCGCGGTCGACGTAAAGGCGGTCTGCAACGAGTCTGCCCGACCGTTGTTTTCCCGCGCCTCCGCCGATTTTCCACGCACTTTGCTCGCAGGCCGCGTCTTATTAATGGATTCCAGAGCGCGTACGAGTGTTTGCCCGCCCGGCACGATTGCCCGGGATACGATTCATCCCGCGGATGCTTGGCGTCCGGGGGGTTGTTATTCCCCGTCGCTTCGTAAACGTCGAACCTTCATCGCGGAGAAATATCGCCCGGGGGTTAGCCCCCGATGACTAACTTCTCTTTATTTAGAACTCGGGAACATGCGCGGGGTTCTCTGACAAGAGAGGTCGAAGACTTTGGGAATATATCGCGCTTGGAGCCCGCAACGGTATTAAATATAACAATGTGTTTTCGCTAGTGCTACACGCTGCTATTATTTTCACTGTCGCAAGCATGATAGAGTGACATGAATTGTAAGAACATCCTTCGCTCTCTGCTACTTCGAATTCTTCTCCGCTTACCTGTGATAGTCAAATTACATTTATGATACACGCCAGAATTAAAATCTTCCGTGGGTAAGAATATTGGCGGTGTGTTCCCATTTCTGGTGCGAGCTTCAGGGTATAAAATACGCTACTTAGATATCTCGTCCCCTGCTTCCCCAGGGACACCTGCCCTTCGTGGATCTTCTTCTTTTAACTGTCAAGGGTGGACTTAGCTGGCGATTAAAGCTTCTTCCGTAGACGTTCCAGCCGCCGGAAAGAATCGCCCGGTGAATTGTTGCTTTAACGAGCCAATGAGACGCGTTGATTCCCCTCGCTGCGGTTCTTTGAATAATTAAAAACGGAAGCGTTCACGCGGGGGGTGGGCAAGTGTGCTCGCATTCCCAAGCTGCCGTTGGCTCGTAGAAAAGAGAAAACATGCGGGGCTGTTTCGCTCCTCTCTTGGGGAAGATCTCTTCTCGTTAAAGAGCCACGGTTTCTTAATAAGAAGAATTAATTACCGCGTGTATCGTTCAACGGACTGCTGAACTTTCTCCGAACTATTTTTCCAAACGAGCCTCTGCTCGTACTTTCTTGCCCCGCGTAGGCCAGTCGCAATAGAATTACAGTGAAATTTTAATACCGGAATTAACAGGTCCTCGCGCGGTTCCTATTGCCAGGAGCTGCGAACGACTTCTGCGAGCTTTCCGTTGTTTTTGTCCTTAATTTCTTTAAAGCACAATGAACGAGGGAGTTTACCCTTATTAGGAGGTTCTTTAGCTCCGCTGCAGGCTTTCCTGTCCTCTTGACACTCCATTGCATCTCTACGACTGCAGTAATAATAAATCGATTATGATAGAACACACTAGGTATTTTTTGATTATTCAGAGAATCTCGTTTGACGTCAGCGATTTAGTGAAATTACTTTCACGTTTAATTCCATCAAACAATCAACGTTTACGTACCCAGAACTATGATCAGCTGTGGGCAGACTACTCTTCAATAAGAATCGTGTTCACAAACTTCGATCTATCAAGCGTCGTTTACTTACCAGAACGTATCGCTATCCAGCGGATCGAAGGGATGCTAGAAAACGATGTTAGGTACAATATTTGGCTACGTGCGTTCGCCGGAGATCGCCCACATCCCGGATAGAACGCCAGCGTGCAAAGTGGCGCAACGTAACGGCCCTGAAAATGCGAAAGAACCGTTCGATGCCGGAAATCCCATGGAAATCCCGTGCAAGGTGAAACTGGTCCAGGGAAACAGAGAGCCGTGTACCGCGCCGATAACGCTCTTCCTATTTCTTTTCTGCATAAGTAGACGCAGCCGTCGGGTTCTACTTGTTGTTCCAGGCTGCGTCTGGATACCATCCAATCCCGGATCTCTCGAATATCAATTGTCTCTTTCGCCTGGCTTCTCCGCTGAACCGTACCATCTGGATCCACTTTAATAGCGCTTCAAGCACCCTCGATTGTTTGTTCCACGGCCATACATCTTCATATGCTACCATATACGCGTGACTTATTATATTTAGCTTTCTCAAACGATCCTGCCATCATCTTGCTCGATTTGGAGCTGAAAATCTCCCCCCCTCAGATGGCAATTAAAATATCGGGGCAGCTGCTAATTACAGACTCTCGGTATCACGAGTGTAACGAACTTAAATGGTGGTAAAGGTTCCTGAAACAGTTTCGCGCGAGGAATTATTTATTCTCCCAACAAAACTTAGAGCATGTTCGTCGCACGTGCCAGTTTGATGGACCGATTTAATTATGAAAGCTCAGCGAATCGATGTTAAAGGAATCCTGCGTCCATATGTATATTTAAACTGAAAGGATATCTGTCGGTCTTGACGTCGCTTACTCATGATCTTCCTTAAGTGCTGGATAATTTCATTATTGTTGATGTGTTTACGCGAATAGCCTGACAGGCAAGGGGGCAGTTATTAGGACAGCGCGGGGAACATATTAATCGATAAATCCTGAAAAACCTGGCTAACCAATGCCGTTGAATGAAGAATCCTTGGAATTCAGCTTTCAACCCGACTTGCTCGAAGCGAGTTCCCCAAGTATTGTTCCGTTTTCTAGAGTACCTCCGCGGTGGTAACCGAGGGGGGCACCCGGGACCATCGATTTTCAGACGAAGTGAACCACGACGCGATGGCTGGCTCGTAGAACAGGATGTTTGAGAGCGGTACGCGATGTTGTGGACAGATAAAACTGATCTGAAACATGAAACTGTTGCCTAGTGCAGCTTGGAGTGCTACACTTTCCGATGGCACGAAGCTTCTACTCTACTGTGTTATCTAAATAGTTTACTATCAGGGGATCTGGGAAACTTCCACCCCTATTGTTAAGACAAATATTTTCCTTCGAAGCAAGGGTGACTAAAACCTCTATGATAGCCAGTGTAATAATCAACCATGTGTTTCAGGGAGAAACAGTAAGTTTAGTCGCTGAAAACTGATTAGAATCGCAGAGTAGAATCAAAGTCCTTCGATTAAAGAAACCCAAGATGGCGAGCAGCCCTCGACTCCCAAGCGAATCGTTAACGATGGGCCGGGCTTGGCCACGCAATTTTCCCAAAAATTAGTTAGACCTCGAGGGTGCGCCATCTTTGATCCGCAACTGGGGGCCATTTTGACGGAGGGTTAGACCGCGAACCGTTTCACGCTCCGATGGGCCTAACGAAATTTCGTCACCACCCTCTGTGGCTAGCAGCTACCGGCTTAATTGTATAAACATTGAATTATACCCTCCACCTCATTCTTGCCGCGCGCGTGCATAATTTGCAAATCGACCTTAAACCCTGTCCCCGCGATGGCCGCTCGTTGACCAGGCGGTGAGCCTACCAGCAGCTTAATAGCTCGGTTAAGCCACTCGCGTATCGCACCAGCAATCCGTGATTTCGCGAGCTGCCCGTCGATAGCCAGGCTCCGCTTATCCACCTTAATATCAGGCCTCCTGAAACATTCAAACCACCGCGATAACTGCCAGTGACATCCCCGAGTGTTCCGCGAGCGTCGCAGCCACTCAGAAGGGTGATTCCTCGGGGAGGAAGGAAGCCAGCCCCCGTCAGTCAAGATTGTTTCTCTTTAACGTCGATCCGCGCAACTTCGTTCCCCTTATTCCATCATCTGCGATCAGCTCGGGTGCCAGTTTCGCCCGGTCGCTGAGGGAGGGGGTGCATATCCACGAGGGGGAGGTACAGCCGAGGCGGCATCCGGTGGCCTCCACCCCTGCGGCCCTCCACGCGTCTTTTTCCCCGTCGCTTCGCGAAGAATCGAATCTCGTTCGAAACTAATTTCGTGCCTTTGTGGATCCACGTCATTACCGCTGGCAGACGTCAGCTAGCTAGGCAAGGGGGCTCGTAGAGGGATACCTAGATTTCCGATACCATTGAAATCCGTCGGAGCGAAAAGCAAATTATATGAACTCGCCCCTCCGCGCGCCCCCCCCCCCGGCCGCCCCGCGAACCGCCGCTTCCTTTGATGTTCTCGCCGATGGAAAAGAGAGGCGCGTTTTTCCAGCGGCGCGTTCTCAGGCGGAACGCGATCCTCCGCCTCTGCCGATGATCCTCGCGCGTCCTATACACCACGGCGAAACCTGCCAGTCCCTCCTAGTCCCGGCTCGCTCGCGATGCACGGATCAAAAGGCAGAATTGCACGGTCAATTTGACCGCGGCCAAGGGCACGGCGAAGTATCGGTATGGATCGACGTTCCTCCGTGCATTCGTTCCTCCCTGCTCGGACGCAATTTCCTTCGTTTCCGCGGCCACCCTTTGTGTGTTATTGCCCCGCGCGGTTCCCGCGCCTTCCCCATCGCCGGTCTTATATTATCACTTTAAGCAGCGTCGGCGTGCTACCGCGCCGAGAATCTTCCGTCCAGCGCCTTCCGCGTGCTTTCGATAGTTTCTGGGAAGCATCGAAATTGCAACCCGAGGGTATCCGAATGTTTACTTTGAAACCGAAGTAATTGTAAGTAGGGAGCTCGAGCAGCAACCGGCGCTGGGATACTCGAGGAATCGTCTGGGTGCCAGCAACGCGATCGTTACCAAACCGAGCTGATCGTTTATAAAAAAAAATTCGAAATTCGATACCCACGACTCATCCCCTGGCAGTGTAGATCTAGATAGCCGCGGCAGCTGATATTACGGTCTCAGAAAAATCCATCTCGCCGGCTCGCGAAACCGATACTTTTAACGGGAGCCGTTCGTGCGCGATGAACAGGATGAAATGTCCGGCGATTTCTATCTCCGTACGATCGATCGGCGAAGTTAAGGTCGGCGTCGTATTACAGCGTGATTATACTTCAGCTTGGTCGAGTCGACAGGGTCTCTCTGCCACTCGCGGCTACAGCTGCCACGGACCGATACCCGATCGATAATCAATGATACATTTATCGTTCGCGTGAATGACCTCTCTAACGAGTGTACGCGAGCCAACAGCTCCGCCCGCCTGTCATGAGAAATTCATTTCGCGGCTAGACGTCGTTTAGGAACCGTCTCTTAAGCAGATTTCGATCAGGTCTGCTCATTTGATGCTTCGTCAATGGACGCCACCGTTCGCGGTAAAAGTCTGCCAGTCTTGATCATCGGGAGCTGGCTTACTCCATGCTTCACGATGCCTCAGGTTCAGATTCATTCTGGAGCCTCGCGCCTCTATCTTGAAACACTTTAAGGCGATTTGCTTTGACCATTTGTAGTAGGGTAGACCGGGGCGAATCGGATCGCAGGGGAGAATAAGAAAATAAGAATTCAGTCGATATTTCTTTTTGTTTTGCAGAAGATTTGATTTGATTTTTTATTATTAATGTTCGAGCCAGAAGAGTACTACTTACGAATATATAATACAAAACCAGGTGTTTAAGGTTTAACTATTACTTTTTTAACATCAAACACAAAGTGATCCGATTCGCCTCGGTCGACTCTGCAAGTATGCTTCACGGAGTAGCGCTAATAATTCAGTGAAATGAGTACGCGGCGATTGAGGGCTGCTCTAATTTAATGAATTCGTTTTTGATGAGGACCCAGGAGTGGCAGGATAAGGAGAGAAGTAATTGGTGTTATTCTGTAGCATATCGGCGAGGCTGTTAGAGAGACAGTTTGACAAGGATTACGGAGCTCGAAGGATTTCTAGGCGAGTTAATTGGAGGGCTAAGATGGCAAGGATTTAAGTATGCGTCTTAGATCCATTTCTCGTTATAGTCGTCCTTTTATATCATGTTAATTAAAAGGATAACGCTGGGAGCTCGAAAGACCGGGGACGACGATTCGGTCCAAGCTCATCAAAGCACCGAACATTTACTCTCACGTTCTTAAAAGTCCACCTTCCCGATCGCTAAAGGGAACTTCGATCATTCAGACTAAGTGGGAGGCAAATGGGCGTCTAAAAAGCGCGCAATCCAGCCGGTAAACATTTAGAGAAGAAGCCATAGAGTAGCTACGCAAGGAAATGCAAATGGAAGTTCTCCGCTGTAACGCAATCAGCTCCGTTTAATTAACATCCGCGCTGCTGATATCTCCGCGGTACGTGAACTCAGAGTTCCGAACCCCACGGGGGTTATCGTGCTCGATCAAATCGCTCTCCTCTCGAATCTCGACAGAAATGATTTTCCAAACTCGCGTCTAATCGATTGATCGACGAGTCCGTTTGTGAACCTCGCCGATATTGCATTAGCGGGCTGCTAGACGTTGCGCGGTACATAATGTATATATTCTTGTGGTGTATAAATTCTCGGGCTTGTAGAAACGCGGGGTATAATGAGGAAAAACATCGTTAATGCTCCTCTATTTTTAAATTCCCGATCGCGGAACAGGATATGCCACCACAAATTCACTTCGACGCTTGATTTTATATTAAATTGATTCATATTCTGCCACTGACAGATCCTGCTCCACGATTTTATTTAAAGCGAAAGAACACCATCGAACTTGTAGACCAAGAGAATAATTATCCCTCAGTTTCTAGGGCATTTTAAATAAAATCGTTTAACTTGAAATATGGTTTTATATATATTCTTTATTGTATAACCCATAATCGACTGGGGGAGCATTAAACTGAATTGAATTTCGAGTGGGAAAGTTTTACTAAACGTGCGCGAGGAGTATTCTTTTAAAAAGTTATTACCATAAAGCTTTGAAAGCCACGTAGGTACTTGGAATCTGGCGCTAGTTTCATCTCTACTTACCTTAGCTTCACGGTAAACCGTGCGTTGCGTTATAAGGTGATATACCAAGAAGAAATTATGAATATTTATTACAAAGTTTGCATATAATTCTCTTCATTCTTGATACTCGTGCAATCTTCTTTCTAGCCACTTTTTGACGTACAGTTTAGAGGCTCGCGTTCCAGAATTTCAGGTAGCAATCTTCCTCGTAATTGGTCATTCAGGCCTGATCGGAACACAATCCTCTCGTTTGCACAGTGGAAGCTTTCAATCGAGGGACTGTGTCTGTACGAAACATTATTCCAACGTTCGTCAGGGATGCAGCTGGCTTCATCAGCCTCTGAACACGCGTTGTTCAGCTGGCCGGTTGAAAGACTGATTGGCGGTCAATAATTCGGGCCACGAGCAAAGGCACATAGAGGATAACAAGCATGGAAGCTGTGGTCCAGCATCGGTATGTCTTCAGATTCTCTCGAATCCCGTTGTAGGAGTGGCAAGCCTCGGAATCACGTTACACTCGAGCATCCTCTGTATCCAAAAGCTCCTATGTCCTGTGAATTCTCTGCCACTGATGAATTATTTCTATTACAAATGACTGAACCCTCTAACTAAGACAAAACAATTCAAAAACAACGCGTCAAGCCCCGATAGGCCGAATTCCAGCGCGAAGTGTCTCCATTACAATTTGAGAAATGAAATCGCAGTTCCAACAGGCACTGCCACGCACACAGCTCGCCCGGGGAGAGGCGAGCGCGGGAAATGGGAAGGAGTAAATAGAATTTGCCCGAGGACGAGCCAGCCGCTTGAATATTTCTGCGGGCGAACGAGAGAAAAGGGTCGATGAAATATCGTCGACGTGAAAGGTGAATCTCCAGCCCCATGGAGAAATAGATAGGCACGGAACGCGGGGGCGAACGAGCCCGGTATTAAAAGTGTAACGGCGATAAAGTGGATGTTAAAAGGGGACGCGCGTCGAAGTTCTTTTTCGTGTGACCGGATGCGAGGCCGCTGGAAAAAGTTGCGCCGATTTACGGCTAGACCAGCGCCGAGATTCGCCGATACCGCGAGCGTACGGGCTCGTTTCGGGGCGAATGAAAAAAGCGGCTTGATAAACCGCGGGCACGGCCACTGTCAGGCAGCGGAAAAACCGTCCACTGTTTTGCCCGCGTTTCTGACGATCCGTGGAGGCCGATAAGGAATTTATCGGAGGGTTGTTCATGAACCGAGCTGCACGCTCGATTCCCCCCCCCCCCCCCCCCCCCGGTTGCATCAATCTTGTAATTGGCGATCCGTAGTTTAAAATCACTCCTGGCCCGATCCTTCCCAAAATCTTTTATCTCGCCGAAACGATTCCATTCGAAACAGTCACCGGCTTCCATTATACGTTCCGCCATGAATTATCCTCCAATCAGCTGAGATCGCGACTTCAAAATTCAAAGCGCCGGAAGTCCTCGGCTATCTTAAATCTACGCCGCTAGAAACGGAGGAATCACAGTTCCATTCGTGCCCCCGGTCTCAATTAATATTCCCGGTGCCGCGTCGCATCCGTTGCCCGCTAGCCGTGGCTTTTTCCTAAATTGCGCGAAACGGGGACGCCTTTAATGCCGTCGGCCCGGGAAGAATAATTGAACTGCACGCGTGATTTAGGGGTGTGTACACGCGCGGGAAACGGGCGGCCGCTGTACGTGTTGCCGGTTTAACGGCACACTCGGAAAGCCGGGGCGGAGCGTAATCTACTTAAGCGAAATTATCCTAGACCGTGCATCTCAGGAACTGTTATTGCGTTAGGACGTGGCGGGCGAGGCACCGTTCGCTTACAATTTTCCGCCGGCGAACTGCGAACGGTCGAAAGGGACGCGCGCCCCGTATCTTTGTCCCGGTACGAGCCGTGAATCGCAAAACCCGACGAACCCGTGAAGGATATCGCCCCTCGCCGGAACCGAACCGAGCTAAAAAGCGACGCCGTGGCTCCGTTCCTCCGCTGCCTTCGCCCGCGACACTCCCATCCGATCGTTAATGAGGCGAGGTAAATTAATATCCTTATTCAGCTGGAATCGCAAAGGCTGCCAGTAACCGGTAAAAATCGCAAAGAGGCTATTTCCCCTTGGAAACACAAGGGCAGAGTATTGCAGAATAATTACACGGAATCCTTTCTAACCCTCTCAAGTGATTAAAAGATTCCAGCCGTTGCGTAATGGTAGCATTAATGAACATGAGACGGCTCATTAATAAAATCGATTCTACCGTCGGCAAAGCGACTTAAATATTCTGTATCCTTGGCGGTGGTTCGTGTATGCGCTTTTGTAAGGGTGACGACTGCTGGGGGCTCGCATACCGGGACCCTTACACGCGAATAACCGCATTACAAACACCCGTGGCGAGCGGGCGGCCACTCGCGGCCAGACCGTGAACATTTCTCCGCGCCGTCCTTTGTAACGGCAAAGAAAAGCCGGAGATAAAGATATATTCCCCCGGTGGATAACGAGCCAGCCAGACAGAGCATTGTAGTCGACCGAAAAAGAGCGGCGCGCGGAGCGTAGACGTTCCGCGACAGAAATACAGGGGCGCGGAAAAGTTGAGGTCACGGTAACGAAGTAGGGGTGAAACGGTTTCGTCACTGTCGCCTGGAAAGCGCGACAATTATTTTTCATGCCTGCCATAACATTTTCCAGTCAACTAGAAACCCGTTGGCAGGATCATTCGTGACAGAGAATATTGTTAATCGACGTTCTTTGAACTATAAACGGCGTTGATTAAGGAACGGCGTACACTTAAAATAAAACGAAAATTGGTGGTCTATGAAATCGCGTCGGTAGAATTTCGTAAATTCATATCCTGCGAGCGATGTACCTACGCGCATTAATATAGCCGAGTGTAGTGGTCATCACGGTTGGAGAAAATGCTTTCACCGCCCCCGTACAGGCAGTTACGCAACTGGCGTCGATTTACTTAACCGCGCGACCCAATCCGACGAATTATATTATTAACATAAATTCTGCGGATCTCCAGCCACGTATGCAAATTTCGTATGACCGCCAACTATCCGAAATTTCCGCTTACTGAAACCGAATCCTATTATACCTCGACCGGCCGCGATTCTGTTGTACACAAAGCCCCCGAGCCAACACCTCTATATCATAATGGACGAATTCCCGCGCAGCTTCGTATCGGGAATCGGGACACGTTTCGCGGCGCGAAACTTTTAATGGCGTTGCCGTCTGCTCGATATTATCACTTACCAAGGGATATCAAACAGCTATGAACGGGATACCGAAATAAAAAAAAAACTCCGCGCTTCATCCCTCTCCATCCCTGTCTCACTTCGAGACGTCAATTCCCAGCTGATCATGCTGAAACCTCGAGCCAACCTCTTCCGCGTCTACTTTCCGCCGTCGAACAATACACCGTTCTCATCTCCGGCTATCTATCCAAGCATGCGCCTTAATTTTCAAGCATTCGCCGCATCGCCTGCACCGACACTCCACCCTGAACGGCACATCGATGCCAGAACATCCACCGTTGCAACCCCCCATTCGACGCGGCCAGCTTTCAACGGTGGCACACCGTACGCGGCGTTCGTCGCAATCGATGCTGGATCCCCAGGCAGCGGGCGTAGGCGTCGCGCCAGCGAGCATTTGCATTCGTGCAAGATGCACCCTCGGAGCGAGGGGATGTTCGGGGAGGAAACGCGATACGCGGGGTGGCCATGCATCCACGTCGAGGGTCACGCGTGCCCGCGAGCTGGTCGCCAGTAGGAGCGATAACTTTGGCGGCACTTTCGATGCTATCACGGCCGGGGCATGGAGTGGCAACGAACGGGATCGCCGCGTTTCGTACGGTTTCCTACCGTCTGATTAAACTTATCGGCGACAACGGAGCGCGCTGGCTTCGCGGGCTCAACAACTAATTACAGTGTCGCGGCCCCCCCCCCCCCCCCCGGGGGTATTACGTGTACGCTAGTTGCCGGCAGGGCCCCCGGTGTCCGTCGGGGATTCGAATTTCATAAAGGAACGCTGTTCCATATTCAAAGGCCCCGTATCGTATTGTCGCGCGTCCTAATGGAAGCTGCGAGAACGGCGACTCACGAGCAAGAACGCCGCGTTTTAACGGGATTCTCGTTTGGGATGCGGAATCTCGCGGCCGAGGTAATAAGCCGGCGCTAATTGCTTCAGCTTGGCGGTGGCACGCCGCTACCGATCTCGCAAACGAGCTGTTTGTTCCCTCGAACGAGCCGGAATATGCTTTAATTGCTACTCGATTAGTCGCGAATGATCGTTGCCACCGCGCTGCTACAAATGGTCACCGCGATCGCCTCGACCCGTGAAACACTGGCGTCGCTATTCGAGCTGAGATCCCTGGCACCTAGGACCATTCGTCGATTCCCTTTATCCCGCCTCCTTCATCGAGCTTATCGCCTCACTTTCCGCCGTTCATTCTGTATTCCACGTTCGCTCGCGAGTCTTCCCCCGTGCATCGCCGTCTGGCGTTGCTTTGCGGGCCTCTAGGAGGAGTCGGACCATCGAAGCTACCCGGCGATCATTCGTACCGACTGGCCGACCGACGTGGATCGCTCGACGTTCGACAATATGCCACGCGAGCTGTGCTTCAACCCGCAAAGATCGCTCTCATGAATATTCACCTGACCGCGGAGTTAGCCGGCCAGACGTTGGCGCGAGACGTGCCGTTTCGGCGCCAACCTCGGTCGGTCCGGGCGGCGATTAACAGAGGATTCTGGGCCTGCCGCAACCGCGTGATAATCTTACACGAAAGGGAATGCGTGGATCGATCTGTAACCTACTGTTTCGGGGGTTTATTCTTTCCCACTTTGCTTCGTAGGATTCCACTTATCGATGCTCGGGTCTATCGAGGGGAACTTGGATTGGGTTCGCGGGGTGGACGTGACTGCTCAACCATTTTCGAGATCCCGACGCTGTTCTTTGCGGAAGAATTCAATCTTCGCTTGATGGTATCGTTCTTCTTTGAATATACCTCTAGACCCAAGCTCTTGTCTCTCGGAAGGATATAGTTAGCGGTCATGTGCTAAGTGATTAAAGCTTGGAAGTAGACCCGGGTATGGTGTCTTTTTAAATTGAAGAATTTTGTCCGAGATACCTGTTGATTTATTTCTCTTTGGTGTGGTAAATATATGTGCAAAATTTCGGCTCGATCAAACAATTCTAAACCCTGCCTCAAGAGGCTCAAAGTTTCGAACGAAACTGAGCTTTTGTAAACAGCTGTTTTCTTAATATGCAACCCTGTATGTAAGCAAATTTGTGATGGAACCGGAGCTGGGACTATCGATTATCGATATCTTATGGATAGCTTATTGATACTTAATGATATATCGATATTATCCTTAAGTTATCGTTAAGTGGTGTAAGAACGAAGTTGGTACAAGTTTCCCATTTCTCCAGTCATTGGACTATGGCGGTAAGATATTTATGCATTCCAGGAACCTCTGTTCCAAGTGAACGATTATTTTCTAAAGGTGGACAAAAAAATAAGAAGAAATAGAAAAAAGTTTATAGTATCTTGAGTCAGGGTTCAGAATAATCCGATTGTGCCGAAATTTTGAATACTCACTGCGGTGGCCCTCATTTTCAACCAGCGATTTCTTTTACTCTCACTCCCTGATATGGTTTCATTTCATAAAAAAAAATTGTCCCTGAAAATGATTATTGTCGACCAGGCCTTAAAGTTTAGAATTCATCAATGGTTTGATTTTGAAGAATTTCTCAAAAATGGTAAGTCCCATCGAAATCTTGTTCGAATAATATTGAAAGAGCATTCAATTTTCTACAATTACTGTATATATAATTTTTTCGTGCTTCCAACCAGTTTTCAGATAATAGTGTTTGAATATAGAGAGGTCGGCGCTCCGCGCGTCCCACCTTTACGGCGTGACGTATTGTCTATACGCGCGAAGTGTTGACCAATCTACATATATTCAAACACTATTATCTGAAAAATGGTTGGTGATAGGAAAAAATTATATATACAGTAATTGTAGAAAATTGAATGCTCTTTTAATATTATTTGAACAAAATTCCGATAGGACTTACCATTTTTGAGAAAGTCTTCAAAATCAAACCATTTTAAGGCCTGGTCGGCAGCCTTTTCTGTTCTCCGATTGCAATAAAACTTTTCAGGGATTATTTTTCTTATCAAATCTTATTACCCCCGTTCTAGGGGGCGAGAGCAAAGAAATACAAAAAAAAAAATTCGACACGTATAAATAAGGGCCACCCTATTACTCAGCACACCAAAAGGATTAAAATTAGCGAACGGTGTCAACATTTTATCGCACCTTCAATTTTAAAAGACACCCTAAGCTCGGGTGTTCGGAGAATGTGAATCGGATCGTCTTCTGACCATCCCCTGAATAAGAAACGAATTGGAAACTGTCCCCAAAGAGGGGGGGCGCCTATTCCCGGGCTTGAATGATTGACGGTGAACGCGCGCGTGTCGGGCATCGCGTATTACTACGTGGTTAAGCGTATGCAAGCTGGTCGATCCACGCTTTCGACAAGAGCCGCGACATCGTGTCGGCCGGCTGACACGTTTAGATTCATGGCGAAAGGGGAGCCGCCGTAAAATGATATCCGCGGGGTCCGCTCGAATGTTAATCACCTGCATAATTAATGCCATTAGCAGCGTGGAGAACGGCCGCGGACGTGGACGCGGGCGCGTCAGCCGAACATAAAACCACCGCGGGCTTTACTTAACCGAATGGTCCCCAGACACGTCCCTTGATAACACTCCCGCGCACTTCTTTTTCCCCGTTTCGCCATCGGGGGAGCCGCGACCATCGATTAGACGCGTGTTATAACTTCCATCACGCATTTCACCCGGCCATTCCACTCGCCGACTGTCCCTCCGCCCTTCTTCGAAGCCACTTCGTGTTTCCACCCTGTTCGCTTGCCCCCGCTCGCCCGCCCACGGCTCGCCGAGGGGGGGGGGGGATCAGATCCCCCCTCAGTTGTTCACCGTACTTCGATAAACTTCGGGCTTTATAATTTCCATTCGGCTTGCACCTCCCTGTGTTCCCGCTCGCGCTGCACTGGTTATTAGAGCGCAATAACTTCGATCGTGGTTCCGTTCTGTCTGCAACTCGAACACGAGCGTGCACTGGTCGTGGTTTTAACGGATGGTTTCTGGCGAACAAGCCACCCAGTGCTTCGAAACGTGACGCGGGTGTAGCGTGACGGAGTAACAAATACCACGGCGATGGTACCGTTACGAACGACGGGGGTACATAATATTATCATACAAAAGTAAGAAACCGCTCGAGGAGGAGATCGTTGGGGTCGACGGGGCGAGTGTACGATTGGTAGATCATCCCCTTCGTACGTATCAATCCTCCGAGCCTCCGAAGGAAATTCTTCTGCACCGACTCTGATCTCCCTCGTGTTATCTGAATACCATAGCCTAGCTTATCACCGTCCTTCCCATTCTAACACTCTCCGAGAACCTTGCGCGCCACCCTACGCAATCCGCTTGAAAATCTTACCTCCCTTCGCCTCGGGTCCAGTCAGAACTGAGCCCTAAATCACTTCCTCGTGAGAAACACCGGAAGCACTCTTGTTCCCCCGTTACAAATACGTGGCGTGCATCGTTACCAGGGGGGGTTCTCGATTTCCTCAGCCAAAACAGGGGGAAACAGAGCAGAACCGCAATTCAATTTCACGAACGTACCATCATTCCGGCGATTTCCCGTGTATTTACCAGCGCCCGGCATCGCCTCACAGGAATTCCGCTAAAAACAAAAAGGAGGCAGGAAAAAAATCGCTGAAAATGTTCACCCCCAGAGTGTTCCGATTCCCCGCGATTTTCGAAATGCGCAACGCCCGGCCCGGGGAGAGCCGGGCACACGGTCGGCGCGGCGGCCTCGCACCGGAATAACGACCGCGATTGTATACCGTGTGGGATAAATAAACGGCGACCCGGTTTCGCTTTGATCATTCATTCCGGAGGCGTGTGGTCGCGTTCGATTGCCACGCGCGGGCGTGCACGCCGAACGAATCGCCGTAAAGTACTAAATTGCGCTAAATGGCGGCAGGGAATGCGTTAACGCCTGATCTAACTCGCGGCTGCTGGACGGTAGCGCGGATGGAGGCTAACGATTATCGATTGGGTGTCGATGGCGTGTCGATAATTATGTCGCGCGCAGGCAATTCTTGTTACTCGCAGTGGAGCGTGCTTTAGGTGAGCCTGCGAGCTGTAGGAATACGTGAGGGTCTATTAACCCTTCGTGGTCACACGGGGTGTGTAACACCCCAATAGCAATTTTCGATTTCAAGTGTCTCGCCTTTACGACTTCCAAAGGGGATTTATCAGAGAAAGAAATATTAACTTCGTCGTTCTTTCCACGACCGTGGAAAATCGCTCATCTCGAATATTACAAATTTCAGCGTATCAAAGTTTAAATTTCTAGAAGCAGAATATTAGAGAAAAGATTCAAAAATACGAAAATGGTATCTGAAAAATAACGCTGGGGTGCGGTAAATCGCATGTGATCAATTTGTGCTGAAATTATACTACTTTATGCTTCATGGCAAATGAATTTAAAGAAACCTGCGAAGCCTATTTGAAGAACAAAAAAAACACCACATTGACACTGAAGGCATAAAAATTAATATACCCATATTAACTACCATTAATCGTCAATTAGTTTCACTATAAAAAACATTACCTGAATAAAATAAACCAGAAGAACATAAACCATGAGAAATCATAACAATATATGAACCTACTTAACAATCTTAATTTTAACAAAGTAAATATTCCTCTAATTAATAAACTTATACGAATCACCGACGAATAAGCTACCGAAACTTTATATCAATTCGACGTAAACATACCCAACTAATATAAATACCTCGAGCTATACTAAATAATGGAGCCGCTATGGAGCTGATCAATTAATCAACAGATTCGTTTAAAGGCATTATCCAGCAGGTATCTTTTATCGAATTCATTCATTTAGTAGTCGAACTCGTTACCAAGCGAATCAAACTAAACGGGCCAGACACCGAAGCTCGTGAATTGCAGTCGTTGAACGCATTCCGTCCTCGTTTCACGGATCAGCCAGGCAGCCGCGAAATTTATGGGGCACGGTTTCGCGGTCAGCCGTCTCTCCGCGTAAATCGCGGAAAACAGTTGCTTACGATACTCACCCGGGACTTGGTAAATTCAAATATGTAGCGGTGCCCGCGCTTCCCTGCCTCGTTGCGCCTGAATAAACGACCGTCAGCTGAATGCAGCGCAGTGGCGTGCCAGCCAGCCACTCGCCACGCGTACGTCCGTCCGCAAATTAAATATCCTTTTTTGCGTCCAAAGGGAAACGTCGTTTCATCGAATCCCCACTCTGCAGTTAGTTCCGCGCCGGCCGTTTCGCCGTGAACTTTTTTTCAGCAGCCCACCCTTTCCCGCTTCTACCCACTCGTTCCCCGGCGCACGCTCGCCTCGCGCGATCTTATTGCATTCTTCGGTCGCCACCTTCGTGCCTATTCGCCCCCAAGCGCATAAAATTAACCTTCCCCCCCGAGGTTCCGGCGAGTTTTCATAACGTACATGCAAATGCTCCGAGGATTAAGATTGCTCTATACCTACGACAATAGCGTTCCCGTAATCTAGCCGCGGCGACGCGTCGAGTTTGCCGCCTCGTTCGTCCAGCAACGCTCGCGATGATCTTTCGCTAGGTTTCACCGGGTTATCGCCAGTGAATCAACGTTCGAGGGAAAGTTCCTGTATGAATTCCGCGAACGCTCGGCTCGGGCTGGCGCCGATGCCGGGGGGGAGGGGGTGGAAATCGCGGGAGGGTGTCAGGCTTGATTTTATCATCCCGGGGCCTCCGGGGAATGCGAGTTTCGTGGATTCCGATGTAGTCCCCTACGATCTTCTTCCTCGTATCAAGCACAGCCGTGGCTGGTATGCGTCCCGCGCCGTTGGGGCGCACACCCATCAGCCGGCTTCAACAACAAATCATCCCCATCGCGAAGATCCCATTCGCGAGACTCGCGAGCGCGTTCGAGCCTCGCTCCTTTGTTCGCCCGGTTCGACTTCCCTCGCCATTTAAACAATTCAATCTCGCCGGCAGGCACCGAAGTGCTCTAACAGTCGCCTGGGCGGCGGGGTTGTAAATCACCCGCTACGCGAGTGCCATTTCGGATTCCCGACGTGGCCCTTTGTCGCCGGTATAATTCACACTCGGTCACGTATTACACCGGCCGTTACAGCGTGCATTACACTAATGTCAAACAACGTCCTGTACAACGCTGGTGCCGCGTTAATTTCGCGGATGGGCTCGTTCGAACGTGGGACGTAAAGTTCGTCTTATTCGCGCAGCTTAATACCTTCTTCGAACGATAACGAAGGCGTCGCAACGGCGTACAGGCTTCTCCGAGCTGTTTTATATCTCTCGATGCCAGCTGATTAGTTGCCAGCGTACATGGTACGATTATCCGGCTACTCTTTTTAACCTTAAATTCGGAGCGTATTGGAAATCGCGGTTTACTATTTATTTGTAGATGGTAATAAGGTAAATTGTCAGTTTGAGTGACGCCGGATTGTGGAGCGATGCGACTGGAGGGAATATTCGATCACGTCCGTCGGACCGACGTGACCGGAAAAGATTTCTAGTCAAGTCTGACGGGCACGTGTAATTGGGTCGTTTTATCGTTTTTTCCTTCCCAGCGAAATTGCATGTTACTTGTCGCGACAACCACTGACAGTAGCGAATCCTTGCTGCTTTGGAGTAGGGATACTGCAGGCTGAAGATCCGCGTCGAGTGCATGTAACTTTATATATATTCTGATCGCTCTAACCAGCATAACGTCTAATAGAAACGAATCAGAGCTGCTTTGTCGTTCGGTATCCACGGTCTTCAAAGCGAAAATCGGCGAACACCGGCGCGGACAATAAGTATGTACGACAGGTGTCTTTTAGGTGTGAAACGTGATCCAGGCCAGAGAGATATACGTGCTCCTCGGGAATCGATATCTCGCCGGTAACGCGTCCTTAGCTCATCGAACGACAGCTTGTACCGGAAGATTGAACAAGCACTCCCAGCTTTTATTGTTCGCGGAACAGGGAAGTTGGAGCGGCTCGAGGATCCCGTTGAAGAGTCAGGAGGACCCGCTCTGTATCCCGATAATATAATAGAATTCCAGGGAAGAAAAAAGAGCGAAGAAACGGGAGTAACGGTGATCGAGATCAAGCTAGAATCGCTCGAGCCTCATCCACCTTCAGATATTAATCTTTCGCGGTGTAGAGATTGAGACCTTCCATTCGAAATTCTCCTTAAAAATCTTTCATTTTCTTTTGACTTTCTTCGATCGATCCATGGGACGAAGTGTATTGGAAGTGGGCTCGAATCTGACTCGATACTTTCAAACAGTTCACGAGTACTTCGAAGAAGAAAAATAATACTTTTAAGTAGACTCAAACCCCGACGAGGTAGGTTTGAACTCTCTATAAGTACTTTGAGAAACGTTAGCGGTACTTTCAAGTATAGTCGAACCCTGATCAAGTAGATTCGAACCCTTTACGAGTACTTTAACCAGGAGTTTTCTACTCTGTGAAATTATGTGATTTGTGTTTTGCCTTTCAGCGTTCGAGTGCTACTTTTACGAAATTCAATTCTTTCAAATCTCAAAGTACTTGCGAGGATATTCTCGAACTCTTCGAGTACTCTTTCTGAGGTTCGAAATCAGCTTGTATAACCCAAGTACTTTGGAAGTACATAGAGTGAAACGTCATCTCTTATGAGTAGCATTGGAATCCCATGAAGTGAAACTTTTGTACTGGAATTGACTCAGATTCGTGAGTACATATTGAACTTGATCCAATTCCTATCGACCATCCCATGCCTCTTTCTCGAACTGTAAAATGATCTGTCGATACAGTAACTAACGCAACAAGGTGAACGATAGAGTGGATAGAAGTGACATAGGAAACTGATTTAAAATTCCAAGGGGAACTATGCCGTATATGGTCAGGCAAATCAGTGGTTTCACTAAACAATACAGCCACGAGCTATAGCTTCGCTCTCCGCAATTTCAATTGAATATTTCATGTTAATTCTTCTTGTTCCAGGTGAGTTTGAAGCATTCAGCCCGCCTGCAAGGTCGCTTCTCGCGGATCAATGTAAGTGACAATACAGATCGACCGCGACTTCCATTGAGCCAGCGAAACCGTAGGCAGAGGGTATCGAAGTTAAATTTAATGCCCTTTGTTTCGAGTTAAATCGAGGGGGAATAGACAGAGAGAGAGAGTACAGACGTTCATTGTCTCAGAATTACCCTGGGCAGGGAGTAAGAATTGCGGGGTCGCCGGACGCGCTTCAGCTGCGCATCTGCCGTGAAACGCCACTGTCCCTTTGTGCTAAACGCGGATAGTTAGGATCTCGAGCGTCCTTTTGCTCGAGGCGTCGTGAAATACGATAAGATAAATTCGAAATTGTAGAATAAACTCGTCGGACGGTGGTAAACGAGCCGGCGGTGCGCGGAAAAACTGCCGGACAACAGAGTAATTATCTGGGAGTACTTTCAGGATGCTTACCGAAAGCATCCTCGTCATTACGCTCCTCTGCCAGGCATACCTAGCCTGGCTTTTCGCTAAAAGAATTTTCCCTCGAACATTCCTACCGCCTGACCAATAACGAATGTACCGATTAGCCGGAATTTCAAATAAAACGTTTGCCAAGCGTCGCTGGACGGGTATCGTTACGAATGGATGGAAATTGAGAAAGGGGCCGGGAACAGCCCCGACAGAGATTGGCAGGGCGTTCCCAGCCGTGCTGTAAGTGCTAATCAATTGCACTGGCGATCGCTATACAGGCCGGCTTAATTAATTGACTAATTGTCATGCTAATCAGCGCTACTAAGTTGGAGCGTGTCCGTCCAATGGGAGTCGTGGCCATCGGGAATCACTTCGGTAATCGACTACCCGGGAAATTTCCATCCTGTAGCTGGAATGTCAGGAGCGCATGAATATTCCGCCAATTTACAGCAAACATCCAACTTTAATCACAGACTCATTAACCCGCGGCCAGAGTCTCTTTCCCCCGCAAGCCGAGGGGAAACTTTGTCGAACATCTGACGAGTCCCCGTTCGTCGATTCGGCTAGCGAGCTCGCATCCCCCTTGTTTTCTACGGGTTCCGCTTCGAGCTAAGAAATATCCGCGCCAGTGCCGACAATTTCGCGAAGATTCACCTGGCACTTGCGCGCCGCCCGGCAGTCGCGCGTACGCCGAAGAGCGGCAGCTTCGTTTCTTTTAACAATGTCGCGAGGCGAGGAACGAGGATGGTTTCTTGGTAACCCATTTGAAGCGCGTCACTTTCCCTTGGAAGCATCCACCTCCGTGTCTTTGTCGACGGGACAGGGGCAACCGAGTGTATTAATTTCTATGAAGGAGCCGGTAGGAGGTCAACAGGAGCAGACTGGCGGCAAACACGCGGCTCGTCGGCGCGAAGCAACTGGCGGTCGAATGAAAAGGGATGCTGGCAGTTTCCGCGATAAATAAAGGAAAGGCCGTGGCCCCTTGTAGCAGACACGGGTAAAGCGGGTACGGAGCCACGGGGACGAGGGGAAGACGGAGAAAAAGAAGATCTAAACTTGTAACGATGCTGGGAAGGGTGTATTTGCAATTCCGCGCGGCAATTAAGAAAGTCTGCACGCAATGTCGCCTCGGTTTGCGCGCGAAACGGTGTGTGACAGTCTCCCTTTCTTCGGCCACACGCTCCGATAGCATCTCGATTCGCCGCTGACACGCCAGACCTTTTAACCCTCCACCATCGAAACGCTAACGAGCCGGGGACTCGCGTAACTGGGATACAAATTTTGTTCGAGACCAATTTGTGCCTTTAAACGAGTGATCCTCGTTTGAATCGCTTAAACTCTCAAGCTTCCGCTTCAATTTTAACCCGATTAAAGGCTCTCCGAATTTATTTATTCGACAGTCCATAAAGTTTATCCAGGGATTCACTTCTTAATCGTTTCGCGCAGCAGTGTAACGCGAGAGACAGTGGCGATTGAAATTGTAAATCCACGTGCGAAGGATATACGAAAATCTGAGGAGTGAACGCCGGAAGGAACTCGGGTAACACAGGAAATAGCAGTTTTATCCGTGGCGGAAGAGGATCGAGTCGAGATCTCGAAACAGGTCTCCAGGTTGCACGCTTTCTCAGCGGATATAGCAATATCAGTGGAATTTCCTATAGGAGTCGTAAGGGCCGGCGTAAAAGATATTCGGAAATTTCCGAAAATACCTGAAAGAATCTCTACAGCGCTCCGCGACAGGGGATGAAAATCCTAACGCAACTTGGTAACTCCCTCTTCCCCCCACGGATACAATAATGCCAGGAACTTTTCATATCTAAGTCAGAAGTTTATTAAACTTGGATGGATCTCGGTAGCACGGTAAAAGAATCTTTGATGAAACTTTCGCTCGAATTAGACAGCGGGCCAAAGGCACGCCCCCGTTTAGCTGCTTCCCTAAAATATGTTACACACCTGAGCTGTCCTTTCCGAATTTATACTCCAAAGGAAACTCGACCTTTATTATCGATCAGAAAGCTACCAGCCTCGAGTGAACTGTCCTCGATCTACAGGGAATTGGTTTCGACGGATTTCCTACGCATTGCAATCGTCCATCGGTCCCAGGGAATCGTCGAACGCGCCGCAGGAAGACAGATAGCTTTGCGTATGGCACGCCTGCTCGAGCCCCCGAATCTCCTCACGCAATAACTGACGCAGACGCCGAAGCATATCAACGTCGACTATCTACCTCAGGAAATTAACTCGCCCGCTAACCTACATTCGCTCGCCCGCTATCTGCGCTATCAACGGCACGCTGATGGTAACAACGGCAGGAACGATACCTACTCGGCTCCAATAGTATCGCGAGCCAATGCACGCTCTTCGAATCCTACGGAAAGATCCTCCGCGAGGTAGGGCTCTTTCTAAGATCGATCTACAAGTGAAATTCTTTTAAGTGTGCAACGGCTCCGGCGCACTCAGGGCTACCCATTACCAGTAACTGCTCGGGGAAGATGCCGGCAGTGGCGAACGGCACGTTGAAAAACGCCTAACGCAATTTGACTCCCCCTGGGCGGGCAGGGTTTACCCAGCTCCCCGCAATCAGAACACTTATCGGGACTGGACGCGACCTTTCCGTCCGATTGGAAAGTTTCCCATCGGTCGGGGATTCCATTTGAGAGTAGCTTCCGTCGAGTTCCTCTTCAAATCTCCTCGGGCGGGAAGCTTCTTCGCATAATTTCCAGCGGTCGTCGACGCGGGACCCGGAGGGTCGGAGGTCGGGGAAAAGCCTCGCGTAATTCGAGTCACGGCTCGCCCGACGGCGGCTCGCGTAGGAAAAGTTCGGCAGGACCGCGCAAAAACCGTCTAACCGGCGCTAATATGAATTTATACGGGCGCGTTTTGTCCGGACGGCCCGTTATCTGCGCGGGCTTACAACGCGGCGCGGGGCGGATATCCCGCGCCACGTCGAAAGTCACGCGCTACTGCGGCCGAAAGATAAGCTTCGTGCGCCGGAAGAACGGAAATTGCGCATTTCATACTCGAGAGGGACCAGCCTGGCGGAGTTTCCTCTATCGTCTTTAGTAATTCGGCGGCCAGCGATTTCATTCCGCAGTTGAACTTCTGGCTGGCAGAGTGGGGGAGGGGGATGGGGGGTGGGAAGTGTAGTCCAACTGTAGCTCTTTTCACCCTCGAGATAGGGAAAATTGGTGGAGGGAGATACGTCGTGCCGTTTAGCCAGTACTTAATTCCTGTCAGCATGCTCCGCTTTTCAAAGGACGCACCAGTTGCACCTGCTGTCTTATTCAGCCTACGATTTCCTCGTCCCCTTTAGTCCGAACGGGTGGCTTCGAGAAGTCTCTCGGATTTCGTTATAATAATTCGATATTCCCTCGTGGCATTTGTATTTTCTGCGGCCGGTTTGACGTTACACGATTTGCGGGTTGCGGGAAAATCGCGGATCGTGCGAATGGAAGGAAGCGGGCGGAAAAGGGCGAGCCGGTATCCTTTGAATCGCAACGTCGCTCGCTTCAGAGTCGCATTATGGAATTTCGCACGTTTACTCGCAATATTCTACCTTTCCGTCTCGAGCCGTTCCTTTAAGAACACCCCTCGCTCGAGTTCACCGTTCCGGGAAATCTCGTTCTTCTCGCGAACGAAAAGAGAGCGCATCTACGCATCTATCGCGCCCGCCTCCGTTGGTCCGTCAGTTTGAGGGAATTGCTCGGAGAATTTTCATTTTCTTTAAGCTGCGCGTTCTTCCAGCTACTTTCTCGAGATGGCTGAGCCAGTTAGAACGGGGACTTCGGATCGGGCGTCGCCTCGTATTTTTCGCCTCGAATTCGCGCCAGTTCCGTCACGGCACGCTGTCGCTAGAAAGCTAGCCAGGGGATCGGTTTTAATTAAAAAACGGCTAGGTACCTTTGTTCCGCGTATTTTCCTTGGTCTCTTCCAGAGAGAAGCGTCGCTCTTCGTCTTTACCACCATACCGCGGTGTAACGCGCAGTAGGTACTCGTATAAATATTACACATTCCAAGAAGGTGGATCCCTGTTTCAATAGTCAAATTAATATTTCAGAGGCATCACTGCAATCTGACCCGAATGAATCATGAAACTTTAAATCCATCGATTACGAACTAAATATGTATCAGAATTCGGTCGGCGTTAATCCTCCCCATCGAGGAAGCATCCTTCCCGATCTGGAGCTTCGAATAATTTGATGTAATCCCGATAACGTCTCCTTGGTAGCATGATAAATAGCTACTTGGTACATTGCTCCCTCGCAGAAGGGAGCCGACCGCGATGTCTGATCCATCGACGAAATTCACCTCGTCATCCCCTTCTAGGCCGGCTCGCGGTCGCGTTCCGTGGCGCAGAAACGATAGGAAAAGCGATTCGGGAATGATAACCATCGGCGAGTAAACAATTCGATTATTCCAGCCGGGAAAAGTTGAACCCCCCGGTCTCGTCGCTGGGGGCTTTAAAGGTAAGCGGTTTCCAGGCTGGAAATCCTCAACAAGGACTCCGCCTGCAGAGAAGGTAATTCTTGCTTAAACGTGGCACCAAGATGAACGAGATCGGGCAAAGGGTTGAATTACTTCGGCGCACAAATTAGGAGGGACCCTTAGACCCTTGTTTAATTTGGCAACCCCTTATGTCAGCCAAGCTCCGCCAAGATACACACGTTTCACGCAGCTGCCGTATCTCTATTAGCCTTTCTTTGACGTCTGCTCTCTTACTTGCTTTTTTCCTTGCCCCCTTTTCTTCTGATTTTTATATCTCCGCATTTCTCGAAATTCTCCCTAGTTCTTCTGCCTTTGCCGTTCTTCGTTCAAATTCTTTCTTCCCTGCTGTGATTTCTACTATCTCACATAAATCTACCCCCTATGCTCCTGCAATCTTCGCCTTTCTTCTTTCCCCCTATCTGTACCTTTAGCGCTTCTCGAAATTTTCCTTACTCTACCCTAAGTCCACCCGAGCTCTCTGTCTCTTATCTGCTTCTCCATAGGCTCCAATTTTTTTTCTCCCTGCAATTTTACTTCCTCCCCTTTCTCCGAATTCCCAGCCGCCGTTGTTTACACGTATTCTAGCTTCCCGCGATCTTCGTGCGCTGACATTAGGTTCCGGCATGCTCAAGAGCCAAGCACAAGCAATAGCAAGGAAGATTCTCCTCTCTATGCCAGTACGTATACAGAGATCCCGGGTTCCTTAATCACGCTGCATGGGAATGCTCAGGCTTATGCAATTATTGTAATTGGACCGCTTATGAATAATTCTCCTCTGACGAGTGAGACGGTCTTCTGTTTGGACGGCGTTCCGGAATTGGTTAGGTTCAAACGGATTCCGCTGCCTCTTTCAACGAATCTTTCCATAATAAACGCGATCACCAGGAGAACAGGTGCGCCAAACGCTTGGCTAACTAATTATTCGCAATAGCGCAGCTATCGAGCTTCTGCCTCGAATTTCACTTCTAATATTTCCAAAATGGTAACGTGTAAAACGAGAGGTGAAGTTTAGAAAGGGAGACCTAGCCATTTCTGGAAACAAACTCCACAGGTTTCCCCTATAAAATCGCTCCTTTATGGTATCGCTTGAACGTATACGCTTGGAGGAAACAGGAAACCGCGTTCGCGAATAAAATCGGACTCAGTGAACTTCGAATAAAAGTATTACATCCGTCTCTCTACGCATTTAAAGGGATTTTCTACTCCGCTCTTCAGTCACAGTTTCGCGTGGTTAGTTCCTTAATCGCTTTTAATGAGAAGGTACACGGGCCGAAATTATAATTAGCGCCGTCTAATTCGTTAACAGCACTCCGATTAACCCTTCCCCAGCTTGCGCGTTATTTCTCACCTCTCCGTTTTTTTCTACTCCCGAAATCTGGAGAAGAATAATCCACCAGGCACGTTCTCCAATTACCATTTGACCGATGATCTGCCTCGATAGAACAAGGAACAGGGGCCGAGTTGAATAAATACACCGGAGAGATTACGTTTCCCAGGCGCTTTTCATTTGGCAACTTTATCGAACTTTTATGCAAAACAAGTTTCCTCCGTTTCTTTTTCTCTTCGTAGGCGATTCTTTTATGGCTGAGAATTTCATTTAAAAATCTATTAAAAGCTTCCCATTTCTACTTTACGATTCTTTGCAGCAAGAGGGCTGCAACTCCAGATTTGATAAATTCGCAAAAATAGAAATAAAAACTTATCGCTTCGATAACTACTACATATTGCGCGAAAGAAATATATTTTTCAATTAGTGTTCCCTTTTCAATGTTAACTCAAAGCAATAATTTTTCAACAGCTTTTTTTCTGAGATGGTGCTGCACCCCCCTTGCTCCAATGTCTTCAATTTCTAAGGCGACGAACTATTAGAAATAAATGGCCCTTGTTCCTAATACGAAAGTCACGTGACAGTATCGCAACCCTGTTGCTTCTTAACTTAACACTTTAAATTGCACACGATCACCCTACTCGTCTATCATTGGCATAAGCGTTTTTACCGTTTTAACAAATTTCGCGCAGTTCGGCCAGCGTACCTACTCTGGCCAGCCGTGGAAAGAGTGGCCGTAAATCACGATGTGTACTCTCTAATATCCGACAGCCCGGACTATTTTCAGCTGCGCGTATTTACTGACAGGTTATCTCGCGCAGTGTTTTACGATCGTTCTGATCGCGCCTGTCATCCTTCGCTGATATTTCGCGCCATCCACTCTTCGAGGTGCAGATGCTCGAAGTACCATTCGACAATTCGCAACTACGATAGAGCATTTCGTACGCGACGCTTTCATATATTAAACTTGACACTGCTCGACGAGTGTACGTGTCTGATACCTGGTCGATCGTTTCATCGCGTCCTACATTCCCGCTCCGTATTTAGGTTGAGCTCTTAATAAGAATAGCCGTGTACCTAGTGAAAACAATTCTTGTCCAAATATACATAACCGAGCACGCTAATATCTCCCTATAAATACGAACAGGAAGTATCAATCCGCGATCGTTCGGATATCCCTCGACGCGACATGTTCTCCGCTGGCGCAACGTCACGCCGATCCATTTAAAAACCATCCGCGCCGCTCCCTCGCCATCGAGCGATCCCTGCCGAAAACGCTCGTGAAAACAACCGCCCCGCCGATGATCCCCGTGTATACCGCGCAAGACGCGCGACCGAAGGCAGGAAATTCGACCGTTTACCCACGAATTTCAAAGCAAACACGGCCGCCGCCCGCGAACGTAAACGTTTATTGGCCCTGGCCGGAGACACGTGTATATTTTCATCCGCGTGACAAAGGGGCCAACGCGATCCGAGCGAGATCGATCGTTTCGGAGCGCGGTCCATTTTTCGACGGTTCCGCGAGGGTCATAAGCGCTCCGAAGTGGCAATCCAGCTGCAGGATGGACCGCGAGGCCCCCGCGGGACGAGGGATCTTGCGAGATCGTTAAGAGCTGCCATGCTTCCCGGTTGGCTGCGAGACTCTACTGGAATTCTCCGCAGTGGCAAACTGTTGATGGGACGATGTCGTGGTTCGTTGTGCCGTCTCGGGTGAATACGCACGCACGTGGACCCGGGGCCATTTTCCGTGGTGCTTCCGAGCGCTAGTAGGAAATTGAACAAAGAAGGGATCAGACCGAGGGAAACCTTCCAATTACAGGGAGAATTCTATAACTAGGTAATGGCAATGGTATCGGGACTCTGATACTCTCTGCTGGAATTCAATTCAGTGGGATAACTTCTTCTTGGGCTATTACATCTCCAGCGTCCAGCTGATGCCTTTTTAACTAAAATTTCTCTCGGCAGAGAGCTCCCCGCGATACCGTTTATTGATTCCATAAATTGTAATTATATCGTCGCGTCTCCGATCTAACTCGGGGCATTAATCATTAAACCGTTCGGTTATTGGATGCGCCCGCGATTCCACGAGAGTTACGTACGGTTTTATTTAGCCTGGCTTGCAAAGATCAGCCGCGGATCCAAGAGGAAAGTCGATGAATTATTTGCGCGCGGCTTTGATGCCGCTGCTCCCGGGGCCGGTTACAATAACTTCGTTCAACTTGTAAGCTGATTGTAGTAGAACCTCCGTAGATTCTCCGGGGCAAAGCTGCCGCGGGAAAGTTAATGGAAGGAGGTTTAGGGCGACCAGGCTTTGCTCTCCTTTATCGGAAATGAAAACAGCTCGGTGCATTGGTGCTCTTTAATTAACCGATAGGCCAGCCTCGAGCACTGCGCAGCTATTTTACGAACTCTTTCTTGCGGCGTAATTAAAAGGAGCGGATTACAAGCTATGGCGTTTCAGTTGGTTGCGAAAATAATAGGATTTGCTGTGGAACAACTCGAACGGGAGGATCGCCTCTCTACGTGTGATCGGACAATCCCGAGCAATAAGCGTTGGATCTTCTAGAGTTCACTTACCATTCTAACTCTCTATTTAGTTTTTAATGGGATGCCACTTTTCTTCGCCGTTTAATCGAATCCGACGGGCGCACGCTTGATGTCGTTTCGGAATACAATTCGAGGCCAGTTTTAACGAACTCTTTGATTAAGCCGGCACGGAAAGCGCGGGTAACGCGGCACAATTCGCAGCCGAATTAAAGAAACGGCCGTTTTAACTTTAATTAAAGTGGAGGGGAGAGATGCATGTCACACGCACGCGTGTCTCGCAGGACGTGTACCGTTCCCGTTATCAAGAAATCTAATTGAAGTGCTTGAAAGGGCCAGACAGGCGGCAGGGAATGGGAGAGAGTGGGGGAGGGAGGCAGAAGTTGGAGATGAATCGAGACGAAACGTAGGAAAAAGTTGCCGCTGTCGGTCAGATTTGCCGCAAACCGAACAGCTTTTAATTAAAAACAACTTCTGCCGCGGACGAGGGCCGTCTGGGTCCGAATACCGGACGCGAAATTGAGCACTTCTCAGACCTGGGAACAAGCTGGCCAATTATATCCTCTATCAGTTTACGCGAAACCGTGCCGATTGATAGACTTCACTTGGCTCGGTCGATTTTCCCAACGCTCCTGTAATACTAAACATTCCGGAGATGGAATTGAATCGTGGTCGACATGGGAAACCTGTTCCTCTGCAAAACTGCATCCCAAACGCAAGCTTTTGCGATAAATATTGACAGTGACGTCGCTGGTTTCGCGTCGTATCATTCCCAGCGAATCACAACAGACTTTACTTCGCATATATTTTAATCGCGAATTCCAGCTGTTTTCCTTGCACTCGAACCCCCGCATTAATCATCCTAATGCACTCGTGGCTGGATTTTTTTTCAAGAACCGTTACCCTAGACGATGATGGATCCGTAAGAGACACCGGTGCCGGTATTATCCATGGTATATATATTTTTTAAAAAAGGTACAAAAAAGAGCGCCAAGTATATAATTCCATCATAAAGAATTCCATTTAAAAACATTGTCGTAAATTAATATAAATTTCTTAATATGCTATATTTAACTTTACAAAAGTAATGAGATACAACAATTGCGCCAATTATCACAATGGCTATTTATACAAAGAAAAAAATGTACTCAATAATATTAAGCCGACATATTTTTATACAAAACAATTTTTAATACGAATAAATATTTTATTCAAAATACTTGGCGCTGCTCTCCGAAAAAATGTTAATTGTCTTGGTTAATAAATAAAACAAAACAAGACACCACAGAGACAAGAAAGAAAGTAAAAGATTTTAATGCAATATATGCATATTTATTCAGTTTAGCAACACCAATTCAGAGAGCAGCGCCAAGTATTTTGAATAAAATATTTATTCGTATTAAAAATTGTTTTGTATAAAAATATGTCGGCTTAATATTATTGAGTACATTTTTTTCTTTGTATAAATAGCCATTGTGATAATTGGCGCAATTGTTGTATCTCATTACTTTTGTAAAGTTAAATATAGCATATTAAGAAATTTATATTAATTTACGACAATGTTTTTAAATGGAATTCTTTATGATGGAATTATATACTTGGCGCTCTTTTTTGTACCTTTTTTAAAAAAGGTAATTTTGTGGGGATTTCACACATTTTGTAGTGTTTATTGATGACTGGATAACTCAAATTTTGTCGATTTACCTTATTTGACAACTTTCCAGAAACTTGTGAGAAATAAGATGTTTTTCTGTCTGTCTAACCTTCTCTGGACAACCTCCAAGCCTGTGCATCTCCTTCATTTCTATCCAAGCTTGTGCGTCCCCTTCATTTCTATCCAAGCCTGGACGTCCCCTTCATTTTTATTCGAGCCTGTGTAAAAATTGTTTGCTGGTATAAAAACAATATATTAATTTGTAGAAACTTGTGCGAAAGAAGATGCTTCTCTGTAGAACCTTCTCCAGACAACTCCCAAGTCTGCGACTCTACATACGAAATCGATTAAAAAATTTTGACGACTTACCTTGTTAATTAAGACAATAATTCAGTCTCCTATTTGGTGTAAAAACTCGTGACATCTCAAAATTTCGTACAACTTACTCCATTTGACATTTAGCACTTGGTTGGTTATAGTATATCTCTGTCTAGCTGTCACAACACAAAATATTTGGTTACACGATTGGCCGAACCCACATCCAATGAACGACGTGCCTGAGAGACATTTCCTCACCCCCTCTTGCCTAGAAGTATAGGACGATGACGATGAAGATCTTAATTTTACGAACATGAAAATCGGCAAATTGCCACTTTACAACGAAATATCTCAGCTCATAAGACACGTAGGAACAAAACGAAGACACTTTTCTTATGTAAATCATACCCAGGCTATCCATTAAGACCATTCAAAATCGAATCGGATCAGCCGTTATTGAGATTCGGAAATCTCAGGGTTCAGAATAGCGAGTCGTGGCGTAATAGAGACACGGCAGTGCTCGCGCTGCGCATATATATATATATATATATACTTGGCGCGAGACACTACCGTGTCTCTTGATATATCTTTCGAGCCTGTTAGCGAGTCAATGGTGAGACTGACCTGCTTTGCTTTCGCCGGCAACGAGGGTGAGCCCCATCACGGGCATGGTTAACCATACACTTAACCCCCCTTCGACGATCACTCGTAACAGAGACGTACGAGGGGTTCCTTGCTGTCTTTTGACACCGTGGTTGGGGCAAATGTTTTTTCAGGCCAGTGACACGCCCGCATACATTAATGCGTTAAACGCGTGCGAAGAGGGGAGAATGGGGATGATTCTCGGAGGGAAAAGTGAACAACGGGAAATTGGAGGTTTGAGTGACGGTGTTTTCTTGAATTTTCTTGGTTGTTGAAGGGAAATCGAAGCGGATTTATCTACCGGAGTTATCGGAGCAACGAAGTATTTCCTCGTGAGTTTTGTATTAACGAGACTGGAATGCGGGGCCAAAGATTTATTAAGTCAGCTGTACGCCCGCATACGTGAATGTTTCGAGCAGGAAGATCGAGTAGATATTCAAACAAATTTTTCATCCATTCTCATTAACGCCGCATCCGTCGCGTCGTCTGAGTGACACCCCCCCCCCCCCCAGTGTTCTTAGCTTTAATTAACATTTCCAGTTGATTTTTGATACTGCCCGTTTTAATTGAATTCGGTTTAATTAACCCCTTTGTCACGCTGCTAAGTGGCATCATGGAAGGAACCGTGACCGTGGGATCGGAGGATTCTGGGAATAATTGGAATGGCGGGTTAGTTCTCTGAAAACCCTCGAAACTCTTAAAGAACCCTGAGGAACTTGGTACCCTCAAGTTCTGCTTTATATTTCGTGGATTCGTACTTCGAATCTCTGCTATTTTTGTTATTTAAGATTCATCTGTCTATTAAGTGCAATAATCCGTTTGCTATCTCACAGCAACTTTGTCATTTCTGTTTTATTTCGTAAGTTCGCAGTTCGTCATCGATGGAAAGTGTCGAACGACTTTGTAACTAAGAAAGTCAGCGGGGCGTGCAGGCTTCGGGGCGAAATATAGGCAGCGGGATGCTTTGCTCGCGGGTGTCCGTGAATAAATAATTAGTCAAATTATCATCGTGCCGGCTTGATTAAAAGGATCGAGGGGGTGGGGAAAAAGCCGTCGGGAGAAAAGCAGGAACACAGCAGCGGCAGCAGACGGCCATTGTCTCGAGGCAGAGACCGTCCTGGTTTCAACGCTCTTATTTTTTTCTTTCCTCGTCATGGCGAGCCCATTCAGCCGCAATTAGGATTATTTATTTTTCCCCTCGGTCGACGCCGGGGGAAGGACATACCGCCGCAAGCCCTTGGTGGGCACCCTTCTTTTTTCACGGTGAATCGAATCTCCGCTTCCCGCGTTTCCTTTCCATTTCCATCGGGCAACACTGTCCCTTCGTCGCCATGAGTAATTTACACGAATACGTGGTGTGTTTGCCCGCGTGTACGAGTCGCGATTGTTTCGCGAATATTCTTTGTACTTCTGACTTCGAATTTTGATTTTGCATTTGAATATCGGAACGGTCTTCGAATCACAGGAAGTAAGGGGAGGTGTTTAATATTGAAAAGTTGCGGAAAGACGGTGTTGACGTTCTATTAACGGAAACTGAGGCTCCCCGGCGCGATGGAATCGTTGCTAAACTTATTTAACGAGAGGCCAAACGCGTCCGTTTCCCACTGCTGCTCAAATTTGCATGGTTAACAGCGAAATATTTAACTACGTAACTACGTTGTTGCTAGGCTGCTCTATCAACGTAATTACGTACTAACGCTGGATTCTCCTCCCTGAAAATTCAATGAACGTGTTGTTCCTTTAATGAGCTAGTAATACCGCCTCGTGTCGTAAAATCAGCAGGTAAAGACGATTAATAATTGTAATTCCAAGAGGAGACAAATGTCCCGTTTTTAATCGACCTCTCGGACTTCTCCACGCTTCGGAATAATAGTCAAATTACAAAATACTACCACTGTTGACGCGGGTAATTCCTAAATCAGTGAAAGTCACGAAGGAGAGTGACAGTTTTGCTGGAGGTGGTTCTTTTGCTAGATCATCTCACGTTCCAAGGAACTCGGTACGAAAATGGACCACGATATTCCAAAAGGCAATATCACGCGTCTCTAATTCCAGGCTCAGCGACGAAATTCGTCGAATCCTGGCTCGAACGAGAGTTTGCACGTGTGATTGTTGCATACGCAAGATATACGACGGAGTCGAAACCAGCTATTTAGCAGAGAGGACATAGAGTGTAGAGGAACGCGGTATGCACTCCGTAGAACTCGTTTGTCACTGAATTACCGTGCAAGTCCGAGCTCCAGCACACGATCCACGTGTATTCCTCGGTGTGCACGATAAAGCGTTCGTAAATCGTCCTCGCGACACGCGCGATTTTCTTCTTCCTTCCTCCACCGCCAGATCCATGAGCAGATCTTGAATCATTGTTAAAGGCTAAAAGAACCCGCCGAGCTTGTCACGCATTTACATTGTCACGCTACATTTGTTTCGTTGCAGATTGAAATGAATGGTGTGCAAGAATATTCAGAGGCGTAATAAGGCTTTATTCTTTCGTCAAGTGCAGCCATGTTTCAAACAAGTGGAACTACATCTTTTTGTAGCAGCATCGTGTATTTCTTCTCTTATGAAAATCCAGTCCTTCGAGTATTTTGTGTATAAAAATGATAGGGTGCTGTGTGTAGTCTACATTGCGCACTGTATGCTTAAATTTTTATTCAAAACTCTCATTCTTATTTATAACGGACTTGAGTAATTAATTCACAGTGCTCCGCTTTGCCACTCTAACGAATTTGCGCGCACCGTTTCCCTTCTTTTTGTCCACGTTTCGGTTAATCGCGAGTTGCAAAGGCAACCGTGAAGTAAGCGTCCTCCAAGGCGAGAACTACTTTTCACCATCCAGATTCTGGGGTATTTAACTTGCAGCGCGTTCCGTTTCGCAAGATCGCGGTTAAATAGCGGTTGAACTTCGCACGCAACACGTGCGGGTTAAATATGTTAATTCCACCCCTCCGGGGCCGTACTTTTATTTAAAGGAACGATCCTGAAGGCTCTTTCGTGCAAAGTCGCGCCACTTCCCTACCCTAGCTTAAACTAATTTCCACATTTTCAGCCACCGTTTAAATCGCTAAACGCTGTTCAACGTTTAATTACACATTTAGATTGGCCAGGGTGAAATTGGAGTCAGCCCGAGTTCGGCAAGAATTAGATGTCTATCCGCGCGGCCCGAGTGCCCCGTCGTTTGCGCGAGACTCTAAATATCACAATTTTCCACGAGCTTCCTCGCCCCTTTCCGCCGTGGAATCACCGCGAAAGCATTAATCCGCGGATCAGGGAGGGGGGGGGGGGCGCTTGAAATCGTGGCTTTACATTCGCGCAAAGATTAAAGGTGAAAGTTATCTAAGGATTATGGCTAGTTTAACTGGAAACTAAATTGTTGGAGGTTAATCTCTAATTAGCATCGTGAAGGTGTATCTACCGATGGTCGACCCGCTGTTAGTTTTCACTTGGAAGATGTTCCACCCGCTCTATGGGAAACTTTTGATTGCCAGGCACTCTGTCATCTTTATTACTTAACTATCTCTTCGTTCCTCCATCCCTTCGCGCCCTGCCCGGTTGTCGCTGCCGCGACCTCTCTCGATCCTTCACCCTCCCTTTCGCTCCCTCCAATTTCCTCGCGCTCCCTTTACACTCTTCCACACGCTCGCGGCCTTTTTCCTCCATTCACCCTCTTCTCACACGCTCCGCGTTTATCCTCTCTCTTTCTTCTTCTTTCACGCTCCTCTTCTCGCGCTGCTCTCTCTCCCCCACCGTTCGAGCACATTTTCCCGCACTCTCTTCGTTTCCTACTCCTTGCTGTCTCTCCCTTATTTTTTCACGCCTCGTTCTCTGCAGTTCCCGAGCACCTTTTCACGCGTTCACTCCTCCGCTTCTTTACGATGCTCCGTCCCTTTTTCTCGCAAATCTGAAAGCAGACGACTGCTCTTGAAAAATCGAATTCTCTAGCACGTAGTTAGAGCGCTCTTACGTTCTTTCGTTCGCCGAACGTCCGCGCCGCTCGCAGCGTGGTTCACCGTACACTTATGACTTAAGCGTAACGAACACGTTGCTGCGGTATCGAGAGAGCATCCCTTCCATCCTCCGTTGGCCGTTCGACTGGTAATCGCTGGAACAATGATCAACCACGATCGTTATTATCTGGTGCCGCGCATCCTTCCGCAAGGTCTTGGCGGTCAGGGGGGTTGTCGATAGAGCTCAGGCTCGATATCTTCACGCCTGTACGGGCTCGAGTAGGCCTCGCTGTTTCCCCCGCCGCGAATTATCTTCGTGCGTTCGCGTGGCTCGACGCCTCCTGCGGTCTATTTATACACGCGGGCACGAGACGCGAGGGCACTTGAACGCTCGTCGCCTCTAATCGACGCACAGCCGAGTATATTCGCGGGAACGTTAACAGCCTCTCTCTCTCGACTTAGGCAGCGGCGTGTTGTACATACGCGATCCCGTGGGAAACGGTGACAACGTCGCTGGAAGTTCATACGGTTCCAGTAATCCGGCGATTACAAGAGCCGTCGTTAAAGAGAGCTTCCCGCGCGCAGGGGGATGGTAATGGAGCTTGCGGCAGGTCCTTCGCCTCGGGACCAGGCGAGCGGAGATCGAAGGGGAATATGTCCGTCGTCGATTGGCAAGGGACTCGCTTTGGATCTCCGGGTGCCACGCTGCCTACGCGCTATTTACGCTGGAGCATCTCTGGGCACGCTTGCAGCGAGAGAAACGGGACCAATGGAAGGCAAGGGGTGGTTTCAATTTGCTGGAGGGAAGAATGGAATGGCTTGGCTTGCACGACGTTCCATTGGTTTCTCATTCTTCGCTTTTGTTAACTGGGTGGTTCAAGCGTACCGTTTGTTGTCTCAGTTTCCCTCGGATGTGCATTGCTGAATATTTCTTCGTCGGGGGTGGTTTGAGAAGATTAGAGACTCGGGAAGATCTTAAGGACATTTTTCATACGAATTCTTGTAAGTGACTGGGGATTGATTCTGTTTCGCAGTCAATCAGGCGACACTAGGGTGGTCCTTATTTTCAACGTGCGATTTCTTTTGCTCTCACCCCCTAATGTGGTTCCATTTCATAAAAGAATAATCCCTGAAAAAGGTTATTACAATCGGACAACGGGAAAGGGTGCCACCAGGCTTTAAAGTTTAGAATTCATCAACGGTTTGATTTTGGAGAATTTCTCAAAAATGGTAAGCCGTATCAAAATATTGTTCAAATAATATTAAAAGAGCATTCAATTTTCTACAATTACGGTGTATATAATTTTTTCGTGCTTCCAACCATTTTTTAGATAATAGCGTTTGAATATAGAGAGTAGACGCCGTAGAGGTGACACGCGCGAAGTGCGGACCCCTCCATATTCAAACGCTATTATCTAAAAAATGGTTGGAAGCACGAAAAAATTATATACGCAGTAATTGTAGAAAATTGAATGCTCTTCAAGTATTATTTGAACAAAATTTCGATAGGGTTTACCATTTTGGAAAAATTCTTTAAATCCAAACTATTGATGAATTCTAAACTTCAAGGCCTGGTCGGCACCCTTTCCTGTCGTCCGATTGCAATAATCTCTTTAAGGGTCTATTTCCTTGTGAAGTGGAACCATATTAGAGGGTGAGAGCAAAGAAATACGAAAGAAAAAAATTCGGCACGTTTAAATAAGGGCCACCCTAAGGCGAGACACACGCGGAACTCTAAGTTAAAATCGATGAGGGACATCGCGACCCAAATACGTTCGCACAGTACCAAACACAGCCCCTCCCACCTTCCACTCTATTCAGCCACGCGAAAAGTACCCTCCTCTCGAGTGGCATTTCTCGCAGCGAACAACACACGCACTGGTTTGGCACCAGCACCCCCCGAAACTTACCGGCAGCCACCATTTATAAGCAATTTCACGGAATCATCCCTCACGGGCGATCCGTAATTGTTTCGAGAACGGAACAGCTCGAACGGTTGCGCGGATTTAACATTCGCTGTTTCGCCTTCTCGAAACGGCCCCGGGCGTGCATCGCTTTCACCCCCCGCGGCGCACAGGTGAGCTACACACCCCCTCGGTGGCTTTTGTTTCCAGAGAGGGACAGAATTACGAGGGTGGGCCGGTCGGCTTGTTTTCCTACGTCTCCGCCGCTGGCCCCACCTCCGCGAGGATGCATTTAATTTCGCGCATTTCATTCCACCCCCCGCCCCTTCCCTGGATACGTCGCAGGATACGTCGCCGAGGATACGAGGGACCAGGAAGGAAGGTGGCCGGGTTAATGTACGGGCTAGCGAGGCTGGCCTTTTCAGCCCTGGGGATCTAAACGGCCCTTTCTCTGAATAAGACGCTACCGAAGACGGAAGCGAGCTGGAATCCCCGGTTGGACGTGTAGCTCATAAATAATTTTCGCCCCCAGGGGAGGCTTTTTTATGGGGCTTTGGTCCCCGTTCTAATGGAGCTCCTTGTTTCGCTCCACTCGGCTCGCGTACAACTCTCCAGTACTCATTTAAGGATCCCGCAACTGCTCTTACTAATTTTCACCTTCTTCGCGAATAAACAAACGCTTGGCCTCCCCAACGAAACTCCCCTTGGATGTCTGCCACGTTGGATCGGTAGTGGGTTCCATAGCCCCCCCCCCCCCCCCTCCCCCCGCAAGAAATGCAGAATCGTTAGAGCGCGATCGATTCGTTCGTTCCGACGGGAGTTTCGCGACGGTACGTAGAACGAATCCGAAGGGAGGGCATACTTCTAACGCGTCCTTATCTGTAAGCTTATGCAAATGTGGAGCAGTTTGCCACGAGGATTTGCATACACTAGCCTCGGACGATCTATATGGGATCATGTCTAGGCATAATCTCAAGAAGCCCCGCAGTTATACACCGGTTTCCCGAGTAGTCACGTTAGCGGCCGACTCTTTTTGTTTCCCTTTCGTCGGCCCTTCCAGCCGCGGAGCAGAGTGCACCAAGATTCGCCGGCCTGCGAAGGGTAGCTCGTGACGACTACGGGGGAGAGGCGAGGGTGGCGTACGAGGGGTCTCCAGTCGCATCGCCGTCGTTCGTTATCAGGCCTGGGGAAGATTGTACTTTCGGGCAGTGTCTGGCGAGTTTCCGTGGAGATAATTCCGGGTTAGTGGGACTCCAGCCGGGGCTGTTGGCGACGGCGCCTGGGTTTAGTATGTACTTAAGAATCGTCAATCTATTCAGTGTTTCTCTATTGATTCCCAGGGACTGGGCGAGTATCAGTAGAGGTACACTAGTGGCCCGAAGTGTGCACAGTCTGTGTATTGTAATCTTTCAGCATGGGCGAGTAACATCGACACCTTTATCGATCCGCAAGATTCTAATGTAGCGGAAATACTGGAACTTCGCTGTAGGAGAATAGAGCGTCGAATATTACTGAATAGAGTATTCCTCGGTTGACTATCAATATTATTCCGAGAGCTTGCAAGTCCCCATAAATAATTGAAGTAGATACTTTCTCCACCTCGATGGCAGTACAGCCCGTGTTTCCCTATAGAGCACCTTCGCCCCGATGCTCAACGATGATGAACGACAGATCAGTCGATTAGCTCGTCGGGGATAGAGACGTGTTCGTCAAGTTTCGTGGCAATTTCGACAGGGCGAAGGATGGATGAGCCGGCTGGCAACGGGGGTTGCGCTTTTCGCGGCCGATTTTCTAACTCGGTTACGGGGGTACTTTAATCTGATGGGAAGTTACTTTCCCGTTCTAACTCCGTGGCTTGGCCGCGATAGTGTTGATTAATTTGTCCCGAAATGGCTTATCTGGCTGCCGGGGCAAACTGTAAATGCAATCGGGAGCGCGGATACGAGCTCCGGTGGCCGTGTCTCGGAACTCTAGCTAGACTCCAGAACAGAGGAAGGCGGAGAGGGAGGGGGGGGGGGGAGAGTAAGTTTTGCATAGTTCCAGCGGCTGTTCAGTTGTGACTGCGTGGTATTTATCTTTCCGATTGTTTGCGAGCCTCCGGAAGAACTTAACCGAAGGAAAACACAGCGCGAAGGGGCGGGCGAGGGGTGTGAACGACCGCCGGATGCTCGGCGGGACTTTGTGACAAGTTTTAATGAATTTGTCGTTATTAATTAGTGGTGATTAACTTGTAATGGAGTTGCACGGCGGGGATGGGTGGGGACAGTAACGCGGTTGCTCTGGAAAGTAACGATGTCAGTGAGGGCGGTGATTCAGTCGTGCTCGTTCCCAAGCAAAGGCTGTGTACTTACTCTTTGAGGAACCTTAGAACTTGAATCACCCTTAGTCCCGTGTATTCTCAGCCGTGGTTAGAGTCAGTTAGAGCCATTTATTGCGCGGAGAGGGTAAAGACATTTAATTAGCACGAAGGATCGAGGTTGCTCAGTGAATGGTTCAAAGCTTTACATCAAACAGCCATTTGCGGGCACGTTGTTTTTATTCGTTTGTTAAAATAAAGTGCCGAACATGCACCGCGTGTATAATTTTGCGATGATCATTCCACCGAAGCAACTGTATTTTCCATGGACACAGGTCCTCGGATATTTAACGGGAGAACGTAAATTTCACTAAAAAGCGACAGGTTGAGCCCGACCGCAAACTTTCGTCTTCATTCCCGAACTGGTCACCTTAATCCCATCAGGGTGAACTACACTGACCCCCATAAAAAGGGTTTAAACTTCTACGCGCGATTGGATCGGCTCCGTGACAGAAGAGCCGGCCCCACTCTCCACTCAACGAAATTATTTATTCGACTATGAAATCGAAGGAACGCAATGGCGAAACGATTCAGCTCACGTGTCGAGACTTCCGATTAAATTGTGCAACGTTTCTCACGTCGACTCGGTCCCCTGTCTGCGAAGTCGTGCCGCGGAAATTCGTCCGTGTAGCGTTGTCCAACTATCCTGTCCCCTATGCACTCGTTGCACTTGAGAGGATCGAGCAGCGCTTTGTCCTTTACCAGAGAGCGGCGACTATGGTGCGACGGAGGATCGTGTTGCTCGCGAATTTAGGGCGACTTAGACCTCTGTCTCGCGAATATTTGCATTTCACCGGCTACAGAGAATAAGGTATTAAAAGTTACTCTTTTGTCGCATTTCTGAGTGCATCGATGCTGCTAAAAAGTGTGAAGCAGTAGAAGAAGTTGGTATTATTATTATTTTTAGCTAAAGCTAAAGCTAAAACTAAAACTAAAGCTAAAGCTAATACTAAAACTAAAGATAAAACTAAAACTAAAACTAAAATTAAGATTCAAATTATAATTAAAATTAAAATTAACTATGAGTAAAAGAAGGATAGCAAGATGAAAAGAATAAATACTTCTTAGAGCCTTTCCACATGAAATGCTTCTGTGGGTTATCATTGCCATCTAGAATGCATCTCGGGCCCACAGTCTCATCTGTATGATAAATCACAGTACTTTAAAAGACGTTCGCTCGACTTCGTTCCCGTAATTTCAATGTCGGCCGAATTATCGACGCCCGAAACAGCGACCGGCTCTGGATGGTGGCACGGCGGAGGGATAATTACGAAGGACGTAACTCGCTGGAGAATTAATGAGGCCGCGGCAGTTCTGGGAGCGACATCGTAACTCATAGGAGTGATCTTGGTCCATAACGGAATGGAGTTTTACGCGCGCGCGGGAGTCGCGCCGCGAATCCGAAGAGGATAGAAGAGAATCGATCTGGCTGTGCTGGGAGCTCGATTGAAACGGCCTAGCGCAACCCATTATTGGGCCAACTCAATTATGAGTTATCTCCTCGTAAAGTTCAAGAGTTGGAAGGTATGTATGCGTGTGGCGCATCATCCCAGTCCCTGGAACGTTCCTCGTGCGCATTTAATAGGGGGTAACGCACGAGTGGTTCCTCAATAACATACGTTATTGAACCGTCCTCACCCCCCGTTACCCGCCACCCTTACGCTGCAACGGAGCTGAATGCACCGGCGGTAAGAAAAGAGAATTGCGATAACGATATCGATCCCGCTGGTCGATCGACGCCGCCCCCGTCCCGCTTGACGAAATTCGAGGAGTCGCTGGAAATCCTGTTCGTTCCAAATTTTTCCTACCGAAGGGGACCTCGCGGGGAACACCGAGGATTTAGTTTAATCACCACGGCGTCTCCTCCCTGCGTCTAAGCAATCACGTATGAACGAGAAGGGCGCTGTATAGGTGTACGGTGCCGTAGAAAAGGAATGGCCAATCTTGGGGGCTCACTTCCGGGACACTGCAATTAACGGCTGCGAAAGGTTTGTAGGAGTGGAGCCACGAGTCTAACTGGATATTCGTTGAATTCTGCATCGGGTATTATGCTTGTCCGAGGGAGATAACGTTTTATTGTGGGCGCAGAAGCTCGCACAATTTCTCTCTGTCATCCATAGAAGCGCGTAAATGGAGTTCGAAGCCCATTCACTGGCAACCTAAAGAAAGCGTCGCCGATAAAAGCAATATACATCATCGACGAGGATCTGCAGGCATTGTGATACAGTTTCCGTCGTTAGTTTATCGGTAGATCGTTGTCCCTGCTGTAAATGGGGGATCGTCACACAGGCATCCTGTCACACCAGGATAATTGATCATTTCTCGCGTCGAATGGAGCCACCGTTGGCTAATGTACACACGCGCCTAACCCGACGATTTGTAATTATATTGGCGATGGATGTCGCTTTATCGAACGACACACCGTTAACGGGGAATTTATCGACGGCTGGGTGTAATTCCTGTTATTGGCGATAGTGTAAATTGGCCGATAAAACAAACCCTGACATTCGCTCTTTAGTTCCCTGCCCGATGATGGATGGCACGCCGGCGTCCATCGCGAAGGAACATTCCTTGCAGCGATATTTTCGATATTTCATACGTTTCTCTTATCCTCCTTTCCAAGTATACCTACACGGAGGCATTCTGGAGCACACATTTATGTGATTGGAAGTTCAAAGGTCTCTGGTTGTTTCTCAAGGAAGATAAGGAATGTGGGCGATGCAGGGTCGAGTGTAATCTCCCCGAGAATTAAGAGAAAGAATTACGAATTTCTACTGTGTTCTAAAGATTCTTCCAACTCATCCTCCATCTTCACGAATCCCGCGAATGCTCCATTCGCTTCTTGAGCCGTTTAACGAATGCTTGAACGAGTGGCTAGAAGATCAGACTCGACGACAAACGTTCGCATACCCGATGAAAGGAGCAAAAAGCGCAAGGAAAGGTTAATTGCCTTTTTCACAAAGAGTCCGGGCTCATCCCAATACACGCCACCCTCCCACACGGATCTGCCACCAGAGGTCGTAAACGTCATTGACCTAAGTGGATATCATACGATCGCGCGGGACCTTTTCCCCACCATGCCAACCCCCTGTTAACTTAGCCCCAGGGGGGCGAAAGAGTGGGGCGAGCATTTTCGTTCTACCTGAGCGGGGGACTACTTTGACTTTGTTTGCGACGGAGTCAGTCGTGCTTCGCCTTTCGGTTCGGCCGTACCGTTCAACCCGTCGATCCGTCTGTCCTGCCTCACGTCCGAGGGCATTGTGTGCTTTCGTGGTGCGCGATACACCCTTTCGACATTTCCCTCGGTTCGCCTCCACTTCTACATTTTCGCCGGGCTACAGTTGGCGATTTTCACGCGTCCACCCTCCTGTGCTCCGATTGTGATCCTGGTGCTTGAACCCTGAGACGCGCTACACCGCGGGAAATAGCCTGATTTATCATCCTCTGTGTTGCCACTGCCGGGTACCCGGATGTTTTAGGAAACCCTTGGGTCTCGTCGAGCGCAGGGAACTGCTGACGCGAAATTCGCCCGCGAAAGGGTAAGTCGATTTATCTATTTGTGCCCGATATCCATGTTGATTTCTCCCAGGGATAGACTTATTAAGATATCCTCGATTGATGGATCGTTCTCGAGGCGATGGCACAGATCCGCTCTGGCGAAGGTGCGGAAGATCCATTCTTCACTCGAGAAATTTGTATTTTCACTCTGTTGAGGATTGTGTTATTTTTAACATTCGAACGCGTGTTATCGAGTTGATGGTAGTTTTTCCTGCTTCGAAGCAGCGAGAATTCTTTATTTTGTTCCAAATTTAACGTCGTGGGTATTGCGACATCATTCTACTTTATATAAATAGAATTAAATAAATACCTGGAATTAATTAGAATTAATTAGAAAGTGTAGTGCATCTTTTCCACAGCTCAAAATCCAGTATTTTTATGAAATGTTACAAACACTGAACCTTTGCTCCACGCCATTCTACCTGATTTAAAAAGAAGTATAAAAATAATTTCATTAAGCATGAATTTTTGTAGGTATAATATAAAGCATACATGGTCAATTCTCGCGACTGTAAATTCGCAAAGATTCGTGGAAATCTGCGTTGGACACTTGGCGAATGTGTCTTTGGCTGTTTAAAGCGTTCCCCTGCTGTTGTTTATTTCCCGCACTCTGTACAGTGAGGCATCAGCGACTCTTAACCGACCTCTTAATACAGAAGTCGGTTCCGTTCGAGTTACACGGGGTCGTGGCGCAGGAAATCGCCCGTTAAATTTGCGATTCGGCCCGTAAATATCGGGTATCGGTGCAACGAAACTGCCCCGTTCGTCTGTCCGTGCTGGCCATCCACTCGCTTCTATATCAAATATATATTCCACGAGCGACGTATCGTAAACACACGCGAACTAACCGCGATCTGCTCTCTGCTCGATGTGTGGTGTACGGTATCTGTAGGGCGAGATCGCTAACGGGGAAACGCTTGAACATCCCCTTCGTTCGGTGGTGCGCGGGTTGTCCATCATACACAGTGGTCGACAGAAATTGTTTCAACCCGAATTCAGTTAGTTACTCGGAAGGCTCGAGTGTTCCGAGGCAATGTAGCAGGAATTTTTGCTAACTTTCGCGTTGAATGGTGGTGGATCGAGGTAACTAATCGTTTCAATGGATCCAGTCGTGAGATATCTGGTAATCGAAATTCAAACGTACGAAACTTGACGTTGAAAAACATTTCCCGTTCATCTAATTTTCTATTATCATAAAAGAGGAACGTAGGCAGTAATCTACCTTAAGGGATGACGGTACTGTTTACTCGTGACGCAAAGTAGTTTCAAAGTACGAGCAAATTTGGTGTAAAATTTATGACCCCAAGATACGAATTTATGGCTTTTTTTCTCTCAATGATAAGCCTGATAGATAATTGCTATCTGAATAGTTACTAATTCTGTGGCTCAAACTTTACTCTGGTTAGTCATTCTTTTTCCTTCGAATACACGCTACTGAAATTGTGAAAAAAATTTCTAGAAAATACGTTTCCCAGTACCGCCGTTGAATATCGATTCGAGTAGAGGTAATAAATATGAGCAAATAAAAAAGACGACAGTCATTTGCCTGGCAGAATGAAGTGCTCCATTCTCATGTGAATCTTCCTTTTGCGAAACAATTATTTTATTCCTGCCCGTGGTATAATTTTCGACCAACCCTCTGTGCAAGAAAGCCCTGCGCGATGGAATATCGATAAACAAATAACAAACGCGAGGGTCACTCAATTCTCTTTTTCCAGGCTATCAATTAATTGTTCCGCTCTGCCGTCGATTCTTATTCAAAGCAAAACTGAACTGTTTGAACATTTTCGAATTACCGCGTAGCTGTGCACGTTCGTGTGCCCAGGTTGCCACGGACGGATATCATGGACGCGTGCTTTCGAGCAGAGGCCTCGAGGTTTAACTCGCAACGCCCGAAGCATTACTGGGAATCAAGTTTACGTTTCCTGATATGCGTATTTCCAGGCCATGACATATGATTTAGACGTCATGCAGGGTTCCCCGTGGCCTCCGGATCACTGCCACGCGCAACCCCTGCTCCCTCAACCGACTCGCTCGGTCCAACTTCTCGATTTTACCGGGCTAAAGCTACTCTGACGCACGCCTTTACCTGATGCTTCTTCCTCACCAATTTCCACCCTCCTTTCATCGCTGATAATCGAAGATTCTCGCTCCGCCCTCCTCCATTCAAAGATTTTCCACCATCGAACACAGTATTCTTTACGTTTCCAAACATTCTCCCGTGATTCGTCTGTGCTTTGGGTTTAAGACATCTTGGGCCATCTTAATTGGATTTTCACTTTAGAATTTTCATTTGTAAGTGAATCATAGCTGGAATGTTTTTTTAAGGCATTGATCGTGCGTTCCATTTGTACTTCACGTAATTCTGACTTCTCGCGTGGCTTGATATCACTCGTGGTTCAAGATCGGTGCCGTTGATAATGGGGTTTGAATGATAGATCGCACTTAACATGGAGATTCGATTTTTAGAGTATCTTGAGCGGTGGGCACAACGCAGGCTCTGTTCCACGATCAAATGCGCGCGGAAAACAATATTTGTCGCGCGGGAGGAACCGCGAGGTACCCCATAAAACCGTGCTGGCTCGGTTATTTGCTGGCATCAGTTTTATTCCGTAATAAATAACGGCTAGGGTTTAGGAAGAATTGGTTCGGGTCCAACTCGCTTCTTGGTAGACAATATAAAATAGTGGTGTAATCCACTTGGCCCTCCATTCCCAGGGCAGAGTTTCCGGTGACGCATTAAAAAGCCATTCTACTTTCGACTATACGTGTATTTATCACTTTTGGAACGGTCGTTGGCGCGGTCCGTCTGATACTCGCGCGCGAAATGACTGATCTCTGTTATCCAACCGCTCGAGTGCCTGTCCGCGCTTGAAAGGAACGCCAATCTCGGTAATTCTGTTTCTAACAATAGACGAAAATGAGAGGAGTCGGTAATTGATGCAAAACGTAGCATTCGAGAGGATTCGAATCATACCTGATTCGAAACGCTGCGTGATCCATCTAGTTCAGAGGTATTTATACGACCCTGAAATATCATTGGATGGACAAGCTCAAGAATTTTCCAAGCTTCAACAGGAACGAGTATAAGGCTGCTACACGAGTGGAGCTCTAAATACTTACGATCTAATTTCTATATTTGATCAATCATCGCAGATTCCAATACACATAATCCCTACACTAGCGAATAACATTCTACAAATTCCCCATAAAATCATCCCCATTCAAACTCAGTTTCGTCGAAAGAACACCTGCCCTTCTTCCTCCGCGTACAAGACAGCAACAGCCTGCACTCGAACTTACCACCGCAAACTAATCAAGCTCCAATCATTCACTGACCCCACACTTGATCATCAATGATTTTCAAATTCACTTGGCGGGCAAGAGCCAGCCATCTGTTAAGCCGGTCGGACACCTCGCAATTGGCCGAACCGGCCGGGCCGAGATCGTACAAAGCGATCGCTCTATCGATCCAGCCCGACGCTAATGATAGAGGGACAGGTGACTCGTTTCGTGGCCATTTGAACGGCGCAGAGTTTTCGGACACGGGGCAAGCGCGGCCCGCGATTTAATAGAGGATTCTACTTGCGCCAGGGGCGTCTATTATTCGACCTGAATTGACGTTGCGCGTACGAGCGGGCGGCGGCCTGCAGGCGGGCCGCGGTTTCACCCTTGATCCTCGTCGATTATACGCGAGGTGTAATTAAAGCACGATGATCGGCCGAGGTGCGCGTCGCTGACGGATTGATCGGTAGGCTGTCCGCGGAATCGGTTTACGTTAATCCAAATGAAGTGATCCATGGGTCTGTTGGACCCAGACGCGAGAATTCGTCAGACATATCCGAGGGTGTGTTAATGAGAGGCTCGAAATTGTCACGCGCGATACCGTGGGAATTCTCGTAGGTAGTTACGCAAGGGTAACTACCCCCGGAGTTTTCGGAGGATTCATTTTAGATTGAGGAAGGTAAATAGTTTCTATACTTGGGGATTATTAAAGAACCTTCCACATTAATTCCGCGTCAAGAGGAAAGTAAATCGGCAAGTTAGATACAATCGAAACGGGTCGAGAAGCTCCTCGGAATAGCTTCCGCGAGGAGCGCGCCGGCGTTTCGAGGGTAATTAAATCGGCACCGTCCGCGAAGAGGAGTTTTAAAAGTCACTCGCACCGGCAGCGGCCCTCCTTCCGCGGAGTTCGACTCTGCTCCTTGGCCGAAATGAATTTCAAATGAATTTTCTACAAATGTGTCCGGCGAACTTTCCGCGCGGCCAGCGCGGGAAAGATTTACGGCGCGGAGGCTGGTAATAAAATGTCGCTTCGCCGAGATAAATAGTTGTAATACCGATTTCGCGGGGATAGGAGCGGGGGGAAAAAAAGCGCAACCCTTTCTGGGGCTGCGTTGCGTTTCCAGCGAAGATAAATTATGCCGAACTTGCCGTGGAAAGGTGCAGCGATACTCACAGCCTCGCGTGGAACAAAGAGGTGCCTAGTAAATCCTGTTCACTGATTTCTCTTGAAAGAGAACAGTCGTCTTCTAAAACAATAATTCCGAAAAGCGTTTCATATCAGTGTGACTACTAGCTTCCACCTGTATGCGAATCATCTTATCCCCAGAAACCATTCGCATCTAAGCAGCTAAATAAATCAAACAGAGGATATACCTTTGTCGCCTGAGTGCCCCAATTAATTATCCCAATTTAGTTTGCCAGACTCGGGAGCAGCTTTCAAATCTCAATCCACCAAATACATAGTCCCTTGTCGCCCTCCTACGACGCTCTTCGACATCCTCGCGAGCGATCCCAATCCCAACCCCATTCCTCAGTTTTCAATCAAGTTCTTCCCAATCTGCTCCAGCGACCACAGGACCCAGCTCCCGAATCCTCGATCCAGCGAAGCCTACGCCCGATCCCTCTTCTCTCCCTGGACAGGGGAATCCGTTGAGCGCGCATATTTGTACAAGTGGCGCCGATCCGCAGTCTGTTCCTCGGAGTTTTCAATTAAGCCGTTGGCGGTTGGTATTTTCGCGGGCGCGCGCAGGGCGGCGGAGAGAAGAAACGGGGCCAGTGTCGGTTATGAAGTCTCGCTGCCCTGAACGGCAATGGAACAGACGGGGCGTAGGGGGCAGGCGGAAGGGAAAAAGAGGAGATCGTTCCGCACGTTTGTGCGCGGGGAAACTGCCTCTGTCGACCCCCCTGCTTTCTCGTATTGGCTCGGAACTCGTTTGCGGGACACGAACTTTCCGCGCCGCTTGCCGCAGGAAGGAGGTTAAAATATAAAAAGCGCGCACCGAACGGGGGTGGAACGTGCTCGAGAAATTAATGGCGGGCCAATGAGGAGACGCGAGTCGCCGCCACCTGGTCACACCGGAAGGAAGTTGGGTCGGGGGATTGGGGAATCTATGCTGGACTGAATTAACACGTTTGTGCCTCCTGTTCTACACAGAAAATTTGAAATTGATAGTTCGGTGGCATCTGGGACACGAGGCACGTAAGTACGTGGTAGCATCGAACAGAAGGCGATTTCTGTGGTTGGTGGGTAGGTACAGCAAATATGTTTTCATTTTGGGAAGCGCCACTTAAAGGGGTAGGTTACCCTCGACAGCCCAAAATCAGGGCCTTCTTCAAACGCATATTCTGAAGTAATAAATGAATGTGGTGATAATTTTTGTTTTGGGTTTTAAGCGTCATTTCGTTCACTTTAATGCGCAACAAGAAAATTTTAAATACCAAGTAAATGCATGTTTATAATCTGTCAGACAGCCTCCACCTTGCGCAGTTAGCAAAATTTTGATAAACAATTAATACAATTTTTATGTTAATCTTTCTGATTTTATCCTTTTTTTGTAGGAAAAATATTTTTTATCTATTTCTTAAGAATTTATATTGAAATTGTGCTCCCAATACATGGAAGGGAATAGTTTCCTGCAGCTCCCTGCAAATATTCATTCAAATGGTTGGAGCGGTTTTCGACATTTTATCTTCACCGTTTTGGAAAACAGAGTTTCTGGGAAATCGCGTTTAAAGTTGGACAACGTTATCCGACAGGCTCGTACACTTTTTACTATAATTCCTTCACTTTTTGGAATTTCGAGGCCTGGTTGCGCTTAAAATACGTAGAAAAGATGTAGCTAGAAAATGCAAACCTCGTGCAAACCAATTTTCGAAAATTTTTAAGGTAACCCACCCCCTTAAGATCCTATTATTGCCTAAGTACTTTTCTCGAAATCCACAATGGCTTGTTTATATTTTCGTAGCTGATGATACACTGTATTGTACTCGTCCCATGAAAATGTATGGAATGGGAAAACTGACAGTGGTATGTTCAATGTACATAGCCGTGGGTGAAATGCATCACGAGAGATCAATCTTCTTGAACTTATGTAGGTCGCCTGTCTCGGACACCCCTTCGCGCCGCGCGGATATTTCTCGCCACCCTTTCATCGGTTTCAAAGTCGCTTCTCATTGAGAAAGGAAGATAGGAGGAACTTTGAGGAATCCGAGGCTGCATTTTCCACGCGAAAATACGCGTTTTCTTAGCGGTGCGCTTATTTTCCCGCTGAAATCTTCTTCCCCGACTGGCGAGCTCTCTCATCGTAGTCTGCCAGGCATTTTCGAGGAAATGGTGCAATAATGACGAAACAGCTTTCTTTCTTGGAAACCACACCTTTCCTTTCAATAATCATTTTCCACGCGCAATACAGTCGACCCGCGAATTCTCCTGTCATCGATGTTCAGTTGCCGCTCAATTCATAAATCGATTCCAAAGAAATTCAGCGAATCCCCGAAGCGAGAGTTCCATATTCGTAACGACGAAAGTTGCGTTACAGACACGTATTTCCTTTTATCCCGTTCATTTGGCTCCATCCTATCAGTTGCGTAACAAGCATACTTCGCGCCACCGGTTGAAGGTTAAAGCGAGGAAAAGGGAGGAAGGAGCAATAAACTTCCCGGTTTATCGATGCACTTTCCCCAAACTCGTTCTCGCTAGGCGAAAGTTTGGTAGCAGCAAAGGAGCAAGAATAACTGCCCCCGAATTCCTCGATTCACAGGCTGCCGGTATATTTGTTTATCGTCGTTTCGTTTGTCCACCGAACCGGCGTCGTTCGTCGTTTCCCTGGCCTCGTCCTCCCCTTCGGAAACGATATGCCCTCGCGCACCGCTCGGCCGCGTTCTGCCCCGTCTGCGCGAGATTTATCCCACTGCGAACTCGCTGCAACTGTTTCTTTCGCTTTTGTTGCCCGCGAAACTTCTTCCAGAGTCCTCGTTTGACTTCGCGCGTACAAGTTCCGCCTCCCGTCCCTCGCTACTTCCCCTCGACCTCTAAAACATTAAACCCTGCACCCACCACCCTGTAGAATCCATACGACATCGAGAAACCTTGCGATGGACAAACGAATTAATTTAACCGCTCATCACTTTTGTGTAAACTCTCTTCCTATCACTTTCGCCATAGAATTTAAAGTTTTTCAGGACTCAGGGGAAAAGGCGGAACCTCCGTCAGTTATCTTGAAGTAGAGAGATGTAGTTTTAGATGTTTTACAGAGCCATCGAACTCTTTGGAGGATCAATCCTCTAATTACGCCGAAGAATATCTCGATAATGGTCGCGGATGGTTAAAGAGCCAAGGAAACTCCTTTGAAAATTTGTATCGACGTTCGCGTTGGCTCTCCCTTCAGCCCCCCTTTTCACGAGCTGTCGTTCCAGCCACGTACGTACTTAGAACGTGGCATCGCGGCGGCACGGGAAACGGAAGCAGGAAGAAGCACGAGGACGACAATAATTTACCACAAAGGCGAAACGTGGGGGGGCAGCGGGCACGGGCCTGTAGAACGGAAAGAAATAAATAACGAAGAGTAGGCGAACGCCGCAGGAATCACAACTGCGCTAAAAGGACGTTCGCACGTTTCCACTATGGGGGTGAAGTTTTTTTCCACCGCAGAAGAAACGAGGGAGAGAGACGGGGGTTGAACGTTTCAAGTGTACAGACTGGTCTCGAATTTCCGTGGCGAATTAATGTTCCATTCCCATTGATTCTCAGCCACTGAGGACTCAGCTGGAAGGGTGAAAATTAGAATGTATATATATAATATTTTTGCAGAATTTGGGGAACCTATTGCAGGCGAATATGTAAATTTATTATTAGATTAGGAGTGAGAGAAGTTATTCGTGGGAACGTGAACTGTACCGTCCGAGCTACGTATCGGCATTTGCATTTTCGAAAAGTGCTCGTTTCATCCCCTACGCTAAAAGATCACACCGTCATATTTTAACTATGCGCGTTGCAGCCGTGCTGCTTTAAAACACCGCGGCGAGTGATTTGTTGCCTCGCGTCTTATGCATACAAAGCATATTTCGGGCTATTATTTCTCCACATCGCGAAACGAAATTTATGAATTTAATGGGCCAGCACAATTTTTAAGCGGACACGCGTGTCGTGCTTCCTCCGGGCATATAATTCCTTACTAATTCTCTATTTCCACACGGCGGAATGGCTCGTCCAACGTGAAAGGGAATTAAAACAGAAATATTCCTTCGAGATCTATTTTAAAGAGCCGAAATTAGAGAGACCTCTGCCGTGCGAGGAGAGTGAACGAGAACTGTCGGAGTCGTCGAGATGTCAATAAACGGATAAATCTCGGCGAAAGATTCACGTTGCCCGTGGAAAATCGGGGATGGCTTTAATCGCTGAAACGTCGATAAGTGAGTAAACCGTTTCGGAAATGGGCAAACAACTCTGACGGATGGAAGCCGGTGCAACGGTTTTCCAAACGTCAGTGGATGGATAGAAAGCTCTTCTTCCCCGTTGATCGTTCGAAATAGAGGAATCGCGGGGGAGTGGCCGAGCAAATAAAGAGATAACGATATTTGCATAAAGCGGGGAGAATAACGCGAACAAGGGTATATTAACTGAGAATATTAAAAGTTTCGCTCCGTCCTTTAAAACCGAGACGGAATACGAAGCTTTTTGATCGAGCCTCCCGAGCTCCTCTTGCGCGGAAATGGGAATTTAATGAACAGAGACGGGGAACACGAGAAAAATAGAGCAAAGCACACCGACCAGAGGGGCGGATCGAAGGAACTCGCGCGTTCCCGTCGGGCCCTTCCTGCCACCCCGAGTAGATGTTTGTTTGCTCTTCTGCCGCGTGTACAAAGAAGCATGGCAAGGGACCAGCGCAGGGGTAGCTCAGAAGGGGTGTATCGTTTGGAATGGTAGATTCATTGAAAGAGATTAAACTACGTGGGTACAAAACGATGTGGTTGTTCTAGGGTTCTTGATAAACACTCCATTCCTCGTTTCACCGTGCAGAGCAGCGGTTAAAGTCCCACGAAGACAGAAGCTGTAGCAGAATTAGGAATAATAAGAGACTCGGTAGCTTCGGAGAAATGCCAGCGGAAGTGGTTGAAAAATAAGTATCTCAGGAAACAGTGCGCCTAATGTTATTCGGAGGGGAGGAAAGGGCCTTGACCGACCAATTAATTTCGTTTCGACCATATCCAAGGAGTCAGAGCTAAATTCGTAGCTCACAATCGCCCTAACTACTCCGAAACTCCCCGGAAGGCATTCCGGCGTGAACGGCGAAGTAGTTGAACGAGCGTTGAAAACAGAAAAATCGCGGGCTCGGAAAAGGTAGTCGTTCGGTTTCGAAGTAGCCGTGGAGGGAAGGGGTGGGATTAAGTGGAGGGAAACAGGGTAAGCGAGCGTTTAGGCAGGACGTCCCACGAATTACAACTGGCTCGTGGAAGTCGTCTCACGCGATGCACGTCCTCGACGTCGCGACGCCGAAAGCGAGGAACGTTCTACGGATCCGCCAGTGATCACTGCAACTCCAGCTCCACGGACTCGTGTTTTATTGGACCCGTTGGAAAGTTTCCTCGGTCTTGTCCGACACGCTTTCGTCACGTTGACGCGTTGCTAGACTTTTCTGGGATGGTTTCGATCAGTCTGCTTCCGAATTCTCCGTGCAAAGTGTGAGACTGCTCCGAGTATTTTTTAGAATAATCTGTATGAAACGACAGAGCTGCTGTAGAACAGTATTACACGGGATTCACCATAAATAATGGCGTGACAAATTTGCTGGAATCCCTATCACTTTCATCTCCCTTGATATCTCCGCCAAAGGAACAAGCGAACAGATCTGATAGAGAGTCGCATTGAGATCCATCAAGCGATACGTCACCCCGAGCCCCATTTGTCGGCTTCTTCCCTTTTATCTGGCTGACCTGACCGGCGGCGTCTCGGGTACCCGGAGATCTGTAATTGTTCGAAACTTTGATTAGTTTGAATCGTGGGTGGGGGGAAACTGATCGGGCGAATCTCGTGGGAGTCGGCGGATCCGGGTGCGTAACGGGCGATATTATTTCCTTGAGAATTTAACGGCGACTTTCTAACTTAATAAGCGAGACGCTCCGCTGGGGCCATCCACTGATCCAGGGATGACTCATTTCGCGCTGGAAGACGTTGCCTGTGCTTAATAGGCATTCTTCTCGGCTGGCGTAACACGTGTCGCGTTAATCGAGAGCGTTCCTCTTAATCCATTATATCCTCCCGCGAAAGCAGCGGCTGAAATCGCCGCGAAGACGTTTTATATTAAATACCGCAGGTTTTATTTATTCTCTGATTAAGAATCTCCCCATTATAGGTACAACCACGCCCATTTCGACCCGAGAAAACGGGCGCTCGATAAATAACTGGCAAGCCGAAAAAATACTGGGGAATTGACGGTTTGATGTAGGTCACGGTGGTGTAAGCGATCATGTAACCTGCGTGTAACGCGAGCTAGGATGAGTGCGCTGCAGGGGTCGGGGAGTCTAGCCGCTCGACCTTAATTGCGGTTGTTTCGACGAGATACAGTTTAACATCGCGTCCCTTTTACTTGACAGCAATTATCTTCGGGGCTGACGAACGGGAAATGACTGTCAGCCGAATCCACCGGAATCCGCGGCTATCTCGAGCGAGTCGCGTCTATTTTCAAGCGCGACCGTGTCGATTTTCCTTGGTTCGACGGTCGATACTGGCCGTGGATTGTTCTGTCATTCGTCAAGGTTCGAATTCGACGATCCCCTTCTAAGCGGCAGCGTCTGATTCAAGGGCGGTCGATTATTCAGTCTCTTACGCGAGTCGACTAGAACAAGTAGTGTCAGGCGGAACGTTTTTGCGAACTACGAACCGATGGAGGTGCTCCTTCCGCGTTGCTGACTCCTGGATCCCTGCGGGATTCATTGAATTTCTCATGGTATTAGCGCGAATGTTCGAGTTTCGCCAAGAAGCGTATAAGTAGCTTATCAAGTTGGCATCACGATGGCGAATATTTATTCCGTAGTGCTCGCCTGTTTGCGTGGAAGGAATCACTGTACGTTGTTCCAGGTTGCGCGGCAATTCTCGCCAGCTTTGAAAGGGTCAGTGAAACGTAATAATTGGCGAGATGAATTCGCCTAGTTGTTGAATAATAAAATTGTTCAACGACTCTCGCTGCAGAGTGTATTAGTAATCTCCGGTGTTATCAATTTTTTTTTTCTTCTAATTCTGGCAAGTAAGCGATACAAATAGCTGGCTGTGAAATATAGTTCTCGTTAATTATCAAAATCCCTGAGTAACTACGCCACTGTTCACCGCGGAAAATATACGGGCGCGCGAGCAATAAGCCGCGCGAGAAAAGCTTCTTATTACTCGTTTCGTTTACTTCCGGCCGGCAGAAAGAAATAATCGTCGCGCTGCCGACAGTTGCGAAACCACCACGTGGCTTTCGAAAAAGGAAAACCGTGGTGTTGGTCGAGCTTGCAGCGGCGGAGGAGCCAAATACTGATTATTACTAGATTTAACGTGGGGTATCGAGAGAGTTTCGGAACGAAATAGCGACGCGAAAGAAGCACGCAACAAACTTTTTTATTAATATCTATTAAAAGCTGGCAAACTATTAAAAAATTTTAAGATGTATTCAAAAATGGAGCGTTGACAAATTATCATATCGCATTTCAATTACTTCGTATCCTATTTAGCATTGTTTGAGGTATCCAGCTATCAGCTTCCCTGCCATTTGTTCGCACCACCGAAAATAACAGAGGATTAATACTTTCCACCCGTTTCATTAATTTCATTCGCCTAACCTTCTTTCTCCACGTTTCTTTTTATTCGAAGTTCAAAGGGAGCTTTGCAGCATTCTACCGCGGAATCTAAATTACCAGCGAGGAAAGGAATTTTCTGCGTTCATTGCTAATTCCGTTAAGTGGAAGTAATCTCGTCATTGGCAATGAAGCCTGCATACTGATGACAGACCTCTGTACTTGGTAGACTATGAAATTCTACATTCGCGATTTTTCTTCTGTCTCTCCTTTCTTCGATGATTTAACATCGATACTTCATAAAGCCATTCGTTTCGATTTCTTTCTATCATCGCTCATCTTTAACAAACATAAATATTTAACTAATATCCACATACTAGAGGATTAATCTATTGGTAATTCAAAGGGGGAGACTGAACTTCGTTCCGCGATTTCCTTCGATAACACCGAGTTACCAGTTCAAGACGGGAAAACCACACTCCTGAACATTCGCGTGTAAAAATGGTGTTGCAAGGGCGGTGGTGTTTGCGCGTCTCGCTAATTGCGAGCAAGTAATTACCGGTCAGCCTCCACACTTGCCAGAATAATTCCAGGTAACGTGTTGTCCGTTTAATGCTGGCAAATGCGATCAGCCGCTTCAATTATCGAAGCGACACGAGTCGAAAAAGCTCTGTGAGCGGCTTTCTGCTCATTAACGGGGTGGAGAATTAATTATCCGACAGAACGTAAACCGATTAAACGGTAGCTGGCTCCTGCAAAAAAAGTAAGTCTCCGTTCCGTTCGGTTTCATCTTTTACGAACGATTCTGGCGTGGAAACAATTTTTTGTCCTCAAAATATATGCGGAGATCGATCGGTGCTTTTTCGGTTCGGCCGGCTTTAAGCCAGAAATTTGTAAAGCTGCGTTTAGACCAAACGAACGAATGCTCGTTCGCCCCACACATCGACAAAATTCGTGCTCATTTAGTGTAAACGGCAATCTTCACTTGCAACTTTTTACTTGAATTGTGTCGATGTGTGGGGCGAACGAGCATTCGTTCGTTTGGTTTAAACGCACCTTAATATTTCTAGAGAACAGTGGCAATAGAAGCTGAACTACGTTCCCTGGTAATTGAATGTAGCTCCCGCAATGCTGTCGTTGAAATTTTCATCCCCCGTTAGAAGCTTGGCACTTCCTAATCGCTCGGATGTAATCCGCAGCTTTACCAACCGCCGAGCACTTATAATTTCAAAGTCCTTGTGTTTATCGTTAATGTGTCAGCGCGTTTGCTGGTTAAAACAAACTCCCCCGGCCACTTTGTCGCGTGCCCGCTGCTTAATCGAACCGTACGATCCGAAAGTGTGTTACAGGGGGCTGATTTATGCTTCAGATACGAGCACGAAAATTGCCCTGGTATTAATTGCCCGCCGAGACATCGATCTTAATAGAAATTATATTGCGATCAAACTGTCTGGTTAAGCGTTCCCCTGTTTTATGCGCTTCCCCTCGCGCGATCAAATTATACTCACCTTTCGTTGATAACATTCAACCACAAGATTAATCATCGTCGTTATAGCCAGCTTTCTGCGTTAAACTCCTTCGATTTCCATCGATTCGGCGTGACTCGGGTAACGGAGCGATAATGCGACGCTACTTTCTTCCTTTGAATTTTGAGATTAATTAATTAAAAATCAGCTTGTAGAGAAAATATCAATGTTAATATCCGTTTACGGCAAGAGAAGGTCTCTCCCCCTTTTGCAGGTGACTTCCCATGTGCCGATTCACCGTTGGGTCTCACCAGCTGTCCATGTTCCTAGTCAACACTGAGGACCTCGTTAACAACTCGTCGTTGCTAATTAGTACGAGGGTTGGATCGATCAGAACCACTTAAGAGCGGCACAGCATCGGCGTGCCTTCCCTCTCCACTAAAATCTGCGTCTTGTAGCCCGGATTAAAGCACGTTCGTCGTTTGTTCCCGCTGGAAATCGTGCCGGTTTCGCGTGTAAACACACCTTGCCGCGTTTTCTGCATTTTAATACGCTGAAATCTGTAAACGATTAGTGAAACGAGTCACTCACTGAACCTTTTTAAAGTTGATTTCATTCTAGCCGAGCAATCGATGGCACGTTGGGTTTTCGAAATTATTCCAGCATTCTTCTGCTCGAAACAGCAGATTAATTCATTCTGGTGAACAAAAGTAGGGAACGAAAATTTCTTTTGTAGAAGAGGGAGGCAAAGTCGCGTTAATTTATTTTGAAATTCTATTGATATATTACAAAGGTACCGGGGACGTTTTTCTAACGGAACACGAATTTTTTTCTGTTACAGATTCGAAGCACATTTTCCCCCCGTGTGATTGGATTCTTCTCTCTTCTTGCGGAGATCCTCGAATAAGGTAGAAATATTCTCAGTAAAATGGACAGGAGGACAAAGCTGGCTACAAATAAAAATTGCGCTAGGTGTCCCAGAATTTTTCATATCTCTGGTCCGGCTACTGAAATTTTCATGGAATTTGTCACCGCAGAAAAGCTGCCGTGTACACGCCTCCATTCTGAATCCATTGATTTAATCGAACAAGCCAGGACACCCGGGCAATTTTACACCCCGGGCGGGAACAAAATTTTCCACTTTGCCCCCGAAGCCGCCATCAATTTTCCGAACCGATTAGTTCCTTTAAATCGTTGCCGCGGTACAAGAACCTACGAGAAGTTTATGGGCGATATTTCATGAACTTTCCCTCGGAATAGCGTGGTTTACGGACACTCGGCGCGAAAATGCTGGATCACCGGCCGATATGTGTTCACATAAGTCACGGGGAACACTATAAGAACCAGGGGCACGGCGCGATAAGCTACGAGTACTTAAATTCGCCAGGTCGGTGTCCAAGTTCGTCGATGAATAACTCGCGGGTATCGTGGCTGTGCGTCTGCCTGAAAATGTAGATCGATCTATCTCGAGGTATTTTCATCTCTGATACTCGCTCCCACATAAACCGATCCTCCGCTCTTCCCGCGCGATCTTACCTGCAAGGGGCTCTTAACATTTCCACCGGCGTAGCGCGGCCTTCGGGAAATCGTCGCGCTCGGTCAGAATGATCTAAAACCTCGTGACGAGCCACACGCGTGTAGAACTGCCTTGAGACGCGGCGTCAATGCGAGATCCATCCCTCCCGGGATTAAATTCTGCCGCCCCGATTCGCCCGGATACTTTAATTCCCGTCAATTCGGCGAGATGCAAATTCCCCAGGCGCACGCCGATCCTCGGTGCGGAATACGAGTTAAACGTATAATCCCGCGCACACTCGAGCAACATGCAAATCTACGAAGCCACTTCATAAACAGGTACATCACTTAAGCATTGTACAGACGCGCGGGGCCCGCTATTGAGGATAATCTTACCGTGCCATTTCTCGAAACAATATGATCGTATTTGCATACGTTCCGTACTGGCTCCGGCAAGGTGTGCGTCTCGGTGCCTCGGCTCTGAACCTGGGGTATCGATTTCCCGCGGCTTGTGCCACAGAGTTTCCTGGTTGAACCTAAATCCTGGATACACTGTGATTATTTTAATCACTCACTTTCGTCGAGATTCCTCCACGCCTTTATTGAGCCTCAGTTTTCCAACCTCCCTCAGACTTGCTACCCTTGATGAAAGGTTCGACGATGCCTTCGCGAATCGATTGGAATCGTTGGAATTGGAAATCGACTTGATCGCTGCTACGCGGGCCCGGATATCGTGCGTTTCAACTACGGCTGGGACTATTCGAATAATTTAATATTCGAATATTTTACAAGTATTCGAATGCTACGAATAAACTTCGAATATTTGAGTATTCGAATGCTACGAATAAACTTCGAATATTCGAGTATTCGAATGCTACGAATAAACTTCGAATATTTGAGTATTCGAATGCTACGAATAAACTTCGAATATTTGAGTATTCGAATACTATTCGAATACTGCTATATTCGAATAGTATTCGAATACTGCTATATTCGAATAGTATTCGAATACTTGGATATTCGAATAGTATTCGAATACTTGGATATTCGGATAGTATTCGAATACTTGGATATTCGAATAGTATTCGAATACTTGGATATTCGAATAGTATTCGAATACTTGGATATTCGAATAGTATTCGAATACTTGGATATTCGAATAGTATTCGAATACTTGGATATCCGAATTATATTCGCCAAATAATTGAGCAACTGAAGTATTCGAATATTCGAATACCGAAAAATTCAACAAATAGTCCCAGCTCTAGCTTCAACAGCATCCAGGTCTGCGAAAAACTTGAAGGTACAGGGATACGCGTGGTTTTGTAAGACGCGCTAATTATGCAAATCCTGATCATAATTATCCTACTTCGCGAGGGCGCGCGATGCACGAGGCGGGCGATAAGGCTCGGCGCATAATTAGACGTGTGCCAGGGTATCCTGCCCGAAAATTCATCACTCGTAGTAATGTATATTCATAAACGAACAGCTCGAAAGCTGAGAATCGAGGCGTATTACGCCGGCTCGCCGCCACGGGACCGAAGAGCGTGTAATTACGAAGCTGCCGGAATCAATATGGCCAGGGAAATAACCGCCTACGCGATATTGTCTTTAGACGTCGCGCATCCAGCGAGCTTTATTATTCACTGGGCGACGCACGAGTGTATTTTGATGCCGGCGTTACTTGAGCGCGGACCCGCGTTTACCCTGGTTAATTAGTGACAGGGAAATCCGCTGCGGGGGTCGAAAATTCGAGCAGCCCGGCTATCCTTCGGCTGCCTCGTGCCAGGAATACTGTTATTTTGGGGGGCGGGCCGATCCTCGGAGCGCCGAATTTCTCGAGGAAATCTGACGGCGGCCAAGTATCGTGGAGAAGAATCGCGCGCGCGGTGTGAACTTTCAACCGGGGGGAGAAAAGTTCCGTTCTGGTAGAAGCTGTGGCATTTTTTTCATAATTGATAGATCGCAGGAAGGAAGTTCCTCTTTTGTTTCTTGCTGGTACTACCTTCAACTGAAACGTCTCGGTTAAGGGGTCACTTGTTGTTCGAGCGGGATGTGTAAATTGTCGGCGGTTTTGTTCGCAGTAGTGCGGATGAGGGGGCGTGTTTTGCTGCGGCAAGAAAGTTGTTGAAACGGCGATATTACGTGGCACTGTAATTTAGCTGAAAATGTAATTGGATAGCGCCATTTGATTGCTCCTCGGTGGCTTGTATTCTTCGATGTGATGCTTGAAATGTTTGAATTTGGGTTCTTTGGGGTTGCGATTACTGTGACCACGCAGTGCGTTGAATCAATGGGAACTCGGGACAAAAATCATAACTTCTAAATTATTCCATTTTCGACCTTAATACTTTTTTAACGAGGACATAAAAATGCATCGATTGGTGCACAAAAAGATATACAATTGCATTCAAAAAAATTGAGGTGACCTCGATATTTTATTGAATAAAAAGTTTCTTATCAATTGTTACTTTTGTAACTTGTTGTCAACTGAATACTGACTAACTTTTGTTCGAAACATTTTTCTATCAAATTATTTTTATCACGTGTATCGCGTTTGACAGCTATTTTAAAACTGAAAACAGTATCCAGGATGGAAAAGTCATCGTAGGTATCGTACAAATAATTGGAAAAAGCAGATCGGGTGTTTAGAAATTCTATTTTTTTGTTTCTTGGTGCAGAACAAAACCACTTTTCAAAAATTTCTTTGTTTGTCCTCATTAAACACGTTTCTGAAAAAATGACTATAACTAAAAAAACTGCAAAAATCTGCAAAAAATTTGTATAATAATTTTGGGGACTGTTCCAGACGTAGTTTCCCACATAAAACTCAAGACGTGTTTTACCTTTTTCGAGAAAAGTGATGTTAAAGTTTGGAAACATATAATATTCAGAAATTTATTGGATGTGTAACTTCGAGACAATGAAACTGAATTTAAAGTAAGAAAAAAAATCGTTTCATAATCAAAATAAAGAGTATCTAGTAGTACATTCAATTGAATGACCTAACGAAAGCTCTTTTTTAGATTTTTAGATTTTCGTCCATTGAGCAACGCAGCGAGGTTACAATTTAAACTAATTTCAATGTTTGTTACATAAAAAATATCTTGGTGACTTGTTCTAGTAGACCACGTCGAACAATTTTCACAAAATATCCAGGTCCGATTCGAATTGCCTCAAAGTACGCGAGGCACCCCGAGTTTCGTATCGCTTCTGTCGCGACACTTGCTAAATCAGCCTCGCGGTTCCATCGGACTTTCCACCGCGAATTTCGTTAAATTTTTCCGCCGGCCGGCCTCGAAGCTTCGTTCCACGAACAACGTGAAGATAAAGCGGCGTTAATCGGGCTAATTAAACCGCGCTTCCGATCACTGGTGACAGCGCCGCGGAATCTGGGCGAACTGCGCGGTGAAAAATAGGCAAAGACGCGCTGATAAGCCCAGAAAACGCGGTAATTACTGAAGTACCAGTGCCGGCGATAATTAAGTGGCTCTGGAGCAGAGCCGCCGGTGCTTTGACGCAACGACACTCTTGCCGCGAGTCGAAATGCTTTAATCGAAAGACCGTTCAGTGGCCCGAGATAGTCAGCCAGAGATTTTCACGTGTCTTCAGCACCATTTGTCAGTTTTTGTGGCCAACGATGCTCGAGATACATGTAAATGGGACACGCAGACGGTACAATTCGGGCGGTGAGACGCGATGTTTTATCTCTGCGCAAGAACTTCTGCTCTTCTTCGTGCTTGTGCCCTAGAAACCCTAAGGTTGCAATGACAGTGCTTACTAATCCATTAGTAAGGAATCTAGAAAGACCAGGAATGACTAATTGGGTGAAAAGGAGAATGGTAGAATTTGGTCAATTTTGGACCTGGCTGGCAACGAAGGTGTTTTACAGGATATGTTTCTGCACGTCTTAAGGAATCCAAAATGCATAATTATTTACCTCGCACGCGATGGGAAAGTTATAAATAATAAACGAATATGAAAATAATATTTCCTCGAAAATTCTTTCCGACCTTCAGAAACGCTATAACTTGTATTCAAATGTTTTTTCTATATCTTTTGTAATTTACGAGTTACAAGCGCATAAGTAAATGAGTAGGTAAGTGAGGAAAGAGAAGTACTCAGTCATTGTGACATTACACAATAAAACATTAACTCAAACGGTGTTTCTTAACATTATTACTATTTTTCTGGCAAATATTGTCTGTTATTGGGAATATTTTTACTAACGGAGTATTACTAACGACGACATTCCGAACTTTACGCCTATGTTTTTTTAACTTTCCCATCGTCTCCGGGGTAAACAATTAAACATTTTGGAATCCTTAAGGGGGTATTGTACTATTTCAGTTTCAAGAAATCGATTTTTTACTGATTCTGAAAGTCTTATTCTTTATGAACATTTTAAACCAAATTTCATGAAGAAATTCGAATAATTGTAAAAGTTAAAGCAGCGAACGTAATTGGGTGCACCGTCGAGAAAAAACCTCACAGATCAGTATTAGCTAACTTTGAAGCCGTTTTTCTCGAAACACCATTTTCAGACACAATGCACATCGTAACTCTTGAACCACTGAATATTTTCACTTTAAATTTTTACTGGACGTGTAGAATTCCTTCTTCTACAGAGTGAATATTCCGCATCAATACGGAATGCTTGTGAAACTTTATACAACTGATCAAAGACGCTTTGTTTCCGTAAAAATATGGGGAAAATATTGATTCGTGTGTAAGTTCCACAATTTGCGTTCAAATTCATCGGCAAAGTTCCACTCTATAGATTTTGGTGTATAAAGTACTCGCCCAAAAGCATTTAGCTTTCAAATAATTGGTTCACTTGAATCGATGTACACCACCTGTAGCGGCGCGCCGTAACGGGCTATTTTCAACGGCTAATAACTTCGACAAATTTTATATATTCCGACGATTTTTTTTGGTAATTACTCGCAAACGTACCCACAATAGATTGTAAAAAGCACGAATATAAAAATTACTTGGTATCAAAATAATTTAGCGGCAAAGAAACTATCGAGCTTACGTATCCAATAGTCCACTATATCCTTAAAACCTGTAAAAACATATCCTGTAAAAAATCTTTCGTTGCCAGCCAGGTAAAGAATGGGTCAATTTTTACCATTCCTCTTTCCATCAATTACGCGGTACGTTTCGTCGCGCTACACGCTCCCTTAAAATTTTCATAGCCACATTCTCCGGCGATTAAGTTATCACCGTTGATCCATGCACGCCAACGTCGCCGTACTCGCGCTGTGAACAGGCAACGGCCTAAAATTACCATCAAATTAGTAGCTCAAAACAGCCGGTGCACGCGTTTCTGTCTTCTTCGACCAGCTAGCTGCAGCCCTTTCCCGGCTGGTTCGCGGCCACCCAGCCGGCGCCAGTCTCCTTTCTGCGTCAGTTTCTCTAAGACGATAATGTAACAGCGTATTACGACGTGTAAACACAGAACGACAGTGCCTGCATGGTGGAAACGGGCGAGAAATAATCCCCGGGCGGCTCACGGTTCTAAGATTTCGCGAAGCCACCGTGGTCGTAAATTTCCCGCGGCCTGGCAGCGTAAATTAACGCGGCTGGCGTTTCGCGACACATTCTTTATCCCGGCACGCGTGCGCTCGCTTTTTTCTATTCGAATTCATTACGCGACAGAGACGCTTCGAAATCTCTCGCGACAAAGCGCCCGTTATAAATATAAAATCACTCCGTTTCGACGCGATTCCGTCACGAGTCGCCCCACCACTTTTTATCGTTATCCTGCAACGATACTCGGATCTCCAGCGCGCGATAAACTAAATTCACGCGAGAAGTAGAAACGTTTGCTATGATTTTCTGGAAAGCTTGAGAGTTGGGTCGATCGTTATTCAGTTATTGCGGATAGAAGGTGTTCTCCGTTTAAAGAGAAATTAATATGTTAGAGCTTCAATTCGTGCTTCTGTAACTGATGTAAATTAAAAACCAACAGTCGCAAGGGAACCTCCCACATAATTAAGCGAAATGTTTCATCGAGTTTGATAGGAATTGCGCAGACCGTGGGTGTCTGGTTATCGGCCTTCGAAGCGAAACTTTTCCGGCCGGGGTAAATAAACCAGCCCGATCGTCCTCCATCGGCAACGCGCGCTCGCAGTTCAATCGGCTTTGACGGGGCTGCTCTGATTTTACAGGGAGGATAAGGGAATTCGTATGTATAAACGATGAAAGGATCGTGTGGCTTTCGAGCTCGATGGATTAGCGAGTCCCCGGGAATGCCGGCTAAATCGTGAAACAGCGAGGCGCGCGAATATGGAATGGCCGAAAATGTTACATAAGGGTTGTAACGCCATTAGGGCCGCCCGGCTTTTCCCTGCAACCGGGTGGAACTGCTGGGAACTGTTGGGTCACTGTTGGCGCAACCGAGGAATTGTTGGTCGTGAAACGGGCTTAATAAGTAACCCCGTGGCCCATGAATTCACCGTCCAGAGTAAAGCAGCCCGTTCCTTTCTTCTTTTTACAGGCGGGCAGAACGGCGTAACGGAAATTCGGTAGGGTCTGTTACGGTAACATTTGTTTCCTCCCTCTGGGTGGGCTTTGATTTCGGCTTTAGTGCACGCCCGAAAATCGTGGCCGATCGCTGGAAAAGCTGTTGAGTTGGAAACACTGCGCTGGGTTTTTATTCCACCCTTTCCCCGGGCGGGCGGAAGGGCGGGGAGGGGGGGGGGCTTGAATTATCGCGGAGGTGTTGACGGCTTGAATTCGATCAGCGAGACCTCGAAACATTTAACTTTTCCTCTGCACGTGGCTTTTCGCATTAAACCCTCTGTTTTACCCGATGTCGGGCGAGGCCAGTGAAATGCGTTTGAAAGGGGATGAATTTAATGGCGCCGGGTAAACGAAATATTAAGCTGAATGCTTCTGAACGCTGTGAGTATTTAGAATGTACTGAAACGAATTTTCACGCGGCTTTAAATATAAATTCTTGCGTGTGTCCGCTGGAGCGACGCTTAGCCCCCCGCTGATTAATCAGGGAACATTTAGAGAACGCGCCGGAATTAACGTGTCCTGCAAATTGCGCCGAGTAATTATCAAGCAATTACGAATGTTTTCTGCAGTTTACTGGCGGCGGTGGTTAATTCTTCCGCGCCGCGGTTCGGCGGTCTGCTGACCATTATCGCGTTCTTCCGCGAGCCCCGATAAGACGAAATGAAATTCCTCGCACCCCGCGAGGTCTTCGCGTTCCATTCCCTCTGCTCTCCACTCGCCCCTCACCCGTTCACCATTGACTGCGCCGAAGGAAGCTAAAAAATAGGAACTTTTTGGGGACCTCGGCGTGGGCCACTTTGAGAAATGAACTGAAACAAGGCCGGGCTTGACGGACAAACGTCAGAGAAAACAATCGTGCTCGGAGCTTCGTTACTTCTAGATAATGAAAGTTAGAAACGAGGTTCCGTCGGGTAACTTTGGTCCAGAAAATACACGAAAGATTCCGGAACGGATGACTGTCAGAGTGCTTCGGTTATCTTCGCTTTGTATGTTAAGGCGAAGCATGTGCGCGCGCGGGAAGCGCGGTCAAAGTCAAAAGTTGTAATTAGACGGCTAAGAACCGCAAGAAAAGCTGGCCCTCTAACTTCAACGCCGCGAAATTCACCTCTCTCCCTCTTTCTTCTCGAACTGCAAACTAATTTCATAAACTAAATTTACCACTGATTACGCTCCGCGTTTTGTACCAGAAATTACTCGACCCACATCTCATCCTTCGAAATCTTAATCGAGGACAGAAATACTGTGAACTAAATGGGGTGCGTTCTACAAATTTCCAGGAAACTCGTAATTGATCCAATCGGGCAGAGCACAAGCTTCTGGAAAACGCGACGTAAACTCTCCATCAGGCACAAAGCCTCGAGTTCCGATATTACCAGGCCCCGGTCACGCGAAGTTGCCCTTTGACAGCACGTCGTTTAGAGTCGAACAGTGGTCAGATTGTCGAAGTGTCGAATTTTAGGGGGTCTCGCGTCGAATTAACGGGGCGAAGCGCGAATATCGGGGCGCAGCCCGAAGCTGACGCGTGAAGTAGACCCGGCCGCGGAGAGGTATTTTACACGGGCACGTTTTATTTCCTCCCCAGGCGCGATGTTTTGGCGAATCGTTCGAGCTAATGCCGCCATTCCACGCGATATGCGCGAATGTCGTGGGTCTGACGCTCGTCAAAGTCTCACGGCTCTCCATATTCTGCGTGAACTCCAGCAATATGTCATACACCTGCGGTTGCCTCGGGGTTGTTCGCATCTACAACACGTATGAGCACTCATGAAGAGCATTAGTGGTAGATCGGTGCGATTAGAACGTAAGACGTGAGCAGAATAGTCGAAGAATGCGTTGTGTTCGACGCAGCGCGCTTCTCATCCTGCGAAGCTCGAACTTCTACTTTCCAATATAGCTGCTTCAGAAACACATACACGTATATTCATGAATTTTTGAGACAGAGATACGGTGGAATATAATAATATTCGAGTCTCCCATGCCACAGAGTTTGGTCGAAAGAAGTTCCCTCGAAAAAGTTCCAACAGCTTGACTGGAAGGATACTGTTTAAGCGAACGCCAAAGCGTTCCCCGAGATTCGCATCGCAATAAACGCACGAAAAATCGTATTACACCGTGGAACAGCAGGAATTTATCCCCGGACTCGTAAACGTGGATTTCCCTTCAGAGTAACGGATAAAATAAGACGGCTCGCGTTACGACGTTACTTTACGGTGCGTACACCTTAACGATGTTCTTGGCTTTGGGCGATGCAAATTCTTCTGCGCTCCGCCCTTAATTCCATTGTTCCTCGGGCTCGTTTATTCAGCGCTCCGTCCATCCTCGACTCCGTGAATTATACTGCTCCCCTTGCGTCTCGATTTCTTTTAACTTCCACGTACAAAATATTACACCGGACAAGGAAACAGAAATACCTACCCTCGATCCGATCGCCGCTGAGCATCCCTCGCTCAAGATTATGCCATTCCTCTCCCAGCGGGCGCGCCTAAGGGAAACGCAGCGGCGTCGAATTCTCATCCACGTCCGGCGAACTAGTCCAACTATTTCCTATCATCGTCGCAGGTTTTGCGGCCCCGCCGAGCCGGGTCCACTATTTTCTATCGGAGGCATTCCGGAGCCGCACTTGCCTCGTGGTAACGATAATTAAGCGCGAGATTACTCCTCTCGTGACCCCGAATTCGCTTGCCTCCGCCGTTTCACCCCCGTGGCCGCCAGCTAGATCACGGGACCCGATCGATAAGCCAGCCGTGATTCGGCGAAAGAGTCCGCCCGGTGGCTTACGATTGCGACGCTGTCGGTGGTGCCTTGCCAATTTCGGGGACGCGGTACAGATACCGCCGGGATATTGGAACACCGCTAATAAAGTGAGGAGACCCGTGCGCACGGCTCCGCTGCGGATACGTGCCTTTGCTTTTCGCTGGAAATTGCCGGGGGATTGGGACACGTATCGTAAGAATCGTTAGGTCTGGCTGTTTATTTGCGTGGGCTTGGTGGCCGGTTTACGATCGACCTGTGCGGTTCACGCATCGTACAGGGCGGCTTCTTAGGAGTTGCAGTTCCTTTATTCAATTTACGGTTGAGATGGCGTTCCTCCGACGCACGCGAGGAAGCCAGCGTCTATGAAAAAGGGAGCGAACTATCGAGTAATCGTTAAGGGCTTCCTTAATTATCGACCAACCACCGGGGCTAGTCGTAATTAATAAGGAACTACTGAAGATTCCCAGCGGCTCGGTCGCTTCTAATTCGCGGGAAACTGATAAGCAGCCAGCCCTCTAACGAATCGCTCATCTTTCGCGTTTAATTCGGGGCCTCGAGTGATTCGTCCGACGGTTTGTCAAGACATCTCCCCGGTTTTTATGGCTATTAATTACGGTGGCCAGCTTCTGTTCGCCAAGTTCCGTCGGCGGAGAACGTTTTAATCGCCCGTACGAAGCCCCGGACTGGGAATAATTAACGCTCCGGTCGCGGCGCGGTAAACTGCCTTCTCTCTTCCTTCTCCCGCCCCTCTCGTCTTTTCTATTTTTCCCTGCTCTCGAACCGCGGTAATAGCTCACTTTTCTGGGACCCCAGTAATCCAATTTGCCGCGGGAAACTTCAAACTGAAGATCCGTGTAAACGCCCGCCCGGGGCGACCGGCAAATTTACGAACCTAACTCGACTTAAGCGGCCCGTAAACGAGTACATAAGAAATTTACGCAACCCCAGGCGTACGGCGAGCGATGTTTGTGTGAACTTGCCCCGTAATGCAGCGGGTGATTGAAGGAACTCGGCCGGGACGCGTCCACCTTTCACGTGGATAAGATGGGGGATTATTAAAGCGACACGTTCCGCGGTTTACGTATTGAGGATCTCCATTTCCACGCGGAACTGCGCCTGTTTTATTTAAAGGGCAGAGCGAGCCGCGCGGGAAGAACGTATCCCGATGGAATAACAAATTCAAAACGACTTTATCTTGCCGGGGGAATAACGCGGCTGTCGTAGGGCTCTGTAAACGCGAAGAAAGCGGCACAGTGATGTCGGACGCCTGCAACACAGAGCAGGAAAGGCGGCTTTTTTATTCCTCTCCAACGGAACAAGGGGGAATAATCCGATTCGCGTCAGATCTCTCTGGTTTCGCGAATTTTCATGCACGTTCCCGGGGAAACATTGTTTCCCGTCGTTAGCCGCGCTGCCGAGCTCCTTTCACCAATTGCCGGCTGTTTTTCAGGGTAACATGAACGCGCGATACCCGGCTATATACATTCACTCGTGCGCTTTAGCGCATGTATCGTTAACGGGGAGCCGTACGACTTTATGCCTCTCTGTTATTCTCGCTTTGGACTCGTCGAGCCGCCGAAAAACCACGGAACAGGAATGTCACGCTTTTGGAAACAGCTGCGGCTGACGTTTCGATAGACAAGATCGATCTGTTGCTCTGTAAAATTCTGAATTCTATTCCTCATGAGCGAGCCACCGAAGGATTCTGAGTATTCAGAGTCTACGTTTGTTAGGACACGTTGCTTCGTCAGCTTGAAGCTTTAAATTCCAAAATGGTCAGAAAATATGTGGGGTCTCCGGGTTGAACCTCTTAAAAAATCTCGGATAGACACTGTCAGGGTGCATCAGGGTCAATGTATGCACGCACTGATTTGATTAGTTAAAGTATTCGCATACTTTTTAACTAAACTGCAGAAATATTCGTTAGTTTAAATAGATCAAGAACGATTGGTTCAAAATATACAAATGAGATTCTATAAGAACAACGAGGACTTGAAAGTGTTCCAGGAGAAACTAGAAATTGGGGTTATGCGGCGCGTGCAAAGAGTAGCTACGCTCTCCACCAATCAGAAGGGGATCGCGAAAATCACGGATCACTGTGAAAAATCAACGTGATTGGAGACGAACGTGATCGGATCACTCGTGATTCACAAATCACGGTTCCAACTAACACTAAATTCATCGCACGTGGCTTGAAGCCTGTACACGTGGCTGGCCAAGCACTCAAGTCGCAGGAATCTATAATTAACGGAGGATCGCACGGTCTCCGGGTTCCTCGAGTGCGTCTTCGATGGATGCGCCGGATGCACTCGAGAGTCCAGCGTAGGGGGAAGCGAGCGTGTGCTCCAACGCTCGAGAGGGGGGAGGGGGAGCGATCTTGTGCATGGCTTTCGTTGCAGCGGAAACTTTCCCAGTAAGTTAAAAGATAAAGGCAAACGGTATCGCGGGTATCTGGCACGGTGCGCGTGCCACCGACCCATCTGGGAAACTTTTCTGATTTTCCGGCTGCCGCGCGTCACGTGGACCCTGGGCCAAGCGAACTTTCCACCCCGGACCGCCGTGGGGGATACCGGTGTTGCCGTTATTATCGGTCAAGTCGATCGTAAACGCCCCGAAACGCACGATACGATCCGCCGTTGCGACCAGCGAAATTGCGGCAGAGATCTGCTGGAGAGTAACAGCGAGGAAGAGGCTTCTGTCCGGGGATCATTGGGCGGTGGGTTTATTCCTCTCGGAAACTACACCGTCTATTGCGCGGCATAGAGGGTAAAGGAAGTATAACAGTTTGAAAGTTCTGCTGGTTTAACGCGCCCTGCTATCCGGGGGTGTTTTGAGGAGCAGCGAATCGTGGGATGAATTCGGAGGAATGCTATGAAGCAGAATAGCTAGCTTCCTCTATATGAGTTTTATCAAGCAGTTTAGCTTGCGAAATCCGGTCGCCCGAGAAGCCCGTTCAAAATCCGATTTCTTTGTTAACGAGCATTATCAAATATCCGAAACGAGGCGCAACAGAGGATCCGAAAGGATAACCGGCAAAAGTTTGACTAGCAACGCGTCACTCGGCAAATTTATCGCTCTCACTTTTCGCCGGTGGTCTTTTTTCCTCCGAAAACACGCACCGCCGACGGGGAAATATTTTTCCAACGGAGGGGCATTTTTTTTTTCGTCGCCGCTGCTGCACGGGGGATCGGTGAATAAAAGCGCCGAAAATATCGTCCGCGATATGTGGAAATTCTCCCCGGTGTCCCAGAGAACGATCGACTCGGTTTCCCTGGAAAATTTTGCGCGGCTGTTTGGTTAAAGGGTTAGCGTATTTCACGCTGCCTTCTCTGTTCTACCACGCATCCCTCTCCCCCACTCGTCGACTTCCACGTCTTTTCGCCAGCCCTCGACGACGGGAAAAGTCTGGCTTGATTATCGGTTTGCTATAAAAATACACGCGGCGCATTCGTGCGGCGAACGACGCCGCAATTAAAGTAATAATGGGAAAGTATATTCCGTGGAATTTTGCGTAAGAACGTTGCGCCAAGCCAGCCACGGTGGATTAACGCGGGGAGCAGAAATTTCGCGCGTGTCTGGCATGCAAATTTCACCGTGGAGACACGATTACGTTGTATTGACGGCTTCAAACGCGTTTATGGCTGCTGAAGATAGAACGCGCCCAGCTTTGACGATCCCAGGGAATTCGGCGCGAAGATGGAACGCACGAGTTACGTATGTATGTTTGTGGAACAGCGGATTATGCGCTTTGGCTGCTTGTCTGGGACTGGCTGAGTTGTTGCAAAAATTCGGATAACTTTTAGATTAATCCTGTTTGGGAGAGCAATCCTTTCTCAGATTATATTCAGTGCGCCGTTCGATTCTGTATCATCCAGTATCATCAGGCTAGATCGAAAGGTGTGCCAATGATAGCTCTACTCGCAAACGGTAAATCCTCTCGTACGACACCTCCTGGAAACTCTGCTATCGTTGGTTACCGGGTCCACGGCGATATCTATCCGGGCCAAATCGAATCTAAGCCGTTGTTCAGTTCTGATCGCGTGAAATGGTATTAAGGCACCGGGGCAAACGTACTTAATGCTCTTAGCCGTGGCAGCTGTGAGATAGAGTAAGAATTTTCTGGGTACTCGTGGTTGGACGTTGCGAGAAATGAACCAAGATTAATAAACCAAGCAGAAATAAAGGGTAAGGAAAAAATGGGAATATCCATTTTCGTGACATTGCGATTTATAGTACATTTTGTTGGTGGCAGCTTGGGCCAGAGTTGGGCAAAATTTAATCTAATTAGAAATTACAAATTACGATTAAAATATAATTGTGTAATTGGTTACACATTATTTTCTGTAATCGATAATTTACACAGTAGACCACAATTTTGTCAGCTACCTAAATTAACGATTGCAGAAAATTTTAATCACAAATTGTAATTCGTAATCAGATTACATTTCTCCCAATTCTGACTGAGACTACAGAACTATGAATCGTAAAGTGTTACAAAGTTCAGATACCCCCGTAAGAAAACATTAATGATTTAGTAAACTGGTTAAAAGCAGGAAATTTCCACTCTGCACAATAACAGAATACAGAATGTCCCCACTGTTTGCCAAAAGGTAAGCTTCTATCGTGAAGGTAAAACAAGATTTTAATACGCAAATTATATAGGAAAATTAAGTTCATCGAACCTTGTTTCTTTACTGATGGATTAAAGTATTAAAACATAATTTTCTCGGTAACGCTGTTTTGTGACATTCCCTGTTTATCCCCTTACCCTTCAAACACGCAATCCGGATGCAAACGTGAAGACACAGCCACCCTTCCCTACAAACCTACCCCGCAACAACGGAGCCTCCATATTCGAAAGCTTGAAAACCAGCTTCCATTCAGCACTCTGCAAACCCCAACAGCCCAAACCCGCCCCCGCGCCTGCACACCATAAACCAGGCCCTCTGCGCCCCTCTCGATCAATCTTCCCCGAGCAACAGAGGAGCCCGACGTTCCCTTCAGCCCTCAGTCAAGTATCCTCCTCATTCGTGCCGCGGTAGGTGCCGTAATGGGCGTAATAATAAAAAATACGCGCCAGCGGGGCGGACTGAATGTTGCCCGATACCAGCGACGCTCACGTTTTAATAGCCGTCGCGCGCGGCTAACGATCATCGGGAAAGGAAAAAAAGTGGGGAAAAACGGGGAAACACACCTCTTCCCGCGTGGACGTGGCCGACTAGAGCGGAGGGGTGGTCGACGGGGGGGGGGGGTGTCCGGGGCTCGAGGCAATTCGTTTTATCGCGACGGTTTAAAGCTGCCAGCGGTAATAACTTAAGCAGTTGGATTACGGCTCGCACGCGGCCGATCGCGAGGAGGAGAGGCCACTTCCGGGACACCCGGTAGCTCGCGCGTCTGGCTCACGTTCCGATAAGACTCTAATTAAGGAGACTTATTGGGGGTCGCCTGCGACCATCGCCAGGTCGAATGCCTACGATTCTCCCCGTCTGCCTCGGAGCTGATTTGGCGATTCCCTATTCCGCCCAGGGGCCTTGCATACATCTGCCCGCCGGAGGGGCTGCTTCTTCTCCCGAGCAACGGATGCCTGCCCGTCCGAGGTGCATCGATCTCTTAAAGGGACGTTGACGGCGTGACTTACGCGGAACGAGTGTGATTGCACTTCCACGGGAGATTCATTTGATCCCGTGCAATCGATTCGAGGGCCGGGCCTGCAGTTCGTGGAACGCTTTAGGGATCGCTGCCCTGAATACCCGCTCGGTTCCTTCGAGCTCCTTGTGACTTTGTGTACTTTATAGGGAACAGCTTCCGCCTACGCGCAGAGAGAAAAGCTTTCATCCCGCGTTACAAACTTTGCGCCCCGATAAAGTATTTCCTTGCGCAATCGGGGTGCCATTATTCTTCTACGGCGACAGTTACGCGGGGCATCTCTCGTTTGGATATCCACGCGCGTTATCGAGAGCACTAAATTCCCCGCGAAACACCGGATGATCGCGCTAAATATTAGACGAGATAGGTAACGAGGTCACTCGACTATTGGCTCGTTCCTAAAGTTAGGCGATCGGCCTGACGCGGCAGAGGGGGTGGAACAGCGTCGCGAGGGTAGGGGCGCGAGCCAGGAGCCGTCTGAGCGGAAACGGGCGCAGATAAAGGGGTATCAAGGCGACGGCGACGAACAGGAAGCCCTCCTCGGGCGAAAAATATTAAAGAACACAGAGGAAGGCTTGGCAATACGACATGTACCTAGAGCCGGGACTACCCTCGCTTTAACATTCCGCAGACGTCACTTCGTCGTTCCAAGGTACCGAGCCGTAGTAAACGGCTAAGCCGGCGAACCCTCCCCCCGTTGCATTCACGGGGATCCCTCTGTCGGGCTCGCACGCGTCGCGGAAATCGGCACGCAGCGCGACACCCGGGCGCATAGCCGCGAAGGGGTGAACGCATTCGGATTATTCTCGAGGAATTTCACTTAAAACTTTGGCCGGCACGGTGCTGGAGGAGGCCTCCTTTCAAGCAGCTCTCGGGGCGGCCGGTTCGACGGATTGAGAGAATTAGGAGGACTGGAAGGGTAGGAAGACCTGTCCCGACAACAGGGGAACGCTTTAAGTGTTGAACGAACTCTGGGTACACGGGAACCGGGCGAGGATGCCTCATTGATGAATTAATCGAGTGCAGGGTGGCCGATTCCAGCCTCTTAGTTTGTTAGATTACTGCTTCGAGTGATTAGCATCGCTTATTCAGTGGGGGTGGGTTAAGGGTTGTCTGCCAGGGGTCTCCGAGATGTTCTGACTTTGTAATTCTACGGTGCAATTTTTGGTTCCCTCTTTGTCCTCTTCCGTCCTTGTATCCCTGACGCTTCCAGGACGGCTGAGGTTCTGCTTCGCAACCCCTTCAACCACCCTTCACCCTTTCTGCCCTGTGTGCATATTCATAACACCGGGGCCGTTTTGCCCGGTGAATAATATCGATTTATCGATGGAATATCTTGGAGCATTTAGTCTGCAACGAACATTATTGACCGTGCTTCGTACCCTTTGAAATTCTGCAGGTGTAGCCGGGCGCGGTGGCGCGTTTTAATTTCAATTTCGAATCGGAATTCCGTCCGTCGATACTCCGCCCTTTTGTACCGTGAACGAAATATCGCTGGACAGAAAAGTAAGTGGATAGCGTTATAAGTGTATATTAAACGGACCGATGTACCCTGATGATTGCCAGTTCGTGAACTAATTTCGCGAATACATTCCACGCGCTGTGAACGAAAATTTCGGTGGAAAGGTTCGACGTTGCAAAGTTTCATCCGATCGAACGGTTTAGATATGGGAGAGGATCGAAGCTCCCGCTGGCCTCCACGAGAATCCATTCGCCGTCGCAACACTAGACGATAAAACACCCGCGCGGATCTGCAGTGCAAATTGAAACACAAAAGAGGATTCGCTGCTACGGCGACCCCGACGCCGGGGCTCGCGCGAGGAATCGTCGAATCCCCTCGGTATCGAACATTTAAGAAACACTTTGCCTCCTGTTTGCCCGTTTCCTTCGTCTAGCCACTGAATTTCCTGCGATTCCACGACACTCTTCCAGGGATGCGTGTCGCTGACGCGAAAGCTACTTTACGCGACACTGATTCAGCTGTCGGTCGTGTTTTTAGATTCGACGTTAAGAAAAAAGCACGAATGAATTTCTAAAGCTCCCTTGAAATCTGTTATAACCGATGGTAATATTTGTCAGCGCAGTATTCAGATTTCTAGACACCCCACAGCGTTTCCATCAACTTGGATTACGTTCAGATGAATTTAACAGGGAATCCCCTTTTCTTGAATGATTGAACCGCGAATCGGGAGACTTGCTTTTCCCAACCTTCGCCAAAATATTCGTAGCGCAGCAGCTTTGAAAGTACGCTCGGTTTGCCAGCCGATCGTTCCTAGCCGGGCTAAACCGATTCGAGACGCTTCGGGCCAGCGGTAGTCGGTCTTTGAGAGCGGAATTTTTGGCTGCCGCAGAACAGCCGTGGAATTTTATGCCCGAATATTCCGATAATAGTTGCAGGGCGAATATTACGAGCGGGCAGGATTCTAGTGGTTTCCGCGGAATCGTGGCATTTTGCAAAAGGGAGATTGAACCGTCGAATGGCTGAGGGAGGGCGGAGGAAATTAATATATTGCATTAGTTCGATGTGACGTGTATTATCGAGGAATTCGGCCGAGTCGGGGCTAGAAAATGAAGTCCTTTTTGCGGCAGAATGTTGCGCGCAGAATGTTTGTTTGGCTTTGTTAGCGCCGCCGAACGTTTCAACACGCCGGCCCGCTCGCGATATTGATATTTGCGTCTGGTCGGTGCTTGTCAAGCTTCTCTCGAAATTCAATTATACACGATCGAGCAGCTGTATTAAGAACGAGGTAGAAATAGATGGGTGGAAGGATTAGCTATAGAATAGGCAGGTATAAGAAATTCATCTACCCGTTTCACGATGGGATGACTCTTGCAAGCCACGGCTCCGTGAATCCTCGCAGCCCCGACATTAAAGAAGCACTAGCTCTCAGATCGACGGGATCTGTGCACCGAAAATATCCCCGAAGCACTTGGCTCTCCTTAGGGGCGGTGATTTCCATCGGTATCTGGCTAAACGGTAGCAATCGGAAGAGGAATTTCCTCGTTGCAAGCTCGCTAACAGTTTCCAGGAGCCTCGTGGCTGCCACGCCTACGTCTGAGCTCGACTCGGTGCTTGTCTCCTTCTATCTCTTCCCTCGGTTCCAGCAAATGTTGCCGATAAATCGTTGCTTTCGCTTCTTGCCAATGTGCTGGCGAGGCAACCTGTTCCAGCATTAACGGAGTCTCTTTGCACGCTGCGGGGCGGGAGTTTGTTTTCAGCTCTTTGGGTGTTAATACTGGATGAGCTATCCGGGTATAAGTTTGGTAATGATGACAGAAACATGGGTCCGCTTTGTTCGGTCCTCCTTCCATCTTTCAGTCGACCAGGTAATTGACCACGAGCCGAGGTTGACGGTCAAGGGTGCGGATATTCTCATGAATATGGATATTCGAAATGGCTGACAAATGTAACAGTGGGACTGGGCTTCCACCCAACGCGCTGTGGCTCTGACCGAAAGTCAGAGTGCTCTTACAAAGGAACAAGGCTTACACCTGGACGCTCCGTACCCTGAACCTGAGTCTTGGAAGCTTCGGAGATCCTTTTCAGGCATCTATTATTCGGAACTGCGCATCGCGGACAACGTTGCCACAATTGGGAGATACTTGGATAGGTACTTCTAGACTCAACAATCATATTTCTTCAGAAACGATTTGGAATAGTACTGTCCCCTTTGAAGAGTTTCTTCCCAAGGTCTTTGAAATTTATAAAGGTCTACAGTCTCAGCTTTCTTTCTTCGTAGAATTTCAAAATCCGACACTTAAGCTCGATACCTTTCACTTCCTGTTCCGCTCAATTCGAAATTGAACAGTATCAGGTGTTCTCCCGGTGTTCCGTGTCTACCATCGGTTTACCAGTGTTTTTTCGTCGCTTTTGGCACAGTGTCACTTTGCTCCATCAACCTCGATTTGCGTCACGTGTCGACAGGAAATCGACGAACCTCCGAGCCGCAGACAGATGCGTATCGCGCGTTAATTGAAAGGGTGGAAGCGGTGGCTTCGGTGGGATCAGTTCGTACGCTGCGTGCTCGATAATCGTAGTAGATTGCTCGATAAAAAATTAAAGTCACCGGTCCATTTCACGAGCCAGCGATTTCCAGTGAATCCTTCTTTCTACTTTATTTTGATCCGAAGTTAACATTAGCCACAGCGAATTTCATAAACTATTTCATTACACAGATTGTTGAGCGATTTGCGAGTGACTTTATTCTCACGCTTCCAAGTAGAAACACTGTCGAATAAAATCGTGTTAAGAATTTGAGGTTATCCAATGCGTTTAGCTACGTCCCGAGGAAATGGTAATCGCGATGGGCGCGCGAGAAAAGCGCTCGGAGCTTCGCGCGTTACTGTTTCACGCTCCCCTTCTCGCCACGGTGTCGGCGCGTGGAAATTCGTAGGGAAATATCGCGGCCGGGGAAAAAACAGCTTGGCTCGCTGACGATTCTGTTAAATGGGCCGCCTTCTGTAACGAATGACGACGCGTGGGTATTTTATTTTCACGCTCGCGGTCCGTTTCGCAGAGCCGGCGAACCACGGCTATTCGACGCAAATTTTCAATTATAAAAAATACAGCAGGGAAAGAGGGAAACACGCGCGTTCCCTTCCGCGGCGGGTGGAAGCAAAAACGTGTATCGATAAGCTTACCCTGTTGCCAATATACCTTGTCGAGCTAACAAGTATTGCAAGGGGATTCGAGTAGCACGTTGATTGCACAAGGGTGCGTTCAGGGTGCTCGTTATTTAAATTCGATTCTCGGTAATACAATCACTCAAGGTACTCGATTTATTTTCAAGCCCTCTCCTACCGTTCCTCCTCAAATTCTACAATCTTCAGAAGAGGAACGCGTCCGCAGAGACCGCGTTTCCCTTCCCATAAATTCTGGGTGCTGCCCCCAGCGGTTTCGCGGCTGCAGAAGCTCGCTTGCGCATCTCGACGATCGTAAAGGCAGGATGACCGTGAGGGAGGACACGCAGCCACGCGCGACGAGGCGACGCCAGGCGTCGGTGGTGGGCGCCAGTTGAAAAATAAAGGCAAACGAGAGAGAGCGCGCGCGCTCATGGCCGTCTCTCGCGCGGCATTATGCGAGCTTCCACTTGAGGGGATAATTTTTCAAAGGGACTTCGCGAGGTGTCCCTTTTCGGCTCGTCTTCGTCCCGCGAGGCTGCGGGAGGGCTTGGGGAGGGGAAAAAAGACGAGGCAGGTGAAAGGCCGACTGCGTCTCACCAACACCTGGCCACGTGTCCGTGAGCGTCGCCTCTACCTTCGTCCCCCGCGCCTTTCGTTTACCTTTTTCACGGCCTTTACGTCCCGCTACCTCGGCTCTTCTCTTTTTTTTTCTCTCTCTCTCTCTCCCCCTGTCTTTCCTTTTTCCCGCTCGCGGCAAGATTTTTCTGGGCCGATGAAGCATAGCCTGATCCACTCAGCTCCTCTGGAGACGACAGGGGGATTCGAGGGGGATGGGAAAGCAGCACGTCCGCGCCCGTTACGCCCGATAACCCTTGCCCGGATGCTCAGGCTCGGACACTTGTGGCCTGGGAGTATTCTTCTTGAGGCCTGCAACCTGCAATAGAAAATACTCGATCGTGAAAGCAGTGCTGTTTGCTCGGCGGCTTCGCGTATCTACGTGTTACGATATCACTTTGTTCTCTGTAATCTTTCCTACGCGATCTTAACACGAAACGTTGACCCTTCTGTTGCAGACCCAGCGCGGAGCCAGCATGAGGCAATCACCGTGGATCTCCGTCCTCCTCCAATGCCTTCTCTTCGGCACGCTGCTCACCGCCAGCCTGTCAGCCTCGACGCGTTCACGCGGGAAGAAGAAGGTCGCTAAAGAGACGAAGGAGACGAACATTTGCGACATCGAGGGCCAACAGGCGCCTATCTATTGCTACTGCGACAACAACGTTATCAGGAACGCGACAGACGCCAACTGCCTGGTCCTTAGCCCGTTCAATCTGAACGATCCCACGTGGAACTACTTCAGCTCTCAGCTCTACCTGGAGAAGCTGACGTTCAAAGTGAAGGCCGTGGACAGCTTGCAGTACGTACCCACGCAGGTGCTCAGGCAGCTGAAGAATCTGCAGAAGGTGACGCTGCAGTACGCGAAGATCGTCGAGCTTGCCGAGTACGCGTTCGCCAACCTGTCTACCATCGCCGAGATCAATCTCAGCAGAAACTTCATCAGCGTGCTCAGGATGCACGCGTTCGAGAACATGAAGAACCTGTCCGTCATCAATCTCGACGAGAATCGAATCACCGAAATTAACAGGTAGGCTGGCGTGATTTTATCTCCGTGGAATGGTAGCTGGGCAAATGTTTATACCCGCGTTTCATACGTTGCTCCTGTAACACATATTACTGATCAAACGAGCGCGCGTAATTGCGCGTGCACCGTTAGGAGGAAGTCAAACACGGCCTCAAAGGATCCACGGGTTTTGACGAGTGTTCCCGGATGTATTTGGTTTCAGTTAATTGCTATGAATGGCCAAACACTGCCGACCAATTAAAAATTGCTAATCAACAGCTCCACTTTTACGGCTGTTGTTTTTGGGCCACTTTATGCTTTTAATTATCAGCTCGAGTAGAAAATTCGATGCTGCTTCCGTGATTCTGCCACTGGAGCTTCTTTTATGCACGTTAAACGTGTGCGAGTAAAAATGTGGGAAGACTATATAGAATCAAAGAATCTTTCACTAAAAGTTGAAGAAGATCGATCTGAAATTCTCTAATTTCCCCTAATTCGTTACTGTCATAATTATTTATTTTCAAATCGAATTTGTCACTCAATCAGAGTGAAGTTGAAATTGTTGTACGATCAGAAATAATCGATAGTGAGACGAACTCCGATTCCTCTGATTTCTCGTGTGCCCATGAGTTTCGAGTCTAATAGTGTCCCAGCGATAGGGACGCGCGCATCCAGACGCCACCCTTCATAATTCCGAATGATTCGTTCAATTATGTCTCGTTGCGACGGCAGCCGCGGCACCAGCAAATTGAAAACGTCTTCGGGGCGCATAGCGGGCGTTTTACGAGGAATACTGGTGAGATAAATTACCGAGGAATTTCTCGAGTTCGCGACGGCTCGGGGAATTCGCGGCGCGAGGCCGTTTCGGAGAATCGGCGGGCTTCCTTCGCGATCGACTAGACGCCTCGACGGCTAAATGTCGGAACTAGAGGCGCTGGAATCCGGATAAACGGGCACTCCGCTGCTCTATTAATAATTGATCGACCATTTAGCGGCCGAAGGTTGGAGCACAGTGGGCCACGGATATCTGTATCCAAACTCAGGAAATATAATCGATTAGAATATAAAACGTGTTTATGTATCAGCTGACATCCCGCAGATCATTTACCTTCCAATTAAAAGAACCTTTAAATCTTCAACGAAAGAATATCCTTCCTAGAGGCGTTCAATGAATGCTTGGCTGATTAGCGAGGCTCCCAAGATTATATATTTCAGTAGGGCTCGAAATATATCGCGCGGAGTAACCCGTTTCATCTCGGAAACTGGGGAGCTGGAGCATACCGGGGTGCATAATAGTCCAACTAGGTATCATTGCTTTGGCAAAAGCGGCTCGCGGGGCCACTTGCACGCCAAAATCCGAACACAGAAGCGACAACGGCGCCGATTCAATTTGCCGTACAAGTACGTCGAACTTCCCCGGCGCCATTAACACGGTCATAAAGCTCGCCCCCCCACCTCCCAACCCTAGAATGTCTTCGATGAAGCCCGTATGGCCCCAGTGTCTCTCGTCTGCCGCTATCGTAACCTCCTTCGCTCAATTTCCCTGCATTCCATTCGCAGGGACACTTTCGTCAACCTGCCCTCGATGAAGATCCTGCTTCTGAACCGGAACAACATCAGCACCCTGCACGACAAGGCGTTCAAGCACCTGACGTCCTTGGAGGAGCTCGAGGTGTTCGATAATCAGATCAAGGTGATCACCGGCGACAGTTTCCACGGCCTGAGGAACCTGGTCAGGCTGGACCTCCGCAATAACTTGATCGCAATGATCGGGGACAAGACGTTCATCGAGATGCCGTCGCTGAGGGAGCTGGAACTCGACCAGAACGAGATCAGGTACATCTCGGAGAAGGCGCTGAACGGCATGAGGAACCTGAGGAAGCTACGGCTCAGCGAGAACAAGCTGATCAACCTGGAGCCGGACTTCCTGGCCGGTGCGCCGGGCGTGTACTTCTTGGACCTCAGGGACAACCAGCTGAAGACCATGACCTTTGATAACATCAAGCCCATCGTCACCAACTTGTACAACAGCACCAGCCACTTCTTCCTGAACGGTGAGTCCAGCTGATGCATGATTCTTTATTGAGAAATACCTGTGGAAGGGCTGTGTGTACTTGTATTCTGAAGAGTACTCGAGGTTCCTTCTAGTTTAATCGATGGCAATCAATTCAAGTAGCATACAGAGGGGGGCCAAATTATTATACTCGAAACATTTTCGCCAATGTTTGGGATCATTTTAAAGGGGATTTAAAACGATTAAAAAGAAATCTTAAATTGACAACTGAAGACTCTGAAAGGACACTTTCTTAGCTTTCCAAGACACTCATGAAAATTTGTCTACGATTATGAGTTCGCAAGTTATTGCTGTTCAAAGTGAAAAGTACCTTTTTTGCTTAGATCGCAGATAACTTGGTCGACAACAATCATACAACAAAACAAAAAAAGACGAAATTAAAGAGAAATGTTTGCTCTATAAGAGCCCTTCGTTGATTCTTCTCTGATTTTTCGCAGAGATCCAGCCATCCCATCGCTTAAACTTACAAAATCTCAAACCTTTTTGCTTGAGTATAATAATTTGGTCACCAAATTTAAGTATATTACGGTAAGACTGGCGAGTCTGTGAAGCAGGATTATTCCAGTCGCATCTCTACAAAGCTTGTAGAATTGCCATTCAATTTTACGAGACCGAAATTCAATCAAGTCCATCGAAAACTTTCGGCGAGACACTCATAAAGATTTTACATGAACCGCGATTCCACGCTTTACTGGCTAATATACCTACAAAGTCACCTGCTCGAGATTAAGATTCATCGCGGTCATAATGAACTTTCTTTTTTAACTGTCGCTTAATAGATAATTTTCTAACAGCCCCGTAATGGCCGTCATTAAAGTGTATCCCCGTGAATATCTGAAATCTCGACGGTGAACTCACCGCGGCCGGTAATTGCTCTCAAGTGAGGGATCAGACGTTGTTATCGTGCCGCGGAATCTTTAATTTCGCTCGTTAAGCTGCGATGCGTGCCAATTTCGCGGTCGTTTAAGGGCGGCGGAACAGCCCGGCGATACTCGTGCAAGGGTTGCTTCCTCGCCCCCGCTCCGATTATCTTCGCCCCCTTGCCCTTAAACCTATTTACAGAGGAATGTTTCTGAAATATCTCGGCCGAGCCCTGACAGGGGATCCTGCCAGGTTACATCGACGCGAATATTTACAAATATAGATCAACAAGTGCATTCCTGCGTGGTTATAGCCGCGCGAAATTCAGCCTCGCTGATAATGTTGCAAGCGGGCTTCTCCGGGGGATGAAGCAAGTTTTGGGACGTCATTAAACTCGTCGGGAAGTTCGCCGCGTTCTGAACGTTGCGAGTTATCGCCGGGCAAGCCTCTTCGACTGCAGAAACGGTCTGTTTGCAAGTGGTTTTCGATAAAGTGATCCATTCGCGGGATCCTCGAGTGCTTGGGTAAAGTGACCACGAGAATCCTCGCGGCCTGATTACCTCGGAGCTGCGATCGACCAGCTATGAAATATCTTCCGTCGCGCGTACTCGAAGCCTTAAAAAAACGATCTTGCTCTATGGGAGCCGAGCGTATCCCGGTTCCTTAGTTTGAAATGTAAATAATCCCGGGCACGATATTTCCATCCAGCCCGGTGTTTCCGATACAGGAACGTTGCCTTGTCTCTCCCAGCCTTCCATCCATCCTGGAATTACCATAGACCGACAAAAAAGCCTCGCTTCCCGACTCCTCTGCCCGTTGTTAGATAGGTTATATTGAGAACGTACTGCTGGGGGATTGCGCGAACTCGAGTGCGTCTGTGTTAACGGTCACTGATGAACATTGGGAGCTTTAGTGGTAGACCTTGGTTAGGTTGGAAAAAGTCTTTAGACTGAACCTCGCCTTTGTTAATTGTCTTGTTCTTCTTTCTTTTCTATTATATTTCTTCGTGCAATAAAGACGCTTAAGGGGTCTCCCTACCTTGACGGACGAAGAGTGATGCGAAATTTGTGAATTTTTTAAAACAAAACTATTAAATATATTTACTTCCAGCTTCGTGGTTTTATTTCTCAAGCTTCAGAGAATATGAGAAAAAATTGTATGCAGAAATAGTGGTTATATCCGGAGTTATAGGGCTTCAAATAGACCGCCTTACAAAAATCGTATGCGCCTGGTTAGCATAAAATCAGCCGTTGTAAAAACTCGCCGGTTATTTAAGTCGCGAAAGTCAAATTTCGCAAAAACCTACTTAGTTTTAGTAACAACAAGAATGGGACATCTACGGAAGATATATACCAAGTCTGAAGTAAATCGGGTGATTCATTTTTGAGATACCATGCTAACCAATTCGAAAAACATCGTTTTGAGAAAAACGCGTTTAAAGTTTTAGGTACCGTGTTTTTAACTAATTTTTTTTTAAATGTTGCCTAAATATGTGCAAATATAGGCATAAAGTTTTCAATTAATACAATTTGAGGGTTTCTCTTAAAAGAATTCTCAAATATCGCGCTCCTTTTCAGGCCGTCAAAGTAGGGAGACCCCTTAATAATAATAATCTTTGAGAACGATTTGTCGTTGAGATTTACCGTTAAAAGTACGATATTACAGAGCAAAGAATACCCCTCTACGGAGTATCCCAGTAGAAAATATCCCCAGAATATTCTGTGTAACCGCTGAATATTTCTAAGCAACTAGACCACTGCGATTCCTGCTGCGATATTAGTCGCGCGAACACGATCTTTCTCAGTAGTCCGACTGGCAACTATTACACTTACACGGCCGTCTTTCGAGAAGCGCTGGGCCAACTGTGGCCCGCCTCGAATTAGCCCTTGCCGTGCTGGTCGTTCGTCAAACTTTTAGTTGGCGAAACTTGCGCTCCTGACCCCGACAATCAGGAGTAGCAAGCGCCAGGCGTCGGGGCGCCCCTCGAACGATTGTGTATGGCTTTCCCTTAGCGACACCAACCGGCTAATGGAATCTGACGGGCTGAGCTCGTCAAAAAGTTGATCAACTTCTCGCGCCGGACCGTGTCCAGGCGCCCGACGGTTTTCCAGCTAGACATCTCCGAACGCGGGAGTTTAATAAGGAAACTGACGAACAGGACGTAACGTCCCGTTCAGTTCTCCCCGTCGGGCTCTTTCTGGGTCGTTTGCCGCTTTTTCGTTCCGCCCAGGTCGACGACCCGAGGCCTGGTGCCTCGCTCGCTGGCGCTGGGAGATTCCGCCAGATAAAGCGAGACGATTTTCTTGGGGGACCTCTGGTAAGGAGGATCGTAGCTTTTCGGTTATTCGCGGTGGATGCTGATAGGGTGTGGCGATACTTTGAGAGGGCTCGATGTCTCAGACCGAGTGTTTCTTCGGTTAAATTGATTTTGATACCGTTGTCAATGGAAGTTAGCTCTGTGCCCGTTTGAAGTCAAAGGGCTTGTCCGTCGAATTTCCATGCGAGCTCCGCGGGGTGTTTTTGTATTAATCGCTCCAGCATTATTGCCACGAATAGCAATGATAATTGGGATGTATTATTGATAATATACCTGGACGGTAATGGTAATGTTTTTAATTAATGTTTAATCAGCAGCCATGGTGAACAATCATTTCAATAAAACCCTGTCGAGAGGAATTGGTTTAAATAACATTCGTACGTAGCCACCCCGATATCGACAATACAGGGATTATCAATTAATGTAATTTATTGAAATTATATCTGGTATCGTCGCGTATGGAATCATTCGAGGAATCGTTTCGAATATCCAATCAGAATGCCAGGAGTAGCTTTATTTCAAGATTCAGTGTACTGATTGCAGTCTGCTGAAATTAAATTTTCATAGGGTAATCAAAACGAGTGGCATTAAATATGGAAATACACGAGAAATTACATATTTTAAGCTTGAACTCGTTAACCAAATAGTCCCCACCAGCCATCTTACCCGATCAGATTTTATATCTTTATTAGCACAATTTAGGAAACGAAAGCTCTTGGAAACTCAGGGAAAAGATAGAAAACCCAGAAAATATTTTCACTCGTCAAATTGTCCAGAACCACGTCTAATTTTTCTCTCCCTTCGCGTTCTTTTCTCGCCCATTCTCGGACGCTTATCCCCCATCAATTTGTCAGTCCCTTCGCTCACACTGCCAAACACTCGATCGCATTAGGTGGCGAATATATCCGTCGTAAGATACTCGAGCGGAATATCCAGCGAACGGTCAGATATCGAGGAAAAGTTCGATAACAAGCCACTATCGGTGCATCGATTTCTCGTGCCGCTGCTCCCTCCGTTCCGATGGCATACATTTATTTCCTCCACGGTTCCCATCGTTGAAAAGCTTTCCCAGCAACCCTGAGAAGAGAAGCCCCCGTTGTCCGTGCCGCTGTTTCTTCTCGAGAGAGAGAGAGAAAAAAAAGAAGAATCCCCGTTTACCTGCAAGCTGCATTCTGTTTTCATCATTCGCTCGCGTTTCCAGTCGAGCTCGACGATCCGTTTTTCGCCTCAATTAAACCCTCAAATTTGCAATTTCGCCGTGGTCTCACTCCCCGGGGGACGAACAGAAAAAAAAACGACCGAATAATAGGAGGCACCGCGTTCCAACCACTCACCTAGGAATTTCGTTTTCGACGATTCCTGGCTGAAAGAGACATTCCAGGGAACGTCGAACAGAAACAGGGATCTGGGGTGTATTCTGTTGTTCGAGAGGCCACGAAACACGAGACCGAGCGGGAAATAGCGGAATGAAATTAAGAGCAGCTGCGAAAGTATCGCGGTCGTACGGCGGGCCGCGATTTCCATGTGAAAAACCGTTTAATCGCTCTGGTTTCATGGCCGGTTCGGGCCGAGAGGGGAATCCACTCAGTTCTCCTGTTCCCATCAACGAATTGTACCGTTTTCTCTTAGTTTCTTCGCTGTTTGACTAACGAAGTTAGGGTTTATGTACCTTGGGGCGAACCTCTGTTACTCCTAACGAAGAGGTTCGAGGGGGAACAACTGGCGAGTGGGAGTGAGAATTTAGAGCAGCCATTTAGACGAGTTTAATTCGAGATTTCCAATGCCAGACGCTCGTGAGGATTTTCGGCTCGTCACACCCGATCCTCGGCCCCGCTTTGATTTCTTCGAAGTGTTCGTTGCAGGCAGGAATCTCGAATACTTTGGATATCGTTATCACTTCTACGTTCCTTTAACAATATTTTCGCTGGCGGATAGATTCCCGCAGACCGATCCGCGAGTTTTCCACGCGTACATCGGAGAAACGGGGCCGCGAGGCCGCGCGAGACTTATCGCAGACGGTGTTTTCTCAGGGCGAAGGGAAAACTTGGATATCGGATACGCGAAGTAGCCGATTATAGGAAATACGTACCTACTGGAATATGTGCGCCACAGGTGGCACGCAGATGCTCCAATATTTAGCCCCGATATTGTTCCTTAAAGTCGCGAGAGATTACGTTCGCCCGCCTGGAATTTATGCGCGTAATCAGAAGGCTGAACAGCTTGCATTGTACAGGGAATAATGGCGCAATTATCGCAACGTGCGACGGTTATCGCGACCAGCAATAACCGTATCCGTAGACTTTACGCGTGCATACAGGTCTCTTTACGCTTCGGCCGTGAAAGTGTCCATGAATTTTTAAGAAGAACAGCTAGAAATCCTTCGGACACGCCGGTCCCCGAAACGATGTCTTCTCGCCACAGTGTCTTCCCCTCGGAGATTTCGGAAACTCGACGAAACTTTTAATTGCCGAGGCGCGAATCTGCATGATCGATGAGCTCGCCACTAATGGGAAAAGGAGGGCCGAGCAGCACTTCCGTCAACCGACGTCTATTCATAATCCATCGAGTGCCGCGTCAGCATCCAGCACTGTGTCAGCTCTCGCGCCTCGATTTTTCTCTCTTTTCAAATTCGCGCCAGCGCGCGGGGACAGGGCGAAAAATTTCATTGTAACCGAGCAAATAAGAAACGTTAACACGAAATATCAATCTCGAGCCGGGGCTGCTCTTTTCATTCCCGTCGTTGTTTTTTTTTTTCCCCCCACCATCCCCATCCACTGATTTTTGCTGCTCGTGCCACGCGCACCACTTCGCCGCGCGAGCTAAAAACCGAGCGAAACCGAGTGAAAGTTTGACATTGCTGGCCGGTGATTTATCGGCAATCGCAGCAACGCCGGTGTAAGTGACTATTAACGTGGACATTAACGAGGCGGGCATGCATAACCGAGCGATTAATGGCGCAAAGAATCGCGCGCGGGATATTGTAATGATGATAATGATGCGCGACAACGAGTGCTTTCGACGTTTCCGAGAGGCAACTGCCGCAGATTTCGCGGCTCCATTAATGGGGGAATTGAAACGGAAGTACTGGTAAATGGTGGTGCTAATGTCTCTGACCATTAAAGTTTAGCTGAAGTAAAGTTTGACCGGGACAACTTGATACAGTGGCAGGTATGTATTTTCTCAAGTTTTCGCTTACAATACATTACAGAGGAAGGACTAAAATATATTTCAGCATATTCCTTATCTCTTATTTCTTAATTTCATATTCTCTAAAGATTGACAAATGAATCCACAAACCTGGAAGTAAATATATTGAATAGTAAATATATTTTAAAAAATTCCCAAAGCTCGCATCATCTTTAGTCCGTCAAGATAGGCAGACCCCTTAAGAAACTAATTCAAACAGAAATGAGAAGGATTGAAAATTGGAAGACGTATCAACTCCACGAGAAACTGAACATTGCCCGATGGAGCTCGAGAATATCTATTTCCCTCGAACGGGGAACAGTGGAAGGAATTATCTAGAGTCTAGGGTACCAAGATTCAGGTGCATGCATGTTGACGCATCGACACACGATTCGTTCACTCTCGACGCTCCAAATGAATCGCGCCTTCCCATCGTGTCTGTTTTTCCCACTCCTCCGTGGACCCTCATCTTCCGCCTGCCTCTTCTTCTTCGTTCCCTGAACTCTCGGCTGCAGGGAGTTCAAGAACCTCCGGTGCATCCCCTCCCCCCGGGGTCTCTATCGGCGTCTCCGCGACTCATCTTATTGATCCGCGTAATAGATCTCTCGAGTCTGTCGCTCGTAAATCGCGGACGACGATCGCGGGCCCCTTTAAGCACGGCCGTGTAATAGAAAACTGAATCGCGAACAGCCATTAAATACGCAGAACGAGTGGCTGGCCTCGGCTGGCGGCGCCTGAAAGCGCCTGAAAGCGTCCGGATGCGCGAAAACACCTGAGGGATGCATCGCGGCGGAGTAAACGCTGGCACTGCAAGAGTAATTGGAGGGAATTTATTACCTCATCGCTGAGGCATGGCGATATATCGATATAGAGTCCCGAGGCCAGGTGGCACGCCTAGCCCGGGTGATTAATAAAATGTACAGCGGCGTTTTACTCGCTTTCGTGTAATCACGTGCACGCGTCGAATGCTTCCCTCTCCCCCGACACACCGCTGATGAGTAATTACCCTCTATTTAGGAGGTCGGATTGATCGGTGCTGATGCACCGATGGCCCAAAGAATCTTCCCTTCGGAACAGTCGTTTTAAACCGTTCGAAAAGAGGAAGCCGCGTTTCTCCGCGACGGGTGAACACAGGATACAGATTCTCGGGGCATTGGCTTCTTCGAAGCAGATTCATAGGTTCGATAAACTTTTCCGATAAGAATCATCTTCGTCCCGGTTGCATCGCGAAATCCAGTGTAACGTGTGCTATCAACGGTGTTCTGGTATCACAGGGTAGCGAGAGGGCGAATTGAAGAAGGCGGGGCCAGAAGCGTAACAAAGGCTTCGAAGAAATCGTAAATCAAGCACGTCCATTCTTTCCTCGTTTCTGCAGTGAATGGCCTATAAAGCGTATTTAAGACTCGCGGACTTTTCGCGAAACGGGAGGTTCGTGTTCGAAGCGGTGAAATATCGCGGAACAAGATGATTGCGCGGCGGGCGAAATCGATGAATAAATAGCGGAAGCCTCTGATACGATCAAGCCTTCGTTGAATCCCCGCTTTTTATCGTACACTTTGCATTTCCTGCGGAATTAGCACAACGTCCAATTCCGCGTTCAATTGTATTCGGGAGAGTTTCCTTTTACAGTTGCGAGAACGCGAATACCTGCTGCTCGGTTCTACCGATCCGGTCCATTTCCGCTCCTTAACATTTTTAAAATACTCCGCGTCTCCCTATTTCCGGTGAAATTCTGCGAGAAATTCCAGATTATTGCTGGTAAATCTGCTTAAAGTGTAGAAATTCTCAAACATTTCCCATCTGTCGTTGCCACTCTCGGCGGGAAATTCAGCGGATTCGTACAACCTGACGTTAAATAATATTAAATGGCTAGCGTTTCATATTGAAATTATACCAAATTGATTGTTAAATAAGCTGATCGACTGCCGTCCGCTTTTTAATTGCCCGCCATAATGGAGCAACAAACGCTGGCTCGAAGGCATTATTCGACGGCCATATCGATATCGCTTTTTGTTATTCTAATCGCAGAAGCGGCAGCTGTACGTCACGGCTAATTACCAAAGTATCGGAAATAAATTAGCGGATCAATTCGGGCGGGATCTTTGAAATTAATCTCCCAGTGAATAAATGACGAGTAGAATCGAATAACACGCAGTTTATAATTAATAATCCCGATTCCGCTTCTGTCTGAAAGAGATACACATGATTCCCGCTGTAATCCCGTATTAGCTTCAAATAAGGATATCACCGTTCAAACGAAATCGGGCACGTGCGTAATTTATGTTCGTCACCTGTATATTCCACGAATTTATAATTCCCCCTTTATCAAGAAGAAACGAATTTTCTCTTACGAAAAATCATTATTCTTGAACGGTAATCACAAACAGAAGCATTGAGCTACGATTTCCTTATCGTTAGTTACTCGATCCGATGGCCAGTAAAAGCATGCAAAATCCGGAGGGATGTAACTTGATTTTCTCGAAGATAAACATTTGCACAGAGGAAAATATTTATTCTACCTTATAGCTTCTGTGTCCGAGAATGTCTGCTTCATTCTAGTTTGTACTACGAATCACTATTCAACTTGTGTTTTAACGATATTTTTAGAAATATCAGTGGATTGTTGCCTTCCTTTTAAACGGCGAATAGAAGGACGAGCGCATTTACGCGTTATAATAATAATAATAATAATAATAATACTAACAATAACAATACTACTAATAATACTAATATTAATAATAATAATAATACAACCAGTTGTAGATCGTTTTAAATGGCCCACGTACTCCATGAAACAACAAGCTTTGCAAACGCGATTACCGCGATGCTCCCATTAACCGCGTTAAAAGCAGAGGCGATTTAAAGTGACCGTAAAGCATCCGTGGAGTGGCGAAAGGTCTGACCTCAAAACGACGCCAGGGAATAAAGAATTGGACGGTAGATCAAAGTCATCGCGTTCATATACCGCGTATATTTCATCCCATTCACTTCGCCCGCTCCCATGGACTCGTGTGTCCAGGGGTTTTGTCCAATCTTTGCTTTATTACTGGCTCCTCTTAAACGGAACAGCTCGAACATGCTCGAAGCTAGGTGTAATTGTGATACTACAATGGATGGTCCCCCATTCGAGTCATCTGGGAACGCTATTTAGAATTATATTGTATCCCTAGTTGGCGGCCGAAATTTCATTCATTGAATTAATGCGAGTGGGTGGAAAAAGAAACAGTAAAAGTTCACTCAACAATGAGTTCTACTGTAAAATATTCGCTTCGAGAGGCTTAGGTATATCTAATACGAAGCGAAGTGACTACGAATGTACTTTGTGCACTTCGCTTAAGTACTTTAGAATTGACCGATTTTTCAACACTGTGGGAATATATGAAATCGTAGAACATTGAATTTTAACGCGACCAATGAATTTCCCGTGCTACGTAGCCGCCAGCTATGCACCCCCTCGATTCGCGTTATTTACTAATACCGCGATATCAGGTTTGCTTTGCAGCGTACGGAGGTACTCGAAGAGATGTTTACGAGCTCGCTGGAGGTCCCTATCGAAACGCGAGATGTAAATTATCAGTGTATTCTGTTTCCAGTACCTGGTGAAGAGGTCTTGTCTGACGCGCTCGGATTGAATTGCACGCTATACCGAACATCGAGAACGATGTTTGTTTTCCCCATTTCGAAAGTGTAGCACTTGCTGTACAGGTCCTTTCGAACAATGCGGGCACAAGCTGAAAAGTAAATTCGGTGGGGAGAATAAGCGTGGGAAACCTACATATTCCACCCCTAGATAACTGTAATTAGCGTCAACTCGTTTAGCGAAAGCAATCGTCTGCTCATCAGCAATTTCCTCCGTGCAAAATCAAAATAGGGAAGTTATTACCTTCGTTGAAAGTCGTGAAAATAGAACCATTTCGGAGGGACATTTAATTCCAATTTCCTTTGGAAATTAAACAGTGCAGGTTAATTTAGAGGAGCTATTACATCCCTCGAATTTATCTCGATAAAATTTGCAATTTCGCTGTCGTGCGATCCATCGAAAACGACCACCGTATGCAAGTTGGCGTCTCCTCGACGGGCGAGCCAGCTCCTCGATACACACCCTCGATTGCCGAGGGTGGCACGCTTAACAAGACGTCCGGAAACCGACACGTGCACCCTCCCTCCCCCGAGAGCGGACCGCGCGCGACTCCCGTAGGTGTTTGGAGAGCGAGCGGGGTAGAATTTCGAGGCGTGCTTTGATGCGCCGGCCGGCTGCACCCTCGAAAATGCACCGGCTCGAAAATCCACGCGTGCGACTTTTGTGCCCCGATTCTTGCAGGCTGATGCGTTTTTTCGCTCGGCAGCCAGCGCGCGCGGGGCGTTAATTGCAATCGATAACTTGGCTCCTCGCCGTCCTCGCTTATCCTGCTGGCGCGAGTCCCTTTGATGCGGGCGAGGACAGAGGATGAGTCACGTCACTCGGCCAACTTAGACTGAATCGGGTACCGAGGCGCGTCCAAGATAAATTCCTTACAGCGCCGGTAATCGGTTTAATTCGGAGTCTAACAAAGACCAATCAACCTCAGGGCCTGAGGCTTGTAATTATTCCCTACACACCTTAGCTAGCTCACCACTGCTGAGACCTCGTAGGTTAGGAGACTCTACTGCGAAGGCCCCTCTGGCTGGGGAACGAAAGAACTCGGAAGCAAATCGTGTTCCAAGGGCAAGCCATCCGGACAATATTCCACCCCCCATTTCTCCTAGCTTCTTTATCTCCGCTCTTCCCAGAATCTTCTTCGGGAGTGGCCGTCGCAGCGTCGGAATTACGTAAGCAACTTCGCTGGCCAGGGATTGCCGCGACGCCCCTTCCGCGACAGAATGGGAAACGGCTCTGCCCAGCTTGAGATTGAAAAATTGCGAGATACAATTAACCCTCGCCGGCGACGTCTTCTCCCCGGACCTGCGTGTAATTTCATATTTTTTTTTCCCCCCTTTGCCGGTGTAACCCCCGTGTATACAGACCGCGGCGGGGCGACGGAGCCGTCTGGTAAATGAGAGGGACAAAAACGCTGGCGGGAAGGGGCGGCGGGGTGGTCTTTATAGTGGATTTCACGAGCGAAGGGGGATGCAAGAGCGCGCGACTCCCGTAATGGGCATCGCCACGGGGGCGCCCCGTGTCGAACGGGATGAATCGAGCCTCGAACGGTTTTGATTCCGACATCCTCGCAGGCATAAAGTCAGATTTTATTGCCGCCGCATGGCCGAAGTGTGATTGAACGCAGTAAAGAGTCACGCCGAACGGAGTCCAGCATTTTTCGCGGCTGGATTCCATCGTTTAGATACTCGCGCCGTCGCTGGACAGTCTGGTAATTACGCGAAGCGCACATCGGGACTGTAAATACCGGGAGACGGTGCGCAAAATGGCACAGAGACTAGTACGAATTCAATGGGAATCCTTAGTCTTTAGAAGCGGAGTCCCTGCGCTTCGGGCTTCCCGGGCCCGCGTTCCTCGCAAGTGCGATTTAACGATCCGTAACATAAGCGTGCGTGAGGGTTGCGTCACGACTGGCATTCATTGGCAGCTACGCTTCTCAAGCGCAGGGATTTAATTAAGATCCAAAGTCTAAGGCTGAGCTGGAGATTCCATCATCCCCCGTATATCGTCCTTCGTTGTACCTCACTGGCAAGCGAATTTACCAGGACCCCGCAGTCACTGGGAAAGTAGTTCTCGGCTCTCTATCTCAGTCTCTATCAGCCGACGGCAAGTCACCGAGAAGAAATAGAGACAAAGACGCGAGCAGAATTCGGCCGGAAGCGTTCATCTCGTCTCGGGGCTGGGAGGGGGTGGCCGGTGTTCATCCGCCAGCATCCCGTGAAACGCAATGATTTAACGTCCGAGATAAAACTACTACTCGAAGGCATTACTTTCCAGCGAGCGGCTCTCGTCTCGGCACGGGGTGTTAACTTTACGACTTGGATTCAGCCCCCGATTCCGTCGCGCCGGTTCCTTCCGCGTCGCTTAACTTCCTTGACGGCCTCCTTTGAATATCCGAACGCCCAGCTAATTGCGAGTTATGACGATCCGTGTATCGATCAGCCAGTGCCCCGTGCGCTAAGTTCAACCGTCCCGGGAGAAACGTGCTGCTGGTTACGAAACGATCACCGATTAATAGGCACTCACGTTTCGCCCCTGACGAGTTGCCTCTCGAAAGCTCCTTCTTTCCTGAGAATCGGGAATTTTAAAAAATGGCCCGGGGATTTCTCTTCGTTTTCTAAGGAGACTTTAAGTGGCTGATCGTTCGTTAGAGTTCTACTACGGGTAGCTGTACCACTACTTAGCTACGTCACTTGGTAATTTCAAGCTTAAAAGTCCGAGGAACCGAGAGAAAGAAGGAGACCGAGTTTACGGACAGCAGTATTGCGGATTGGGCGGCCAGCCACGTGCGCGGGGACCGTTTTCCACGTTCGAGCGCGGCGCTGCGATGTTTCATTGCTGTCATCGGTTAAAAGCACCGATATTTCAGGGTTGCTCGCGGCCGGCCCGTATCGTTCACTCGCTACGTTTAAGCATACGCTTAAGAGCGGTGTGAAAAGTCCCCGGGGGCAAAAGAGCACTTTCCCGTCGCGCGCGCCGCGAATTAAGTGCTACCGATCCTCTAAAGTAACTGCTTAACTGAAGCACCGCTCTTCCAGGAGAAGGGGCCACTCTCGCGACGTGTTTTCAAGTAGCTGCCACGCTCGGTCCCGCCTTTTCCGCGCTTTCTCGCCACGCGCGAATTCTCGCCAGTTACTCGGTAACCGGGTGGTCTTCTGCACGCGATTGCTCCTCGCCTCCTGCTGGCCGAGGCTTCCGCCCCCGTCTGTTTCAAATCGAGCCTCCTCGATGGCTTTCATGCAACATGGACGCACTCGAAGAGGATCGCTGTTTCGCCGGGCAGAAACTCTGCACGTGGGAATCAGCTTTACTCGCCTGGACTCGTTAATTTGAAATTTTTTATAATTCTCATTCATATTCACGATCATCAACGTTTGGGCTCTATCTTATGTATTTTATGTGCTTTTTGTTATTACTTGTATACCAAGGGCTTTCCCGTTAATTATAATAATAATACTAACGTTCATCCCGCCACAATATCTACCGAGATTCTTCCATCACTTTAGTCTTCATGCCTTCCCGCAAACTTATAGAAAAGCAATATTTCTGTGGCGACGCTTGGCAGAAAATAAAGCAGCTCGGACATTTCTAGGTGCCTTTATGCCCGGCACTGAACCCAATACACTTTACGAGCGATACTTTACGGGACATAATCGAGGAGGAATTGGTGGTCGGTTTAATCGAGTAAATCGATCGTTTCGGTTTAATTGGTTTGGTGAAATGAGCTGAGGGGCGGAGGTGGTTATTAGCTCGACTCGCTTCTCGTCGATTGATATCCGTTTAAGCCGCGAGCTTCCCGGAATTTTTCAACCCTTTGGAAATGTTCTACCCCGGCGATAAGTCGTCGCGGAGCTGCTACCCTCCTTTTTCTTCCGTTTCTCCCAGAAATTAGTTTTAGAGAAGTATAATGCCCCCGAAGCAGCTTTCTTCCGACAGAACAACTTTTGATAACGATATAACTTCTCCTTGTTTTTTTTTAATAGTTCTCTTGCCTTTCCACGTGACCGTGGACAAGGAATAAGGTATATCAACCCTCCGGGGGTCGCGGTGCTCTCGCGACAAGAGATATCCCTCCGTTCTTTTTATTTTAATTTCCTCCGCTTATTTACCCTTCGTTACGAGGCAACGAAGATAGAACAGAGGAAGAAATATTAACCCTTTGGGACAGTAATTCCTTCGAAGCGACTGTATATCGGGCAGGTGAATGGAATTGCGCCAGCGGGGGCTGGCGGGACAACGTTGATCCACGATTTTCGTTTTAACGAACTGCCAGTGCGCTTTTATTTCTTTGCGACGAGTCTTCGGCTAAAATTTAGAGCCACTTGAAAATCGTTGCTGGGAATATCCTCCACTGGTAATTAATATCCGACGAGAGATTATTTCATACTGTTTCATCGCTCGCTTAGATTTCCGCCCCTGAAGCTTATTCAAACCTCGAGCTGCCAAACAAATTCAAGCGTATTATTAAATTCTTCTGGGAACTGCGATTTCTCGCGAATCCACCGTTCCTCGATAAATTCCGCAACAACTGCTGGAAGTGACTGGACGATTCGGTATTGGTTAATGATTAAAAATCAGCGGAAACGACTGAACCGAATAATGAACTAGAATGATTTAGCGGCCGGCAATTGATTTTGACGGTAGAACGGTTCGCAACCAACTGCGGTTTAATTCGGCCAGCTTTTAATTATAGGATACCCGCCGAAACTGCGCGATCCAGAGCATTTACCTGGTAGATTAAAATCCAAATAATTCCTAGTCCCGTTTTGTTTCGGGTAAAGATATAAAACACGAATTAATCAAGAGGTTTCGCACTGTCTGAGTAGAGAACCTAACACGGACCAGCAAACGACTCTCCATCACGAAAATATCGCTTCTAGCCCTCGGACCCTCGGTTCCCCGCGGTCCTCGAGCGGTGCCTTAATCGCGACGGCGGATTTAGAGGCATGATCGCCGTAAAATCGGGTGGAATTATGGGGAATCGATAGCCCTCGATAAATCGAGGAGTGGTAGCGCCTGGAACGACGCTGGGGGCTCGTTGCTCGCGTAACATTCTTGCGGGCCGATTCATTTAAATAAAGAATGTGTTTCCGTGTCGAACCAATCAGCCTAACGATGGAACCACTCGCGGCCCACCGCCATATCCATCGGTGAATACCGCGCATCAACCCCTTGTCCCTCGCCGCTAGCTATGCATTATCGAGGGAGCGCCGTGGCCGGTGGTCGAATGACGAGAGGCGAAACACACGTGGCCGAAGGTAAAAGCCTACGTGCTCCTCGCAAGCTTCCTCCCGTTTCGTTCACCTCTGCGTGGTAAATCGGCCGATACCACTCCGCTCATTGTATCTGACCGTAAATCATTGGACGGGGCGTCGAGAGGCCGAGCGACGCCGGTAAAATAAACGACAAAACGGCTGGACGCCGCTGGATGACGCGTTGCGCGCATCCTATCCGCTTGTCAAAAATGACGGCCGATCGGACGGTCGCGTTTTTTCGGGATTAATTGGTTCGCCTGTTGCGGGACCGCGACGCGGGGGTGGTTGATCCTGTGTCAGAATGAACGGCTACCTTCGGATGCAAGTGGAAATATGTATTCGGAGGTCGACAGCGATTGTTTCGCTGGGCAATCGTTCGTCTCTCGAACGTCTGCGGGTGACTCTCCTTGGAGGTTCGCATCGATGCGTTGTTATTCCGCAATGAGACCGACGCGTCGCGAGTAGGATAATGTAGGTACCTACGGTGTACGCGAAGGGAACGCTTCAGCCTCGACTTATAAGAGTCGTACGCTAGAGAGGAAGCTGGCCGGGGACCGTATGAAAGGCTTCTATGACCCACTGTGGATTCATCATTCGGTCATCACGCACGGATCTCCCTCGCCGAGGGAGGAATATCCAGCGAATAGAGGGCCAGAATGCTCTAGTTGCACGGTTCTTTTCCCCCCTCCTCCCCGGGGGCTCGGTGACGACAAATTTTCCCTCTCGTCGACACTTTCGAATGCCGAGCTACACGTAGACGGGCATAAATCATTCATCGACGCGGTCCCGCCGAGGAAGCGGGATTAGAAAGGGTGTGTTTGCCCCCGGAACGGCCGATAAGCCGTGCTATTTACAGCGCCGCTGCACCCGCCCCGGCGACACCGGTTCATTTATTTAAGCCTGCCTGCTGGCTGGTCGGGCGAATTCGAATGAATTCGAACCGCCGGCCACCGTGGAAAAGTTGCCGGGCTCGGGCGAAGAGCCGCCGTCGCTCGACAGCTTCGAGACTGACCCACTGAGATTTTTATGCACCGGTTTCTTGTCACGTGGAAAAAGTGTGCCGCAGGTTGGACGGCGGCTGCGTAGATTCCAGAGCAGGGGATGTCAAGTTGGGGTCGATTCGTTGCAATTGAATCAAAGGGATTCGTGGTAGAATGTCGCGCGGTCATGGAATCTTGGGCGTAGTTAAGGCGAAGGGGTGCTTTCTCAGAAAATATGGAGGAACGGTGGATATCAATGAAGCCTCGGCGAAGGGAATCGTCGACAGTGACGCGGGATAATATTTTAATACCTTCCGACACTGCTGTCTCTCATTTTGTAGTGGATGGATTATGGGACTAGCCTCTAGAGTTTAGTGCAGGCCACTAGGGATAGGTGACGCGAGCAGGGGTACTTGAGAGGGATGATTCTGATCTGGAAAGATATCGCGAGTGAGAGCATTTCCACCCCCGAAGACTCAAGAACTGGTAACTCTGTACTAGTTTTATTCTGGTGTCACTTGTGACTCCGTTGATCAAATGTAACGATCCACCGAGTCGTCGACTTCGCGTTAAGAGGATTCCATGTGTGGATAAATATGGAAACACCCGCCCCCCCTAATAAACTCGATCCACGCTGCCCCCCTTCATTTCCACCCTCGCATTCTCTCCAAGCTGCACCAACGAGTGTTCTCCCGAGGCGAACGGCTCACGAGTCACTATGTTTGCTGTGCTTTCAGAGCTTAATTAACGCTCGACTGGGCAGGATGTGAAAATAAATTCAACGAGACCGTGGCCACCAGACTTGCTCCGCTGTATTTACCGTCTGTCTTAGTATGAAATTTGCATAAGATGCGGTACCCAACCGATCCACGCTTCTGCTAGTCTTCCCAGATCATTCAAATTTAGGTTCGACTCGAGCAATTAAAAATTCTCCGTTCTCACTTCTTCCCTTTTCCTTTGTTCAACTTATATGCACCCCCTTCGCACTTGAAAGATGGTTTAACGGAGTGGGTAGGCAGGTTTTTAAAATTTAGTTAAATTGTAAATTATAATTCCAAATACAGGAAACAAATTGTCGTTTAATGTCCTTTTCATTACGTGTCAGCGTTTCAGGTGCCTCCAGTAAATTACTGTTAATATCTAGTCTCGCCCCTATCGCGTTTAAATCTGCTACGCTAGCAGAATCCAAAATTAGATTTGAAAAGTATAGGGGATTTGTCCCGGCAGAACTTTTATTATTGAAAAATTACGAAATCCAGGCGATGTTTCTCTCGAAGTTTCTCGCTTCCTCTGCCTCCCTTTCAAGCAGTTTCGGAAGTTTCCTCCTGGAGGAATGCTTTTTAGACGACCGTATGCTCCTTTGTATCCCAAAAGTCCTCGGAATGGTTTCTTTTCGAGCGTACAAAGCATTGTCTCGTCGCCATAAATGTTTCAAACTGGATGCAGACTACTGGTAATAATGTCGTTGGATTTGTCGCGATGCTTCGCGCGGAAACGATGTACCCACCACATATTTCCTCGTTCCGGCGAAGACACATACTATTTCTTAAAATTCCAAGGTTATATCTTCAATTCCCTAGAAAAACTCTCCTCCTGTTTCCCGATTAAACTTCATCCGGTTTTTAAACACTCCCCCGACAAGGCCCGTCAATTCCTCCCGCGCGAGATTTTTCATTCTCCAGGAAATCCCTGGAGTTAATTTCAAAAACAGCGGCTTAAAATTTTAAGTTCCCCTCGTCCATTTTAATGCCGCCGCGGTTCGTCCTTTAAGCTTTTAGTACAGCCCTCGAGATTGTTTCCTCCATTTTTTTCCTTTTCCACCATTCCTCCGGCGAGCATTCTAATTCTTCTGAATTATATTTCTCCATTAAGCGCACGAAAATCCCCGAGTTAAACGGCTGCACCTGTTCATTGATTAATCACCCGAAAGTCCAACGAATTTTCTCGCAAGCGTAGGAAAAAAAAAGGAGCTCGCAAAGGGTTACAAATATCACAGCGTTCTTCTCACCCTCTGTCCCATATTTCACGCGCACATACGTGCATTCGAAACGCGGTCTGTCAAACGCATCAGCCGGTATTACCAGAAACCTTTGCACCACCCACCCAAAAGCAACGATGCCAATGCTCTTACATTCTCGTTGCTTCGCGTATTTGCACAAATTCCACCTGCCTCCCCGCCTTTGAACAAACAACCACAAGTCCGTTCAGCATCTCTTCCGTTCCGCACACCTCTAGCTGCTTATCAATATCCCCGGCGATCTGATCGATAAGCAAGCGATATCTCACGGCGGATCGCAGCATCGCCGTGAATTGGGGGCCGATATCAGGTCTCGCAAGCCCCCGAGAGCCACGTCGCCGATAAGAGGGCGAGACCTGTCCGCCGATAATTGGCTCGTAAACCAGCCGCCCGTTGCTTATCACGCTACACCAACAAAGATACATTTTCCCATAAAGCAGCTCGATTGAATATACGTGGCCGAAATTGCCCCGATAAGCATGGCCGATTTCACATCGCGAGCCACCACGGAAATTCACGGTTTTTACGATCGAACGCTTTACGACGTTCCGCCCCGGCGGCCACGGGAACGGAGACGCCGCTCTTCCACCAACTGCTCCGCTGTCGCGACCCCGCGAGGCTCCGTTAAATAATTACGCGTCTGGTGGCCGTACCTTGTGGCCAGGCCGCTTTAATATTTACGAAACCCGGGCGCCCCGAAACGAAGGGCCCGGGAACCGCGGGCTCGATGGTATTCCGGCTCGACTCCCGGCGAACATACGTAATTCCGCGTAATTTTTATGCCGCGAAGAATGCGCGGTCGCCCCCGCTTCATCCCCTCAAACCCCTCCCCCTCCCCTCCCGCGCCCCTCGCTCCTTTACGAGCGCACGTAAAACCACGTTTCAGCGGAGGAGATTCTTTCTCATGCAAATTGAATTCCTTTTGATTCTTACGGAGACAGAGAAACCGAGGCGGCGTAATATGAAAATCTCGGGCCTGGGTGGCGCGCCACGGGACCGCGGGGGTCGGAGGGTCGCGGAGGGGTCTGAAAAATTCGAAATCTCCCGCACGGAAGGGCGGCGGAGCGATGCCGGTTGCTTCGGCGGGAACGTTGGCGGCGCGGTCATCTTTGGATCGGATCTGCGGTTAACGGAAGCATCGAGAGTAGAATGGGCTAGTCGTGTCGGTTTCTGTTTCGAATTGCCCGGACGAGACTCTTTATGCGCGGCGATCGCGGTATAAGGTTCGAGGAGAGTGTCGAAATCCGGGAAAAACGGGAAATTTTAACGACACCCGGGGTGCGTCTGGGGAACAACCGATTGTCCCGGGGAAATCGAACACGCGGGATAACTTTTACATCCGGTTCGCGGAGGATTTATGCCAGCCAGGCGTCCCGTAAAAATTTTCACCCGAAACGCCACTTTGTTATTGCCCGGCCACTTTCGTCGTTATTTAAGTTAACGACCGCCAATAACGATTTACCGCGGAAATTACGCCTGTATGGGGCGTAACGAAGCGGGCAGAGAGAAAAAAAAAATAGCAGACTGACAATGAAATTGGCGGTGTCTGGTTTTAAATGAAATCGGTGAACCGGTGCGAATATGTATTTATTTACACGCGAGTGGTCGCGCGGAGCGTAGGGCGGGGGGAGCAAAATCTGTAATTACCATCGTGCTGGGAATTACATTCTTTTTTAACGCGCTCATTGAGAGGAGGAAGCGACATCGTTTCACGTATCAATTCTTCGTTCTACCGGGAGAAAGAGGAGAAATATAATAGTAGGCGAAAGTAAGGAGCATGAGGGTAGATTTGCAGGAATTAAGGGATCGAAATTTATTCACGTATCGTGAGTGGGGCGGTGCAGTGCGAACTGGAGGATTGAAAGTTGAGCGAGTGAGTATGTGGTGAATTCTGAGGCAGAGCTGTGTTCATTAATCGAAAGAAGGAAACGTTTAAAAAGCCACGAGTGCAAAATGGGGAGACGAATATTCGAGTGAAAAGAAGGAAATGTGGAATAAAAGGGAGCCGGGAAGAAAGGGGGCTGAAGAGAAGAAATGCATGGAGTCTGGTTTATGGAAGGGAAAATATATTCATTGCATCCCCCTTTCTTCGTCATACCGCGCAAAGAAATCCTAGGCAGCGTGTTCTTCAAAATTACAAGAGTTCTTGCGTCCCGCTGTACTCTTTCAATTTGTCATTCGTGTTTCTATTAAGTTTCCGCATCAGAATTCAAGCTTTTCACCCTCTCGATGAGGAAGGGGCACGCGGGCCGGGCAGCGGGTAAGTAATTCGGCAACTTGTAACCTGATTTTTCAAGGGACATTCTCGTCGCCGATCCGGCGTTATTAAACCCGAACAACAACGGCCGCTCTTAAAATGGCCCGGGGCAATCTAATTTCCCTCTAACAGAGATTTACGCGTGCGGCTTGTTAACTTTTTAAAGCTGTTCAACGGCTTCGAAAAAGCTTCGACTCCGGGCGTCGCAGCTTTTTGTTTGTGGCAATATCCGGGCGAAAGGGTCGCGTGAATGTTTAAAAACGGAACGTTTTACTGGCCAGCTAACTTGATTAATTCGCGACACGCCCCACCTCGAACAGCACTTTTGCGCTGTTAAAAGTTGCAGCCTTCCACCCTTTCAACCTCGCAGTGCACACAAGTTTTGCGAAGCTTCTTTTAAATGAATTTCCGGCGAAACTTTTCCACCACCTGTGATGTAGTATTTAGCAGTAGCGTTTAATGAGTTCCGAACGAGCTGGTTTTAGCGGGGATTGTGTGACGTTTTCCCAGCCACCCCGTATGTGGAATCTGGATTCGCGAGCAGTCGTGCGTACGCGCGAAGTACAATAAACGTCCCCAACTTTGACAATGAAAAGAAAGAAATCCTAACCATATGTCGCGCGTGGAAGTGCCATAAATCGACGGATCTTGAGCTCAGCTACAACCTCGATCCTAGTCTACGCGAGCCTTCGGAAATGCCATTTGGAAATATCGCAAAGTGGCCAGGAGCTTTACAATGCATCATGCCCGGCTCCAACAAATTATCGGTGGTTCGTATTGCGATGCAATTTCTCATGTCACGATCGATTTTGTGAAAGGAATTTCTCGCGATTTTCTAGATTGTCACAGGTCACGTCTTTCCTCACTTCTACGACTCAGGCTGTCGTTCTGTCTAATTACTCTCGTTTTACTAGACGTGCCCACAAATGTCCTGTAAATATGTCAACAGCTTGTGCGCAGTAGAGCAGCCCCTTTTTCAAAGGGTTCGTTTCCACGTCGTCCCCAGAGTTCCCTTGCGCATCAGCCGACAACGGGGGAAAAAAGGAATCGAATTAGGGGAGGGAAGCGACACGTACCCCGTGTAAAATAATCCGCAAACACAGCGGTCGCGACGCCACGCGTCCCTCTACCCCCTGGAAGCGGACGCTTGCCGCTGGGGTTAATTTCATCCCATTCAATTATTAATGTTTTCGGTCCGCCGGAAGATATATGGGCCCGTGAAAGCACAGAACTATCCATTTTCGGGGATCCCTGCAGCAGCCGTCACGGGGCTCGGGCATTAAGGCCTTTGAATGCGTCGAATGCAAACGAGGCTCTGTGAAATATTCAAAGACGAACGAGGGGTTTCGCTTCTTTCCTTTGTTCCACGCTACAGCTAAGGCGTAAAGTATTGTTTTGTTGTTTGAACAAGCTCCGGGCTACGGCCGGAGCCATCGTCGGCGTTGCGAGAGGGACTTTCGTCGCGGTGGATCCGGAATTATTTTCGGAGCTTTCTTTTATTAACGTAGATTCCTTCGCGCCTTCTAACTCCACAGCCTCCTCGGCAACATCTCTTTTTATTTGCAAGTAATCGTGCTCGCGAGCCACGAGGCAACAAACACCCCCTAAAGTCCAAGCCCATTTCTCGGTCCCCTCGATTTCTCGCGGCAGCCTCGCTACTCCCGCTTCAATTATTAACGTCCACGAGCGCCGGAGGATTTACAAGCGCGTCACGCCGCCTGGAAACCTCCTCCCCAGTGTCCAGGACGGGCGCTCGCGAGCCAGCCCACCTCTGTACATTGTTTTTCCTGGAAAAAAAACTCGGAATTCTCGAGCCGATCCCGGTTAGCGGGCCCGCTCGAATCGACGCTCCGCCACCTGGACCTCTACCGGCAACCCCTACGCGACCGTTAACACGCCGAAGTGCGAGAGGAACGGGAGAAAGGGAGACATTTCCCACGAGGCCGTGGGCGCATGCATCGAGAGCGTAGACGTACAAAACGATGGAGCCGCGTGTAAGCCGATCGACGACGCCATGTGGCTCGCATCGAGGCGCATTGTACGCCGCGTCGCGACTCCCCCTAAAACAATGCCGGGATCGCCTTTTAATAAATGGAGCGGATTACGTCATACAGAGAGAGACACGGCCCCGTTCTGTCCAGGGGCACGGCGAGGACCGCGGCGCAGGGTGCATCGACTCTTTTTTCACCCCCTCTCTTTGCACGCTCGCTCATTCCCTCGATGCACTCCGGAGTGGGTTCGTTGCGTTGCTTAAGCTGATTATTCGGGAGGTCGAGCGACGAGGGCGAGAATATTTCGCTTTCCCATTTCCCGCCTCTTTCCTGCGGGATTTACTCCGCCGTCGAACAATGGGAATTTGGTGGGAAAATGATTTGAAATTTCCCGGGGGGATCGTAAGGATAGGTACACGAATTTTTGCTTCCCTTCTTCTTTTTCTTTTTTTTTTAGGAACTAGATAGAATTCATAGATCCGCGGGAATGTAACAAGCTGTGCAATATTTGCCACCGCAAGCGAGTGCAAATATTTTCTATTTGGTCTGCTGAAATTTGCAGAAGAGGTTTGTTTTCGATGCAAAGGTTCGCTGATAATCGCTAAATAAGCGACTTTCCTATCGCTGGCCCGGCTGAAATGTTCGTTGCGTGCACGTCCGGGAACCGACAAAATATTTGTGTTTACTTTATAAGCGCGGAAAAATCGGAACAGGGAAAAGTGCGCGGGGATCGTTTCGCTTTTTATTCCGGCCGGCGAGCGGACAGGCAAATATTTTGCTCGCGCCGGATCGTGCGACTACGCATTACGATTCGCGGGCTTGCAAGCTCGGGAAACGTTCGCCTCGCTCCTAATGAAATATCGTAACTCGCGCGGCAAGATAACGCCGTTGCAATAACGAATTTTCGCCCCGGCCGGAGAATCGCCAAGGTAGTTTTTATTTAACCGCGATTTCAATGGAACCACGGGCCGCCGATAACGGGCAGCGGGAACATTATCCAATGATCGCGATCTGAATTTCAAATTCGTAGATTGCGGATAGCGAAGTGCCCGGCCAAAGGGAGCCAACGGGGGATTCCTTTTCTCCGCGGCGAGATGTAATGATAATCGCGAAATGAAATTATTCGCCGGTACGTGAGGGGAACGATCGAACAACACGAACGAAACGAGCTTATTCGGCCGCCGTTTTTACCCCGTTAGAATTCCATCGATTTCCATCCCTTTACTAGCCGATTTTCCACTGCTTACTACTTTTATATATATTACCAAATTTCCTTTGGTTCCCCCCATACAACAATTCACCATCCTTCAAATAATACAGAAATAAATAACCCCGCAAAAAGAACCACCCACCCTTCCAGTACTAATTTACCATAATTCAACATTAATCCCCGTCTCAATTAACCATTACTCGACTCACGAATTGAAACGTGCACAGAATCCTGGTGGTTAATGAAAGAATTGCTCGATTCCATCTCCTTTCCCCCGCAGTTTTGTTCGCCCGTTTTAAGGGCTGAAGCGAAGCAGGAATGCACATCGATATTCCGGCGCGCGTGCATCGTTGAAAGCGATCGTCGGGAAAAAATCGTACGCCCCGTTTTTAAGTGCTCGATCGTCGAGGGGGGGTATTCTTTTTTTTTTGTCCGGGTCTCTGTCTCACCGTCGCAATCCCATCCGATTCAGATGTTCGGTTTACACCGCGACCGTTTCGTAGCCGCGACAAAAATTGTTTCGCGTGTAAATGAGAGTGGAGGCTGGCAGAAAGGGGTGGCTCGCTCGACACCACCGCTTTTTAGGTCCCGATGTGATCACGCGTAAACAACAATAGCGCTCCCCTAGCCCCCGTGCTTTTTATTCCACGGTATTTTGTTTTTTTTTTCTTCACCCCGGCGAAATCCGCGCGGACAATAATCGACGCGTTTCCCAGCCGTTTCCCTCGGTCCAATCTTTCGACGGGTCGCATTTACATATCCCGCGAACAACCTACCGGGCTCTCGCGTTTCGAAACGCTGCACGACGCAACCGTGTGCGTCGCGCGATTCAGCGTGGCTGTTTACGAGCCGCCAGAACAAGCAGCCTGTTTGTTAGTTTAATTGCGCGTTAAAAAGATTCGCTGAATTTAATTGAGGGGTATTCATACGCGATAATTGCGGACTTTATTCACGGAATCTTTGGTACACGAATCGCTGCAACTTCGGAATTAATTACTAACCCATTCGCTGCGTGTTTACGTGTCTGTAGTGGTCGGCTGTAATTAATTCGTACTTCCGTGACGCGGAAGGGATTGACGGTGGTGGGGGGCTGGTGATGGTTTATGAGCAGAGATGCGAATTGCTTTAAGAATCTTGTAGCTAATGATCGTAACTCGCGGCAATTTCTGCAGGCTTCTTTAAAAGAGAAACCGATTTCTGTTGGGGAAAATGTTCACGCGATTAGAACGGTGAAGATCGATAACATAACTCTAGTAGCAGGTTTGGAACTGTATGCCTGTTTATCCTTTACTTCGCGCAACCCGTCCCGCGAGTAATCCAGTCCGCGTCAACACGAGATACCAGAAAACAGGTCATTCATCGCGCATAATCTTTGTTCAACAAACTGCAGAGCGCATTTATCATGCTCCGCGAGGGCAATATTTGTTTTCAAACGGGCAAAAAGCGCGGCGTACATTCATGGACGTGTTTTCGAGAGGGCGAATAAAAGCCATCTGGCCGCATTCGCAATCGTCCCGATGCGACAAGAGCCTGTTCATTACAAACGCGTTAATCGATCGGAGGTTTTTCAGTGGCGAGGAGAGCGAACACCAGCGGCGGATAAAAAAAGAAATCGTTACAGGAACCGAGGAGGAGCCGCGGGAGGGGAAAATAAAAGCGGGCAGAACGAAATAATTCGCGCGCGACGCGTCTCGAAACGATTTAATTGAAATCCGAAACAAGCGGTTAAGCTGCCTTTTAAAATCCGCCACCGGAGACTGAAGAGCCCCGACGGTGTACACGCCGGCCCGCGCGTTGTAAAGAGCCGCGATTTATCGCGACGATTCGATTTACAGCGGCGAAACAATGGCCGTCCCTGCTCGTCTTGTTCCCCTTTTATTTACTAACAAATGGAGCGAATCGAGTCGCGCCGCAGCGAACGCATTTCTCACTCGACCGGCAGCATTTAGGCGCGGCGAAAATTCGAAAACCCTGGAAGAGGGTTCTCGATCCCTCGATTAAGCGTTCCACTTCGTCGAACGCCGGCCCCACTTCCTCCGCACTCCGCCCTAAAGAAACCGTCCCCGTTTAGAGGCACAGGGGCGGTTTCGATCTAAACTCGTGTCCCGGTGGAAGGTGAAAATGTTCAAAAGCGAATATTTACATTCACCGACAAGGGAGCGCACTGCAGGCCTCCTGAAAGGATCTCCACATCCAAGCTATGAATTAAGGTTGCACCGAAATCATCCCCCCCCCCCCTCGGCCTCTGTTTCCACCATCCCCCGCCACGTCCCGCGTTTGTATTCCGCCGGAGCCAGTTTTATCCACTTTGCTAGCGGGGCCACGTATCCAGGTCGTCCCCGTGCGCGCAGGTAACCTCATTAGGATCTCCAGCGAAGGGCCCGGCCGAGGGGGTAACAATGAACGCGGAAGACGCGACGCCGCGCGGGTAGCGTGAGGCGCATCTGGCGGGATTAGAATCTGACCTTCGTAATCGCTTTAAAACCGACGGCTAATTTATTCGCGACACGGAGGCGACCTACGGTTTGACGCTCCAGCCGATGCTCAGCCCTGTAGAAAAATCGCGCGGACCCCGGCCTGACTGGGGGAGCTTGGAGCCTCGAGCGGCGCGAACGGTGGCCACGCCGAGGGAATATCGATCGGCCATCGCGATACTCGAATGCGAGGCTGCTTGAATTTCGATGAGTGCACGCTCCTTTTTCTCCGTTTCCCGTGGTCCCTGTCGCCTCCTTTTCCACCCCGTGCCTCCCTCGCCCGCCACCCCGCCCCGTCGCTCTTTTCGCTGCACTCGGGCCCCGGGGAATTTCCACGGAGACGCGGGAGAAATTATCGTCTCGGCCGATATTACGGTCGAGTGCGTTCCTGCGAGACTGTCGGAGCGTGCCGGCGCAGACCGTCGAGATATGGGCCGAGGGATGGATGGATCGAGCGTACGCGCAGTTTTCTAATGACTGAGAGGTGTTCGGGGAAAGATCGGAGAGTTGGTGGTTAATGGCCACCGAGTGGAGGGAGGATAGGTGCTATCGGGGGTTGTTGATACGTCGACTGTTGACGCGTTGCAACCCCCAGGGCGCGGGCTTTGCCTTGGCCTACCCCTTCAGGGGTGGCTAGTCCCTAGGAGCGTGTCCTCGAGACGCGAACTGGCGATCCCGGGGCAGGTGAGCTAGGTTAGTACTGCTGGGAATGTGGAAGGAACGCTCTTTATGGCCACATCATTGATCTGGCTTTAGGGTCACCGTACTTAATATCGCCTAGAAAAAATTAAATCGCTGTCAATTGAATAATAATTGATATTTTTGCATGCAAATCGTTTCGAAGTAAAGAGAAATTATTCATCTTTCATGTAGCATAAGTTTGAATCGTTTAAACCTACTAATTTTTAATTAGGAATTAAAAAACTTAAGACGTGCAAAAATGCGGTCCTGAAAAAAGTGTACCTAATATCGCTTAGTCAAGAAATATTGATTCATTAAGATTTTTAAATTCATTTTCACATGTGCTTTTATGTTCTACTTTATAAATGTGTTTTTATCAATCTTTGATTTTATTTTTATTACAAAAATATGGAAATAGAATTTTTGAAACATTTTATTTTTTACGTTGGGGTGTACATATTGGACCAATCAAGTTTATTTCGGTTGCTCCGCAAATTTCGTGACCCCACCTGTAACAAACATTATATCGAAACCATTGTTCTGCAGTAGACGGTATTGAGAACACGCATACTACTGAAAGAAAAACGCTATTTTAATTGCGAAAAATATTTGAATCGATTTCATTCCTTAAGTACATCATTAATTAGGTGTTTCTAGTAGATATTCTTACATTCGCAGAATTATGCTAATATGCTAGTTTCCGCCGCAAAGTACGAAATGTGCTATTCTTCGCGGCTAAGCAGTCAAATATGTTTGTGCTAATATTCGTCAGAAAATATGAAACGTGCTTCTTTACGCGGCAAACTGAAACGTGCTGTTTTTCGTAAGAAAAATGAAACGTGCTACTTTTATTAACGCACGTCGATATGTTTAGGTACTCATTCAGTGCAGAGCCGATAAATTTTAGTGCTTTCTTTGCGAGATACAGCGAATGGCGATATTAGGAATTCTGTATGGTGTTAGAACCGGTGTTAAACCAGAAGAACTCGCTTTGCAAAGTTTTTCTACCGTAACAAAGCCGCTATCCCTTTAATGATAAATTTCCTAGAGGTAGAGAGGAAGAGAAAGATTTTCCAGCCTATTTGCCGATAGCGCGCTATCGTATGGGAAACAATTGACAGGCGGGCACCCGTTTTCCCATGGTCGATTAGAGCTGTCACGATCAGTGACCGAGAGCATCGATTTTTAGACGCGCATCAGATGCAAATGATGTATGTACATACGAGGTGATTCGTTGGAAAATCATCCATCAACGGGGAAGTAGCGCGCCGCGGATACCGAAGAGAAGTGCTGGTCTGTCATTCGCAATTCCGCCTGGAGGCCTGTCTTTTACGGGGAAGCCGAGCTTTGACGTTGAAATCGCTTGAATTTAGAAGGAATAAAGTCGTCTTTTAAAGCGAGATATGGGCTTCTTTTTGCGCCGCGTGATTTCCAGGCACCGAATTCGAATTAACCCATCAAGCGGAGTATTTTCCCATCAAGTTCGAATAAATACCACGTATATCTGTTTAAACAATTCCCGGATACGATAAGAATAGAAGTAGCGTGAATATTTTATTCCCTTGAGTTGGATAAAATAAACCCTGCCTGGTAGGAATAAATTCGAGTTCTTTTGGAAAAATTCATTTCGAGTGAATTAGACGCGAGGTGAAAGTATTCCTGGAATGAAATGTTTCATGATATTTCGACGTGCCAGATTCAATCTTGTACGCAGAGTGCTTTTCTCGATTAGAGCGTCATGCAGAACTTCCGTGCCAATATCAATAATTACTCTCCGCGGCTGCGGAGGCGATAGGCGACGAATACGTTGCGGTTATCGTTTAAAAACTATGTCCCAGAGACGAACGGTTTAATATTCGCTAATGACACTTTCGATAAATGATAAGGGCCACCGGTCACACTGTCACGGCGAGCTTCCATCACGCCGTAACGGTTTAATGTAGATCCTGGAAACGAGATATTCCACGCCGGTAATGCATTAACATATTAAAATCCCACGGGCCGGTAAGGCGCGGCGAGCGAAATTCCTGTCGAGATAAAATGTACGTTAAACAAATGACGTGCCGCGTATCGCGTAACAGATAGGAATTGAAAGAAAACATTCGAGGGCCCTCTTCTCCCACGTATGTTTATTTTCTTCAGACGCAAAAAAGCGGAGCGGCACGTTGAAGATTCCGCTCGAGCAGCTTCCGCGTGTGTACCTATACACCCGCGCTCAAGGGTGCAGGGGAGGGGGATGCCTTGCACCCCGTAATGAAACACGAGCGTTGGCATATTCCTTAATAATAACAGATCAATCTGCGAAGCCAAGTCTACTCGCCATTGTGAGAACATTTATTATCCAAGCTGCCGCGGCCGCTATTGCACGGTGTAACACTACACACCGTCAGCCATATCCGTTTTCCGAAACGACGGTAACCGTCCACCCGAGCCCCACCGTCCAGCGACGATGTTTTCCTCGAAACAGGAAGGCAGACTTGGTTAAACAGCGCAGCGTTCCCTGCGCGCCAATTTCCTCTGTCCCCGGTAGCGACAAAAGGGTGAAAGAGCCGTGCGCGCGGCTCGCAGCAGGGTTGAAACAGCCGCCGCCGCGCGCCTCCTCGAATCATCCCTCGATCAGCCCCCGAGATAGCCGCGCGTTCCAATTAGCGGGCTCGGATCGCGCTACTCAGGCCGCGGCGAGTAGCGCACTCCACTCGTGCTCAGCCCTGGGGCCAGGCGCGCGGGGCTCGGGTACCCCGAAGAACTGTTCCCCGTGCATCCCTCGAACGGCCAACAATGGCCCGTTGATTTTGCATTCGTCAACCGAGGGGGAATAGGCAGATATGCCTGCCTCGAACCCTGTCCACCCTTTCCCCGTCCACCAGCGCACGCCCCACTCTCTTCTCCTCTATTTTTATTTTTTTGCCCCTTCATTGTTAGCCCGAACGAACGGGTGGACGTATCGGGGTGGGGCTGATTCCGCGCCGATGTTTTGACGTAATCCCATAAAGCGCGTTATTCTTGTGTAAATAGCCGTTCCGCCGCGAGGGTCGGAAAGTGATACGTTGAACGGGCTGGCCAGGGGTGGATAGGTCCGGTTAATTGCCAAAACGTTGCTGTCTACGACCGGTGGGAAAGTTGGGGTTTCCTACCCCGCGCTAAACAGGGATTCGCCCCCCGACTGGACCAATGGATGATACTTACGCTCTGCGGCTTCGGGAGAGTCTGCGCCGGGGCGATACGTTCGCAAGCCCTTGAGTCGGGGAATGTTTATAGGGACGTTGAATTTTTTTTTAGGGGACGAAGGGAGATGCCCGCGGGGCATTGCGGAGTATATTCCTCTGCTTGCAAGTTTTGCGGAGAATTTAATTACGCGTAGTTGCGTCGCGAGTAATCAGAATGTTGAGTGTCTGAGAATTAGTTCGGCGCAGTCTTGAAGATTTCGCGAAGACTTCTGAAGTTTGATGAGTTTCAAGGGAAGTTTGGGAGCCCCGGGGCCCCCGAAGAGCAATCAGCCTTTGTGCTGGTGAAATTTTTAGACATCTGGATTATATCCATTACTATTCTGTACCGCTTTCAGGGTTAGTTGGCTTTAGAGGCGTTTAAAAGTCTCGAAAATCTCGAAAGACTCGGCGATGCTGGTTCTGAAAAGCCTGAAAGCTTTCGGAGCCTCGAAACTCTTGAAACACCGTAATTTCTTAAGGACCTCGAATACTTCATTAACAGTCTTAATGAATTTAAAAGCCTTCAAAGTTTCAAGGATCTTGAATGCCTCGACAGTCTTGGAAGCCCCGAAAATACGGAAATGTATTGCGAGCCTTGACGAAATTCTGTAACGTAATAAGTAACATCGAGTTATGAACTATGATGACACTTCTCTGAGTCACGATCATGAGTAATCCCTCAGCCAGCCGTTAATGGGTATAACCAACCAGGATAATTTATGGTGGGAACGGATCAACGAACTCAGCGAACGGCTCGTCGAAGATCCTCGATCCCCGAGTGTTTTATACGTTTGTTTGATTCGATATATAGGGAGGGTGGACGGATTTTAGGGCGCGGATGGGTTACCTAATACCCAGTTTGGATAAAACGTTTGCTTTCGGGGTGGGGAGAAGAGGGGGTCGATTGTAAATAAATTATCTAGATTGAACGGGGCGTGGTAGGAGACTCCTTTCGTTCTGGGGGTTGAATGTTGAATCCGGGGGTCGCGGTACTTTGCCCAGCAGTTCATTTTTATTCAAGTTCGACGTAGCAACATTCTTCATGAATATTCTTCCCGAAATTCGTTGACCAGTGACCTAAAGATTTTGCCTGGCCTCCCGGCTTCGCACAAAAGATTCCGTCTTCTCAACAGCCAAAGATATATGTCTTTCGAAAATTCCCGGGGCAAACATTCCATCTGGGAAATGTAGTAAGCGGAAGATCAAACAAAGGGCTAAGACTTGAACATATTTCCCCTTTCACATCCGTTAACTTCTACCTGTACGAAAACGGTGGGAACGCTATCGCGGAGGCGAAGAAAGAAATTAACTGCCGAACGTGACAAAGGGGCGAGTGAATCAGCGTGGGTAGTCGGCGAAAGAAATTCCTACGGTCCGTTTGGCCACGATTTTTAGCGCTGATAGCGAAAGCCCGGCTACCGATATTTTTCGAACGGGAGCGCCGTTACCGTCCCCCGTTCCTCATCGTTCCCCCGTCGGTCTTAGTCCCCTTTATCCCCGGCTGAAATGGAACTCGAAATAAAATTCTCTCCGCGCATCGATTGAAACAAAGCAGCGCCTATAATCCCCGCGTTTCGAACAAGAAAAAAGGGGGGGAAAACAATTGCCGTCGGGTACGTTCATTTACAGTTCCGCGGTTGTTGAACGCTGCTCCCCAGAAGAATGCGCTGCGCAGTGATAAATTCCGAGATTATAGGTGGACCAAAATCTCTTCCACCTCTGCGCCACGTAATTCAATTTTCAACATCGCTTTGCTATTGACTTTCCCCCAGGTATTTTTGAAGATTAAAGTCAGTTACTTCGGGGGCAACGAACGGTTATATGTGTATCGTTCACCTGAACATGTTCAGAGCCCCGATGTTCATGAGCCCCATTTCTGGGGCATCAATTACCGCGTATTGTTTCGCGCTTTAAATTAAAACGGGCCGCGAGCGAAACAATGAATGACAGTTTAAATGGAAGAATGGTTTGAATGGGCGAAACTTGAATGAGAATTCAGGTCGGGCGGAGAAAGGTGTAGCTCGTCGTTTATTGAATGGCTGGCTCATAGCCTTCGAGTACATTAGGCTCGAGGAATAATTACGCGGTCGTATCGAGGATTCCACGAAAATCTTCCATCGGTATATAAAAATATCCACTTTCCACTGGAACGTTGGATAAATTAAACGAAGACTTATTCTGTAACCAAATCGACGATTCACAGTTCATCGATTAAATTCCTTCGCTAACGATTATTAATGCCAGCATACGTCAATCGCACAAAACACAAACTATCCCGGAACACGGATCAAATTTTCCCCGACGAATACAAGAAATCCTCGGAAGAAAGCTCACGGACTCCGTCACATAGCCATCTCTCGATGCTCTTGATGCACATGTACGAAAGCCGCGGAGATCGCCCAGCCAATTTGTCAGCCGGAACATTTTCCGCCAGTTGTTTCCTTAAACGTAGGAGGGAAGCGGGGGCCATTCTATTCCATTTGTCGCGGCAGCCTCGGGGAAGCCACGGGGTACACGATTTAACGGTGGATAAAGATAAATCGCTGACCACGTTTTATCGACTCGACAAGGCGTCGGGAACGGAAGACTCCGTCGCGGGAACCCGTTCTCGGAAGCCGCCCGAGATTTTATTCAGTTTCGTCTGGCATGGTACGGCGCGACGCTACTTCCTGAGGCAGCACCGAGCGTCCCCTGATTTATTGCCGATTTATTTGGACCCTGTGGCGAAAAAGGGGCGCGGTGTCCTGTTAGCGGGACCTCTCGCTTCGCGGAACTTTCGTACGATATTACTGTTATTATTATTAATCGTCTTTATCGCAGAAGAAACCTGAATACTTACAAAAGGCATAGTCGAGAAGGGCGAGGACCAAGGTAAACTAAAATAGGAACAACGAAACAAACATTACGAAATGTAAGAATAAACAAGTAAATTAATCTTAACTGAACTTAAAGTATATCGTACTGTGTTTCATCTATTCACGGCGATTACAATCACGAAACGGATATCGGTATCAATGTATCGATAAACATCGTTAATTAATTTAGCAACCCTAATGAAACGTGATATTATTCTATCCTGAGTCGAGAGACAGCTGGCATTGTGAAGTCAGGATTTTGACAGGTGGATATGTACGCCCTGTTTAAATGCGAATACTTCGACGGACGATAGGGGTGGCACGTTGAATTATATGTTCCGCTGTTAAACGTATTCTGCGCCCACTTTATTCGAGCCATGAATTGGAGGACTCGCAGGCGGCGGCCAGAGACTCTCGGCTCATCAGGAAAGCAGGGTATAAAATTTAATCCAGCCACCGAGGAAATATAGCCGCCGGTTAATGAAGTTATCCGGCTTCCGCGGGCTAAAAATTACAGGTGTATACTTTTTACGACCGATCGCTCGAGGGCCTCGCGTGTGCTCCCCCGTTAATTATTCCCCGACGTGTAAGATGTCTATCTTCCGCCCTGACGATAAGTGGCCGCCGTATAAATATCCTCGAACCTGTTCTCTAATGGCCGCGGTCGAACCAGACGAATCCTTCTCCCGGCGAGTAGGTACGTAATAAAAAAGAAAAAGACGGAGGTACCGGCTGGCTTATCGTTTACCTACAATTTTACGCGCTGGCGTAAATCCCGCGGACGACAAGCATGAAAGGAGTGAAGAACAAGGGGGGGAAACACGACGAAAGCTGTAACCCAGAGTTGCACGTCGTGATGGAGCAAAAATACCGGAGAGTATTCGCGACACTTGAGGATTTTTCGCCACGCAAAGCACGGAGACTGGAACGTTTCTTGTCAAATTTTTAGGATATCTACAAACTTCCGAGAGGGAAAGAAGTATTCCTCGTCACGTACACTTGACCAGGAAACCATCAAACAAATTTAAGAACTACGAGAAGAAAGGGGATGAAAGTATCGGATAAGAAAATCATTCCAGCATCGTCTACGTTCAAATTATTAAACCCACCCTTGATATATTTCAATGAAACTTCTACCGCCGTAAAATGGGGATCGAAATCCATGGAAAGGTGCGAATAGACCGGGATGGAAACTTTAGAAAGCGCGAGCAGCGAGATGTGCGGGATCGAATAAATTTCGGGCGATCGGCTCCGCCGACTCGGATTTAGCAACAAGAATTTCCTGTTGCATAGATCGCGACCCCGGGCAGGATACGTGCAGGTGAATCTCGAAGCGCTGCGGAGTGGAAGGACGAGGAGGGCCATCCCTGCCACGGGACGGGTGTCTGGCTGGAATTCAATTTGATCGTTCCATTCGTCTTTGCGCGCTGGCATCGCCACCGACTGCGACAACGCGTTTGACCCTCGGTGCCTGGAACACATCAGCCCTCCTGCTCCTCGATTTATCCGCCCCCTTTGTGTCGAAGGGGCCGCGGTAGCTGCGCGTAAACGTTTATTAATGCGCGTAAATCAAATCGGTGCTTGATACGATGACCCTACGCGGGGCTGGGAAAGATATCGGTGCTCGAGTGTCGCTAGACCGCAAGCTCCTCGTGTTTAGAATTCGTGCTTGCTGCTAGAATTCGATCCTCAAGCATCGTCAGTGCTATGCATTTGTTTTTTCATTTTGAAATCTGCGATCATTTCTTCGAAGAAGAATCTCTGAAATCTTCCTTCCACGTTTGGAGACCCAGGCTATTTCCGAGTCGCAATTTTTAATTCACTGTGCCCATTCTGGGCAGTGATTGATTCAGAATTCCATTGTAAGATGAGGAGCAATTTGATCTTCGATTTGGAGTAAGCTAGCGACTCGAGTACTCGTGTAATTAATCTAGCAGCGTCATTATTGTTGAACAGTACCCTTCCACCGAGCCCCTAATTCGACGAATCTGCAACCCCCCGCAGCTGAAAATAAATCGGGAATATGGAATGGCCAACGCGACACGCGAATTTTCACTTTCTCCCCCAAGGTTTCGCCAGCGAGACTTCGGTAGTCCCGGTCATTCCTCATCGCGTCGCGAACGTTTCAACACCCGGACAAACGAGCTCGCGAATAAGTGGCTCGTACGTCGGGGAACATTCTATTAGACCGCTCCGCGGCCCGGCAGCTGGATAATTAATTTCGCGCTAGAAAAACAGCCCTCGTTATCGCGCACCTGCCCGCGATACCAGGCAGCGAATCGTTTGCAATCAACTTCGTGGCCGTGTCGCCGGGTGGTCACTCCTTTTCTTCGTAGCCCTCGTGAACTAGCCGCGTTCTAATAACAACGTGTGCCTGGAAGTTAGAATTTTTAGGTCATCGCTGCGGTCGCGTGCCTCCGATGGTATTATGCAAAGATCAAGAACTACGGGCGAGGGTGAGGGGTCGCAGGAGGAGATGTTGATACGGGTAGAAAATAATCCCGTGCGTGCGTGCGTGCGTGCGTTAGATGCTTTTATTCTACGGAGGCCGTTTCTGGGGGATAACAGAGCGTGCTTTTACCCTGTGAGCTTAAAATGGCCATTTTTCGATATGATACTTTGCAAAATCGATATGGAGTGCGTTGCGAGCAACCGAGTCACTTCCGTTTTAGTGGGAAATTGAATAATTCTTGTTTCAAGTGTGTTTACCTATCTTTTACACTTTTATTGGGTTAATGTGTTTTCCTGTGGCGCAAAGTGCCTTTCGCCAGGATTTTACAGTAATCAATTTCGGTTTTTAATGGAAAGCTCGAGGGAGCGCACAGAGTCCTGATAGGATTGCACCTGATAACAGGGGACTCAAAAGCGTGCCGGATCTTCGTGTCCCGTTCGTCTGCTCTTTGTTCTCGGGGGAACATTATCGGATAGCTGGGGGATACTGCTTTTAGAGAGTCGAGTTTCGTAATGAAATCGTCGGACGATTTCGGGAAGCAAAAGCTCCTCGGAGTTTACGCTCTGTTTTAGGTCTTTCACCCTTGGAACGCGAACTCTCTTCCCGGAGGTTGATTATCGTTAGGATGTTTCAGCGGAGTGTGTTTGGCATAGATTCTCCCCCGATCGCAGAATCGTACAATTATATTTACCCACTAATGAAAGCGTGAAACTGCTGTCCTCGATCATCACCCCCCCTTTCGTGTATAACAAAAAAAAAATCGAATTTTCCTATCGACGTGTTTACGGAAGGTTGAATACACCGTCTGAAAAGCTTGCTAAACACAAGTTGTTTTTCGAGCGGCGAGAAACCTCCACTAACGAAGCTGAGCGGCACGCACGGCGAGAGTCGACGACGCGTCGCCGGGAAAATCGCGTCGTTTTTCTCGTTCCCGGTTGGAAAAACCGATACACCGTTGTGCAGGGCCAAACAAAACATCGTTGCCCGTGTTTGTCGGCTTAATGGCGGCCAACCCCCCTGCGCATCGTGTCTGCCCCTGAGAAAACGGCGGCGCGTACGTTCCTGCCGTGGAACACGGGAAATAAATACTCGGAAACGAGGAACATGGCACGCAGGAGCACAAAGCAGCCGCGGACAAAAGACGAGAGACAGAGAGAGAGAGAGAGAGAGAAAGAGAGCGAGAGAGGAGAACAGGAAGGACAAGAGAGGGGTGGGAAGTTTGGACACTGTCACGGCCCCTCGATCTCCGCGGGGGGTCATTACGTCGAGTGGTAATGTGATTCATGCGCGTTAATGAACGGCCTCCGCGTGTCAGGCCAGCTGAATGACTTCGATTCGCTGTGGAAGATGCCTGATTAACAGTTGCGCCGCGGGGGGTCGCTCGGGTTTGATTACTTCGATGCTTGTCCCCTCGCACTGATTGTTTTCGGGCAGAAAACCACGCTGGTGTATCGCTTTTCTTGATGCGAATTTATGAATCGTTCGCTTTGGATCATTTACTCGGGACAATTGAGCGCATAAGGCTAAATCTTCTTTCCGAATTTAGCGGTTATCGGAACACGGGGCTGACGATACCGAAGGAATCACTATCCCGGCGCGATACACGGCAGGCTAGAAATTACGCGTTCCTAGGAGAGAGATTCTACAGCGGTTCCCGATAAAACCCGAAACGCGTCGAGCAAACATTTCCCTCGGGGTGCAAACAACCAGCCCCACCGCCTCCCGGTGTCCGTCACGTCCCGGAAAGGGCACGGAATGGTTGGCGAGCGCAGGGCCTCGGGCCCCCCTCTCCCCAGCAGGGGCGGCAGGCTGGCGCGAGGGGTGGAAAATGTACGGAAAAGAGAAAAAGGGAAGTCGCAACAGTGCTTTCTGGTTATTAGCGGAGCCCGGTCTGTGTACCTTCGTGATGGGGAGTCGAAATATAATTAAAGGTTCGCCGGTGGCCGGCCTAAGGGATGTTTTGGTTCCATTATAGCGTGCTCGAGCGGCCCCTGTGCCCGAGGGGTGGCCCCTCGAAAACCGTGGCCGGTCTACAATTACGCCGCTACCCTCACCACGGCTATAAATTTCGATGCATGCATATTCAAAGCGTACACCGTGTCCCTCTTACCCTCCACCCTTATCCCGGCCGGCGACTTCACCTTTCTTAGCTCTCTCTCTCTCTTTCTCCGCGCTCGCACCGCCTCGCCCCCCCCCCCGTGGGCTTTCTCTCTTTCTCCGTACTCCCTGTAACCGCCCGCCCTCGCACCCGCCGCGCCACCCACCGCCCACTTATGAAATAATCATAGAATTATTACCCTCCGGGCCAGGCATGCGTGTTCCTCCCGTCGAAATCTCGCGGATGCACGGAGGGTGGCTCGATTTATAATGCCCAGCAGCGAGACTTGAAAGGACTCGCCTCCCCCTGCGCCCCCCTATCTCTCTGCGCCACCCACCCCTCGATGTTTCAGCGGAATTACTTCGGCAACGCGGTGTATCGGCGTGTCAAAAATAATTCAAGGTCGAGCGCCGGGGGGGTGGCTTCTTCCCCGCGTTAATTACTCGGGATTAATTTCGTTCCGGCGTTGTCACGCCGATTCCCGTCTGTCCCTTTGCTCGCGTTTCTCGCGGGAGGGAAAGGGTCGCGCTTCAAGCTCGAAATTCCGCGCGACGTGGTCCTATGAATGATTTAATCGTTGCCTGGTCTCGTGGCAACGATCGCTGTTGCTTCGTTTAGCCAACTGCTGGCTTCGCTCGATCAATACGGAGATCTGTAAGAAAAGGATCGCTCCGGGTTATCGGATGATTTTGAGGATATCGAGGCGCTGTTAACGACGTCAGGAAGAAAGATGAACGATGACTGGCCGCAGGGTAATCGAGAGGTACCGCGTTTTTTTCCTCGCCGCGAAAGTTTGCCCGGATGATTCACAACGATTACGCTGGGCGCCGTCTGGGCCCTCGTTGTAATCCATTAAAGGCACTTTAATAAATTGACAAATATATGAAATATCACACTGGCCAGCCCTTTGCCCGCGCCCTTTTTGCATGCGTGTCGCTAACAGATACGATTACCAAGCTGGAATCTCGAATTTCTCGCAAGTACATCTGCTCCCCCCCCCCCCCGGATGCCTCTTTGTTGACGAATCGAGAGCAGACGAGGGAATGCATCACCCTTTTGACAACGGGGGAGGCTCTGTTTGGACAACCAAGTGGGATTGATTAAAGAGTCGCGGCTACGTTCTCGGGAGCCGAGCTACTGTTTCGAGGGGTTTCTCTTAAAAAGGGCATCACTTTCCCTCGCCGCTTCATTAGCGAAACTCTCGACAAAGCTTCCGGATTGTTCCGAGATCAACGCTAGATAACTCAAGAGTCCCGTATCAAGTCCAAAGTTGTTCGAAGTTGGAAAGTCCCAGCAGTTCACCAGAATTCAGTCGCTCTGAGATCACAGAGGTCCGGCGGCTCTGATACTTCAGGCATTTCTCATTTCTAAAAGTTACGCTCAACCAAAGTTCTAATTTCTCCCCCTAAGCTGTTTCTGAAGGGTTCCGAACGGAGGTAGAGAGCCAAGAACACCGATAAACATCTTTAGGGGCAACTACTGTTAGCCAGCATCCCTTAGCAACGATTTCCTCGGCGAAACAAATGGTCATGAGTGCTCTGCTCCAACTTCGGGCTAGCTGGAACATTCCCCTTCTCTAATTCTATTTTAACCACCGCCGCGATCACATCCAGGACATTCCGCGTCATCACCCTGCAACCCCCGAAGGGCCAGTCTCGCGCGAATTCGATAAATAAAACACTGCCAGTGGTCTAAGGTCGTTGATGCGTTCTTCCTGAAGCAGGGGGCGCTGGAGCAGCGGCCTCGTGGACGTACAATGTAAAGTGATGTCGTACTAGCCGGGGCAAGCTGTTTAACAAGTCCAACCCCCCCGAGAACCACCCTCTCTAGCCGGTACTCGGGGCCAGGCATCGAGCAGAGCCAGAGCCGCCTTTATCATTGCCAATGACGCGTGCGATACAAGAAAACGAATAGCGCGGTCGACTACACGGGACAAACACATAAATTACCCGGCTCTCCGAGGGACCGGCGTGGCCTTTGTACTTTTGCCGTCGATCATTTTCGCGTTGAGCACGGCCGCCGCGCGGGCAGCTCCGAACTTCCCCGGTGAAGACGTTTTGTCAGCGTCGATGGCTCGGGTGGAACCCGAGAAAATATCGGTGAAATAGGATAGAAAAGGTGGGGGTGGGATTTGCGGTAGCTCCGAGCGGAGTTAAGGGGAGGCGAGACGAGGGGGTTGGAATTTTGAGCAGGCCTGGGAGCTGGCATTGGTTCCTCCCATCGAAATTCAGAGCGCTGTGACTTCCGTAAATCACGGCGTATTCCGTGAGAGTGGTTTTCCACGGGATCATTTAAATCTCTGCGATACTGTGGGAATATTTTAGAATTACTATTTCTACTGATTCCGGGGCCGCACGCCCCAGCGAGTAATACCGTTACGTTCCGATTCAATTCGGAACAATTCGGACTGTGGAAAAATTACTATTGTGACTCTCGTTGAATGCCATTGTTCCCAGCGCGTTTTACACATTCATTCTCTGTTTTACGCGTAAGGGTGCGGGAGAGGGAAAAAAAAGTGGTCGTGAGCGCGGGATTAATTAATTAACGAGCGTTGATTCTAACTAACTGGGGGATATCGGCCTGACGAGGCCAATGCAATTAGATAGATTGTTGGCAGGACTGCGGGGCTCCATTAAAATTTAAAATCACGCGGCTGGCCAGCTGAAATTTTATCGACGCTCCGTTGCTGAAACGCCGCGAATTACGATCACATTATGGGTTTGAATAATGAACAGTGTGGAGATCGTTGTCGGCTATTAGTCGAACAATGCTCGCGCCCTCTTGTAGAATTTCTGAAGAACTCATTGCGGAAAATAGCGTTTTTTTAATTGGCCTTGAAGCTTTATACCATTTTGAAATCGATCGTACGATGCTGCGCGACAGATTTTCTCGCAATCGAATGGATTAAAAGATGAAGTAATATGTTATTTATATATAAGCAATGTATTATTCAAAGAAATGATGATACACTGGCGATATTCATGCCTCCCCTGGCGCAAATTAATTCTTAAACACACCTCTGTGCTCTGTTCGCACGAAAGCTATATTTTAAAGCGATTTATCGCTAATTATCGTGTAATTAACGGCTCAACTATAGAAGTGAGGAAATAATGGATTAAAATGAATACACGCGAGACTGTACAGAAATTTGTAAACTGGAGCAGTAATTAAAAAATGAATATACCTCCGCCCTTGATTGAAATTCTTTCTCTCCGGTAAATAATGAGGATAGTTTTCGCGAAACAAGAGACTTTTAATTGAGATACAGCTGCTACCTTCAGGCAGAAACTAAACCTGGTTAATCAGGTCAAAATTAATTTTCACTCGAGGAGAAGGATGCGCGGTAGATCAATTTCCAACGTGAAATAAAATTACTGTATAAAATGTTTGCGCGGCAATTACAAAATACGTGCTTGTAAAATCCAATTTTTAAATAAATATTCGCTGGGATTTACTCGCTCGGGATAACGGAGTGAAAAATCGCGACGTATAAACTATATAAATTTGTTTAATGTTATCAGCCGAACGTAAAGAGAAATTTGTACGCGCAAAACATAAAGTGTTATTATTAAACGATTCACCCTCGGAAAAATCGATAGGTACTTTCCCGGGCGGAGGGAGGAAAAACTAAAAATACCGAGACAAATATTTTCATTCGTCCCCCGCAATTGAAAATATTTTCTAGCTAATACAAAAACATCCGCGTAAATTCGACCAGGGCTGCAGCGTCGAGAAATTTATGTTTACTAGAATGAAACAGCGTTCAATGAATTCGCAGTGGGATACACAATCGAACGATACGCGTTTTCCATTAAATAATAGCCAGTTTTGCCCTCGTCGCGTGTACGAATTCGTATTTTTAAAAGGTGGCGGGCGATCCTGGTCGTTTATGAAACGCCATATGAAATGGGAAAATCTCTTCACTTTTCATTCCCACTATAAAGTGACAAAAAAATAATAATCCCAGCGGATAGAATTATTCTCAGAAGACGGAGAAGGAGATCAGTGGATCTTGAAATGAAGCATGTGCCATAAGAATATACAAATTACTTGAACAATGATAAAAAGAAAAGAGAGGACTGTGACGAAATTGTGACCCACGATGCAATCTCGAGTCCCGACCGCAGTCGGAGAACGCGCGATGGCGACTAGCAACGAAACGCTTTCCCGAGCGATTCATCATTCCGCGTTTGAGGTCGTTCCAATTAACCAAAAGAGAGAGAGAGCAAACACCGTCAACTTCTGGCGCATTCACGCGGGCACAAGCACGCACCACGATTCCTCCGAGCGAATGGTCATTCGGTTAATGCACCGGGCTTCGCCGCCATTAGCATAAAACGGCCCGGCAAGACGTCTGACCAGCAGCCAAGAGCCATTTCCAACGATGACAATGTAGCTTCGGAGTCATTGTCCCTACGATAACAGAGTATGTATTACGTCCACGGGGCTGAGCCTCGCTCGGACGATATTAAAGGGCGCTTTTTCATCGCGGAGCATCGCGTTATTCAGGCTTCCTTTCACCGATCGAATGGAAATCAAGACTTATCGGTAAATAAAGCGTGTCCGGCTTAACCTGCGCGGCCAGCTTTTTTCGAATGGAAACGTATAACTCCGGGGATCCTCTGGCTTTCTCTACGGGGTTGAACGCTAAGCGAAGTAATCCACAGGATTGCAAGAATTAATCCTTAAAAACAGATGGGACTAGATCTGGGCCAAAACTCTTGGAGGTTTATTCGCGTACTCGCAAGTGAACGAACCCATCAGATTTCGCACTCGCAAATCGCAGACGACAGGTTCAAAGCGAAGAGCACTCGTCTGTATCGGATCGTCGCTGCGCCGTTGATTGCCGCGCAACAATACCGCGCGAGCATCGCCGTTACATTGACAAACGGCTGGCTGGTTGAGAGAAGCAGCGCGGGTTTTCATGAGGCGCGACTCGGCGTAATAGGCTGGCGAAAAACATCCATCCAAGTTGTCAGCGAGCAGCGGCTTACGTAACTGGAAATGAGGGGGGGTGTTGTAAGGGCGAGCTCATCCGCGAATCACGTCGGCCCCGTCCGTTGTCTTACCTCCCTGATTCCGCCGACGAAGTTTCCCCCGGGGCGGGGAAGCACCCGCGACGCGGAACAATATTTCACCCCGCTCGTTTCGCGGGCTGTCAATGGGCCCGCGACTTTTATGTATAGCGTCGCGGCGGTGGCCGCGGATTATGCAAAGCGCGCCGGGAGAAAAGAAAAAAACCGGCGGAGAGAAGGTCGGCGAGAACTCGAGGCGGAAATTGCAAGCTGCCCTCGCGTCGCGACTGTAAGGAAGCGCGGCGGACTCTTTCTTCGGGAGGAGGAAGAAGAAGGGGCGGGAGAAGAAGGACACGCTCCACTTCCGCCTGACATTTTCAGACCGGAGGAATCGATCACCAGTCCATTCTCTCTGATAGTAGCAACTGCTGGACGATCCCGGATCCATTCCCCCCGACACTTGTCACCGGCAGGTGACACTCTTTCTTCCATCGAATTATCCCCCAACGCGTGTTTCAAATCACCCTTGGGAATGGCGAAGCGGGAAGGTGCATGCTTACGGATACAGTTAACTGCGACGAGTGCAGACAACTCGGGTATACTCGTGGATAAATCGAAGTAGGAATGTCCTAAGTTTTCAACCGCCAGAGAGATTAATCGAGAGAGGGTAAGAGGTCAGGGGTTGTTTTCGGTATAATGGTATCGAGAGTAACGAGTTTATTACGTCGTATGGAAGTTGGAGAATATATAGGAGGCTGGTGTAAACAGGGGCTCGTCTTGGCTGCCTCTGGGCAACCTGAAATACGATTCAAATTCCCTTGTTATGGGAATTAAAATTCTTTTACGGGGCCGTATAATCTTACGCCGTGCTTTACGCGTCAAGTTTTCACTTGGCGGCTTTGAAACGCGCCGCGTAAAAAAAAAGTTACAGCGCATTAACCTTTAGGAGAAACGGGCGTTTCGTTGGTTTCTGTGTGACGGTCTTTAAAAATGCAAGGAATAATCAACCGGCGTCTCGTGGATCTGAGGAAATGACGTCAGATATCCTTCGTTTAGCTCGGATTCTTCTGCCTCCTGGCAAATCGGGCTTCTTAGCCTCGGTTTAGCATTTATTCAAATTCTCTGGACCAGAGTGACGCTCGGAGTAACTGGCCTGTTTATAAACCATCAATTCCCTTCTTCTTTTATGGAAAGCGCGTACAGATGCTCGCCGTTACGCAGCGACGGAGTGTTCGAGTCTGTTACGGCCACATGCATCCCGCAATAATTCCCCGGAATCCCCGCGGGGAAGAGGAGTTCTCACTCTGTTGCAGCTAGCGAAAATTTCATTCCAGAATTTTCCGGAATCGTTGAGAGAGAAAATAACTCCCGACCTGGCTGCGGTCGCCAGATGCGCAAGGAAATCGCAACTCGTCCGTGTTTTATTATGAAAAACTAAATGAGCCTGGGCAACCGAAGCTGAACGAATCCTCTGCGGATACAAATCCTACGAACTTCACCTTTCTCTTAAAGAAAACCTCTTTAGGCGTTGACAAAGAAAATTGTTGGAGAATAATTCATTTGTCCTCTTCTTCCTTGTGTTCAATGATGTTCAGATCAAAGTGGAGGGATTCGAGTGTGCCTCGGTGATCAGGGTATCATTTTCAAGCTATTTCTAGAGTAGCTCGAATCAGAAATGGTACAAAATTCAGTAAAGTTTCGAGAAACCAAATTTTCGTCCTCAAGAAGCAATTTTATGGCCCCGACAACTTTTCTAACCAGTCGACGTCCCTTCGGCCGAAACTCGAATACGCGAAAAGTAAAATGTTTGCGGCAGTATCGTGAACGCGCTCGTGTTCAAAGTCTTAGCGAAGGATTCTCCGCGAAAGGGTCGCCCGGCTTATATTAAATCGCGAATGAAGAAATCCTTGATGCAGTCGCGCGTAAAAAGTCCCCTAAAACATTCTGATTAACGGACCCCACTATCCTCCCAAAGACCAGCCCCATTTCTACGGTTATATTTCGCCGTGACGGCGAATCCAGCTGGTCACAACCTGCAGTTCGCCGTCATTAGCATAAAAGACGCAGTCATGCCTCGGGAGTGAGGAAGGAGGATCGATCTGGGCCGACTACGGCGTGTCCTTAGGAAAAGGAAACGGAAGGATGGGGAAATTCAGTCGATGGAGCCAAAAGAATTGAAGGGTGACGTGAATTCTCAGAAATCCAAAAGTGACGTGTTAAGCATCTAATTACTCGAACTACCGTGGAATTATTATTAAAAGGGTAAAATTGAGGGTTAACGTGACGCAGAAATATTGGCGACACGAAGAATGATTTGAAAATATTCTTTTACTTTAAAAATAAGACTTGTCCATATTCCAGATTTTACCAAAACGATGGTAAAATTACAAACTAATTGTAAGTTTGTTTAGTGTACGTCACAAGGAGGAAGATAATCCAAGGATTTGAAGCAGCGGTACATTCGTACGCGACAGAAGTTCAGAAACTTAAATCATTCTGGAAAATGCACGTAACGCGGACGTAGAGGTTCAAGGAGGAAATATTTTACATTTAGCCAGCAGATAAAGATACATAACAGCTAGCTGCGCCGACCCCAGCACGGAGCATTCGCGAAGCGTATGAATCATCGCAAAATCTGCCAAAACGTTGGACGAATCTTTATAATGGCAACATTCATTACACCGCTGTTTCTGTTCCTACAACCATTCATAATTATTCGTCGCACATGCCTGTGCTTTCGCGAACAAGAATCCCGCTGCAAAACAGAAGCTTTACAAACAGTTCGTAGCCGTTCATTCCGGCTTTATGATTTAAAATCCAAACGGATTTGTTGGGATTGAAATTATTTCACGGTTTTTAATTTGCCGAAATAAAGGCGCATAACGAACGCGGAATTTGTTCCCGAACTCCGAGCATTGTTTTATTTCGCCGCATACGTGAAACAAGGCCGAGTACGATAAACACATCTCGCTTGAAAATAATAAATCCGCCTGTACTCATAATCTTTAAAAGGAACAGCACAGCGTAACGATCACGGGAACACGAGAAGCGCATTGTTTTATGCAAAAATCACCGTTAACCCTAATCGCAGGAAAGTAGCTTTACCGGAAGCCAAAGCTCCCACCCACCGGGAAGCGAAATCCTTCTCATAATGAAGGGCTCGGAGCGATAATCGGAGGAGGAAAGCGTCGCCCGGGCGAGCGATAAGTTGGCCGCCCTGAAAAATTCAGAAATCTCTGCTGGCCGACCTTTAATCCTTCCCAACTCATCAAAACTTCCAATAAACTCCCCTAACATCCATCCCGGGCCGTCGGGAAAAGATGGGCACAGATTTCCGTCTCATCCCACGATATCAGGAACACGGATTAAACTGCTGAGAGCCGTTCGGGGAGGGGTGGAGGGAGGGTTCCTTCCGTAACGAGCCTCATTACGATAACGGGGCGAGCGTGCTGAATTACAAGTGGCACGAAAAATACCGTCGAGTGCCAACGGCGACGAAAAACACGACCGACGATCGCTCCCGCTTCCGGTTAAACCGTTCCGCCACCGAACCCTTCAGCCCCGGTACCGTGTAACTCGGCGTGTCTGGGGGCGCTTCCTCCTGCCTCGCGCGCCTCCCTCCCGCGGTTTAAGAACTCCCAGCACCCCGATTTGTTGACACACGAAGTATGAGCCGCGTAACGAGGGAAAACGAAGTCCCCATGCCCGGCGTCGTTAACGATATATCCAGATATACTCCTGCTGGCTGGCTGGATTTAATCCTTCCGCGGGAACGCGCGTTGCTTTGAACAGCTTAAGCTGGAGACTCGATCGACATAATATTTCTTGCCAGTGCCCGGAAATTCAGATGCTTCGAAGCAGCTGTCCGTTTAATTCCTCGAAAAATCAGCGCAGAGATTTAAAGCGAAAGTGGAGTAATATGAAAAGTTAGGACAGGTAAGAGCAGTCTGATTTTGTCTGCGTGGTATTTAGCGCGCATTAATTGCACGGCTGCAATTTAAAATTGTTTCTCAGTTCTCTCTTACACTCCTATGCTGTTTTCCCAAATCGATGTATGCGCGTCACATCATTACCTTGAATCGCCTAGGCTTCTGAAAGTAGTCTACTTAGATTCTTAATTGACAATCTTCCATCGATATCGGATTGGCGATTGTTTGCACGAACATTTAAATACTCCGCTGGAAAGTGTCGAAACGGCTGAAGGAGTTGAGTAAACGGGTGTTCAGTAAAATTTGAAGGCAGCTAATTCGCCGCGACAGCCCAAGAGCTTCCTAAAACACGTCCTTTGCTTACCCGCACTCTCGAGTTCGGTAATCCACTGGTTCCAAACTCCCCAGGCATTTTGTTTTCTAAGCAAGCAGGTCTTAGCAGTGACGCGTAAGAAGTTGAAGAACATCGATCAAGGAAGCAACGATGCCTCCAGCGTCGTGGGTAGAATGCCAGATTCCTGCCACTGACGTAGCAACCGAGCTTCCTTCTTTGCTCCCCTTTGTTACGCAAATTGCGTGGTTAACGACGTTGCACTTCTGGTTCCCACCGTTACATCCCTGCGCACCTTCAACTGTTCCCAATATATACACCGTCCTCTTTCCAAAAATGAGTGGTGGACACCCGCAGGACCGACATTAAAAAGAACCACCCCCCCAAATCCATTACGAGCCAGGATTTTTCAGCAAGATCGATTACCCTCTCGTACGATCTCTCCGGCATCATCCCCGGTCGACAGCTTCGCAGGATCGCAACGAGGGCCATGACAATACCTTCTCGCCGTTCTCGCAAGCGATCCAAGAGAAAAGGCACCGACGTCAGCCTACATCCTCCATCCGCGCTGGCTAACCGATCCTCCGTCTTTCGGAGTTTTCACCCAGTCACGCCTCGCCATAACTTACTGTTAGGGGGCAGCGCGCCACCCCCGCTGTATCAGGCCGAGATTCTCCTCCGTGCAATGAATTTCCCGGGGACGCATCAGTCTTTCCCACGGCCCTCGCCTCTCCATCTGACCCTGGCGTTCGAGCGCGCAATTATGCAAAGTACCTTCATTACGGCCGGCTGAATTATTTCTGGGTCCAGTTCCAGCGATCGCCCGTTGCCCGACTTGTCGGCTGAAATAAACATCCCCGTGGAAACGTCTGAGAGGAGCAGCGCGGTGAACCCTTCTCCTCGTTGCTGCTTAAGTTATTCCAAGAGGGTTGAACGCCCCCTTGCTCGCATCGCGTATTGCAAAACTGCTGGATCCCCCGCTTCCCGCAGCTCCTCCTTCGGATCGTAGGTCTCCTCCGTTTCCCTGCACTTCCCTGGCGACTAATGAATGAATTCTGCCGTCAGGCTTCTTTTCCGCCCGATCCTCCGCGCCGCAAGTACCCAAGCATTTCTACGTTTATCAATTTCTCATAGAGAGCAGTTGACGCCGCACAGTGACCGGCTTTTGGACGTTGAAATTCCGACGATTACCGCCCGTGACAGCTATTCGATTCTGAAGTTAGACGCAACGTTCAGGATCGCGAGATAGCTGGTTTCTGGGGAGTGCCGGGGGCCGCCGACAGTTTCGCGGATTAAAGCATCGGTTTCGTCGCGGATCGAGCGTAAATAAATAAATGGGAAGGAGCGGGGTGCATCCCGAGCGATACGTCGAAATGGTGGCCTCGTATGGAAACGGGGACGGAAACTTGCAAAGTTATTGGATTGCGTGCCACCGTTCTGATCGAGCGAATTGCCGCGCGCATAAATAAGCTAGCGGTGGGATACGGGCGGAGTGCACGTAAAAACGTTCGAGTGCACGACTGTTTACGTGTGTACAGGGTGATTCCGGTAAACCGACGAATTCGCGGAGATGCAATTAGCCACGGGACTCTGGAACACGTGAGAAGGCTCTTGGAAAGTCTACCGTCGCGTGTCTGGAAGGCTACACGGGGTTCTGTTTGAAAATTTGCAAGTGCATAACGTGGGGTACACTTTTAGCTCGAACGGCTTCGTGGGACGAGTGTGTTTTGTTGGCAAATTTTTTAATTAAATTCTCAGCTCGCCGGCTACTGCTGTTCCGTTAATAATAATTAATATATTAATTAAGTATTAATTAATTACCAAACAGTAGTGGCTTTTGCGTTTCCTGGGATTGGACTGGGCAAATTAGAAACACGCGTCTGCGCATGACAGGCACGCGTCGCCGTTCTAGTTTGGTGATTCCATCACTACGCGTCTGTCGTATAGGGAGGGTTGCCTATATCAGTTCAGACATTTTACGTTATATTTCATATTTGGTACTAATTTCAATGCAAATGACTATTGAATATTGTAGCTTGATCATTTAAGCACCTACTATTTATACGGTTAACCTTTTGTTCAGAACGAACTAATTTGTTATTAATCTTTTTGTCACGTACTGTAAAAGGTACGATTTTGGCAACCAGTCTCCTAAATCGTACCTCCACTGAGAATAGTATCAATAACAAATACAGAAGAAAATATTCAACATAAAGTACGTATTCAACACACAGGCCGCAGTAAAGTTGTTTCATGTAAGAGTTGTCAAATCCTACTGGTAAGATTGTAGTGGTACGATTTAGGAAACATGATCGATTTATTTATAAATATCAATTTAAACTTAACAATGAATGTAATGTGTGCTTAAACTGAATGTAAAATACCCCACATTAAACCCGCTCTTAGAAAAGTACAAAAATACAGAACAGAATTGCATTGTTTGATTATTATCAGCTAAAATAAGCCGGTAAAGAGTTACATCAATTAATTTTCTCGATTTTTTCAAATATTTATAGCACGCACAAAATAGGGTGCCAGCTGAAAAGGTAGCGTTTCTATTTCTTATTTCGCATTTACTTGATACTTTTATCATCACATGTCGTTTATATTCATTAATTACTGAGAAATTGATGAGGTACCTACGATTTAGGTGACCAGCACCATATTGGCAACTCTCCCCCGCATTGTTCGCTGGGAGCGCTGCAAACAATTCCTACCGATATTAATTACGTAAACTTGTATCGTCGAATGGATCAATTAATTGGCTAGTTTATTCACTAATTACTTGCGCCCTCGTTATTCTACGGGTTTAGAGGCTCGCGAATTAAACCGTCGTCTACCGAACGAAATCCAACTACAACGCCGAACCACCCCTCGGGAATGTTCATTCACGAGTGCACAGAAAGAGCCGCTCGGCCGTAAAACATCCCCCGGTACCAGCTCGGTACCGAAGTGACCCAGAAAACGCTACCAATTCGTTTCACGGTTATTTTATCGAGCCCGGGCGCGCCCTTGCTTCCGATAAGTCGCGTGCATGTCGAAATAGTAAAGATAACCCGGCCGGCGTTCACCGTCGACGACGACGAGCTGTGTCGCGGCAGCCTCGATACAGGAAGTTTCGCGTCAGCTGACGGAGTAACGTCGCCTTCCGTTTTCACCGCGGCTGGGGCGACTACTCTTCGCGGCAAGTACGTCTGGAGGAGATAACCACTACCCCGTTCTCTGCACGAAAATGCAAATCAGAGTAGCGAGGAGAGTATCCGAGGAAGCGCATCGCCGCGGGCCACAAGATGGCGCATCGTGCCAGCCCACCCCGCAACCCCCTTGAACACAGTGAGCCGTGGCTGGTCCTCGTCAGCCGATTCCAGGGAATCCCTTTGTGCGGCGAAATTGGCCGAGTTCGGCGGCTTGTCTTCTATAAACAAGGCTGGATTCTGGGACCTGGAAGCGGCGGGCACACCCGTTCCGTCCTGTCGACGAAGCGAAACCCCGGCACGGCTCGATCGGCGGAACGCGTCAACACGTTACCGCCGCCAGGTTTTGCGATTACGCCGAGCCCGGATAGTTTGGGACACTGGCGTCTTGATGGGCCTCGAGCCGCCGGACGGCCGAGTAGGTTTTGCGACTCGGTGGGGCTAGAGGCAGATTGTTAGAGGAACTTAGCTATAGATCGGCTTGCAATTTGGAGAGGCGTAGTGAAAGTACAGTGGAGATTCTACTGGCGATTCTGAGGGGTAGGAAACTTAACGGGACCGATTTTAAAAGACTCCTCTCGCTTGAACCTTGTGCTTGATTAATAATAACACGCGAAGACCAGCGCGCGCGTTGATGTTACGCGAAAAAGTGAATGGATTAGAAGAACTCCGTCCAATATCAGTCGGACGAAACAAAGGGGAGGAATGCTGCCGCGATCTGTCGTAAAAATCCATCCACCGTCAACGCGGCGAACATCACAGCGGAATCTCTGCGAGGGTGGGGAACTGGGGGGAGGGGATCCATAAAAGTCCATTTTTCTTGCGCGGCAGCGCTCTTAATACTTCCGCGATGCGAATTCCGCGAATACGGCGGAGCCCTATAAATTTCTCTTTTATTTTCCCCGAAGTCCCCGACTGTTCGGGAGGCACGTCGCCGGTGTACACAGGCGAAGAGCGGATAGATCGAAGCTGGAGGGAAAGGGGGAGAGCAGGGAGCAGCGGCTGGTGAACGGGAGGAAGAGCGAAAGAGGAAGCCACCGGGAAACAGCCCGTTGAAATAAAGCACGCGGGGATTTCAGCCTCTGGTAACTGGGTTTGGCTTTCAGGCAGTCGACTTTTAGGCTACCAGGGGTGAATAACGTATTAGACGGGTGACACGGGGGTGGGGGTTTGCTGGGCCGCCCCTCTCATACTTGGTTAAACTTTGCTGGGAACGGTGACTCTTCGTGCGCGTGGAAAGCTTCTGGATGCTCCTTAGCGAACGGCGACACGGCTCGTCCGAACCGTAGAATTCGTTGCGTCCGCGAGGCTGCGGTTTGATATGAGTTGGATCGGTCCAGGGGATTCGACAGGTTTAGATTTCTGTGGAAATTGGCTGGCGAGCCTGACGGATTAGAGTCTTTAATAAATGTAGGAGAAAAAGGGAACCGCGGGCGACGGGACTCGAATCCATGGTCTTTGGATTCACTGAGCGCTGGCGAGGCGCCTTAAGGGAAGGTTCCGGTCTAGAAATTGATATTTTTTATTTCATTTTTCGAAGGTTCAACCTTTTTGGAGTATGTGTTTAAAAGGGTTTTTTGAAATTCGTAAAATTGCCGAAGTTATAGGCATTTGAGTAGCGGTGAATGCATGGGGAACATTCGACCATTTGGCACTCACGTAAAACTTTAAACGCGTTTTTCTCGAAACAGTGTGTTTCAAAATCGATGGAACCAAAACTTTTTATCCGATTCGACTGAAACTACTTTTATTTTGAAGAATATACTTCTGGCTCGTGGACAGACCAGTAAAATTTAAAAAATGAGAATTTGTCACTTTTAACGGTATTGAAAGGACGAAAAATATAGGGAAAATGTAATTTCAAAACTCAAGTGTCGATATATTCTCAAAAAATGTAATTTTTCTGGTCAGTCCACGAGCGAGTTTCGTGTCCTTTAATAATCCCAATTTAATGACATTGTGTTCTACTGGAGACCAATGGTTTAGGTGCCACAGCTTCCACCGATTTAGATGAATTCTTTGACGCCTCGACTTTAACGACTCCCAGTGCCGTTTGCAACGATTAATTATAAAACGAAAAATTTATTTCTATAGTGTAAGACATCCTTAATTCAATGCAACAAGCCCCATTCAATTATATGTAGTATTTCACCCTTAATTAATTCCTAACGATCCCCTATTTTTATGGACTCCAGACCGGAACAGCCCCTTAACCGATTCCCTGAGATTCTCTATGTTTCGGACTCTATTTAAGGGGCGCCACCTGTAGTGCCACACAAATATTATCTTTATCATAAATAGTATGGTCTCTTACCGATCCCACCGGTGTAACAGTGTCCCTACCACCCTTGAAAACCATACGTCTGCAACAGCCGACAGGATGAAGAGGAGAGTTAGGCGCAGCAGTCGACGGCCCCCCATTTTTCCCCGGCAAATTACCCCACTTCGCCCATAATCCAGCACCCCATCGCCGTGAAAACGCAATTTGCGGGCTGGTAATGTCGCAGTGGGCTCGTCAGGCGTTTATCAGCCGAGTCTCCGATTGGCCTGACTAGGAATAAATTCCATCCACGGGTAGACGGCCTCCCCCCGCCCGTGCTAAATTCACCCTCCTGATCGCTAATAATTCCTTCCACACCCCTTCCGTTCGCCCTTCCGACGCTCGTGAACGCTCGCAGCCTCTGCGTCGCAGGCCGACCGGTTAATGGATGACGGATCGATGCGCGGAGACTGCTCGCCGGTTTATTGCTGTTGGTTAATCTATTATCAGGGCGCGTTACATCGCGATAATTGTCTCGGCGACGGGCTCATTAACGTCCCCGGCCGCGTGGAAAAACGACCGCTGGCGGACGGAATTTGAGGGATGCTGCGGCATCTCTGCGGCGAAAATCGAGGCCGGGGGCGCGGTGATTTTCGTGTCGCACTGTAATGCCGGGGCTGTTACGCGTCAAGTGGTGGTTTTTATCGGGTCGTTTACGAGGTCTTCAGGTCGCAACGACATTTATGAGCAGCGTCGTTTCCTTTTTTCACCCGAGGCCGAACCCTGGCCAGAGGATCGTAGATTTCAGCGGCGCACGGTACTTAAAGAAATAGGTAGAAATGTTTAGAGGCTGGCACGCCAACCCTGTTGGTATAATGCTGGGCGATTCGAGTAATTGCACGTTAATACTTCGCTGGGTAAATGTGGGTCACGGGGGGGTGGATGTTACATCAGCGCTGGTTGCTCGAGCTTTATTTCGCGAGTTATGAAGAGGTCGAGCGAGCAGACGATGCACATTCGTTATTTAGAGGGGAATTAATAAGTCGATTAATAAATAGGCAGCTATTTGTATTTTTCATTGTAGAACGGACAATGTGTCGTACTCTTAATGATTTTAAATGAATGCAGACGTTTTTGTAATTCTTAGCAACTCGGAGCCTGGAGCTTGAAAATGAAAATTCTGTGGCTCGCATAATATTTCTGTCCATTTCTGTGCGCTCTAAATTTAGCAAACCTGCCGCTCTGTTAGGTGCGTCACTTTTTAATCCAACGGCGCAGGTGCTTGCCGAGTGATTATTCAGGTCTGAAAGTGGAGTCAATTAAAATCCATCCATCTTGATTTGAGCCATTGAATTTATGGAAATAGTCGCAAGAAGTTTATGTTTTGTCATTTTTCAATAGGGGTGATTAATCGACGTGCGCTCGATTAATCACGAACTTGATGGTCGCTTTGGGTTCCGACAAATAACCGATGGCGATATTGTAAATTGTAATTTACGACATCCCGCGGAGCTTCCAAAGGATATACTATTTTCCAAAGTGAATCCGATACAAATTATCGCGGCGCGATAAAAATCCCTCGCAACTCCCCGGCTACTTTGTTTCCCGTTTCAACGCAGAACAATATTTGAATCCCTACCGCGGTGTCATTAAGCAATGAAGTGCATGCTTTTAAGTGCGAGTCCCGTGGACCACGTAATTGCACTTGTTGCGTTCTTCAAACGAGTAACAAGGTCATTTTCCACTATTCGCGCGTTTAAACGAATCTTTACTCAGTTGAAACGAGTATCTCAGTTCTCTGCGTTCGGCAGGGTGAACTCGCGTTTACCCGCATTTTTAATAAAACTCATACGTCCAAGTCGCCCGTTTAAAAAAGGGGGCAGAAAATTCCGACGCAAGGAGAAATATCGACAGAACTATTACAGCCTTTAAATTGTAATGATTCTTCCGAAAGCAAGTGTCATCCTTAAATTGCAATTGTTAGCGAGATGCGGGCAATTTCGTGCGCGATTCTCCGCGAAGCACGTCGACGATTAAATACGTAATTCCGAGATTACTGTAACGAATTTCAATCGGGAAACCGTGGCTGAAACGATCTGACCAGTTCGAACGCATCCCCTTTATTCGCTCTGGCCAAGATCCCCGTCGAAGATACCGTAATAGCATTGTCACCAATAATAACTATATCGGGAAGCTCATTAGCGCGCCAAGGGGAGTTGCGCTATTATTATTCTCGTTGAAAATCGCCGCTCATTTCGGATAACGATCGCCAGTAGGGATCTTAAAATACGATACACTTGTTTAGCCCTCCATGCCGCGGCATTTATTAGCGGCGCTGTTGAAATCCCACGATATAGACAGAAGAGTCTGACTATTTTCGTATGATGAATAAAATTCAGCGGTAACAGAAGAAAGAGTTCCATGGCGATGCGATTTCGCCGCGATACCGGCAAATTTCGAGGTGGTAGTTTGCAATTTATATCGGCGATGCCTGCCCCGTTTCTGTTTAATTTGAATAATTCGGAAATCGAGAAGAACCCAGACTAGTTGCACGTAGATATTAATTAAAATACAAGCGCGGTATCATTATGCCGCGATACAGAACCGGCATCATCCCTTAAAATGCTCCGCATCGCGATTGTTTATCGCTACGAGGGCCCGTGTTTTCGAAACGTCACAGTTAATACGCGAGCGCATCGTTGCCGGGCAAACCTGCCGATTTCATTATTTTAATGGAAATCATTGTAATCATTTGTACACCGCCGTCCGCGGTTTCGGATTATAATCGATGCACTCTCATTAAGGAATGATAAACGAAATATAGATATGTGTGCTATCAAACATTACGAATTCATCGTTCGCAATGTTTGTACGCGCGGCGCGCAACAGCTAGGTGGAATCAGACTAATAGCAGCGATTTCTGCAAGTTGCGAATGGATGATGTCTCACAAACGGCATCGCTCCTGAACAATTCGGCAATAGTACCATAATTCCACAAATTCTCAGTTTTTAAAGCTCGCTCCTCCTTCAATTTATAATATTTCGATTATCCGAAGGATTCGGAAAAGTCGAACGATGTGCACTCGCGAAAGAATATCGACGCGGATAAAATGGCGAGGAAGGGTGCCTGCGAGGATATTCGCTAGGGAAGCTGACGCGATTCGCGGCGGAGGGTTGAAATGCTCGCGGCTCCGCTCGTGCCGCATTTCGTTCACGCAAATAGGTTCGAAAGCGGAACCGAAGGACTGGCTCGCTCGGCCGTTTTCCCGACTAATTTTAATCGCTTCTGATTTCGCGGTTCGCCCGCGTTTGCCGATCGAATTGTTCCCCGGAAATCGGCCGCCTCGGAATGCCACGCATTCAAATCGCCGGCACTCGCCGCGCGTTTTCGTTAACCGTACGCTGATTGGCGAAAACCGAATTGTTTGGCCCCCGCTTTTCCCTCCCCCCCGCGCGCTCGCTCCTCTTGGCCGGCGTTCGTGCGTAAACTTTTAACGCGGTTCGTTGCCCCGGCGATTCGCTCTTCGTTTTTCCACCGTCCTAATGGCGAACGGGGCCCGGCACAAAAGCCTGCTAGTTTCGAAACTTCTTTTCACGCTGCTGAGAAATAGTTGCCGAGCTGAACGAGGACGCAAGAAAACGCGCGGTGCAACGATCGATCGATGATGCTTGGAATTCGAGGCTGTCGGTGGAAGGTTAGGAGCCGATCGAAAAGCCGCACTTCCGCTTACGGAAGTTCAGCTCATGCTACTTGTTAAATTGAAGTATAAAGCTGCGTTTGAAAGGAACGTCGAATTAAGGTGCTGGGCCTCGCGAGCTTGGGCCGTGCAGGCCCCCCCCCCCGCTCCAAAAAGAAGAGAAGAAAGGAGAAAATAAAAAAATACAAAATGATTTAATGATATTTATTTGTTTTATTTTGTTTTCTTTATTATTTTTATTATTATCTTCTTTTACTGAAAAGCTGCTTGGGCCCCCAAAATATTTATTAGGGCCGGTCTTAGTCGAATGTATCCTACCCTATCCAGGATATTGCTATATTAATTTACTTTTCGCAGTTGAATTATTAAAGGAACACTGACAGCTGTTCCTTACAAGCACGAGCACTTAGGACCGAACAGGAAATTGAATTCATGGGGATACTCGAAGCCGAAGAAACTAAGGAAAGCCACATTCCCATTTCTTCTTCCCCAGAATCTTCTTCCCGAACCGCCGGCAACATTCCGGGACACCCTTGCTATGACAATAAGACTTATGCGCGCGTAAGTTGCGCCAACAACGTGGCAGGGTGCCGGAAGTTTCGCTACGCCGCGAAATTACACTGGCCCCAGTTACATCCGCTGTCGGAAGGGCGCGAAAGTTGCGCGATCCCGAAACTCGGCGAGAAAGAAACACTGGAAAGTCGCGAAGAAAGTGGGACAGGGGGGGGGGGAGGGAATGCTGTTGGAAATAAAACGCGGAATGGACGATATTACCAACTTGCCCGGCTAGTTGAAAAGTTAAACTGGCCTCGTACCAGTTTGAATTTCAACCCCTGCGCCCGCTCCCCTCTTGAAGCCTCGTATAAACGTGTGGCTGTGGGAAAAGGGACGAGAATTGTCGATGATGTGACTTAAGCCCTTGCATAATATCAAAAAACCCGGGAACATGGTACATTGCGGTATTCTTCTTACGTCTTTCACTTTGTTTTTCAGTTAAATACAATTACAACGGTGGTGTGAGTCTGTATCACATATCAGTGGCAGATAGTAGTTGATCTTCGCGGTAGTTTAAACAGTCGACAAGCTAAGTCGACGGGTTAACATTATTCTGTCTTCTTCTACCACCTTAGCGCGCAATAGTAACCCTTCAGATCCTCACAAAATGAAAACGAGCAAGGGTCCGTTCGATTTCTCACTCCGTTCGCTATAATTCATATTTTCTCGGCTAGCTCGATAATTCCTGTCTGCGACGAGCAATATTTCCCACCATCCGGGCATATCCGTGATCGACACTTGCGAATCACAGCGGAATGGATGGAAAACGCGCGGAACGTGAGCCCCCCGGCTCGGCCTCGTTAAGCTCCGTCCGGCGGGAGTGATTTTTTTCGCCGAAACATCCGTCGAATAGTTTCGCAAGTTCGTTGCGCGGCGGCACGCGGACGTGGATAATCGATTCCGCTGCCTATCGGCGAATCGACGGGAACGAAACTATCGAGGGCTACAAGTGGGCCCCAAAGAGCGCGCCGGGCGCTCGCTTTTGCCGAGTGAAAGCACCGCGAAAGCACACCCGGAGTTTCCGTTTTGTTCGAGCTCGTGGCGTAAGTTTACGTTCCAACGGATCGAAAGCTACAAAGCTTTTTCGGCGGTGAAATTCGACTCGGTTGGCTTCGAATAACGATCTCGCTGCTCGGCAATCGACTTCGATTGAAAGTCGAGAATCACAAATAGTTGATGTTTGGCGGGATAAAAAAGAAGCTTGTGGTCGGAAAGAAAGAAATTTCGCCTCGGCTTCTGGTTTTTCCATTGTTGAATAGTCCTCGAATGTAGTTGTTTCGTGTACAAAAGTAAATGCTTCTGTTACTCATTCGGTATTCGTGTTGTAACTATTTGACGGGGGATTTCCTTTAAAGGTATCGAAACTTTCAGAAAGGTTTTACTGACGTCGGTAACGAAACTTTGAGAGTGGATAGGGAGCGCGTCTGACCATATCGCGACTCGTTCCACTGGCTCGCTCCACTGGAGTCGACTGGCATGCCTCAAGCTTACGGTGGAACTCGTTTCTCTGCATCTCCCTTTCACTTTTTAATGCATTCATTATTTCGGAAAGCCTTCAAACAAAAATCTTCCACTTTCATTCGTGTAAATTTTAAAATTCACTTCGCGCAGCGGAATTTTAAAACACCGAGACCTTGATGAACGCGTAACATTACATTTCTGCTCGTATTATATTATTCACTTTGAAGCGAGTAAATGCAACAGGCTTGCTGAAAGAATTCCACTGTTTCTGACTACACGTCGTTAATTATTCTTAGCAATAAAATCAACCTGATGTAACACTAAATTGGTCCGGCTGCATCGAAGTGCGAGCAAAGAATTACACGGAATAGAACAGAATGTAACGAAGGGAAGGGACAGTAACCGAAACCAGACAAATTTTCCTTATCCACAAATATTTGAATGATTTAATAAACGACACAAACGATCGATGGTGGTCGCCGACCGACCGAGCTAACGAAATTTTAAATCTGCGCTTTTGTTTGACGTGGACAAATCGACTGAAGCGGAAAGTAAATAGTCGGGTATTTTTCATTCGTATCGATTCGCGATACGAGACGTTCTCTGGCTCGTATCATCGATAAGCCACACCGATACGATCTTCGATTATGTTCATTAAATCCCACATTAAAGGTGCCTCAATCTCGTTGCGATTAAGGAGCAGCTTTATTTGCAGCCATTTATTTTTAGCAAATGTATTTGTCCCTTAAACGAATGTTGTGTAAAACGGATAAAAATTGATTGTAACCAGAATGGTGTAACGTAGTTTATCTGGTTTGTAAGATTATAACGGATATTATGCTTACTATGTATTAATTGTTGCTAATTTTGTGCTCAGACTCTCTCTATACTTCACTAGTTTTTCTATTCTTTCTTGTATACCATGGGAATTCCCGTATGATAAATAAAGAAATAAATAAAAAATGGGACAGGTTTGGGAGTATATTCAAAGAGCTAGTGAAACGAATCTGTTTCAAATCTTTCGGGATATATTTGTGCACGTGTTGACAAATAAACCAAGTTTGTTTTGTTACAAAATAACCGCTGGTTCAAAATTTTCGCTCGTGCCGCGAAATAGCTGGTCTCAAAAAATTGCCTGTACGGGCCTTCAGAGTTTGAACGTCAGCTGGACGGTTTACAAACATGTTTTCCACATGACACACCTACTATCGATTAAGCCAAAAAAAAATCGATTTTTTTTACACAAGGTTCCCCTTAAATAATTCCACAGAATTGTCACAATTTGCATGCAAACGCCGTAGAAGAATAAAATTATTTCTTCACCCTTGCCCATATTTCACCATCTTCGTTGTAATTCCCATTCACGGCTCCCGCCGATAACCCGACATCCATCAGCGATTTCGGATCTCCTTTCACTCGCGGATGTTTAGTAATATCTTCGACAGGCTCCTGTCCGCATCGCGCGAACCCCGTCCACTTCCAATTAATTCATACTCGCCAGCCGCTATTGAACCAGATCGGATTTGCGGGAACAATCGACGGATACTGCGTTCGAGCGGTCGCCTGATCGGTAAAAGCGTTGTTGTCCGAGGCATCAGTCAGCGACGATTTAGCTCCGAGGATTGCGTAAGAACGAAGACAATCGATGGCGATTCGTTCGGGCGCTGGAATTCATTATCCGCCACTCCGATATCGAGCAACGTCAGAAAGCCAGTCCTGTGTTAACATAAATATCCGCAGAGAAGTCGCGTCAGCGATCGATCCTCAATTAAACAGCCACCGTCGAAAATGCGAAGTAAAAGTTCGTCAGCCGAGCCTGGCGACAAGCGGGTTTCGGTCGGCGACACTGCTGATCAACTGCGCGAACCCGGTTTTGAACTCGATTTCCTTCGAAACGAACGGTCGTACGAAAAAAAATCTGGCGCCACGTTTCCGATGGATTTTTCCAAGGATATTTGAAATTCGCCGGTGGCGCCGGGATTTAAACGATATCGCATGAAACGATGGGGAGAATCGAACGAGGTCGGGCAAAAACGGCTGATGTAAAATAGAGAACGAAGCGAGGAGTGATCAGAGGTATGTGTCTGGGTGTTACTCATCATCAAAGTGGAGTAGGCAGGTTGGAGAATCGTGACGCGTCGTTCTGCATGGTTTTCCTGGTATTCGTATAAATAATGGTCTCATCATAGATCATCTCGGAATGCACGGCGCAAAGTTTAGATGCGTTGATTTATGGGGTTCCTATGCGTCACAGCTCTGACATTGAATCATCACTGCCGGCCGAGATTTTTCTTGCGTATTTCAGACTAATGCGAGCACATATTAATGGCTGATCAGTTGCGCTCGAAAATAAAGGAATAGCTTGTTTATAAGCGGAGCTGCGAAATCGCGACTCAGAAAAGAACGTGGAATCGCGAGAGTTTTCTGCGGGAAACGCAGAATTTCGACAGGCAAAAACGTCGGCCGCGAGCCGGGCCATCGGATAGAAATCATCGCTGCATGACGAGATAATCGCCAGGCCTCGTCGCGTATCTCTTCAAAGCGAAATAGTCGCCCAGTGGAGGTGAATCCCAATGAAACTCTAAACGGACAGCAGACAGTTTCGCGAACACTCGAAACGAGATTTCGCGAGTGACGTGAATGCGTACAATATTTTTCTGTGCCTGGCTGAAACGCCAGAGCTCCTTCTGTGCTTTATCGCGCAGATTAAGCACGCCGAATCACCACAACCTCTGCGATTAAATTATCTGCTTGTGCAGAATGTTTTTGCAGAACAGATCTTTCGGGGAAACACGTCTCTACACTTTCACGTATCCTAGAGTAACGCGACATAATTAAACGGCGACGCTATTGTCTGTGACATATGCTTTTTTTAATAGAACCACCACGGTTTTTTATAACAACGCAGCCTGGTTAATTGTCCACTTAATATGTCGGCGAACAAACACCAATTTGTAGGCAGCGAACTAACGAAAATCGAGCATAGTAGCGTCGAACGTGGAATATCGTGGGAAAACGCAAACGCCCATTTACCGGTTAAAAAGCAGAATGGGAAAAGAGCGCGTCGCGTTGCACTGTCGAGGGAAACAATTTCATGAATTTAAATTACGTGTTCCAATCCAGGCCGAACGGGCGCGAATTTGCTCCGTCCTCTTTTTTTTCCCGCGGCCGCGTGAAAGGGAGTCTCGCAGACCGGGGACAAGCTGCCAATTTGGCGTTAAATTATTTCCCCCCTGTAACCGGTTACAGGGAGCATTATTCTCGATAATGGGAATAACCTGGTTCATCGGGGGGAATGGCCCACTTAATAATTTATCGGCCGATTCGTAGTTCGCGTCGACATGGAACGCGGCGCGAAGACGTTGGCCAGGCGAGCAGCTGAGGCTTTTCACAGTGTCTGAGGATCGATTTTTTAGCACCCACCATCCTGCCCCCTTATTCGCAGATTGTCATAAACGAGAGCACTGAAAGTTTTCATCCCTATTTATTTATTTTATTTATTTAAATAATTATACGGGAAATACCGATGGTTAGGTTCTATCCGTGAATAAACAGTAATTCGTGTAATTCCTGTAATTCGTTAAATCTTTTTTAATATTCATTGAAGTTGGCGGTAGAGATCTGTGGAAACGGTGGACGGGTGGCAAAAGACTGTTCTCCAGCCAGGAATCTTGAGGGCGATGCATCGAAGAAAGTTCCGTTTGGTTCGCCGTGTCGCGGCACGAACAATTTCATGAATTCAAATTGCACTTCTAAATTCAAAGCAGCCGCTCCGCCGGTAGTCGCGATTTTACCAACTTAAATGCAATGGGGGGGGGGGCACGGCTTTTATTGTTATCGCGGGAGGGATATTCTCGAACCGACAAAGAGTCGGAATCACGAGCGAATAATCGACCATGCCCGCTCTCCATGGCTACTCGCGAATTTTCCCAGGCACCTTCTTAATTAGGAAGAATATTTTAGCGGGGCTGTTAAATGTGCCTTCTACGTGTTTAAAGTTTTGGTAAAAAAGAAAAGGCTGGGTAAAAGGACGGGAAGTGCGGAACAAGGAGAACCTCGAAGTTTTAGAAGTCAGTTTCAGACGGTATAGAGCGTAGAGGTTGCTCGAGCTGTTCGCCGGAATTCGTGAAGCTTGTTATTCGCAACAAAAAAGGACCCTTCGAAGTGCGCATTCATTATCAGACTCTGGGAGATTCATTTTCTCGAGAAGCCTTTCGTGTAATTTATCCTTGACGTGTAATTAAACGTCATAATCTGGGGTTAGATACACATGGATTTGTCAAAATTGTACTGTTGGATGCAAGAGGGCCTCAGTGCCAAAAGTCAATTTCGGGAAAAATTTCTCTGAACATTACGAAGTTCGTTTTTTTGCTTATACATACCGAAGTTGTTGTAAAACTGTCTGCAATAAGTACTTCAAAATTTTATATATTTACCTATGTAGGTAGTTGTTGAGAAAAAAAATGGTAAAGTTTAGGGTTGTTATCCCAATAGCATCCAAACGAGAGAAGGTAGAGGTTTGAAATTTCTCTCCGTGGTTTTCTAGGCAAAGAGCATTCTTTGGTATACATAAATAATATTAAAAATTAGTGCTGGGCTGTTTTCCCTATGTTTACCCGGCTATACCATATCTCTGTCAATTTTAAACATACAGCAATGAAATTTATAGGGCATATGTAGAAAAGAATGAGGAATCTAATTACGCGTTTTACAGAAAAAGGTCCCTAGTGTCCTGAGGCCGTTTTTCAGTACAACAGAATAATTTACTTTGGTTTTCTCGGCATAGCTACATACATATTTCGCGCTTCGAACGACAATCGCGAGAAAAGTCTTGCTGCGGTCTCAGAGCGTAACGCGATACCAGGTACATTCCTGGAAAATCAGTGATCGCGTCGACAGTCTCGCGGTGTTCGGCAGCCCAGAGCCTGCAACGCGACGCTATCCTTCAAAATGTCGTGCGATTCCCCGGGAAAGACGAGGCGCTATCGATTTCCCTCGCGAAAACGCTTCGCAGCGTTTTCCCTCTTCCCCTCTGCGGCGGAAGTAACCGGCGAACAAAGGGCAAACTGGAGAAAACGCGGAAACCACTTTCCCGCGGCCTCTTGCCGAAGATCGGTCCCGTTCCTTCGAGGATACCGAAGGATGCATCGCGTTGAATAATTGAGAACCCAATTTACCCGCTGGAAAACCGTCGTATCGGCTCGAGACACGCTTTCTCCGCTTCCGCTTCTTCGCCGCCCGACGCCCCCCCCGCGAAAAGCTATTATTTCACAGCGCAGAAGTCCTCCCCGGGGCTCGACTTTTTTTCCTTAATCCGAGGATCGCGTGCACGCGCACATTTCCCCGCTCTCATTAGCTTAATGATACCGATTAATTACGGCGGTAACGGGCCGATGGCGACGGCAGCCCCCGAAAATAGTCCAACTGGACACCGGTCGCCCATGTTTTCCCATTCGAGGCCACTCTTCGAGGATTATCGCGTCTCCCTTCGTTTCCCTCGTTTCGTTCGTCGCTGGCGACCCTCCGATTCGATTTCTCGTGACAACGGCCGTTCGAACGCCCGATTTTCTACTGCAGATCGGGGCATCTATGCGGGATCCAGTGGGGGGGATGGATTTTCGATCGTTAGACGAAGAACGACACGCTTTAAACCGTGAGTTCCATAGTTCGGTTTTTGGGTAACGAGTTGAGCGCGGTTCGTTAGTCTGGCGCACCCGCCGCTGATTTAAAGGGGATGAAGGATTCCGCGGGAGAGCCGGGTAATAATTGTAATTGGAATGTTTTTGCGTGGGTGGGGATCGCGGAACTTTCGCAGTTGCCGGCGGGAATGTTTTTCGAAATTGGCGAAGGGATAATGAGGGTTAATTTGGCGAAGTAAAAGCGATCGAACGGAGAATGGGACGAGGAATGCTCGGGGTGAAGTCTCGGGGATCGAGGATTTTAAATCTGGACGCAATTTTCTGTTTAAATAGTCCTGAGCTCGCGTTCAATTTGGGTAGTGAACACCCCGGACGTGCAAACTTTCCAGTTGCATTTGGGGAACATGGTGTGAACCGCGGTTCACGTGGAATTTTTCATCGATCCTTTCACTGTTCAATGAAACCGAACGCACCCAAAGACTTCGAGACCCGTTAAGACTTTCAACAACCGCGATCTCTTTACAAAGGCTTCAACCCCTAATTAATATTCCAAGTGGCTCGATCTCTCTCCCGGACGTTGAAATACGACTCGAAGCATCTGGAGCTTCGTCCCCTCGCGCAAACGACGCTCCACGCGAACAGGTGCTTCGCGGATATCGACAGGCTCGCGACATCGATGAATCTCCAGGCAGAAAGAGGGGTGTTCCCGGCAGAGGCGCAGACTACCACGCCTACGTCCCGAAAATTTCATCCCCTGAATGATTAAAACGTAATATAGGGACACGCCTACCGGAGGATGTCCGTCGAGCCCCTCGTTCACGCCGTCGACCCCCTCTATTTCCATTTCCACCCCCGACCCCTGCCCGTCGTCCCCTAATTCCGTGCTCACTTTCACCCTCACTTTCTCCTCTCGATACAGGCTTCTCGCTCACTTTCACCGACTCCCTTTCTTCCACCAGCGAGCCTCCGACCGAGTCACCCTCGCGTTTCCTCCCCCCCCCCCCCACTTTCGCAACACCCCCTCGCAACATTTCGACGCGATGTTTTTTCGCGTTCTGTCCCCGACGACCGTCCCGAGAGGGTTGGAACACCCTCGCCGAGAAATCCGCGCCAGAATTTTCACGGTCACTGGCTCCAATTTCGCTCGGCGGTTTGCGGACGGAGGCGGCGTGCAGGCGGCGGTCGCGGGGGCTGTACGGGCGGGCAGAGGGTCGTTCGCTCCGGCCAGGGGGACGGGGATGTCTTTATTATAGGGCGAGGGGGAAGGACGGGCGAACGGCGAGAGCAACAGCCTCGACGGTGATACGTACAATTATACCGATGGTAAAATTAGAAGGTAGCGCGGCGTTCCTTCCGTGATTCCGTGCGCGGTAATTGCAAGCGCGCCGCTCATTCACGCGAAATCGATACACCTTAATGAGACACCCGGCCTCCCCCTCCGACAGCATCGTCGAGAGGATTCTCGGAAGACGAACAGCCGTCAGGCGAGGAATTTAACGAAATACGTAGCCTGCGGCTCGATCGATCCTCAATCACGTAGGCGGATGTATCTCGTAGCTACCGCTGTGTATCAAACGTATGGTCCTCTTGGTGGTTTACTGTCCAAATTGACAGATGGTCCGCTTGAAATGCCGCCGTTTGGAAGAACGGTGCTTACACTTTGCAATTAACCCTTTGACTACTACGCATCGCCACAGTGGCTTCCGAGCGATTCGAAGTCACTAGATATCTAGCTATTACTTTGTACGATATGTCGTTGAAATCTAAATCTATTTTCGTTGGACATCGGATGTTAGATGCTGCGAAACGGCAAACCCTTTTTTCCCTTGCGTAGACGTTTTTAAAGGGTCGCCTCAACGGCTCAAGACACAAGTTGTTAAGCTAGATCGTAGTATAGCATAGCGTTTCTTTTACTTTTATTATTGCTATTATTCTTCCTCTCTCTTTTCTGAATTCTTTTTCTACGAATACACGCCACATCTGTATATCTTTTTTAGGTATACGTTCTATTCTACATTCTACTCTTGTTTCCATGCCGCGAAGCGGCTCTGTACATGTTTCTCTTCCGTTATAAAAGTTTATTATTACAGGCTGCCTCCTATACGCTTCGTCGCAACTAATGGGTACTTCTCGTTCATTAAATACATAAATAAATAAACATCAGCCGAAAGTCGATCCTGCTCCTCTTGGGTCCAAGTTCGAGCCACTCGGTTTCAAAGAACACACCCCCTATACCGAGAAGCCGTGCGTTCAGAGCTCATAGCTCGTCGAGAGGGGGCGAAGATGTTCCTGGAAAAAGTCTGCAACCTAGCCCCCGTTGCAGGTGTAATCTGCAGTAAATTTCTCTTTCCGCTGCGAGCGCACGATGGCTGCGCGCGACTACGTAAGCCGCCCCGTGGATTTACGTTATCTCGCGATCTCCCCACGCGATTTATAATCTTTCCTCTCGGTTTCATCCACCTCCCCCAACCCTCTGCCCCCGGTGAACGGAATCCACGCGAGCCCGAATACCTTCGGGCCATCGACGAGCTTCGACGCGACAACCGGACCGTGTTGCGCCCTCGGTCCTTGCCTCGATGGAATTTCTTACAACCCCCTTGCTTCCCGCAGCTCCAGCTAAACCGTGGATGCTATCGTGCCCGGGGGAATTCCTGCTTTCAGAGTGCAAGGGGCACGTTACTTGCTAGAAAATTTGAGTGACACCGAAATTCAGTTTGCGGAAGATTGCTAGAGTGTCACAAAATAGTGGCAAGGGTGTTGCAAGTTAAATATAGCTGATGAGCGAAGTAATGTAGGAAGAGTTCCCTTAAGGGTTCATGCCTGGTTGGCAGGCGAAACAGAACGTGATTTTCGGGAATTTATTGTGAAAAATGTGATATACTTTTCTTACGACTATTTTCTTATTTTAGAAGTACATATATTCAGCAACTCTCGGTAATTTTTTAATAGGAAAATATTAAAAAATGAACGAACATCAGCTACTCTCGTGGAATAATAATAGTAATTGGAATTTAAAACGCTACCGAGCCATTTGTCCGCGTGAACCGTAGAGGGGTTATAAAAATCGACAATTAGGTTTCAACGCGTTCCAGTCGCGCGTGCATAACTAAATAAGGAAATTGATTTGATATTATTCCTTTCTCCTTACTTCAAGAAAACTTTAAGCGTCCAGCAAAAAAGGGAACTCCCTTTATTTAAAGAGGAGAACTGTCTCCCGAGGAAACGACAGATTGAAACTTTAGAAAATATATACATTTCCACTCGAATGCTATTGATTCATCCCTCGGAGGATCGGACTCGCAGTTCATCCCCCTGGAAACGCAATATCCGGTACCCAACATCGATCACTTCTCGAAATATATTTGTTATCGTCCTGTTAGCAATAGCTCGTTACAAGGAACTCCGGCGACAGCCTCGTCGACTAGTGAGAATACATAGAGTACCGTTGAAGATGCACAAGGGGGTCAAAGTGAGGGTTTATTGGCCGCGACGGCAGGCGTCGCGAGACATTCGCGAGCGCTTTCGACGCCGACTTTGCCAGACGGACCATAAGTTAGCGCGACAGGCTTCTTGCTGCACGAACTCGCGTTGCTGCAGCTGTTGCAGGTATTATTTTGGCCCCTGACGTAAATCGAACGCCACCGGCCGAAGGGTGTCAAGCGAGACATCGCCGAGTCGGAAACGCCACCGGGATAACGCTGATGCGCGTGCGTCCCTCGGGTACTACCCCGGATAAAGATCGAGGACATCCGTTCGGCGTCGAACTTCTGAAGAAAAGGACAAGCCAGATAGTGTCCGCTCAATATTCACGATACCGTGCCCCCTTTTCAAATCCACTGCGTTTAAAATAGCAGCAGAAATGTCCCCGCACTTCTGTGCTACAACTTTCTATCCGCATCGCTATGAAACGTAAAAAATTTGCCATTTTATTGACGCACCTGTAATGGCCGCTATTGAGTCCCGCGAGGCTTGTTAATTGTTCCAATATCGAAACAGAAATCTGTCGCTCAGGCCTGTGTGCCACGTGTGCGTACATAGACACAGCTAAAACAAAAGCCCTTTTTGTGTAAAGTGTTTTATTGAAGTCGTAAAATTTGCGAACAAAATATCGTGGAATTGGTGTAATATTTGCTCCCTCGTTTATAGAGAAATGTTTACTGCGCGTTCAGCCGGGAATTTTGAAAACGGACTCGAATATTTTGGTACGAAAGAGGAATTGAATGGGGAGCGAGCTCGATGTCCAACGTTTAATTTGAAATCTTCTTAACGCGAAACATGCCAGCGTGGAATTCGGGGCACGGGATCCTGCAACAAAACGCTCTGCGAGATACGAAATGTCTGGTGACCCCCCTTCAGAATTCACGCGAGTTTCCCGGCTAAATTGAAATTCTGGATTTAAGGCCGGTGCTCGGCGTAAAGTTACATTTCCTGGGGGGGCGGGCGGGCGCTCATCGTCAAACGTCCTGTCTTGTCGCCAAAGGAACTTCTCCGCATTCATAAGCTCCCGAGCGGAAGCAAATTCGGCGTTTCCCACCAGTGATGCAGTTTTTTCTCGGATAGCAAGGAAATTAAGGAGACCCCCGGATCCGTTCGGGCTTCTACGCTTCCCGTCTCGCTTTTAACAGTTTCAACGCCCCCGTTTAACTTTCTCAGCGATGATCTGAGCTCTGCGCGTCAGGCGCGAAGCGTGCTCGACGTCACACGCAGTTTTAATCTACTCCACTTTTACTACTCGCACCACTTCCACTCGAATCCTGTCTGTGTTGCTGTTCAGAAAACTCGTCCAATTTTGATAACGAAACGTGGGGGACAAAATTCAAAATACGGAAAATTTTGGGGTATTGATCATATATGTATTTCGTGTCAAGTCTGCCTATCTTGACGGACGAAAAATGATGCGAACTTAGAGAATTTTCTATAACAAAACCATTAAATACATTTACTTTAGGCTTTGTGGCTTTATTTGTTAATCTCTAGAGAATACGAGAAAAAAATTGTATGCAGAAATAGTGGTTATATCCGGAGTTATAGTGCTTCAAATAGAGCGCCTTACAAAAATCATAAGCGCATGGTTAGCATAAAATCAACCGTTGTAGTTGTCTGAAATAGAAAATTTAAACATTTGTGTAATCTGTATGAGTGTGGCTATCGTCTGAACTAGATTAAATTAGAAATAGTGAAAAGTGGAAAAAAATGGCAACGTCTAAAACAGACATTGATTTCTACAAAAAACTCGCCGGTTATTTAAGTCGCAAAAGTCTGATTTTGCAAAAACCGACTTAGTTTTAGTTACAATAAGAATGGGACATCTACGGAAGATATATATCAAGTCTGAAGTAAATTGGGTGATTCATTTTCGAGATATCATGCTAACCAATTCGAAAAACATCGTTTTGAGAAAAACGCGTTTAAAGTTTTAGGTACCGTTCTTTTAACTAATTTTTTTTTTTAAATTTTGCCTAAGTATGTACAAATATAGTCATAAAGTTTTCAATTAATATAATTTAAGAGTTTCTCTTAAAACAAATTCCAAATATCGAGTGACCCCTTAATAACCTGTGCGAGTTTGTTTAAAAAATCCTGTATATGTCACTTGTATATTTCTCTGTATCTTTACTAAAGGGCATTACCCGTTAGTAATATAATAGCAACAAGTGAGACGCAGGCACCGATTTCACAGTCCACTTTCTTTAACTTTCTTTCTCCGCAGAGAAGTTCAGTGCCCTAATTTCCCTGCACCCCGTTGCTCTGTACTCGTAAATCTATCCATTCGCCGGTGGTCCACGAGTCTCTCGATTCCCGTCGTCCTTTTTCAATTAATTAAACAACCATAAAAGCGGCAGAGCCCCCTGACCCGCGAGCAGGTCTGTACGTGACTGCTCGGCAAGCAACCGCCCCGTAGTGGAAGAGCCGCTCGAACTTCCGCAAGTTCTGGCCGCCGTTAAATCCTCGTTACCCCTGAAGATTAATCCGTGTCGGTGGTGCCGCGAGGCCTGCAACTCCCGCGCGTGTAATGTGTGCGATTCATCAAAAGGTAATTATTAATTCCGCGGGAACTCGCGTTAGCACGCGGCCCCAATATCTCAGGGCCAGAACGAGACGCAGCAAAACATTGTTACACGCGTTGGATGCAGATAATTAAAACCCCTGGACGATATCCGGGGACCATTTTCTGCTTGAACCCAAAGTAGCTTTTATTTCTGAGACACAGAGACGGCTTCCCTTATCTCCCTCCTCTCTATTTTGGTTAGACATTCTTCGATTACTCCCCGGACACGTTTCAATACCAAAATCGTATAGAGCATAGAATCGAGGAAAAGTGGGCACGATGCAATCTCTGGGTTTGCTCGACGATTTGGAATCGGAGTGTAAATAAATTGAGAGAAGCGATGGGTGGAAGAAGGTTGCAGATTTTTTTCGGAGGGCAAGAAGTGGGGTGGTAGTTTTTATTTCGTTGGAATAAGGTTTCTAAGGATTACTAAATATTCCCTGCCACAGAGTTCCATAAGGGAATCAAATTAATTTCATTCCGTTCATGAAACATGCATACCCGTTGCAAGCTGGATTTTAATGGAACATTGGGCGGGGCTGGTTTTTAACTCGCATGCTTAATGAAAGCGCGGAAAAACTCGGGAGTTTAATGCATGTGTTTTGGAATAATACAGTACCGCTGGAATTTTATTTTATTATATTCGCGAAGTCAATTTTCCAGAGTAGAAACCGGCTTCGGTTTGTTTCACCCGCGATGACATGCTTTCCCAACGTCCCGCGAACTGCGCCGTGTCGGACCTTGGCTTTGCATGGAAAAGTCGCGAGCTGTGGCGTTAAGCAAGCTTAAAATCTTATCTTCGCCCCCGAGGTAAATAATTACATTTCGAGCGAACGCGCGTGTAATTTTTCAACGACTTACCTGCCGCGGGGATGAGCATCAACGTAAATAGAATTCCTTTACCGTGCTTCTAATTCCTGTCTTAGAATCCAGAAGCTGGTATAGTTTATGCAGCTCTGGGAAAGAGTCGCGTCGATTGCGTTGAACATTTTTAAGCGAATTTCGTCTGAAGTACTTTCGCAAATATTTGACGTTAAGTCGTTCCCTAATTTCATATCGGTGGCTGAAGTTACAAGGGTCGTTGTAGTCCCAGCCAGTTCTGCCCATTTACGAGACTCGAGCGTTGCAGGAAACATAAGTATTCCCTTTCCCCGCAGCACGATTTCGCGTGAAATATCTGTCTGCAACGCATGCTGCCGCGATATTTCGCGATATCACGCGACAACGGGGGGCCTCGTGCACCCTGCACTTATCGATTTCATTGTCTCCCGTTTCGTCGGCGGCTACGCGCCGGAGGGAAAAATGCGCAAATGCTTTAACACCGCGCGGCGCTGGCCGCGGAATCGGAGCAAAGAAAGGAGAAAAACTTGGATAAAGGGGAGCCGTTAAAGTGGGGCGAAAAGTTGGCGACGAAGGGAAAAAGAATATGGCGAGCGAGGCGAAGAAATAAAGATAAAGGAAGAGGAATTGGACGGAGGGGAGAAGAATAAACCGTCAAGTTTTTCATAAGCTCTTAAGTTTGGCTTAGACGAATCACCAAAAGGAGGCATTTACTTCTATCCCACCTCTGAATTAATTTGTCCACTTATTTACTCCGGAAGCTTGCGACGCAAGGAGGTCGAAAGGCGAAAGTGCGAAGGGAAGAGAATCGTAAGGGGGAAATGAGCGGTAGACTTGGGGAAACGAGTAAAGCAGGGAACAGATAACGGGGAAAAGCTAATTTGCATAGAAAAAGAGAAAGAGGAGCCACGTCGCGGCGAAGCTAAACCAGAGAAAAGGGACAGCAGGCAAAAACTAACGAGCAGCCCGGGGAAGAAAAAAAGACGGCTCGAATGGAAATAAGGAAGAGAAACTCAAGAAAAGCAAAGGGTGAAAAAGTAAAGGGGGACAAAAAGAGGAGGAAGCTAGACAAAGAGTAACGAGCGAAAGGGTGGAAGGCAACTCAAACAGAAAGGAAGAGAGTGTCGGAGGTACGATAATAGTCACGTATAACGGAAAGAAAGACAAAGGGAAGAGGAAAAGGGTAGATCAAATTAACGGCGAAGTGGCAGGAAGAGTAGTTCCAGCAGAAGGGAGGGAAAAACTGTTACAAAGGAAATGGAGGCAAGGGTGCAAGAAGATAGATCAAAGTAACGAGCGGAAGGGTGGAGGAAAGAGATTCAAGGGGAAGGATGATACGTACCAAGAAACAAATAGAAACGCTCGCGAAGGTAGTGCGAACGAAACGAACGGAAGCTGGCGACTAGAAGAACAAAGGTCAGCCGTATCATCAAAAGCCAAGTAGCCGCCCACTAAACAAAACTCTATGAAATAGCAGAGAGCTGGAATAGAATAAATCAGCATCGTAGGAAAGGCAGCAGAAATCTGGAAAGCTATGACATCCTCGACGAGCGAACCAGGCCGTCGCAACGAATATCCGCGCTGGATTAAAATTCGATACGGATATCGCGTTTTCGTCCCTGCCAATACTATCTGCCAGCCGTTTCGACGGGGAATAACGCTCGTTAAATAATTCTTGGCAGGCGGAAACAGGCAGAGACGCCACTCGCCAAGGGAGCGCGCTAGAGAAAAGCTGGTTTTACAATGGAAAATCGAAACTGCGCTACGGTCAAGGGTATCGTTGGCGACGGGCGATACGATCTGGTCATCGATACCACGATCAAAGAGGGAAGCGCCGGCCACGGGTCTACCAGCAACAGGCACGTATTCAATTTTTCCAACGGGCATCCACGATAAGCGCCGCGACGCCATCGACAGCGTATTGTCTTCCTGTCCCCCGGATCTTACCGACCCTTTCCCGACAAGATTTAAATAGCGAACGATCTGCCAATAGCGTTTTGCGTACACAAGGGAAACGGTGATCGAGCGCCCTACGGGTTTTACGCGTTCAGCTGGCTCGCCGCGGGTGTTTGCCTTGTTTATGGGGAGGGTTACTGCGCCGGCTCTTGGCTGGGAACGCGCGTTGAAGGTGTTTCACCGTGGTGCACGCGATAGTGTTCTAAAGATGATGTTCGGTGGATGAAGAGGACGGGCGTTTCCCTGCAAATACCTTGAATTGTTTCGCGTTTAATTTATGCTTGCTCGGGGAGACAAGGTTCGTCCTTGATGTACTTTCGGTAATGGCACGAGGTCGCAGGCGAGTCTCGCGGGGGAAATAACTGAGCGAGATTCGAAGGAGGGAATGTAATGGATAAATGAGAATTCTTCCTTATGCGACAATTACTGTATTTAAGAGCAAAGTCACTGGGGTGAAGAGGGAAGAGCCTGTTATTAGAGCAGGCTTCGCGAGGGAATATTCTTTTGAAAAAGTAGCTGCCCTCGTAGGATCCAGCGTTCGTTGCATCCGTATTCCGTGCACGCAGGAGTGCTTCCCCCCCCTGGGGAAGAAAAAGTCGTGGCTTCTATATGTATAAACACGAGGACCACATTTACTTTGTTATACTTGCTGCTCCACCCAATAATAAACTAGACCGTGAACGTAGGTACAAGATACAATATTCCTGCATGGTTGGAAGGGACTCGTAATTGTTTGCAACACCGTGGATAGTGTATCCGCGAGTTTCGCTATTAGGGAGATTTCGATGTTCTTTTTTCGTATTGATTATCGTTAAATTGACTGGGGAAAAATGAGTAAAAACATTCGTACTGGGGGATGAGTGGAACATGTGACAGAAAGATGTGCAAGGAAATCTGGAGAATTCAAGGAGAATTTACAGGAGAACTGTGCACCTTAACCCTCGGTTGTCACACTGGGTCAAATTAACCCTGCGTTTTCTTAAGCAAAAAACCTTCTTGTCGAAACTCTTATTGCTTCAATTTTTTTTTTATGAATGATGACACTTTAATTGTCAACTGTCAACGATGGGTATATATTCTAAAATGTTCAAACGTTATCTCAGAATTTTTTAGAGTTAATTTAACAAATAGTTTTTAAATAACAACTGATGGAAAATTGACAGGGTCAAATTGACCCAGTGTGACAGCGAGGTTCGAAAAAGTAGGTGTGACAACCGAGGGTTAAGCACACCTTAATTCTCATAACACAAACAACTTCCACCATTCCATTCGTCCCCTAATTTTAAGATACTTTTCACTCGTAGCAGCTCTTTAAACACTACTTAAATGTGTGAACGCTACTTAACTCTGTATTCCATTCACATTCTATACGCGGCGCAGAGAATATAAATGGAAAATAAAAGGGAAAGCAAAAGGGAGAAAAAGTCAACGAAAAAACTATTATTCACTTTGCGGGATGTATTTGCTTAGACCATCGCGCGTTCCACCTATTCTTTTCATTGGCAGCAAAGCCCACTCCGTGCAAGCCCGACTCCGCGGCAACTCTGTGTTTCGGCGAGCCAGCCCGGCTTTAATCCATTAGTCGAGGAACGGTGGACGCGCGTCCCACCTCCCAAGATTCATTTTATTAATCTATTTGTCTCCCCGCTGAACCAATATCGACGGGGCCACCGCTAATTCCCGAATTAATCCGCGTCCCTGCAAGCTGCGTAGTTTACGCGCCGCCCGCAACTTTCCATTCGTTATCGCGTGCCCGCGCTTTGTTTCCACGCGGAGGGACGGCGAGGGGCGTCGGGGGCTCGCGGGCGCATTTATCGCGCGAACACGAAACCGATAATGGAGAAACGGCGAGGTGGCCGCGGATGATAAAAAAAGAACCGAGAAAAAAAGGGAGGGTGTGCTACGAAAGGGAAAAATAGGGGAGAATGGTAAAATTCGGCGTAGGATTCAATCGAGGATCCTCGAGCTGCTCGCAACTTCCTGCACCTCCTTTCCTTTCTTTTTCAACACCCTCCTCCGTTCTGCCTGCCCCTGTTGATTCCGATGCGGTCGAGCTGCCGTTCCAGCCTTTCGCAGCTCGACGATTTCGCCGCGCGTTGCTGGAATTCAGCTGTTTTTAAATGGGGAGTCGCGACGATACCGAGGAGGTAAATGCGAGATAAGATGCACCCGTTTTCGGGTGACACTTTGGGGAACTTTTTCGAAGTTGCTCCGCGAGGTGGATAGAGAAACTAGCTCGGTAGAAATCTCTGTGATGAGAAATTAGTGGCTGCTTTGATACTCGATGAAGGGGGTTTTATAGCAGATTGCTGTGGAATTGTGTGCGAATCAAAACAAAAGAATATTATAGATGAATAATATTGATTGCGCGATAATCAATTTTATTCCCCGTTACTGTCTCCGGGAATCCGTTCTATTGTCGACGGTGAAGCAGGAAGCACGCGCTGCAGAACGATAAAACGTTCCATTCTGATAAACATGTGTTCAGCAAATTTTTCATTTCCGATTTTGCGAATAAATTCGCCATAGCGCGGGCAATTCCCGCGCATCCGCGAGAAGCCATACGGGGCGCGCATAGCGACCTGACGTACTTCGCGATTTTAATAAACAAGCTTAATCCTCTTGGAAGAGCGAGACTGCGGTGAACTTTTAAAAGCAGACCGTCCCACCCACGTACACTCCGGCTTTGAATCATGATAAATACTGCCCCGCGTGCAATTTATACTTTGGGAACTTTGCGCGGCCGAAGTGCGAAATAAAAATGAATTGAAATTACAGTAAACATTTTAACAGCGGGACGGAATAATCCGCGTCTGGTGTAACGCGGACACGATGATCAATATCGTCGCGGGAAACATGGCGAACGTGGAATTATAATTGTTCAGACGCTGATCACTGTTCCCTGCGCAATATTGTAAACTTTCCCGAACGATACGACGCACTTCGGCGGAGGAGGGGAAAAAAGAACGATTTTATGGCGGATTCATATTTTACCTCGTTCCGTAACAATCTGCAGAATTTCACGTTAATTTAATACCCGAACTGTATGCATAAATAATTGTTTAATGAATATCGTATGGCGCAGTGGCTTCCTCACTGCGTTTCCGTTTTTTATTCGCCTCGTAGCGCTCTTTACTTTATCGGTGCGCGAGTTCCGGAGTGAAAAATGTACAGAGGCAAACAGTGACGAGTCCCTGTCGAATCCAGCCGAGGAGGGCCTTGTAGTTTCGAACATTTGCAGGCCATGAATCGTGAATGTTCACAGCGCTCCTTCAAAGTACAATCCCCTGATACAGAGTTCCGTGCTCTTTTTAGTGCTGTTTAACTACGCCGTTCCTCCTGCGGCCGCGGGACGGTATCAATTAAACAATTAACCAGCCTCGCCGGCTGGCTGGGATGTCTTCGGTGGTATTGTTGGCGATTTCAGAGAGTTACAGGCTCCAATTTCGTTGGAATTTCTAAGCGGCCGGGTCAACAGGGGGAGCTGAGTACGAGACGCATCTTGATTTCGAAAAACACCGCAGCGTTAATTAACGGATACTGTTACGCGCTGGCTTCGCGACGGCAGAATCTGTGCTCGGTTTTTGGATTCGCTGCGGATTCATTTACAAGCTGGAAATAATTATTTTGAAAGGTTGAAATGGGTTGCCAAACTTTCAAATAGTGTATCTATCTGTTTTCACCTGTTCAACATAAAATGTCAGTCGATAAGAAAAAATATATGTCTAATATTTTTGTAAGAACTAATTTCCACCAAAGTCGCATAAAAATCGGCGATTTTCACTTCGATACGTTCTCTTGTCAGTAGTACAGAGGACAACGAAACGTAATATGTAGTTCACAGTGGAAAATTAAATTTGCAATCTTCAGAAATTGCACTTGACTCTGTCACTCAAAAGGAGGTATAAATCATTGAAATGAAGCGTGGAAAGAATGTTTCCCTTAAATGATTTACGATGTGCAGCGTGGCGCAAGTGTGAGGCTCCGAAGGCGTCATTACTATTAGCGAGCGAGCCTCCCTTTTGTCGCCGGCGCCTTCGATCGGGAGCAACAGATAAAAGGAACGAGAAACCAGCGAGGGGAGGCAAGCAAAGCGCGAGGAATGAAGTGGGCTGATAATCATGGGAGGGTGGGGGAGGGTAAAAAGACGAATCGAGGACAATGCGGAAATGGTAACGGAGGAAATGATCACGGGGATGGGAGGGAATTATTGTCCGGGACTTGTAACAGCTTTCTGGGGCATTGGACTTGCATATTACCCTCTCAGCACGCGTTTCACTAGCTTAATATATTTCATTAATTTGCTTACATTAACGCTCCGCGTAACTGATACAGAAGCCGCGGAACCTCCTTCCACTCCTGAATTTCCCCTCGCCCACCGTGAACGCAGCGGGGAAGAAAAATTCGAATAATCGCGTTAGTCCCTCTTCGAACAAGATAATTCCCCTCGTCGCGAACGATCACTCCGTCTCGACATCTTTTCACGCAGCGGCAAAGCAATCGATGCCTCTGGTGCTTTGTTTCCTTTATTAGAGGCTCGTGGAAAAATGGCACCTATCGATGGCGTGTCGATTCGTCAATCAATCGACGTGGTACGCCACGTTTCGTTGCATCGATCGGACTGCTGGCACGTTCTCCGGGAGAGGAATTAAAGCTACTAAAGATGATACACCGAGGTTCGGCAGAGGGCGAGGTATGAATATTCAGACGGGGGTTACGCGGCTCCCGCGTATTTCCACGCACCCAGCCCCGCCGTTTATATTCATAGCCGAAAATAAATCACGGCACGCGGAATAAACTGTCCATTCCGTGGCCTTCCGTTGCTCCTTCGTCGGCCGTGATTAATTGGCCGGCCGCCGGTCAAAAAGTGACGATTGATAATGAGCACGGCATCGATCGTATCCGTCGCGAGCGATAATCACGGAACCGTTAAATGGACGATTGATCGTTCCGACGGCGGAGAAACGAAAATTCTCGACTGCCCGGATCCGTGTAATGGCATTCACCGTCGCTTGTAACGACTGATTTTATGGGTATTTGATGAGATGAGACCGATGACAGGGCGGCTGGTGCGCGGGAATACTGAGTATGAATCGATTCGTGAGTTGCGGTACAAATGTTCCGCAAGCGGCGATGGGACTCTGCGATGCTGGGTATTCTGTTTTCTGGAGGTAAAGTTGAGCAGTAAAAATTGAGGTATATATATTTTTTACAGTCTCGGATGATTTCGAAGCCCCGGGATGTAATCATCCGAAGATTTTAAGGTTTCAAAGTTCCCACGTCCCTCTTCAATAAAATGTAAATAACGATTACCCCAGCCTCCATAAATTTCCTCGGAACTTGTGGCTTTCCTCGGGAACAGCAATTTCAAACTTGCATAGCCTTCGAAACGCGCGATCTACTTTCACGCGGGGATAAAGAGAAATGAAAAACTGAGGCGGTCGAGGTGCGCGCGAATCCCGATTTGTCCCCCAATCGAATCTTTCCCTTGTAAAAGATGGAAAGCCACGGAGCATTGCCGTTCATTTTCGACGCGTATTATTCATCGAGCCGCGACTCGAGCCGGGGCAGGAACAATGGTCGGTTGAAAGCAGGAAATATCGTATCTCTTTTGATGGCCAATAACCTTGGGGCGCCGTTTCGAACGGGATATCCGTTGCAAAATAACAGGGGGGAGGGGGGAAGGCGAAAAAGCGAGTTTAGCGAAAAAAAGAAAGCAGAAGCCGTGTATCGCCGACCCTTGATAAATATTCAGGGCGTAAGCGCGGGGGAGCGCGCGTGGGCGGACTTTAATTCCAGAATTAATGGACGTTCCGTCGAAGTTGACACGATTAACCCTCGTTAGCCTCTGTCCGGGCCGCGATCATTTCCGCAAAAATGGCAACCGGCGAAGTTTAATAAACACCGTTAACGGAATTATCGCCGCGTGCGATTTATGGGTTATCAAGCTGGCCGAGCCAGTAATCACGGCCGTTCCACTTACGCGCGTCTCGACAGCTTGAAATACGGCAATGATTGTAATTAGCCGAACGGAAAATCATTTCTGTCGATGGCGCGGCGATTGCGACTCTTTGCAACTCCAGAGGACACCAGAGATAACGAACGAAAATAGTTTTGAGAGAGATTTATTTAATACAATTCCATTTAAGGCAAATTCAATAAAATTCCTTAGGTGATTATAAAAAAAAAATTATTCTAAAGAATAAAATCCAGCTTGCTTTTCTTTTTACAAAGCCCCTTCTTACCAAAGAGCCTTGCACCTTTCTGGGCGCGTCACTGGGTCCCCTCTGAATACTTTCGCCGATGACGATTGCGATTTATTTCACCGCTTCAGATAGCCTGATTCTATAGGTTCGCCTTGCGCCGAGGCACGGCTTCCATTTTTCTCCTAGAAGTGGAACAGAATGTCCAACACCGAGCGGTTTTGAAAAATGTTAGACTGCCTCGGCAAGGGACAAGGAGCAGAGAAAGGGTAGCCGGATCCTTGCTCCTGATAGTCCATTGATTCCGAGTCGTCGAAACGAACGATGGTGGGGTATAAAGCCTCCGACAAAAGGGAAACGGTGGAGATAGGAATTGCGAATCGTTGAATAAAGAGGGAGCCGGTTAAAGATTCGACGGACGTGCATAGATGAAAATTCCTAAGTCAAGAGGGCCGGCGTAGGGATAAAGGGGACTCGCCAAAAACGGGGCCAGGGCGGTGGGAATTTGCGGGAAATGTACCTTTCCTTATTTCCACCCCCCGAGCAGCGCGGGAATCCTTTTGCCGGCTTTCATTCCGGCCGCGCGGTCGATCGATCTCTCGATATCTTCCGCCTAGATGAAGGATCAAAAGGACTATGAAAATGTCGGGCGAGCAAAAAGACAGTGGGAAACGGGGTGGAGGCGGCCGTCGCGACGAATGGTTTCCTGGGGGGGTGGCCCGGGGGTGCGTAACAATAATCAAATGCCGCGAGCCTCCTCCTGGGAAATAAGGGAGCTCGATAGGGTCGGGTGTATCGTGGAAAATGGCGACTCCATTGGGCGAAGGTGAGGAATTGTGGTGCGATGCGCGTTGAGCATCGATTTCCGCTTATCAGACACGCTGGATGCGCCGTCAATGGATTTCCTCCGCTTCCTTCGACGCTCTGACAGAACCACTCTGACTATTTTATAAGACATGAAGGGGTATGTTATGGTTATTAATTGCCACCTGAATATAGCGGCGAACGAGTAATATTTGTTGCAGGAGAATCGAGGGATCGTGGAATTAGGTTCGAATTGTCAGTTTCTTTTTTAGAGACCATTCCTCTCGACACTGACAACCTTTACGCGAACTACCCTGCGATCGCTCTGTCGACCGTTTGCAGAGCTTCATAGCACCGCTCCGAGGCTTCCTCGTTTCCACTAAATCACCCGCGAGAACTGTCTTTTTCACCGATCCTTTCTGCTCGTCACTGTCTCGTCACCAACGAGGAGTCAAACGTAGGAAACCTCGGTGTCGTCGAGGTTGTCCATACGTCAAAACGTCATTTCCGATCGCAACTGCTAAAGTGTACACCAATTCACGCAGTCTGACGGATCCCACCCCTCTGTAGCGCGTAATCTCGCGAACAGTAGGGTGGAGATTTAACAGTTACAAAAACACAAATTAAGTATTTTTTTATAAGTCTTATCAGCCTGATTTGTTCATTTAGATATACAAACAATATATAACAACTTTGGACAATAATTTCTTATATTTTGGGGTAGCTCGGGTTAGTCAAAGATTATAGAAGTTATGAAAATTCAACATATAATGACCATATTTTAATTTATACATTTACATTTACAGTATATTACATTTGTGTTTGATAATCTGTTGAATTTAGAGTTCAAAGAGGCTCAGACATCAGACAGTGTCTTTTTCCCACTGTCGGGGTGCAATCTACTAATTGTTTTCCTCAAATAGGGCACAATGGTACCTTTTCTCGGATTCTACTTTTCTTAATGAACAAACGAATGCATTTCAAAAAATTCTAGTGTTCCATGCCCTTCTATATAATTATCAAGTACATTGGAAATTTCACCACCATCGAGCTACCACGGAATATAGACCAATCGTGCTCATATTCTGCTCGATTTTGTTTTTTATAAAAAGGAACAAAGTGAGTTGGTAAGAAGATCATTTTTTCATAGTTAAAAAAAGAGCTCCACTCTACCGAAGAGCGAACCCTGCTATCGACGCGATCGCGAAATCTAAGTATTTTCTTTCATTTAGATATGGAATAAAATTTGGCAAGTGAAGTAGATTGTCTCCAAAAAAAATAAGTCAACGGTCCATCATATAGACTCCACTATGTGTCAAAGAAAATGCGCTCCACAGTGTGCACCCATTTTTGCAAGACGAATCTCGTCCCCTTCGATCTCACTGCGAATTACGCCTCGCCTTCTACGTAAAGATTGCAAAAGATTGCGAAGAAAAACCAGGAATATCCTCCACCACCGTGACGCTCAGCAACAATTGGAAATTCGCGCGAATGAGAATAAAAATGGCGAGGCCAGGCCACACCTGTTCTGTGCTCGGTATTTTTCAGATCTATCAGAGGAACATTTCCTGCGGCCTATAATTTTTCACGGGCCCCGTTTCCTCGGGTGGGCGGCAGAGGGGCGCGATTCATTCTCTTTCATCTCGATACAATCGATGATCGGTTCCCGATATGCCCCCTATCCCGCGGGCGGATGGGAGAGCGGGTGGGAAACATTCGCAGCACGCTCGAAAAAGGGAAACGCCGGAGCCGTTTGCCTTGTCTCCCCTTCCTCTTTGATCCTGCGTCCTTCGCGCCTGGAAAATCTTCCGACCGCCCCCGTCCCACGAACGATATCGCTGATTGAAAGCGGTTTGCGGCGCTGGATCCACCGAGAGACCGTCTCGAATGGCGAATGAAAGGACCACGGACTAAAGATTCGGCTGGCTGGTTTGCCCGGTGGTTTCCACAGGGAACGAAGGCACGTAGAAAATTAGCGATAGTGTCGAAAATGTTTTTTAAATACAATCCCTTCTGCGATCTCTGCTAAATCTCTACTCGACGGAATTAAAGTCGACGGGGATTTAAAGGGTATTTTCGGGAAATTTCTTGAGGCAGAACGTTGTAGATATAATAGTTCATTTTTCTCTAAGATAACTTTAAGGGTGCTAGGCAATCGTTCCTGTCTAAAACGAACCATTTCTGTTTTAATTAATTACAAAGACACAAATTGAAACTGAGACTTGTTCTTTGGCATGAAATTTATTAACATCATAAGCTTTAAAAAAACGGTTTTTTCTAGTCAAAAAATGGATTATGTATGAAGCTATAGATGGATCATTAAAGAGGCTTTTTTAAAAAATTTGCTATTGTTTTGCAGTGATAACTCAAAAACGGAGGCTCCAATCGATTCGAATCAAATTCGAGCATGTTCACGAAATGTGTAGTTTGGAACCGGGCCTAAGTTGAAGTTAATGAAAACTCTTATTCTTCATGAAAAGAAACTAAGACCTCATCTTTTGGGGCTTGGGGAGGGTGAAACCTCGTCAATAGGGGTTTCTTTGTAATTAATGTGAAACAGAAGTGCTTCATTTTAGACAGGAACGATTGCCTATTAGTACCCTTAAAGCGGCCGTTGTACAGATACCATGAAGGGATTAAAAATGATTACCCAGGAATGTTGGCATAGTTGAAGGAATAATTCCTCTAGGAAAGCCATCGATTTCGTCTCTGCGCTACTTCCATCCCGGATGAAAATAGTTTCAGCACAGAGAAAACATTCGCGACAGTTCAAAGGAGGAAACGCTAGCTGGGGAGTTCGTCTTCCCTTTTGATCCCTCATCCCTCTGCATCAGGATTTCGCTTCGATATCGCTGGCTCGATTGAAAATTGCTCTTGCTCCTCCGACTACGAACCAGGAATTCTAAGACGTCGACCGTGGTTTATCGAGGTCCTCTTCACGAAATAATAATACAACATAAATCGTGCAGTTTATTCCATCCGTGTTTGTCCTTTTCTCTCGAAAAACCTCTCCCCCCCCCCCCCCCCCCTCGAACGAACGGAAACGACATTGCAGGAAACAAAGGGAACCATGTGAAAGTTAAACGTGAAAGCTCGTTACACTGGCCGGATTGATTTAGCAGACTCCAATTTGTATCCGATTGAAATGCAGATTTCGTTCGAACGGGCACGCTTAATCAAGGAATATTATCGAAAAATTATTTCTAGGCATTGTTAATGCGCGTAACGCTCGCGCCTCGCGCTCCAGTGCCCTCGCCGTTTCACGTTCGACTCGTTTGCTCGTATTGAATAAAACCCAATTGCCAGATGCTGGCTGTAAACGGCTCTAGCCGATTGGCGGCTGCAATTATGACATTTCGCGCGGGATGATCGATAAACATTGAATAGGTCCCGATGAAAACGCTCCGGATAGTCACCCACCGTGGCCTTTCCCTTAACGACACGGGGAAACTTCTGGCTGCGGGGAAACCTAATTCGCGATATCGACAACAGAGAGGGGAATATTAAAGTTCCTAACGGTTCCTCATCGCTGATTGCTTCCGCGACTTCCAGGCCCGCGGAACGGCGAGACGCGACCAACAACCAACCGCCCTTTTCCCTCTTCTTTCCCCATCTCTCGTATCCTCAACCTGCGACCGTTTCGTCCCAGGAGTCCCCCGGGATCTCGTCCTGAAAATCGAAAGGCCGCCTCGCTGAAACAAGCGCGGAGAGAAGGGGGGAGAGGGGCTGGCTCGTGAGAGAATAACGAAATAATATGGAGAGGACGCTCGGCTCGTTTGCGAGTCGCTCCTCCAACCTGATTCATCGCGAGATTGAGGAAATACTTAGACGAAGCACGCTCGTTGAAGCAGTGGCAAGCCAAGTATAAGGAGATGCAACTGGGTGAACTCTGGGAATATCTCTTATATACGCTCCGGCTTTGTTGCCGGCTCCTCGAGGATCGTCTAAAAATTTCCCTCCCCCCTCGTTCCCGCTGGAATAATTAATTACCCGTAGGAGCTAGTTGATCAACAATAGCGACGAATCTCGATTTACCTTTTCTCCCCGCGAGTAACCACCGTCCCGCAGCGATTCTGATCATTCCGCACCACCCTGTTACGAGGCAGGTAATACGAGAGTTAAATGGGCACGGCGGAGCCCAGATGAGGGCATGATGAATGGAGATTGAAAGGATCAGGGACAGCTCGCCTTGGTTGGTCTGCAGTCCCCGTTTCTGCTGTTAATACGAGCCATTACGATCCTCAAAGCCGGAATATGGAGCAAGTTACTGTACACGGGCTGGTCTCATTGTTTCGAGGGCCGCTTTAAAATAATTGTCAGGCAGCATTGTCCGCGCGACAATCAGCCACGGTCGTATCCATTACGCTTGGAAGAGCGGCGGCGTTGTCTTCCGTTAATTCTTCTTCGTCGCATCGAAAACGAAACAATCAGCCTCGCCCCCCTCCCCGCCGCTGTTCAAAGCGCGTAGGTCCACTACCTTCGTCACTCTGACGTCAGGCTTCTACCGACAAACGATGGCCCCCCCCCCCCGCCCCTACCTCCGTTAAAGACGCCCCGTCCCAACGCGTTAACCCCGTTACACGATGCTGGCAGTTTAATTGAACCACCGGGGCGGGGCTGGATTTTCCAGAAAATTAGACAGGTCTCACGCGAAAATACCTCACGTGTAACCCGTATCACCTACGGGGGTCCCCGAACGATCGGCGACGCGCCGTCTGCGCGAAGAAATCGTCGAGGTAACGATTGCGGGGGCGGCGATGTTGCTGACGAACGGTTCATTCGCTTTGCCCAGGAATCGTTTAACAGTTTTAAGGAAAGGCGGCAGAAGACGTGGCGAGACGTTGGAGAGGCCGGGTGGGCTGTTCGGTTAGAGAATCTGCCAACCGATTTTCTATTACAAATTCAAGGAGAATCTAATCACAGCAAGGTGCCATGGCACCCCCTAAAGAAAAAGGGAAAAGAAGATTAATGTAACCGCGACTGAAGTGATTCAAGAGCTTTGTAAAAAGAAAAGGAAACTCGATTTCATTTTATATACAAATTTGTAGAATCTCCTAAGAAATTCTGTTGAATTTGCATTAAAAATATTTTTATCCCTGCAACGCGGCGCCGCTGGTGAAAATATTGCGAAGATCCAAACGAAAGACTACAGCAGACAATCGTAGACAACCCTTTCGTGTATAAACGTAAGAGCTGCTTTTGTACTGCGCAGGGATTAAGGGGAAGCAAGTAGGCAGCGTCAACAGAATTGACCGTTGGCAGGCACGGTTGAGACTGAGAGGTTGCGCAGAATCGTTCGCGAGTCACGAAGCAGAGGGCTGGAGGGGGCGAGATTCGTTAACACGGCGGAAAGAAACGTCGTGATTAAACCCGACCCAGCGTGCGCTTTGGTCCCGAAATTCCACGGGAACGACCAGCAAAAAGAATGCCAACGGAGTAGAAAAGTGCGGAGGGTCACGAGAGAGCGGGGAAAGTTGGTCGGACAGAGGGCTTTGGCCACCGGCGGCCAGCGGCAGGTGTATGCGCAGCGCCCGAGGACACACCGCAATCGTATGAATTTCTGAGGGACACCGGGGAGCGAAATTCCAGGGGAAGACGTCACGCGGCCCTCGGCATTCCGAATATATTATTAAACAATTAATTAAAGTCCTGGAGGACCCCATCGCGCTGGCACAAGCCTGTCATTAAATTATTCAGACGCGGGCATTTCGAACTCTTCTGGAAACAGATTGCCGAACGAAACAGGGAATTGATAATGCCTGGCTTCCACGCGAGGCCTGCGTCTCTCGAGTTCCGCGAATTGCGAGGATTCTGCGATATGGATACTGTGTTCTACGCGCCGTCGCTTTCGCGACGAGGGACATTTCAATTATTTCAGAGCTGTCGGGCGTTCGCAACGCTCGAAGTATCGCGCACCTCCATTCGTTTTCTATAACAATTTATCCTTAATTTTGTGGGATTTGCGGGTTCGAAGTGGCAAGAGGGGTGGAGGGCTGGAGATTTCGCAGAGATTCGAGAACGGAGGAAGAAACCGGGGGACCGTTTTTGTCGAATGGCCGATTAAAAAGGGCACCCTGCCCCGGGGGTTCATTAGCCACCCTGGGAAACGTGCCCGCGGTAAAGGGTCATCTAGCGGACGTGGCTCTCATTAATACGAAATTTTTTAAATTATTCGATTCTGAGCCTTTTGATGTCGCGCTAGAAATATTCAGCTTCGGCTCGTTTTATATTGCATTCCATTGCCTGACCGTTTAAATGATGAAGCCATGCAATTATTGCCGTGGGAGCTTGAATTTCCCAGATTGCCACATTCCGCCAGTGACAAAGGGAAACATTAATATATTACTTAATTTTCCAGGCGTATCATTTAATTTATGATGCGTCGCTTTTGTAAAAACGAAAATATTCGTGCTCCCAATTGAAGTGTGTTTTTAGGGTTTCCTTTTTAATCGTTGCCGCGATGAAAAATCTGCAGGGGGGGAAGAAAGTGTTACGCGAAGTCGTCGATTACAAGGTTCGACGGAGTGGTCAATTAAGGGTTCATTCTGCCCCACGACTCGAGCGACTTACACCTTGTTCTTTTAATGGTCGGTGAATTTTGCGGACGTTCGCGGAAAAAGTGTGGAAATCGGCATTTTTCTTGCCAGCCACCGTAACACTGAGATCTCTCATGGCTGTTAGCACCACCCCCTTTCCCCTCCCGTGTTCGAGAAATGTTCGCCCTAAAGATTCCCCTGCATCAGCGGCATGCCCTGTACTTAGAAGCACTGCCGTCGCAAGAGTACCAAACAACGCCGTCTGATCAAACATCGACCCGTCTGGTTTCAGGCAACAATCTGATCTGCGACTGCAAACTCACGTGGATCTGGGGCCTGAGGAACGAGACGAAGAACAGGAAGCTGCGGGACGCCCTGGAGGAGCTCACTTGCTTCCTGGAGGAGAAGATCAACAACGAGGACCTGGACGACAACGAGGCGCTCGAGATTACGCGAAATCCAGGTGGGTTGCCTCCTGTCACATTCCTCGCCCGACCATTGTTATGCGATTCCGATGCCGAGATTCGCGACTCTTCCAGTGGGAATTCCTCGAAAAGTTATATTCAAAAGAGCCGTGACACCGTCGGATTTCCATTGGCAAGGAGAGAATGATGTTCAGAACGGTGCGCGCTGAGATGATCGTTTCACCTTGCGCATTGTCCCGGAAGGTGAAAGAATGAGGCCATTCTCTTATTGGCTTTCTATTGTTTTACTGCGTTTAGAATATCGAGCAGCAGGCTTAACAGACTGGTCATAGGAGGCTTTGTAATGTTTAATTAAAAATTGAAGTTTAGAGTAAACAAATTAATCTTTCATTGATTTGGAGAAGTATTAACGAGATTCCTATATAAAGTTTGACGAATAAATGATTTCAGTGTACACGCTACTCGGAGTGTAATGTTCGGCTGTTTTTGTTGAAAATCGAGGTTGCCTATGGCCATGGATTCATTGTTAATTGCAATATTTCCGATGAGCGCGTTTCCCCCTTTGAATTTTCAATATAATTATATTGTGAATTATAGAATCTATTTATTTAGAAGACCCTTCTGTCGTTTGCACCTATTTTGATATCGACATATTCTAATTACATTGTGAAATACAAATGGAAACTGTGCGAAATTCTATGTATTAACATTGAATACATTATAAATCTATTTGGAGTCTGAGAAATTCAATTAAAACATCGATTTCGCCAATTACACTCGGTAATAATGTTGATCGTCAGGGTGGTGGTGATTTTAATTACCCCGCTGTGTTTAGTCAATTACTAATGGTTTGATTAAATTGGCATTGTTAAGCCGACAAAAGTAATCCCGTAGCCGCTTTATTGTTAAAATTGAGATTTCGGATAATATTCTGCTCCCTTTCAAATGCTTTTCTCCATTATATTCATACTTGTTTCGATAAACCACTCTCTCTCTCTCTCTCTCTTGCCAATGGGTGTATCGGCATCATCAGATAGAAATAACATACAAGGGTGAATACAGGATAGAATAAAAATACCCCAGGTTGCTTTTGTTTACCAGGCATTCTCTGTTCATTATTCCTGCTAAACAATTCGATTTGACGATACCATTCCCATCGTCCCGTGTAACGGTACAGCGCTACAACTTCTTTCCATCGGAACAAATTCCCTGGAAACGCTAGCCTTTTGCAATTGGGCGCGCAACGTAAATCACCGATCCATTAAAATTGGTTTTCATTTAATTCACCGCTCGCCGACATGCCATCTACTGTTATTACCGTTCGCAGATACAAAAATCCAATATAAATCAAAAGGAAATTTTATTTCATTGTTAGCTACATCGGCCTATTATCCCTACTGAATCTCGTCCCGCTGCGCTGCACTGATATTATTGCACGATTCTCCGACATACGCCGCCATTATTCCGTGAAAATAAAAGTTCCATTAAAATCGAATCGTTCCCCCGGCCAACGTAACAAAAGTAGACTGTACACGAGCAGAAAAACAACATCCTTTGGGATATTGAAAAATACACGTTGATGTCTTAAAGGGAGAAGAAGCAATTTTCTGTTTACTATTATTTTCAATAATATTAATACAATACACATCTGCTTTCTTCAGCGACTCTGTATTTCACCGATACAGTGAATCACAAAAATATTCGGACTCGCTTTAAAACAGAATAACTTTTTAAAAATCGGCCCAAACGACTTGAGTTTTTTTAGAAGCTAGAAGGATTAAGTAGTTTACTAGGTGACGTGTTTCGTCGTTTTAAAAAAATTGCAATTAGTCGAAATAGCGAAGAAAATAGCGAATGACGCTTTTTCAACTTTTCGTTGTAGGTTGTATGTACACTTTGGAGTTTTTGTCGAGAACTGAAGAAATTAATATTTCGATTTTATAGTAAAAATTTTCATTTCATAAGTGGATTCCTTGCTGCAAACTTTGGTTTTTAATTTCCGCAAAAATAAGTTGATTTTATTGATGAATATAGTTTCTAATTGTTCCCCTTGGAATCAATTTTAACCAATTTTCAACGTCGAAATTCCTCGTTTTTCGAGAGTCGAATTTTTCATCGAACGGGAGCTTCAATTTTATTCGAATAATGAAATTCTTCCTTCCCCATGATGTAACGGAAGAGAAACAGCTCAGGATGCATTTTCGGTGCCTCGACGATATGCATTTTACTCGAATTTTCGGCTCCGTGTTGTTGCAGAGGAATACCTAGCCGGGAACTTCAGGGGTGGCAACATCGACGACGACGACTCTTACTTGGCCGACGAGTACAAGGACGAAGACGGATACGAGGATTTCTCCTCGAATTCCGATTCCCAGCCGAAGGTATGATATACGTTTACCTTCTATATTTTCCTTTCCCTCGATCCAAAGTACCAGGATCAATTTTCACTTCGATTCTGTCCCCTCTTTAGAATTCTGTCTGAAAACTCGAGCACAGAAAAACCACTCGCATTATTTCTCTACGCTATTCTCCACCCCCTTTGTAACAGTTTATTCATTTCCTCGTTTCCCGACAACTTCCCTCACAATTTCTACGCACAGTATTTAAATTTTTTTTGAACATCCTGTACCTAAATCGAAACTCAAATGGAATTAAGACAGGGTAGTGGTCGTGAACTTATAAACGACGAAACAGAGACCTCCCGTTTTAAATAGTTCTTCCATCAGCGCTTGCACTTCGAGTGGCGCGCCCGACAATTCAAACTTAAGACGTTTAAAAGTCACTTCAGCCGACACTTGGAGTTTAAAACGTTGAGGGTCCAATTTATTCGAGGTTCAAGGCTCCCTGAAACACTGTAAACCTGCCAGTAAAGCTAGACGTTAATCAAAGCCAAGAATATTTCATTTAATTAGAAGCGGCATCGAACGCTGTAACTCGAGTTGCAAACGGCGATAAAGTTTTACATGTCGCCTGGGCTCCATCGTTTACAGCCCTATCTGTTCAGCGAAGCATTCCAAGGGGACGTGAAAATACAATGAATCCGGGATAAAAACGTTCAAATTTCTTATCACGAAGCTCCACTGTCCTTCGGTTTCCCTCGCTTTTCGACGTGCGGGGAATATTCGCGCGAGGTATTTTTTATTTAAATGTCCTAGGGGATGATAATACAGATAAACTTGGCAGTCGTGACAATTTTTCCGAAAATCGGGGTAGAAAAAAAAACGGGAAATAAACGAACGCTCTATCAGCGGAGGAACTGCAATTGAAGGAAAACGAACGTTCGCTGGTATTGAAAAATGTAAATCGCTTTTTTTTTGTTGTTGTAACGGAGATTTATGATGCCACGAAGCTCGAGCAGCGTGTTTTAACAGCCTTTCGGGCGAGTTTTGTTTAACATCTCGCGCAGATAGATATCGATTTTTATTATAAATACAATTAACACGTACGCCCGTTGCTGTCGCTTCGCTTTTTTCAATTATGCTGGAAATAAACTCGTCCGGCCCATAACTCAAAGTGTCCACGAAGCCATTTTTGCCGTATCGACAAGCGCAGAATCGATTTTGGGGGGCCGTTCATGATATCCTTTTTTTTTCTTTCTATTCACATTCCAGAAATGGCAAGTGATTTATGATCGAGGAGCAGAGGAGGATTTGAAATCACCGTGTGCGACGGATTATTTTGATTACTTGTGCCGTCCGTCGTTCGCTCGCTATAATTTCGAAAAAGTTAAGTTGCTCCCGAAACGGATAGAAGTTTGAAAGAATCCCTCGCGAAATTCAATCTCCTGATATCCCGCCGTGTAATCGAAACGTTATCTCGCGGGATTTCTCTTCGATTGGTTATAAAATATAGCACTCCTCCGCCAGACAACGAAATTCCATAACACGCAATATTAACCGATCTACTCCTTTCGATCGATCAATCACTCGAGCTATATTTCAAATGCGTCTCGATTAAAAACGCTGTTACAGTATCTAATCTACATACTTACTAACTAAACAACACAGGCACCCACTCTATCGATTTCTTCGAACGGTCAAATCCGTATGTAAGCGTGAGAAACCTGAAGCTAACGGTAACGTCACTCAGCCAGACTTGCCGCCCTTGAAGCCTCCCCTTCGCCAGCCTATTCTCTTCGTCCTCCACTAACAGGCTTGTGACACTGCGATCGTTGCAGGTGCAGATGATAGAAGGGAAGCCGATGCACGTGAAGAACCTATTCGAACTGAAAATGGAAGAGCTGCCGTGCCCGGAGCCCTCCAGGGAGGACCTAATGGCCTCGGAGCAGCCGTCGAGCCGCCACGAGAACGCTCCCGTGGGCTCCTCGGGTTCCACCTGGTTCTCGGCCTCGCCCAAGCCCATCCACCCAGACCTCTCCGTCCTCGTGTACTCCCTGGCCCTCCTCCTCTCTGCCCTCTTCACGTAGAAACGGCTACACACGCCGGACGACCCGCTAGACAGATCGGAAGGATGGCCCACGGACGAGGACGACGACGGTTCTCGGTGTCGCGAGACGCGTGCGTAAATCCAGCGCAACACCGGTGTGCGTGCGTGTGCCGTTGCGTATTTCCCTCAGCTGTAAGCCGGCTGATCGATCCCTCCGACGATCTGACGGCACCTCGGGCGACCTCCAGCCTCGAAAACAGACGCCAGGGCTAACCGTCGTCTCCCGTTACGTCGCCTCGCCCCGTCGACTGCACACCGCGTCATCTTTTCTGAATCTCTTCGCCGACGCTCCGGCACGATCGAGCCCACCCTCGCCGGGTCGGCTGCGGCCCGATTTGTCACGGCGATCGGTGAGAGTTTCGCGCGCGAAACCGGCGGAGCGCGAGCCACGTTACGGAGCCCGTTGGGAAGCTTCCGCGGGTACGGCGACGAGGTCCGGTAGGTTGATTTCGGATATCGAGGACGCCCCGGGTGCCTCAGCCCGTCCCCGCGCCGCCGATAGATCGTCCTCGACGATCCTGCCGAGAATTCCAAGTGTCCGAAGGTCGGTGTGCGATACCCGTCGCGCGCGCGCGCTCGCCGAGGGCATCTTGGATCGCAAGCTGGTTGCACTTCCATCGGGCTTAAGGGTGATTCCGACGGATATCGCAGCCCGATTCGAGGAAAGGACAGAAGCTCGCCGAGCACCGCGGGTGGAAACGTTCGATTCCATTTCCGCGCGGAGCCGCTATCAGCTGTACGTTTATGGGGATGCTCGCCGTATCTACTGATAGAAGCACTTTTTATTGACGACTTTGTATTGCCGACTTTTTGACGTACCTTTTTCCCCGAAGGGGATCTCTTTTCTTACACGAGCGTCGGTGTCGCACGAGGACACATCAGGCGACTTTTTAGGAAGGAACGTTTTCTCTTCCGCCTTCTAATCACCGGATAGCGAATCGTCTCTGTCGTACGTTAGAACAATCACGGTCTCGACGTTTCGTGTCACAGTGGAACATTTAAAAATTTCTATAGATCGTTGACTCTATGCATATATATACGTACACGCGGATACACACACACACGTACACACAACACGCAAGCATGTAGATGGTTTCTCACGTGTCCGGTGGAAATTTCACGCCGCGTGTATCGGCCCTCGCGAGGCTTTCGTTCCTCTCGGAGCAAGTTGGCCGAGCCGGGTACGAAAGGAGAGTTTGGTCGGGAGGCGATCCCGCGCGAAGCTTAGTCAATTCCCCGTGCAATCCCGGCCAGTTTTATCGGTTGAGCGGAAGATCGCCGTGGACCGGGCCCGAGGATCTCTTCGTTGATCGTCCGGGCGCGAAGTTTCTCGCTCGAAGCGCACAAAATCTTCGTAGGCCAGCAGCAACTGTCGGTGACGCGCGACGTTAGGCGACACTTGTACAAATTAATTAATTAATTACTATGATAGGGGCTGGCCGGATATCGTCGTTTGCCCAGCACCGCCGACCGCGATGTTATTACAATGCATTATTATAATACAGATCGATATTATAATAACTGGTTGTTGTAATACTGTTATAATCTAGGCGCATACGTGTATAGGTAAATACGTGTTTCTGTGTTCGAACGATGGCCGACGTTGGTAGACGGTTCGATCGAGGTGGCTCCTCTTCTCGATTGGCAATTGAACGTGGCAGATTTCACTGCGAACATATGAAACGGAGAGCCGCAAAGGTGGACCGAAATCGGAAAGGTAAGGATCGCACACCGGAGACTAAAGTTGTTCCTACGTGCTGAGATTCCCGGAGGAAGTATCAAAACTCGGCAAGCTTTCAATCTAAAACCAACCTCAGCTATGATTGAAGCGTACTTCTTGTCTAACGGAAGACAACCCCCCCGGAACCTCTGCTAAAAATTACATCACCCTTGCCATCGTCTCGACGCATACGCCACCTCGATCCACCCTTTCACTCGCAAACTCATTCCGTTTTTTAAAACTGTTCGAGAGCTCGCCATTGAAAGGCAGGACAAAGCTGCCGCGAGCTGCAACCCTTCGAGCCTCGACGAAAGCTCGATCGAGCCGCTTATCCGCTCGGAACCTACCCACCCACCCTCTGATCCTGATCCCATCGCATGCACCCGCCTCGATCGACGTTCCACGACGATTCGAATTCCCGGTGAATCGTCTTCCGACGATCCTGCTCCACGAGCCGACACCTCGCTTCTGCAGAGTATCGCGCACGCGAACGACACATGCCTCATCCAATGAATAAATTAGCACGGTCTCGAATTCAAAGAGGCCGGGAGGATCGTGCCACCCTCCGCCTGTACCCGGTCTTCGTACCCCATCCACGAATGCATGCGTGTGCCTGTGTATGCGTGCACGTCTGGCTGTCCGTCTATCGTCCCGTCGCCTCTGTCGAGCCTCCTTCAGCAGAGCGAGTCTTAATTACGCCGTTAATTGAACGTCAGACAATCGAGAGTGAACGTGCGTCGCGAGCGAGTCGCGGCGACGGGCCGTTTTTCTACGGGCGTTCAGGCGAACGGAACGGAGAAACAGAAGGGAGACGCGATAAAAGGATCTCGGTGACCAGGTATCCAGCGAGATTTCGGTGAGCCCTGCCGCACGGCCGTCATTATTCTCATGTAAATAGCGTGCAGCGTTTCTTCTATCCAGTATGTACTTCTGTTGTGCTTGACCCTCAGTGCCATCCATTCGGCGTTAACTTATTATTTTTTAGCGATTAGGTTCCCGGCGGAACCGACAGCCTCGTCGGCGACGCCGGAACGGATGGTTTAGCGATTACGGAGTCTTGTGCAACTTCGTGGAAGAGGTAACGTTTCGGCCCTCGGACGTGGTCTGGAAGTTTTGTAATCCCTGTTAGAATATCGTCTGTGGGTTCTAAGCTCGTGGAGTTCTAGGGAAAACGGAGCATTACGATGGAGGCTATAGTTTATAATTTTGCTGGTTTTGAGTGAGTGTCTCTAGGTTTTCACCTGGGGATAGTCTCATCTTTAATTGGTGAATCGTTGATATTCGTGGAAGATAAGGATGTCATTGTGATTTGGGGAACTGGGGGCCGTTTGTAACTAATCGGACGCAGAGCTTTGACGAAAGGAGTTTGAAATTTATTTTGAAAGTTTGCCGCGCGAACGCGACGATTTCTATTTTCAAGTCGCAACTTCGTGCTCGCCGCTTTATCCTTTGTCGGTCGATTAATCGGCTTTGCGATACAAGGGCTCGCCTAGTCGCGCTGTTTAATCAGCTTTTACCGGCAATGCTCGGCGGGGCGACTTCAATTAATCGGCTTTTCCACGGGGTAACGAGGTATTCCGGGGAAAAAAAAAGGAAAAATAGTGGTAAATGCGGGAAATCCTCCGTTGAATCATGCATCAATGGGAATAGAGGTGTATCGGATAAAATCTCCCGTGGATTATCAAAAATTTAATAACACCGGGTTGGACCAAGCTAATCCGCAATCCCTTTAAAGCCTCCAAACTCTCGTCCTTTATCATTCCCCCGCAAGAATACCCGTATCCGCGAAGCGTTCAAACACTCACGTCCCTTTCAAGCGTCCTCTTCGAAAATCTTCCAAAACCATCCACCCTTCGAGTCGCAGAACACTGGTGGCCGCCGATTCGCCAGGCGACGCGGCCGTTATTGCTCAAAATCACGAGACCGGGGGTTAAACGAATTACAGCCCTCCAGGCATACCCTCCAGACCGTCGTCCATTTCGGGCGGAGCGGCGAGAACGACTTCCACGAAGCGCACAGTGCGTGACCAAATATGCCTAAGTTAATCTAACGCGATGGATACGTCAGCCGTGTTCGACTGATTTAATAGGATCGCGCGAAAGACGGAGACTGACGAGCAAGGGGACGAAAGTGACTGAAAAAGCAGCTTGTCCGCCTCGGTTCTCCTGCCCCCCCCCCCCCGCCCCTTTCAGTTTCATTCACCCGCGAGCGCAGCTTTTATCGTTCACCGACGAGAGAGACGAAAGAGAAAATGAAGGACGAGAAAGAGGTGTCGTTCGTGTGAATGGCGGAGACGCAACGGCCGTCCAGCCTGATAAGACGGAGCACGGCCGATTGATAACGTGGAGTATCGCTTGCCCCCCCCCCCCCCCCGCGCGACAGAACCGCGACAGAGAATAGAGCAAAGGAAATTATCGATAATGTTGAGATTGTTTGTCATAGTATATGCGTTATCGTAATCTATAGTATCGCGATATATATATATTATATAGTATATAAATAGTCGGACTGCAAAATGACTTGGCCGGAGACGGTATGGGGTAAGTTGATGGAGAAAGTTCGATCCGGGAGCGACGGCGAAACGTGCGGATCTCGGGATCGTTGCCAGCGCACGTGGCAGCTCTGACGCACAAGGTGCATCAGGAACTTCAACGTGCGCTAGACGACAAGCATTTGTTTTTTCCACTACTCTAACTCTCTATTCGCAGCATGGTAAATAGCGCGCGCGCGAGGGCGCGTCGAGGATCGACCTACTCCACTTGGAATTTGGAAACGATCGAGGTACTTGGGATTGCAGGGGGTGGTTGCTTTGATAAATTTTAGGCACTCCGGGGAATACGGGAACTGAGAAAACTTGAGGATATGAAACGAATTGGAAGTTTCAGAAAATTTTGGTAGCCGTGAAATTGCGGGATTGTAGGAATAAATTCGTGAGAATGCTATTTAAGATCAATTGAGGGGGGTTCTCGTCTAACAGCCTCAAAAGTAACTGATATTTAGGATTTTTTTTTAAAAAACTGTCGGTAATATTGGATTAAACTCTTTTGGGATATAAAGAGGCATCTTTAAACTCGCAGAAAATATTTTTTTATGTCGATCCTTCTTATTATTTATTCATTATTGTGGAATCTTGTTCAACTTTTCATCGATGTAACTCCTGTTTACGGGATGTGTAACACCTATCGCAGTCATCTGATTGCAAAAAAATAGAAATTTCTTAAAGTTAGATAGTTTACGCTGAGATTTGTCCACTTTAAAGAAAACAGATGAAAAATTGAAAGAATTATAGCGTTTAAAAGAAGATATCAGTTTTTTCCTTAGACGATTTTTTCATGTTATAAATAAGAACTAAAATTAAATTTATGTCCAGTCCCAGCGTAAATTATTTAACTTTAAGAAAAAGCTTTGAAAGTGTTAAACTTTCTGCAAGTTTAAAGATGCCTCCTTATATCTCAAAATAATTTAATACAATACTAACACTAGTATTTTAAAAAAAAATCATAAATTTCGGGCTGCTGTTACACGAGAGTCCCCCCCTTAAAGAAGAAAGCAGAGACAAAGTCACGATCTGTGGACCGCCTTCACACCTACTTCCCTGAACCATCGATCCTCCGATTTCACGATCCCCGCCGCGGCCCCTCGCCGAACTTAGCCTAAAACACTTTCTCATCGTCATTGTTCTTCGTCGACTTCGTCGTACATCGCCATCCAAGCGTCCTGCACGATGGCATTTTGTGGCACGACGTCTGTTGTCAATCGAGACGCACGCGCGCGTACAAAAACTGGGAGACAAAAAGGTAAAGATGGAACGGGGAGAAGTTAGATATACGGAGAGAGAGAAGAAGAATTACTAAAGAGTAAAATTAGCGAACGGGGTTGCCGCGTGCACCACGTTATTCCCCCTTGTAACCGTAAGTGAAATTCGAGTGCCAGGCGACGCCACGTTGGTTCACGCGATGTTTCTCGTGCGTAGCGCGTTCTCTCCGATCGAGACACGGTATTTAGGCGACACGTTCGAAGTTTTTTCAATGATTCTCGAGCATAGGATATCGTAAGCTAGGCTTAAGTACGACTAACGAATCTCTCTCTCTCTCTCTCTCTCTCTCTCTTTCACACACACACACCCTCACTCACTCATTCACTCGGATCCACTGGAAAATATTAAGCATCTTAGGTACCAAAGATAAGGAAAGTTCGGTGTTAGTCGTTAGAAAGCTCATTAACATGATTCATGGTCCGCCTGATCACACTTTTACGGATTTATCGTTTAAGCGCGAGTGATTAAACGGCGAACCGCGAGCACGAACACGAGTCTCCGTAAATAAAGGGGAAAGTCTGAAAGGAAAAATCGTAACTCTTCGTTCTCATCGGTTCTTTTTCCTTGTCTTAGGCCACGATTCGTTCCACCTCGCGTGTTCGTTGCGCGAAACAACCACGGAAACAGCGTTCCTCTATTTTTTTTTTATTTTTTGTAAACGATTCTGTACGCAGTTGTTTCTGTATTCCAGGTCACGCGTTCACGTGTTGCGCGCGTATATACATCCTTTTTCGAGAACACGAGGTTTCTCTTTGCGGTCATTATTTAAGCCTACGATTGTAAGAGCGCTACGATAAGTTAAGATTTTCATAAACTACTTATGGATTTACTGTCAAGCTGTAATATGTATTATATGTTCTTTTGTAAGATCTAACAATAATAAATAAATCGTCGGGAAAAAGGAGGAAGAAGCGTTTTCGTTGGGAAGAGGAGTGGCTGTCGAGCCTTGGAAATTATTCAAGGTTTCCAGAGTATGGGAAATGCTTAAGATTTCTTACAGACTACAATTTGCTCGACGAAATTTCTCTTGGAAATTTTCCGGCAAATAGCAGGAAGATTAAGAAGAAGGTCGGTTCTCATTGAAATTTCATCTTGTCGTAACCTTTCCAATTTATTTTAAGTACAATCTATATTTAATTAACCGTTTATTTCTCAATTTTCACTGCTTAACGAGGAGCTAGTCTAATTTCGAAACGATGACACAGAATCCTCGAGTAAGCACTTTAAACGAGTCAATTTGTATCTGCCGTTGCCTGTCCCCACTAAACGTTTCAAAAATACATCTTGTTAGATTTCCATTTATCGAGTGACGAGTGTGCTAGATATTATTCAAGGAAAACCACCTTGCAAATTTAGAATCAGAGCTCCGAGGTGACGACTTGTTTGTCCAACAATTCTCAAAGAGGAGCAGAGAAATACTTCTCCTCAAATTTAATTTCAAATTTTAAAGGAAAATTATAATGACAATGTCGAGTCGAATATCGCCCTAATTCGCCGAACATAATTAAATTCCAGAACTGTATAAATTAAATAATATCAATTATTATATTTATTTTACATTTCAATCTCAGTTATTATATTTATTTTACAATACCTACTACAACATTATTTCCATTACCAAAGGAAAACTCAAGCAAATGCCGTTTCCGGGAAAAATGGTAAATCCTGAAGGTCTTCGTTCTGCGTCACGCATAATAACATTCGTACACACCCCTCCCCTAGATCCCCGTCGATTCCCATGCAACCGCAAATCGATCGCGTGTGATCCGTCGACATTGACAGTCCGTTTGCGTCTTCAGTTCCGCTTGGACCGTCTACGACCGCACAGGATCGTTATTAATGTCCCCACCGTGGTAAATTTTTGCAAATCTTCGTAATTCGAGGGAAAGAAAGAAGCACGACCGTTCACCAGTTTTCATACGGCCCGGTGGCGGTGCCAGATCGATCCAAATCGGATTTTTCGTCGAGGGAGGAATTCGGTGCCATTCTCGAAAATTTGTCGCCAGCGTGCAGGATCGGCTTAGTGCGATTTTTCGAGGGGTAGAAGTTGCCGATATGACGGCATAAATTACAGCGCGCGACGGTCGAGCTCCATCGAGGCTTTTCCGGAGAGACACGGTAAGCCCCCCCTGAAATGTGCTCCGGTAAGTAGCTCATAAATATAATAAATATCTCCATCTACGATCGCCGTTACGTTACGTACGCCGGCTTATCGATCGACATCGATCACGATCGCCTGTTTCCCGGCTAATCGGGCACGCCAGAACGCGAACGAACTTTACGGTTGCTTTAACGGCCCCGTACTCGTGGGGACACTTTTAATGGTGGAGCTTTTAAGCGAAGAATGTTGTACCTTTGATTTCGTCTATTTGGTGAAACGAGCTTGACTGTCGATGGAGTCTGTTAAACGGGGTAGGGTAGCGTAGGGGAGGAAAGGAAAATGTGGTGGGAAAGTGATTGCCGGTATAAATGTGTAAATTGAGAATCAGGATGCAAGATGAATGAGGAATGTTAATGGGATTTTAGTGAATGGATTGTTTATACGATAGAATATTCTGAGGAGATAGAAATTGTTAGAGAAAATGTCTTATACCTTTTTATTGAAATTATATTTCTTAAAGGTGGAACGTTTATGAATATTAATTAAGAATATCGGTGAAATTACGCAGATAGCCGGGAAGTTTCGATATTAAAAAATCACGGTGCCTCTCCTTTATTTCTGTGACAGTAAACACATTGCGATCTCACTGTAATTCGATTCGCTAAATATCCCACGCGTCGTTAATTAAGCAGAGAGAGAGAGAGAGAGAGAGTCAATACGGAGTCCGGATAAATTAAATCGAATCCGCAAATAAAGTTTAATTAGCAGGAATTCAGCCCTCTCTAATTCACTGGTAATTTATACCTAACGTTTCACGTGTTGATACTTTTCGAAGCCTAATTTCACTTAATTCCCGATGGTTTGTACGCGCGCAGGGTGGTTCAGGGATAAATAGGGCGGTCGAAGATTCCCCCAAAATTGAATAGCAGTGATTTGAATAAATAATAGAGTCGTACCTAGAAAAAGAGAAGCAGTCCAGAGATAACCACAGCATATGCCAGTAAAAGCTTCGATGTATCTCGTTAAACCAGCGTCAATCTTCGCTGCATCTCAGAAAACATGAAATTTATTCAAAGACACGAAAAAAAAGAGGCTCCCACTAATCAAGACACCCCAAGATTCTCGGAAGCTCCGCGCAGACTCTGAAGCACCCCTAATTCAATCCTCACACGAGCTCCCCGAATTACGAGCTCGATTCCAAATCCTTCTCGGGCGTTTTCGATGGTTCAGCTGAATCCCCGGAATAAGGGCCAGCCTTCTCCCAGCAGTGAATTAAAAATTTCATCCCCCCAAGGTGCTCAACCTCCCTTTCTTGGTCTCGAGCCAGCCCCGGCGTCTCCTGCCTCTGCTCGCAACCGTTTCCAGACACTCGTTGACCCTCTCCCCGCTGTCGCCCTCAGTGGTCTCCGGTCATTAGCGTTTAGCAGCGCACTGGACACAATAAATCCTCATTCTCTGCAGGCCTACTTTCAATTAGCCCCGGTAATTGCCGTCGGCCGAGGCGGTTTCGTGTTTCAGCATGAAGAATTTCGCGTGGCCGTGGGATCCTCGAAGCCGGGGAGCCGCCTAATTCTGGAGAACACGAGGACGCGAGCCACTCTCGGAATTATATAAAATGGCCAATTGTTGGCAATCCCGCGGAGTTTATATAAACCTTGTCTAGGTTCCCGTGGAAACTAGCAGTCCAGCTAGATCTCGGGCCGAGTGCGGTGAAACGTATTCTCGCAACTGTAAAGCGGCTCGCAGAGATCCATATTTTCGGTGGTGGAGATCTCGAGGTTCGTCGTCGCCGGGAGTAATCGTTCAGAATCGTCGAGCGGCGTTCCCTAGAAAATTAGAAAAGTGGCAGGAAGGGGTGAAACGCGTATATCAATTTTTTTCTCTCTACACAAACCATCGAGACTATAGATATATTCTTAAAATACAATTGGAATTCAGTGAAATTTAAATATTCCGCATTCGCAAGTTCCTTCTCGGCGCTAAGCTGGGCAGCAAAGGGTTCGAGGGTGGAAGGAAAGCAAGAAATCGAATAATTTGAACGAGCCTGTGACTCGTCGTGCGAGGTGTCGTTAAGAAGGAGGTGGATTCGATTTTCCCACGATGGTCAAGAAAATATTGGGCCGCGCCAATATTGAACGGAGCAAATTGATTTTCGTTCTCCTTCCCACGGCCTCGGGAAGACGGGCCAGGTACACGCCTTCCCGGAAAAGGAAAAGCGCAAGAGGGACTCCGTTGGTTATTCTAGCTACTGAGCTCATCGTTATTCTAAAAAATAAAAAGGAGAAGCCGCTGCGCGCTCTCCCTCTAAGATAAATCGCATAATTTATGAAAGCAGTTTCCGTATAATCCCCTGCAGTGTCTGCAGCGGTGATTTGCCTCTGTTCCCATCGGAAAGCTATTCCACCCGCAACAGCGAAGTTTGCCGCGTGGAAATAATTGTGCCGCGTGCAATCAGCGCGTTCTTTACGTCTGAGCAACGGCAGAACAAAGGAACCAAGCATGTCCCTTAATTCATAATTAGTGAAAATACCGGTGAACCTTCGTTTCTAAGTAGATTCTTTTAATCCTTACTTTCCTCTGTAAATAAAGTTACTCGGTTCCTTTCCATTCGCAGCCTTTGTTAAAATAGTTCTGCATGTAAGGTGCATTATACCGCGTAACTTGGGGATGTTAAAATTCTATCGCGATTCGGGTGGCACTAATTTCTGTAGCATTCGATAGTCCCTTTACGATTAATTCATTCCGCAGCCATCGATCCACGGCTGAATGTCATCGGCACAAAGAAATGCCACCTTTCATTTTATTATTCCCAGTGAAGTTGCACAAACAAGGTCGTTGGAAGTCCCTCTTGTTTCTAATGCATTCGAGCGAATCTGTAGACAATCGCGTGACACGAATCCCCTTTGAATCGTGGCCGAGGAATTGTCTTGATCGATACGACCGCGATAGTTGCAGATTGGTCGCCGAACGATTTGCAAAGTCATTCACAGTCTCCTCATTATTTACGACGGCTGTAATGCTTCTTGGAGCTTGCATCGCGGAAGCTAAATAATATTAAATAGGGGAACGTTTGATAATACATCCGCTTTCGCCATCAAGTGCTCATCGATAAAAATGGAAAGTACCAATTTATTTATCGCGAAACAGTTCCAGTTACCCAGCGATATCCGGCAGCAATTAATTGCCCGAGTATCAGCTTAACGTGGCCGATGAAATCACTGACGGATGCTGGATCAGATACATATTTTACGATCCTTTTATTACGAACGTGTCTGCAGCGCCCATCGATTAGCCGGCAGAAGCAATAACTCCACTTTAAACCATCGGATATCTTTCATCGAGTGGCGTATAAAAATAGGCGTGTAACGAAGATGACTCGCGACACAGTCGAGCAGAGATGCGACCGTCAAATGCATCGGCATTAAGGGGATAACGTATATATCCGTGGGGGAGATTTAGACGACGAGGTCAATCGAGACCAATCGCGATGTAATTGAATCGTGCGCGGAATAAACGGATAAACAATATCGGCAACTGCTCCATTTTCTGGCTGAACCCGAGAATTTCGCGGGCCAGAAGCTTTCGTCCGATATACACCGGGTGACTCGCGAGAAAATCACTAAGACATTTCCCACTGGACTGAAGCTTCAAAAAGAAAAACAAAGTGTCATTCACCCCAAATAAAATCAGACGCGTCATTCTGCCTCGGAGTAACTAAAGAATCCCTTCCTGCCACTGTTACATCAGCCTCTAAAGAATGTCAAAATTCAAAAGCGTTATTTTACAATTAGAAACTCCCATACCGTCGCAATCACGCGAATCCCTTAAAAAAATTTCTTTCCCTCGTTCCGTTAACGATCATCGCTGCAGTAATTGCCCAATTGATCCTTGCCCCCTCCAACGACGCCATCGAGCTTCGAATTAAAATACCCCACCTCCGAAAGCCAAACCGAGCTTCGTCGCTGGAGCTCTCCACGAAATCGAGGAGCGATAAAAGCGCGAGGTGTCGCCGCGAGTGCACGCGCGTGTATTGTGCGCGAGCATGTGAAACAAGATCGACGACCAGCGAGAAGGAACGAGCATCTCTGATCGACGAAATAAGGGCGTGCAGATCGAAATGGGAAAGGTATTGGCCGATCGCGCATACGCGATAACAATCGTGTCGCGAAAAGTTCCACGTTGACGCGCGGCATCAACAGGCGTAATTTCAGCGAATCTCGCGGCGGATAAACGGTGGGAACGCGGACGTGATTCCGCGTGGAAAAAAAAAACAATGAAAATTGTACAACGTGGTTTCAACGCGCGAGCCTGCGTTGCCGCGGAAAATGGGATTTAAAAGTCGTGAAAGTGCGTGGTCACTTGAGCCTCCATTTTTAATGGAGATGTTTTTAAAATTCGATTCAATAACTTCGCCGCATCGACAGGTGGAACGATAAAGTACCATGGACGTGACGCGAACGGGAGCGACGCTAGTGGATTTTCAGCTTTAATGTTATGCGATCTCATTAAACCTGAATAACCCCCCTATCGTTGCCGCTCTGCGCGCGCGATTCCCCTTGCAAATATTATCTCTACGAACGATTAACAGATTACCGTGATTTCGTTCAGGAATCTTCAATTAGGCATTAAAACAATCGCGCTGGCGCGTTACAATCGTCGCGACGATAAAGATTTAATTGTAATTGAGAGCTTGGCAGCATGAGTGGCGCAGCTTTATATTTACCAACTGCGAGTAAATTCGATAATAACTATTTATACAATTATCGCTTTGACTAAACAGTAAAAAAAGAACACTAATTGGATAATGTATATTTTCATTGAATAAGTGGTAGTTATCGAGTTGATAAGATTTTATTTCTATTTTTGGCGCGGGAATATTTATTTGCAATACATTGCTAATTTAAAATTATACGTAAATTATTTTACGTATGCAACATGTCATAACTCAAAAACTGTCAAAAATCGAATTCCACTTCTTGATTACCAGCGTCAGTACAATATTTGTGAGAATCTCATCGATGATATACCTTAACGAATCTAAAGCAGCTCGTGAGAAATTTTATCTAAAATCAGCTCGATAAAATCGGATTCAGAGATAGTGATTGTTGTCACGGTATTTTGCCGCGATTGAACTCTGATTTCCATCGATTCGGAGCACTCTGGATTTATTCATTATCTGTGATAAAAGTGATAGCACGTTAAGGTGATCTGTAAAGATTACATTGTGCTTACTGAGTGCTCTAAATATTATAGTCGAGGCAGAATCAACTGGTCGTTGAAGGCCACAGGTTTTGGCATTTATTATTACAATTGTCTTTTACCGTGTCCCCTTTAAACAGGGAATGTTCTCCGCGGGGAGCCAGAAGCAGCAAGTATGTCTGCTCTTTCTCGTGCAAATCGTCGTCATCGTGCTGCTGTCAGTGTTGACCACGTACGGTCCAGAAGCGAACTCTAATTTGCTGAAAAATCGCGCAGGTCAGTATGCATCTATTTATGCAAACCCACTGCCATAACTATGTAACGCTGTAACTTATTCAAAAAACACATGTGTTCCCCCATCATTAAACTTTCTACACTATGGGACCCATGCTTCGAAATCGTGTATACACACGTTTTGCATTAATCTTTGGAAATTCATATTCCCGCGCCTGTTAAAAAATAAGAAAATTCTAAAGCACATGAGCACGTGCACGCGCGAGTTTTAAGGGTACTCGAACCTGCCCCGGCTCATCCTTTCAATAATTCAATTCGAACGCCCTTGCACGCACGCTCACACTCGTTTCATCCGCAGAAATAGAAACAAGTTTAATGAAAACGATCGCGGCATGTAAATTAACGGAGTAAAGTAACAATAATTCTCTGTTTCCCCCCCGCCGATTCCTACTTCTATTTATCCCCGCGCGAGTTACGGCAAAATTGCCGCGCCTTACGTGCCAATAAAAAAGCGAAGGATCCGCTTACGTTCCGCTTTGGTTCGCCGAGTTGTACTCCGAAGGGTCCCCTTCGAGCTTTTACTGTTTGTACTTGAACAAAGACTTACGAGCGGCCGGCGAGCATCGAGAGACGGCTGCGCTTTCATTTCCGTGTCAAAGGAGAATGTAACGAGTGAAAAAACGAGAAAGGGAAGAGCGGGGAACGACTCGGGACGGGCCACGCGGAATTCATAAAATTTCCCCCGCCTGTCATTGCCGGAATTACGGAGTAATTAAACTTTCAGGTGACCAGGACGGGAAGCCGAATGAAGACTCGTTGCGGATTTACCCGAGTGAGTAAATCGAATTACTTGATTCCGTATTTATATTCGCCCAGCGGGGAGTTAGTTAGAATTCGCCGCGGGATGAGCAGAAATCGGGGACAGAACGAGTCTTAAACAGTAAAATCGTTTCGAACACTCGTCGATCTGCCTAGGTAGTTGCGCGTTCTCTGTACGTTTGCGCTATGGAATTCGCGATGAAAGGGAAGAAGGAGCGTTTTCTTCCTTAGACAACGAGTCGAAAGCGTGGAGTACAGATTTTTCGTAGGCGCCTTTGTTTTCGAGGAACGCGGCTTCGAAGACTGGCGAAGGGGTTTGAGTCGTGCCCTAGTCAGACCACTGTATTAGTAGTACGCATCAATCATTTCCGAAGAGATCTCTCTGGAAAAGGAAGATTCGCGGGAGAAAAATGTATTCCACAGTTTTGATTCATTTTTGGGTATAGAATCGCTTTGTGTACGACGAAACAGAGAAAACGAATTGAAAATTGTTATCTTTGTGGAGGAATTAATTAAAAGGAAATCTTCACGATGCAACGTAGAGGAGTATCAGTGGCGGATTAAACCCGATTTCTGGCCATCGTGTACTTTCATTTCAATTTATTATGCCGCATTAATTTTATAGCAGTTTTATGTCGTCTGGCTTTGAACGAATTAACGTTTTAACTTGTTACCTCCATTTCCGCTTTGAGAGATGACTAACATCGCCGTTAATGTCAACGCTGCGCGGCATTGGCAACATAAAAGGACCCCTCGCTTTATAATAAATCCACTTCGTCGTAGCCTTCCTTGGGATCCATTAATTTAATTTACTCTTTGGCCTTTTGGAACGTTTATTCAACGCCGCTCGAATAATCCGTGCGTACACTCGAACTATTTACTTTGTCGTTCAGCAGATCCTGAATAACATCGCGTTAACGCTACGGCTAATGACCATTAATAATTCCCATGAAATATGGAGACCTGGTGAATTTACGACGGGATTAAGCGCATCGTCAAAGTCGATTTTATTAAAGTGACATAGGTATAACATAATGTTGAAGTCGAAATTGAAGGGCAGATCCTCTCAATAGACTAATTTTCCTTTTCCTGGAAATCACAGAATCTAAACTAAAACAAGGAACATGAGTGCTACTGGTCATATCAATAATATTATTGATACCTTCTAGTTAGTAATGCTAGCCATATTAATTAGACAAAAGACACAGAAGGTAGTGGCGCACCCAGAAGGGGAAGAGACCAGGGTGCCCAACACCCCCCAAGGAAAAAGGAAAAGGGGATAAATGTAACCACGACTGGAGTAATTCAAGAGCTTAGTAAAAAGCAAAGAAAACTGAATTTTATTCTCAAAATAAATTTTTACAATCACCCAATGAATTTTATTGAATTTGCGTTAAAAATATTTGAATCCATTTAACTCGGCTCCCCCAAGATTAAATCCTGAGTGCGCCACTGACGTCAAATGACACTAGCAGGTATAAAGCCTCGCGGCAGCATTGCAGCGCATATAAAGATGTCCCCAGCGTAACAATAGGAAGCTGAAAGAAACGTTGAATTTGAGGATAGTAGGTGCTTCAGTGCGCATTGTAAAATAATAGAATTCGCGGGACGGCGATCGCAGACGTCGTTTAGTTCGAACCTACGCCCCAAAACGCGAGCAGGGACCCAGAGTTAACAACCTGCGCGTTTCCTTCCTGGCACTATCCACCGAAGAACAACGCGGTGGGCAAACTTTCTGGATACGAGAGTTCCTTCGCCCGCGACCCCCGCACCAGGATCCATAAAACGTGAATTTAGGTGTTCACCGGAGGGGGTTAACAACCGTATCGCGCGACACGCGTGACGTTAAAGCTCGACCCCCGAAAAGCTGTTCGGTGCTTCCGAAATTTCGCCCCCTCCCCCACGGAAACACATCTTTCCACTCCCTCAAAAATCGCTTCTCCCATTCGCTGCCTGGAAAACCAAGCCCCGGTTCGCGACGCTCAGCGATGACGCGCACACTGGGATTTACACAGCGTGTCCTATTACGTCGAGGTTAATCCGATAATCTTTGGTCCACGTGTACTTCGACATCTATCTGAGATCTTGAAAACTTGCCCGCGGCATTATAATGGAGGAAGAAAGGAACGGCGTGACGAAGTGCAGGCACGTGGTTCCCGGAGTGCTCTTCGACATCCATCTGAATATGGATCGTAATTCTTATCAGTGAAATATTCCAGGTGGCCATTAAACTCTTGCGCCGTATTGACGCGCCTAGCCTCCCACCTCCTCGGGTTAATTAATCTGGCTAATTATTCGTGGAAACGAATACCGGACGACGTCATTGTCTACGCCCAAGCACGCTACACTTCAAGCCGCTCCGCGAGAATAGAATGACGCGAACTCGCCTCCGCCGGGGGCGACCGATCTGCTGTTTGGAATCGAATTCGTTAGAAGGCTTCCGCATCGACGAACATAGTCGCCCGTGATACTCGATAACAGAGGAACACGCGCCGGAAAACCAGCTGCCCTGACCTCCTGCTCTTTAACATCCTCCCGATCTTTATCTGATATTCAAAAGAGCCCCCCCACCCGTGCAGACTGGGTGCCTGGGGATGCGAGAGCTCGCCGATCCTCGACACTCTGGGTCGAGTATCGCGTGAGTTACGAGATCGGATTCCAATAAACGTCCGTTGAAAGGAATTCGAGGTGCGTTAGACGAACCCGACGGTCGGGCCCTTTGACTCCTCTACGAGTGCGTGGAAAGTGACCAGGGACGTTTCGAAAATCGGGCATCTGGGCCACTCACAGGCATACCTCACCTTGGGGTACCCCGTCGACTCGCGTCCCAGATGTATCGCGGCGTTAAGGGGTTAAAAAGCTGAGGTGGCGCGAGAGACACACCTCGCCGCGTGTCCCTTCTCTTCGGCGGTGATCGAGGCTGCGGGGAATCAGGGAGCGAAGAGGAAACGACTCCCGCGTCTTCTATAGAGCTCCGCTGGAAGCTTTGGCCCGGATAGACACAGCGAGGCGAGAGGGAAAAAGTCACCCTCGGGTGCCAGCTGGGGGTAATTCCGCGGGGCTGTTATTCCTCGCGTTCGACGAGGGAAGAGCTCGAGGGAGAGAGGAGATGACGGCCGACGGCCTATCGCACGCGATCGTGCTCCTCTTTATCGAGGGCTTCCTCCTCTGCGGTTTTTTGGCCACGTTCGATTACGCCCCCGAGGCGGACGCCGGTAACAGGCAGAACAGCTTCTCGCCTCATCTAAATGGAAAACCGAGTTCTTTGCCGGTCACGTACACACGTAAGTTCCTTGGACTCGCTCTTTTTCACCAGCCCCCTTTTTCCCCTTATTCGTCTTCCTCGGGCCCGGTTCCCGCCACCCCCCCCCCCCCCCCCCCCACCGGCTCGCCCGTCTCGTTTGTCTTTCACGCGTGCAGGCTGCGTCTGGTTCCGAGGAACGAGCTCCGGGTAGGGTATAAAGGCGCTCGAACTCGAGAATAATAGATCCCGCGGATTCGTGGTAATCCTGTGCCCGAGGCGAGGGAAAGTCTGTATACTATTATCACTGACGATCGAATAGGGATTGTCTACCATTAATCGCATAATCGGCCGTCGGAATATAAACGGCTACGCGTTTCCTCTAATTTACCTTATTTTCGAAATGGCTACAAACGTCCTCCAGGCTTCTTTCCGTTAATCGGGGAGCGGCCTGCACGCGGAAGCAAGCGGAGGGGTGTCTAGCCCCTCGACAAAGGCTCGCGGGGAGACTGAAACAACGGCGAGACGGGGGGTGAAAGAAAGACAGGCTACGCGGAAAGATAACAACAGACGGGTGCGTAATATCCCGAGAAACTCGTGTACCTATATAACGATGCAAAGAGGCGTCGTCGTCGGTCGGGCTGGCTTAACTTCCTCCGCGGAGTCTCTCGGATAAAGTACGTATATTAACGTCGCGCCGCTACACCAGAAACCTCTTTGTGAGATACGGCCTGGCACTGTGTTACGCGAAATCGTATTGCTGAGCGTTGCCCGCTGCTCCGCCCGACCCTCCGCCGCGATTACCTTCGCCATTCCCAAATTGGTTGTAGCCCCGTTTGGTAATTTGTGAAGCGGTGCCTCCGTTTGCCTCCCGGCACCAGGAATCTTTGAAAATCCTAGAAATCCCCTAGAGGGAGCGAGATGTTTTTCGTGCCACGTCGGAGATGGATCGTGCCCGCAACCCCTCGTTGGATCTTCAACGCTGAGATTCGAAACCGGAGGTTTTCGGCGAATTTCAATGGGACTTTGTTAAACGATACCCGGAGATTTTGCGGAATTGAGGGAGATACGAGCAGGAGGGTTTAGATTTACGGGGGTGTTCTTTGCCTTTCCTCGGGGACGACGCACGAAAAAATTACGCAGTTTTTACCGATGAGCACACGTTTATTAACATTTCGGTAAGTTGTGGACAACATTTCAGCCGTATGTAATAATAATTAGTGGAGATATGGGTTATATCGTGAAGCGTGTGCAACAAACAGCTGCCTCCGCTGATCTAAATCGAAAAAGTCAAAAGGATTCTTAATCAATAAGAGTGTGGCTATAATTCCTAGAAGATTTATAAATAAAAATCAAAAATTCACAAAATGGCGAGACTTTGATCGGTCTTAAACATTTGAAAGAAACTCTTTCAACTCGATTCCGCTACCGGCTGGAATTATATGTTTTCTGAAGGTGTGCGAAAAATATGGGCCAGATTAGCCCACTAGAAGTTGAGATATCGTGTGTACCTTCATAAAAAACAGCGTTTTGAGAGAAACCTATATCTCCGTTAATTATTATTATATATTGCTGAAATTTTTTTCTCAACTTAGTGAAATGTTAGTAAATACGTGTGGATTATACTCATCGGTAAAAACTGTGTAGTTTTTCTACTGTCAGCCCTAACGAGGATAGAGGATTTCATCCCTCTAGAATACTCCCTTAAATATTCTTATGGAATACTTTGTTACGCGCGAATTTATCTCTATCCCGGATTAATGATCTGCTAGTCGGAGATATAGTTACTAGTTTTTGCAGTTAAAAATGGCGTACAAGTTTGGGAAGTCTTAATCGTACACGCGATGATAACGTGATTATTCGTGTTATTAAACGCATAAACGACGATCCAGCGGCGTTGTGTCTTGCGAGTTTCGGTGACCGCGAATTGCGCCCGAGATGAACATGTGGTCAACACTTTAGCCAGGCGAATCTGAATTTCAAAGTGATACTTTGTGTAGATTACAAAACCGGGCTCGGGGCTGGGAAACGTAATTGGTAAGGTAATCTCGTTGCTCTTCAAAGATTATAAATTTTAGTGTGCTGGTTACGTGTGCGCCGGCGAGACCGACGCGTGTACACGTGTTTTCTTATGGAAATCGCTTTTCGTGCGACGCAGACGAAATTTCCTTCTCATGGAGATACAACGGTTAGCATGAAAATACCGTAAAAATAAAAGGGAGTCTACAGAACTCGCGGCCGTATCAGCGTCTTTTCCCCTTTAAATAACGAGCAGAATGACGAGCCGTTTCTTCACGTTCGTTTAACAGAACCAGCCAGTCGCGGAAACGTATTTTGCTTGTTAATTGAGGAGTTGAAATGGTAAACGATGTCAGTGCCAGTAGTTGAAATTTTGGAAACAAAGAACTGTCTGTTCACTTTGTCACATACATCGTTTATCACTCGTCTATCGCCATGGACTTTCAGCGTATAACATCTTATGATTTATAGAGAAATAAAAAGATTAGGGCCTCGAAGATTCCTGGCGCTTTCGTTTCTCACCAGAGCCAAGTTGGCACTCACGATTTTAGCTGTATCTTGCGATAGCCCTAACGATCGAAATAAATTACTCCAGCGGTTATAACTATTGCCACAGTATTCCGCGCGGAGTTTCACGCCCTTCTCCACTTAAAAGAATTTTTATATCCTTTTGTCACTTACATCGTTTACCATTTCAACTCCCTAATTATTCAGCATTGAAGTATCAATTATCTCTGATTAAAATTACACAAACCAGTGTCTAATTTAAACCAGCGTTAACTGCATTAACGAGTCTCCCAGCCAGAAATATTTTACTGATGAATTTATACTTCGAGGGCAAAAGAAACGAAATAAAACAGAGTCTGGGAAAGTGTGAATTCGGCGGCTCGTAGATACTTTTACGCGGCGAGCGCAAAATGCAAGCCTGGGCTAAGTTTGATACAATATACGCCCATCCCTGCTCCCACTTTCGCCAACTTGCGCTGTGGATTATACTTTGGTAGAAATTTCGGGGTGCTGTTAAGCAGTCTGAAAAAATCAGGGAATTCCCTGGGAGTTTAACAAAGTCTAATGAAACGTTCTGGCCCGAGGAATTCGAAGGAGTGTTACCCTCGACTACCAAGGAACTCGTCTTTTTTTTTACAATTCTTTAACTTGATCATTCCGATAAAGAGCCGCCCTTAAATTACTTTAGGGCAATTTGGACGATTTCTCGCACCCTCCCTCCCCAAGTATAATAATTCGTGAGATTTTATATTAAACCAAAAATAAATTCTCGTTCGATGATCTGAAACTGGGTGTAAAAAAGGGCTCTCTTGATTCCCTTGTCGTTGCTGCTTCTCCCGTATAAAAGTCACGGCAGGGACAGCAATGCCTCAAGTGATAAATAGATTACCTGGACGCGCCTCGAATAATTTCGCATGGAACACCGGTTTTCCACCATGAATGCCCTGTAAAAGATAGATCTCCGTTCTCCCCCGCCCCTGTTCCACGGTGAAATTCTTTTTTCAATCGGTGGAAATAGGTGTTCATCATATTTTCTGTGATTTATAGGTCTTGAGTAACGTCGCAGCAACAAAGACGCATTAGCCTCGCGCGCGTCGTTTTAGCGACGCATTTCTCGGCATCTGCTACGATAGTGAAAGATATTTTCTTGAATTAAACGAAGTGAGTAGTCGTGACTCATTTCCTGTATTCGACAGGTACAAGGAAACTGAACGGCGTCGCGGACTCGGTAACTTCTTAATCTCCGCTTCCTCGTCTTACAGTTCCCGTATCGACGTCGACGCTTCGGCTTTGATACGGTGCACGCGCGGCCGAGCGCGTCGAAGAAAAGCTTTCCCCCGTTATGAAATGTGGTTCCGACCTACTTGAATTTCGACTTCACTCCTCGATCATCCGTTATCCGCATATAAATTGCGCCAGCGACAGCGACAACGCGATACCTATGATAAATAAATAGATCACTCGGCGAGACGGGCCCCGTCTCCTTTGATCCCCGATCAGTTTCCAGGGAAATCACGGAATAACTTGCCGGCCGGAACGGGGAAATGTTTTTTAATCGAACGCGCTCCACGGGCCCTTAATCGCCACTGACGCGTGAACATTTGAATTCATTTTAATCTCGGATGGCAGAGATCCGATCCAATTCAACAAATCAGTGTCTAATTCCTCGCATTACCAAGATATTAATGTTCTTAGTAATAGTTGCATAATTCACGATCTCCTTAACTGTGCTGTAAATAATGAATTGCATCTGACCACGATGCCATCGTGACTGAACAAACACGTAGCTGTTATCGCTTAAATTTTATTCGATACTTCTACCTAGCAGCACCCCCGTTTGCTAAACCGGCATTCGTTGCATAAACGTCGCCCCAGATGTGCAAGATTTTCACGGTTATTACGCATTCACGTGCGAATCGCTGAGTGCAAGCAGCCACCACCGTGATGGATGAGCCCCGGGCGAAACGCGAATCATCTGTTTCAAGCTTCAAGATAGCTCTCGCGACCTAAGACGTCCAGCCGCTTTTTCAATGATTTACGAACATATTTTATACAGCCAGGAGTGTCTGCTCTTAATCCAGCTCCATCCCTCGCTTGATTTATTCGCGCCTCGTTTCGTGAAAAGGGGGATGAATATTCAGCGGCAAATCGATCACATTTCAGGTCGAAGGGTTATAACTGGCCTACGAGAGAATCGTTGGGTAATTTTATCGCGAACCGTTAGTAATAACCGTGGAGCACTTATTCAGCGTGGATCGCTGTCGATGCTTCGAGTGATATTGCCAATAAGATCGATGCTATAAATCAGAGGATACTTATTTGAAATCAGAAACCCCGAGGATCGGCTTTGGCAACATTGGTAAAGTAGTTGGCTAGTAGCGCGGAGGTCCCGAACATCGCGGGTTCAAATCCCCCAGTATCCGAGGTCGGTTTTTTCCGCGGCTCTCGAACATAATAAGAATTACGAAAGCTTCCCTTCTGTGAAAATTATTCCTACAGATAATAAATATAAAGACGTCAAGACTTAAAAAATTTCCCATCCACAAGTTCTTCCACCATCTCCCACATTTCCCAGCTCCTCCTTCAGCTTTTCCCTCTCTCGCGTGACCATAAACTATCAGTGTTCTCAAAAGTCGCTGACACAGTGATTGAGCGTGAACACGATGCGCCAGAAGAAGTACGGCGAACATCGCTCCGGATTCACCGCCATCCACCACCAGTGCCCTTATTAAAATGTTCCGTGTACACGAGCGCGCGAGGAAGAAGGGAGTGAACCAACGGATGGGGCGCAAGGGCGTGAATTATTCCGGTGGCAGGGCGTGCAGAACAGGGAGTGTGTCTCACGTATATAAGTTTGCGGTTATCTGCGAATCGGTCAGCAGAAACGGCTCTGCCGCCTGCTCCCTGGGCAGTGGTAGCGCCGGGCCCGCGTAATTGCGGCGATCAATTAACGCGCGATTAACAGCGCTCGACGAGCACAGGCGTGCTAGACCCCGGCGAGCAAACAAGCAAAACGGCCGCGCTCATTAACCGCACGCGAGACAAAGAAAGCATGCGCCTACAAAAAAGGTCCTTTTCTGTTTCCTCTCTTCTAACCCGCCGCCACGGCACGCTCTTTCGACTGCCGCTAAAACGTCTCAGTGTACCAAGATGTCCACGTGATGATCTGGATCGGATTCGGCTTCCTGATGACCTACCTAAGGAGGTACGGGCAGAGCTCGGTTGGCCTGACGTTCCTCGTCGGCGTGATCCTGGTGCAGGTCGCCATGATCTGCGACGGGGTGATGAACATCGAGAAGGGAAAAAAGGCGTACCTGTCTCTGAAAAGGTTAGTAGAGGTTTGTTTAAGTAGTATAGGGTAGTTGGTGGAATGTCGGTACCAGTGAAATGTCAAAGATTCGTGGCGGGGAATACTTGAAATTTCGTGGGGAGCAAGTGTTCTTCTGTACACCTCAATCAGAAAAGGAAATATTTCCAGCGGAAAATGATGAGATGCAGAGTAATTACTATAGCTCTCTCTCTCTCTCTCTCTCTCTCTCTCCCTCTCTCTCTCTTTCCTAATTATACCACTGCAATGAGAATTTTCTGAGTGGCTGAAACCTCTACCGTTTGACCAAATTTCTAGTCGAGATTAACGTGAAATTGGCACGGTAAACATGGTAATTAAAACCTAAAACATTCATTGCGCCATAAAAACTGAACTTCCCTAAAAGATAAATTAATTCTTCGCTTTTGTAGAGCTTGTTTTTAATTCAAAGACCAAGGAAGTGGTTTTATTTGAGAGGGTAAATTGGAAAGTACACTTACTCCGTTTTTCGAGAACGAACAAAAATCTTTCTCAACGTCGACGTGGGAGCTTTTAAAATTCAGGGGAAAAATTTCGAGATACCCTGTGTGGCGCAGCGTGGATGTCAACAGTCGCGAAAACAACAACCGTTACAGGGACGTGTGTATCGGAAACGAATAAACTCGCGGGGCCTCGGTAATATACACATCAGGTCTCGATTGGCTGAAAAGTCGAAGGATATTTTTGCAAGATCCCTTGGAAAATGCATTCGGGAGGCGAACGCCCCCGTTGAATACCAAAGCCAGTTTGTAGGATTGTATTTGGCCTCGTGCATGAATAGTTAATAAGCCGGAAAGTGCACAGGCACTTTGTTTCCTGGGATCCTATTTCTCCTAGAGAAATCCTAATTTCCTCTGAACTGACAATGAGAAGAAGCGACAGTTCCGTCGAACAGCATTCATTCGCAGTTAACGGAACAGCACGGCGATATAAATAGGAAAATTATAAATTCATTCGAGGCGTTTATGTTTATTTCAATCGCATGGCCAGCGTTTCGGTCAACAGAATAATGTTACGAAGAGTGCTTCATTATTGGCAATAAGGTCTTTACAAGTGTCAAGGTCTGTGCAATTGCTTCTATTCCCTATCGTCTATTTCCGCCAAGTTCGTCTAAATGAGTCTCATCATCGAACGACTATCGATATGCAAACGCCCACTTTCCATGCCGCGGCCCCGTTTGCGTATCTGTGAACGCCAGCTCATCCCTAATCGCTTCCCCTTCAAACTTCACGCCGCGTCATAGTTCCCCGCTGTCCAACAATAACTCAAAATTCAGTTATTATTTACTTGATAAATGACCAGAAACCCTGAAGCCCAGCCCAGTTCTCGCGCAACCCCTTAAAATTGAAAATTTTCTGGCGTTAGCACCTAAACGATATTATATTCGCACGACGGTGGGAAATTCTAATTTCTAAAAGTACCTGTCGCGCGTAACCAGTTGATATATTCGCGCGGGTGTTACGAGCGCCGATCTCCAGTTTGGAGCGGCTACCTGCAGGTTAATAACGCGCGTATCGATCATCAACCCCCTGGAAACCACTTACAGCCTCCTGAGCGCGGACGTTGCGGTTGCCACCCCGTTGATATCCATGGGCGCGTTGCTCGGTAAGACGACCTACATACAGCTCGTGTTCATGGGGATCCTCGAGCTGATCATGTTCACCGTGAACAAGTACGTGGGCGAGCATATACTCATGGTAAGTTTACCCCCTCGGCCACCGAGCGACCGCCTTGTCGTCGATTTTCGCCAAGGGGAGCACGCGCCGGCGATCCACCCGCGGCGAGTGTTTATGGCATCCACTTTTACTACCTTCGCGCGTTATTACTGGAAGCTGGAAGCCTCTGAAGCACGCTGCGGATGAAAAACGAGCGGATGGTAATTGTAAGCACCGTATAATCGTGGATTATAAATTCATGAGCTTTTCTATTATAGAATGTAGTGGGGGGAAAGGGATCGACTGAGGCGATGGGGCACGTTTCGAAAGTAGGAGAGCCTTGTAGATAACCCACCCCTACGGTGGGACAAACAATTACACGGTCAACTGTCCGCCGTATGCGACGAAAAGGAGGCGAGAAACGCGGGGGCAGATTTTGTTTCACGGTTTGGGGAGTGGTCCACGTCCCGCCATTGTCTCCTCCTCTGACGGGAATCGATTTACAAGGTGGCACCGCGGTTTTCTCGACAGGCGAAATGAAAACTCTGTTCCCTTTCCGATAGACCGTCGACGCCGGGGACAGCATGTTCGTTCACACTTTTGGCGCTTACTTCGGCCTGGCCGTCAGCTTCGTGTTCGGGATGAAGGAGAAGCCGAAGGTGCACCACCTCGAGGGACCGTCCTACAACTCGGACATCTTCGCGATGATTGGTCTGTTTAACGAATATTTTTAGCACAGTGAAATTAAAAATCATCGAATGATTGACTTTACATATCATACTGTTATTTATTCATTTGTTTCAAGAAATCATCCACGCCGAGCTATGTATTTATTTACCCTAAACAATGCGCATACTCGCGACGCAACTTTCAAGACACATTGTCCAAGCATCCCCAATTAATCCTCTTTCTTCTAGAAATAGTCCACCCTTTCCTGAAGATAAGAGCAACGCCATCTTTGCCCTTCGTTCTCGCGAACGCCTGCTGTTCCCCTCGCTCTTCGTCCACGCGTCTATAGCTTCGCCCGCCTTTCTCAACCACCTCCGTCTTTCTCCAGCAGCTAGTTGTTCGTACCTTTTTTCTCTCGGTCAATCGAGCACCGCCGATAAAGGGGTGCACCGCGACCGCCTCCGGCTCCCCTTCATCCCCCGCGCGCTCGCAACTTCGTCGGCATTTTTTGCCCACATCCAACACACCGTCCCCCGTTTTTCTAAGACTAGCTGTTCACACCTTTTTCCCGCTGTCCATGAGGCATCGATAAAGGAGGAGGAGGAGGAGGTCGCGGCTGGAGCTTTGCTTCACCCTTTATTCTTCCACAATGTATACAGGGTGTTCAGCGACGTACAGTTGAATCGAACCGATCGATTCTACGCGACAAACTGAGAGGAATATCAAGAGTAACGAAATTACTCTGGAGGCTTTGTTTCCTCGTTATTAACGTTCGAAAATTCCACTCAGGGCGCCTGCGGGACAGCGATTCGCGGACCGGCGACGCGCCTGGCGTAGATCGCTAGAGGTGGCGTGCTGTCGCCGAGTTGCCGTTCTCCAGGCGCCCCGGAGCCGAGTTTTCAGACGTTAATAACTAACAAACGAAGCGTCTATCTAAATTCTGGTACCCTTCACTTTCGTCTCAGTTTGCCACGCGGAATCAGCCATTTAATTTTGTATTTCCTGCAGAACAGTCTGTAGAAGCCTGCCGACTTGTCATCTCCCCTACGACTTGGTCCCCACTGTCCTCCTGTTTAAAAAAGGAACGCTATTGTTTGCTCGCGACAGGCACGGTGTTCCTCTGGCTGTTCTGGCCCTCCTTCAACAGCGCCTCCCTGGAAGGCGACGACCAGCAGAGGGCCATCATAAACACCCTGCTCTCGATCAGCTCCAGCTGCGTGATCGCGTTCGCCACCTCGGCCCTGGTCTCCAAAGACAGCAAGTTCAACATGGTGCACGTGCAGAACTCGACCCTGGCCGGTGGCGTGGCCATCGGCACCGCCGCAGGTACAGCGCGATAAATTAATTAGCAGGCCTTTCCGCGGGCAACACGTTAACAGGGCAACAATTTTCTGAACAAACAACAGGAATGATGTGCGAGCCTGTGGGCGCTCTGGTGGTGGGCGCGCTGGCAGGAGTGATTAGCGTGCTTGGATACAAGTACCTCACGGTAATTGATTCCTCTTTCACTCTAGCAGTCGCGAGCGCTTTTAACTTGTAGTAATTGCAACGCGCGTCGCGAGGCGATCAGGGGTGAACTGGAGTAATTGACAGTTGGCGCGATATTTGGTAAATCGTGTCCGGCGAGGAGAAATCATTTGGCACCCGACGGCGGGACGTTTGCACAGAGGCGAAAAGCACCCGTCGGTGGCCGCGGATAATTTTGCGGCTCACTGTACATCCTCGGACCATCCAGCCACCGGTATTGACTTAGCGGGCTCGGGAACGACGGACAATCACAGCGAAGAAGTTTTTCGCCGGGAGTACTTTTAATCATCCGCGATTCATTCGCGCCGACCCCGTCCCCCAGCCGCGGTAATTCCATATTCTTTATGTACTTTGTACTTTCCCGGTTCGACTAGCTTCCTCGAACTCTAGTACATCCCCCTCACGGATCCTCCGCTCTCCCCTCGCTAGCTGGAGGACGTATGAATCAAATGCAGATTAAGCGCGTTAATCAGAGGCTAGCCATTAAGACGGAAGCCTGTCCCGGCAATTTGCGCGATACAGCCCCGGCGGTGAAGGCTCCTTCGCGACCGCCAGATCCCCAAGAGGCACTCGTGGTATCGTTTAAAAAAGAATCCGCGGCTGGGGCGAATAGATTCCCGAGCAAAACCGCCCCGGCCCGTTCGAGTGGCCGGGGCGGGGGGGGGGTAAGAGGGGAGGGTTGCAACGGACGGGGGAGAGGAATAGAGGGATCGTAAAGTTTAACGAAGCCGTTGTCGTTTATCGAAGGGCACGTTCTGCGGGATAAACCGTGCAACAGTGACCTGCGAGCATTTCTCGTCTCGTCTCGCTCCTCTTCTCTGCTCCCCGCTGCTGGCTTTCGCGTGTGGGGCCTGTTCAGCGATGCTCGGTAACGCGGAGAAACGATTCGATTGCTAACGAAGCCCTCTGTGAGTGGAATTTCGCGGGAGAGAGGCGAGCCTCGATGAATTCGATCCTGCGAAAGTATACACTCGAGGGGCATATTCGTCAGGGACGCTTGCTTTGGCGCGCTTTGAAGCGCACTTTTGAATAACTCGACCTCTCGAGATGGCCAGTGATTAATCGGAAACGGAGAATATCGACTGACAGTGAGCGGGAAGGGGTTGAAGAATCACTTTACTTCGCGGAAAGTTTCGCGAGGATCGGAAGCTTCGTTCGTTATTTGGGTTAAACGAAGTGTGAGGAAGGGTAATGAGAGATAAAGGGGTGGATTTGTGTATGGGCTAAGCAGACTGCAGCCTAGGAGGCAAATTTTGGGCGAAAGAAATTTGAAAAGATAGGAAGATGTTTTTGCTTGTAACTTTTTATTTTTCCATCGATAATAATAGCATAGATTTTCGTTCTAAAGTAAAAAGGCTTAGCTATCTTCCATAACACTGAAAGTGAAGGGTGATCTTGAAACACAGAGGCCTCGAACAACTTTCAACGCGTAGCAATTTAACAATAACTCAGGAATGGGTTGTCATATTGAATTAATTTTAAAATTTGTTCAACTCTTTCGAATTCAAATATTTTTACGGGCGCTTGTCAGCCTAGGGGCGTCAAATCTCCAAACCCACCCCTGCAAACGGGGTTGGGATTAGAATTGATAATAATGTTTCAGTTTTATACAGTTCTGAATTAAATGGGATACAGTGGAACTTAGATAACGCCGGGCGAAACGTCGATCTCGTGTATTTAACATTTTCCAAGGGGGGTAACGTTTTTCTGCAAGGATAACAAAGAGCAAACATGTTTACTGAGCGCAGTGGTGACTGATATTTTTGCGGGAAAAGTAGATAGCGTACGCGGTAACAGTATTTCACTCGGGTGGGAACCGACTCGGCGTGTACAAATATAGAGAAAAAAAATTGTTTCAACGCACTGCGCGTATCATCCACTTAGATTTCCCTGTTTTGTTATCTTTCACTTGTTTAACGCTCACGTAGATCTACGGGTTTCCACAACACAGCCACTGAAAAGCATAACAGTAAATACAGCCGTATCTAAAAAACGTGTGGCGAGAATTTCCGCACAATTTAGAGGGGGTAGTAATCGTGAAACCTGTGTATACCGTTATCGGTATTTATCAGTGATTATTCAAATTTAATAGATCATACAATATTGCGAAAAAGTGCGCGATGAGATACCTCGTCCCCTTTCGGTTAAATTTTCAATGAAAAGGGTAGAAAACTTTTATATTCTTCCTCTATTGAAACAGAGATCCTTCCACGATACAGTGCTGGATTAACCAGTAAGGAAAATAAGCACGTGCTAAGGGCAGCAGGAGAAAGAGGGAGCATCATGGAAATTTTCTGAATTTTAAAATCTAACTTTTGGTAGAAACAGTTTGTAATCAAATTATTATCGTAAGTGGCTAAGAAATCATACGGTGCGTTGAATTGATCACCCATAAAGTTCTTAATTCTGCCCTGCGACGATAAATTTCTAAAAAAAAGTCTCAAGCTTACATAGACACCAATTTCTATTTTCTTCAATTTCTATTTTGATTTCACAAAAAGTGCGCCACCTGTCATGGAATCCAGTTCAACTTACAGGCAGAGGTTTTTAGATATATTTGAGAGGACCGAAAAAGAACAAATATGTGTTTATTTTATTTTGGTCCGTTTGCGTATTTAGGGGATGAAACCACCCCTCAATGTCCATGAACACGTACAAAAGTGACTGTATGTGACACGTACAAATGAAATATATATCAAGTTTCATTTAACACAGTGTTATAATATTCTTTAAACTAAAGTTGTGGGGTGGTCTCATCCCCTAAAACGTATTTGTTTATAAAAAACCAAAGGAATGGAAGGCGGATACATAAAAACCTCTCCTTGTTAGAGTATCCTGATAACTCGCTACGTAATTATTATTAGGAAGGAGAAGCAGAGCTACAAACTCCTCCAAGCTCTGAAATCTCTAACAGAAAATGCTTCTAACGATACGAACCTGCACGCACCAAATTTTTTGTCCAAATACCAGCATCCAGTGGCGGACTGGATCTAAAAATATTGTTTGCCAGAAGACAAAAGCAGCCCACCCACAACTCTACGGCCAATATTGAATTTTTATACAAAATCAGGATTATTCTTTCATAGTTAGTTTTTATATTCTTAAAAATAATGTGCCCTCGAAAAATGATTTTATTAAAACAATAATGCAACGTAAATTTTATTCACATAAAGTACCTAATACTGGGACATTTGTTATATTTTCAATCTACTAAAAGACCATTAACATTTTTAATTTATGCAATGATTCATTTGCCATAGAACGAGCTCACACCCTGGGCCAGTCCGCTACTACAGCATCCACCACCCAGAATCTCCTTTGTCCACCTACTTTCACCATCCAATCTCCCCTCCCGCGTTTGTATAAATACAACCAATTGCATATCCCATCCAAAGCTGGTCCACGAGGACAAGTGGAGCAGTCTTTCACCTTCTCGACTGATCTGTTTCAGCCAGTGATACAAAAGCGCCTGCGGATCCACGACACGTGCGGGGTGCACAATCTCCACGGGATGCCCGGCTTGCTCGGCGGCGTTTTCGGCGCGCTCATGGCTGGCCTGGCCACAGGAGCCTCTTACGATTATTCCCTTTACGAGGTAACGTAACTTCCCACCCAGGCCCCGCGTCCTCTCTGTTGCAGGAATTAATCGCGAGGCTGTTCGGGTAATTAACTTCGCGGGGGATGCTCCTCTAAGTATCCGACCGGCGCCCTCGTTCCCGCGAGTTTCTAACTGCGACGAACATGCCCCCCTTTGCCGCTGCAAAAACCAGCAATTGCTTAATCTGTTAACCATGAAGCGAATGGTCTCAGTCGCCGTTCGCGAGGCACTCCCAACTACTGTCCGTGTTCCTGCTTCGAGGAGGATGTCCTTTTACGCCGGAGGGGTCGCGGGCGTCGCGAGAACCTACTCCGTGGGCCCCGCGGTTTCAAAGTCTGAGGCTTTGGTCCCTTCCTTTGGTGCAGCACAGTGTTTGGAGCGCGATTCATCACTCGTTGCTCGATTGACGACGGTGTAGATTGATACGCTCCAAGTTACGGAGAATTACTTCAATTGTGGGGGGTGTAGACTGGCGTTGATTGAAAGGAGGGATTGAGGGTAGCTATCTCTAGTCGAATGGTGTTTGATTTGTATTCCTAGGATTATTTGTGGTGAATGATAGACGAGGAATTGTAGTAGAGATGTAATCATTCGAATAATTTCGAATACGAATAATTCGAATATTCAAATAATTCAAATAATTTCGAATACGAACAATTTCTTCGAATATTCAAATATTTGAATCTCAAGTTCGAATACGAATAATTTCTTCGAATATTCGAATCTCGAATTCGAATTCTCTGGTATTCGAATATTCAAATACTTAGATTGGAATGCAAGAGGGAAAGTACGATGCAGATGAGCTTTTTCTCTTTTCTGTTTCTTTTTTTTTTTATGGAGTTGAGAGTGTAGTTGGTAGAATGTTATGATGAGATATATAAATACCTACATCAAGCTGAATCTCTTTAATATTTCTGGTCGTGGTTCGTGTTAGATCTTCCCAGCGAGGGCACCGAGCTCTGAAGCAAGACTGGCCGAGATGAGGGACAATTATGGAATATTGCCAGGGCTGAATAGGACAGCCGGACAGCAGGCCGGCTATCAATTATTAGCGCTTGCCATTACTCTGGGAATTGCTATCGTTTCTGGATTGGTAACAGGTAGTTGTCCCTTTTATATGGATTGTTTCAGGCTAACAACCACTCAGCTTATCGAACAGACAAAACGCGCATTTAAATGACTTCGAGTTAAAGAAAAATGTAACAGCTTAAATGCAACTAAAAGACAGCTTGTAATTAGTGATATTTTTCTGTGTGTATCTGAACAATTTCCATTGTAGACTTTATGTGATATGAACAGAGATGTATTCCTTTATCAAAATGTTCAAGTGTTTCCATGCAAAGAATTCTTTTTTGGGGTAGTCAAGCTTTTCGATTTCTCCTTCGTGAATGTTTGCCAAGAAAGCTACGGATTCATACGTATAGGTTATTTACATTGCAGCTGCATTTAGCTAAGTAAATCAATTCTCTTTCAGGTTTAATAATACGCTTGCCAATCTGTGGTTCAATTCCCGAGGAGAAGAGATTCGATGACGAGGCCAACTGGGAACTGGAGGAAGAATGCTCTCATGACTCCAAAAACAAGGAAGAACATGACTATGGTGCTGACCAATTGCCGATGGCTCACATCTGAAGTGACGAATTAATTAGAAATGCAAAAATCTTAAAATTTAAACATAAAGTTAACGCGGTAAAACAGATTGCACCCTCCAGAGGAATTTCACAGTGCGCGCCATCTATTGGAATGGACCAAAAGTGGCGCCCCCATCTGGACAAATTTCGTACGAATATTTTTTGGCATATAAATTGAAATATCTTGTAAACTATTGAGTTTTCAATAACATTACCTTATACATTTTATACGCAGAATAACACGAGAAATCAATTTATACCAAGAAATGCATATGGACCTATTTAAAAAAGAGATGCAACTCAACTTTTCAAGCGTACAAATGAACTTGAAACAAAACTCTTGCAATAGGGTGCTAAAGCTTCGTAAACAGTGCAAAGTTGTCCTCTACGATTTTTCTCTAATTTCACTTCGAACAGAGTTATAGCCTTGCAAAGTTGCTAAAATCGTGTGGTAAATGGAAAAAACTTCCAAAACCCGCGTTCCAATAGATGGCGCGCAGTGTCAAATCTTGTGGCGATAAAATTCTATTTTACCCCCGAGATTATCGACCTCGCCTGTAAGCGCAAACCAGATATACATCGTCGATGTGTAAAGTGACTACTCTTTTTAGTTATCTACTGTAGCATACGTGACACACGTTTCCGGTTCAATTATTTGTTAGCGTCGATATTGTAAAATATACAACATTTATCGAATACAGTGAATTTTATCTACGAAAATAAAATATTCTACGAGAAAGGGAAGAAAAGCAACGCATGGAACGAACGCCCAATATGCAACGTTTTCAATTACGTTTATATTTTCTCCTTTTTTTTTAGAAAACTTTCTATAAATTTATACAATAAATAATTTGTAACATAAACAGATTCGATACAATGATTGGGTGTTTCTGGAGATTGGGCAGCTAGAGTTTACCGGTTGGTTTCGCGCGAGAATGCAATTAAGACCGCGTCCCTTTAATCGCCGAGACGGCAAGGACAGTGGATCTTGAGCCGTAGCAATATGCGTATATTATTCTTTCTAAATTTGTTGTATATAATAATAGTATCATTAAGAATTCGTCCCCTGAATATGTCAATAATAATCCATGAGATATCTTAATCATTCGTACAATAAGTTCGACATCGTTTTCATTAGCAGAATCAACAAATTATTTCATCAGAGCGTGCACTACGGCCTTCGCGTTCAATGACTTCAAGTCGGTGTACGTTTGCCCTGTGCCGACGAAAACGATTGGCTGCCCGGTAATGTAAGTCATCGAAATTGCTGCGCCCACCTGGAAACGATCGTTAATTGAATTAACAATTGACGGTTCGATCAGCGAATATTAATCAAGCATAATCGACCGCGCTGGGCGTACCTTGTCATCGATTGTATCAAATTTAGTCAACACGATTCCGTCAATGATATGAGGATTGCTGGACTGGCTGTGATCGGCTAGAGCTTGATTAAACTTCACTAATTGATCGACAGCTTCGTTTCCAACAAGTGCCTCGCCGACGAACAGCACCAGATCCGGCTCGTTCACTTTGATCAGCTTGGCCAAGGCTCTCATCAGCGGCTCGTTGTCCTGCATCCTGCCGGCGGTGTCCACCAAAACCACATCGATCTTCGAGTCCTTAGCGAACCGAATCGCTTCCATCGCTATACCAGCTGCATCCTTCCCGTACCCTTTCTCGTACAGCTGAACCATGCACTGATTCCCGTGCTTCTCCGGCGGATGAAGAGCGTTCAAGTGTCGCATGTGTGTCCTCAGCTGTTCGACTGCACCAGCCCTTAATTGAAACGCAAAGTGCATTTAATTATACGCGCGGTCCGTTATTCCGTTAGATTATCCACGACGGAGTAACAAGCTACCTGAACGTATCGCACGCGGCGATCAGCACGCGGAAGTTGTTCTCGATCAGCCAGAAGCAAATCTTCGCCAGGTTCGTCGACTTTCCAACCCCGTTCACGCCGCAAAACGTCATGACGTAAGGTATATCGTCCTTCTTTGCTTCCATCGCGTCTCGTAGAATATCGACCCGCCTCTTTGGCGACAGGATCTGAACCAGCGCATCCGTCAGGGTGGCCTTCACGGTATTCGTCACGCTGTCGAACGTGCCGAGCATCTTTCCCTCGAGCTTCACGCCGACGGAATCGCACAACTTCTGAGCGATGTCGGCGGCAACGTTTTTGGATATCAAATGGTCCTTCAGCTTCTCCAGAACAGGCGCCATATCGTCGTGCTTCAAGCACTTATTCCCGACCAGGCTCTTGAACATTGAAAACATGCTGCTGTTCTTCTTTTGTACTTGCGGCTTCGAATTCTCCATCTCCTGGTCGGACTCCTCCTCCGAATCACTTTCAACTTCTAAATCTCGAATGCTACCCTTCATCTTGCCCACTAGCTAAAGAGGAGCATTTAAATGGAACATTAACTAAGCGAATACGCAGGCGGGTGAATGGAAATTGGTAAATTTACCGTTTTATCGGCTGGCACGTAATCACCGCTCTCCTCCGGTTTATCTTTGGTGCGCTCTAAGTTGGCGAGGTCCTTGGTGGTACCGCCTAACTCCCACACGCGCGGCTTTTTGCCAGCCTTCTCGGGTTTGGGACTTTTCCTGCGAACCACAGATTACACGCGCCTGAAATTTCAATGCACGCATGTCCCCTGCTTTACGACTTTTCGTGAAACTCACTGTTTATCGACCTTCTTCTTTTGACCGCCTAACTTCTGAGCCAATTTTATACGGTTCGCAATTAAAATCTCTTCGTTTATTTCCCCGTTATGATTAGCTTGGTTATTCGGCAGATCCTGCTTTGGGACCTCTTGAATTTTCACTGAGGAATCGAGCGGGGATCAATAATTACACGCGTGAAAGCTAATTTTATGAAGCATGAGATATACTAAAAGGTGAATTAAAATATAAGCCAAGACGTAGCATTAAATATTTGATGCCACGGGGTAAAGTAGGCAAATAATTTAATTCCCCCGTAGATCCAGTCACTGTTAATATCATTAGCTTGCAGTAGTAAATCCTAAATTCATGCATATCGCGTGTCGAATGTAAAATCCAGAATCACTTACTTTGATCATCTTTATTAGTATTAATTCCCTTCTTCCTTTTACCTAGAAGCGAAGAATAAGATCCCCATTTCCTGTTAGTGATACCCACATTGGAAAGGATATATTACTACCTAAATGAAAATTGCTTGTGATTCTATATTAAGTCCTATACAAATTTCCACAACAGCTTATAATAATTGACACTCAGAAATAAACGAAAGGATCAAAAAAGTCTTCTAATAGCTTTAGAAACCATCACCGCCAACCTTTCGACTTGCGAATAATTGTATCGTCCATATATAGGGTGCGCTGTAACTGGTGGTAGAATCAAGAAGGTAATTTAATGCAAATACCAGTCACAAAACACCCTGTATAAAAACTATACGTAAATCATTTGAAATTACCCAATATAAAGTAATAAAAATGATATAAGTAAACGAAAGCGGCTGGATTACAGAAATCAAGTAATTAATAATATAGTAAAGCTAATCAAACGTATAGCGCTCGAAAGGAAGAAAATGCAGCTCGACTAAAATTTCGCACAACGCACGTTACGTACCCTGCTTTTTATTATCCTTGTCGTCCTTTCGTTCGATCATACTGGCGACAGTCTTTTTAGATTTTAAACTTTCGTCGAAGGTACGCATTTGTTTGGGTATCTTAGCCTGAGTCCGTGCCCATTGTTCAGCCAAAGCGAGTACGTGCTCGTAGTTGTTTCTGAAATCGAAGTTCGAGAACCACTGGGACCTCTCCAATTCATTTTTGAATCTATCTCTGAACTCCAAATGGATATCGTTTAAAAACTTGTCCACGTAAGACAGCTGTAGTATTTTCTGGTAAGCGACTACAAACACCAGCTCGAACTCATTGTCAAGTTTGTACTGTAAACGTAACGAATCGTGTTCGTACGTATGATTCCCTGTACGCTCCTGCAAACGAAATTGTTCGATGCATCACTGTGACGAATATTAATCGTAATTGTTCGTACGCGGAGGATCTTTGTCACATATTTCGCGAATTATATTTGCAAACGGTAAATGATATGGCTAGTGCTGTCCCATATGGATATACTTAAATTAAAAAAAAGTGAAGTGCCATGACGGAAACCACTTACTTGCAATATAACACTTCGTATTAGCGCGTTAACGCTAGGCGCGAATATTTGCGAAGTGCTTTGGAAACACCAAAGCACAATTCCGCCCTTACTAAATATAGTAAATAAGTCGAGCATGATTGCGCGATCTCTTATTAATAAGAAAATGTATTTTAATTCAATATTATGATCTAACCTACTGATGATCGTGCAATTTGATTTTCGTACACGTCAGATACTGCTAAAACCTTCGAATAAAAATTGGAAGACAGGACTGAGCGTAAACATTAGAAAACCTCAAGGCGGACGCGCATTGCGCCGATGAATTAAAAGTAGATATTCAGTAAGTTTACGAACGCGCAAATTTTTGCGGCGAAGGCAGAGCTGGAGTGGGCGTTAAAACACGCCTGTTGCCAATCTTGAAAGTATTGCTATTTTATTATAATAAACTGACGTTGACGCGTTTCAACGTCCACGTTCTTCAATCTCCAAATCACTTTTTCGGCAACAAATAAATAGTTTTCTTAACTAAGGATGCAAAACGTTTGACAGTGACAGTAAAAAGACGTCTACGACTTCGGATTATGATCGATTATGGGCGAATTCCACTTACGCCCAAATCGCCCGTGATTTTCATTAAGCTAGGTTTTCCTGTACGCGACTAAAGGCAACGTCAAGAATTTCAAAATCGATTTTCTCGAAAATGAAGCGCGACATGAAGAAAAGTTACTCTTTCTTTTTTATTTATAACAAGTAAATAAGTCGAGAAAAAGGAATAAATTTGTTTGATATTCCGCTTCACTTTCGAGAAAATCGACTTTGAAATTCTTGACCATGCATCCAGTCGCGTACGAGAGAACCTAGCTTAATGAAAATCACGGGCGATTTGGGCGTAAGTGGAATTCGCCCATTGACGCACGTTTAATTCGCGTATATATCAACAGATGGCTATGGATTGTAACCGTTGGTAATCGCAATTCATTTATAGATACGTTAGTAGTTAGTGATAGAGATAAAATTATTTATATGTATTTATATCTTTTCTGTTATAAAGTCGAACACGTTTTCTTGTCAGACATTAATAGTATTTCTGTTCTGTTTACAGGTAAGAAATTGTTACATCCCACGCATACGTATATGTATCTTGTATGATTTCTCTGTATTGTAATTACAATTATTTGAATAAAATGCAGCAATGTGATAACAAAGTATTATTATTCAACTAACCCGCATCACGGTATATACTTACTCCTTTCTATGCAACAACTTCTGCGTACAAGACCTTTAAAATTAGCAAAAGCATTGCCCTAATTGGAACACTGTATCTGTCAAGTTTCCAATAAAGTGTCAGTGCTTTCAAGTTAAATAGTTTATCACTAAAGAGTCGTTTTCCACAGGCATTGTCTTAAAATTAAACATTTAAACTGCACCTTTCAAACCTTATTTGACGCCTCTGCATTTAATAGTTCTCCGTTACAGAGTTCATCTCCAAATGTGTTATGGTTAGAACTCATTAATCCATTGTCGCCAATCAATTTTTTGAAAGAATATAATACGTAGTTGGAGAGGCAGGCTGACAGTTTAGATAGAAACGTGTAAAAGGAATTTCGAAATAATAATGTTGTGTTTCAAAGGATTGTCCACTTTATTTTCTTAAAGTATGTTTACAGTATTACAATTGATATGACAAGTATTTTGAAATGCGTATTTCATTAATAATTATAAAATGTACGGTTTCATCACGTTCTAGTCTATATAAAATCACTATTTTTTTGCGTTCATTCGCGTTTCCATTGTTTTACCCACTTAAACTTGTCTACGAAGAATAATGCGTGAATTCCACCTATAACGAGAAGAAGAACAAATTTTAGCAAATTGTATTACTTAGAAAATAGTAGTATAAGATTTTTCCACACAAAACAGTAGCAATATTTCAACAAAAGTTCTGTACGACGAAATAAAATGAGTTCACACCTCAATCTACCTTTTAACCAAAAGCTATACATATACAAGAAAATAGTTAACAGACGTTCAATAATTATGAAAGGAAAAACATGGGTCAAGTAAGATACTAGTCACTTATTTAAAATGGCAATAAACTTCTACTATGTTTGCCTTATCATTTCCTATTCGATTGCAATGCATTGAAAGCCCGATTAAGCCTTAGGTTAATGACGGTGACACGATTAGCAACGATTTCCTCGGCGACATCCTTCAACGGGGTTACAAAATTAACAAGGTAAGTCAATGTGTTCGTAACATCGTCTCCTATGTCATTCTAAGCTGCTAACAGCAACAGATTCTTGTAAAACATCAAACTAACGCGATTAAACTCGTCGCAATTAATCACATTATAGGGAATTATTTTCTGAACAAATTTCCCTAATGGCTTTTTCTCATAGAACCTTGTAAAATAATGTTTGAAATTTTTTAGCGACGAACGCCTGTAAGTATGCAATCACGAAACATCAGTGGGTAACATCCGAAAATTTCAAAAGCCTGTAAAATTGCACAGCAAAATTGTTACAGGACGTCCTACAAAAGAATGCTGTTGAGGATGTTTGTTTTTCTCGTTCTCTATAATATACTAAATATTGGCGAATTCCACTTACGCCCAAATCGCCTGTGATGTTTATTAAGCTAGATTCTCCCGTACGCGACTGGACGCATCGTCAAGAATTTCAAAGTTGATTTTCTCGAAAATGAAGCGCAATAGCAAAAAATTATATTCCTTTTTCTCGACTAATTTACGTGTTATAAATCAAAAAGAAAGAGTAACTTTTTTTCATACCGCGCTTCATTTTCGAGAAAATCGACTTTGTAATTCTTGACGTTGCGTTTAGTCGCGTACAGAAAACCTGGCTTAATGAAAATCATGAGCGATTTGAGCGTAAGTGGTATTCGCCCTATGTAGCTTCTTATGTCTTCTCCCATTTATTAGAACTTCAGTTATATAGTAGGAAGGGTTCAATACAATGGCTATTTTTCAATTAATTTTAATACAAATTTACATTTAATGTATAGCATAGTCTGTCAGCGGTAATTCAATCGCGACGGCGGTTGTTCTGCATGGAAAAGCTAATCCAAAGTGTAAGATTCTTGTAATTCAATTTGAACAGAGTCCTTACATTTTCTAGCGTATAAGTACTGTCATAGAAAACAGTCCTTCTCTTGACTAAATCTGATCCATGAACTTCTACCGCTTGCAAGACCTCATTGTTTTCATTGAAAAGCTAGGCTTTTCTATGGAAGGCAATGTTTCTTTATCACTTCCTGCTCTATTTCAGTTGTTCTGAATTATAGTTGCGTCTTCTACTTTTTTTCTGGCGGCACTGCATTCTTTATGCCTTCTTCCACTTTGTCCCGGAGGTTTCGTTACTCTCTATTTATGTACTGGATAAATTGTAACGATAAATAGCGCTGCCGACGTGGCTATTACATTTTCGCTATGATAGAAATTAAAATAAAATGTTAGAGTGCAGAAACTTTCGGAGCAACCCGATACATACAACTTTCGCAAACAGCAGAATTCTTAATAGGCAGTGTATAATTATTTTGCATACACTTAAGCTTAAGCTACATAGCTATCGTATGTATATAATACACGAAGTAGAATATAAAAATGTTTGATGGAAATTCATTAAATTTCATTAAATACATATTATATACAGTAATTACAGCATGCTTTTATGTAAGCTAGAAAGTTTTAATGTTGACTCTACTAAATGAATGCTCTAATAACAGTGTATTAAGATCGTATATTGCCATTTGAAGAATTTGCAAATTGTAGACACCTTGCTATTTTCACTTCTTTCTGCTATAGCAGTTGAATGGAAACGTAACTATCGCTTACGATAGCGAGAAAAACCTGGAATAATAATGATTCATATAAGTCATATAAGTTAAACAAACATTTCGTAATAACGAAGACATACTTAAGTCTCAAAAGCACTTGTCTTATTAGACAGATTAATTGTATTTGAAAGAAAAAGAAAAAAAAAATACGAAAAGTACGACAATGTCATTATCAGTTCAACCAACGAAGAAAATGAAAATCGTTCGTGTATACATGTATATAAAACAAACTTATTTTGTGCAAATAATAATGTTCGCATCTCCGCCGTAACTATTTCCACTTAAATTGTAGCCTTGGATATCTTTTTCCAACGATGGTTCCGTGACGAATGTTCATACAAAAATGTGTAAATGTATAATTACAATAAAAGAAACGTAACACATTTTTGTATTAATCACGTAGCCAAGTAAACTACTCGAAGCACACTGCCAATCATCTCGCCCCGAGGGAGATACAAGTATTCCCGTCGCAATGATACTTGTAACATCGATAGACACGTAACAAATTTCTGTAAAACTGCGACGGTTAATTGCAATTTTTATTACTAAGGGAAACAGTCTTCGCACGTCACAAGTAATACTGTACGAGAAGCGCTTTTCTTACTAATAATCATGCAGCTTTTTACAACAAGCTTCTTTTAGTCACAAGCTCGATAACGTCTTTTACATACATCGTATTAATAGATCTTGTCACTTAGAAATCGTTCTTTTCCCTCTGATTGTTTGAAAATATAAAAAAAAAGAATGCCTTAAGTAATTGTACACAAATTGGTGGACTAGAACTTACAAGCAAACGATAGTAATTTCAGTTTTAATGTTTTCTAGATAATCTAGAGGAAAAGTGAAATCATATATACTTTGTGCGTGTCAAGGCGCTTCCTCCTTTCGTAGGATCCATCATACGATCCCAGTTTGTGTGACCAACTACGAATCCTACGGCGCGCATTTTCTCTTGCTCCTTACGTTCTTCCAAATCTGCCCACCTCACCTGTTCAATTCACGTTTATGGTCATCTTTGTTAACGTTGCGTTAGTAATCACAGATTCCATTGAGAACACTCATACTGCTGATAAATCACAGACGTACTTACGCGTTTTTTACCAGAGGTATCCTCCATATTATAATAGTCAGGGACTTGGAGGAAATCTTGCATAGTTTGTACTTTTCCCTCGTTCTTCTTCTTTGCAAGCCCGTCCAAACGATCTGTGATTAAACGATCGCGTAATTGATTGCAATTAAATATTGGATGTGATTAAATATAGGATAACTAACCCAATTTATCTTCTGCTTCCATGCGTTCCCACTTGCTCACACCCTGTAGATTATAATAGACATGTATTCAATTTTTGCTTGACAGACGTTTTGATGAAAATGAAAATGTAATTACAATACTATCGAGGATATCCTCTTGGCTGTCCTGGCTATCCTCGTTCTGCTGAGGGGACTTCTCCTGCGTTTCTTCGCTATCTTCCATATGAACCTATGGAGCAAAAGTATAAACGACACTGTTACATAATTATCGTCGAATAATGATAATTTTCGATGCGTACTTCTTCAATTGCCTGCTCCTGCAACATCGAATTGACGTCTAACTTTTGATGGTAGCTTGGTGTCGGCTCAAAATAATCTATAATTCGATTTATCTCATCTTCTGTACGATTATGAATGTTTCGTTTCAAACAGATTTGTAAATCCATTTCCATCTCGCACACGTACACCTATGCATAGACAGTTACGTGGAAAAAACGTTTGAATAAGGATATTCCCTTCCATTTGCTTAGAATATTACGAAGAAGAAAGACTCACTTTAAAACCTTTAGTCTTGGCAAAACTCCACATTTCTTCGTAATCAGATATCTTTTCGTTGATGCAGTCGAGTATTATAAAGTTGAAGAAACCATCAGTGATGTTCTTTTTAAAGGCTTTTACAAGTGACGTTACGTAGCTCTGCTCCATTGCTTCCTCGTATTCGTACGCCATTTCCTAAGAAGTTCATTAAGGTACGTTCAATTTAAATATCTGAATAATAATTAAAAATCTATGGGCGTATTAGAAGATGGTAGTTTTCACGGTACCTTTATTGTAACTTTCTTTCCATTATCGTCAGTGGAATCTATCTCTTTTTCTACCAAGAAATAATCATCCAGACTCAAAATTCTTGGCGCCGATCCTCCCTGCTCAACTTCCTTATCCTGTAAAGAAAGACGTACGTACTAAGGACAGCACTGGCATTAGAGGAGCCAGATTTATTTCCGCGAAATATCAATTTACTTTAATAAGTTTTGCAACAAATGATTTGCCGCTTCCAGGTGGGCCTCTTAAAATGATAGCTATTTTTGGTGGTCTGTTCTGGCGACCTGGAGGACACAATAAGTCGTCCACCATTGTGCAGTTTGGCGTCTTCGCCAATTCCAAAGTTTTTGGCGCGGATTCCACCACATTATGCTGAGTATCTGTAACACTATAAAACATAATACCAAGTTACTATGGCATCTTCGCACTTCATGTGTAAGTTCTTCAAATATAGCAATTACGAAAATATAAAAATCCTTTCTTATGCGGTATAAAATAAGGAAAATCAACAACGAAATATAAACAATGATAAATACATAAATGGTTGATATATCAAAATTTTAACGTGTTTCTGGTATTACGAACGTTCCTGCTAATTCGGTGGTAATCAAAGTTTTTTTTTCTGCACAAGATATTAAAACGTTAGACATATGTGCGTAATTGATTTGTCAGGATACGAAAAATGTTTTAAATACGAGAGAAAATGGACGCGCTTTTTAAAGCAATTGGAAAAGACAGCAATAAAAATTGTGTATATCCTTCCAGGTCACTTATACTAAATTAAACAAAAATTTAAACTACAGAAAACATCATTGTGCATAATACAAACACATAAAAGTAAAGTATGTTTGTATTATGCTGCACTACGTTTCGTGTGTTTAACTCACTTTAAATTAATCTCCGAGCATCATTGATACATTTAACGTGGGAAACGGCATATGGAAAATGCCGTCTCGTAAATTATCAGATCACTTAGAAATGACGAAAATGTCATCAATTTCAAAAAAAGAAAAAACATTTGTCGCCTGTACTAATCGTACACACTCGGCATATTAAATCGTGTACGTCGTTAGAGTACACGTGAAAATAACAAGTTATCCAAGGTTTTGAGTGTACAATTTAATACTAATCAATACAGTGGCCTTAATACTGTAATCACGCGTATACACGCATACGTTCAGTATGGTATATAAATGAAGAAAACCCATTGGGCTTTCAGGAATATTTGACAACTGCCAACAAACCGCGACAGGATATACTTTAACCGCATCTCAGCAGTCAAAAGACAGTATAAGCATTGCACGAAACAAGTCTCCATACTATACGCAAAATTGTTAAAACCTCAAATGTTAAATCTATAAGTGGAGTACCCAATGTGATGATGTAAAGTTCGTTTTAACACAAAAGTGGCGAAAGCATTTATTTTACACTTTATCAAAGACTAAAACATGTAAGACGCATTTAATAACTAATTTAACATACCTGGTATCCAATGGCTTTGTCTCTACGATGCTCTTGCTTGAGTTCTCCTGCCAGTTTATATTTCCTTTCGATCTAAAGAAAGTTATACGTTTTCAAACGAATCTGGTTTACATATTAATATAATCCATGATAGTTTATTAATATATACATTCATAACTACAGAAAATTTATAAATGGAATAAGCACTGTTACTATACCTGTCCTCATCCTTGTGACTCTCTTTATTAGCTTCCTTTTGAGAGCTTTCGAACCTTTCCCGTGTTCGTTCTACATTTAAAAAAGAATGATAATGAAGGTAAAACTATCCGTAGTATTTGATAATATATATATATATATAAGTACGTATGTATACGTTGTAAGTGTATTCTTAAATCCTTATTATATTTGAGCAACATTCATTTATAATAAATCGCTTATAATGCTTACAATAATGACAATAATACTGGAAGTAGAAAATGAGACCATCAAATTACCTTTGTGGGCATTCTTATCGTATCGATTCTCTTGATCTTTTTCAGACACGCGATCAAATATTTTATCTTCCCGTTCTTTGCCTTTATAGGCCCTATTAGGGATATTCTCCCTGCGATCCCGTTCGGGTCTCTTGTCGTCGATCATTTCCTCGCTGCTTCTCCTCTGATTGTAAGCTCCTGATCGCCTAGAATCTACTCTCTCGGAGTAATCCTCGTACGTCCTTATTTTGTCCGTGTATTCCTTTAAGTTCTGCTCACTTTCCTCCCAATTTCTAAAATCTGTCTTCGGCGGCAGTTCGTGCTCCGGTACCAGTGGCTTCAAATTACCGTGTCCATAGTCGAAGCACTGCACCGGAGTCAAATGATCTTGAATGGAGGTACGAGAAGTATGGGCATAGTCGATTACTTTAGCAGGTATATGCTCGACAAATTTCTTCTCAGCGGTAGCCCCGCCATGATTATAATTGAACTGTTTCTCTATGCAGAACTCTTTGACGGTCGAGCACCTAGCCTGAGACTGCCGATTATCAATCGGTCGCTTCATGTACACATTAGGGCTGTTAAACTTAGAGTAATCAGATCCTGACGACGATTCTCCGTATCTGGCTTTATAATCGCCCACTGCCAAATCAGGCATACCTTTCTCTGGTCTTTTGTCAGATATAATATACTTAGCCGGGTTCGGAGGAGATCGTCGTCCTAGATTATTCGCTGCTCCTTTATTAAATGCATCGCCCTGAGGTGGCAAAGGTTTCTCCGCATAACGGAAGTCTTGGGCAGGTTTCTGATCGAGATCGCTAAAATTACTTTTGGGGAACGGTGGCCTCCACCCTGGTTTCTGTTTCTCATTAGAGTCGAACTGTCCTTGCGGCGCGTTCTGTTCTATCTGGATACGATCCTTCGCTTCAAACGCCCCTCCATCACCACGAACGTCCGAGACACCTGGTTCTGAAGTCTCTCTAAGTTTAGGGCATGAACCGGTATCGACTTGCCCTCTGGGCCTAAAGTCTCCGAGTCCTCTAGCTTCGAATGGTCTGTCAGGATGAACTCGAGGTGCAAAAGAAGCATCGCTCGGTACGCCAATTGGAGGACGGGATCCAAAGAATGCATCAGCTGAACCACCTTTTTGAGATGCAAAACTTCCATCGGCGGGAGCGTCAAATTGTCTTTCGTTGTACCTATTAGGGAACTGTCCATCTGGATTTGCTGCTGTTGAGCCACTAAGACTTCGCTGGAAGGGACCTTCGTTACGTCGTGGTTCGAAAGGTCTGTCAATATTAGGTCCTGGAAATTTAAGTTGTCCTTCATTAGATCCTCTAGATCCAAACTGTCCATCACTTAGTCCTCTGGGAGCAAATTGTCCCTCGTTAAGTCTCCTTGGACCGAATTGCTCATCATATCTGGAGCCAAATTGTCCAATGCTCGAGCCTCTGATACCGAATTGTCCAGTAGTGGGACCTCTTGGCCCAAACTGGTTATCAATTTGACCTCTTGGCGCAAACGGTGCGTCAATAGCGCCTCTTGACGCAAAGGGTCCTTCGTTGGGACCTCGTGGCGCAAACGGTCCTTCGTTGGGACCTCGTGGCGCAAACGGTCCTTCGTTGGAACCGCGTGGCGCAAAGGGACCTTCGTTGGGACCTCGTGGCGCAAACGGTCCTTCGTTGGAACCTCGTGGCGCAAACGGTCCTTCGTTGGAACCGCGTGGCGCAAAGGGACCTTCGTTGGGACCTCGTGGCGCAAACGGTCCTTCGTTGGAACCTCGTGGCGCAAACGGTCCTTCGTTGGAACCTCGTGGCGCAAACGGTCCTTCGTTGGAACCTCGTGGGGCAAACGGTCCTTCGTTGGGACCTCGTGGCGCAAACGGTCCTTCGTTGGGACCTCGTGGCGCAAACGGTCCTTCGTTAGAACCTCTTGGCCCCAATGGCACATCAGTAGGAGGTTTTGGACCGAATGATCTCTCATTGCCACCTCTTGGACCAAATTGTGCATCGCTGGGACCCCTCGGGCCAAATTGTCCATCAGTAGCACCCCTCGGGCCAAATTGTCCATCAGTAGGACCCCTCGGGCCAAATTGTCCATCAGTAGGGCCCCTCGGGCCAAATTGTCCATCAGTAGGACCCCTCGGGCCAAATTGTCCATCAGTGGGACCTCTCGGGCCAAATTGTCCATCAGTAGGACCCCTCGGACTAAATGGTATATTATTAGGTCCTCTGGGTCCAAAATGTCCATCATTGGGAATGCGAGGTGGTATTAACGGATGTGGACCTGGACCAGGAGAATTAAATGTACTAGGACCTCTAGATTCAGACACGGGTAATCTGTCATTTGGACCGCGAGAGCCAGGGAAAGGTGCATTTGGTCTAAATGGCATTCCTCTTGGGCCAAGTGTAGTATCGAAAGCCTCTCTGGGGTCGAAGCATTCTGGATTGTTCGGAAAAGGTTTAGAGGAAGGATCTTTTGCATCGTAAGGCTCGTTCATCCTTCGCGAAGGGTCATTGGACTCGTTATTATCTGTCGAAACGGGCCCCAAATTTGGTAATTCAGGCGGTGGCTCCATATTTAAATCTTCAGGTTTCGGATCATTCTCACCCATAAACGGTAGCACATCTGCCTCCTTATTACTACCACTGGTGTCGTTGTTAGATAGATCTCGTTTCTCTGCCGTTTCACCAATCACATTCTGAGCACCCAGCTCCGGAGGATTACAATTTACAGGCAAACTTTCCTCCACTTTACTGCTGTTAGCATCGGTACGCGATGAATTATCTTGTGGGAACTGACCATCGCCCCAGTTCAATGGTTTCTCCAATAATAGAATAGAGTCATTTTGCACGGGATAAATTTCAGGGCCATCTTTCTGTGCACTGTTAATTTGTTCGTTAGATATCAAATTTATTACTTCCACTTGTTCCGCCACGCCAACGGGTTTAGCGATATTTCCTTTATTCATATCAACATCGTGCCCAATATTTCCTATCTCTGATCTCGGTTCTGCACTCATGAAGTCTTGCATTAGCTGCGGACTAGAATTAGGTCCTCTGAACGGGGGTATCCCTCCATCACGCGAGTCGAACGAATTGTTCCGTACAATTCCCATAGGACAGCGTGGCCCGAATTCAGGATTCCCTGGAGGTTTAAAGTCTCCAGACATTCTGTAATTACCGCATCCAGCTGGCCCGAAATTAGGGGGCCCGCGAGGACCGAAGTTGTTGCCAGGGGAGCTTTTCATAAATGGAGACTCGCCGGTGATCTTTTTAAAGCTTTCGCTCAGCGAGCCAACGTTACAACTTTTGTCAGAGTCCAGATAACTTGGCCTAAATACGTCTAACGCAGCTCTCCGTTTCTCCATCAGTTTCTTCAATTCCGGCGCGAATTTATCCGGCGGTTTAAACTGATCATTTCTAGCGAAACTTCGAGGCGCATTTGGAAGAAAGCTGTCGCGCCTCTCTGCCGCATCTTTTGATTCGAAACGATCTAAATTGGTTCTGTTAAATCTGTCGCCATCGCGTGTTAAACTTCCAGGGCCAAACGGTTCGTTATTAGAACCAAATCTGTCGCTATTAGGTCCAAACCGATCATTAGCAGGTTCGTTTCCTTGTCCTATTCTATCGCCCCCCGGCGCGAATCGATCATTTCCAAATTTATTGTTACCAGGTGCGAATCGATCGTTCCCAAGCAGAGGTCGGTCGTTCCCAAGTACAGGTCGGTCGTTTCCAAGTACAGGGCGGTCGTTCCCAAGCACGGGTCGGTCGTTCCCCATACCAAACCTATCACTCGCCGGGGCAAACCGATTGTTCCCTGGTGTAAACGGTCCGAGAGAAAATCTGTCGGTGCTGAAGTTCAATTTCTGCTGATTGAACTGATTATTACCTCCAAGCTCCTGGTAACTTCTATCTTCCCTTCTGAATTGCTCAGATTCCGGTGCTCGTTCGTCGTTCAATTTGTAGCTTTCGTTTCGCTGGCCAAATGCGTCGGTAGGTCGGAATTGATTGCCTGGTTGGTCATTCATGCTGTCTCGACCAATACGATCCGACGGTAGCCCGTCTTTCTGCCGATTAGATTCGAAACTGTTCATAGGGCCGCCAGCTTGACTTGGACGCTCGTTGTGGGGAAGACTTTCGTCAGGGCCATTCCCATTGTTTGGGCCGAGAGCAGGAGGTCTCCCTTGCATGCTTGATCCAGATTGCGGCCGAAGGTTGCAATTCTGACGCGAATCGTTGCCAGTGAAGCCCGGAGGCGGCTGCGAGAAGTTTGGTACGTTGGAAAAGCTTGGCGGTGGCTGTGCAAAATTTGGCGCAGACATTTGTGCTTGCGGTGGCGCATTGAACGATGGCGGAGGGACGCCAGTCATAGGTTGATAATTAGAATAATTCGAGACGTTCACTCCTGCGTTGTACTGCGGCGTCCACTGCTGAGAGCTCCACGTTGACGGTGACATCATGCTCATTCCTGGCAGCTGAGAGGTTGACGATTGCGAAGTCGCTTGGGAAGAGGATGTTATAGTGGCCGTTTGGACGCTGGGCGATGGAACCTGCGTAGCTGGCGGCGGCGGTGGCGGCGGAGGTACATTGCCGCTCTGTTTCCCAGTCAAACCGAGAGACTTTCCAATGCCTAACAAATTGTTGATCAATCCTTGATTCTCCGTGCTCGATAGAATATTCATTATCTTGTCATCGCCAGGCAGGCTCTTGTTCTTCTCAACTTCTGCCTTAGCGGCAGCCTGCTTCTGCTGTTCGCGTTTCCTGCGCATCTGTTCACGTCGCTCGATCAGCTTCTCTCGCCAGGATGTCCATTTCGCTTCGTATTGTTTGTATTGCGTCTGCAATGAAACGAGCACTCTTTTTGGAAAAATTAGAGCAAGCGCTACTTCGCTTATGCGATCTTAATTAACACGTCGATGTTATTTCAGCCGGTGTACTATAATAATCGTAATATCACTTACCTTATCCGGATGGTTAGCGTTCTGCTCCTTCCACTTGTTAAATTGCTCCTCCCACTGTTTAAACTGAGCGTCAAATGTTTTCTCAGCCTCGGTCAATTCTTCGTCTTCAACTTTCAACTTTTTAGCACTGGTAGACTCACTGGCGGTATTACTGCCGCGTTTACCGTTTAAATTGTTCTCTTTACTAATGCTACTACTACTGTCGGGTGGCAAGGGCGGCTGGGTTGGGGGCAAAGGAGGATTCTGCACACTACTGTGTCCCGTGGTGTTCGCGTTTTGCTTAGCGGGAAATAGTGGAAGATTGTTTTGATGGGGCGGAGGCATGCTTGTGAATTGATATGCGTTTAGGGTAGTCGGAGGTAACGGTGGTTTCGAGTCCTCTTTCGGAAGAGGCGGCGGAGGTTGTACAACTGATACTTGTGGCACCTGATTGGCAAGATTCATATTCTGCGCCGACATGTGCTTCATTGTCTCCTGATACTGAAACAAAATTCAATGGAGAATCAGTGAAGCAACGATAATTAATGAAACTCTCGGTGTCGTGACAAAAAGCAAATTAGTCTCCATGTTTCAAGTTTTCTTCAGAAATACATGAGAACTTTAGCCCGTTGATAATAAAGAATTATTGGCGCCGTTAACCTTCTACATACCTTTTCTCCATACTGAGCTTGCCACTGCTGATATTGTTGTTGCCATTGCTGCCATTGAGCCCAGTTCTGCTGCTGAGCTGCAGCCCATTGTTCCGCTGTGTATCCGCTAGGTGCCTGATAAAAAGATACCACAGGTTTTCTATATATGCTATTTGCGCTATACCTGATCTGTTCTTAATGCAAAATCGATTGATGCATTCGCTGTTTAATGGACATATGACCCACAACTATGCAAAAATTTATGAACACATCTAAGTTTGATCTTGTGAGATTAAATTACTCAGAGCTTTGTTGATATAATTTAAAGAATGGAGAAACATATTTCAACATTGCACTTACTGGTTGACTAAAGTACTGCATATATGATTGCATCATAGCCATCGGATCCGCTCCCGCTGTAGCATAACCAACTGGTGGTTGCGGCATTGGAGTAGCAACGGCACCAGCTGACAACTGCCATTGGTTCCAATTTTGCATTTTTAAACCCTCTCTCGCTCTAGCAAATGGTTTGCTAGTGCATTCCAAACTGTTTTAAGGGCCGCAGTCCGTTCGGACGCTATTTTATATTCAAAGAAAACTTTTATAGAGTTACCGCCACACATGTGCATAATTTATTGTAAATATCCCTACTCGTTTATCCATTCTAAGCTCGTGGCATAGCCATCAATCATACATACATTCAAGAAGACTCTGGTCGCGAAAATTGTATGCGTTAATGTGAAAGTAACTGCAAGCTTCGTAAATTCAGAGGCCTTCGAAAAAGAAGAGGCAAGGAAGAATATAAAAATGATGTGTACTTTTGTTGTAAACCTCCTTAAACTATAGCCTGTACAGTCTCTGCTCCTATTGTACAATAGGTAGGGCACATAAGATTAAAGAGACAGAATCTTAAAATGGAATACACGCGATTGAGTAACTTATCGGTTTAAATAATGCATCGATATAAAACTGCTTTAAACTATGCTTTCTATCAATGAATATTTTGCTTCCGATAGGTCACCGCGATTCAGAGCATTGTACTCCATAATCCATTTAAATCGTTAAGTTTCTATAAATCAATAGATTATTGCTATAATAAATTAGCAATCAGAAGGGGCTAATATGTAACAAACACATTTTATACTAAGAGTCGTAAATCAGTAAGATGTAACAGCGAAACTATAGAATAAACTTCTATAGATAAAGACACATGAAATTGGTGATAATATGTATATATATCCGTTCGTGCTAAAATTTCTCCTTTGTATCTTACAAAAGAATTAAGCAGTAACGATATATTCGCATACAATACACATAAGTATTGAAAGTACTAAGAATTACTTGATGATACACAAGTATTTAGATGTATACGTATGCAGTGTACTTTGCAAAAGTAACTGAATGTAATGAATCTCGATTTATTGGATATGATGTATGATCAGGTAGTATGCACAAGGCACGCATCGTTTTAATCATCTTAAAAAAGGAACGGTGAATTCAGCTGTGTCTAATTGCTTCCACACAAAGGAAAAGAAAATCAATGGAAAGCCAACGTATACCCTTAGAAAAAAGATTTACATATACGCTAAAAATAAATAAGCATAAATCTTTCTTCCGCGACTATAAGCTCGGCGTCCAATGGATTCTAAAGGTTTCTGCACACATATCGGTTCCATGTCAGTCCCGTGCCAGCGCGCCAGTGGTAAGAAGAAGAAATTATCGGTCCCCTCTTTTTCTCACCACTGGCGCACTGGCATGGGGCCGACATGGAACTGATATGCCCGCCGACGCCTTTATTCTTCCTTCCCTTCCTTGCTCGAAACAGTAAAAAATTTTTAGAAACAGAATCTACGTAAAACCAATAATTCCAACACTTATTTACTGTGTGCAAATATAAGAATTTTATTACCCATTAAACTTATTCAGCTTGTTTAATCAATTAAACTGAAATTACACTACTCCTTCTGATAAATCTGTAGTGTAACGGGAATGTTTGAATAGGTTCAACTGCGAAATAAGTTCGCTGGGGAATAAAATAATTTATTTGTGAGAAAATAAATGCCGACGATCCGTAAAGGTCTGAACGAAGATGTTTGGGCAACTATTGAAACGAAATCATCCCCGATAACAACTTATTACAAAGTGTACGCGACATTGTATGGCTCGCATATATATAATTGGTATGTGCTTACGATTTTTAAACCAGATAACAGTATACAAATATAAACGTGCCACTGAGTGACAGAATTTGTGAGAAGTTAACTCGGAATTACTTCATAGAAATTCATAGTACCCTAATACATATACCATAAATTTTACACAACAATATTCATTGTACGCTACGGAACATTAAATAAATGCGTTTGGCATTTGGCGTAAAATCTATTTACTTAATGGTTAAAAACCAGGGGTGCTCTTTGAAAGGCAGATTCCAATAAACTTAACGTATAATTAGACGAACTGCGTTTCCTATGAACGATGATTGAGAAAAGTTTAAATTGTATCTTTTATATATGTTGGTCGCCAGGCAATGTAGAAGCGGCGCACAAAACTGTTGCGCTACAGAGTACTTCTGTCGTGTTTGAAAGAAGGGAATGTTTAATTTATCAAGCTTGTTCGGAGCCAAACTGGGTCAAGTAAAATACATTGATCAGCTCGATTAACGCATTAAACGGGGGGGGGGGGGGGGCGAGAAGGCAATAATCACGTAGACTCCCTTTAGACATCATAGCTATACTAACAAAAAAAAAATCATCGAAACTTGTCGATCAAATATAAAAGTCGGCAAATTCAATTTCAAGAGCATGCTGTGACAAGCGCATCTACGCATCGCCATGATCATTGGGCGAGGAACAGGATTTTAATTCCGTGTAGCTGGAAGCTTCGATACTAAATACGTAGGCGATAGTATAAACGCAATCAATCCCCCTCGCGATCTCTTACATCGTTACGAAATTATTTTATCGCTCGAGCGTGTAATGACTCGCATTACCGCAAACAATTTGTTTGTATCCCCCGCATCCTTACAAGTCCGCAACGATGATAAAGAATGTCATCGTAAACAATTGAAATTGAGAAATGGTACTCACGACTGGATTTCTAGGAAACAGCGGCACTTTTGTTGGAGAATTCACGGAAACAGCGATTCGTAACACGGCAACTAACGAGACTTGTGCACGTTAATATCGAAACTGGCCGGAACTTATGGCGGCTGAAGACGACGGGTCAACTAATCGTGATACCATACGGATAAAAAAGTCCCTAGGCGGGGAAATTAATTTTAAGCGGCTGATACGAAAGATTTAATTGTTCGTGAAAAAGAACGAGCATTTTATTTCATTTTCTAACGCGTTTGCTACATAAAAAGTGATAAATGACTGGATTTTAAACTCGCGTTGATTTCCTGTGGATAAAGACATGGAATTATCGAAGCCTCGGGTTGATTAGCTTTATTTAATCGAACGATACACAACTTTCGTGGTCAAACTGTTATATCGTTGGTTCGATACCATTATCGATCTATATTTGATTTAAATTATGCACTGTAAATTGATATTACGGTAAACTCTAATTTATTTTGTAACAAAAGCCAGCACATTGTTCGTATCAATCTGGAAATATTATATGTAAACATTATCTGGTTATTCTGATGACTAATTCGTGGTCTTGCAAAATATCGGGAAATCCGTAGATATCTCGCGCGCAAGTTGACTTCGTCAAGTTACATCACGCGAGCGCTCTTTTATTTAAATTAAAATAAACGCGCAGACATGTGGCGATAATTACTGCAACCACTCTGCGTATTATCCACGATTGTAAGATTTTATTTATACAAACAAATATTAAATTAATGAGCAAGTATTTACAATGTAATTACATTAGAAACTTCAGTCGACGTACTGACACCTTCCTCGTCCCCCTAACTAAACGATCACCTACTAACAATGGAACAATGAAATATCGTGGAAAAATTCTTATCAAACCCAAAAGCAGAACATTTTCAAAGTCAAATATTAAAAAGCTTGTGCTGCAGTATGCTTTATCTGACCTCAATTTTTTATCCCGGTTATTGTGACTTGATATCGTTCATGGAACCGATAAATCGTTACTCGCCTTACTATAAATATGGTAAATTCATTTCGTATGCAGGCATTCCTCCTCGATAACAGGCAACCCAACCAGCTTCGCAGAATGCAAGCAATCGTCAGAATCTGGTCACGAGCTGGTATTCCTGCGTATTAAATCCTGCTGTAAATGAATCAAACCGTTGACACCCACCTATCTCGTAAACAATAGGTGCGTCGTTCCGACGAGTATTTCTGCTTTAAAAAAGGAAGCATCCAACTGTCGTGGAAGTAGAAGCGCGGGGACAGCGGCCAGTGCCACCGAGATGGATGTATTTATACGCAAACCTGTTTGCAATAATCGTTAGTGGCTTCTCCAACTCTCGACGTCAGTATCGCTTGGACCGGCTTCGCGGTCGAACGCAATCATTATGTTCGCTCTCTCGGCCAAGTGTCTTTTCCTTGTTTCGTTGCTTAATGTGCTCCAGGAGAACGTCGCCCAATACATTCCACCGACGCCCGTCGTCGAGCCTCTATATCCGAAAGGACTGCGAATGTCCATTCCGCGTGAGTAGAGCCTCTTTGTCTCAGTATCGGTCCCTTTGCGACGGTGTGCTTCCCCCGCTCTTCCATCGCCGTTCCTTGACATTGAGCCTGCGATCGCTCGCCGAGAATTTAATCCTGGATGAAAGGGCACGAATCGCTTAAGGGGTCATTCTACTTTGAACCGTCGACAAATTAAGCTATTTTTAAAGATATTTTTCGGAGTAAATGCAACATACAAGGAAATAAATCTTTTTGATATTTATTAAGCTACTGTTATAATATACGAAAAAAAAATTGAAAAGAATTTTTGCAATTTGTTTTTATTGCTTCTTTACAGCGTCAATATGGCACCTAAAAAAAGAGGTATGTTCACGGCGCAGGTGATTTCCCGGTTCAGGCTTAATCGAAACAAAAAATTCCAGAAGATTCTTAATCTGTATGAGTGTCGCTGTAGCCCCTAGTTTAATTAACAATTTTTGTTGAAAAGTAACAAAATGGCGCCGCTTCGAAAAAAAGTTTGACAAAGCAACCAAAATGGTGTATTCTCGGGTGTTCCATGAGAAAAATCTCGGTTATTTCTCGACAAAAACCGGGAAATCATCTACGTCGTGAATATGCCTCTTATTTTTAGATGCCATATTGACGCTGCAAAAAAACATTAACACAAATTACACAAATTCTTTGTATTTTTTTTCTATAATATAAGAGTAGCTTAATAAATACCAAAAATATTTATTTCATTATATGTTGTATTTACTGAGAGAAAAGTCTTTACAAATAGCTTAATTTTTCGGTCGATCAAAGTAGAATGACTCCTTAACATTTTAAGCGAAGGACAGAACCACGACCAGTGGAAGTATGTTTGTCGAAGCATCGACTGGAATCCCTTTGTCTTAGGGGAAATGGTCTTTGTTTAGCTTTAGAGAGAACAAGTGCGCTTTGCAGGTTCTGCAGGAAGGTAAAAATGGAATCGCGATATTATTGAAGAGACATAATTCAGCAACATAACTATGTGAAACAATACACATGTATAATTTTCCACGTATTACTATGGATGTACGCTCTGTTTTTTACTGAAAGGAATGTTACGATTATATTAAAAAATGAGTGAGAGATCGATATGCATTTTGTGATTTTGTGTTTACATTGTTTTTTATTAATTTTTTGAAATATTTAAATAAATATTTAAATAATTGTTTTTTTTTTGAGATTTAAAAAATAAATACCTATCTCCTACCTGTATGTTTTATTTTATTACTGTTTTTATATGAATATTAAATTTGTTATGATACAAAAGGCTTTTGTTATTTAACAAACACCTAAAAAAAAATTCATTCACTCTCAAAAATTACATTTCAAATCGAGGATGAGGACTCTCATAGATGAATCCTTTTTGACCATAATTATCTCGGCAAAATCGGTCCCGTAATTAACATAGAGAATACATTCTGCGTTCAGATGAGGATGGAATCTCTTTGGTGGCCTACCACGTGAAATTCAACAGCGATTTCGAAGGACTCGAAGCCGGAACCATTGCCAGGGACATCGTGAAGATACGAAACGGGCGTTGGACGTACGAGGATCGAACTACGAGGTTGAAAAAGGGGGATATAATTTATTATTGGGTTCATGTAGTCTACGATGGACTTGGTTATAATTTGATCGATAAGCAGTACGTGGTGAACGGTGAGTTTTGCTTGAAAAATTTCAGATCTCCGGCTGCTACCGTCCCTTATTTCGCCGCGTATATTCACTGTGCAATTTTTAATTTAGATTTTTACAATTACGATGGAAGCCCCATAACCGCCACCACCCTTGCCTTGGATGTGTGCAGTACACCTTCGGAGACGATAGTATTCGAAATTGACCAAAAGAGCAACCATTTGATACGACATAACGTTTGCCCCGGCCAATTGATATTCGATGAAAATTTCGACTCGTTTAACAGGAGTCGGTGGGAAATCGTCGAACGTTATCCGGGCGCCCCGGTAGGCTGTGCATCCGTAAAGTGTTCGCAACCGGTTCTTGAAACATCTTTATGCCTTTTAATCCTTTTTACATTGTTAATATAAAGCAGGGACAAAACTAAGGGGCGGGGGGGGGGTGCATCTGCTCCGAGCGCCGAGCTGCGAAGGGCGCCAAACGACAAATCTTCGTAGAGAAAAGACAAGATGTTGGAAAAGCTAGATCAATGGCTTTTATTCAAATTTATATATTAAGTTATTTCATTAGGAATAAAGGAGATCCACGTTTTATGGAAAAGTAAGAATTAAATCTCCTAAGATGGGCAACACGAGGGGGTAAAATATCTGGGGGAGGGGGCATTAAACTGGGCGCTATTAAACCTAGTTTCGTCCCTGATATAAAGTGCCGCGATTAGCATTGTTACCTTGGATAGCCTTTAAACATAGGGTGTTTCAAGTTTTAACAGCTGAAGCATAAAAGACCCGCAAATTATTTTGCATTTCAGAGCTACGAATTTGTCGTGTATATGAACACCGAAGAGAACGTCGATGTTAAAGACGGCGCTTTGCATATTAAACCGGTTCTCGCCGAAGTTAAGTTTGGCCAGGGATTCGTGAAGACTGGAGGTCTTGTTTTAAATCGGTAAGGCTTCGTAATTGTTGTAATTTTATTATCGTTCGGTATATTCGACGTATGTACATAATTTGCAGCTGCACGGGCGAAGTTGGCACCGCGGAGTGCAAACACCATGCATTCGGCTCCTACATCCAGCCGCCAGTGATATCGGGACGTGTAAACACTAAACCGTCCTTCACTTTCTTATACGGACACGTTGTAATCCGCGCTAAGATGCCGCGAGGCGATTGGATATATCCTGGTAACTTTCATTTCGCGACAGACAACCCGAGCCATAACTAACACATTTGGCATATTTTTTCAGGATCTGGTAATTGCAAAATTAAGCATTGCCGAACACATGCGTATATCTACTTTTCTTATTACTTTGATGAGTCGAACCGTTCCTGAAGAAATGTCCCACATTTTTATAAACACCCTTTATGTTCTTGATTTTAGAATCATCCGACACTTACTCCCATTCTCATTATTCTGTTTCAGTGATCACACTAGAGAGCAGAGAGAAAGGTTCCGATAACTCGACGTCTCACTGCGATATCATCGTCGCCTATACGGCAGGCAACCCTTCGCTCACAACGGAAAACGGAGAGGATATTAGCGGGCGTGTCCTCGTCGGAGGCGCGCATGTGATGGAACGGTCTCAGAGCGGTCAACAGGACAATCGAGACCGTCTCCCTTCCAAACGCTCCAATTCACTATGGTCCAACGAATATCACGTTTACGAGTTAAGGTGGAGAAATGGTCGAATTTGGATGAAAGTCGACGGTGAACTGTACGGAGAGCAGAGGGTGCCAGCGTTATACGATACACCAGTGAGTAGATAACCTCGCCTGACTGCAGACAATCTGATTCTACTGATCTCAGCGAAAGTAACTAGGGTGGATTCGAAGCTAATCTTTAAATTCCCGAAACACGAAACTCTCGAGACTTGAAGTGCTGATTCTGTTTTGTAAGTGGAGTACCTCGTTTTTAGAACTAAAGTCGACAGAATTTTTTCATAAATCTCTAATAAAAAAGTAACAAATTAAACAAAATAAAAACGAGAAAATAATAATATATAAATTCTTGAGGTACTTTATACATTTTCCTATCTAGGTTTCGAGGATTTCGAGTCACGAGAATACCACAAACTTTCGAATTCTCGAGATTTGAAAATCTCTTGGGTTTCGAGGAGTTTCGAGGCTTCGAGAAACTCATTCCCTAGTCTTCCCTGTCTTCTAAAAACGATTCTCTGTCACGTAGGTTTATCTGAACGTGGGTCTAGCCATCGGAGGCCACACATTCTTCCCGGACATGTCCGTAAGCGGTAGCTACGCGAAACCTTGGAGAAACGTAGCGTCAAAGGTATCACTGAATCGGTCACTTTTACCCAAATTACCAAAACCGGTCTTAAAAAGTATATACACCTGTAAAACACAATATCGTTCGTAACAGGCGCTTTACAACTTCTACCTCGCGGAGAATTCTTGGCTGGACACGTGGAAGGGAAGCGACACTGGCCTTCACATAGACTACATCAGAGTCAGGGCGATCTAAGGAAGACGTCCCGACGCCTCGGTCTTGGGTGTATGCCTCTGAAGAAAAGGCGATACATCGTCGCGCATTCTTTAAGCACATCAGTTCTTTATCATTCATTGCTGACAGCTCGTACAGTGGCACACGAAACGCAGCGTAGTTAAAAAGTGGGCGGCGGTGGGATTAATATAGAAGCTGGCAGAGGCTTGTGATAAGACAGCCTATCAGGATGGAAACCAGAACCGAGTAACTCGATAAGCCACTGTTCTCGTTATCCTTATCGCCTCTGATAAGCCTGAGAGGCGCGAGGTCCGTCGTCAGGTCTGAACCCGAAGACCATCTTCTTCCTTATATTCCGGGAAGCCACCAACCTCAAGACGCTCTCCACGCTGTTTCGCGGCCACTCCCAGAATCGTGCACCCGACCAGAATTTGCGGAATATCCCCGACCACCTCCATAGCAACAGCTCGAACAGGAAGGTCCTGCCGACGCGCGTTAGCGTTGTGCCGCCGGTCTTCACGATTATACACACCTATACACGCAATAAAATGAATAAATATGAAACGGTTCTACCATACACCTTCACCCCACCATTACCGGCTCCACTTGCCGCGCAAATCAACTCCACAAGAAATTATTTGTGGCCTTCGGATAAATTCCCGTGAAACCAAAAAATTGTTCGTGGCCGTCGGATAAATTCACGTCGAAGAAAAAAAATTATTTGTGGCCGTCGGATAAATTAAGTAACTGTAGCTGATTTTTATTTGAAATAAAAATAACTCTGGTTTATTTTTATTCGATGAGTCTCGAATAAAATTTTTGTCTTTTATTCGAAATCAATTTTTTATTTGAAATAATTGTTTGCCCATCTCTGGTAAGGAGTAATAGGGAGGGAAGAGCTGTTGGAAGTAGGAACTCGTGACGTAGTACAGAGTAGTAGAGGGGGAATCCTCGCATGGTGTGTGCACAAGCCGTATTAGTATAGCTGTACACATGCGAGGATTCCCCCTCTACTACTGCCTACTACGTCACGAGTTCCCACTTCCAACAGCTGTCCCCCCTCTACTACTCCTTTACGTCATGTGCCCGCTATTATTGGCAACCCTCCTCCTAAACGCAGGTAGTACACGCAATCCAGCTGTACCGTCGAGTAAGGTACCTACCCTCTACGTTCAACAAATAAGGATTTATCCAGGTTTGCCAAGCAATCCAGTACCCGTACTGGCATATATGACGTCATTTGTTTTGGATTTGGCTTAGCGTTGATATGACGTCACGGCGTCACCAACCAATTATAAGTGTTCTCCTTCCCCTACACCGTACAACTAATCAGAAGATACGTAAGACGTCGTATGGGTCAGCACACCGCTATTTATCCAGTACGTCAGTATCTCTTGGACCTGCTTCGCAGTCGAACGCAATCACTATGATCGCTCTCTCGACCAAGTGTCTTTTCCTTATTTCATTGTTTAATTTGCTCCAGGAGTACGTCGCTGAATATATTCCACCGACGCCCCTCATCGAGCCTCTATATCCAAAAGGATTGCGAATGTCCGTTCCGCGTGAGTAGAGCCTCTTTGTCTCAGTATCGGTCCCTTTGCGATGGTGTCCTTCCCCAGCTCTGCCATCCCCGTTCCTTCACATTGAACCAGCGATCGTTCGCTGAGAATTTAATCCTCGATGAAAGGGGATGAATGATAAGGAGAACCGACCCGAGTCACTACTACCTTCGCTCAACATTTCAAGCGAAGGGAAGAACCACGACCAGTGGAAGTAAGTTTGTCTGTCCAGTCAAATCTGGGCATAGGACATCCCAATACACGAGAGACGAACCTGAGAAATTTATGTTCAGTTCTCTCAACTAGATTAATGTAACTTTTTTAATGCGGAGACCAGACCACACTCGTGTGTTCCAAATGACATGTAACTAACGAGTTAAATAAAATTTTTAACGTGCGAGAGCACTTAAAGCCTGTTAGCTGCATTCCCAATACTGGCGATGTGCTCATTTTAAGACATGCGATCATCGTAGAGTACTTCAAGGTCACGTACGTTATAGACACGTGATAATGGTACGTCATCAAGAGTATAGTAATGAGAAATCCTGCAAGACTTACGAGACAAGCTCATAATATAGCATTTTGCAACGTGTTTTCTAAAAGTCTGTATTAAAAGAAATAAGTGAGAAATCGTTATCAATACATATCTATGACCCCGCTGATAACACAGTTCGACAGCCATCTGGACTTGTAACATTCAATAGCCGTTTCTTACAGATTTCTGTGCGCTGAAAACGCATCCACAAACCGTTTGCCGCCATCATCCTCAGTTTTTGAGAAATTCGATTTTGAAAACAGCTGAAAATTGTCAACTTTGAACATCTTTTGTGTCGAAACAGTAATAGTTATTTGGTTGCTTGTTCCGTCAATTTATTCTATGAAACCCTCCCAAATACAACAGTATAAGTTATTAATGCAATATGAACATTTAAATATGTTGAAACAACGATCAAAGGGAAAAGAACACCCGAAATGCACCCCTTTTTCCAGATATCTTTATTACCAATACTAAGGGTCTACGAGAAAATCTTACTGCTCCGCGCGATGCACCATACAATTTTCCTTCGGAAAAAGCATCAACAGAATGCAGTTCGGCAATTAAGTCTTGAACATTCCCGTAGGCAACATGCGTGACACATGAATCAACGTAACAAAGTAAACTATAATCACGGCCAATAAAAAAGTAAAACTTTCTGAAAAAAGTGGTAAAAATACGCTGAGAACCATTCAAAACTTTTTTAATGTAATTTGAGATTCTGAGCTTACATTGTTTTTTATTGATTTTTTTTAAATTTTGTAAGGGTTGTGTTTTCTAGATTTAAAAAATAAGTACCTACCTCCTATCGGCATATATTATTTTATTACTGTTTTTATATGAATATTAAATTTGTTATGATACAAAACGCTTTTGTTATTCAACAAATACGTCTACAAAAAATTTCATAAACTGTTAAAAATTACTTTTCAAATCGAGGATTTTTTACCATAATTATCTCAGCAAAATCGGCCCCGTAATTAACACAGAGAATACATTCCGCGTTCAGATGGGGATGGAATCACTTTGGTGGCCTACCACGTGAAATTCAACAGCGATTTCGAAGGACTCGAAGCAGGAACTATTTCCATTGACATCGTGAAAATGAGAAACGGGCGTTGGACGTACGAGGATCGAACTACGAGGCTGAAAAAGGGGGATATAATTTATTATTGGATTCACGTAGCCTTCGGTACTGTTGGTTATAATTTGCTCGATAAGCAGTACGTGGTGAACGGTGAGTTTTGCTTGAAAATTTTCAGATCTCCAGCTGCCATCGTTCCGCATTTTATTTGCTCGCGTATATTCACTGTTCAATTTTTAATTTAGATTTTTACAATTACGATGGGAGTCCCGTAGGTGGCACCACCCCTTCTTCCGATGGGTGCAGTACACCCTCGGAGACGAAAGTATTCGAATTGGAGCAAAAGAGCAACCAGTTGATACGACGCAACGTTTGCCCCGGGCAATTGATCTTCGAGGAAAATTTCGACTCGTTTAACAGTACTCGGTGGAACATCGTCGAACGTTACCCTGGAGCCCCGGTAGGCTGTGCATCCGTAAAGTGTTTTCACAATCGGCTCTTTATGTGCCTTTAAATCCTTTTTACATTGTTAATATAAAGCAGGGGCGAAACTAAGGCGGACAGGGGGCGAGAACAGAGAAATCTTCGTAAAAAAAAAGACAGGATTTTGGAAAAGCTAGATCAATGGCTTTTATTCAAATTTATATATTACGTTATTTCATTAAGAATAAAGGAGATCCACATTTTATGGAAAAGTAATTACAATTTATCTATTTAAATTTTTTTATCTGTTCTCAAACAGCAAACAAATTAAGGTACCTGCAATATACTGGAAACCAAATAATGAACACGTTTATTATAAGGCTTTTTCATGTAAAATATTGATCCAACCTCTTAAGGTGTGCAATACAAGGGGCTGAAATGCTTGAGGGGAGGTTGTGCCAAGCAGGACGCTATAAAAACTAGTTTCGTCCCTGATATAAAGTGCCGCGATTAGCATTGCCACCTTGAATAGCCCTGAAACATAGGGTGTTTCAAGTTTTAACAGCAGAAGCATAAAAGACCCGCAAATTATTTTGCATTTCAGAGCTACGAATTTGTCTTGTATATGAACACCGAAGAGAACGTCGATGTTAAAGACGGCGCTTTGCATATTAAACCGGTCCTCGCCGAAGATAAGTTCGGCCAGGATTTCGTGAAGACTGGAAGTCTCGTTTTAAATCGGTAAGGCTTCGTAATTGTTGTAATTTTATTATCGTTCGGTATATTCGACGTATTTACATAATTTGCAGGTGCACGGGCGAAGTTGGCACCGCCGAGTGCAAACACAATGCATTCGGCTTCTACATCCAGCCGCCAGTGGTATCGGGACGTATAAACACTAAACCGTCCTTCACTTTCTTATACGGACACGTTGTAATCCGCGCTAAGATGCCGCGAGGCGATTGGATATACCCTGGTAACTTTCATTTCACGACAGACAACCCGAGCCATAACTAACACATTTGGCAGATTTTTTCAGGATCTGGTAATTGCAAAATTAAGCATTGCCGAACACATGCGTATATCTACTTTTCTTATTACTTTGATGAGTCGAACCGATCCTGAAGAAATGTCCAACATTTTTATAAACACCCTTTATGTTCTTGATTTTAGAATCATTCGACACTTACTCCCATTCTCATTATGCTGTTTCAGTGATCACACTAGAGAGTAGAGAGAAAGGTTTCGAGAACTCGACGTCGTCTCGCTGCGATATCATCGTCGCTTATACGGCAGGCAACCCTTCGCTCACATCGAAGAACGGAGAGGATATTAGCGGGCGCGTTCTCCTAGGGGGCGCGCATGTGACGGATCGGTCCCAGAACCTTCAACGGGACAATCGAGACCATCTCCCTTCCAAACACTCCGATTCACTATGGTCCAACGAATATCACGTGTACGAGTTAAGCTGGAGAAATGGTCGAATCTCGATGAAAGTCGACGGTGATCTGTACGGAGAGCAAGGGCTGCCAGCGTTATGCGATACACCAGTGAGTAGATAACCTCGTCTGACTACAGACACTCCGATTCTACTGATCTCAGCGAAAGTAACTAGGGGTGGATTCGAAGCTAATCTTTAAATTCTCGAAACTCGAAACTCTCGAAATTTGAAGTGCTGAAACTGTTTTTAACCGACTTCAAAAGGGAGGAAGTTATAGATTCGACCCGTTCGTATTTTTTTTTTAATGTTTGTCCCCGCATAACTCTTCAGCACATGGACCGATTTTGATGATCTCTTTTTTATATAAGTGGAGTATTTTGGTTTAAAAGCTACAGTCAACAGAATGCTTGCATAAATCTCTAATAACAAAATAACAAATTAAACAAAATAAGAACAAAAAATAATACTATATAAATTCTTGAGGTACTTTATAAATTTTCCTATCTGGGTTTCGAGTCACGAGAAAACCACCAAATTTCGAATTCTCAAGACTTGAAAATCTCTTGGGTTTCGAGGAGTTTCGAGGCTTCGAGAAACTCATTCCCTAGTCTTCCCTGTCTTCTAAAAACGATGCACTGTCACGTAGGTCTATCTGAACGTGGGTCTAGCCGTCGGAGGTCACACATTCTTCCCGGACATGTCCGTAAGCGGTAGCTACGCGAAACCCTGGAGAAACATAGCGTCAAAGGTATCACTGAATCGGTTACATTTAGCCAAGTTACCAGAACCGCTCTTAAAAAGTATATACACCTGTAAAACACAATATCGTTCGTAACAGGCGCTTTACAACTTCTACCTGGCGGAGAATTCTTGGCTGGACACGTGGAAGGGAAGCGACACCGGCTTCCACATAGACTACATTAAAGTCACGGCGCTCTAAGGACTGCGTTCTGATGCCTCGACCTTCGATGTGCCTCTGAAGAACGTCAGGCATTCATTAAGCACATCAATTCTTTATCATTCATTGCTGACAGCTCGTACAGTGGCACACGAAGCGCAGCGTAGTTAGAAAGTGGGCGGCGGTGGGACTAATATAGAAGCTGGCAGAGGCTTCTGATAAGGCGCCCCAGCAGGATGGAAACCAGAACCCAGTAACTCGATGAGCCACTGTCCCCGATATCCGTATCGCCTCTGATAAGCCTGGGAGGCGCGAGGCCCGTCGTCGGGTCTGAACTCGAAGAGCATCTTCTTCCTTGTATCCGGGGAAGCCACCAACCTCAAGACGCTCTCCGCGCTGTTCCGCGGCCACTCCCAGAATCGTCCACCCGACCAGAGGTTGCGAAACATCCCCGTCCACCTCCACGGCGACAGATCGAACGGAATGGTCCTGGCGACGCGCGTCAGCGTTTTGCCGTCGGCCTCCACGATTATACACACCTACACACGCAATAAAATGAAAGATGAAACGGTTTTACCATACACTTTCATCCCACCGTTACTGGGTCCACTTACCGCGCAAATCAACGCTAACGCACCCTTCGCGCGCATTTCTTTCTCTCTTCGCGGTCGAAGCTACTCGTAGGAGCACGCGGAAGCGAGTACCCCAACGCTCGTGGCGTCCACCTACATTTATGCCCTCCGGTCGAGGAGGGTGTCGTGCTTAGAATACATCGGCCAGCGATCGATCCCGACCCGATAAATTGTCATTCATCGGGCGGATACTCGGCCGTAGCTTTTCAAACGAATCGCGCGTAATCGCTGGCAGGAGTCGGTCTTCTTGTACTTTCACTGGCGAACGATTGCGCCAGAACAGGGGGGGTTCCCCAGCTGACTTCTTTCTTGCATGTGCACGATGACTTTAGAAGCGAGGCGACGTCGAGGTAGTTACTATTCCGCACTCGTGCAGGCGTCGTCGCTCGTCCAGGTATCCGTCCTGCCTCTACGTGATCGTCCCGAGGAGAAGCAACATGAATTTTCCTCGTAATTCGGTAGCTAGCTCTGTTCGCATGTAGCTCGCTTATGAAGTTTTCCACGCCATATCGTGTTCCGTTAAAGAGAAAAAACTCGTTAGTGGAAGTTCAAGGGGTGCGAGCATAGAGCTCGTGTTTTTCCTGGCTATTTAATTATCGATTATTCTTCACGATATTTGTGGCACCCCGTTCACTTCTTTACTTTGCCAACGATTTCCTCTCGAGTTCAGTGACACTTCTTCATTTCCTGTATTAAGCAGGAAGGCTGAGAAATTCTTTATTAAAATCATAGATGATCTATCGAAAACGAACGCTACCAAGCGCGAGGACGAAAGTAAAAGAAGCAATTTATGCATAACTATGAAACAAGAGTATCTACATAAATACATATACATTTATTGCGTCACTCTATCCCAGGAATACATTACACGCATGAGTTTCTCCTTGAAATTTTAGGCGATCCTGATTTTCACCGCGCTGCTCTTTCACGCCGGCAACTATGCAGCGGCTGAACCTGTTGGCCTGTTTTCGTTTATTCACGATCTAATTCAGTATAACATAGCGGGGGTGCCGCTCATCCACGAGGCAAGTACGATGTTCTGTGAAATAAAAGATTAGCATTAAAAAGACCAGGGGAAAAGAGCACGGGGAATGGCAGGCGTTAATCTGTGATCGTTGAATAGCAAACGCAATGGGACTTCGATCCAGAAGTCGGGAAACAGAGAAGAGCTAGATACGAGCAGGAGAGCGGGCATCGTGGTGAGATCGCAATTGGGAAGATCGGCATGGGTATTGGATACAAAGGCCCGTGGGGAGCATCTGTCTAAAAAAAAAGCCCGATCAATGAATGCAGAATGAATAGTTTGTACGAGGATGCATTGAAAATCATCAGCCGTTTCTAGAACGCTGCATCGCTACCTAAACCTGTACTACGCTAGTCCCTAGGTACAAAGATGTAAATGGATTTCAATGAAATAAATACACTACTCGAGGAATTACGAAATGAGTAAGATTTCTCATCTTCATTTCATCTAATTCCTCTTGGATCCTCTAAATTTAGATCTCCTAACTGATTTGCGCAGTGTACCTTTCATCTACATTATAATATATGTATCATTTCGTTTCCTGGATTCTACGAGATAAAAGGAAATTCTCTGTTCGGCCTGAGACGTGGAGAAGCGAAGTGTTCTAACGCGAAATACCGTTCATTCTTTCTCCGACCTTGAGGCACTTGTGCAATCGACTTTCGAGGAACCAGAGGGATGTGGCGGTATTCTCAAGGTTCCTTCGTTCAGAGGCCGATAGTGCCAGGTGTCTGCGTGAGGCATCGTGCGAAGTACAACGTGCCCCGGTCGACTTTCACTTGATAGTATCGAGGAAAGAATGAAGTGGGGAGGCGCGTACAGAAGAACGGTAACGGGCTGGAGAACAAGGCTGGTAAACGGTGGAATCAGAAAAACGGAAACAGACCGATCGCACGGGCCGTGGCATCGCTTCCCCTCGTGCTTCCGACCGAACGCGAGTCCCGATAGATCGGTGGACAAGAATCCGATCCATTAAGAAAACGGCGACAGCGCTTCAACGAGGAGAAGGAACGTTCGCGCGACGAACTTTCGAAACTTTCTTCCACTGGCGAGCTGAAAGTGTTCCGGCACATCTTGCAGTCGCAGTGAAATGGCAAGGCACGCTCCCGTAAGTAAATCACCATGGAATATAAACTATTGTAACGAATCAAGTTCCTCTAACAGCTGCATGAATTAACAGAGTCGAGAGAGCAGAAGATTTCTTTAATGTAGGTACCAAAATGATGCCTGACCCACTTACGGCGCACAAGCCACGTAAAATGGTCTCTCGATCCTTCTTATTTTAATACTAGCACTTATCATAAAACATCTAACGCGATAAACATATGTAAAACACATGCGCGCGACGTAGGGCACGTTTTTGCGTTTCCGTTTCGACACGCAAACATTAATTGACCTACTTTCAGTGGACGTCCGTGATCTTTGCGACGCTAATCGTCGCCTTTCTTCTCGGATTAATTGCCGAGAGCGTGGCGACGATAGCTCAACCGAAGGCGCCCAATTTCCAATACTTTGAACGGTAAGAAATCAAAGACACGATTCCAGGGATCTCACGTGTAAGTTCTGTTAAACGACCGGTTGCTCGTTTACAGGCCTAAATACCGCTACCCGTACTACGACGAGAATGGCAGAGGGAAATTGCTGTATGGCTACGGAGGGCCGGATCTGTATCAGTACAAAACTTACAGTGCCCTCGAAGGGATTCATTAACGCAAACAAAGCACCGATAACGCCACGGACTATTCGATTACCTCTGAATGAATCACGGCTATTATTCTACGAGGGGTGATCATTTATGAAGTGGTACATAGTATATACACGATTCTGTTTCCGGTTACAAGGGACCGTAAACCATTCGCGTGTAAAATATTTGTTATTGATGTACCGCGACGCAGCCTCAGAGATCTATTATTGTCACGCGCTCTTGTCCTCGGAAACAGATCGGGTGTAATCCTGGAGTTAAGGAACATTACAAGATCGTTTATTCTTCCAATGTATAATTAATTGTATTGTTGTTTTAAAATGCGATCGATTTGTATCGTTGATTATGGTCATAAACGTATGTTTCTTCGTTTCCTGGATTATCGTTTCATTGTCCGATAATAGGCTCCGTGAACGGTGAAAGTGAATCGATCGTTTGAATAATCGGGCGAGATAGAAAAGTGCGCTGGACAGAATGAATCGCGAGTGTTTCGGCGCGAGTGTTGTGTTATTATTATAACAATGCATGGCTGCAAATTCATCCTCTACTTTAAGATCCGTGGAATGTGTGCATAGGCGTCGCTATGATCTACGACGTGTCCGTTAATCACCGTGAAGACGATAGATTATTATTATTATCAGCTAACTCTAACGCCGTAAAGTCGACTATATTCGTACGATCGAAGAGTCAGAAGGATTTGTAAATGCTTTAAAAAACGCGGTCGCCGTGAGTGTTAAAGGTGGTTCGCGCCGGCGGCGCGAATAACGTTCGTTTTCTCGTGACAGGTGCACATACAGAGTTACAAATGTGCAAGCATAGTCGAGTGTATAGCGAAGTATAATGTTTGATAAACGAACGAATGACTACTACCCGCGCGACGTGCCCGGGCGTTTATTCCAAATGATCCTTGTCCGCCTTGTCTTCGGCAGACTGTAACTGTCATACGAAATCCATCTCGGGCTTACTGTAATGTTGTGTACCTGCTCGTCGCCTGGACAGCTGCCTCTCTATGAATTTCTTTATCTCGCTAATCACGAAAACGCTGGACGTCAGCGCGACGAGGAACAGGATATCTGCGGAGAATACAGAAACGTATATCCTCGGTTTGCTTCGAATCGAGGAGTGTCGTTCAGAAGTAGGGCTGGGACTATTCGAATAATTTAATATTTTAATATTTTACAAGTATTCGAATGCTACGAATAAACTACGAATATTCAGTATTCGAATGCTACGAATAAACTACGAATATTCAGTATTCGAATACTACTCGAATATTTCAGTATTCGAATACTACTCGAATATTTCAGTATTCGAATACTTACTACTCGAATATTTCAGTATTCGAATACTTACTACTCGAATATTTCAGTATTCGAATGGTGTGAATTATAAATCAAGTTATTAGCTTACAAAATTTCACCCTGACAAACTAACGAACTCACAACTGAAACTATATAAAAGCTTGTAAAAAAAAATGAACCTAAAGAACTTGATTTATAATTCACACCATTCTATTCGAATACTGATGTATTCGAATACTTGGATATTTGAATTAAATTCGCCAAATAATTGAGCAACTAAAGTATTCGAATATTCAAATACCGAAAAATTCAACAAATAGTCCCAGCCCTAAACGAGAGGCGCATACCCTTTGCCGTGAGAGCTTCAGTTTGGAAAACTCGTTGCAACGGGGGAAAGTAGATCACCAGCATCTGTCCTATCACCGACAACGTTATAGCTACCAGGAGCATCTTGTTACTGCATAGACCGATAGTAAATATCGATTTTGTCTGAAAGTACACGCGTTACACATGGGTTAGTGAGAAATTTAATCGAGCACGGTACAAAAGCTTTCTGTTGCGTCCCACCTGTGACCTACAACTTAGAGCGTTAAACATATCGAAGAAAACGAAGCACGTGAATGTCATGGTTGTGTCCCTCGCGGTGGTGCCATCGGTCGTCATCTAAATTACAAAGGAGGAATTAGGATATGCACGATGGTAACAGATGCGTCGGTCTTACCTCTCTGTTATAAACCCACAATGTGCCGAGAATGATAATAAGAGCTGACAGCAGCACGTTGAGAATAAGATGTCGCGTGATCATTGGTTCCTTCGTGTTACGTGGTTTCTGCTTCAAGACGTCCCTGTCGACTGGTTCGACTCCAAGGCTGCGTCAAATAATTACGCATAATATTTTATCGGAGGACCAGGGATTTCAAAAGATTATTCTGCTGTTTGGTTACCTTTGAGCAGGTGGGCCATCCATAATAATGTTGATCCAGAGTATTTGCATCGCGTTTAAAGGATTCGGTATACTCATCAAGGTAGCAAGAGCGATTAAGGAGAGAGCAGCTATGCTAGTACTTAATTGAAACCTTACAAAATTTCGTATATTATGAAATATCCCTTTACCCTCCTCAATTGCGGCACTAGAAGAAATGTACGTATATAATTGAAAGAGAAATTTATAAATATAATACAAAGGAGAAACTAATATGTACATGATAGTTGAGAAATCATCGTCCACTAGGATCATGTCCGCAGCTTCCTTGCACACGTCGGTGCCATTTTTACCCATAGCTATGCCTATATCTGCCTTTTTCAAAGCGACACCGTCGTTTACACCGTCGCCAGTCATCCCTACTATGTTTCCTTCCCTCTGCAAGGCTTTCACGATACACAATTTATGCTTCGGCGTAACCCGATAGAACACGCTAACGTTACTGATACACTGCTCTAATTGCTGATCGCTCATTAAGTCGATCTCGTCTCCGGACATTAGTCGCGAATGGAGTATATCTATCCCGATCATACTTGCTGCAAGAGAAAATCAAATGCGGTTGCAAGTTTTCTAACAGCGCCTACAAAGGCTACAGGATAAAGCTTCTCTGCCGTACCTATTGCTGACGCAGTCTCTTTGGCATCGCCTGTAACCATTTTAACCTTCACGCCGCTGTTAATGAGAGTCGTTATAGACTCGCGGACATGCGGCCGAGGAGGATCGCATATTCCCACGAGGCCAACGTACACGAGATCTTGCAACGATGTGCCGCGTGCTAATCCAATTACTGTAAACGTTCGTTTAAATATATAGAATCAGCCAGAAGCAATGGAATTAACGTGTGACAAATTACGTTAACAAAGTACCTCTTAATCCTTGTTGGCCAATCTCGTAAGCTTCCGTTAAGAACTCCTCGTCTTTCTTTTGATTGAGAGAGTATACTTGGCCATTGACAGAGTACTTGGTACATTGACGCAGCATCTTTTCAAGAGCACCTTTTACAAAATATATTTCCTGCCTATTCTGTAACGTACGCGAGAAGGTTTAATGGTTAACTCTCTAAACGTGCTTATTCGAGCGTTAAGTCACAGGTGTCGGTAAGTTAATTTACCTCGTCGTATTTCGGTGTACATTTCACAACCATCATTTTTTGCTCCGAAGAGAATGGATACTCTTGCAATCGTAGATACTTATCAGCGACACCATACATTCCAAATTTCATGGACAATGCTATCAATGCGCCTTCCGTTGGCTGCCCAAGCAGAGTGTCGTTTTGTATTATAGCATTGTTGCAGATGCATCCTACTTCTAACATATTACTGATAGCGGCACGCGCGAGCTCGTAATTGTCGCATTTCCGAATTCGCACCTCTCCCTTATCGTTGTAACCGGCGCCGGTGACATCGGCTATGTATCCCTCCGAAGTAACCAGGATCGTTGCAGTCATTTCGTTCTTGGTAATGGTACCGGTTTTATCAGAGCATATCACGTTCACGCAACCTACGGATTCGAGAACGTAACGTTTATTCACCTATGCCTAAGCCCGATAAATATTATGCGAGTGACCCGCACTACCGCATACCAAGCGTCTCCACTGTCGGCAGCTTCTTCACGATTACTTTCCGTTTAGCCATCCTCATAACACCCAGCGCTAATGTTACAGTCACGACGATAGGTAAACCTTCCGGTATAGCTGCCACTGCCAAACTCACGCTAATTGTAAACATCTCGAGAATAGCTTTTCCCTGGATCCAGCCAAGAAGCATAATGATACCAATAATACAGAACGAGTAGAAGGACAATTGAGTGCCCAAAATATCCATGCTCCTTTGAAGCGGCGTCTTCGGAGCCTCCTCTGCTTGCATCATCGTAAAAACTTCTCCGAACTCGCTCTTCTCTCCTGTATTCACCACTACCCCCTAAAACAAATTTTCAAGCATTTGCATATTAACGATGCGTCGCACAGTTATGAAAATCGATTCACCACAATGCCACATACTTTCCCATTGCCGCAGCGAACCAAGGTGCCCATGAACGCGATGTTCTTCTTTGTCGTCAATCCATTGGCTTTGAGTAACGGGGCTGTCGACTTCTGCGCTGGCTCCGTCTCGCCTGTGAAACTGCTCTCGTCGATTGCTAAATCTATTGCGTCGAATATCCTGATATCCGCAGGCACTCTATCTCCGATATTTAAATAAACTACATCACCAGGAACTAAATTGCGAGCGAGAAAGGTTTCTAACCGACCCTCTCGCAAGCTGAAAGAAACGTGAGAGCAATTATTATAGGCGACGGTGTTATTAACGTTGTACTATTCTTGTGTATCTTGGCAAACGAATGGGTCACTCTCATCCCGAGCCTAACTTGGTGTTTTCAATAATGCGGATATTTCGAGCGGATGTTACAGTAAAGTAAATTTCACCTTATCAATTTATTGTTTGGAATACTATATCTTCTTCCCTAACAAGGTAAAGGAATGCTCCGTACAAAGGGTTAGTATATCCTCCACAGACCATACTTCTAAGGGAAATGTTAATTTAAATAAATGCTACTGGAACATCTCTGCACATGTTACTCGATGCTACGTATTTACAGAGTATCTAATCGGCGAAGAACGTAAGTTTATTTACCAGTGACAAGTCGGCGGCACCAATTTGTTTAATTCTTCTAACGACTTCTCAGAGCGGTATTCTTGTACAAACGCAACCGTCACTACTATTATGATAGCCTGGAACGAAGAGTTTTTGTAAGCATACCTATGGTATAAGTTACTAAAAACATTGAACTTATGGTACACTTAAATACCACTTACCACTGTAATACTGACAGCATCATCAAACTGCTTCATACATATACTAACGAAAGCTGAACCAAGGAGTAACAGAATTAAAGGGTTCTTGAACTGTAAACAGAAGGAAATTCTGTAAGCTTGTTAAAATTGAATCGTAATCCAGCGAACGAGGGAAATATATTAAGTACCTGTTCGATGTACTTCTTCCACGTCGGTTCTTCTTCTTTAACGCTAAATTCATTGAATCCAACTAATTGTCTCCGGTGGTCGGCTTCCTGCCACCAGAGTCCGGTTCGTATATCAACGTGCAATCTCGCAGCTACTTCTTCTGCGCCAAGGCTGGTTGCCTCGGCTGTTGTTAGCCACATTACTGAGTCTTGGTCTTTACCCTTAAAGAATAAAGAAGCTATTAACATTCCTCCTAATGCGCATTCTGTTACCCCTAATATTCTTATTATACTGTTTTTAATAATCTACCCTTATCTTAAGTTCCCATCCATTTCCAAGTAATCCTGGGTAAGTTTCACCACGTTCAAAGCATTTCTCGCGAAAAATTTCGATACTTTTTATTCGTAAAATTTAACACTCGGAAATCTACGGTTACATTACGGAAGCCACATTATTAAGTTAATTAAAAGTTCGTCGCGTTTTCATGACACGTATGTCATGTGACTAAACTTTTTAATTTCAAAACAGCTGTGTCTGTTCACTGATAAGAGTCAGAGTAAACGTAAAAAAAGTATTCGTAGTACTAAAATGGAATTCGATTCTTCACATTCAACAAAAGCACCGCAGAGCAACAATTAACTACTTAGCATTAGTATCTTTAATGACGTGTTCTTGTTCCATTCGCGGTGACACGTGTGGGGCAAGCGTAGCAAGCAGGAGTAGAAATTTAATGTTTACAAGAATCCAACCATATTTATGCTGTAAGTAGAAACAAAGGCGGGATATTCCTATTAATAATACTGTCTCAAACGTACTTTTATGTCACGACGCTGGAAACGCGAATCATCGTGAATTCTAACCTTCAAGAAATTCAGGAAACATAAATAAAATTAACGTCTGCATACAGCCCTTAAACTTAACGAAGCATTTTATTTTCAAACATACATTATAAGTGCGTATTTGCTTAATATACATTATAAGTGCGTATTTGCGTAAATCAAGGGGAGGGGGAAATAGATGACATCAGGTGTTAGTAATTCATCGGATCAATGCAATGAATATTTATACACATATATGTAATATATATATATATGTGTACCTGTAGCTTTCGCACGATTGTTTATGCGATGCATGTGTGCAGATACAACGTGTTTACATGATAACTTACTCTTGATCCGATTACACGCATTCTATTCTACATTATTACATTTGGAATCATTGTGCTCCGCGGCGGTAGACTTCTGGAACGACGCGACGTTCCAGTATTTTCGACTGTGGGCCTTTATTTCTTCCCCCCGAAACAAAGACTTATATTCATCGATTATTAAAGGCTCCTATTCGTTTTATAAACTACATTTACGGAACAGTTTTAAATATTTAACATTTAAAAGGAAAGCTTGATATATTATTTCAGAAATAAGAGTTTGTATTCTTATATGTAGGTGTGTGTGTGTGTGTGTGTGTGTGTGTGTGTGTGTGTGTGTGTGTGTGTGTGTGTGTGTGTGTGTGTTTAGTTATGAATCACGTTACTTATCGGTTTGTAAAGAAAATATGAAATTCTTTATCAATGCGGAAATGTATTCATGCATATTGTAAGGTGAGTGATAAAATAAAGTGCATCAGTTGTGTAACTTCAATAAATAAACGATTAATCGATCTTTTATTTGTTCTTTTTGTATCATTCTATATAAGGAAGTAAAAGTTTCCTTATAAGTTTAGAATCCTATAAGGAAATCAAGTATTATATTGTCAAAAAGCTTGGTTTAATCCTAGGCTTCGAATATTTCACGAGTCTAAACTATTCGATTTTTCATTCCCACGATTATCGATCCGTTTTTTCTTAGAACTCGCAAGGCCGCATTCTTGTACTTATTACCGTAGGTCAAACTTATTCGTAACGTTGTATTTCATTGCTATGAAAAATCACCATTCGCTACGTAATACCTCCATAAACGTTTATAATTTACGAACGCGGGGTCGGTGACCTTCGTGTATCAGAGATTATAGAAAAAATCGTTCAACGAATTTTACGACAGCGAAGAGAAATATCGAACAGCGTACTAGAATGAATAGAAATGTGCAGGTAACAATAGTGACCCTGGCAGGTGCCGTTGGCAGGGCAAGCCTTCGATCGATACCGAAACATTCGAAGACACTACAGTTACAGTGAACTTTAACAATTTTATTAGCCTGTTAAGATTCAATCATCCGAAATTTGTATTTCCTCCTCGCGACGTAAGTAATCATCGAGAATTATGCAAGGTATCGTATCACGACGTTCAAAGTCGTTTCGGATCAAAATTCACGAAAATCCTGATACTGCAAACAAAATTAAGGAACTCAGCAGTTCCTGATTAAATTTCTTCTGAAGCAGAGATCGTTCCGCGGGAATAATGCAAATGGTGTATAGATACATTGCAGCTTGTATTTGTACAGCTCGTTGTGGAACGAACAATTAAAAATGACCTCGTTTGCCGTAGCGCTTTGCCTGCTTAAAATTCTTTACTTTTTCTTCTAACTACAGTCCTTTTTGCTAATTGCCCACACTGCTGGACTTCGCGGAATAGGACGTGACATAATCAGCGACCACGATACTATATCCTCAACGTAGCGTATTATTATTTGTGATTCGTATAGACTATTTGTTGCTAGTCGGTGCTTAATCGTGCTAAAATTATTCGTACCTCCAGCGGCGCGTTTTCATTACGTTCCTTGTCCGTGGTCACATCCAGCGCATTGTCGTCGAAGAGTTTCTCGTATTTCTTACCCGCCGTGTCTTTCATCTCTTATAGCGACGTGTTCCGCTGCCTCTTCCGTCTCTGCAAGTCCTGTTAATCGGCAACTAATGCCACGGGACACGGAATATATTTACCCGTAAGAAGAATCCACGTTCCTCTCGACCGAGACGTACTATCGTTTGTCAATCCGGTTTCACCGTTTCAAAATACCGAAAGACACAACTCATGGTCCGAATGAATGCCTGTCGAAAACAGAAACGAAGGCATTGCACGTCTGTTATGCTGCGCGTGTGTTGCCGATTTCCAGTCACGCGAAGGTCAGGCGAGAAAAATCGTAACGCTCCTTGAAAATCGAGAATTTTCGAGCACGCTACAGAGCAAAGTGCGATCAAACGGTTAGCCGGGACGAGTAAATGAAACGGCTTGCAATTTGGAAAAATTTCAACATTTTGCATAAAAGATGACGATGTTTAATGCGTTTACGGTAATCGAACGTTGCAGTAAACGACGATCACATATTTCGAATAAATGCCAATTCAGCGATTCTTTTTATTCAGATTTAAATGACCTTAAAAAATCTCGTTAACCTACTTTCGAGACTACTAAAAGGTGGTTTTATCGATTCCACAAAGAAACGATTGCGACCGCAATTATCTTAATGCTTGCCCCACATTTAATTTACTAATGGAAGGTGAATTGAAACGCTGAAACGACGGTCGTTGAATCGCAAACGTTGGACGTATAATTTCCACAAAGCGATACGTCTAATTTTCCAATGGAAATTATACCTACACACACTGTCAACGAGTGGGTAAAAGTAGTGACCGTTGATTTGAAACTCTCCAATCATTTAAAAATTAGATAAAGAAGATTCTTTCCTAAGAACCATATCTGTTTATCGACAGAGACGTCTGAAAAATCAGCTGCAGTGACATCGACTTGCCAAGCAACGTGCTCGCGCGGCCTCGCGATCAAAGGGGTACGCAAATACGCGGTTTTCATTATAGCGAATCGATAGCGAGGTTTCCCTCGGTGAATGGACGCGGGCGCACGGTAATTATTCGCATTTCCCTGAACGCGAAGGAAGCTGGGAATTCCGCGTACGTGGGATAGTTGACGAGAATATCCTACCCTTAAGAATCGTATGTCACCCTGCTAGTATCCGAGGCACGTCGAGAGGACCGATCCCTGACACGCTGCCAGGTGAAACGCGCACGTTAAACTGCTCGCGGTTCGTCAATTCCGCGCGGCTATATTCGTCGCGCGGCTACGTTGCAAGCCGATTAGAAACGGCTTTGTCTTCGCGATGAAATTATACGCGCACTCGCGTACGACGGAAATGGAAAATAAAGCAGCGAGCGGTGATGATCGGCTGACGTGTAACCGCCGAGTGGCAAGCAGCGGCGATTTAGCGAGCAGCGCCGCTCGCACCGCCGGTATATACTGATCTGGGAAAGCAGCTACGAGCGTGCACGTGTGGTCACGCGTGTGTACTCCGCCCTCCGTGTGTGTTGGAAGTGGAGCAGACTGTGTCGATCCAGCGTACGACGACCTTAAGCCGCTGCACTTCCAAATTCGCACACGGGTGCCCTCCCCCGCCGAGCATTCCCATGGCGAGATCCTTTGTACCATCATAATGCGCGAACAGTCGCGACGTAACGTATAAATGGTGTACTTTTGTCGGGGTTTAAGGTGGACGCGTTTATTCAGGCACATGGCACGGTTAGTTATTTATAAGATTGTATAATGCAGAAGGAAACTGAAAAATCGATAGGCCTGCGCTTATGGGGAGAGTAACGTCGTGTGTGGAGAAATTAAAAAAAGAAAACGATGGTTGACAAGAAGAATTACACCGTGGCTTATTCAATTTTCCCGCTTGATATGTACACACGGCTCAAACGATTGTGGCCGATCTAGATTCGATTGTGGCCGATCTAGATTCGATTGTGGGATGGTTGGCCTTTTTTTTGTCGCTAACATTCTACAGTATTTCGTGAACATGGTTCGGGCCAAGCCACGGCTTCCCGTCTAGAACACGTCTATTTCGCGAGGAAACATCACTGTGACGGCATCTACCGTGATTGGTAAATGATGCAACGAATAAATATTAAATAACTTTGATTGCAATGAACTTCAAGGAAAATCATAATCTCGCGGTGTGTACACATCACGTATGTACGTATGTACTTACGTACGATGATTGTCTCTAATTGAACGACATTACAGTTTATTGACATTGCTGTATAGGTTCATGGTGGCACGTTCTTTTCAATCTGATTGCGAGACATGGAGTTCTAATGCAAGGAAATTTTGAATGTTGTTTTTAGAAAATGATGTGGCTGTTGTATGTATCGTAATGCTATTGGTCTTCTGATTGAATAAATTATAATTGAGTATAATAAATTATTCTAAATTAGAATGAAATTATAATTTTCAAATAATGTTATGTACAACTTCGAAATTGTGCTGCACGACAAGCCCCGTTCGTTGTAATTTGTATTTAATTATTTATTATCCGAGATTTAGAATGTAGCGATAGGCTAATGTAAATTTTTGTTGCATAATTTAAGGGGCTCGCGAGAACCATTACCACTTTCTTGTAATATCCAACGTTATCGGTTCGAAATGGAATGAGATTACAACGCTACTAGTGGCTAGAATTAGAGCACAGACAATTATACCGTAGGTAAAGATCGATTTTCATCGTATTTAGTTTGAATTGTAATCGCTAGTAGGATTGCGATCGAATTCCACTCTGAATCGATAACGTTGGATGCGACACAGAAATGGTAATGGTTCGAGATATGCCTCGATCTGTATGACGAAAATTTACAGATTGAAAGTGTTCTGAATACCTCGTCCGTGCTGAAACGTCAGCAATTTAGTACCTTGAGTTATTTTATTATCGCCCGAACCACAGGTGTTGAAAACAGAGGAAATATTATAATTTGTTTTTGAGGTTACAGGGTTTAGTTATAGGAAGAATTTCGAACTATTGGTCTATGTTCAGAACTTGAAATTCAGATTGTTTTAATACAAAAGAAGTAATATTTCTAATGATAATCAAACTTACGTCCTTCGATCTCGATCCTGATCCCGATCTCCTCTTCGCTGGCGCACTGACTCTAATTTCACATGCAATAAGTAAGAAAAAATAAATATAAAAAATTAACGGTCTACCAGACCATCAGTCCGGTAATCATCAACCGGCGTACAATACAGGCTCTATCCACGCGATTCATTCGTCAGAACTCTGATCCTCTGAATATAATCTATAATACGCCAAAAACACTGACGCTAAATATCCCGTGTTTACACTAAACACGAAGATTCTATCTCGTCAAGCATCTGCACTCGAAAGAACGGAAGCTTTTACGCAGCAAACACTGTCTCTAAACCGAGCACATTGCGCGCGATCACAGAATGATTAAAAGGGCAGGGGGGCGCCTCTGTTCCTTTCAACTGAATTACTTCTAGATATCTATGTCAGAAAAGGATAAGAATTTAAAGCAATTTCGTTAAAATAAGTAGAACCGTATTGTGATTAAGTAATAGTTCACTCCAATTACGTCGCGAGGGAGTCTAATAAAATTATAGAAACCGCATAAATGAACCAATCAACAGTGGACTGGGGAACAGAAAAGGCGCGAAGAACGATTGAATATTTTTTCGCGATGTCGAGTTGATTTATAATTAAACTCAAATAGATAGCAAATAAAAGACAGAGTGAAGAATAAACGAGATTAAAAGTTGAATCGTAGCGTTTAAATGACGGTAGATATGATATCACGTACCATACGCGGAGGGCACGAAACACGTCCAACCTCTGCGGCGTCCATGATGCGACTGATCTGATTGTGACTGATGATGAACAGCAGACTTGTCAGATGCAAAGTCCAGACCACTCGGGACACTATGTCTATGTGGTGTTTGTACTTCAAACATTTTCAATAAATACGACCGTAGTTAATAAAGTAGTGATGAGATACTAGATTCAGTATTTTAAATTTGCTGGAAAAATCACCTAGTGAGGGCGCTACTGCAGGCGCTACGAAATGGGACGAAGAAAAACAATTCCTACATGTCATCAGTAAGTATTTTTGTCCTCACTTTTATCGTAAAGGAAGGGGTTCGAGTATTTGAGCCTCGCAGAACTCGTTTATGCTAATTAACATCACATCAATTATATCTCCTTACCGACGAGATTCTGATAATTGAATTGGAGTTTCGAAAACAAACCGATCATACGTAGTGGCGTTGTATAGGCATATACTGGGTGTTCCAATCGGATAGATACACATCTCAGTTTTTAATAGAGTTAAAGAAACATTTTAATGACTGTAAGATATTTACGATCTTACGTTTATTGAATCTTTTCAGTGCCTCTTTTTACGAGTTGTATTGGACACGTAAGTTTACGACTACAATTCTGAAGCAACTTCTGTTTACCTCGAATCGATTGTACCACTCATTTGAACGATGTTAGATTTGTGTATATGCACAAGTGCCGCGCTAAAATAACCTCCAATGGAAGGGATAAAACCGGCAGAGGACATTTCGAAATGCGTGAAAAGTGTGTGTCCGTCGCCGGAGGAGCTCGGCGTGATAACGAACAATGTCAAATGCGACAAATGCGGACTCGTGTTTCAAAACGAGCCGCGGTACCGTTTGCACGATCTTAAAGTGCATCAGCATAAAAACTTAAATAAGACGGTAAGGGAAAATGTTCAATACCACTGTCCCATAGAATCTTGCATTTACGCGCCGAAGGCTGAAAGACATTTCAGTAGCATGAAGTACCTTAAGCAGGTTAGTGTCTACGTCGTCCAGACGTATCGTACTTTCATTCGTAACGTAATACTTAATATTCATGCATGCATGGTTTAGCATTATCTTAAAGTACACGCAAAGAGGACGTACGCGTGTACTCGTTGCGAAAAAAGTTTCTCCACCGAAGCGGCTAAAGAGGGCCACGCAAGGGTCTGCGGAATTGAATTCGCATGCTCTTGTTCGAAGACTTACACGTCCTACGAAGCACTGCTTACGCACGCAAAACGATCTTTACACGCCATTAATGACAAATACAAAAGTTCTTTGAGGTAAGCCTGATATAACGAACAAGTGTTTAGCTTAATGGGATAATTTTCTATCACGATTTTGCAGGCGTGCCAATTCCAAAGCTACGCGATTAATTCTACCATCTAGTCAGGCAAGAGTCAATAGATTAATTACCATTTTACCGACGCATCAGAACGAGAATAAAGCGGTCGAATGTAATACTGACTCTACGCAGAAACGTACTTCGGATATTGGTGTACAGACGGACGAATGCAAAAGGAGTAAAAGAATATCGAGTCCGTTGAAACACGTTAGCAACGGCCATCATAGTGGCAAACGTGGAGTATCTAAGCAAACGCAGACAACCATTTCCCAGAAAGTTAGGCACAGCGTGATGTCTATGGAAACTCAGACCACAGAAAGTTCAAAGGCGTTTAAAGGTTCGCTGAGAGTTCAGAAACATAGGAAAGATTCAGTATCGCAAAACTCTGATTATACATTGCTGAAGGAAGACCTTAGTCTCGGCAACTTTACGTCCTCGAACTTATTTCCTAGTAGTCCGTTGCCGCTTCGTCACGATGTTGGTTTGCAAGATTTTTGGGAGGAGAAGAGTACGTCGGGTACTCAAACGATACCCGAGAAAGATATGTTTGAAGTTTTGAATGATAACGTCACGCAGACAGAATTTGAAACATTTTATGATCACAACGCAAGCCCGTTAATACAATGTGTTCCGAAGAGTACAGTTGCTTTGATGACTTTGCCATATGCCGAAGAATCATCGACAGCTGCCGAAGGATACTCTTTCGTGCCTTCCAATAGTATGTCAAGATCGGATCCAATGCTGACGGATAAAACCTTTGACGATAAATTTAGTAGTATAGAGACTCAGACGGAGCAAGCCTATTCGCAATCGTTCTTCGACTCCGACTCTTTAACCAGATCGTTTGCTTTGAGCTCTAACATCGAAACACAAACTACAAATAATCTCGACAACATGGAGCTACTGTATAGTAATACGTGCACGCAAACTTGTAACGAAATACTACCGTCTGACTTAGGATTATCTAATATACAAACGCAAACGGCTTGGACCCAACTTGAAGATACCACTGTATCAGCTGAAACGCAAACGAAATCATTGATATGCGAGACTGGATGCAACATTTCGATGGGCGCATGTCGCTCTTGGTTAAATACCCAAACTAGTCACACTGAAACTCAAACTGACTTACTTAGTATCTTCGAAGGACTTCAATAATAAGATATTCTTGTCTGCTGAATAGCAGTATAACGATTTAAGAAAGATACTTTACGCACGAAGTCGGAATAATATGCATTTGGTATTTCGAGTTAAGGCCAATTCCTTTTCTATATTGTTATTTAGTACTTTGGTATTTTGTATATTTTGTTACAAATTAATTATTTGAGTTCCTGTGTATGTGCAATTCGTTGACGGAATATTACGTTCATGGGTTGAAAACTTCATTTCCTTAAGGAAAATATTCAGCTTTAAATTTACAGTGTTCATTGCCACGATTTAAAAATATAGTTTATACAAATGTTGCCAGAATAAAAAAATACACACTGCAGGCATGTAATTCTGTTGCGCATAAATTATTAATAAATCTATTAATTAAACAACTGTACAATGAGAATTGCTCTTGAATTCCGATTTAAATTTTAAGGGGGCAAATAAGCCTTGAAGCTTTTGGTTCTTGTGTAATAAGATATTCTAATTTCAATTGTTTCGAATGATTTAATTAAGTTAAAGTCATGACCACAAATTACTATAATTAAAAATTAACTGTGCCTCTAAAATAAATTAATGCTACGATATATGTTTTAAAACAAACTCCTCGCAAATATTGATTCACAAGGTTTCGAATGCTTTTACGACACGTGTTTTGATGATACAAAATATTTTATTACGATATCAGAATATACCCTTGTGGCTGTCAGTTTTCATTAACTTTTCCCCGTGTGTAAATGTAAGTGTAAAATTTAGATTCAAGTATGTTGAATTGATTTAATGTGTAACGTACGAAGGCAACATTTGAAAAACTTGATTCTTTGTATACATATATTGTTACTATACATCATTTAGAAACCATATTTGTCTATAGATTTGTGTAATTACAATCTTGCTTAAAAAGAGATTCGTTTTTTTTTCTTCGAGACTCAAGAGTCATGTACCCCCTTAAATAGAAAAATACATGGAGGTATCTCGTCTGCTTCAAATCTAATCGTTTAGCCGACAGCTTCGACATGTGCAAAAAAACTAAACATGTAATCTGAGACTGTACACGTAACATTGACCACAATAATCACTGAAGTATTATTTCTTTGACAATCATGTTGGAAACTTTTATTCCGAATCCCAACCAGTGCTTTGCATTACGGATTTTCGTCAAAACACGTATAAAAGTTAAAATCTTTAGCTTTTTGTTCGGAGCCGTGTCGTGATAGATCAATTCGAGCCACTTTAATACTTGTTTACCGTTCTCGAATTAAAATGACATTTACAAAGGCATCGCTCGGTCAAGCAAACGTTATAATTCATAATTATATATTTCTAACTGTTGTGGAACGCACAGAAATACAGCAAACATCGTACGAATATGCGTGTCCAACAAATTGAATCGTGATCACTAAGCGACTCCAAATGAGTACTCGCGGGTACGCCGCGAGTTTCAGGAACTTACGAGAGCACAGGCTGGGATATAATAGAAGATATTATGGGATTATAGAAGAAGTGAAACGAGACGTAGTGTACAGAACGAGGGGTACATAAAAATGTATTAAAGCGCGGGACCAGCAGAGTTATCCTAGTCAGAGTCTAGCTGAACATCTTTGGTCCAGTCTTCTATCCTATCTACATTCTCGAGCATAGAAGCTAGTACTCTTAAATTGTTCACACCAGACATTAGCTCTCTGTAACGATATTAACACACTGTAAGTTCAAGTTCTTTCATACAGCAGAAACACCAATATGTAATGGAAAAGTACGTCTTTACCTCAACATCATCTCTGCCGTTGAAGCGTCAGTTCTTAAATGCCCACATAGCATTCTTATTTGATCCATATTCGAAGAACCACTCTCGTTTCCACCTCCTGCCGCAATTCCAGCTGTGAGCTTCTTATTCTGCATTCGTAACAGCAACACCTCTGCCTAGAATCAGATTACAGTTATTCGTGCGTCGATTTGCAAATCTCGTAAGTCACTTCCAAAATTCATACCAACCGTTAAAGCTTCAATTTCTTTCTTTAACGATGTAACAGTACTTTCAGCGTTTACTGCTCTTCTCTGCAAGGAAAAGAGACACGGGCGTAAAAGTTAGATGAAGGGAAAGAATACGAGTACAGCCCTCTACTTACCGTACAGTGTTTCAGATTATCTTCAACCTGTTTCATGGCTTTTTCAAGCTGTGTCGTTTCTTCGAGCTCCGATGTCCTCCTAAATACTATCTCTGATTCTAGTGATAGAATTCTGTAATAAAAACCATATAAGTGAAGAAACCAACGTTACAAATATCAGTATTCCTTTAACTACCTTTTTGATTTCTCACTAATTTGGTTTCGAGTTTCTTCCAATTCTTGGCGTAATCTGTCGTTTTCTAACAACAGCTATAAAACAAAAATGATCAAATTACGCACGTTATATTATCATTATTTGCATCAGCAGAGATACGGAGAAATTCAGTGTCGTATGATTAAAAAGAAAATTATAGCAGCATCGTTTACTACTTTAATAATCATACCCTTCTTTCTAAAGATTCTACACTGTTCGGGATAGGTCCAGGGTCTGTAGGTGCCGTTGTCCTATTATGAATTGGGCCGTCGTTTAAAAAATCCGGCAAAGATTTCGGAACATTTGTTTCATTCGTTTCAGAGCAGTCTCTCGCTCCCATATTCGAACCAGCGTCACCTTCGCTGGCTGCGATCGGTAGATCTAACGGGAACGCTAATAGCGGAAAGAAGTCGTACAGATAAGGTATATTTGACCCACAACGATCGGAGTAACGTACTATCTAGCAAATACCTGACGATTCTGGACGCTCTGCAAATCCTACGCTAGGTCTGCCAAAAATAGACAAATTTAAATGTCCAGAACTCGTATTCGGCGCGGACTGATTCCTCTGAGGTAGTCCCGTGTCCAAGCTGCAAGTCGGATCGATGGAGAAATCGCTCAAGGCGGAGTTGTTCTTCTTGAATTCGTTTCTACGGCGTGTCTGCCTCTGTTCCACGCTATTCAATGCGAAATCGGGAAGATTATCTATATCCGGGGTGGCCTGCTGGCTAGGTATGCGGTTGAGGCAACGTCGCGCCGTAGCCAGAATATGATCCTGCACAAAGTCTGGCAGTTTTTTCGGGTTACAGGCGTAAATCGTAGAGTCCTCTTCCAAGCTACTCGGGCTCGGTGTCGGTGTAGAGTAAAGCTTCGGACGTGCCCCGGCGTTGTAGTAAGTTGTCTGCGAACCATTTTTCAGCAAACGCTTAAAGCGAAACGGATTCCTTTCCCATCGCGAAGCGTCTTGCCCTGTACGAAACGAGAAGCAAGAGACAAGGGGACAGTTAAGCTAATTATTAGCCGCATCCTGTAAATGAGTACAATGATATCTAACCTGCTGGCGCGTCTGCCTCTGTGCGGCTACCGCCGCTCTGCTCCTTTGACGCGTTCCTACAGCTCGGGCCCCCCGTTGCTACGTCTTCCTCGGAGGACGAGGACGAGGGCGAGGACGAGGACGAGGACGACGAATACATCGCCTCGCCGACATCGCGCCTCGTGTTTTTCGCCACGGATGGGAGGGAATCGTAACATTTTTTACGACCCGCCATCATCTACGCAGAGGATCAACCTTACCGACAACCGTATCATTTGCGGTGCACAGCCAAAACTGCACTTGACATTTGTCACCCGCTGACTGCGGTCGGGCAGTGATGCCAGAACGGTGGGTTTTCGCCCACGACTGCTACCACCACTCCACGACCAAGCGTACCCCCTCTTAGCGCCCGTACCCTACCACACAAACATACCCGTCCCTCCATCCGTGTGCCGTACGCGCTGCCTGGCCGGCGCTCTCCGGCGAGAATTCGTTTTCCCGACATCGAAGCGCTTGGGTCGCAAGCAACGAATCAAGAGTTCAAACCTCAATGCGAAGATTCTACTTTTTTCATTAATTATTTTCTAACTTCTCTTTCTATATTCTCAGTAGAATAAAAACTTGAAAACTGTTAATTTACAAAGCATTTTCGCAGCTGGCTAATGTACGATGTTGGTCTTCTGCCTTTTGTATACATAAACAGAAGTAATTCCTTGAAATGCTACTTACAAAATAAGCTCCGTTCTAGGATGGACTTTTCAAAATTCACGTCACAATGAACAGTTACAGAATCGGTGATTTCCGTTTCAGGTAAGCGAGCCGTTTGCTCCGCTATCACGGTCGGCTTATTACTCGCACCCCGGATTACTGTAATGAGGTTTGAAAACAATATCGACTGGTCTCGTACCCGTCGCAATGATGTCATTTATACCTACAGAAGAGTTTTACTAACCCACTCTTGGCCAACGACACTCTTTTCGTATTAATCAGGTTTATACGTATCTGCTTATTTGCTTGTTGATTATTTACGAAAATTGTGTCAATTGTGAATATAGAAAGAGAAGTTAGAAAATAATTAATGAAAAAAGTAGAATCTTCGCATTGAGGTTTGAACTTCGGTGAAATGAATTCTCGGTGGAGAGCGCCGGCCAGGCAGCGCGTACGGCACACGGACAGAAGTTAGGGTACGCTTGTGTGGTACGGACAAGTCACAAGGGGATCGCATCTTTAGCAGCAATTCAAGCTTTGATAATGCTTTGTAAATTAAAAGTTTTCAAGCCTTTAGTTTCCTGAGAATATAGAAAGAGAAATTAGAGAATAAATTAAAAAAAAAAAAAGTAGAATATCCGCACCGAGATTTGAACTCTTGATTCGTTGCTTGCGACCCAAGCGCTTCGATGTCGGGAAAACGAATTCTCGCCGGAGAGCGCCGGCCAGGCAGCGCGTAAGACAAACAGGTGGAGGGACGGGTATGTTTGTGTGGTAGGGTACGGGCGCTAGGAGGGGGTACGCTTGGTCGTGGAGTGGTGGTAGCAGCCGTGGGTGAAAACCCACCGTTCTGGCATCACTGCAGTCGGGTCAGGTTGGTCCTCCGTTCTTCCCTTCTTCTTTTTTCACGCTTTTCCTTCAGTCGCTCCTGGTCGCTCCTGAGGGGGGGAGGGAAGCGCGCGGATGTGTGGGGGGTTCTCCCTCTCGGACCTATCGTTATTTCGTAACGCAAAGTTATTATTACGTGCAGTGTCTTATCTGAAATGAGTTACGAGTTGGTTCCTCGTACGGGTGAACGTTACACATCGATGTGTCAGTTGATAGAAAATTGGTTAGTGTTTCGTAAACAAATTTACGGTGAATCTAAATGTTTCGATCCGTCCAGTGAACGTCCGCCGGCACGTGGAGGAGACGTAAATGCCACCCATTTTTGCGCAATGATTTTCTTGTCGACAGGAGCATGAATGATAAGCCCGCGGGACAGGTTAGCAGCCACGTGAGGGTATCATCGGTGTAACGATTCTTAAACACCTTCGCGGATGCGTAGCGCGAGAATAACGCAATGTCCCACGAGAAACCCTGCCGCGCGTGCACAGACTTCAAAACATGGGCGAAGAGTCAGAAGAAAACCTTCGACTCCGAGAAGGTCTGATGCTTTAGTTGTTTTATTCAGATTTCTTTAGGAATGCTTCATTTCGTTTCGATAATTTCGTATATTTCGAGAGCTATAAATTATTCTTATCTCAACATTGGTTATAACAAAAATAGAGTATCTTATGCTTGTAATTACGTCTCTGGTATAGTAAAAAATGTTGGATTATTGTGTGAACTATTTAACAAGTTTCATGACTGAATGCTGCTCAATGAGCGCTGCGTAACTTCCGACGGACGATTTAAATCGTATATATTGCGTCGCTTTGTTGATCTCTCTCTTTCTTTACAGCAGGAATCCGAGAGGAAAGGTCCACCTAAAGATCACACGGCTAAACGTAAGGATTGCCCTTTGGACAAGGATGAACTAGGCACGAACACATGGTCGCTGTTACATACCATGGCAGCGTATTATCCCGACAAGCCGAACGAAGAACAGAAGTCAGATATGAGGAAATTCATGTACATATTCTCTAAATTCTATCCCTGTTACGTGTGCGCGCAGGATCTACAAGAAGAGATGAAGAACTCTCCGCCGCAGACCGACTCCCAGAAAATGCTGAGCCAATGGCTTTGCAACATACACAACGTGGTAAACCAGAAGCTCGGAAAGAAGGAGTTCGATTGCAAGCTCGTCGACCAAAGGTGGAGAGACGGCTGGCTCGACGGTTC